>OX382369.1:5010000-6260000 GCA_947508005.1 Amphipoea lucens | reverse complement strand
TTTCACTTTGTAGTGTTTTTTTGAAGTCGGTTGTTCTCCGGCGCGGTTTATACGCCGTGTGTAGGCACGGTCGTCAGTATTTTATGGGTCACTAAAGAAGCTTGTTGACACACACGTATTTTCTACGGCACGGTTTATATACCATGGGCCTTAGTGTGTTTTGGTGTTAGATAGTACGTTTTATAAGATATGGAACACGCAAGGCTTCCGGCCGAATTAGTTTTAGAAGGTGGCCCGGCAAACCGAGCTGACGCATGGCGAACGTAGCTCAAACAATTTAATGTTTTCCTGAGCACTTACGACGTACGGCATTTCATACAAAATTTAAAGCCCTTGTTTTTTCGAAATGAATGAACCGACTTTAATGAAACTTCGTACGCATAAGCAGGATACACAAAGGTCTGAAAAGTTAGTAAAGAACATTTTCGAAATATCTTATTTAAAAAAAGATAACTGGAAATCTTTGTTTCTAATGAAAATTTAAAATCGGTCTAATTTGGATGTAACACTATTTTTCGAGAATGTTCCTAATTAACTTTTTAGACCTTTGTATCCTGCTTATGCGTACGAAGTTTCATTAAAATCGGTTCATTCATTTCAAAAAACAAGGGCTGATGATGATGATGATGGGGCTCCCTTTTCCGCACTTAGACTCCCATTTGGTCCGTTGTGCATAGGGATTCTGGCTAACAGAGCCAGCCTAGCTCCGTCCAGAAGCACAGAAGCTTCCTGGGAGCTTCGCAGGCTTCACGGAGCGACCTCACTGTTCCGAGGATTTTTTCGCGTTGAGAAGCCACAGCCTCGCATTCCAGGATGACGTGGGCGGCTGATTCCTCGGCGTCAAGGCAGCCCCTGCAAAGGGGGCTGTCCGTGGCGCCTATGTTAAAAAGGTGTTTGTTAAGAGGGTTGTGGCCCGTAATTGTACCTATTATTATTCTGAGGTTATTTCTACTTAGGCTAAGAAGTTTTTTAGTTAATCGCGGGTGTAAAAAAATAACCGGCCAAGTGCGAGTCGGACTCGCTCATGAAGGGTTCCGTAGCAGCAAGTAACATAATATAAAAGTTCTTGTAGTTCGTTGTAACTTTGTGAAAGGTAAATTGCGGTTTTCGATTTATGACGTATCAAAAAAAAAGTACTCACTAGATCTCGTTCAAACCAATTTTCGGTGGAAGTTTACATGGTAATGTACATTATATATATTTTTTTAATTTTATCATTCTCTTATTTTAGAAGTTAGAGGGGGGGGGGACACACATTTTACCACTTTGGAAGTGTCTCTCGCGCAAACTATTCAGTTCAGAAAAAAATGATATTAGAAACCTCAATATCATTTTTGAAGACCTATCCATAGATACCCCACACGTACAGGTTTGATGAAAAAAAATTTTTGGAGTTTCAGTTGTAAGTATGGGGAACCCCAAAATTTATTGTTTTTTTTCTATTTTTGTGTGAAAATCTTACTGCGGTTCATAGAATACATCTACTTACCAAGTTTCAACAGTATAGTTCTTATAGTTTCGGAAAAAAAAGGCTGTGACATACGGACGGACGGACAGACAGACAGACAGACAGACATGACGAATCCATAAGGGTTCCGTTTTTTGCCATTTGGCTACGGAACCCTAACAAGGGCTTCAAAGTTTGTATGAAATGCCGTACGTCGTAAACGCTCTTAAGGCTTCAGAAGAGTATAAAGAAGACAAGGATGTACAAGCCAGTTTGTTTATTACTTTAATAGGCGCTGATGGATACGATATTTTTTTTCCTTCAAAATAAACCCACGTTCGCACGGACGTAAAAATATCAGGGAGGGATTTTATCGCGCACTGGATTTGCGTCAAACAAATCACTGTTGGATTTTCAACTCTCGGCGTTAAGCAGAACGTTGAAAATCCATTGCGCGAAAAAAACTGAAAATAACAAATTTCAGAAATCTGATCTTCCATTCCATTACTCCGAAATCATTCCATAAATAAATAAAACGGTAACGAATTAAAACTAAGAATCATCACAGAACCTATAACTTACGCGCGTA
Source organism: Amphipoea lucens (assembly GCA_947508005.1). Lineage (NCBI taxonomy): Eukaryota > Metazoa > Arthropoda > Insecta > Lepidoptera > Noctuidae > Amphipoea > Amphipoea lucens. The sequence continues at coordinate 6,257,964 of OX382369.1, read as the reverse complement.
AAAATATTAAAACCTCTTTTACCCGTAAAAGGTGGTAAAAGGTTGCGTAAATTTTACTATCGGCCCATACTTGACGTGTTTCGGCTCGAACCAAATTATCCAGCGTCCGGGATAAGGTCGATTTACATCGGGCCGGGCAGATCAATTTATTTTATTTATTTGTTACGTTAAACAATTAATAAGATCACTTTGATAAAAGAGCTCAGGAAATTAATTTTGAAATTGTTAACGTAAATCATAAACCAATTTATTGAATCTTGATCAATCAAATCAAATCAAAATCGTTTATTTGCATTAAAATGTGGTAGGTATATAAGATGATTTAATAAAATTACTGGTGGCGTTGTGTAGTTCCTGCCTGGGGTAGGCCATGGGAAGAAGGCGTAAGTTTCTGTATGTTCATATGTTTATTTCTAAAGCTCACTTGCACCACAAATAAATACATACGTTTAGCGCTAAACGTATCATTGCCGTCAACGCGTCGCGGTCGGCGTTTGCCGTCGATATCGTCGTGTACTCAAATATATGAGAGGCACGTTGTCGACGGCAGACGCCGACGACGCGTCGACAGCTGCAGATGGCTCTGCTGTTGCCGGGTGCCGCTCGTGTATATGAGCACTTAGTATACTTAGTAACACTAGACACATCATTCTGTGTCTGCCAACTTGAAACGATTGACAGAAAAAGAACACTGTTTTAAATTCGTTTCGTGCTAAATGTATCTATCGTGAGGGAAAAGACAATATTTTTGGACGTCAACATTTTTATAGCACAATTAATTTAAAAAGATATATCCTTGTCTGCATGACCGCCCTTACTATTAAGTATATTACTCAGTCCATTTAAACGTGTGGCACACTCATTTATTCACACTATACACAATACCTTCACGTCCAAGCATTCCAGGAAAACAATATCAAGTTTAAAGCGCACCGAGTTAATTAAGAATGGTTTAAAATCTTTTTACGACAGCATCTGTACGTGATGCTACAAAACGAAATTGTGTTTAAAATCTGGCAGTTGAAACAGTAATAATATCTGTAACCGGATTTAAAAACGAAAAATAAAACACTTTTTTATTTAAAAATATTTACACCAATAATTCCTACGTTTCCATATATGAATTTCATATCTGCAGAAGGAATTCAATATTTATTTATAAAATATTTATTATGAAATTCTGACCTCAAACAAGAATGCGTGATGTGTAAATCGACCTTACTCCCGTCGTTGGTACGCGTTAAGGCGAAGTTATACACTTTACGACGCGTATTTTTATAAACGCACCTGACTTATTTTATTGGCGAAGTTGAAAAGCTTATGAAACGTTCGAGATATTAATACTGTACTGATAGGTACTTTACTGTAGGTACATAAGTTTATTTTTTATTACGATACTCGAGTTCGCGCTGTATTATTTCGTACAGCGCCATCTGTAGATGAATAAAAGACTGTAATCGACATAACTTTTTTTTCGTATTTTTTTGCGGTGTAGGGCTACAATGTGAAATTTTGAATAGTTCTTCTAATTTATTATTTTCATTGAGAGAAACAATGGTGTCAGTTTTCTTAGCTGCCATTGCTTATTTTAGTTAATACTATTTTAGCTTTTTATTTTTATCCCTGTAAGATATTTCTGCATTGCTAGACAAAACAGCAGATGCTTGCTTGGGACTTTAACTGGCTATAATGACGATAAAGAGTATAAATATATTGCTGAAATATTAATAGCGGAATTCCTCAAAAATGGGGCTATCAAATACAAAATTATTTTTTCAGTCCCAGAGATTAGCGCGTTCAAATAAAACCAAAAACAAAAAAAAACAGCTTTGTCATCAGTATAGATAATTATTCGATTCCAATATAAATACCTTCAAAAATCCACACCAAAAATCTAACACAAAAACAAACACAATAAATCATTAGGAAAAACAACTTATTCAATTGAACCTTCCATATTCGGTACTAACTGTCCAATTTTTTGTTTCATAGATTCCCCCTGGGTAAGCGCGGTGGAAAGTTAGTGAATTGAATTTTACGATATTGTGCCCAAACTCCCTTTCGTCCTCGTGTGGAGTCATTTAAAATTAGTCCCTATAGCAACGGGTTTGTTTCCAAAACAAAAGTTCTATAGTCCTTACGGGTATATTTCTCGCCGTATCTGGTTGCAACTTTGTCTTTGTTAAAGTTTTGTGGTCGGGAACTTAAATACTGAAACAATGGCGAAATTGATCTACATTTTTTTAAATGAAAATGATGTATTTTGATAGGGAAGAACATCGAAAGAATTACATTTAATGATAAGTAGAGAACATGGGCGAGACCGTTGCTCCGAAGTGGGATAAAACAGATTGAGAAAAAAAAAACGAGAGACCTCCGCTAATAAGAAAACAACTTAATAATAATTAGGAAGAAAGGGTAAAGCGAATTTCAAAAAAAATTGCAGTGTAACCAGGATGGGCCATACTGATAAAATAATAAATAAAGCTACGTCCCGGTCATCGGAATCCTGAATTAAGAGTTGAATTAATCAGTTACCGAGTCGAGCACAGCCGCTGCGAGATCCAGCGATCAACTCATTAATAATAGCAGAAAATAACTTCGCTCTTAATTACACGAAAGTATTTTGAGTATTTATACTGATCGCCTCATGAATATGAAGATGCATAGCTCACAGAATACAGATTATTGATGTTTTTGATTGTACGTTAGGATTTGACTCTTGAGGTCTTGAGGCTAAGTATAAAAACTATAGAATTACAAGAATTGAGCCGCACACAATCGTCTGGTTCACAAAACTACACATGAAGTGGAGAGCTAAAGTGGGGAAGGAATCAGAACAAGGTACTGCCAATACCTAAGCTGTTACTGATTAACGCGAATACAGAGTGTAGTCTGTCAAAGAGGCACATCTAGCATGAGCTTGTTTATCATGCAATGTTTTAGGCATCCTTTCGCTTGGGCGGAGCACCGCCGTGATCTAGTAGAGGCGATCGGCAGCGGCAGCGACCTCTCGCGTCCGGCCCTGGTTCAAGCCATGGTCCGGAGCGAGAGGGAGTGGGAGGCGGCCACCTCCTTCTGCGAAGCAGTCATGCTAGCGAAGGAGGTGGCGGGATGGTTGAGGGAGAGAGCCTCACGTCCGCGGGAGACGCTCCGGGCGTCGGAAGCCGCGTGACGACTCCCGGCCACCGTAGGCGCGGGCCTGCGGACGGAGTGTGGGTAAATCACCGTCCATGAATGAAAATGTATGAAACAGCAGATTTTTTTTTCGTGATTTCAGATTTGGTCGCATAGTGAAAGTTGTTCATATTCATGGGTAGAACACCCTGTAAAAATTTGGATGGTGATAAATAATCTACCTGTATACTTACGTTACGTGACAAGGAGATCCTGCCCTTAACAGTATGAAATATACTGCCGCATGAGACTGCCGGTCTTTATGAAGTGCCAACGGTTTATTGTGCCAGACTTAAAAGTTTTACGGATATTGAATTGCTTTTAAAACGAATAAAAATATTTTTGAATTCTACAGGACGATGCGATGGTATTTTAAAATATTTGGATGGGGCTTTAATATTTTTGAATTTTTGCTTTATTGTATTAGGAACAAGGTAAAAATTTTTTTTTTGTGCTATTTGAGGTTGCTTTATAACTTTTACAGCACACACAAAGTCAAAGTCAAAGCATTTATTTCAAATAGGCACATAAAAGGCACTTTTGAACGTCTAAAATTACTATAAAATAGAATTAATTCTAGTCGCCCCTTCCAAATGGTAGTTTTCATATGGAGAAGAATGGGCAAGAAACTCCACCGTTACTCTTTTAAAATGTTTTACAATATTTTTCATACATTGTTCTTATATTAATAAAACAAAGTCGGGTTAGTTACACCATTTATAACTCAAGAACAGCTGAACCAATTTTTATGATCTTTGATTTGTTGGATTTATCCCCGCCCCGAATAGCAGAATAATAATAATAATAATAATAATAACTTTATTGATACAAATCCTTACAATAGGCATATCAAGCTAAGGTTCACAATAAATAAATAAATAAATAAGGCGCACAAAAGTTGAAACCCTGACTCCTAAACTAGGAAAACCTGTGACTTAGGAGTCAGTGTTCTACTGCCACTTGGACACTATACACTCTTATGGAAATTCAGAGCTGTTTAGCTGATATTATACAAAAAGATTATATTATTATGTAAAGATTTGAAAAACAAATTAAAGTAAAATTAAATTAAAAGTTAAATTAAGATTAAAATTAAAAGTAAAATGAATGTGTAGTTGATTCAGTAGGTATGTGTGACCGGGAATCTTGTGTTTTGTGAGTGTGTGTGTGTGTGTGAATGGGAGTGTGTTGTGTGAGTGTGATTTGACGAGGCTAAGTATGTGAAAGTGGTGGTGTCGAGTGTAAGACTGTGTTTGTGTTTGTATGAGCTTGGTGTCTTTGTTTTATTAAAGAATGTTGGTTACTGTATTACGTGTTATTGTATGCAATGTACGAGTTATGACAGAGTGGTCAGTAGATGTTCAGTTTGAGTGTAGTCTAGGAGGTACAGCATGTTCTTCAGCTTTGCCTTGGCCTCATGTTTGCTTAAGCTTGCAATTTGTGTGGTCTTGTTAATATTTTTGTAAAGAAGAGAGCTCAGCACATACAGCTGTCTTTTGGCGAAGGTAGTTCTATGACTAGGGGTTGGGCAGACTATTCTGTAACCACGTTTATTTGAGTCCGGTGGTGGTACTTGGTTATGTTTCCAGAGAGTGGATCTAAGTACAAATAGCTGTCTCACAGTTAACAGTTTGATCTCGGTGTAAAGCTGATGAGTCGGATACCGAAAGGGCTTTTGCAGCATAACCTTAAGTACTGCCCTTTGCGCACGCTCCAACTCTAGGAATTTTGTTTTAGCCGATCCACCCCAAGCTAGAATACAATAGCCAATGATGGACTGGCAAAGTGCAGTGTAAACCATTTTTAGAGTCTCTAAGTCCGCGGATTGCCTTAATGACTTAAACAGGTGAATTGTTTTCCTGACTTTATTGGCAGTAGACTCTATGTGCTTGTTCCATTTCAGTCCATCATCGATCATCACGCCCAAATATTTGACAGATGTTGCTGAGGGGAGCGCTAGGCAAGAGCAGGTCGAAGTGTCCAGACAGGTGTGAGCTTTAATTGAATATATTTTTGGGGGTTTCGTACTAGCATGAATAGAAAACGGGATGTAGTTTGTTTTTTGGAGGTTCAGAGTTAGTAGATTTTTGTGAAGCCATTCCATGACAATTTGCAGGGATTCTTCAGCTTTATTTTTCACCTCAGTCCAGTTCTTCCCATGCACTATAATGGCTGTATCGTCGGCATAGGTAAATATATTAGCTGATGGCAGAGTAAGGGTGCACAAATCATTAATATAGATAAGGAAAAACGTTGGGCCGATGACACTGCCCTGCGGGACGCCATATGACATAATCTCATCAGCACTAACATGTGATCCTATCTTCACACAGATTTTCCGATCCATCAGGTAACTCTTGAAGAGATCATAAACAATGCCTCGTATGCCGATGCTTTGCAGCTTGGAGAGAAGGATGGGAACAGAGACCGTGTCAAAAGCTTTTGTTAAGTCAAGGAATAGACCCAGGCACTTATGTTGCTTATCTAATTTCCTAGCTACAAGTTCAGTTAGGTCTAACACTGCGTCTTCTGTAGATACTCCTTTTTTGAAACCATACTGATTTTTTGCTATTAAGTTGTATTTGTTTAGGTAGCTTACAAGCTGTTTATTGATAATTTTCTCCATAATCTTTGACATAACAGGGAGTACAGCAATGGGTCTATAATTATCTACACAGTCTCTGTTCCCACTCTTATGTATTGGGTGGATTACGGCTTTTTTCCATGTATTAGGGAATATACCTGTGGCTATGGAACAGTTTACTATGTGAGTAATAAGTGGTACTAAGACGTGTCGACATAGCTTTAGTAGTTTGACGGGAATACCATCCCAGCCAGTGGCACAGTCTTGTCTTAGGCTTGAGATAATGGAGTCCACTTCAGCATTATCCACTTCGAGAAGAACAAAGGAGCCAGAAGGACACGTGCTTGAGGAGAGATGAGATGGGGAAGGCCGGGCAGCAGAACCTATCATGGATGCCAACTTTCGACCAATGTTCGCAAAGAAGTTACATACGAGGTTAGCTGCATCGCGTTTATCAGAGACCATACTCAGTAACTCATAGGGGGGATTGTTTTTCTTATTGGTGTATGTGATTTCTTTGATTTTATTCCACAGTCTTTTAGGGTCATTTTTTGCTTTGCGTAGTTCATTTTGTTCGTATAATCTTTTTAGCTTTTTGAGTAGACTATTACAGTAGTTTCTGTACCGTTTATAAGTAGTTTGGATTATTGGGTTGTCAGGGGATTTCCTTGCTTTTTTATGAAGTTTATCACGGTGGCGAATGCACCGCAGTAAACCGGGTGTAATCCAAGGTTGAATATTTCTATCTTTCTTAGGAATGTTTACTATTTTTGTGTGGCTAATTATAGCGGTGCTCAATATTTCAGTTAGTGTGTCAGATGCTAGGTTAGGATCATTAGTACTCAATACTTCCGAGAAATCAAGGGATTCGATGTGGTTTGTTATATCAGTGTAGTCAATTTTCGGTATTTTGCAGGCCGGCACTGATCTTCCGGAGAGCTGTACGTTATTAATATCTAGCAGAATTGGGAGATGGTCAGTGACATGTGACTCAATTACAAGTAATGTGGCTGTTTTGTCCGTTTTGAGCATCACATGGTCTATGCAGCTATTTACTCTTGTGGGTATCCGGTGGGCGGGTAACAGGCCGTGCGTGGCATGTAGTGTTAGGTATTCGGTAGCACGCTCCTCTAAGCCATTATGTCGGATGTCTATGTTTGTGTCCCCGATTAGGCAGATATTTTTATAGTTTTTTAAGGACAAGAGGATATTATCTACACTATTCAAAAAGTTGTCGAACTCAGCTCTGGTATTATATGACGGGGAACGATATACTGCGGCAAATGCGAGTTTATTAGGGATTTCACATGTTAGGCAATTTCCGTTTAGAAAATTGGGTTCTTTAATCGTGCACTTAATGTTATCTTTTATATACATAACAATACCGTCGTTCTGATTGGCCGTCCGTTTTGTATAATACGAGTTATAGCCGTTCAACACAGGGAGATTCACCACTTTACTCAGCCAGCATTCAGTAAGTACCAATACATCACAGCTAACATTGAGTAAGTTTATCAATACTAATAGTTCATCAAAGTTCTTATTTATACTTCGTATATTTATATGGAAGATTTTGATATGATGGTTCGACCCCACCAAGTAATTTGAGCAGTCCGACGGTGTACATTTATATGATTTAGCTACTTCAAATTCATCTAAGTCCGCTGTAATAATAGATTGCAGAAAATTAGCCATTTGTAAGAAACAGTTCACAATAGTATGATACGATACAGTGCTCTAGAGTGTTTGGTATGTATATTATGATCAGGTAATAGAAACTAGTGCAGCGTGATATAGGACACCAGTTTTCATTTGAATTAGTTAGGTAAAGTGTGGTTAAGGCGCTTACATGAGCTAAACGCAAAAAAACGGTAGTTTTCGAAACAATAAAAGTATATGATCGCCTACAGTAAACAAAATCAGAAAAATATATGATATTCTTCAGGATATATGCTAGATAGATAGTGTTTTGAAAACACAATACAACTAATTTGGTACGATAGAAAAAAATCATGAACATACCTCTAAAAAACTTTCTTTTTACAATAAAAACCATACTAATATACATACAATCATTCTGATTTTTTGTCAGATTATTCTACAAGTAACATACTAAAATGATAGTGTTTTATTTTTTTATTTAAAACAATAGTTTTTTTGTAAATCGAATATTCATAGTTCCGAACATAAAAAGTGCGCATGTGTGCGTGAACGCCCGTGTAGCGACAGTGCCGGCCGAGGCCTGATGCTATACGGACGTGTCGCTCTTTTCGCCGCACTATTTCCGTCAAAATTGTTATGTTTTTGTTAAGTTTTATTTGTAAATTCATTGTTTATTATTATTTGCATTATCTTCTTTCCGTAAATATTTTTATTTCATGTAAATATAAAATACTTTTAAGTTTGTTATGTATGGGTGCAAGGCGCGCGCCATCTATTGTACGGCGAGTCCCAACTCCCGGGCGTTTCACTTGTGTCTACCGGCAGTGGTCCGCGTAACCTAACAAAGTTAAAATAGGGTAATAATTTGTAAATAAATGGGAAATATAGTGAAACATTCCGTTAGGAGGACTACAAAACGTTCATATAAAACAAAAGCCGAACATAATATGAACGAAAGTAAAAAGTATGAGCATTTTATTTTTAACTGAATATTTTTATTTTTGCAATAAAACTATGAATTTTGGAAACATCTAAGAAAGTGCAGTCGGTATTTTCGACTTCACGTACAACTGTCACAGTGACGTATGTGGACGACGTGTAGATTTGTATTCGAGAGTCCCCGGGTTCGATTCCCAAGGTTACGAAATCGTACTTTCTTTTTAAATTTTATTTAAATGTATTTTGAATTTTTAGATAGATAGTGTTTTGAAAACATAATACAACTAATTTGGTACGATAGAAAAAAATCATGAAGATACCTCTAAAAACTCTTTTTACAATAGAAACCATACTAATACCTATACATACAATCATTCTGATTTTTTGTCAGATCATTCTACAAGCAACATACTAAAATAATAGTGTTTTATTTTTTTAGTTCAAACAATAGTTTTATTGTAAATAGCATAATATTCATAGTTCCGAACATAATAAGTGCGCATGTGTACGTAAACGGTAAACCCCCGTGCGTGTAGCAATAATGCCGGCCGAGGCCTGATACTATACGGACGCGTCGCTCTTTTCGCCGCATTATTTATTTGTACCTACATACATTCATTGTTTATTATTACTATTTGCATATCTTCTTTCTGTAAATATTTTTATTTCATGTAAATATAAAATACTTTTAAGTTAAAATAGCGTAATAATTTGCTATCAATTATATCATTTGTAAATATGGGAAATAAAGTGAAACATTCCCTTAGGAGGACTACAAAACGTTCATATAAAACAAACGCCGAACATATGAACGAAATTAAAAAGTAAGAGCATTTTATTATTACTGAATATTTTTTTTCGCTATGAATTTTGGTAGTTTAAGAAAATGCACTTATTACGCATAAGCTCAGTTTTTTCGACGAGATACGCAATCGTTACATTGGCTTATGTAGACGACGCGCAGGTTCGTGTTCAAGGGTCCCCGGGTTCGATTCCCAGTGATACGAAATCGATTTAATTTTATTTAAATGTATTTTGAATTTTTAAATATATTTTTATAAATAACTAAAAAAACGTCTACAATGTAATTATCTTTCACAGGAGAAAGAAAGTCGAAAATATCAACACGGAAGTTACTTCTAATGCGTAAGTACCTACACGTTTTCTATGCCATTGTAACAATAAAAAAAACCTAAATTTATTAACAGACCGCGACTTATTGATAATATGCATAAAGAAATCACAGATTCATCCGAAAATTGCGATGAAAATTATCACAAGCAAGAGTTTAATTTTTATTGATTGTGTTTATAATAAATAGAAATCATAATAATTATGTATGAATGTTAGGTACGAGTACCTAATCCTTGAGGCCGTTTACACATCATGCCGAAGCTGCAGCGGCATCGCCGCCGCCGCGGCGCCGCTGCATCAGTCACTCTTGGATTTGTATGAACACACGGCGCCGCCGCGACGCCGCGCCGCCGGCGGTGTGGCGCGGCGACGAGTTTTGATAAGATCTATCAAAACTCGCCGCCGCACAGTGGTCTGAAAATCGAGCTCCATACTCATAGAAACTTAAAGTACGGAAATAAAAAAACAAAAATTGTAATGGGTCTAGTATACCTCCCTTTACGTAATATTAACGTATGGATGGTATCAGTCGCTCCACGCGTGAGAAAAAAAAGTTTTTTGTTTTTTTTTGTATGGGAGAAAACACTAACCCCCTTATTCATAATCCTATTTTATCTCTATTTTAGCTAAAATAGGTTTATAGAACGTTTGTCTTTATCTGTCACGTTGTCATTTCTGTGTGTAAGAAAGAGACAAACCCCATTTTAACTAAAATAGGTTTGATAAGTTTTATGAATAAGGGGGTTAATGTACATTTTTTTGAAACTGAATGGAACTGATAGGCTGGAGCTCACACGAGCTATTGTACCATACACGGCCATCAAGATGACATACAATTCATGGACCGTTGGGTGCCGCTTTGCACGTAGCAAATTTTTGAAATTTTGTGTTTTCGATATGTGATTTTTCAAATCTTTGACGTGAATAAATGAACTTGCTGATCGATTTACTTATACTATCGTTACTTTTAGCCTGCTTATGACCTTTATGATGACAACAATTAAAAATTATGTTGATTATAAGTACCTATACGTTTTTTTTTTAATTTCATTCCAAGAACTACTTAACTCATTTAATCACCGTTGTAGTGTATCTATTAAATAGATATGTAAACACTGTCTCATTCACACAAGCGGGGAAGCTGCTGTCAGTTATGTTATGTCATCTGTCAGTTACGAGGAATGGCGGGAAACAGACAAAGTGAAGCAGGCTATATACGATGGCGCTTGGTGTGGTAGTGAGCCAGTGAAGTGATATGTTTAACATAAGTACGGAATCAACAGGATTCTACAACCGTGATTATGGTTGAGTTATAATTAGATATTGCTTCAATCTGAGCCTCAATCAGAGCCTGTTCTTCCACGATGTTCAACTTGTTTTCGTTTGAAAACTTAAAATAAATTGGTCAGCAGAACATTGTGGAAGATGGCTTTGGATTCTCCCATACTTTTTCTTCGCCACAAACTAAGCGCAGAGGCACAAAAGAACACATAAACATACTGGAATCGTCTTCGTCTGCCATAGTTTGCTTATACAAACTTTGCCCTGAAGCACCATCAAAGCCATACTTGCATATAATTGTTAACTCTTTGCCATCCAGCGAAGGTTCCACACGTAGGAATTTTCCAAGCTTTGCACAGTTTTATCCAAAATTTAGCTTTACTTTTAGGTAAAAGTAAAGCTAAATTTTACCTAAAAGCTTAAAGCTTTTAGCTAAAAGTTACCATTGTACATCACGGAAGAAGAGGTCTTCTTCCGTGATGTACAATGGTAACTTTTGGAGGGCAGCAGTCCTTCTTCGCCTCAAGGATGGCAGTATAAGAAGGACACAGTGGTACTCCTTCTTCTTTTGCACAAGATCTTAATGTTATATACTGCCACTTCGAAAGCTTCAATGAGGTCAAAATAAATAAAGCTTTATCAGCGGAATATATAGGCACAGTTTCCTTGGGCTTTAACAATTTATTTATCCTTGTAGCCTCTTTGCTCCGAGACTAGTTTAACGATATCTGCTATATTCTTGTCATGTGCTTTCAAACCGGTTGCATGAGCAAGGCTTTCAGTGCTATACGTTAGGAGGTCTTCCGCTCTCCTTCTCTTCTGTAGCGGGCTTAGCTCTTTAAATGGTTTTCTCGGCCTCACAACTGATGTTGATGTTCCAACACTGCACGTCTCCGGTGTGTAGGATGTTGATGCACCCTCATTTAAAACAAAGTCAGAACTGGAACGGGTTTGCTGCTCTACTGACACTAAATAAGGGGTCATCTTTCCTTTCATGATCTCAGGCCATTTTATGTTCTCTTGCAGCCATGTCTCATACTTTGTTATGTATGTACGTCTCGTGAGATTACACGAGATCCATTTGTTCCTCAACGAACAAACATAAGTCTGACAGAATTGTTTCAATACCCTCTTTTCATTTTCTAACAAATCAATAGTATTCTCAAAAACTTCAAATAAAACAGTGGGCTGTGAAAAACAATTGTTGTTTGTCACAAACATGACAATGTCCAAATTGGTATCACAACCTTCCATCACAGCACAATTAAAAAAATAACGTAATAAGTTAGCGCGCACAAGTACTGAGAGCTACTGATAAAAGTAAGCTCAAACGTCCTGTTTTTATACAACTACCCTCATTATCGTTCGCTATTCTTTAATTAGGTTTTACAGACTTTAATATTACAGACAATAGAATTTTATTGTGACTAGGGCCCATTTGGCCCTGCTAGAGCTGGTTGATGCTCATGTCATTAGTATATAATTATAACTCAACCATAATCACAGTGATTAAATGAGTTAGTTCTTGGAATGAAATAAAAAAAAAACGTATATAATCAATATAATTTTTAATTGTTGTCATCACAAAGGTCATAAGCAGGCTACAACTAACGATAGTATAAGTAAATCGATCGGCAAGTTAATTTAACCTCGTCAAAGATTTGAAAAATCACGTATCGAAAATTCAAAATTTCAAAAATTTGCTACGTGCAAAGCGGCGCCGAACGGTGCATGAATTGTATGTCATCTTGATGGCCGTGTATCGTATAATAGCTCGTGCGAGCTCCAGCCTATCAGTTCCATCCAGTTTCAAAAAAATGTACATTAAGTGTTTTCACCCATACAAAAAAAAATAAAATACTTTTTTTTCTCACGCGTGGAGCGACTGATACCATCCATACGTTAATATTACGTAAAGGGAGGTATACTAGACCCATTACAATTTTTGTTTTTTTATTTCCGAACTTTAAGTTTCTATGAGTATGGAGCTCGATTTTCAGACCACTGTGCGCCGCCCGCGGTGCCATACTATTATATTCTGTGGCGATGCCGCTGTATTGGTTTCTCTTGGATTTGTATGAGCCCTTGCGGCGCGCCGCCGCGGCGCCGTGTGTTCATACAAATCCAAGGGTGACTGATGCAGCGACGGCGGTGCCGCTGCAGCTGCGGCATGTGTAAACGGCCTCAAAGATTAGGTACCTAACATTCATATATAACTATGATTCCTTTTTATTATAAACAAAATCAATTTTAAATCTAATTTCTTGCTTTTGATCATTTTCATCGCAATTTTCAGATGAATCTGTTACCTATTTCATTATGCCCATTATCAATAAGTCGCGGTCGGTTAATAAAAACATTAGGTCAGAATTTTTTTTATTTTTGTAATAGCTTAGATAACGTGTAGGTACTTGCGCATTAGAAATACCTAACTTCCGTGTTGATATTTTCGACTTTCTTTCTCCTGCAGACTTTTTTTAGTTATTTATAAAAATATTTAATAGATATATTTAAAAATTCAAAATGACATTTAAATAGAAAATTCGATTTCGTAACCTTGGGAATCGAACCCGGGGACTCTCGAATACAAATCTACACGTCGTCCACATACGTCACTGTGACAGTTGTACGTGAAGTCGAAAATACCGACTGCACTTTCTTAGATGTTTCCAAAATTCATTGTTTTAGAAAAAAACACTGCAAAGTGATAATTTTTATTTCGGAAGTCGGTGTTGCTGGTTCCGCATTTTCGTTTTTTGACACCGACTTCCGAAATTATAGTTATTTATCACGCTGTAGTGCTTTTTTTGAAGTCGGTTGTTTTTTTTTCTTTCTAATTGTACCTACCCCACAAAAATTCAATTAACACTAGTGCATTGAAGAATCATCAAAATTCGCATAGAAATGCCGGAGATGCAGTACATTTATGCATATTAACTTCGGACATACTACATAAGAATAATTACCTAATGTATTATATACTAAAACCTTCCTGGAAGTATGTAGATCACATTAGTGAAAGAATGATCAAAATTGGTTCATCAGTTTTTTAGAAAATCTACAAATATATATACAAACATACACACATACATACATTACATACATACATACGGGTCGAATACACAACCTCCTTTTTTGAAGTCGGTTAAAAATGTTTTAAATTTCATTGAATCAGTTTTATTTCAAAATCACCCACATCCTTAAGTTTTTCAAGTCACACTCAAAACGAATAAAATTTATTATGTTGTCACACATAACTACATAATTTGTTTCTTATTTGCACATCGTTTCCGCGCCATCTATTAGAATACTAGGGCGTAATCTCACAAAACCGTTACTTCTAAATCTCATGTATGCTTTATGTCATAATTGTGATGGGCGTCGTCGTTAGATGGCGTTTGCGTCGATTCTGCATATGTGTGCATGCGTTTTTCAAGGACACTTAGGTCTAGTAAGCCTCTTAAATGTGCAACAAAATGTGTGTTTGTGTGTTTTATGTGATGGCTTATGTATGGATTTGAGTGTTGATTATTGTGATTCATTTTACTTAAGTTACGTAACAAAATAGAAATATAAAGCAAGCTATCTGTAAAAATACTGTAGAATAACTTATGTATAGCAGACATTAAAACAAAGTAAATTAATAAGGTTCTGCTTACTAATGATGAGCTGTGGGATAGTCATTCCTGTAGCTCTTTGAGTGTTGTTTCAGACTTGATGAGAATTTGCTTATCTCCGGGTTGCTTTCGAAGAAAAATGTTGCCATTTGAGGACCAGCAGAATGCGTATTTCCTTAAACGTGCAAACTCTCTTGCCTGATAAAAGAGCTTTTTGTTTGTATTAGATAGGTGCTCTTCAACATAGACTGGTTGTTTTTGTCCCAATATTCCAAGTATCTCCGTATTCAATTTGTCTTCTTTATTCGTCTTTTTATTGTTATAGGTACGTATGCGTGAGATGAGGTCGAACTTTGTTTGGACGTTAGTGAATTCAGCGATTATAGGTTTGCTGGTGCCTCGGTTACCTGAAGTGCGATATATATCTCGGAAATGGGAGGCAGTAAGTGGTATGTTCACTAAGTTGGCTATGTCTGTTACAATTTTTGACAGATCCGCCGGCGATTCCTTTTCCTGGGTAGGTATGTTGCGCACCTCTATACTAGAGGACCGGGACTTATATTGAAGGTCTTTGACAGCCATTTCCAATGACTCGGAGTGCTTCTTACATTCTATGGATTCCTGTTGCAGGCGCTTGATTTCATTCTGTAGGTCATCATATTGAGAGCTGAGGAAATCAACGGATTTCTTGATCTCGATGTTGGTTTCTTGAATGTCGGTGTTAGTGTTTTGGATTTTTATGTTTTGCAGTTTCAGTTCCGACATATCAGAAACCAGCTTTGCTATCAGCTCAGTTTGGGCTTCAGACTGCTTTGCCGTATTCGCATCTTGTTCAATCTTCCAAGCCAGAAGCATTTCCTTCATCTCAGATTTAAATTCTTGTTTAAATTGTTCGAACTGTTCCAGCTGGTTTTGCTCACACGGTGATTCATTTAATCGTGGACGCTTGTTGCGTGAGGCTATGTTTACAAACCCCAGGTCATTCACTGCCTGGGTGATATCAGGTTCCGACTGTGTTTGGTCCATTTGGATTCTCGGTGTGGTTGGTGGGGAACGCTGCATACGAACTGCCATGGTAGTAATATATACTATCCAATTACGGTTGACGGACTCTGTTTACTTTTGCGCCCACTTCACGTAGCACTCGTAGCACGTCTCGTAGCACTGGTGTCTGGTGCACAGTGACGTAGTTGGTTTCGTAGCACTCGTAGCATACACTCGTAGCGGTTGAGTATTTCGTCGTAGTCGATGACTGTTTCGATGGCGCAGCGGCTAGCGCGTTCTCCCACCGTCGTGCACAGATGATCGGAGGTTCGAAACTCACCCAATCAACGAGGATTTTAGAGGTCGAAAATTTTAATTGTAATATCGCGACATTATTTGTCTCACTCTAGGAACGCCCAGAAGGCGTGAACTGTCCATTAAAACACTTTGAGAGAAACAAGGAATTCAAAATTACACTAATCAACCAATCACAATAAAGTTAGGGGTTTAGCACAGCACGCGTCCGTACTCGACCAGAGCTCGCAGTAGAATCAATAACTATTAAAACGGGAAAAATTCATGAAAAAAAAATTATGAGGATAATTCATTTTCTCATACATTTGTATGGAACGTCTCATTGATTCTGAGGCGGAACAAAGTTCGTCGGGTTAGCTAGTAATATAATAACCCCCTTACTAATAAATGTTGTATAGCGCCTGTACAGTTACACGACGTTTTGTCTTTTTCTTACGAAAGCTAAATTACTGACGACTGAAAGAGAGCAATCGGTGTGGAACTATTCATCTGATATAATACGTTTATTAGTAAGGGGGTAAATATGAAGACGATGCACCTAAAATCATTTTTAAAAAAAGCGCGCCTTTTTTTACCTAACTCGATTGACTCCAATGAAAAAGGTAAAATTGTAAAGTTGGTAAACCAGGTGCCCTAGTGTCGGATATCACAGTCCGACGTGGTCTGAATTAATTAGTTACATTGACGCCGACCCATGATTTATGTCCCGGATACCAACTGATTATTAAATAGGGCCACGAGTGATATATGGCCGCTACTGCATTATCATACGTAAGGTAGAAATATATGAGAAACTCCGAAGTTGTGGGCAAAAGTTTCTGGTTTCCATAACTTGAGTTAGATTTGAAAGAAAATGTAAGTTAGATTTATATTATTTACGTTGTCGTACTTATAGCTTTTTTTTAATAAGTCAAAATGTTGTATTTCACATAAACGTCAGAAGAAACGTGAGAAGCTAGGTGCGCGGTTCCAATTGGTCGTTTTTTATAGAGAAGAGCTGGCAAGAAACTCCACGATTACTCTTTAAAAATAATTGGCTTTTACAATGTTTCAAATTACAGTGTTAATAGGTATGAGAGGACAGTGTAGGTCTGTCAACAAGTACCAGGTACTTAGTAAAATAGTAAATGATCTACAGTCTACAAGGCCTAATAATGGTCTCACATTCACAAAATACAAAAGAAAGAAAATACGTTTACTTGCGGTGAACATCACGCAAAAAATAAAATACAAAAGTAGGGGGAAACAAAACAATCTATCAAAAAGATAAATAAAATTAATAAACCAAATGACATAATACGACGACGAGTTACGAGTAATTATCAGTGTCCGATACACTCACTCTGGGTAAGAATCGTGGTTGGGACGAAAAAATGAAATGTATTTTTATTAATTAAATTTTTATTGTGTTTTTTTTTTAATTATGTATTCTTAATTGTTTATTTTTAATTGTGATTTATATTATTATTTAAATTCTTTACCTACTAACATAGTTTATAAGCTCATTTTGTTACTAACCATAATGGATCATGTTATCTGAAAATAAAATTATTATTATTATAATTGCCATTGCAATCACTAATAAAGAGTTGAAATAAGATTTATAGGCTTTTACAAACTAGGCACAGATATCCATTATAATCACTCACATTATCGACCATAAAAGGTGGAAAAGGCAGATTTTTCATTTTTGCAGTCTTAATGAAGCCCATTACACTATGTTCTCTATAACGGGTCAAGAAGAATTCTATAGATACACTGACAAATGCAGACCAAACCTTATCGACATACTAGGTACTCATTCATCATGACAAAAATCAAACATGGAGGTACCCAATTAGCCAGTAAAAAGTTAATTAAACCAATCAGATTCTATCATTATTGTCTTGAGTATTTTCTGGAATATGGGCCTTCCTGTAATTACATCTCATTCCAAATTAACATACAAAAACATTATCTTTTCCCTAAAAAGCTCCTAAAACATTAAAAACCACACACGACCTCTTATCCCAAGGCGCCTAAAGAGTTTTAAGTCAGTGTAAGGGACTGATCAGATACCGGCGGCTCAGGACCCTTGGTGTACGTGACCTGTCACTCCAAGGGTTGCCGGAGGGCAGAGGAACCCACAGGAATAGGATATGATCTGGGAAGTAAGATGTTGTTGGAGTATAAATAAGACAACCTTCTGTTTTAACAAAAGAAAAGCAAAAATAATTTAAAGGTAAGCCCGTGGCTATAAAGCACTAATCTTGAGCGCTCGATGAAAGAGTGGGCTTTATTATATAGGTTTACAATGTGCAAACCGATCTCCACTCCTAAATCGAGTGCTCAAGATTCGTGCCAGTCACTGTACTGTACGTCACGTGCGAAGCGGATAGAAGAGGAGATGCTTAACAGCTAGGGTGTATCCACCGAATATACGTACTGACTAGACCGGAGCAGATATGTGTATTCGCTAGAGCGGGATAGCGGGTTGTACGACACGGGGAAACTGGTGGCGCCGACTCAAAATTACTTAGGTATACTTGCATTAGTTTAAGAACTTATTTATTAAGGTAAAATAAAAAAGGTTTTTATTTTTTGCTTTTCAGTTTTTTCGGAGGTTTAATTTTTTTGTTAAAAAGTTTTGTACACAGATTTTGTATTCAATCTTGTCTCGGTGGTCCTCTTATAACGTCTGTTCGTAATTATCGTGCAATTCGAAGTCGTGAATCGAGATTTTTGTTGTAATTTAATTTGTTTTTTCGCTGTCGCTTCGCTGGTGTTTGGGTGGGTGTGTTGGACGACTGGTGTTTGTTTTAAAAAATGGATATAAGAAAGTTTTTCAAAGGTAAGGTATTTTTTATTATCACAGTTAATTTTAGATTAATAACGATATGATATTTATATTTATTTAAAAACGCGTGAATTTTTATTTAAGGGACTTTAAAAAGAAAAAAAGCAGAAACTATTAGTGAAAGTAGTGATGACGAGAAAAAGGAAGAAAGTTCGCTGGCGCTGGCTCAAGCTGGATCTTTTAGAGTTCAAAATACACCTGAAGTGGCTGCAGATGAATTCGTTTGTGATAACGATTTAGGCAAACTTATTCGCCCTGGCTTGTTTATTCGAAACATCTTAAAGGTGCGCTGTGTTTATATTGCGTACTATTCCCTCCAAAGACAGTTGTTGGAGTTTTGGGCTCATTCGTAATTCGACCTTTTTGCCGTTTCAAATATATTCATGAATACTGCGTTAAGCATGTCTCATCACAATATCATAAATCAGCAGTTACCGATGCAAAACATTTGTCGGAGAAAATGCCTGTGGATATAATGATGAATACTGCTCACCAGAAAGAAATTGAGACAAATAAAAAGATACTGGCATCTATAATTTCTTCAGTAATTTTTTGTGGCACTCACGATTTACCTTTGAGGGGTAAACAGAATCATGAAGGCATTCTTGAAGACCTTCTAAATCTAAAAATTGAATCTGGTGATCAAGATTTAAAGCAGCATTTAGAACATGGCAAAAAAAATGCTATGTATACTTCCCCACAGATACAAAACGAAATTATTGAATTGTGCGGTTTGGTCGTAAAGAATGAAATTATACAGGAAGCAAAGAAAGCTTATGCGTATAGTGTCATGGCAGATGAGTCATGTGATATAGCGGGTAAAGAACAACTACACACATCAAAAGTGTCTAGGGATCAACATATATTTTTGCAATAACTTTTCTCCTGATTGATATTAATTAAAATTTTCTTTAAGGATTCATCAAATAAAGTGTTTTCGTTTGTCACAGTAACGATAAACCAAGTCACCTTTGCATTAATAAAGAAATTTGCCATTTTCCTAATAAAGGGATTTTTGACATTTGAACCACTAACACAAAAGTTCGAAAAAAAGACTGAAATAACAGTTTTCTTTAAAATTTTATTGGGTAACTTAAACAATTAATAATCCGTGTTTCTACCGCGAACACTAACAACACAAGAACATCGGTTTGGCATACTCAAAATGAGTTCATCCAAATCACGCTGTGGAATGGCCGCCCATGTTCGTTGCAACAACAAAAAAAGGTCTTCTTGCGACTGGATACCCTCCATATTCGGCAGAGCTCTTCTCTGTAGCATATCCCATGCATGCTCAATCGGGTTCAAGTCTGGCGACTGAGCAGGCCAGGGCAGGACATTGATGTTAGCTGCGGCGAGAGTCTGTCTTACAACTCTTGCGGTGTGCGGTCGTGCATTATCATGCATTAACTGAAATAAGGGACCGATTTGCACTTGTAGAGGAACGATGACGTCTGATACAATCGTCTCAGCATAAATTTGAGCGTTGAGGTTGCCTCTGATCCAAATCAACTCAGTTCTTCCGCCGATCCAAATACCCGCCCATACCATGATGGTTCCACCACTATAAGGATGGACTTCCTGGCAGGATTTTAATCGCTGTTGGCGTCCAGGGGTTCTCCAGTGTCGTATACGTCTTGTATCCGGTCTCATACCAAAACGAGACTCATCAGAAAAGCACACGAAACGCCATTGTTCTTCTGCCCAATTTCTGTGTTCAAGAGCCCATTGATATCGAATCCTACGATTGTGCATTGCTATAGGTGGTACCCGTAGCGGTCTTCGGGAATGAAGGTTCACTTCATGCAAGCGGTTTCTGACTGTTTGGTCGCTAATTAAGTTCCCTGAAGAGTGATGAAGCCTCACGGCTAACATCATGGCGGTTATTGTTGGAGCTCTTCGAGTTAAGATTTGAATGTATCGGTCTTGTCTCCGTGTGGTGCAGCGATACCGTCCTCCATGGCGCTCAGCCACGGTACCAGTGCTTCGGTAACGTGTCCAAAGTCGACTGATAACACTCTGACTTGTATTCAGAGCTAAAGCCACAGTACGTTGCCGGGAACCAGCTTCTATCATTCCCACGGCTCTGAGCATTTCTTCCCTGCTTAAATGACGTCGCCGCTCCATAATAACGTTGGTTTTAATCAGTAGTAGGGAAACAGTAGCACTAATAATGTCTTCAATGCGTTGTATGTTTTTATAGGGAAAATATTGACAGCTGATTTTCATCTTTTACTCGAATTTGATTCACAGTTCCTGATTCAAATTATGAAATGCACCAAAAAGGATCCATATAAATTTATAAAATCATAAATTTATTACAAAGCCACATCTCAATCTCAAGAAATCCGCATAAAAATGCTTGATCCCTAGACACTTTTGATGTGTGTATCTATCGGAATCCGTTTTTTTGACGAAGATCAAAATATAATACGTGAAGAATTTCTAGAATTTGTAGAATTAGAGGCCATGGATGCTAATACAATTGCGACAGAAATTGATAAATTCTTAGAAAGCGCCGGACTAGAATCCAATAAGTGCGTAGGCCAAGGCTACGATGGCTGTTCGACTATGGCGGGGAGTATTAGCGGCGTACAAAAAAAAAATAGAGATAAATATAAAAAAGCCTTATACTTTCATTGCGCTAGCCATAGGCTTAATTTGGTAATAAATGACTTGAACCAAGTTCCAGAAATTCATAACACCATCGGAACAATCAAAGACATAATAAATTTTTTTCGAGAATCTGCTTTACGTAGAAAATACGTACTTAATATTCCGGCGTTATGCGAGACCCGCTGGTCTCACAAATATAAAAGTGTGGCCATGTTTTACAAGCATTTTGAGGAGATCATTCATGGACTCGAGAACATATCTAAAGACGGAAATGCTGCAGCCAGAAAAAATGCTTATCAATTACATTGTGCTGCAACGAAATCAGTATTCATCATATGTGTGACACTGATAGCCAAATATTCTGCAATACTGGAACCTGTTGCTAACGCACTTCAGTCGAAATCTATTGATATGCATACATGTACGAACCATATTAAGAGAATTATTTCTCTAGTAAAAGATCACCGTCAAAACGTAGACACAGAAAGTGAAAATATAATTGAAACTTCTCAAGGAACTGCATCTGCCCTTGGTACCGACTTACAAGTCCCACGCATTGCGTCTCGGCAACAACATCGGTCCAATCACCCGGCACAGAGCTCTTCAGACTATTGGAAAAGATCCATTATAATACCCTATTTAGATTCCTTAATTTCCGCACTCGATCAACGCTTTTCGAATGAGCATCTGCCAGCCTTCAGCCTAATGTCATTGCACCCAAACACAATGCTATCAATGACCCTCAGTGATTTCCAAGAGAATTGCAAAGCATTCACCAATTTTTACGAGCTCGCTATCGAGCCTGAAGCAGAATTGTGGTATAAATTGTGGAAAGACAAGGGGATTCCAAATGAAGAGTTAGAGAAAATGGATTTTACCGACACGCTTAAAGAGGCAAATACTTTCTTCCCCGCCACAAAGAGGGCCATACTTATTTTACTGGCGCAACCATGCACCACGGCCAATATAGAACGGTCTTTTTCCACCTTACGGCGAGTAAAAACGTGGTTGCGGTCTACAATGTCAGAAAATCGTCTGAACGGCCTATGTATGTTAAGCGTACATAGGAAAATGGTAGAAGGAAAGAAAGGCGAAGTTATTGAAAAAGTTTTAAATAGATTTTGTGAACAACCACGCAAGTTACTGTTTAAGTAATTAAAACTATTCTGTTTCTGGTTAAAATTCGTTTTTTTATTGTTACACTTGCTGACCGCCGGACGTCGTCCTGCCCAGCTAATCTTACACCTACCCTAACTAAACTAAACCTACCCTACACCTACCCTACCCCTATCTATGTATGTGTTATTCTGAGTCTTCAGCTACCTACATACCAAATTTCATCGTAATGTGTTCAGTAGCTTTTGCTTGAAAGAGGTAACAAACATGCATCCGTCCACACACACTCACAAACTTTCACCTTTATACCTAATGTATGAAAACATAAATTCAGTTTCTCTATGATTTTCTCAACCTGCCCCCCCCTGTACAAAATCCTGGCTACGCCCTTGTCTCTGGTGTAAAGATTGGTGGTATTACCTGGAAAATATTAAAAAAAAAACTTACGACCCAATGGGTCCCTCTTAATGGCAAACGACATCATGGCAGGCCCAGACGGAGATGGCGGACCTGGACTCCTTCAACAAGAACTGGTCCTTAGCAGCTTTGAACAGAGAGAGGTGGAAAGAGAGTAGGTAGGCCTTTGCCCTGCAGTGGGACGTCACAAGCTAGTAATAATAATAAAATAATAATGAGGAAATGAGAGCGGTGCTGCCCTAAAGAAAGAAATAAAAAACATTTATTTAACACAGTTTAAGGCACACAAAATTCAAACAAAAAAAAACAGATAAAACTTAAAATAGTAGTAGCAGAGTAGAAGTTGATCTTATTCATACTCAAACGTAACAAGGACACACGACTGGATGGTTCCACTCCTGTTTTATTTAGATGACACCTCGTTTCATTTAGATTCTGATCCGGTGAGTAAGAGCTCCTCGTTTTACATAAGCCTTAAGTTATAATGTCATTGCTATCTGTGATTTTGGCATAATGTAACCATGCATGTTTAACCTACCTAAGATGTGGAATTAGGGAAATTAATTGTTAAGCAAATTGACAAATTAAAATTATCTATAGGTAACAGATAATTTTAATTTGTAAATTTGCTTAACAATTCAAATCACATATGTCGTTCTTAAGGTGGAAGCGCTAGGGTTAACCCAAGTAACTATTCGAGGTATTGAAAATAGATTTTTTTTTCTCATTAATAAATAACATCAAAAGTTAAAAATCGACCAGATGTCGGATAAAGGCATTTTAGTTATACCACGGCAGTGTAGTCGGACACTCTCTTTCTAAATACATAATTATATAATATGATAAAGAAAACACATATCACTGTCTCGTTCTTATATGTGTATTTAGAAAGAGAGTGACCAACCAGAGTCGTCTTCACTTCGGTATTTTGAGTGTTGCCTCCACTTTTATCTAAGTACTAGCTGCGCCCCGCGGTTTCACCCGCGTAAATGTCGATCCCGTAGGAATATCGGGATAAAAACTATCCTATGTCCTTTCCCGGGACTCAAACTATCTCTATACCAAATTTCATCGAAATCGGTCCAGCCGTTTTCATGTTATGTCGTGACAACGGAAAACGGGTTTCATTTTTATATATTATATATAGATAAGCTTCTTGGGTTGACCGCGAAAATAAATTTTTCTTACGTTTTCAACAATTTGCAGGTCAGTGTCAGGTTGTATGTAAAAAGTATGTATTTACAGAATTATAATCATTAAAATCATTAATACAACCCTCTAAGTTCATAAAACTCTATTGATTGATATTTCATGAAATATACCTACATTCAAATAGAGTAAACATAAGAAAATTTTTATTTTGCGGGCTACCCAGGTGTTTCACCCTTAAGAATAACAGATGTGATTTGAATATACGGATAGTTTTAATTTGTAGTCAATTTGCTTAACAATTATTTTCTCCGATTCTCTATAGGTATATTATACCAAAATTATATATAACGTATGAAACGTCTGTAACACGGAAAATTAACGTAGGGTATCAAGTTGCTTAACAATTAAATTCCCTTTTTACCTAGCTGGCGAAGTTAGCATGACGAATGAAACTATATTAAACATAATGTAGTAGAGGAGGAATTTAAATAATATGAATGATTATCGCTCATTTGGAGAAACATCGACGTAAATGTATTTTTTCCCGAAAATTACCTAAATATGCCAAAGCACTTAGAAAGCGTATATAAGTTAGGAAAGCAAAGACTTAAAAAAAAACCGAGTGTGCTTATGACCACATGACTGAAGTGAAACTTCAAACGTATTTGGCTATGAGAGGAAGAGAGAAAGAAAATGTGCGCGCGCGCTGCTTTCTCTTGCTTATATCCCCCACTCAACTCCCGTTCGCCTCGCCCGATCACACTTTCCGTAACGCTTACATCACGCGTTCGCCAGCTTACTCCCCAAGTCAAGCGTGCGTAAAGAAGTTTCACTTCAAAAAGTAGCAGTTACGTCGATGTTTCTCCAAATGAGTGAAATAATTAATGCTTCATCTACTAATGATGGAGCATTCATTCTTATAATGCTCAGGATCGTTACGTATCTGATTTATTTACTTCATTCGCAAGGAATAATTGGCTTCGGGTCAGTTAAGTATTTCATCCCAATAAGAAATGTGAAACAAGACTATGCAAAATCTATACATTGTTATGTAGATTTTCCGCTTATCTTTCAACACTCCTGAAGGCCAACTCTCGTAATTCAAAATCTAGTTGCAGTCTCATCTTGGCGACAAACAAATGTCAAAAACTTGTCAAAAATTAGGGAAATTAGAGGTATTTTTGACAGATTGAGACAGAGATCAGACTGTGAACGTTCTTAAAATTACGAGAATTGCCCCTCTGAAGGTCAATTTCCATAGTTTAAAATGTTAAGAATGAATCTAATCGGAGTCTTAGGTATCTCAGCTACAATCAGTGTCAAAAACTTGTCAAAAATGTACGTAAATAAAGGGTGGCTGGGGCATCAGCGCGCAAACTGTAACCAAGTTTATCACATGATTCTAGACGAATTCCAAACGATTCTCAAAAATTCGTGGGTTATAAAAAAAAAACTGTTGTTAAGAACACATTCCCACGTCAGCCGCACTGAAGTACGACCTTTCGTAAAAATATGAGAATTACCCCTCAGAGACAACAGCTGTATTCCTACTCGAGGAACCTTGACCTTAAGGTCTATTGGGACACGAAGCAAGCGTTAAGGTACACCAAATGATTATAAGAGCCGATGAATTTAAAATTCAGGCACCTTATCTTTTGGATAATTTTGAAGACGGAGGTAAATAATATTCTAACAAGCTCTAGGGACAGTGAGGGTACGTATCAAAATCCCGAAAGTTCATAATACCTATGATTGAAATACCGACGTCCAAAACACCGAAATTCAAAATACCGAAAGTTTTAAATGCCGATAGTCGTTATATCGAAACACAAAATACCGATGTTCAAATGCCCGAAAGGACGAAATCCCGAACGGACGAAATCCCGAATGGACGAAATACCGATGGATGAAATCCCAAAGAGCAGCGACGCAGTTCCCGCGATTACTCATATATACCTCAACGAACGCATTAGACGACGTAGGATGCAAGAGCGAGCGAAGGGCACCCCGAGGTTCGGTTTGGTTAGGTTACTTTAAACCCTTTACACAGAAATAGGGGCCCCGCGAAGCGGGGCTCCGTCGACTTAGGATGCAAGAACGAGCGAAGGGCACCCCGAGGTTTGGTTTGGTTAGGTTACTTTAAACCCTTTACACAGAAATAGGGGCTCTATTGTTGGTTTTGTGCCATCTATATTCTTACAATTGGAAATATGTGTTTTCTCGGAAACGGTGGCAATTTCGGGATTTTCTACTTCGGGATTTTAAACTTTCGGGCAAATGAACTTTCGGGATTTAAAACTTTCGACCAAACAACCATTGGGCGTTTCAATTATCGGGATTTCGTCTATCGGTATTTTAAAATTCGGTCTATTAAAATTCGGGATTTTGATACGTACCCGACAGTGACGGTACAAGCCGAGTTTTTAGACGATCCAACTAATGGCGTGATTCTTGGAAATTTGAATTAGGAGACCTGTCTGGCTTTGAGGGGTTGTGATTTGTTTACGTTGCCAAAAAGGTTTACAAAAATAAATATTTTTAACGACGGATAATCTGGTCTAAGAGCAATGACGGCCCAGTGGAAACGGCCGCGACTTATGAGTTATATATAGGTCGTAGGCTTGAAGGCGCTTTACTTTGTGTAAATTATTTCATCACCACTGTTCTGAAAACGGAAAAATCGAAGACATGTAACATCTACCAACCCGCACTAGGCCCGCCTGGTGTATTACGGCCCATTTCCTTTTACCGAGAAGAGGCCTGTGTCCCAGGAGTGAGAACATTATAGGCTGATTATGCTAATCTGGTTTAACATACTTTTTTAGCCTTATTTTTAGCTGTACATCGATCCAACCTTCCCCACTTTTACGAGAGATGTTTTCGCAAACACAAAATATATTGCCATCGTAAAAAGCAGCCCAGAAATCTTCGAACTAGCCGAGCGATACAATTAATTGTTAAAAAGCAATCGAGAAGCACTCGCTATAAGCACTAGCCACCACTACAGAAGAAAAAGGCTAAATAAATTGCCTCCATATATCGTTGGCTCAATCTATTAAAACCCGTTAAACGGGTTAGAAACTCGAAAAGTAGTAGTTAGTGTCCAGGAGGCTCATTCAATAGATTCGAATAAGTGGTCCGTTACTCGTCCAGTAATATCCGGTCTGAAGCGGAAAAAAACTCGATTAAAAAAGGGTTAGGTTAATGGGCGGAGCAGTGAAAAGTGATGCAATTACGTTAAATTGATCCCACCCTTTGTTCTTTCACTCTTGAGGCATTGATTGGTAATGGATCTACTGCTTTTTTACTAAGGCTCCGCTATCTGTCGTCCGTCCGTCCGTTTTGAACCGTAATAGGTAGACACTTGATCACAGAGGATGATAAAAAAAATATATATAAACATCCGAATTGAGAACGTCCTCCTCTTTAGAAGTCGAAACCCGGTGAAATCTTTGTAATTTCTTATTGAGAAATTTTCTTTAACCATATAATCGTGCAAAATAAAAAAAAAGCATAGTGTAAGCAAACGGTTTTTATTTTGACACATTGTGATAAAATTCACACTCATTTTGCGAAGTGCACATTTTGCGAAGTGCACATTTTGCGAAGTGCACATTTTTGCGAAGTGCACATTTTGCGTCAAACCCATTTGAAAGTGTGTCTGTCTGTCTGTTACCTCTTCACGCTTAAACCGCTGTACCGATTTAGATGACATTTGGTATAGACATATTTTGAGTCCCGGGAAAGAACATAGGATATTTTTTATCTCGATACTCTCACGGGATCGAGACTCATGCGGGTGTAACCGCGGGGTGCTGCTAGTTAAATAATATGTTGTTTTAAATATTGTTCGGTGGTACGGAAACCTTCGTGTGCGAGGCTGACTCGCTCTTGGCCGGTTTTTTTATTTTGTCTGTCTAGTTATACAATTTGGATATTCTTTTTTTTTCTTTTAAGTTTAAACCTCTGACTACCGATGTCAAAGACCATCGTGCGGAAATCTGATGTCTGACTAACACGCTGTGAGTAAGTCTATGAATGCTTATTCACTAATTTTCTGTCCAAAAAAAGGACACTGAATGGACCAAAAAATTTCGTATTTTAACCGTAATTAATTTTTTATTTTCCTATTCCGTCTTTTCGTTTCTTCCTCTAAGCGGATCGTAGGTACATAAACTTTTTTGTAAAAGGTAATTAAAACTTAAAACAAACGCCCACGGCGCTTCATAAACCATGAGAAAGCCAAGACCGTTTGCCCATTTACAAAAATAACAGAGGATTTCGCTTATTGAAAATCAATGGCTAGCTTAAGAGGTAAGGAGTACTGGCTTTATCTCCTTAATTTTAAAGTCAAATTCTTAATCCTCAAAGTATTCGGGGCACGTCTGGCCGTCGTGGCTACTTTGCGTTGCAAATATTACGGGGTTCTGCAGGGTTAAGGTCCGTACTAGGGAAAGTGTTTATATAATTTTGGAAGCTAATCATCCTATGTAGCTGCAGCTGTTGTTTTGTATACGTTGGAGAATATTTTAAGAGGCCTATTACAAAAATGCGCGTAGATGCACGATTTCCTCGTTGAAATTGAATACTATTCGTTGGTTGGTATAAATAACAATTAATTGGCAAAGATAGTTCGTTTTCTTTTCTACAATAATAACAAAGCGATTTTTTTTATTATTTATATATTTATTGAGCAATAATCGTTCTCCTGATGCATGTTTAGGCAAAAACTCATGGGGAGCTGATTTAAGAGCTCTAATTTGCAGATTATGTTGAATATGATCCATCAAAACAATTTTTCTCATATCACAAATATCATATACTTTTATAAGTATAGAATACATTTTTATATGCCTTATAAATAAAGAAAAAACGACTGGACCTAATTCAATTTTCTACTGGCAAAAGTCTGAATATCTCCGAACTTCTACATTATTTTAACGTAGTATTTATACCAAAATAGTCTCCAATAATTGCTTAAACAATATCAATTAAAAAACAAAAATAATGACACTGATTTTTTAAGAAATAAAATAATAGTACTATATTATATTTCACTGCGCCGGCGATGCGCGCTCACCCAGGCTGAAGGCCTTAATTTCAAACTCAAACTCAAACTCAAACTCAAAGCATTTATTTCAATTAAACCATTACAGGTACTTTTGAATTGTCAAAGTTAAGTAGTCGGTCAGTTAGTCAGAAAGTTGAAGCTAGTCTAATTTATCGAGGCATCCACAGGCAAGCCAAGTTAAGCAGACGAAAACCTCATAGGAACTGCGAGAAGCCATTTATAAAAAAGATGCGCGCTCAGTACCAAAATATGTGTATTCAACTATTTTTTTTTTTTTTGTGTTCTTGTTTATTGTAAGAGATAGTATTTAGGTCCCTAACCGATAAATTATATGTTAAAATAATAGACGAAAGTCAAAATCAAAGTCAAATCATTCTCGCAGAATGATGGGACCGGAATCTGATTAAGTGGCGACAGTATATTGGAAGACGCAGCATGGACCGACGATTACCTAAAACTCGACAGGAGCCGCTGTATGCAGAAGGCCTTTGTGAAAAGGCCTAAGTCTAGCTACATTATTATTAGAAAGATTAAATGATTTAAAAATAACTTTTTGAGGTCTAGGACCACTAAGTTCTTCAAGTCTCTTTACCTTATCATCTCAGAAGTCGCATTCGAAGATTAAAGCGACACTTTTCAGAATTAGATTAATACTAACTTGGGTAAGTTTCAAATTACATTAAGTTTAAGTTCAAAGACTGGTCTAGCAGATCCGATAATTCAGTGAATTTAAAAAAGTCTGAGGATTCGAACGAAAATGATATCACATCACACTAATATTTATACCTAAAGGCGAAAGTTTGTGAGTATGAGGGTGTGTGTTTATAATATGTTTGTTACTTCTTCACGCTCAAACGGCTAGACCAATTTTGATGAGATTTTGTATGGAATTGCTGACACCCTGGATTAACATATATAGGCTACTTTTTTTCCCGATATTCTCACGGGATCGACACATATGCGGGTGAAATCGCGGGACGCTGCTAGTAAGAAATGTATCTTCAAGGCTAGAGGAAGTTAAAAATTGGCACCAGTCACAGAAAAGTAGAAAATAAATCGCTTGTGTGATTTGTGATGAGATGAGGAGGAATAAAACGCTCGTAAATAGGATGAAAGAAGAATGGAGTGTTATAGGTATGATATGAATGACAAGGGTATTAATGATAACGTTACGGCTGAAATCCTAACTAATATTATAACTGTGAAAGGAAGTTTGTTTGTTTGTTACCTTTTCACGCCTAAACCACTGAACCGATCATCCTGAAATTTTGCATATACATTGTCAGGTGTACAGAAACGGACATAGGGTACCTTTGATCCCGGAAAGGTGCTGTTCCCGAGGAAAACCACAATAACGTTATTATGATAATAGATGGCGCCACGTGTCTATTAAACTTTGTCACATTATTTAATTCTGAGGCGGTACGAAGTTCGCTGGGTCAGCTAGTTGAAGAATAAAAGAGAATAACTTTTGGTACCAACTCCTATTTTATTAATATGGGACAAGGCAGGGTAGATATAAACAGAATTTGGCAAAACCGATAAGAGAGTTTACCATCAAAAATACAGTAAGTAATTCTTTTTACTTAAAGCAGAGAAATTACACATATACAAAAAAGAAGAAGTTGGGAAAATATGCGTCACATGGACGCAACACGGCCATCGCTCAGCATAATGCTACGATGCTATGCGAGGCAGAGTCCCAGCGCTGGTTTTCAGCGTTGACAACTTCTTACTTTCAGTACGTACCAACGCCAGCGCATCAAGCTACCCGAAACTGTCAAATCTTCCGAAACAACTTTATGTTTCAGCGATAAAGTTGAAAATATATTAAAGAAATTTGACAGATTTTAATAGCTTGTTGTGCTGGCGCCTGTACATCGTTACCTACTTGTTTACGTTATCTAAATTTTACAAAACGTTAACTTGTTTTCTAGTCTAATAAGATTCTGAATATCGTATACAGGAACGACCAAAACAAATAGGCTGTTAGCAACCACTCGGGTAAACAACGAACAGAGCTGCTCTTGATAAGCGGTTGCATCGTATTTTAAAGTCAAATCGCCAATCGCAAAATATTCAAAGCTACCCACTGTTCCGACTTGCAAATCGTATAGCTGTGTTGTTGTCGACTGTACTTGGTATGGAAGTGCATGTTTGCTGTTTAAAGCTGTTTTGTTCTTAATTTTATAAGATGATGATTTTTCTTTGTGGTTGTTTGACAAATTTGTGGTCTTATCTAAGTTCTGTGCTAAGTAGTACTTCGACGCCTAAGTGTCCTTTTAATTTTGTTTTTACTTATATAGTTAGTTAGTCATTTAATATAGTACCTACCTAGTGTAAACAGTTAGTTGCCTATCATTGTATACAAGCATTTTAAATATTTTGTATACTTTAACTGAATGAAATAAAGGAGTTATTACTATGTGATTAATTATTTTTGTAAAAAAGTCATCATAACAATTTTTTTTTTTTCAAATTTTTCTTCACAGTAATGTATACAAACAAAATATGCTTCAATAACCATTTTGGAATAATCAAACTGTAGATAATATGTATTAGACTTCGTGTCTTAAAATATTTGGATATGACGTCCTCTTATTTCACTATTCAAACTAAGTAATATAATAATATTTCGATAAAATATAGCACTATGGTATGGTAAGACCCAAATAAAAATATATATCTATAACCAATAATATATATATGAACGGTAAGTAGCAATAACGCAAACCTTTTGTGTTGTACCTTTTTAAATACATAACGAGTGTCTAGTACGTACTAGAAGCTCGGTCAAATTTTCCCAATCAACCTTGAACCTAATGCTGAAGCGACGAAGTTGAAGATCTATTAAAGAAATTTGACAGAATGTAGTAGCTTGATGTGCTGGCGTCTATACATACCTATAATCATCATTTCAGCCGAAAGACGTCC
This sequence comes from Amphipoea lucens, assembly GCA_947508005.1. Taxonomy (NCBI): domain Eukaryota; kingdom Metazoa; phylum Arthropoda; class Insecta; order Lepidoptera; family Noctuidae; genus Amphipoea; species Amphipoea lucens. Next base: position 6,226,129 of record OX382369.1, on the reverse strand, counting down.
ACTGCTGGACATAGGCCTCCCCCAAGCACCTCCACTTCGACCGGTTTTGTGCTTCTCGCATCCAACGAGTTCCTGCAGCCTTCACAAGGTCGTCGGTCCACCTTGTGGGAGGCGCCTTCAAACGCTACGCCTTCCGGTACGCGGTCACCACTCCAGAACCTTTCGGCCCCATCGGCCATCTGTTCTGCGAGCGTGCGAGCAATGTGCCCTGCCCACTGCCACTTAAGTTTGGCAATTCTTCATACCTATAATAGCACAACACAAACTTCTTTGTGTGTACTAATGTGTCATACCAATCTACCGCCATCAACCCCTCTTTCTTTCGCCAATCAATCTCTCTAGCCTTTTCCAAACTATGTTGGGGTCGACTTCCAGTCTAACCGGATGCAGCTGCATACCAGTTTTTAACATGGAGTGACTGCCTACCTGACCTCCGTAACCCTCCGTTACCGGGTAATAAGATACCCTTGGTAAGACAAAGGGTTATAAATAATTTTAATTTTTTTGTTTCATTGTTTAGTGTATATATTTTGTTGGAGATCCTAAAATAAATAAAAATAAAGATTGGTTGTCAGACTTTTGGACTTCTGACAACCCGTAACAACTGTCAAAGATCTACAAATAAGAGCCTGGACCTTCCGAGGCACGGAGGGGTATCAATACGTAATGGATGGTTACCCATCCACGAACCAACCTCGGCAAGCGTAGTTTAATCTTCGATCGACTCGTGCGCATGTTATTACTTAGCCACGAGCTCCTCCTCGACGCAAATACAGTATAAAAATATTTTCTCTAAAGATGATTTCATTAAAATATTTCTTATGGTTCGTGCATTATACATCGCAAGAGACCGTAAAACGCTTTTAAAGTAAGCGACAATAAATGAAAGTTAATGACGTCATAAAAGCAATTTATTTTTCTACTTTTTCATAAGGAGAGCTAAATATTCTCATGCATACGTCCTTAGTGTGGCTTTCCGTTTTTTTAAACGTACATAATGACTCGTGAAAAATTACTTCAGTAGGGTTGGTCAATATGTGTTAAACTCCTGATACCTCAAAATCCTGATAAAGCCAGCAAATTGACGTGTTAATTTAAAAACACAAGTATCGAAGTAATCTGGGTCGAAGTGGTCCTGGACCTGTTTCTTGGAAATTTCAGATTTAGATTTGATCACGACTATCTTTGTCCCCATTAGGCTGAGTGCTGCGAAGATCTTAACGCGAAACTGTTGAATGAGAGAAGCCTATTTTAAGCATTGAACTAATATAGGGATCAAGCCGGTTGACTTTTAAATACAATTCTTTGTTCATCCTGCCATTATCCAACGATCTTACAATGTGAAGGATTAAGAACATGACGTCTGCTGTCTGATAGTTGTTAAGTACTTATCTACATAATACATATAATAACAGTACACACAATAGCAAATTGTGACCAAAAAACAAAGATTCTATTATGTGCAGACCTTTCGACATCCAGTGATAAATTAAATTGATAACCATTGGACATAAGGCTGGAATTACATTTGACTGCCTGCACAGCCCAGCGGCTTAACCGCTCTGCTATGGGGTTGTACGAAACTGTCGAACTAATTGTTTACGAGCTGCGACGCTGGCTCTTAGCGCTTGTGGACAACCGACATGTTTTGTAAAAAATCGCACTGTTGAAAACTTATGTAACTTAACTGAGCTGCCATTTTACCAGACGGCCAATTCCCGTAACTAAAAACGTTCAAAATTTTGTCGCAATCTCGTCTCAGCGACAATGAATATCAAAAACGTGTACTTGTTGTCGGATTTTAGAGGTATTTTTGACAGAATAAGACTGAAATCAGACTGCGAATGTTCTTAAAATTACGAGGATTGCCCCTCAGATGCTAGGGATTGACACTATTGACAGTTCACCTTAACCTCACTTCACCTATGTTTTCATGGTGACATTTTTACAGAATACCTAGACAGATTTCGGGGCAGAACGGCGAGTACCCAATCGGGCGGCCCAGCCGCGCATTATAATTGGAGCCTAAACAAGGATTTTTTATACGAGTAGCATTTATATAAATTGTTTGTTGATTATGCTCTTTTAGTTCTTTGTACAATCTTCTACAACGATGAAGTTCATTATTTTCGCCATATTTTTATTAGGTGAGTAATATATATCCTACGTTCTTCTTGGTTGTTGAATTCTATGTTGGTTAAAAGCAGGTCTAAAATGACCATAGACATCTTATCAGTTTTTTTAAATGATTTATTTGTATGATTCTTCAATCAAATAAGTGCTCCTATCCCTTTTGTAAGTGTATTCCATGTATTACCTTTACAGGTATATTCCTGCCTACAATATCTTCTCACCGAGTCCCGTTCTATAGAACTGACTATACGTACTTTGAGGAATTCGACGCCTTTTATAAAGTTCACTGGGGCGGGAATGGAGTATCTTGGAGATCAGCTTTTAATGCTTGTGCTGATGAAGGAGCTACCTTGTTCTATCCAAAAGCACAGGGAGAGTGGACTTTAGTGAAGAACTTGACAGATACAATGACTGAATTTTCTGATGTGACGGACATTTTCGTTGGATTCCACGACGAATATAGGCTAGGAGAGTTTATTACAATTGATGGTAAGCATTTCAAATTGGACACTACTACAACCCATCAAATTTTTTGTTCCATTAACTATTTTGATATCTTCCTTCCTTTAAATTAAACTCGTCTCCGGTTTTCAGGGCACTCATTGCCTGATCCACTAGCTACTGACAGCAAACTACGGCCCGATCCACTGGGTTTTTACAGCAGTCTACTTCCGAACGATAAAAATTGCATAACTATGAACATGGAGAGTGGAGTGTTTAAAGTTGACAGCTGCTTCAGAACCCCTGACACGGCGTTACCGTTTGTGTGCAAGAAAAATGACGATGAATCGTGTCCGACTGTTGACCGTGGTAAGTGGTGTATTCCTAATTTTTCTTAAACCTTGTTACAATTAAGTTTTTTTTTTTAATGAAAGCTGAAAATTCTTAAGGATTTCTCCATACGATATTATTTCGATGGTTAGCAATTCTTAATAATTTTCAGCTTTCAGTAAAAAAAAATCTTAATTGTAATAGTGGCGCCCGACGTGGGGCGCCACATACTACAGTACGCGAAGTTGCTTTGACGAAGTACTGGTTGAAAACTGAAGTCAGAAGTAAGTACGAGACTTTATACTCATGCTAAGAACTACGGGACGCTTCGAGTCCTTTGACTCGAGCGCAAACACCGACAACGATCGGAAGTCGCCCGAGGTGAGCCGAAGTTGGACGACGCAAACCGAAGTGCCCTTAAACAGGGTGAAATTAAATTCATGGGCATCCTTTTAAGAGGTCATTGTACTCATCGTTATGAACAACTTTAACTATGGGACTAAACCTAAAATCGCGAAAAAAATCAGCTGTCCCTTGCATTTATGTTCACATAACTCGTCAAAATGTATAGAAGAGCTGATTTTTTTTTCGCGATTTCAGTCTTGGTCCCATAGTAAAAGTTGTTCATAATATCTATGATGATTACAATGACCCCTTAAAAGGATGCCCATGAATTCATTTTCACCCTGTATACTCGGATCAACTTCTGAAATAGTGTAGTGCAGGATTTAGAGATCCTTTTTCGAAGGTGAACCTGTTCTCCAATTGATAGTCCAGGACAAGCAAGGAAGTCTCTTGGTTCATAATAGCCATTGTAAAAGTGTAAGAACAATATAATAATATTCGAGACTTCAGAACTAAGTAGTATAGTCGAATAATGAATGCGCATCGAATTATAAATTCCATTTCCAAGAGCAGTGGCAGCCTAGTAGTAACGGCCGTGATTTACGAGTTGTAGGTCGTAGGTTCGAACCCTGATAGGCGCTTTCTTAGTGTAAATTATTTCATCATTACTGCTGACAAAACGGTGAAGGCAAACATCGTGAGGAAATCTTCATGTCCTAGAACCAAACATTCTAAAACATGTGACATCTACCAACCCGCACTGGACCCGCGTGGTGGATTACGGCCCACTTCCTCTCACAGAGAGGAGGTCTGTGTCGCAGTAGTGGGAACAATATAGGCTGATTATAATTGCAGGTTACAAATACATGAAGAAATCAAGAAAATGTTACAAAATGAATAAAAAGCTGCTGCTGTGGCAAGAAGCTATGAAGACTTGCTTCATTGAGGGAGGCATACTAGCGGTTATAGAAAACCAGACACAGGCAGAAGAAGTTAAAGATATGGTAGAACCAGAAGTATCCTATTTTGTGGGAGTGAGGAAGCTCTTCAATCGCGATGCTTATTACACAGTAAAAGGTAAAATATTATAACTTTATTTTCTTTCGTAAGAGGGTATTTAAAAGTCTTTTTTTATTAAAAATCTCTATACTCGATCTGTGTCCCAGCAGTGGGAACATTATAGGCTAATTATGATGATGATGATGATACTCCAATTAAACTTTTTGTACAGTCCGTTCAACCGATTTTGACTTCTATACCGTAGGCATAAGGATGGCATTAAAAGCAAAAAGTGGTTACATTACCAACTGTTTACTGCAGCTGCCATTTGTCATGCCACCAACGCAATAGAATTCAAAATTGGTTGAACGGACTGTAAAAAAGGTTTATTTAAATGTCTAATCTTATTTCAAGCTAGCTGCGCCCCGCGGTTTCACCCGCGTAAATGTCGATCCCGTGGGAATATCGGGATAAAAAGTAATGTTAATCCAGTGTGTCAGCTACCTCCATGCAAAATTTTATCAAAATTAGTCCAGCCGTTTGAGCGTGAAGAAGTAACAAACATATAAACACACACACACACACTCACAAACTTTCGCCTTTATAATATTAAAAATATTATATATTGTGATGGAGTATAGGTTAAGATTACATCACGCCTGCATTTTCCGAAGAGTAAAACCAAGATATATACGTATAGCACGGACACATTTTTGCCAGCTATATTTAAGTCACATTTAATAAGGTGCGAGAATCTCTAAAGCAAATGCTTACGTCGCTTGCCATATCGTCACCAAATATACAAAAAGCGTGTAGCTATATGTTACAAGCTAATAACGACTTTAAAGGATTCAAAACCAACCTCGAAGACGTTCCTTAACATATACGCATTGAATTGTGTTTGTTGTGCACTACTCACTATAATTTATTTATTTATTTTACCATTTATGTACACACATATAAACAGACAAGAAAAAAACAGAACAGAAAAATAGGTACTTACAAAGGTAATGCTTATTTCATAAGAAATCTTTTTCAGCATACCTGCGACGGGATAATAAATAGAGACAGGGAGACAGCGTGTTAAAGACAAAAAAAAACTTAGGTACATAAAATCTAAAAACAAATCACTTAATAAAACTAAACAAATAATATGAGAATATACTTACATACATACAAATAAACATTCATACTTCTAAAATAAATATCACTAGAATGTAAATAATTATAACGCAATCAAAATAATAAATACACACATAATTTATGTTTCATCTTTATCTTCTAACAAATTGTTCAAATAATTTAAAAAAAAATAATATAATCTCTTATACAGGGTGTTACGGAAAGGGTATATCAATACAAACGGGCTGAAGAGTGTATCTGGTCTAGAATCTCTGTACAAAATTTCAGCTCAAAAGCAGTAACTTTGAAAATGCTTAATATTTTTTTATTTCGATAGTTTATTAAATTGAAATCATAACAAACGTGTCACCGCACTACGAAGGTCATTATCCATTATCTGTAGTGTGTCTGTGCGCCTAGTACACGCACATCACGCCGCCGCGCGCAAGTGCAGCGCCGTGATGTCGAAATAAAAAAATATTAAGCATTTTCAAAGTTAATGCTTTTGAGCTGAAATTTTGTATAGAGATTCTAGACCAGATACACTCTTCAACCCGTTTGTATTGATATACCCTTTCCGTAACACCCTGTATAACAAAAACTATTATCTAACTAAAATATGGCGGCGAAAAATACCTCCGCACCGCCGTCGACATAATCTTCTACTTACTAAACAAAAAAGTTTTATTTTTCTTTTAGGTAAAAAATTCAGTGACATGTATCAAAGCCAAGGCCAACCGGGCTCAAATTGGAGATATGGGACTGTTTGTAATCGGAACAACAATCTAGTTACCGAGACAGCACGAAGTGTCGACAGGCTACCGTTCATTTGTGAAATGGAAGTTGCTGTGTAAACAGAAGAAAAGAGATAGACGTGAAGAGAAGTGATATGGTGGTAGGTTTACTGTCTATAGAGAAGCAAGATAGCGTGGAGTAGGCCCGTTGAACACAGCACAGCTTCATTACACCGGCGCCAGACGTTGCCGCCAACGCTCGTACCAACATTGGCTAGTTAGCGTCTACATGTTGGCTATTATACCAGTCCTGTCCCATCAGAGCCAACGTGAAGATGTCCAATACAGAAATCGAAATTACTCTAAGCGCTTTTATAGTACTGACTGAGTGCTAATTATCCATCCAAACTAATATTATAAATGCGAAAGTAACTCTGTCTGTCTGTCTTTTCTTCACGCCTAAACCGCTGAACCGATTTAGATGAAATTTGGTATAGAGATAGTTTGAGTCCCGGGAAAGGACATAGGGTACTTTTTATCCCGATATTCCCACGGGATCGAGACTTGCGCGGGTGAAACCGCGGGGCGCAGCTAGTAATTTATTTTTGGTACTAAAAAAAGAGAAAAAGCCACGTCAAAGAAGATGGTGGATGACGAAACATCATAAAACACGGAACAGGACTGAGCAAAGCCCTAACATGTGGACGGATCGCGAACATTGGCGCACATTCCTTTGATAAAACCGACCCGCCTCGGCCAACTCCCAATGCTCGTCCCAACGTCGCGTCGGAGCAAATGCTATTTTCTAGATCCACACGTTGGACGAGTGGCGTTGGGACAGGCGTTGGGGCCAACGTGTGGAGCCGGCCTTACGGCACGGCGGCGGCGGCGCTCGGCGCATGTGACCTTGTATATGACACGGTTCTAAAGTATACGGCGACGGTGCCGCGGCTGTGCCTTAGTGCCGCCATGTCGTTCACAAACTTCCATAGTGATCCATACAAAAACCGTGCCTACACACCTCGAATAAAGATCATAGCACACATCTCAACTCGGAAAGGAATCGTCACCGTAACGACTCGAGCCATTCAGTATTCTTTGTATGAAACTCTCTACTGCAACGCACACTAATCGGAATTGTAACGTAATCACCTCGCCTCGGGACACCCACGAACTGCGATGCGGTGCGTGGTCAACTTGCAGTTCCCACACTTACGGCTCGTCGTCCCCACGCTTACGTTTCTGTACCCGAGCTTACGTCTCTTCGTCCACCCTTGCCCCTCTCACCCCTCTCGTGGCCTGTCTGCAGCACCATCAACCAGCGGTCGGCGAGCCGTAAGCGTTGCGTCGCCTAGCCGAAAGGCGATACGGTGACGATCCCTTTCCGAGTTGATATGTGTCGGCAAGAAAATCATGTGTGTACAAAGGGCCCAGGGTTTATTTATATTCCATTTTATTAACTGGTATGATTATTTTATATTTAGAAAATATACCTTCCTACATATTTTTTTTAATAAATGAATTTGGCGTACTTGCAGTTTTACTCTATTTGTCAATATCTACTGTAGTTACTGATGATGTTGATCTATGCTGCAGCAGAAGTCGGGTTTTATAATGACTGCCGAAATTTCGAAAAAGTCTCCGCTTTTAAGAGAAACAAGCCGCTCTCCTGCGATGTTGAAAGGAAGTATTCACAAATATTAAGTCGTGATGCTGCCGCTTGGCTCTTGGGCCGATATCAGATGCTTCAATAGAGTGTTAAGGTTCATTTCTGTTTCATTCCGAGTTCACACGACACCAATAAAATTATACAGGGTGTTACGGAAAGGGTATATCAATACAAACGGGTTGAAGAGTGTATCTGGTCTAGAATCTCTGTACAAAATTTCAGCTCAAAAGCAGTAACTTTGAAAATGCTTAATATTTTTTTATTTCGATAGTTTATTAAATTGAAATCATAACAAACGTGTCACCGCACTACGAGGGTCATTATCCATTATCTGTAGTGTGTCTGTGCACCTAGTACACGCACATCACGCCGCCGCACGCCAGTGCAGCGCCGTGATGTCGAAATAAAAATAAAATTAAGCATTTTCAAAGTTAATGCTTTTGAGCTGAAATTTTGTACAGAGATTCTAGACCAGATACACTCTTCAACCCGTTTGTATTGATATACCCTTTCTGTAACACCCTGTATAGTAATGAACGTTCATCTGCTCTTTTCATTTAATTTCGTATCATTCAGTATCGGTAGGCGAGTGAAACATGCCGAAATCCAACCTCGTTGGATCGGTTCACTAATGAATTCATTTTTCAATTTTAATTCATTTTGTGCAAGCTAACTGACTAAAAATAATATTAATAAAAGAAAGAAAGAAAGAGAAACAAATTAAATATCTTGACTTAGCACACGAGGTTGTTGACATGTGGAATGTGAGCTCGGCTATAATTGTGCCTATTGTCGTATCGGCCAATGGCCTTATGGCCGAAAGCCTCGATCAACGTCTATCGAGGCTCTCGTTAAGCGGTTGGATCAAGGGCCTGATTCAGAAGGCAGTACTCCTCGATACGGCTCGTACTGTGAGGAGGTTCCTGTCTTTGGAGCCCTAACCACCGATAGCTCGGACCCTGCTCCCGACACCGGCGGACTACTATTTTTTTATATTTTTAAATGTTTTATATACTTATTTTTTATATTTTAGGAAATATTAAAAATGTAATTGAATATGTACATAGATAAATAAACGGAATATTAATAATATGTACATATATTAGGTCCTTACATATGAAATTGGCGTTTTTTGTACTGGCCACTTTAATCACGAATTTCTCCTCTTTGGTAAGGAATTCCAAATTCAAATTTGTACAGCTATTTACTCATGTATTTGTGCTTCGATGACCGTCATTCATTTGTTTTTTTTCTTCTGTTTTTTCTGTTTGCGTCACTCATTTTACAAAATGGAAAATTTAAAATATCGCATTATTTACGAGTACGAGTTCCGCCGTGGCACTAGTGCTGCGGAAACGACTCGAAGGGTGAATGATGTGTATGGCGGTCATGTTGCAAAAGAAAACACAGTTCGTTTTTGGTTCCAACGTTTTCGTTCTGGAAATTTCGACCTGCAGAACAAGCCCCGTGGACGGCCTGAGACCCAAGTTGATAATGGAGAATTGAAGGCTATTGTGGAAGCGGACCCATCGCAAACCACGTCCGAGTTAGCTGCAGGCTTCGATGTTAGTGATAAAACTGTTTTAATTCACTTGAAGCAAATTGGGAAGATTAAAAAGCTTGAAAGGTGGGTACCTCACGAATTGACTGAAGCAAACCGGCAAACGCGCGTCGACTGCTGCGTTACATTACTGAAATTGGAATGTCTTAGACATCCTCCGTACTCCCCGGACCTTGCTCCAACAGATTACCATTTTTTTCGCAATTTGGATAACTTTTTGCAAGGGAAAAAATTCAACTCCGATGGGGCAGTCCAAATCGCCTTCAAAGATTTTATTGATTCCCGTCCGACTGGTTTTTTTAGTAAAGGGATCAATGAACTACCTATAAGATGGCAAAAGTGCATTGAAAACAATGGTTCATACTTTGATTAATTAAATATATTATATTAAAAAATATTCGACTTTTTGTTCCTTCCATACAAAACGCCAATTTCATATGTAAGGACCTAATATATAGAAAAGAATTAATAGAATCATATGGCATTAAATTTCACTTCGAGTAAAGCGACTGATATTGGCGACGAGCAAATAACCTGTGAGAATGGCCAGAGCGCTCAGTCGGGCGGTCCAAACGCGCAGTATAATTCAAGCCTTAACTAGAAACAACACTAAGCGTTTATATAAATAATATTCTCTGACCAAGTTGCTTTCATACAGTGACCACGATGAAGGATATCACTTTTCCTATACTTTTATTAGGTACGTAGGTACACTTTTTAATTTAATTCTAACTTAAGTATAACAAGAGCTGTAACTGTTTTGTTTAAAATTGTGTGTCGCATATTTTAACGCCACCCAAAATTTTATAAAAAGAAAAACAGATCAACGTCTTCTTTTATTATTCTTTAGTCTTAAATCCATTTCCCTAGGCACATGGGCGCCGGGAGCGGGGTGCAAGAGGGTGTACTTATACCTCCCTGGCTTCAAAATAAAATGAAAATGTAAAAACATTCAAAACGAAAAAAAAATATCTGAAAACGCCTAATAGAGAACTTATCCTATTCGAGACGAGATCCTAAAGAAATCTCTTAAGGCGCAGATATACGACTTCTAATGATTTTAAATTCAACATCACGTCTAATCGACCGGACTGATTTCTTTGAAAAAAATAAATGTTATACTAGACCATTTGCTTCGTAATTTGATATGTGAATATTTGCAATTATATTTTTTTAACATAGTGTAATTAATTTGTAAAGTAATGTCTACCGCGGACATAAAAACGATAATCGCGCAAACACTATCGGGTGTATTTTCATAAAACTTTCACCATCTAAAAGACAATTTAATTCCCCGAATTTTAGTATACGGTTTTTATTTGTTTGGTGTTTGAGAGTTTTTGTAAATAGATAATTGCTTCATATTTGCAATAAATTACCACGGTTGTGTCATCGCGCTTCTCTTTCTTTTCTATGCAGTCCGACAGTGACCGCGCTTTAGGTCGTGTAGTCGCCTTAATTAGAAAATCTCCTATTCCCGAATTTGTAATCGACCCCAGGCGGGTTGCGAACATTATCGAGTTTGCTTCGCTCGCTCTTGCATCCTACTCTATCTTAATTAATAAGGCAATTAACTAATTAATTAGCTTAATTTATAAACCGACACAGTTAAACCTCTTTCTCTACACATGGACAAAATAAAACCTATCCCATTCAAGGTGAGATGCAAAAATTATCGAGCTCGCTTCGCTCGCTCTTGCATCCTACATTCCCTTAATTATTATGCTTTTCTGCAAAAGTCAACAAAGTTATTTCTTGTATGAATGTCGTGGAGCTGAAGATACACCCCCCTGAAAATAAACATGCCGGCGCCCATGCCTAGGCAAGATTATTGATTTCAATGTAATTTTACCTTTGCAGGTATACTTCTGCCTTCGACAGTCCCTCGACTAGTACAGTTCTATAGAAAAGACTATACATACATCGAGGAGTTTGACGCTTTTTATAAAGTTCACTGGGACGTGAGCGGATCAGCTTGGAGTACCGCTTTTTTCACTTGTGATGACGAAGGAGCTAATCTGTTCTATCCGAAAGTTAAGGGAGAGTGGACTTTAGTGAAGAAGTTGACGAATAAAACTACTGAAGGTCCTAATGTCACAGACATCTTCGTTGGTTTGCACGACGAAGTTAAATTAGAAGAAACTGTTGACGGTAAGCATTCACAATTATAACTTTACAAATGATTACTTTTCCATGAAATAGGTTAGGGGGCTTTTGGCTAAATGATAACAACCACTCAGGTCGCTTGAAGATTAAGCTATGCTTACCGTGGTTGGTTCCGTTTTAACCGACTTTAAAAAAGGACGTTCTGTATTCAACCCGTATGTATGTATGTTTGTATGTCCGCGATTTTCTCAAAACGAATGAACCGATTTTGATAATTCTTTGATTTATGTAATCTATATACTTTCAGAAAGGTTTTAGTCTATAATGCATTAGGTAATTATTCTTATGTACGAAGTTATATGTATAAATGTACTGCATCTCCAGCATTTCTATGCGAATTTTGATGATTCTTCTAGTCGGTGTCTTCAATTCTTCAATGCAATAGTGTTAATTGAATTTGTGTGGGGTAGGTACAACAAAAAAGTGAAAAATAAAAACTTTTTTACATATTGAAATCCCTCCGTGTCTTGGAAAGTACATTAAGCCGCAAGCCCCGGCTGTCATTCGTAGATCTTTGGCAGTCGTTACAGGTAAATAGTCAGAAAACCAAACAGGTATTGTCTTACCCAGTAACTGGGTTGTGGAGGTCAGATAGGCAGTGGCTCCATGTCAAATACTGACTTCCAGCTGCGTCCGGTTAGACTGGAAGCCGACCCCAAGGGAAAAGGCAGCCTAGTTTGATTGATTAGAGCTTAGCAAACATCCTTACGGCCCACCGATGGGAAATGCTTACCGCGGCCATTTACCAGCAGCACAATGGTGATCGTCGATACTCCTACATAAGAGACAAGGTCGAAATGTTAATTTTCGTAGTTACTAAAGATTCTTTAAGCAAGAATCGAAAAATTTCTTATATGTATATGCAGGCACCTAAGCGTAGCTGAACTTGGTGGCCGAATTGTCGCATATTTCGTTCACTGCATACATGTTAAAGTAGTTTTAAAGGGAGGGTATGAGTGATGTCTTATGTCTCTTAGCCGTTCTTTTGCTCACAGTATCGATGGTAGACGCCAGTCATTTTATTCGGAAATCATAAAAAATTGCGACCATTAAAGAACATTGTTCAGCGTCCACGTGGAAGGGCTAAACAAAGTTATTATACATATCGCCAGATTACGTTATTCCCTTCATTTTATACTATGTGGGTGAATCTGTAATCAAGGCATTATCCGTCAAGTTACATAATTAACTCAGGCACTTTCATAATTTAGCCACGATTTAATGATGTCCTTTTGGCGGCATCTACATCGCATACATACACCGTACATGTGAACTATGCATCAAAATGACGTCACGCAAAATCCTGCATCGCACACGCAAAGTCCACCCTTCTCTATAGAGGATGAGTGATCTTATCATCCTGTTCCTCATCCCTCTAAAAACCTTTTTATGGTTTTCAGCACAGTCAACGTCAAATTCTGTGCCTTCCGACAGCAACTTAGAGCAACAGCCACATCACGCAAATTGCATGACTATGAACATAGATACTGGAACGTTCAAAGTCAGCAGTTGCTTGAGAACACCTGACACGGCGTTACCGTTTGTGTGCAAGAAAGTTGACGATGAGTCATGTCCGACAATTGACCGTGGTAAGTATTTTCCATGCTTTTTCTTTGACGTCTTTTTTATAAAGTTAACCTGTGCTAGGATTTATTGGTTGAGGACAGTAATAACCTTGTGAATATAAAGGGAACGCGGTTAAAAACAAATGACGCGCACCCGATTGCACAAGGTATTCCATTTTCAAAGATGAGTCTGCAGATTTCTCTATGAAACATCTCCTGATTTACTTTCGCAGAACGAAATTTCAGACAATAAACAATTTTAAATACGAATTTGTAGTTTTCTCTCACAGCTGTTCTAAGACCATTGATCCTCAATGGTAACGAAACATAAATAGGTAGTTTTCTTGATTAAAATTACTCGTAGTTAAAACATTACGCAGAGCAGTGGTGGCTAAGTGGTAACGGTCGCGACTTACGAGTTGTAGGTCGTAGGTTCGAACCCAGACAGGCGCTTTACTTTGTGTAAATTATTTCATCACCACTGCTCTCAAAATGGTGAAGGAAAACATCGTGAGGAAACCGGCATGTCCTAGAACCAAAAATTCGAAGACATGTGACATCTGCCAACCCGCACTGGGCCCGCGTGATGGATTACGGCCCACTCCCTCCCTCTCACTGAGAGGAGGCCTATGTCCCAGCAGTGGGAACATTATAGGCTGATTATGTTATTATGTTATTATTACGCATTTACTTATACGAGTATTCCGATTTCTGTAGTTTCTTTCCATTACAAATTACACATAGGACTGGTACAATTACCAAGTTTGCCAAAGGAAACCAAGACAAGGTCCTGGCCGTTCCATCATGGAGGATAATTAGTGAGGGTTAATGTTCGAGACTATAATTATGTAACTAATATTAGGTACGTAAAAAGTCAAAGACCGAAAAATAAATGGACAACGAATTATTATTTCAGGTTACAAATACGAGAAAAGATCAAAAAAATGTTACAAAGTGAATGAGAAGCCCCTAATATGGCAGGAAGCTATGAAGACGTGCTTCTTGGAGGGAGGGATACTGGCAGTCATAGAAAACGATGCACAGGCACAAGACCTTAGACCAATGTTGAGCCCAGCAAAGACATTGTACTTCATAGGAGTTAGACAGCTAAACTCTCGCGATGATTTTTATACAGTAAAAGGTAACAATATAATTATTGCCTAAATGTAAGTTTTAATATTGCGTCGTAACTGACAGTCTATTCATAAATTAAAAGAAAAAAACTAAAAAAAAACCGAGTGTGCTTATGACCACACGACTGAAGTGAAACTTCGAGAAAGAGAGAAAGAAAATGTGCGCGCGCACTGCTCTCTCTTGCTCCTACACTGTGATACAGACAATAGGCCTGCACTGTGCTTAGATATACGGAACGTATTTGGCTATGAGAGGAAGAGAGAAAGAAAATGTGCGCGCGCACTGCTTTCTCTTGCTTATATCCCCCACTCAACTCCCGTTCGCCTCACCCGATCACACTTTCCGTAACTCTTACGTCACGCGTTCGCCAGCTTACTCCCCAAGTCAAGCGTGCGTAAAGAAGTTTCACTTCAAAAACATGTTAAAGAGTTCTACTATCCATCTCCTGACTCCATCACCAGACCCTCGTTACCAAGTCTAATCTATTAGACGCATCAAAGCAATTCATATGCGCCCAAACTCGAGGGGTTTACTAGTAGCCACTGAAGAGTTCTACTATCCGACTCCTGGTTCCATTATCAGATCAGTTCTAAGATAAACAAATATAGTTTTGTCACCCGAGCTACATATGCATACAAAGTTTCATTTCGATACGACAATTAGAAGTAGGTTATAATTGACTTCTCTGATTTTATTACATTGTTTGTTGGTTAATAAAAGCGTGTTAAAATGATCCGTATTAGAATATTTAAAAATATTATTAATATTATTGTTGATTTTAAAACGTTTTTAATATCAAACATTATTTTTAAGAATCATAGAGCTTTGTTTGATATTCTTTGCACTTTTAAAACATGATTACTTCTTTATTAACTACCCACAAATTATTTTATTTTACAGGTCAAAAATTTAGTGACTTGCATCGACAAATATACCGCGGCGACATCTACACATCGTTTGTCTGTGGAGCTGTTTATAATGACGTTTACACTCTTGGTACCAAGGCATTAAACTGTACCGCTATGGCACCGTTCGTTTGTGAAATGTATGTATAGCTGTTTATATAGGAGAAAAAAGAAGTGACGGTAGAAGGAACAATGTATAACATTATAATCAGAATGTATCGTTATTTTGCGTAGATGTGACGCATGTTATCTCCCAAATTGTTAGTTTGTGTTTTTTTCTGATGCGTCATATTTGCCGCAAATAAACGTATTTTCTTTCTTTCTTTCTTTATACTACAGCTTGCGAGTATTCACTCGCCCACCGCGCTCACCTTGCTTGGTATTCACCAAGCAAGGTGATTTTGTACTGTCTAGAATTATTTTAGTAAACCATAATAAGGCGGATAAAAAATACGTCATAGATCACTAATTGCTAATATCACAGACATTATTATTATTATTTTATTTTTTACAAGTTTTTTAAATAATCATGATCTAAGAACTATGCCCCGCAAGAACTAGCAGGGGATTGAGGAGGGGGGGTGGAGGGGGGCTCAGGGGATCAGCGGTGCTATTCTGTAAAAATCTCACCGTGAAAGCTTAAGTGAAGTGAGCTGTCATTCCACGAGATGCTAGGGAGTGACACTATTGAAAGCTTACTTCAAACTCACTTCACCTAAGTTTTCGCGGTGACATTTTTACAGAATAGGTCTGCAGACCGGAATAAATCCGCCGCCCATTGTATATTTTGTAGTGTTTGATGTATCTTTTTTTTTCATGTTATGTATTTTGTGGTGTACAATATACATAACATGAAATGAATGAATTATATAAATAAATAAATCCGCAAAACCGTTTTCATGGTTTGTCTGAGTGAACGAAACAAACAGTATTACAAGTAAGGTTTATAAGAGCGGACACTTAATTTTTCCTAATTTAATATCTCAATAAATAACACTACAATTACAATAAAATTTACAAGCTAACACTAAAATATATTATATACAAGTACATTATAACATTTACGTACATATAAGTATACTCTTTTTTCCCTTATTTACTTATAAAGTAACTAAAAATAATATCTTACCTTATATGTATGGAAAGTAAATAAAGGAAATATCTTGTATCAAATGTATTCTTATAAATACTACGTAATTACTTATTTACTCATTTATATTTCATATAATTATTTATTTGTTGTGTGGCTAATATTAAAGTAATTTAAATCCATCGTCTTTCAGACTTTATATTAAATTTCTGACAAATTGTACATGCCAGCACATCAAGCTACCCGAAACGTCAAATTTTCGCAATCCACTTTGAACCTTATACTTTAGCGATAAAGTTGAAAATCTATTAAATAAATTTAACAGATTGTAGTAGCTTGATGTGGAGGAATCTGTACCCTCAGAATCATTCATTCCTTAAAAGAAGTCTTCAAGAATGCTCTGAAATAATCACATAAATCCTACTAATATTATAAACACAAAAGTTAGTGAGTATGGATGGATGGATGTTTGTTACTCTTTCACGGAAAAACTAATAAACGGATTTGGATGTTTGGCACACAGATAGTTTATAACTAGGATTAACAAATAGGATACTTTTTATCCCGATATTTCCACGGGATCGAAACTTGTACGGGTGAAACCGCGGGACGCAGCTAGTATGATCATAAATAGATCCTTTATCTGTAATGCAAACCACAGCTATGGTCGACCATGGCTTGTATAAAATGCAATTTACGGCCCACTGTAGAGTGTCTACCTCAGGTATGCTTGTGCAGGTCGATCACATTTCGAATTTTAAGGAACTGCACAGCCCAGCGGGGTAACTGCGTAACATAGACTATCAGTAGCAATGGCTTTCATTTTAACAGTTCAACAACATTCATTGCGTTAGTTACGTTGTTGAGCAGACACATTTTTAAAACATATGAAGCAATGGATTAGCAATATCCTTCAATATGATTCAGATAGAGATTGAGTGTGTTACGCAATGAGTGCTGCTCTATTTCGATACACGCTCCGATCTACCTACGTATCCAGGCAGAGCTCTCGTAGGCCGTAGCATGTATGGGAGCGGTGAATGCTGTTGCGAATCCCGCACCCCCGGCCATAGGTAGAAGTGGAACACCGCGGTGGTTTTAGCCGGTAAGAGTCCGGCATGCCCCTCTGTCACCCCCACGATAGAGGAAGTCCATGAGGATTTCCACCGCGAGAAAAAAAAAAAAAAAAAAAAAAAAAAAGGCCGTAGCATGTATGACCACAGGGCCGTCTTAACCATATTGGGCGCCGGGGTGCGAAAATCAGCCTGCGTCCCCCTTGCCAACAAAAGAAAAACTTAATAATATAAGACTGTGAGCTGCTACCAACTATCACGCGTGAACAAAAAGCTGTTCCCTCACCGGTGGCGTGCCAGCAGTGAGTGGTCGCCTTGCTGACGGCGCGTTGGTAACAAACGGCTGGATTTTTTCCGATGCGGTGCCGGGCCATTACAGCGCTGGAGCGATGCAGTTATAATGAGTGATGAACTGATCGGCTTGCGCCTCCTAAGACCCTGCGCCAGGGTACCACGCACCCCTTGCACCCCCGGGTAAAGACGGCCCTGTATCCACCACCATCATAGTCATCATCTGTCTAGCCTTTTCGCAACTACGTTGGGGTCAGCTTCCAGTGTATCCGCATGCAGCTGAACACCAGTACGGCCGCCATCTTACTCCGCCTATAATTTTTCCAATGCCGTGACACAGGCCTCCTCTCTGTGAGTGGCTGAACGTAGGCTGTAATGTAATTACGCGGGCCCAGTGCGGGTTGGTACATCTACCGTTACGGTTTAGTCATGATCTGGCAGTTTGAGTAATTTACGCGGCCTACCCTGTCCTTTCTTTGATATTGTTCGTCGAATCGTTGAGCTCCTCAAGTTCTGAGTTGAGCTGCACGATTTTTGACAAATGCGTGCACTGACTGGACAGGTCCGCTCAATCTGTGTGGTTCTTTCCTCAAAAGACCATTTCAGACACCAACCGACATGGTCTTCACATGATATGACCAAGATTTTGTCTGGACTTTAAAAGAGACTATGACCTCTGACTTTGTTTCGGCCTTTCTTCTCAGAGTTGTCAGATAGGAAACGCCGACCTCATCTAGCTTTAAAAAATATGATTGACGTGTAAAAGTATTTGTACAAACCTACTTACAGAAATAAATAATTTATTATTTAAAGCAACAATAGTCATAACAGTCGTAGTGACTATTGTTGTTGCATTGTTTTATGTCGTGTATCCAGATAACAGGCATCTAGCCGCGGGACGGCCCTGGTGGCCTGTAATACAGGTTTTTATATAAACCTATCTCAGGCCCCAGTGTTTCACAAAGTTAGCTCCTTGTTCGTGCACTACCTACTGTCAAACTCTAGCATAAACGTTTTATATTATACTAGCTGCGTCCCGCGGTTTCACCCGCGTAAATGTCGATCCCGTGGGAATAACGGGAAAAAAAACAAATTATATGTTAATCGAGGGTGTCAGCTACCTCCATATAAAATTTTATCAAAATTGGTCCAGCCGTTTGTGCGTGAAGAAGTGAGGCGTCTAGTTGCAAACCCCGCTAAAACGGTTTTCAGTTGAAAATGAGTTAACAATGCAGTATGAATAAAGTCGGTTAAAAAAGAATATTTTCTCTAACAGTTACATAGCTTATGTTTGAGCTAAACCCACTATAACCTTACGAAAACGACAATTTAAATGCAATGTTCGCAGCAAAACCCGACATAAAAGCCGATATAATGAAATCGTCCAATCACAGCACAGCAATTGCGTTATACAAAATGTCAAAACCCGACATAATTTGACAGGTCAATAGCAAAACCCGATATAAACTGACATTTCACTCGAAATACCCGCCAAAATTGAGTGTCACTTGCAAATCCCGCTATAACAGATTTTAGTCTGCTTTTATTCCGCTTTGTAGACCTCACTGTGCATATATTATTAATTAAATTACATAATCACTTAATTATTCACAATAATACATCTGTTTGTAAACCGTTGTGTGAAGTATAAATTCCTAAAACGTTTTTTTTTGTTTGTGAACTTTCTGTGAAAACCGTTTTAGCGGGGTTTGCAACTAGAAGGCTCAAGTAACAAACATATAAACACACACACACACCCCCTCACAAACTTTCGCCTTTATAATATTAGTGTGATAGTGTGATTAAGTTATAGTTTCTGTTTCAGTTTTTTAAGGTACGAAGTTACAAGGAAACCTATTATGCTTTCAGTTCAGAATACAAACATGATGTTAAGTTATGGCACACAAGTGAGAAAATGCTTTCAATACATAATATGAGACTTAATTGGTTACCCACTGCGATGATCCCAATTCCCCCCGGGGCAAGTAGAGCATGTTTTGGTCGTACCAATATTTATTATACGACGATACTATATTATTATAGTCGGTATCACGCGAGCCTACATCACAGGCGGGAAATTGAAAACCATCGAATCATATTAGGGCTTGAGTGAATATCGTAAAAATATAAGCAAACGTTCCTTTGGAATAGTCCAACAGAATAAAATATTCTGGTTTGGTTGAAATTGGATTTATTTTATTAATATGGCCAGTTTTGTCTGCGTCAATGTTGGGTCTCATTTCAGGCAGGGCCATGAAAATAAAACACCAACAATTTATGCAAATAAATAAAATTGAAGTGTCTGTTTGTAATGTTGAAATAACAGCTTTTTACTAAATGCATGTTTGTCTGTTTGCTTGTTCCGACAAATCTCCGAAATGGCTGGACCGATTTTGACGGAACTTTCAGTGGTAGATAGTTGATGCTATAAAGAGTAACTAAGGTTTAAGCTAGAGTACTTTTATTTTAGAAAAATGTCACGCAATCATAGTCGCGGGAAGCAGCTAGTATATTATAAAATCAAAATCATAATTGTGATCAATGAAAAAGTCATAGAAATTTTTCAGAATTTCGACAGTAGGTATGCTACAAACCTTGGCTAAATAATAACAGCCGCACAAGTCGATCGATCAGGTTAAGCTACGCTTGCCGCGGTTGGTGATGGGTGACCATCTTTACATACCGAGACCCCTCCGTGCCTCGGAAAGCACGTTAAGCCGTTAGTCCCGGCTGTCATTCGTGGATCTTTGACAGTCGTTACGGGTAGTCAGAAGCCCGAAAGTGACAACCAGTCTTACCAAGGGGTATCGTATTACCCAGTAACTGGGTTGTGGAGGTCAGATAGGCAGTCGCTCCATGTAAAATTCTGGTATTCAGCTGCATCCGGTTAGACTGGAAGCCGACCCCAACATAGTTGGGAAAAGGATAGGCATATGAGTGTATGCTACAAAGATCAACAGAAGTAAATTTTATACTTGGAACAGTAACTACTGGGTAGCTAGGCATATTGAAAACAAAGATTAAATAAATAAAAAAATCAAATACATAAAATTGCTTTATTAAAAAAATACACCTTAATAATTATCAAAATCTATGTTCAAAGATCATGACAAACCAAGACAAAGAAAGAGTAACAATCAAAAATGGGTGTGTGTCTAAGACCACATGATGGATGTGAAATCTTACGACTGGAGCAGAGTACATAATTATACCCGATTCATCGTCACCGACCGACTGGAGACGAGTATGCCCGATTCAGCGTCACCGACCGACTGGAGACGAGTATGCCCGATTCAGCGTCACCGACTGACTGGAGACGAGTATGCCCGAATCAGCGTCACCGACCGACTGGAGACGAGTATGCCCGATTCAGCGTCACCGACCGACTGGAGACGAGTATGCCCGATTCAGCGTCACCGACCGACTGGAGACGAGTATGCCCGATTCAGCGTCACCGACCGACTGGAGATGAGAATACCTATTCAGCGTCACCGACCGACTGAAGACGAGTATACCTATTCAGCGTCACCGATCCGAGCTTGACTATTCAGTTTCGTTCACTATACCAGAAAGAGCGAAAAGTGCACCTGAAGAAGTTTTCACTTCAAAACCGGACAAAATTAACTGTTAATAATAACTATCGAAGCGCAGGGCAGAGGAGCTTGAAAGTATGGCAGCGGTACACTTGGGTTTGATTCTAGCGTATTTGCCAGAACAATGGCGTGCAGCCTCTAATACTGCGACTGAATTTGTATGAATGACAATTTGGTGCACTAACTGCTCTGCTGTCGCACATGATCTGTCGTCTCAAGCAACAACAGTGTTGTCTATCGTTTTAATAAAGTTGCCAGCTGTTTTGTAGAACAACACAACCTGTGAGACCTCTCTAACCCCGTGTCGTGAATAGAATGCGATTGTCCCGTTCACTTGTCACTCATTTGTTCGGAAGAACTGAACACGCCCTCTGTCAACGAGACGATGCATTCGGGTTCGCCGAATAAAATTAACGTTACGATCGCGTATTTGCACTACGATTGCTTATATTAGGACACAGGGTAAAGGCTGAAACACACATTTGCAAACTACATGTTCAACGGTATTATATTATTGACTTTGATCAATATACGGACGATAAATATTAAAACAAGATTTGGGCAAAAATATGATCTGTTCTAAAACATCAATACCGCCACTGGCTGTGCGCTACCTTCCTTCTTTGTATACAGTGTCATATTTATTTTCTTCTGTTTATACAGTAACATCCATTTCACAAATGAAGGGTATTTTTTCGTCGCAGTTTTTAGTATCCGTGTAAAGACCGCCGCTCTGTTTCCAAACTATCCCACAGTCAAAACTTTCGCTATTATACCTGTTTCTGTACATATCACTAAATTTTTGACCTGTAAAAAAAATAAAGTGTTGTATTAAATTTTTCACTTTTTAGTTGTACCTACCCCACACAAATTCAATTAATACTAGTGCTTTGAAGAATTGAAGACACGACTCGAAGAATCATCAAAATTCCCACAGAAATGCCGGAGATGCAGTACATGTATGCATATAACTTCGTGCATAAGAATAATTACCTAATGTATTATATACTAAAACCTTCCTGAAAGTATGTAGATCACACTAATGAAAGAATTATCAAAATCGGTTCAGGAGTTTTTGAGATAATCGCGGACATTCAAACATACATACATACATACGGGTCGAATACAGAACCTCCTTTTTTAAAGTCGGTTAAAAAGATTTATAGGCTCGACTCGGTTCGAGCATAAATACATATATTACCTACTATGGACAGCTCAGCTACTGTATCTGATTTCATGATTCATCCAATCCAAATATACGGCAAATATGTGATCATTGGTGGATGGCATAATACAAGTGGCAGCATAAGTACATATGTGATATCGAAGAAATACCAAAACTACCTGACAAGACAAGCGACGCAAAAATGTAGGATACTGCATCGGCTTAAAAAATATGTGTCAATTAAATATTACGCCTGACGTAAATTGACGTAATATTAGTAGGTAAGTTTGTAATCACATCTATAATTGTATGGAGTAGTTTCAGGCGCTCATTAATTTAACAGGAGAAAACTAAAATTTATCTTCTGTCCTTTTCTTAATGAAATAGAAAGAAAAATATACACTGAACTTAAATTTAGTTTAGTTTGTGAAGAAGGGAATCGGCACCATTGTCTTGCATCATAAATAGCCTACTTACCGCATACGGGCCTACGTGCAGCTTTTTTTGCTAAAATGATTGTTGAACGTTCTATGTAAATAAACCCAAATATTTAACAATTCCTCGTAATCGTTCACGAAAAACTGTCATTTACATTTATAGAAAAGTAAAAAACATATTTACCTTTTACTGTGTAATATTCAGAACTGGAGAAGAGCCTTCTCACTCCTACGAAATATTGTTCTCCGTTTTCCAACATTTCTTTAACTTCTTCTGTCTGTGCCTTGTTTTCCAAAACAGCCAGTATTCCTCCCTCCATGAAGCAAGTCTTCATAGCTTCCTGCCACGTCTGTGGCTTTTTATTTACTTTGTAACATTTTCTTGATGTCTTCACGTATTTGTAACCTGAAATTATAATTCGATGCCTATAAAATGTTGACTATGCCAGCTAAGTATAATCTTATAGAGGTATGAGGATCAGGCTGTAAAGTTCACTCGTCCTCTATAGAAAAGGGAGGATCCTCCGACCAGATGGGTATTGTATCTGGTGGGCTACTGCCCGATGGTTGATGTCGGGATGTTGTTTATATGCTAATTGCGCGGTAAACTCTGCTTGCGCGATGCAGGATTTTGCATGACGTCAGTGTGATGCGTAATTCGCATGTGGCGATGTAGATGTCGCCACAATCTTGAACACAGAGCACGGATAAGTCTCAGTGGCAGCGGCGGCAGACAAATTAGTTGTGGTGACAAAAGTTGCTCGTGGGCGCGCTCCCTAAAGCTTAGAACATGTTCCTCTTAAAGAAAGAACAGTTACATGAACGAACGTCGCAGAAGAAGCGGGAAATATATCACTTACCACGGTCAATAGTCGGGCACGACTCATCTTCAACTTTCTTACACACAAATGGT
Organism: Amphipoea lucens; assembly: GCA_947508005.1. Lineage (NCBI taxonomy): Eukaryota > Metazoa > Arthropoda > Insecta > Lepidoptera > Noctuidae > Amphipoea > Amphipoea lucens. Next base: position 6,202,463 of record OX382369.1, on the reverse strand, counting down.
AACGGCGTGTCAGGTGTTCTTGAACAACTGTCCACATTAAACAATCCACTGTCTATGTTCATAGTTATGCAATTACTGTGATGTGGCAGTAGATTACCTTCAGCTGGCAGTGGATATGGCGTTGAGTGTCCTGAAAAATGGAAGAAATTTTATTTAAATGTAGGGCTATAGTAAGCTTAAACTATGTTGGTCACGTCTTGAAGTCGTTTTGATGACTTCAGAAAAACAAATAGCCTCTATTTTCTATGGTCAACTGGGGAAAAGATCCTAAGAGTCCCCATACAGACAGCGGTTTGTGTACAAAAATGCGAGCACCGATTCTAGGCGCAGTTAATGTAAAAATATGCCAATAGGAAAGAGTAGATTGAATGAATAGTGCAGTACAATATTCTGTTACATATTTCAACTGTGGAATACACTATGTTGGCAATGCATCGACAGTAACCATTGTGTTGCAGCAGTTTAAAACGCGATAACCACTTCCTATGTATGCAAACCTAATACATGGAAAAGTAAACAAAATGTGTGTGCTTTTCTATAATATAAAATTATAAATACCTACTCACCGTCAACAGTCATAAACTCTCCTAACTCAAATTCGTCGTGCAATCCTACGAAGATATCCGTCACATTAGGAACTTCATTCATTCTATTTGTCAAGTTCTTCACCAAGGTCCACTCTCCCTGGGCTTTTGGATAGAACAGAGTAGCTCCTTCGTCATCACAAGTGAAAAAAGCGGTATTCCAAGCTGATCCACTTACATCCCAGTGAACTTTATAAAAGCCGTCGAACTCCTTAATGTACGTATAGTCTTTCCTAAAGAACTGTACATGGCGAGCATATGTCGAGGGCAGACATATACCTGTAAAGGTGAAATTGCAATGAATATCGACAAACTGACGTAAGGAAATGACTTACTATCAACGTAAGTAGTATCAATGTTTGGGGTTTCTTGCCCGTTCTTCTCCATAGAAATATACGTTTTGGAAAGGACAACTACCTTCAGCTTTCTGACTAACTGACCGACTCTTTGCCAGTTAACACTGCCTGTAAATGGTTAAATTGAAATAAATGCTTCGAGTTTGAATTTGTAACTGCAAAAGAAAACTTCGCAGTGGACGCAGTCGCAGACACGCAGACGTCTTTTCTATTGTAAACTGATTACCTTGCACGCACCGTCTCTCGCTGTTATCTTCAAATTATATGATTGACGGAAATAGAACGATGATCTTCTAGTAATGTTTGTTATTGTTCTGTTATGTTTTCAGATAGTGTCAACCTGAGTCAATCTGCTGTTAATTATTGTATGCCTAGGAAATCCTACAATGAGATAATGTCATCAGTAAGTTGCAATAAATATAATCCAAATGCCATTATTTCTGTATTTGTAGGTAATAGTGCGAATGTAAAAATAGATGACATCACTGACAGTGTCACTGAAATCTTAAAGATTAATTGTCAGAAAATAATTTTGTGTGCTTTCCCATACTTTGAGCACTTATCAAGTAGGCAAAATCATTACATAAATATGCTAAATAAACATATGCATTTATTAGCTAATCACTATAGTGACAAACTTATATTTTTTGACACCAACACTTTTGTTGAGAAGTTAAAATCGACTAGGGAATTAGGGATACAGTGTATCTGCCTATTAGTTTTAGACGTCAAATAGCCATGCTATTTACGTGTGTATGTGTATTTTATGTGTGTAGTATGTCGAAGTCCGATGTCATTAGCACCACAAAAATTAGAAATAATACTAATATGAAGGTGGTTAGCCACGATAATTTAAACTAGTCAGTAAGACAACAGAAGTTACCAATAACAATATTATTAATACCACCTCCAACAAGGTATCTTCTAGCACTCAATTAGTTAATTGTAAAAAAGGGCTAATCAGAATTTCTTGAAATTGTTTCATCAAATTATTCAAGGTTTTTCTTCCAAATTATTAGAAATTGAATTGTTTTTAGAAAAAACAATGTTTGATATTATTTGTATTACTGAACACTGGTTGAAAGATTATGAAATGATGATTAATTATGAGAACTATAGTGTAGGCAGTTGCTTTAACCGAAAATCCATGCTGCGTGGTGGTTCATTAATCTTACTTAAAAATTGTGTAAAATATAAGACTCGTAAAGACATAGGGGAACTATCGGTGGAACATAGCATCGAACTATCCTGTGTTGAGCTAGATAAGCATTTTATAGTGTGCGTTTACAGACCTCCAAACTATCAAAACTATTCTATATTTGAGTCGGTAATGGAAGATGTCTTGGGAAAACTTGCAACTGGTAACAAATCAGTAATTATTTGTGGTGACTTTAATATTAATATTTTAGAAAATAATTCGAATAGCAGTAGATTGTTAAGCCTCTTTAAATCATTCAATCTGTCAAATGTGTTTTTGGAACCAACGCGAATAACTACGGCTACGGCTACATGCATTGATAATGTCTTTTGTTGCTGCGAATATTTAGATAAAGCCATTGTAAATTATCTCACAGTGGTCAAACTGTTTCTCTTGAGTCCAACACACCGATGCAAAAGGTGCAGATTCAAACTAGACCAATAACATCGGGTAATTTGAATAAGTTTAATGCTACTTTAATTAGCAAGTTGAGTGCTCAGGGCCTAAGTGTGACTAATGGTAATATTTTGTATGAAGAATTCTTTTCATTAGTGCAAACAGAGTTCAATAATTCCTTTAAGAAGAAATCTAAAACTATTTGCCCTAAGTTTTTATTCAGTGACTGGGCAACTAAAGGAATCAGGAAATGTAGGGATAGATTATTTGAACTGTATGGCCTTAAGCCGTATATTAACACGAATACTTTTAGTAAGTATGTTATTACATATTCTAAAACTTTTAAAAATGTCTGCAAAGTAGCTAAAGCTTCTTTCATTAGTAACAAGGTTAAATCAGCAGACAATAAAATAAAGACAGTTTAAAAAATTAACAATGAAACGAACAGGAACAAAAAATTAATACTGATTACACACTAAACACTTTCCGCGGTCTCATTAGCGATAACATCGATGTCGCTCAGGAATTTGCAACTTTCTTTACCAATATCCCAATTAAATCTACAGAAACTTTAAATTCCTCGCCTGCACTAGCTATTGATTTATTAGGAGCGAATGTCTCAGCCTGTCCTGTGGAATTTAAATTTAAACATATAAACCCTACAGTCATTATAAAGGCATTTAAGCAACTTAAGATCATAATTACCGAGGATCTGTGGGGCATGTCTACTAATGTTTGTCAATCCATTATTGAGACAATTGCACCCTATTTAGCTTTAATATTTAATTTGTGTGTAGATCAAGGGGTTTTCCCGGATTTAATGAAGGTCAGTAAAGTTATTCCACTTTTCAAATCTGGGGACAGCAAAGACACTAATAATTATGGAACCGTATCGGTTGTGCCGGTTTTCAGTAAGGTGTTTGAAAAAGTAATGTTAAATCAAATGCTCAATCATTTTAATCGTAATAACATTCTACACGATCAACAGTATGGTTTCACCAAAGGACGTTGTACAACCGACGCCGGTGTCACCTTATTAAAACATTCTTTAACGCATGGGAAGAGGCACAAGAAGCAATTGGCATTTTTTGCGACTTATCCAAAGCATTTGATTGCGTGAATTACGATACACTGCTCTTGAAACTTGAGCATTACGGACTCGGTAAACTTGCTCTTAGCTTAATAAAATCATATTTAAATGACAGATTTCAGCAAGTTCAAATTAACGGTGTGAATTCATCGGGTTTAAAAGTCAAAATGCGTGTACCGCAGGGCACAATATTGGGGCCATTCCTATTTTTAGTATACATAAATGATTTACCTCATTTACTGATAAACCGATCACAAATGGTGTTATTTGCTGATGACACGTCACTGATTTTTAAAGTAAGCAGACGTGCACAGGAGCTTGACGACGTAAATAACGCTATGCTTTTGGTCCATAATTGGTTTACTGTAAATAATTTGGTATTAAATGAAAAAAAAAAACTAAATGCATTAGATTCGCTTTACCAAATGTTAGAAGTAGTGAATGTCACGTTGTATTGAATAAGGAAATACTTGAATTCGTCGAAAGTACGGTTTTCATGGGGATTACGCTTGACTCAAAGCTGCAGTGGGGTCCGCACTTAATATCTCTTGCAGGGCGGCTAAGTTCAGCCGCTTACGCTGTTTGGAAAATCCGCCAATTAACAGACGTGGATACCGCGAGACTGGTCTATTTTAGTTACTTTCATAGCATCAGCTCTTACGGTATTTTGTTGTGAACTGGCTGCAGATATTGATTCTATCTTCATCAAAGAGGGTTGTCAGAGCCATATACAAGCTCAGCAGACGCGATTCTCTAAGGGAACTGTTTAAAAAATTAACATCATGACGGTTCCTTGTCAATATATATATAAAAACATTAAGTACGTTCGAAAAAATCTACATCTTTTTAGTAAGATAAGTGACAGGCATATTTTTAACACAAGAAATAGGAACAAATTAGATCAACCGCGTTTCAGATTGTCTAAAGTAAAAACTTCTTTTATGGGTTATTGTGTAAAATGTTATAATAAAATACCACTCGATATTCTTCAACTAAATGAGAAGAAAACATGCATTAAACGCACACTATGTAGACAAGCATATTATAAGTGGGATGATTATATCGCAGATAAAAATGCTTGGCCAAATGCTGGTCCTGCTCCACAGGCACTTGAGCTCACTAGTTAAAATTTCAATATTTGGAAGAGGTGCTTCCCTTTTTCTTTTTTAGTGTTTCTGACATTACGATCTTAATATTTATTTTTATTTTATTCAATTATGTTTTAATTGTTTAATGCTGCAATACTAAACACCTTTTCCTGTTTGGTATTAAAAATTTTATTCATCTCTTAAATAAATTGCAATCTTGTATAATTTAGAAGCTTTTTTTTTTCAATTTTGTAAATGTAAGAACCATGGATCCGTTTATTATGATTTTTTGATGTTGACTTGAAAGAGCATGGCAGTTGAGAATGTGTCATGCTCACTTAAATGTCTCACTGATGGTGGCGCGTGTGTTGGATCATTCGGTTCCCTACAAAATGGTTGAGCTGGGTGGTGCTGATCAATGCGTCATGTTCGTGAACGGGCGCCGTCGGTTGAGACTGGTCATCTTTTAACTGCCAAGGCTTATTTTTAATCTTATTTCTTGTATTGTTTCTTCATTTGTGTGTTTTTTTACATTGTTCTCACATATAGAAGCAACAAGAATAATGTACCCAGGATTTTGTAATATCTTGATTTAAAAGAGTGTCCATGGAGTTTCTTGCCCGTTCTTCTCCATAGAGATCTACGCTTTGGAATGGGCAACTAGCTTCAACTTTCTGACTAACTGACCGACTACTTAATCTGTCAAGCTCCGCTAATGAGACACAATTGATTTTCTATTGTTTGGTCACCGATCGGTGTCCCGCGGTCCTTGACCGGTTAATTTTGACAATTCAAAAGTGCCAGTAATGGTTTAATTGAAATAAATGCTTTGAGTTTGATTTAAATTCAATTAGTATTCTGTGCCTCCTGTGATAAGTGATATAACTCGAGTTGTACCCTTTTTGTGATTTTCACATGAGCATTATCAAAAAAAAAAAATACGTCTTTTTTGGTCTAACTCACGTTCTTCTATCTGCTATAGTTTCGGAGATAATTTTGTGCAAAGTGATACAACTATAGGGATTTTGGCTGTTTTAGGGATTTTGTTTTTGCTGTCCTGTAAAATGACGTTTTTTGACTTGTATCACTTATCACAGGAGGCACAGTATTAAATTATTTGTGGTGCAAAAGGGCCGACGTAGTGGAGGCCTACTGGATACCCATATTCTACTAAACAAGGGGCTCCCGAGGATAAAAAAATTAATTTAGCGAATTTTAAACTGTCTGCACCTCAAAAGATATGAAACCACATTTCATACAAAAGAATTTGAACTTTTCAATCAATTATTATTACTTAGAGCTGTAAATACTTATTACCTTTACTAAGTTTTAAACAAAAATACTTACCTAGTAAAAATGCGGTGAAAATTATGCACTTCATCGTTGTATAAGATGCCACACGGTACTAAATGAGTTTAGTTATTACACAATAACCTTTATACACTCGTAATAAAAATTGATTTTCTTGTTTATGGTTGGGTAAAAACCTCGCATAAAGCGTACATAGATAATTTTGTTATACAGGCTGATCTAATGTAAAATTACATGCTTTAAAATATTGAACGCACATAATCAAACTCATTCAAAGCATTTATTTAATTAAACCAAATATAGCGACTTACAGGCACTTTTGAATTATCAAGGAATCGCCCTTAGAAAGAGAAACTAGCCATTATACTTATGTACTTTCTTTTGTTTGCGTAGCAACAGGATAATTACCAGAGGTCGGAGTAGGTAGATTGATTTTATATATTTGCGTCAAGATATTATAATATGGACATGCCATTTTATCCATAATGTGCGGGAAGTACCGGAAAAAGTTCCGGGATTGGAATTATGGAATAAAATAAAATAAAAAACGTACAGATAGGCTAACAAAATCGTTTATTATATGAATGATTGATTGAACAATTATTTTTAATTAAACAAAAACATAAATAAATTATTTTTAATCCTCATCGGATACAATTTCCATATTTTGGCTTTCAACGTTAATACAATTAAAATAAATAATCATAATTTTTTCAATATTTTCTTTTTAAAGTATTCCTTTTGACGTCTAATATCCATTTATATGTGGAAAATGATCGTTCAACATCTGTAGACGTCAATGGAGTAAATTCAACAGTAAGGGACAACCGGACTTCAAGCTCTTTTAAATCTTGGTGAAATCTTTTGCCTTGTTCTTCGCTAACGGCTCCTAGATTTTCTGGGAAGTAATCAAAGTGCGAATTCAGAAAATGAAATTTAACGCTCATATTACAACCCATTACAATATTTTTCACATAGTCTGTAAATTCTGTAATGTTGTTTCGTTGTTTTATCACCATGAATTTCCCGCAAATATAACAAACAGAATTCGAAGAATTTAAACAACTTTGCGAAGACATTTTAGGGCCAAAGCACACACGCTACTTTTTGCATCGGCGATCGGCGATTCAGCTGCTTTTTAGATGATAAATGCAGCGACTAAGCATTCCACACCGCACACTTAAAAACGCCAAACGCGGCAATTCAGTCGCTTTTCGGAAGCTTGATACAGCGGCTGAACGCTACACTCCGCACACATTCGAATGCCGGTCGCAGCGATTTCGCATTTGCGCCAGCATCGAAGCAGTCGCTAAAACGCGCGATTCCGATACCACGTCCAAACGCAAGGAGTCGCCAAAACGCGATGCAGCATCGGAGCAGTCGCTAATACGCGCGATTCCGATACCGCGTCCGAACGCAGAGAGTCGCCAAAACGCGATGCAGCATCGATACAGCCGCAAAATCGTCGATGGCCGATGCAAAAAGTAGCGTGTGTGCTTTGGCCCTTAAGTTTATGTTGCAAGATGCGCACTTCAACTGTTAATTTTCTAATTCAGTGTCGGTATTTACAAAAAAAATCCTTTTGTTTTTCTTCATAATACCCTTTTCGAACAACATTTACAACAATTAGGCAATATCACCGTGTATTAATGAGCTCGTTACTAAATGAAGCCAAAATGACCTGTTTTCGATATGGTTAATGCGAATTACAGTTATGTAGTAATTAACAAATTACTGGTTTGCATTAATTTCTATGTTGTCTTAAACTAATCAAATGCAATAAAAATTAAGCTGAAGTAATTTAGTGACGTTTTATAGATTTTAAAATGTAGGCGCTCAGACATTTTTACCCGACTGCGCCAGAAGGAGGCTTATGTTTTTCGAGTGTATGTATATATGTATGTATGTTTGTATGTATGTATAATTGTTTGGCACGCTCTGCGGCCTGAACGGCTCGATGGATTTTAGCTTGAGAGGTGTCGTTAGATTCGTATTTACTGTGAGAGTGACAGTGGGTATATCAAAATAAAAGAAAACCAAAAAGGGCGGATTTTTGGTGCCATATTATGCCTTCAATATTTTTTTTTTTCTCAAAACCTATCGAGTGGGGTATCAAAATAAAGGGTTAAAAAAGGTGATTACAAAAATATATACAACTTATATGGTTAAAAGTAATTCAAAGTGACAAATCGTAAAAAACACGTACCAAGAACTAAATCGTCTGCGAAATCTTTCACATTTGCAAATTATAAAGCTGGAAATAAAAAAAAAGTAATTAAAAAAATAAAAAACCCGACTGCAACCTTATACTAAAACTAATTGAAAAGCTAAAAACAAGCCCATTTTAAATTAAATAAAAGTTGGAAGCAGGCGGGACCCATTTGAGTTTGAAACTATAATAATGGTATGGGCCCCGCCTGCTTCCAACTTTTATTTAATTTAAAATGGGCTTGTTTTTAGCTTTTCAGTTAGTTTTGGCGTAAGGTGGCAGCAGGCGACAGGACACGCTGGACACCATCGATTGTGGAAGAGCACCACATTTAGATTCTTAGGCGGAGTCAACTATGAATCGATGTAAAATAATAATTAACTGGGCGTTTGGAGCACCATGCCAAAACATCACCATGCTGTTTGGTAATTTTTACCATAGCAGGACCTTTTTTTCACTTAATTCGTGGAAATACGAGACGCAAGAAAGGAGGTGAGCATACAATATGGAAGCAGACATGCTGCAACTTTCCCAAAATTAATTGGGATAGTGGCTGGAGGATGATGATAATCGTAACTACATTTTATGAACGCAAAAAATCTCACTTGTTTTCTTGTTTTGTTTTCATCATCTGCCTAGCCTTTTCCCAACTATGTTAGGGTCGACTTCCAGATTAACTGGATGCAGCTGATTACCATTATTTTACATGGAGCGACTGCCTATCTGACCTTCATAACCCAGTTGCTGAGTAACACGATACCGCTTGTTAAGACTGGTTGTCAGACTTTCGGGCTTCTGACGACCAGTAACGACTGTTAAAGATTCACGAATGTCAGCCGGGACCAACTCAAGGCACGGAGGGGTCTTGGTATGTAAAGATGCAATGGTCACCCATCCACGATCGACCTGTGCGGCTGTTACTACATAGCCGCAAGGTATTAACCTAGAGGTATTAACCTAAAGTGGAAGTGGGCAGGTCATGTCATCAGGGGTAAAAACGAAAGATGGGCCAGAGAAGTGACAGAATGGTATCCAAGAGAAAAAAAGAGGAAGACCATTTCAAAGATGGGAAGACGACCTGAAAACTACTGCAGGAGGGACTTGGAGGAGAAAAACTCATGATCGTGAGCTATGGAAAAGCCTGGGGGAGGCCTATGCTAAAGAGCAAAGCCATCTAGAGATTTCGGATGTCTAAACTCTTAACTTAAATATATTGTTAAACTAGTTTGTAAGATTGCTAATAAAGGCTATTTGAATTGAATTTGAATTAACCTAGAAAAAATTAAACATGCTGTATGTGATATACTTTTTTATCGCTAGAAGTCAAAGGTTTGTTTGCACAGAACTATCCATGCACATACAGCAAAGTTTATTTGTTGCTGACAAGTAATTGTAGTTTATATATAGCATAATTATTGTGTAGGTTGTTAATGCATATCGACTATCAGAGTCTGCAAACGTACCACTTTTTTAGTGTTCTGTAACCAAAGGGTGCTAATGAGACCTTATATCTAAAGCTCCGCTGTACGTCTGTGACTGTATCTTTTGCAACGTAATAGGTAGACACTTGAAGTGTTCACAGAGTGTGTACTACTATGGCTAATATCTATACTATAGGCCGACCGCTTAACTGAGACGTTGCCTGAGGTAGCTGCGCGGTGCGGGAGGGGTGATAATTGTCACAAGTTGACGAATCACTGAGCTCTCGCATCACGTCACCACACCCCTCCCGTACCGCGCTGCTACCTCAGGCAACGTCTCAGTTAAGCGGTCGGCCTATAATCTATATCAGTCTATACTAATAATAAAGCTGAGGAGTTTGTTTGTTTGAACGCGCTAATCTCTGGAACTGCCAGTCTGATTTGAAAAAATATTTTTGTATTTGATAGCCTAATTTATTCTTGAGGAAGACTACTTAACATCAAGCTAGGGAAAATAAGTCAAAAAGAACGCTAAGCGAAAACGAACTAATAGCACAGACAGGTGATGTGACGCTACGGGATGGGTCGGGGAAAGAGAGAAATTTCACACGGACGAAGTCGCGGGCAGAACCTATTAATTAATAAAGTAGTACATTACGATACGTGTGACTTAAGTGCGGGTTTAGGTCACAGAGTGCTATAAATAAAATAAAGTGCAAACATATTTTAATTTGATATTTGCATAATGTATAAGTTAACAGACTTAAAATAATAGCATGTATATGTATATAAAATAAAGTTAGAAATGAAAGGTGAACCCATTCAAGAAACGTGTTTTTCAGCGTTTTTTGTGGTACGGAACCCTACATATGCGAGTCCAACTCGCACTTGGCGGTTTTTTTATCATATTGTTTTTTTTTAACATAGTATCTCTCCTCTTATTACATGGGACTAAAACATAACTGACTAAATGTGGGTGTACTATACAATGTGTTTCAGAGGGGTGTGACTGAACTTGGGGGTGTGGTACAGACGCCAGCACATCAAGCTACCCGAAACTGTCAAATTTTCCCAATCAACTTTGAACCTTAAGATTTATAAATAAAGTAGAAAATCTATTAAATAAATTTGACAGATTGTAGTAGCTTGATGTGCTGGCGTCTGTACAGGCCATCAAACTGAACAACTTTTTCCCGGGACCAACATCGTAATTGTGAAAAAAAAAATCAGTCGTCCCATACATTTGGTCAAGTAGGTATTGAAGTTTTGTATGGACTTTAGGTCTATACCGGTAGAGTTTACTTTGCCGAAACAGGTCTAGGGTGAGGAGCCAGACCAAGAGAGATACAAAAACTCACAGGGTGGCATGTGGCGAGCTGTTAGGCAATAGCGACCCCACGGACCCTATCTCCCGGGAGAAGTCTTGTTCCTCACCTTCACCGTTTTCAGGGGTGTTTCCGTGTTTCCTAAGATGATCTGGTGTGTTAACGTAATTAAAAAATGAAATGGAAATGGACACTATAGGTACATTTTTGGTTAATACTTTGAACTTGTCAGGTTTTAAATTGATAACAATAAACTCAAGCTAATATTTGATTTTATTGCCGGCATGCCATCTGTATCATTTCATCATACCTACTATTAGCAACGCTCTTTATAAAGTTTAATAAGCGCCATCTTTTAACAGAATCAGAAATAAAATGTGAAGCGGTGACATTGCCAACAAACGGTGTGGCGTGTGTGCGATGCAGTTTGGTATTGGTAGTACTTTAATGTCACAACAGATGGCAGTATACGCCTACAGTCTGACAACATTCCTCTTTTCCATTTTCATATGTCGGTAGTAGACTTACTTGTTTCATTTTGATCAAAATTCGTATCTAAATGATAACACACGCGCTTACGCCTATATTCTTCCTGAAGGGTAGGCAGTCCTTCATTAATTTCCATATTTTTTATCTGTAATATTAATATCTTTACAACCCGCATTGGGCCCGTGTAGACACAGAGACAGAGACGAGACAAAGAGGAGGCCTGTGTCCCAGCAATGGAAACATTAACAACGGCTGATTATGCTATTATAGTCTTTGGTTTAATATGCGATTTGCCAAGTATTGGCAGAATTTTATTTCAGGTATTCCTGAAATCAGCTCTGGGACTGACCAAGATAACAGGAAGAGTAGTAGTAATAATGTAAAAATCATACTGCGGTCATCTTGATGCTTAACAAGCGTGTTGATGATGATTACTAATCACCTCTTTGGATATGAAAACTGACGGTCGGGCTGGTCCACAGAGTCAAGGTTGCTCAGAGCGCTATGGAGGAGCTATGCTCGGAGTCTGTTTGAAGGATCAAATCAGAATGTAATTATCCGGAAAAGAACCGGAGTTACCGACATAGCTTGCAGAGTAAGCAAACTGAAGTGGCAGTGGGCTGGCTATGTTTGTCAAAGGACCGATATGGCCAGTGAAGCAGACAAGTCCTGGAGTGGAGACCGCGCATCGGCAAGCGTAGTGTGGGACGCCCCCCAGCTAGATAGACGGACGATCTAAAGAAGGTGGCCTGAATGCGGAAGGCGGAGGACAGGGTGTTGTGGAACAGCCTGGGAGAGACTTATGTCCAGCAGTGGACTGCAATATGCTGAGTTGATTGAATCACCAATTTGATTATATTTATTAACTTGTTAGGTTTTCTGGAACTTCGCTTCTACAGCCATCTATCGCTGATTTCCGTAAGCTGCGTGCTTTTGGACTACCCAACCTCATAGTTATATCATAGTAATATATTCTGTGCTATGTATTTGTCGCAGAGGGCTGGTTTAAGCCGTGATATATTTATATCCCTAGTGATAATAGCCATATACCGTAATATAGATAAATGAAAGTGGTTCATAACTGTTTTACTAGGAATATACTTATGATACGAGCACGATCTAGTAATATAAGTAGGTATCTTACTAGACTAATCTAGTGGAATGGTTGTAAAAGTGGGGTGCAGTGTGCGGGGCGCTCCCCACTGCATTTTAATTGGATTTCAAAGTAGGTATGTAAAGTTATACTTTGAAATCCAAATATTTTTTTTAATATCTTTCGTCGATTCTATGCCTAAATGTAAAACAGATTGTACTTTTAGCATTGTCTGTTTTAGTTGTTACGATTGAGTAATCAATAAAAGTTATTTGATTGGACCAGTTGTGCAAATCAAAGAAAACATATCCTTATACATATAATTATTTCAATAAGTTAGTCTAGTAAGTTATATTACTAGATCGTGCTCTTATCACAGTTATAATTATTCCTAATGAACCGCTTTCATATTATAACTATATCACGTCTTCAACCATCTTACTGCGACACATCTACCAATTCACGACCACGCTCTATCTACTCACTAAATATAAAGTAATAAAACACTTTTAAACTTAAATTATTTATTTTAATGACTGTGAGATAGTGTTTAACATTATGAACTAAAGATCTAATAATATATTAGTGATTTAATAAAAATACAGCCTAAAGCATAATACCAGAGATACTAAAGCCACACTATTCACATTACTGCATGCGCTATTGTGGTTCATCTCAGGAGTACTTTTTGATTCATCATGAATGCTCCTGTGAGAATGTTCCTTGATTTTCTCAGGTCTTGCCTCGTCAGACGCCATATCGTGGTCATAATTATGTTCAATTGGTTTAGCAGAAACAGTAGCCAGACGGACAGTTGTAAATGATTCTTTATTCTTAGTTTCATTATTCTTGTTAGGTTTTACAGTTATATTTTCTTTAGGTTTCGTAACATCGTCGTCTATAAGAACTTTGGGTGTTGCTTGAGTTGACCGCAGCATATGATACTCTGTGGTATGTTTTGTAGACTTCGATGTAGTTGGGGGACTAGTAGTTACTTTGGTAGTTGTTTCTACGGCTGTTTGTGTTTTATGTACAACATTTACTGTAGTTTTTACACGATCGCTAGTTGTAGTACAGTTTGCCAAATCTCTAATGTCTATGTAAAATAGTTTTCCATTGAGTTGTGATTCGTCGTAGTATTCGTAGTCAGTGTTTTGAACTTGAGATTCATCTTCCACGAACACTTGAGCCACATTCTTGTCGGTATCTTCGGTTTTCGCCCATAGTTCCCTCAGGTTGGTATCAGGATAGCATTTCAAGTTTTCTGTAGCGCGCTTAAAGTAGTCGTTTTGTGTCTTGTTCATCAGTGACATGAACCAGTCTAGGCGGCAGTCGCAGGGGAAGTTGTTATCTGGAAATTGAAAGGGAAAATTGAATATCACTATGCAACTTTGCAGCATTACGATACATGTGACTTAAGTAGTTCATTATTACACGGCGTGAAATTAGCTAAACGCTGTGCAACGCTTTTCTGTGTAAAAATGAAGCCTGACTTATGTGCGGGTTTAACTCAAACTCAAACTCAAAGCATTTATTTCAATTAAACCAATTACAGGCACTTTTGAATTGTCAAGGGGTCGGTCAGTCAGAAAGATGAAGCTAGTTGCCCATTCCAAAGAGTAGGTACCTATGGAGAAGAACGGGCAAAAAACTCCATGGACACTCTTTTAAATCAAAATAATATGGTTACAAAGTCTTGGTTACATCATTCATGTTAAAAATTATACATGTGAGAACGATGCAGAACGTTAAAAGCGTCCATCATGAGAAGATGAGAAAAAAACAATTCAAATATTAAATTAAAATAAGCCATGGCAGCAAAGAGATGACCAGTCCCTACTGACGGCGCCCGTTCACGAACATGACGCATGTTTAGGTCACAGAGTGCTATAAATGTAATATGTACATATATGGCTTTCTTACTCAGTTTTAAACCACTAACACAAACTTCTCACAGTGCCTACAATATTATATTATCAGCATAAGTGACCATCAATGTGAAATAAATCTCCAGATCGGAAGCTTCGATGAGCAGATATGTTGTCAAAATGCCTACGCTTGGCAAACGGGTCCGGATCGTCACATATTTTCATACCGTGTACACAACATCGGTTACAATGGTGGGATTTAGGTTAACGATCTCCACAAAATTAAAAAAGTAAAATTTCTTACTTAATTACTAAATTATTTAAAACTTTGGAGACCAAGATGTAACCAAGTTCTAAAACTAACTAGATTTTTTCAAGTTGAATGTAAAATAAACAAGTATTAAGAAATATGATTATATCTATGTATGGCTATATCTCACCTTCCACATCTAAGTTGCTAGTGTTGCCGTAGAAATTCTTCAATATAGGTGACATGACTTGCGGCTTCAGTTCTATAAGCTGGTTGCTTTTGAAACTCAACATAGTTAGAGATTCCAGTCCTTCAAATGTCCTTACATTTTCGATATTCACCAGCTTGTTGTGAGCCAAATTCAAAGCCTTCAATTGTCCTAATCCGTTGAACGCTTTCTCGTCCAGCATTTGAATTTTATTCTCTTCTAAATTCAGGGTTTTTAAATTGATTAGTGGCAAAAATGTGTTATCTCCGATCACTTCAAGGCTGTTAGTACTAAGGTCCAGTTTTTGCAAATTTTTCAACCCCGAGAATGTCTCGCTGTTCAAACTAAATAGACCGTTTCTATCCATTTCTAGTTCTCTTAAATTTATTAAATGTACGAATGCTCTGTCATGTATGGTCGTTATTTTATTGTTTGTCAAAAACAGTCTCTCTAAAGATGGCAGTTCAACAAATACGTCCCTGTTGATCTCAATTATGCGGTTGGAGTCTAAGCCGATGAATGATAAGTCTCTGTGATGGGCAAAGGCATGCTTTCTTAACACGTTGATCTGATTATCGCTAAGCGTTATTTCTTCGATAAGGCTCAAATTGGCAAAGGCGAAAGAGTCAATTTTATCAATATTGCCGTACTTGATGTCGACTTTCAATAATTTATCCATGAATTTAAGAGCATTGGTGGGGATATATGGAATGGCGATGCCTCTGGTGTTAGAGATGGTGAGTTTGTTGATGTCTTTTAACAATTCAAAACTATTCCATATTTTGTCATCTTGGTGGACATCTTTTTTTACCAGGTGACAACTAGCGGTTCTCTCCTTATCCACGGATTGGCTCCCAACACAGTAACACTGTACAGGGTTGGTATTGTTGTATACAGGATCGCATACGTTTTTTGTTGTTTCACGTTTTTGATATTGGTACAATTTTGCTTCGGCGAAGATAGATGTGGCGAACGCCAGTGTTATGATTCTCCAGAACGCCATGTTCATCCTTCGATATTCCGCACCTGAAAATGAAAAAGTTGTAATTGAGAAACGTATGTTGTTTTGTATAATGCTTAGGAAAGGGTTTTACAAAAAAATGGGGGAAAACTTGTGTTAGGAAGAGATATAGCACCGTTTTCCGGTTTGCTAATAACGTCGAACTTTTTGGAAATACATATAACGATTTGTCCGTCAATCGTTGTAAAATTACTTAAAATCACGGTTAAATTTACCAAAAGGATATACAGAGGTGTATTAGAATACCACTACACCCATACTTAATGAAAAATTATAATGGAAAAACCAGATTACACTGCCTAACTCGGGAATCGAACCCAGGAACACCCAGCTCCGCAGTCGCTTGCCAACACTAAAACAACGACAATTATTTTCCTTTTGACTATTATTTGTTGCTATGGTCAAATACTCCAGCGGGGTAATTACGTAACACATATAGGTAAGTGCAATGCCTTTCATTTTGACAATTCTTCAACATTCATTGCGTTATTTACGCTTTCGAGCAGACGGAGTTTTCAAACATACAAAGCAATGGATTTAGAATTTCTTTCATAAATCCTTGGGATTTTGCCTTACGCAATTGTGTTGCAGGTTTTCAACTGCATTTACTGGAGGACTGATAAAGCACGTCAGTTGGTTCGGTACATTAATCTCGAAAAGTAATGAGCCAACTCCAATGAGATTTCCATCATTCGAATATTTATGATTCGAGGCGGTTCCCGTTGTAAATATTAACTTTATGTTTTCAGGGTATTGGAGCAGATATCGTTAAAATACTGTCGCACTGCTGTCATACATAAAATGTCGCTGTATTAAATCAGAAGAACACTGCTGCAAGAATATTTAGGCACTCAAATGACGTTGACAGGGGGGCGCTGTTGGTAAAAATTTGTGAAATTCTTGAAATGGCACTAAAGCGCCCAGAAACGATCAAATTTGCATGACAAATTTGTTGGTCAAACTTCACGTTTTCTACTGTAGACTGTTTGACAAATGCGTAAAACACAGCTGCTCACTATCAAATAATTTGACAAACATAAAGTTTGACAAACAATTTGATCGTTTACTGGGCGCTTTAGAATGTATTCAAAAAACAAGATGGCGACGATAGTTTCGTTTCGTTTCGTTTCGTTTTTGGCCACGCGTAAAAATAACCTTGTAGCGCTAAAGTATTCATTCTTCTTTGCAATTAAGACGATTAATTAAAATAATAAGAACGCGATCATTCGTTCATTTACTAAGGCCCGCTTGAACAACATTCCTATCACTTAACGTTAAGCGCTAAACGAATTCAAGAACATAGTTCCAGGCTAGGATGTTTTTGGCAATCGTTTAAAAATTATAGAGACAGATGATGATAATGATTAGTGGTGTAAGCGGGCCTAAGTGTGGTGATTAGGTCGGATATCTATGTGATTAGGTAATATTAGGTACGACAATTTTTTCACAACCACCATTCAGTATAATTCTGATAAAAGAAAGATTCCAAAATCATATAATTATAGGTACTAAGCGAAGCATACAACTGCATGCCTTCGAAACATACAACACGCTTCATATCACCTTTCCTTACCAAAAGATACGTCGACAGTTATAGACGTTGCATAATCATATTTTCTACTATTTTCATTTACAGAAGAACAGAAAACAAAATATTATTATATCACGGAACTCCCTGAAGCTTGAGATAAAATGTAAAACATTCATCCAAGTGATTTAGAAAAAGCGTTATTGGCAGTGGGCTTAAGTAAAGCCCCCGACACTCCGGCAAAGATCGACGGCCATTTCTCAAATGGGATTTAGTTAACTTCGTAACTTTGTACCAGGTGGCAGCCAAGGAAAACGTCTATATTACTTGTTATTTCATACAAATTGAAAAGCTGCTCCTTGCTTCTTTTCTTGGAGAAAGAAAAGAATTTTTGACTTGGTAAGAATATTTTAGACTATCAGCCTGTTTTTACATCGTACCAGGAGGCAGCCAAGGAAAACGTCTATATTACTTGTTATTTTATACAAATTGAAAAGCTGCTCCTTGCTTCTTTTCTTGGAGAAGGAAAATAATTTTCGACTTGGTAAGAATATTTTGTACTATCAGCCTGTTTTACATCGTGCCAGGTGGCAGCCAAGGAAAACGCCCATATTACTTATACAAAAATAGAATTAAAAAAAAAAAAAATTGGGATTTGTCGTTTTACTATCTACCTGTTTTTGTTCATCAGTGGCTTTACTGAGTCCTATGTGTATTGGCATGGTGTGCTTAATAAAGAATATTCTATTCTCTATATATTTCTATATTCTTTATATTATGTATATTTATTTTTGCCTGATCTCTCTCCGGTCGTGTCGGATTGCCGTCCCATCTGCATCGCTCTATGAGAGTGAGGGAAAAGGGAGTGTACCTGTGTCTGCGTGCACATTTGTACACTATAATATCTCCCGCGCCGAAGGCTAGTCTCTGTTGAGATTGGCAGCCGCGGCCGAAATACGGTCTGGAGGACTTTTTATTATTTATTTATTATTTCTTCACTTTATTCTTCTTTATGTTGTGAGATCATAATATTACTAGCCATATTATTGGTCTCCACTTTCAACATACCTAACTGGAATTCAATATTCTTTGAGAAACTGAATTTGCCTTAAAATTAAGAAATTATTAACCTCTGTTCTATTTTTCCTGATTGATTGATTAAAATTTATTCTCTATCTTATTCCAATGGTGTGTGTTCAAACCTCCACACGTTATAAAATTCTAGTAGGTCTAGGTACCCATACAAATCCTAAGAACTTTCTATTAATAAAGTACGAATAAAGATACAAAGGCACCGCCTCCTGACACTATACTAGCACATGCTCCGCACTCATGAATACCTAGTACTTCGTCAGGTGCGACTAGTAATACCTCATTACGAATAATAAGTATTCCTGTCGAGTTCTATGAGTTATCACTATGGGTATCCATACCTGGATTATGAGGAATACCTGTCAATATAATGTCGGTAGTATTTTGTATACTATACCATACAAGCTGAGGTTGCGTTTGGATTTTGGCGTAAGTTTGATGTGTTATAAGAGACTAAAGAAACGATGGATGGACTGTGTGAATGAATATGATTAGAAAGGGGGTGATTATTATCAAGACTACAAAGACGACGAATAATAGAGGTATGGAAGAAAAAGACGTTGCGCTGACCCCAAATAAACTGGGATAAGGAAAGGAGAACGATCATTTATTTATTTCTACTATGATGAATAGGGTAGTTTCCTGGGTAAAAAAATAATAATTCTAATTAGTCCGTCAGTTAGATTATCGAAAAATAATGGACCCGTATTTTTTCTTTTGTCAATCAAACAAAAAATGACAAAGATAAAGCGCGTCAAAATTTGGGAGTGGGGGGTCGTGACGTCACGCCGCGCCGTGCTAAAAAGTGTCGCACGGCGTGACGTCACGACCCCCCACTCCCAAATTTTGACGCGCTTTATCTTTGTCATTTTTTGTTTGATTGACAAAAGAAAAAATACGGGTCCATTATTTTTCGATAATCTAACTGACGGACTAATTAGAATTTTTTAGGAAACTAGCCTATTACTTATGATGTGTATATAAGGCTGGCCGTATACATCCGGTTTCCTGTTTCGGTTTCCGAATCAGGCATTCAGATTCGGAGACCCCGAATGCACGCATTTCATACAAAATCTTCTCTTTAGCGCACACGTTCTTAAATTTTTTCTTCACCATCCAAATTTTTACAGGGTGTTCTACCCATGAATATGAACAACTTTCACTATGGGATCAACTTTGAAATCACGAAAAAAAAATCAGCTGTTTATGTTTATTACCAAAATGTATGAAACAGCAGATATTTTATTTCGTGATTTCAGAGTTGGTCCCATAGTGAAAGTTGTTCATATTCATAGGTAGAACACCCTGTAAAAATTTGGATGGTGATAAAAAAATCTACCTGTATAAGAAAGTGTGCGATAAAGAGAAGATTTTGTATGAAATGCGTGCATTCAGGGTCTCCGAATCTGAATTCCGAATCAGGAAACCGGACGTATGGGGCCTGCCTAATAGTGAAGTCGCACGCCCGATGGTACTTCCAATCAGTAAAACTGATGAGCTTCCATACAAACTTTCATAATCTATTTAACCTCTTTAGGGAATGAATTTTCAAATATCCTTCTTCAGTCCTCACCTTCGTTATTTAAGAAACTTTTTTACTAAACATGCTTTTACACCCACCGTTTAGGCTGTGCGACGTCTGTCAGTAAATTAATTTATTGTATAGATAACTAATTATTTACTCTAGATACTAAAATTAAATGACTAACTAACTGTACAAATAAATACAAAAACAAAGGACACGTAGCGCGTAGGTGTCGAAGTGCTCGTCCGCATCGCTGTCGTCATTTAATTAATTTAAGATTGCTGATTGGATGTATGTATTTTTGGTGCCTACATAATCTCATTTTCATGCTCATTCTGGTCGCCAAGGGAACAAAATGCCTCAGTAATTACCTCGCACGAGCAGGTATGCTTATTCTATATAGTACCTACAATTCTCGAGCTAGCATATTGTGTAAAAATATTGTCTTTCTTTTTTCATAACGTTTGCAATATTCTCTTTGTTATAACGTAAACTATAGAAAGTAGCGAAAGTAAAAATAAAAACACGGTAAAACCAAGTAGCTGTTGCTCCTTCAGGGTGGGTGCCACGGACATCTGGGACATCGATCAGTACATGATGCTGGAGCCCGTTGCGATGAAATACTTCGTTGATAATTTTAAAAACATTGACCGTATATGGACAAGCAATTCATCATAATCAATCAGCCTATAATGTTCCCACTACTGGGACACAGGTCTCCTCTCGATGAGAGGGAGTGGGCTGTCATCCACCACGCGGGCCCAGTGCGGGTTGGCAGATGTCACATTTCTTCGCATATTTGGTTCTAAGACATGCCGGTTTCCTCACGATGTTTTCCTTCGCCGTTTTGAGAGCAGTGGTGATGAAATAATTTACACAAAGTAAAGCGCCTGTCTGTACGACCTACAACTCGTAAGTCGCGGCCGTTACCACTTGGCCACCACTGCTCTGCCCTCTCTGCACTGGACAAGCAATTATTTTTTTTTAAATTGCCGACGAAAAATTTTCTGGTCCTGAATCAAGTAAGTACTGAATCCATGCTAACAGGTTGTGCTTTGATATCCCCTGATGATGTAGACATTGAACCCCAAAAACTCAAGTATAAACAAAACACCAACGACATCTGCCAGAACTAAGGTAATAATATTTTTGAGATTAACACAAAATTAGCTCGTAAAAGCCACCTGTGCTCATGACTAACGCCGACTAAAACTGCCGTGAGGGTAATTACATTATATTTACCCTTCGTATGACATTGTTTTATGCTTTGAAAAGTTTATTTCGTAACGGTTTCTTTTTTTTTCAATTGCATTTTTTTACAATTCCATAATTATTTTACTTATTAGTAAATTTTCTAATTGTTTTTTTTTTTGTTCGGAAATGAAAAAAAGGATGAACAAATCATCGCCATTCAGCTTTAAGTTGGTCCGAAATAAATAAAGTGCATAACAAATTTACTCCTGTATCTCTAAAACTACTTAGACTAGTTAACAATGGCGCTGATTTCCTTGTTCACAAACTAAACTAAATTTAAGTTCAGTGCATCTTTTTCTTTCTATTTCATTAAGAAAAGGACAGAACATAAATATTAGTTTAGTCCTGTCAAATCAAGATACTCCATAGACAAATTTAGACGCGATTAAAAAATTGGCTACTAAAAATACGTCAATTTATGTCAGGCGCTGACTAATTTGACAGGATTAAACTAATATTTATGTTCTGTCCTTTTCTTAATGAAATAGAAAGAAAAAGATGCACTGAACTTAAATTTAGTTTAGTTTGTGAACAAGGGAATCGGCGCCAATATCAACAGCGCTAAACGTTGCATCCATAACGAATTACAAACAGTACTCCATGCTGAATCATCAATTAAACAACACTTTAGAAAAAGTAAAATAAGGTTGTTCAAACACTATTTCTACCGTTACTTTGACGGAACAGTTAGCAGCAGTGAAACAGAGCAGCGTAACACTATCAATCTCAATTTGAATCATTTTGAAGGATATTGCTAATTCATTGCTTTATATGTTAGAAAAATGTGCCTGCTAAACAAGGTAAATAACGCAATGAATGTTGTTATACTGTCAAAATGAAACCCATTGCTACTGATAGTCCGTTACGCAGGTGTGTGCTTACTTATGATAACAAATGTAACTAACGCGCTCGGAGGGTTAAATAGATTAGGGCAGAAACACACGGTGCAAGAGAGTTAGAAAAACATCTGTCGGTTTATTCTGTGAAAACTTAAGTGAAGTGAGCTGTCATTCCATCTAATGCTACGGATTGACAGCCCGAAGTTTGCTGTCACAATATCTGCTGTTACTTTGACGGAACAAATAGCAGAAGTAAAACGGAACGGTGATTGATGGTGAGAATTTAATAGACCAGCGGGGCAATTGCGTAACACACTCTCAATCGGAATCGGTTTCATTTTGACAGGTCAACAACATTCATTACGTTATTTACGTGTTGAGCAGACAAATTTTTCGAACTTATAAAGCAATGGATTAGCAATTTGCTTCAAAATGATTCAGATTCCGAATGATAGTGTGTTACGCAATTAGAGTACAGGGTGTGCTTTCCTACATCACACTATCATAATCTTTTTTATAGGTGAAAGTTTGTGAGTGTGTTTGTATGTTTGTTACTTCTTCACGCAAAAACTACTGAATGGGTTTAGATAAAATTTGGCACACAGATAGTTTATTACTAGGATTAACACATAAGATCCTTTTTAACCCGATATTCCCACGGGATCGAAACTTATGCGGATGAAACCTCGGGACGCAGCTAGTTATGATAATAAATGGAACTGACGCGTTATGAGGGTTAATGTGTCAAGCTCCGCTAATGAGACACAATCGATTTTCTATTGTTTCATCGCCAATGGGCGACGCGCGCCGCTTGACCGGTTAAATAGAAACACACGGGCGAAGAGAGTTCGAAAAACGTATTACCGTGAAAACTTAGGTGAAGTGAGCTATAATTCCACCTAATGCAGCCTAGGGATTGACAGCTCACTTCACCAAAGTCATCCAGCCGATATATTCTGTAAAAATCTCTTCGCGAAAGCTGAGGTAAGTGAGCTTGAAGTTAGCTCTCTTAAAAACTCTATGGCTGTCAATCCACCTGATGCTAGGGATCACTATTGACAGCATACTTCACATACGTTATAGCGGTAAGATTTATACAGAATAGGTCAGCTGTGTTTTGTTCATTTGAGTGGAGTGACACATCAGCCGAAATTATGCCACGGATATACTGTGTGTTTACGTTTTATATGCCAATTTCAGCCTGCTTATGTCATGGATAATTTAATTAGCATTGCACGTGAAAGCACGTCGAAATTTCTGTCACTATTTGCTGAATTTGTCATTTTTTGATTCGTTAGTTTTATTACTATCGGACACAAACACATTTCTTATATTTTGATCAGCTTTATTTGAAAATAGCTCTATTAACAATAAACAATAATATTCTCTTATATTCTATTCTAATCTATATACTTATATAAAATTCAAAGTCCTGACTGACTGATATATCAACGCACAGCCTAAACCGCTGGTCTTAGAAATTTGGGGGGTGTGTTCTTTGTGAAGAGTAGGTATCCACTAAGAAGGGTTTTCCGAAATTCCACCCCTATGAGAGTGAATGGGGGGAGGGTGAAATTTCACGTAGACGAAGTCTCGGACAGAAGCTAATTCTTTATATAAAAAACGCTTTTTTCGACAGACTTAAATATTATTTTGGTTGCTTTTTTGCTCTTTCCAGTGCAAAAAGAAACATTGCTAATGTTAACGTCTTAACAATGGGTAATGCCGTCAAGCTTTATCTGTCAAAGGAGACTTCAAAGATTGGCCGTAACCTACGAAATAATGAAGCATAGCAACGGTAAACAGCGTACCTATTGGTCACCCATACTATTACGGGCAAGTGGCAAGCTAGCTCTCAAGCCACGTGCGAATCAAGTATCTCCTCAAATAACAAAAAGACAACTATCTCTGCTTCGCAAGTTTCTAGACATTTGACATCCACACTGACTTAGGTAGTGGCATTAGTGCTAGTTTGGTGTAGTTACGTATCAATTTCCTTATCTAAATTGGTCACAAATATCTTTATTTTAATTCATACTAGCTGTTGTCCGGTTCGTTCACATTCAAACTTGAATATCCATGAGGTTTGAGCTGGTTGGGTATTGAAAAATCCTTTTTATAAATAATTTCTACATGCTCAAACGTATTTTCTTTCTCAAGAAATTAATCTTCACCACCAAAAACCAGCGCTGGGGCTCTGTCTTGCATAGGGTCGCAGCATTATTTTTAGCCGTTTTGCGTGGATGTGACGCATGTTCCCTTACCTTATTTTTTTTTTGTGTTTATGTTCTTTTTTGCGTCATGTTCACCGCAAATAAACGTATTTTCTTTCTTTTGTTTTTCTTTATTTCTTTCTTCAAACTTCCATATTAGGATCTTCAGTTCTGATCATCTTCCGCCCATGGCTGTCGGTCTGCCAGTCAGTTCATCACGAAACAGTGTTATAAGGTCTAGATAAGGTAGAATATAATAGCAAAAGGTAGCTATAGGCTCGCCCCCTGTTACAAGGGACTCAGACATACTTAACTGGCAAAATGTGAATGTAGATACTATAGGTGCACCTCTGACTAACCCTTCGGAGACTGCAGGCGTGATGTTATGTTATGTAACGCCTTTGTACAGACGCCAGCACATCAAGATACTACAATCTGTCAAATTTCATTCATAGATTTTCAACTTTATCGCTAAAGTATAAGGTTCAAAGGTGATTGGGAAAATATGACAGTTACGGGTAGCTTGATTTTTTTTAAATTTTTATTTAATTTTGAGATAAAAATAGGAGTACAATTAAATGTTATACAAACTACTTATACAATACAAATACTTATTATACTACCAAGTACCAACAACATTATCCACAAAAAAAGTAATTAAAACAATTAAAAAAACCCGACTGCAACCTAATACTATAACTATTTTTGTAATCAGAATCACCTTTTAAAACCCTTTATTTTGATACCCCACTCGATAGGTTTTGAGAAAAAGAAACATTTTTTTGAAGGCATAATATGGCGCCAAAAATCCGCCATTTTGTTTTTTTTTTATTTTGATATACCCAGTGTCACTTTCACAGTCAATACGAATCTAGCGACACCTCTCAAGCTAAAATCCATCGAGCCGTTCAGGCCACAGAGCGTGCCAAACAACATAACCCTCCTTCTGGCGCAGTCGGGTAAAAAGCGCGTGAACGCACATTTTTGTTCTACGTATGTTTTTAAACTGAACTAGGCAACTGCGATCTGCACATTGGATCATAAACTTTAGACAGAGTGAGTAAAGGGTTGACGTTAATACTTAGGCTTACTTAATTACAGTTAAAGCTCTGGATTTATTAACAGAAAAGAAAATATATAGCGCCATTTATATTTTGTAAAGTGTAGTTTATTTAGTACCTAACCCCAGCTTCTCAGGTTTCTCAACAGATGAGTTTATATAAGGTGTTTCAAAACAAAATTTAAGAAGTGCTTTAGATCATCGAACTGATCAACTTTCATTATGGGACCATCTCTGAAATTAGGAACCTACTTGACCAAAATGTTGAAATAGCTGATTTTTTTCGTGATTTGGTCTAAAGCACCTCTTAAATTTTGTTGGGTTAATTTTGAAACACCTTAAGTATATAGTCAACTAGATTTTTCCCGCGGCTTCGCCCACATGGATGTCCGATATCATCGCACAGGAACGTTCTATACTTTAAAAAGTATTGTATTATGTATTTTAATTATTGTGAATGTGAGGACTATGTGGGTCATTGTTTTTCTCTGTTTTATTATTTATTTTGTTTAAATTGATAACTTTGTCGAATGGTTAAATACGATTGAGAGTTTATCAAGGAATTCGGAAACCAGGCATTAGTAATCCGCCCTGAGAGCGCGAAGCCGTCGCTCTCGGATTTTCGCACAAGAAACGGGTTTTCGTGTGTGGAAATCCACCTTGTAAATTCAGAGATAAACTCGGGATATAGGGAGTCTCCGGAATATTCTAATCTATAGAATGCACTAATATCACCTACACCGTCGCCGTAAGAAACTAATTTATACAAATGCCGTAGTATGTTTAAAAAAACTTTCTAAATACTGACTTAGTAAATCGAATACAGGGCACAAGCAGAACCCATCAGCTTCAAACTATAAGTAACATTGACAAAAAATATTTCTGGAAAATGACACATGCAAAACATTGTGCTTTTAGGTACAGTCAACAAAAGAGATCAGTATGTGGATCGTCGGATATAGTTGAAGTTTAGTAAGAAACCGATGGATGTTGTCGACTGAAATTTAATTTGATAAATGAGCTGTTTGTTTTCTATTAATAAAATTAAATTTTATTCGAGAACATACATCGGTTTCTTACTAAACTTCAACTATATCCGACGATCCTGCATACTTATCTCCTTTGTTGACTGTCCATGCACCGGTACAGCAGGGGTTAACTAAAAAAGTTGAAACTTTGACCTTCAATATCTCCGTAACCAGAAGGTTTCCTGATGTTATGGTCCTGTACAAAAAAGTATCACAATGACGGAGAGTTCTAGTGACTCGAGTCATTTTACACCCGTCACATTACCTACACATAGTAGAATATGCATACGCAGTTCATCATCCTCTTTCTTTTAAATCGATGTACGACATGTCAAAAATATCGATTAAACATTAAAGTAAACAGTGTTTTATAGATCCGCTATCAATAACATATTCGTCAATATGCGTGGGCGCTCATGTTACTGTATACGTAAAATAATTTATGTGACAGCCCGTTAAGGATTTGTGAAACAATAAAGAAACGAATTTAGACATTCAGACCATAATAAACAAGAGCGGCTTTAGCTTCTAGAGGTCATGAGTTCGAATCCCAGTTATTGAATCTGACGAAATGTGGGTGCATCTTTAAGCTCTGACTCTCTCTCTTGATGATACAGGCGTTATTCTATGTCTTACTTTCTCTCTTCTGAAAATTAACTCATATCAACTCACGTATAATATTATGGGCACAGAAGGGCTAAAATCGTGTATTGTTGGTACACTCAACAAAGTGGGCGGTTGTCCACTTTTCATCCTGACCCTTAGTAATGAGGTACAAAAATTGGTCAACCGCAAACACTGCCTACTGTACAACTTTTTTTTTGAGTCAAAAGCAAAAGTAAAAATATTTTATTATGTTAGCTGTGTTGGGCTCAGTAACTCACGGCATCAGTGGCGTTTTCATGGTTCTCATACATGCAGGTGTAAGGACACCTTGGACACTCCAACATAATGGGTCATCGTTTGGTCAGAAGCACCGCATTCCTGTCGGAGGAGAGGTGAATGCTTATGCGAATCCCGCACCCCCGGCCATAGGTAAAGGTGGAACACCGTGGTGGTTTTAGCCGGTAAGAGTCCGGCATGCCCCTCTGTCACCCCCACCATAGAGGTAGTCCATAAGGATTTCCACCGCGAGAAAAAAAAAGAAGCACCGCATTTGCACTGGGTGTCAGAACACCGCCATTACTGCATACACAATAGAGTTTTCAATAGCTCAGGCTGACGACGATCGAGCCGATAAGATAGCGTAAACAAAGCGAGTGTTTACAAACAGTACCTGCACTATAATAGAGCGCAGATATAAGGATAAATCACAGTGAAAATCGACACAAAGAAGAGCAATTAAGGTCTTTTATAGCGTGGAAGTCAATATTCAGTAGTTTTAACAACACGAACTTCTTTAAAATTGCATATTCAGATAGAACTTGGTAACTTGGTCGAAAATGACAAAATTAAATTACGCTTTTGTTCGTTACATTTACTTCAAACTAGCTGCACCCCGCGGTTTCACCCGCATAAGTCTCGATCCCGTGCGAATATCGGGATAAAAAGTAGCTTATATGTCAATCCAGGGTATCAGCTACCTCCATACAAAATTTTATCATAATTGGTCCAGTCATTTGAGCGTGAAGAAGTAACAAACATATAAACACACACACACACTCACAAACTTTCGCCTTTATAATATTAGTGTGATGTGATAGTTCTAAAACACCCAAGCTGCCAAGTCGACACCCTTATGATGTTATTTATTTATTTATTTATTACATATTATCGAGTACACATGCTCTGAATACATAATTAAATTAAAAATATATTAAATAAAAAAAAAACAACAATAACATGCTAATGAGAGATTTACATGCTTTAAAAGATTAAAAATTATAATGTAAATAAAATAAAATAATAATAATATAAAATTATAATTAAGTTATTATTTGTTATAATAAAAGCAGCGTCAGACTTCTACATGGTTCCTCCATTTTCCTTGTAAACTTACATGCACGTTTAAGATTATACATATCCGTTATAGCGTCTGTTATGGCCTTAATTAGATTTGCTTGTCAATTTCGTGTAGCCTGACAGACAATCGAATCACGTCAATCCAATTCGAGTACATATTAAATATCTCATGATGTGTATTTCAGAGTGCTCGCAAGTGTACTGTATCCGTAATTAATTAATATCCGATTATATGGGGAATTGATGTTACGTTATGATCGCAAGTTCGATATTAATTACATTACGAAATAATTACGCTATTTAGTTCTACTTAAGTGCTCACATATTTTTAAAAAAATCTCAACTCAGCAGATTATTATAATTATTATAATAGCTGCGCCCCGCGGTTTCACCCACAAAGTTTCGATCCCGTGGGAATATCGGGATAAAAACTATCCTATGTCCTTTCCCGGAACTCAAACTATCTCTATACCAAATTTCATCTAAATCGGTTCCGTGGTTTAGGTGTGAAAAGGTAACATACAGACAGACAGACATAGTTACTTTTGAATTTATAATATTACTAGCTGCGCCCCGCAGTTTCACCCGCAAAGTTTCGATCCCGTGGGTATATCGGGATAAAAACTATCCTATGTCCTTTCCCGGAATTCAAACTATCTCTATACCAAATTTCATCTAAATCGGTTCCGTGGTTTAGGTGTGAAAAGGTAACATACAGACAGAAAGACAAATGTAGTTACTTTCGAATTTATAATATTAAAGTATGGATTATACTTACTTACTTATTATAAACAAGCAATACACGTATTAAACCGAAAATATTGCCAGCATTGCAAATAATGTCTTACTGAAAATAAGCAAATTGCAGCAACTAATTTCTTAGAACATGCCTCTTAGTAAAGTATGCAAATAATAAATGATGATAAATTATTTATTTTCTGTAAGTAGGTTTGTACAAACACTTTTACACGTCAACCATATTTTTTTAAGCTAGATGAGGTCGGCGTTTCCTATCTGACTACTCTGAGAAGAAAGGCCGAAACAAACTCAGAGGTCACAGTCTATTTTAAAGCCCAGACAAAATCTTGGTCAGATCATGTGAAGACCATGTCGGTTGGTGTCTCAAATGGTCTTTTGAGGAAAGAACCACACAGATTGAGCGGACCTGTCCAGTCAGTGCACGCATTTGTCAAAAATCGTGGAGCTCAACTCAGAACTTGAGGAGCTCAACGATGTAAGGATCACGGAATAGATAAATACGTAAGGATCGTAGTAGTTGGCGTTTTGTAGTTTCTACTTACCCCTAATGGGAAGAAGGCGTGAGTCTATGTATGTTATGTATGTCTCCTAGTTTGATCATACGTATCGTATACGATGAAGACGAGTAAAGATTAGAATTTCATTGGATGCATACAATTTGCAATATCGATCGGAATTGCTTTTGGGCATGCTTAAATAATGAATCTATTTGAATACATTTGGGAGGATCGCACGCCGATCAGGGTTCGTTATGTCTGACAGCTCTGCCCGAGTTTATTATCATTGTCGTCCCTTTTTTTTTCATTTGGATTTTCCATAGATACTATAAGTAACAATGAGTTTCATTTTGACAGTTCAACAACATTCATTGCGTTATTTACGTTGTTGAGCAGACACATTTTTCGAACATATGTAGCAATGGATTAGCAATATCCTTAAAAATTATTCAGATAGAGATTCATAGTGTGTTACGCAATTAGAGTGCAGGTTTAATTTATTATGTGAATTTAGAATTCGATCTCGTTTAATTTTATATGCGAACTAGCTTATGCCCAAAACTTTGTTCACGTGGAAGTCGCAAGACACCACAATACATATACTAACATTTATTCCCAGAAGTTCCATGTAGCTAGTTCCACATGGAACAATTGCAACCCAAAAAATACGAATATTTTGTACCATTACGTTCATGTAATGATCTATAAAACTTTCCTGTAGGTATACTACGATTGAAGTTTTAACCGACTTCAAAAAAAGGAGGAGGTTCTCAATTCGACTGTATTTTTTTTTTTTTATGTTTGTTACCTCATGACTTGCGACTGGGTGAACCGATTTTCATGATTCTTTTTTTATTTGAAAGCTGGTGCTTCCCGTGTGGTCCCATTGTCACCATTTCAATATCTGATGATGGGATCTTGTAAAAATCGAAGGAACTCTTCAAATATTATAGGCACACCTATAGCGATTTGGGTATTTTTTATAGTAACTCGTGCATTTGCTCTCGGAAAGCGCCATTTGGTGAAGTGGAACTGGTGATGAAGACCACAGATGGACACCGGAACTACTCAATAATATCTAAGTATTTCACGGGTTGCGATTTGATTACTTTAATATGGTTGCTAAGCAATTTATGCTCGCCACGATGTGAATGGTAATATGGAGCTGATGGTGGACCAAGAGAACTCCTCAACAATTAACTTCCCTGCATCGGGAAAAGCAATATTTTGTAAAAGGCGATGAGCATGTTGACCCTGGCTTTTGTAACTTAGATAAATTATAAGCAGACCCACTAAAAATCGTGAAATAAAAACTTTTTAACAAAAATACAACCGACTTCTAAAAGAAACACTACAAAGTGAAAAATAACTTTAATTTCGGAAGTCGGTAGCAAAAAACGTAAATACAAAACCAAAGACACCGACTTCCGAAATTAAAGTTATTTTTCACTTTGTAGTGTTTCTTTTGGAAGTCGGTTGTATTTTTGTTAAAAAGTTTTTTGTGGTATTTTTATTTTCGAATGTATAGTAGGTACTCTGTTCTGCAGTTAAAATTAATGCTGATGATAGAAACACTCAGAGAGAGAATCTTTTCCAGGGCCAATTATATCTGTTACCAGCAGAACGGTCTGGTGCTTTGCAACTGATTAGGTAGGAGATGTCAACACCTATTTTCTAATAATGTATTTGAAGTGAAAACTTCTTTAGGCGCGTTAGAAATTTTCTTGAGATGGGAAAAAACTATTGAACTCCCGACACTATTACCGTAATCGACACCTCTGTATATAAAACTATGACGATTTAAAAAATACACACGTAATTGTTCAAGTTTTTACTTCTGTCGGCACTCCCGGAGTGTCACTGCTTTTTTTTTAATAGCCTTCGCTGTGCCACTCCTTGGCCCCAGTTCTGTATAGTAATTATTATTCACCGGGAGCTGTGAATGCTTATGTGAATCCTACACCCCAGGCATAGACAGAGGTGTATAACCGCGATGATTTTAGCCGGTAAGAGTCCGGCATACCCCTCTGTCACCCCCACGAGGCCACGATGGAGTAAGTCCATGAGGATTTCCACCGCGCATCAAAAAAAAAACCGAGTGTGCTTATGACCACACGACTGAAGTGAAACTTCAAACGTATTTGGCTATAAGAGGAAGAGAGAAAGAAAATGTGCGCGCGCGCTGCTTTCTCTTGCTTATATCCCCCACTCAACTCCCGTTCGCCTCGCCCGATCACACTTTTCGTAACGCTTACGTCACGCGTTCGCCAGCTTACTCCCAAAGTCAAGCGTGCGTAAAGAAGTTTCACTTAAAAAAAAAAAAAAAAAATATTATTCCCCGCGTAATCTTACCACGTGCAAACCACGTACGGCTGTCAAGCGTGGTATTTTGACAGTTCAAACCACACCAACTTTGCGTTAATTTCGCGCGGTTTCGTTCATTGTGTCAAAGAGAATACGTTATTAGCAGATGTCGTGAGCGTTGAGCTAAGGAATGGACGTGGTTTCGAAATAAATAAATAAATAATAAAGATTTATTGTTCTACTAGGACTAGATGACATGGCAAAGTAATCACACTATCACTCTAATAATTATAATGTAATCACACTATATAGGATAATTTTGTTATCACCATCCAAATTTTTACAGGGTGTTCTACCCATGAATATGAACAACTTTCACTATGGAACCAACTTTGAAATCAGGAAAAAAAAAACAGCTGTTTAATACAAAAGTTCAATACCTACTTGACCAAAATGTATGAAACAGCTGATTTTTTTTCGTGATTTCAGAGTTGGTCCCATAGTGAAAGTTGTTCATATTCATGGGTAGAACAACCTGTAAAAAATTGGATGGTGATAAAAAAATATCCCTGTATTATGACACTAATATTATAAAGGCGAAAGTTTGTGAGTCTGTGTGTGTTTATGTTTGTTACTTCTTCACACTCAGACGGCTGGACCAATTTTGATAAAATTTTGTATTGAGGTAGCAGACATCCCGGATTAACATACATATAGGCACAAGGTGAACCGACGACCTTGTGAAGGCCGCAGGAACTCGTTGGATGCGAGAAGCACAAAACCGGTCGAAGTGGAGGTGCTTGGGGGAGGCCTATGTCCAGCAGTGGACGTCTTTCGGCTGAAATGATGAGGCTGCTTTTTATCCCGATATTCCCACGGGATCGAAATTTACACGGGTGCAACCGCGGGGCGCAGCTAGTATAATATACCTAAAGCACAAGCATAAAGTTTCATAATCTAGTTAGCGGATGCCGTACTGCTCTCCTAGATAGGTTACAAAATAACCTGTGTTTAGGAGAAACAGCTGCGATCCCGTCTTAAATGGTTGACTCATAACAGCACGTGTTAATTATGTATATCATAAATATGTACTTCATCACTACAGCAAGCTACAAAATGAGAGACAAAATTAGGTTCTTAAACAAAAAAAAAACTAGTAAGGAATCATTAAGATGTCCTAAAAATAAGGACCTTGGGAAAACACCTCCCTCCACTCCTTCCGTCTTTTATTTACGAGCCCGTGCGTCGATTTCGGTATTTTATAACAAACATTAATGTTTTGTTTTATTCAACTTTTCTATTGAAACGTTACGCACATTTAAGAAGTCTCTGTTATATACACTCAAAATATTTGCCGATACAATATATATTTCCACAAGAAAACTCTTTAAATTATATTCCAACACACTTCTTACCTTCAAAAATCTTAAACACACAAAAAAAAAGTACTGTCAACTGATCTAAACACTTTTCAAGGAACTCAAGAATAACATTAGAAAAACATAAAAACAAAAATCACAGTTTCTTGCCTTAATAAATAAAGACGTGTTTATCGCACACCAGTCGACTCGGAACTGACCCCAGCACATGTACACATGAACTAAAATGTTTTGATTGAGAGCACAAAAGATGTTGACTTATTTGTTTCAATATTTTGGCTTATAGAGACCGTCAACTGACAATGTCATTACAACAATCTATTGATAAGTCCAATGTTAGGGGTACTAAATAATAATAAACATTGTAAGCAATGTGCTGAATGCCGCGTGATTATGCATAGCCAACCATTGTTTTATTTTGATTCGAATTATTTATTATTTGAGGGTACGGCCGAGAGATTGACATCTGCACTTCCGTGTCGTTGTTTAACACATTCGCTACGGCGATAAAAATTACGATTATTAGCCAAGTGCTGGACGGTTTTCGTCGCGAAAGTCGATGGGCGTCCTCCGCACCTCATTAGGATAATATGGAACGCCGATTTATTATATATTTATATTTAAAAAACAATGTGCCTATATTGCAAGTATAATTTTTTGTGACTTGTTTTTGCCAAGATAAAAGCAATTAAAAAAAAACGCCGATGGGCGTATTTCGCACCTAAATATTAAATCAAAAAACGCCGAAAGGCATCGGCCGCAGCGAATGGGTAGAAGAAGAAGAGAAGGATATCCCCTTACACGTCCTTCCATCTTAGTCTCACGTTCTTCCTCGTCGCATACCGCTCGACGTCTCGCTGTAAAAATAGAGAGCGCGCGAAGTAAAGTTCGCGTTATCGCGACAACGTAGCCGTAGCATGATTGTTTACAAAGTCACTATTTATCTTTACGATCCCACATTTGGATTTGCTAAGCTATGTGACTAATTTTCATTCTGTACTAACAGTAGGAACATCATCTTGTTTTTCCTGCTCGGTATTATAGTCTTCTTCTTCTTCCTCCTGCTTTTTTCCCAGTTTCCTCGGGTCGGGTCGGGCCTCCTTATGCATTTGCGCCAAGAACGTCGGTCCCGGGTCGTGTCAGGTGATAAGTTTTTAGATTTGAAGTCATGTTAGTAATGATTATAAATGTAAAAAAGCTAAAAAGAATAAAGATAGAATATATCATAATCAGCCTATAATGTTCCCACTGCTGGGACACAAGCCTCCTCTCGGTGAGAGGGAGTGGGCCGATAAGATAGAATACAGCATATAATAATTATGTTTGTGAAAACATTCTTATGTTTTATTAAAGTGTTGAATTTCCCCCTTAAAAATACACTTAAGAAATTAAATTCTTAGTTCCCTCAGAATACAGTAAGCGGATTTGTCGGTAAAATACATGGCGAAACGTGAAATTACATAGAAAGTCTAAAATCCAGTTTAGTACCAGGTGGTTTCCTTGAACACTGACCTAAGCCTTTTTAAAATGTTTCAGGTCAAAGTAAGCTTTCTGTGAGAACTGGACTCTAATTCTTATGAATTGTATTGTGGTGAAATGGGCTCAAGCAATATAATTATGTATTACGTTTGTAATCCTCGAAAGGGTATCTGCAGCATAAACTCTTTCTGAGATATCAAAATCAATGACGTATTTAGAAACCATAAATTTAATATGCATATGAACAAGAAAATATAAAATCTTATATTTTTTTTTCTTATCTTACACCATCCTACTGCTGAGCAGAGACCTCCCCAAATCCTTCCAGGCATCCCTTTTTAGAGCCACCTCGATCCAACCCTTGCGGTACGCTTCTAGAATGATCGTCTCGCAAAAAATAGGTACTTAGTGAATATTAAGGATTGCCAAAATAACTATAAAAACCGAAAAAAAAGGCTATAATGCCAAAAGAGCCTCAGCTCTGCATATTGTCAGATGACAACACAAGGTGCACCACAGGTGGACGTCAGGACGCTGATTTTCAACTGCAACCCACGAGTGCCATACGCTGGAATAACAAACACCTAGGGAAGTGTGTGTCCGTTATAATAAATTAAGAGACAAAATAGCAGAAATAGAAATTTTGGTAAAGTATGAGACGCACCAGTAACAGTATTTTGGGGGGTGTCTCGTGCAACCTAGAAAACCCAAATATGGGCGAACTAGGTTTCTGTTCAGCTAAGCTAAAAGAAAAAAATAAGTTTAAAAACTGCCGCTGTACTAACATACTTAAAAGCTAGGTAGCATGCGACCACGGGAAGATACTTTCTTGTTTCATCCTTTTCAGTAATCAAGTTTTAGTTTTTAAACTTATTTTTTATCTAATTGTTTTGGGGCTTGTTTCAGTAATAATTATATTTTTGAAATGTGCTAATTAAGCCCTTTCATTTGATACCCAACCAATAACAATGACAAAAAAAAAATTATGTCATGACCTTATTTCCGCTAGAGAGCGCCATATTAAATTTAATGTGACGGCACATAGCCTAAACCAGTGGACGACCAAGACGCCTTCAACGATACCTCATTGAACAGATGAACATACACACATACCGGTCAAAATCATAACCCTCCGCCGCAGCCGTATTCGGGTAAAAATAACAACAGACTATATTTTCAGAAGACTATTTCAGAAGACTATGGGTGCTATAAATACCTCCATGTTTTATTTTTTAATGTTTTTACTATTTATTCTATTATTGTATTTTGCCTGTACAACACTATTTATTTATTCTTATTTTATCCTTAAATAATATGAAAATAAATACAGTATTTTTTACCAATCTGTTTTTTAAACTTGGTACATGAACCAAATCACTTAGCCCAATGATTTTCCTAGTGCACCATCGTAAAACGAAACGACATGGAAAACTATCAAGTGCTTTCAATTACTAGAGAGGGTAGACAGCGCACTCGGTGTTAAAGTTATGTAGTGGACGTAAATGCATGATAGGGAAAGTGCAGTTTTAGATTTCATGAGAGACATATTTCAGTCATCATCACACTAATATTATAAAGGCGAAAGTTTGTGAGTGTGTGTGTGTTTATATGTTTGTTACTTCTTCACGCTCAAACGGCTAGACCAATTTTGATTAAATTTTGTATGCAGATAGTTGACACCCTGGATTAATATATAGGTTACTTTTTATCCCGATATTCCCACGGGATCGACATTTACGCGGGTAAAACCGCGGGGCACAGCTAGTAAGTCCATAAATGTTCAGAACTGCATAATGGATTCCAAATGACCGGGGGGCTTACAGGACCTAAGCGCAAAAAACGCAAGTTTTAGAAACAATAAAAGTATATGATCGACTACAGTTAACAAAATCAGAAAAATATATGATATTCTTCAGGATATATGCTAGGTAGATAGTGCGCTGAAAACATAAAACAACTAATTTGATACGATAGAAAAAAATCATGAAGATAAAAACTTTCTTTTTACAATAAAAACCATACTGATATACATAAAATCATTATGATTTTTTGTCAGATTATTCTACAAGCAACATACTAAAGCACTAGTGTTTAAATTTTTTAGTCCAAACGCTTCATATTTTGAAATAAATTACCAGCGTTGTGTCATCGCGCTTCTCTTTCTTTTCTATGCAGTCCGACCAAGACCGCGCTTTAGGTCATGTAGAAACGTTAAAATTTAATTAAGACAGATTAATATTGCAAAACCCCCTTCCCCGCTCTCACTGAGACCCAACAGTGGGTTCATTATAGGCTAATTATGTGTGTGTGTGATGTTGCAAAAAATTAACTTATTATATTTTACCACTTTCTCACAAAAACCACACGTATCAATTTTTTTTTAAATACTCTTTCCTATTAGTAGTATTTACTTCTAGGCACTTTTAGTAATAAAATTCCGCAGCTCCGTAATATTACGATTTCAATTTTCCATTAGTACACAATACCTACTTCATATTTACCGTACCTCAGGCTTACGTTTTCTTTACTGGGGCGTGCCAATAGACCTCGTAAAATTCCCGAGAATTCATATTCTTCGGCTCGAGTGATCGATGAAGGCAATTCAGCTGTTAGTGTTACCATCAAGTTACGAAGCGAACAAAATTGAGTGCTCGATAGAACTTATTTCCTTTTTAACGAAACGTGTAATATTAAAATGTACTAAAAATACCTCGACCGTTTATAAAATTTATACCTACGATGCTTTAAGTAAGTTAGATTTTTTGGGTGACGTTATTGTGGTAAGTATACAACCAATTTATGTATATGAACTATAACCCCCTTATTCATAAAACTTATCAAACCTATTTTAGTTAAAATGGGGTTTGTCTCTTTCTTACACACAGAAATGACAACGTGACAGATAAAGACAAACGTTCTATAAACCTATTTTAGCTAAAATAGAGATAAAATAGGATTATGAATAAGGGGGTAAGTTTATAACCTATTTATGTACTTGTGTACCTATTATATTTATAGCTAGCTGCGCCCCGCGGTTTCACCCGCATAAGTTTCGATCCCGTGGTAATATCGGGACAAAAAGTCTATATGTTAATCCAGGGTGTCAGCTACCTCCATACAAAATTTTATAAAAATTGGTCCAGCCGTTTGAGCGTGAAGAAGTAACAAGCACATAAGTAAACACACACTCACAAACTTTCGCCTGTATAATTATTTGTGTGATAGCACACTACCAAAAAAAACTAAAAAAAATCTAAAATTAATAAGATAATATAATGAATCACAATTCATTATGTTATCTTATTAATGTTTTAATATTATTAACTCCTGTTAAACAAAACACCCGCCATCTTATATATCTACACCACCTTTGTTTGACTGGTGGAGAATGTCGCCTTTGTACCTTATTGTGTGCGAGAAGTTTAAATAAATAAAACAACCAATCACATTTTAAAAACATTATAAGTACTTAGTTCAGTGTTTCAAGTGATCCTGCTATCAATTTTCAACACATGATCTCGTAATTTATACTGAGCTATTTAAACCATATTTGACACATTTTTAATCAGGGTTGATGAACGTTTTGTGTCATATAAATTGAGCAATTGACGTTCAATAGTGGCTGACGTGGGTTCAAGCACGAGTAATCACCTACAGGTTTGAAACCAATCGAAGCATATATCGAATAGTCCTATAACAGATGCTCGAGTTTTGTACTTCGCATAGCTAATGCATACATGAGTGAACCTGCTTTCCGAATAATTTTTTTTTTTTTTCCCACATATACTGTAAAAAAATTGCGTATTGTGCACCGCAAGTACATTTTAAGTTACTACGACAGTCGTGAATGCACCCCAAAAATGCTTACTAAAACCTTAAACCACCACAAAGTATTCGTAAAAATACTCACTCTATACAGGGTGAAATTAAATTTATGGGCATCCTTTTAAGGGGTCATTGTACTCATCATTATGAACAACTTTTACTATGGGACTAAACCTAAAATCGCGAAAAAAAAAAACAGCTGTTCCTTGCATTTATGTCCACACAACTCGTCAAAATGTAGGGAAGAGTTGATTTTTTTTCGCGATTTCAGGTTTGGTCCCATAGTAAAAGTTGTTCATAATGATGATTACAATGACCCCTTAAAAGGATGCCCATGAATTAAATTTCACCCTGAATATTTACATAAAGTGAGTGTTACCTTTTACCTTATACATATAATGCAACGCACACGGCGCAGTGGAAAGCTATGGGGAGACCTTTGCCCAGTAGTGGGACAATACGGGTAGAAAAATAAAGTATATTTATACCAACGCGTTACAGACTGACAGACCGACTGTTGCGGACGACCGGGGTACGTCCAGTACCTGACGGCCGTGCCTGGGACAGTCTCCCACGTTTTTGACGTATGTTCCCTAACTAAATGTGCTGGCGACACACGTCCCACGCACCCCTGAATGCGTACGTAGTGGTGGGCACAACCCACTAAGAGGACCTCGGAGAGATGGGCGGCGAAGAGGCGGCGAAATAAAACGCAGAATTTTCTTGAGTGTTGGCTTGCAGATTTCGGCTTGTTGTTTCTTGATGTTGCCTCTTCGACGGCTGAGCTGCGACTGACTTGTGCCGAAAAATGGCCCCATTTTTATACCGGCCTACGTAACCTTATTGGCGACCGCGATTTTTTGACCCTTTTTGATCGCCAATTTCATCAAGCCGAAATCTGTTTGAGCCCCTTTTTATTTAATTTTTATGCTATTTCCTTACATGTTTTTATTATACATTATTGTCTACAAGGTCCTTATGCTAATTAACACTTACTTAACTAGTTAACAATAATTAATAAAAATATAGCAAACAAAAACTGCAAAAATTGTGACTTGACAATTTTTCACTACAGAAAATCCTTTATAACTTTTGAACCCGTGGCTCGATTTGCAAAATTTAAACGTTATTATCATTTTTACACACAATCCTTTCATTTAAAACCAAAATAATTAAATTCTATCCATAAACAAAAAAGTCAATTTTCAAGTTACGTAATTATAACGAAATATCTTAAAACTTACAAGAAAACCTTTCGAAATCAGTCTTATTAGTTTAAAATATGAATTCTAATAATAATCTTAACATAATTAATCACATAACTATCTAATTAGACACATAGAAAGAACAAAACATAAATCATTGAAATTTTACACTATTCATTAAAATTTCTTCCTTACTTTTTACATAGCGGTCTTGCCACTACTTGCGCCCATGTGCCTAGATAGGGTCTCGTCGCCGACACCGACCATTTGCAATAGAGCCATTCAATAAAGTACGTATATAGCATTATCGACCGCCTACACCTCATCCTATATTAGACTAGTCCGCCTGCCTAAAACTAGTCGGGTTATAATTAGAAGCAATTATGACGCAAGCAATGTCAACCTCGCCCTGTCAGTGACCGGCAAGGATTATATACCTTCTAACTTGTCAACCTTTCGGCTACTGACAAATGGGCTGTTCTGTTACGCTAAAGGCTACTTGAAGACTCAATTCCGTTATTATTATAATTTTACTAGATGTGCCCCGCGGTTTCACCCGAGTAAATGTCGATTCCGTAAGAATATCGGGATAAAAAGTAGCCTATATGTTAATCAAGGGTGTCAGCTACCTCTATACAAAATTTTATCAAAATTGGTCCAGCCGTTTGAGCGTGAAGAAGTAACAAACATATAAACACACACACACAAACTTTCGCCTTTATAATATTAGTGTGATGGTTTTCTACGTTTGTTTTACTTGGCAAAGCCTAGTAGAACTGATAGGACGGGCCGATTAGATGCTGCCTCGTTTTCCTCAATAGACTGTATGGTAGACTAAACTATAATTGAGAGGGAGTGCGTGGTGCCAGTGATGACCTATGGTACTGAAAGATGATCGCTCACAATGGACCGCATTAGAAGGCTGAAAGTCCCCCAAAGGGAGACTATGCTTGGAGTTACCGTATGCGATCGAATCAGAAATGAAGAGATCGATGTTGAAACTGTGTGTACTCCCCGTCACTTTTCCCTAAGGGTTCATTAGAAAACCAGCGTCAGGCAGCATCTGTCTGGCATTAATGCTGAAATGAACCTTTTTGGCGCAGCCGTGAGGCACACACTATTGTTGTTTGAAACATTTTTTTTTTTATTAATTTTGTATTTTGTGTTTCACGAACTGTGTCCAAATAAACATTTTTTCTTTCTTTCTTTCTAGATCCGTAGACGAAACAAGGTAATCGACAGAGCCCGAATAATTACCAAACTCAGAGCACATTGCTCACAGAACATTATGGCGGATGGGCCGAAAGGTTCTGGAGTGGCGACCGCGTACCGGAAGACGTAGCATTGAAAAGCCTCCTACAAGGTGGACTGATGACCGTTGGATGCGAGAAGTACAAAACTGGTCGAAGAGGCGGTGCTTGGAGGGGCCTATGTCCAGCAGTGGACGTTTTTCGGCTTAAATTTTCTTTCTAGCCTGCACTGCCTTCTGCAGCAGGTGGGAGAGGCTAGGTGCTTGATGAAGCTGTTTGGGTATTACCCTTGCTGTAGATAAAACTATGAATACTAGTTATGAGCAGATGCATATCCAAAATGATCGGACTGTTTAGTTTCAACAATTTGGATCTAATAAGAAACGTTCCTGTCATCGTAGGCGGTTGATCTTGAGTAACAGCTCCGCATAGTCCGGATCTGGGTTCACACTAGATGAACTGAAGGTATGTCTTATTGCCTTAACGCTAACGGCGCAAGAAAAGTTTCCCATTTGTTTTAAATTAGGTAATACGGGCTGGTGTCCGAAACTCCACGTCAATGCGTGTATTTTGTTTTAAATTAATGTTTACTCCGGTTTGAATTTTTCATTCACAGTCAACAGCAAAAGTAGATGATGAAAATCAGAAATTCAATACTAATGAACGGAGTTCGCGTCAGAACTGTGTGGCGTCGAAGTGATTCAAAAGTATGTGATTGTAAATTATACCAAAACATTTATTACTAGTACAGTTGCCAGTTCTGGCGCGAACTCCGTTCATTAGTATTGAAATTCTGATTTTCATCATCTACTTTTGCTGTTGACTGTACAGTTTGATATGACGAGCCTATTGCCATCAACCGGGCAGAAATCCTGGCTGCTACTGAAAAATTCCAATTCCTGATGGAAAAACCCCAATAACACTTAGCCCGACCCGGGAACCAAACCCAGGACTCAACAAGTAGCGCTTACGTCCACTAGACCAAAGAGGCAGTCAAGTTAAAAAAAAAAAACTCAAGAATACTGTGCAACAATTGTTTGCCAATATCCGCCAAATTGCTTAACACCGTATAATCGATTCTATTTCTAATCGTTTGCTTACTTCAAAGAAGCATCCAAATAAACATATTCCTGTAGCCAAAAGTATTTCAGCAACGAACAATAAAGCAGGAATAACGGAAAACATCTGTTTTCAATGTGCAGAACCCCTGGAGGATTATGATTTATCTCGGCACTCCGACTGTTGCGAAGACGAAACATTTCGACC
Organism: Amphipoea lucens; assembly: GCA_947508005.1. Classification (NCBI taxonomy): domain Eukaryota; kingdom Metazoa; phylum Arthropoda; class Insecta; order Lepidoptera; family Noctuidae; genus Amphipoea; species Amphipoea lucens. The sequence continues at coordinate 6,160,091 of OX382369.1, read as the reverse complement.
GAGACTGTGTTGAAAACTGGATTATACATTCCAGGTCTGGTGTTGCGTAAATAATTATGAATACCTAGATCTAGTAAAAGTAGCATTGTTCACAGGTCACCAGAAAAACTAATAATAAACGTTTAAGAATTAGAGATAATCTGCAGTATACAAAGAAAAGAAGGAAAGAAAATATGTTTAGTTGCTGCAAACATGGCGCAGAGAATGAACACAGACACAAAAAAATAACAAGTTGGGGGAAAATATGCATCACTCACATCCACGCAAAACGGCCATCGCTTAGCATAATGCTACGACCTTATGCGAGACAGAGCCCCAGCTGGTTTCCAGCGACAGCCAGCAAACATCCACAGCGAGAGCAATGTGATGCACTGTACCGGCTACTAATTTCCTCTAAGCAGTTGATCCAGATTATTCAGCCATTAGACAAGAATTACTTATTCCTAAGACTGCCTTGCTGGTCTAGTCTTGCAAGAACAGCAAGCGCTGCTGGAGGTCCTGGGTTCGTTCCCAGGTCTATCAATTAATCAATCAACTCAGCCTATCGCAGTCCACTGCTGGACATAGGCCTCTCCCAGACTGCGCCACAGCACCCTGTCCTCCGCCCTCTGCATCCAGGCTACCCCAGCCACCTTCTTTAGGTCGTCCGTCCATCTAGCTGGGGGGCTTTCCCAGGTCTGGCAAAGTGTTATTGGGGTTTTTTCCTTCAGGAGTATCTCATGAGCAGGCCGGAGTCTGGATTTGGTTGATGGCAATCGGCTCGCCTCTTACATGGGTCGCGAAATGTGAGAGTACTGGAGGTATACCTCTGCCTGAGCGCCTACGAGAAAAGAGGCATAATGTTATGTATAGGGAAGAAATACTGTAAACAGCGAATTGAAAACCTCTAGCAGCTATTACGCTAAAAAACGGCATGTCCCAATTTTCATTAGTTACACTATCATGATTTGGCACACGTCTGGACCGGTTATCCAAATAAATCGACGATATGATCTTCTTTTGTTACTTGAATTCTCTACAGAATATAAAAGAATGTTGTAAAGTATGCAGGATGCCGAAATTATTAACGTGTAAAAGTTTTAAGTAGCTTTAAAAATTTACCAGGGACCCCATTGTTAGTATTTGGAAGGCAAAAGTTTTGATATAACAATTAAAGTCGAGACAATATTTGCGTCCAGGCATCTTTGGCGCTTCAGAAGTATGTGTTGTGAGCACTGTTATTAGAAACAGAGCAGGATGGCTACCAGAAAAGAATTTGCTAAGTGAAGTCTTCGACGAGCTCACATACAGATCTCGCAGCTAAAGCATGTGATTCGGCAATCATCGCCTATCTTCGGAAACGCGATGGTATAGAGCAGTTACAAACATGGTAGTACTTACCAATTTTGTATTACAGATTATATGCAATTCCAAAACAACTTTTAAAAAGTGAGGCCAGAGTGGGTCACTTAACAAAGAGAAAGCTTCACACAAATAATAGGTGCATTACGTCAAAGTGCGTCAGCTTAAACTCAGGAGTTTGGCCTATGTGGGGGGTGCCTCTAATATGGAAAAGCGAAGATTACTGAAGCGCATAACTTTCCTGGTTTTGGTACATACCTACATAGTCGTTTTTTTGTAAGTTGTGAATAACATATGCCCTCCACTTCCAAAGTTGGAGCCAGTGTTGGCTCCAATGTTACACTGGTTTTGCCTACCAATATTCAATCTGATTGGAACACCACTAACAGTAACTCAACAGGTAATCAATTTCCTAGCCTTTTCCCGACATGTTGCGGTCGGTTTCCAGTCTGCGGCCAAATCAATATTTTACATGAAACGACTGTAATATCCAGAACTGCACGATACCAATATTTTAGGGTTTATCTAAACATCCACCAGACGGGAATGTATATGTCAATAGAGATGTACGTACTTCTAAATGGGTCATAAATGTTCTGGATATGCCAAATTAATAGATCCGACTAGATCCATCTAAAGACAAATCGATCAAAGTCAAGAGAGAGAGTTGAGTAAAGAGAGAGAGACAGAGGACAGAATAGAAGTATCCTCGTGGATAATAATCACCATTTACATTTGTCTTTCAGCTGAAATGATAATGATGATGACATATTTTATTCCAGCAACAGAAAACTTACTAATGTACCAGATTTCAACTTTAAGCAAAATTATTGAGCCCTCGAGACCTGAAATGAGGAACAAAGTAAAATAATATTTCCGTGAATATCCCGGGAGAAATCTATCTATGTATTTGGTTAAAAAGTAGGTAGCCTCCGAGGTTTTTGTTAAAAAACTTTTTTGAAGTTTTTTTTCATTATAGATACTACGGGGTAATTGCGTAACACACAACAGTTAGCAATAGCTTTCATTTTGTCAGTTCATCAACATTCATTGCGTTATTTACCTTGTAGAGCAGATTTTTTTTCGAACATATGAAGCGATGGATTAGCAATATCCTTCAAAATTATTCAGATTATGATTAAATGTGTGCTGAAAATAAATATGAATAATAGAATTTCGACTGAATATGTATAAAAATGTAGTGTCATTTGAATTTCTGTTTAAATATCTCGAGCTAGCAGTATTATTCAAAATATTAGTATTTATTAAGTTTTAATAATATTAAAACCTGTATATATAATTAAATCGAAAACATACGACACATTTAATAGATTTTAGTAGTGTTATTCTTCATAGAGGAAATTTGTGATGCGAATTTAGAAATTATATTTGAGACGCATTTTTATTTTCAAATCATAATGTTTACCTATGTGTCACCTACGTAATTATGCTTAATTCCAACCTACTTGTAATTTGTGCGCGTGTATTTAGCCGTTGCTCCTACGCCTGGTCTCTCTCCGGTCGTGTCGGATTGCCGTTCATCGGAGTATGAGGGTGAGGGAAGAGAGAGTGCACCTGTGTCTGCGCGCACACTTGTGCACTATAATATCTCCCGCGCCGAATCCTAGTCTCTATTGAAATTGGCCGCTATGGCAGAAAAACGATCTGGAGGACTATATGTCCCGATGAGTCGTACTCAGCGCTTCTCCTCCACTTTTATTATGCGCACAGCCAAAGTGTGGAACTCTCTGCCAGCATCTGTGTTCCCTCCCACATTTAACCCTTATGCCTTCAAATCAAGAGTGAACAGGAATCTTCTGGGCACGCTCGTTCCATCATAGACCTCATCTATCGCTTTCCATCAGGCGTGATCGGGGTCAAAAGCTCGCCCATTTAGCAATAAAAAATAAAAAAATGTGTTTATTTTATTTTGTCTAGATGAGACGACACTTATTAAAGGGAATTTTCATCACAAGTTAGGTACTAATATCACTGGTAAACACTGTTTTTGTCACACGAACTTTGTGATGATTTTTGTTAATGTTAGTGTGTCCTCATTAACAATATATAATAATTTTGTTTCAATTACGTCCAGTTTTTTTGTGACAGCTACATATTCATTTCTGACCTCATATAAGTGTCTTTTTTTGAATAACTTAATTTAGACGACTGTATAACTATTGCATTCAACTTACATCTTATATACGTTTGTTACATCGTAAACATGCCACGAAAGTGTTGTAACAACCCCGACAGTTTTTGTTATGTGTGTGGAGAATTAACTTTTACATCTCAGCGTCGAAATTTCACATCACTAATTGAAACAGTGCTATTTAAACTATTTTGGATTTCCTGTCAGAAATCAAGATAAATCCTGGGTTCCACAAAAATGTTGTGTAACGTGTGTGAGACTGCTATAAGGTTGGGATAAACTGGAACCCAGACATATGCCATTTGCTAAACCAATGATTTGGACCGAACCAAAGGATCATGGTTATTTTAACCTGACGTGTCAATTTTTTTTCATTCACATATTTTTGTTTGCTGGCCCTAGTACATTCAAAATTTGATGTAAGTTTTCATGTGACAAAAAAAAGTTAAAATTTTGTTAACCAGTGTATTTTAACCTCTCTTATAGCCCATGATGGTTATTATCATCATTCATCTCCCAAGTCGGTTTAGTAAGTAATACGTATATTGTACCGTTACATACCTACTTTCAAGAATACCTTAAAGTAACGTAAAAGACACCCAGGGGAAATCATAGAATGGTTTTTGGAATAGAAACAACACGACAAATAAAACCTTCATCGAGTCGAAATAAAACAAAAGACAGGCAATACTTTCTTTATGACACTGACAAAACTTATATGCAAATGAAGCAGACAGTCTTCCTAAGAGTAAAGAAAGTCCATTCACAGTTATTGAAGTGAAAACTTCTTCAGGCGCAATGGGCATTTTTTGAGATGGGATAAAACCATTGAATTCGCGCCACTGTTACTGTAACCGACACCGGTTCGGATGTGTTCGGCTGTCCTCGGGATGTAGGTACTCAGTTTTAATGTACATCCTATATGTCAGTGAGTGATGGCAAAGTATTCTGTTTGTTTTGTTTTCACTTTTGACGACTCATAACGACTGCCAAAGATCCACGTTTAACAGCCGGGACCAACGGCTTAACGAGCTTTCCGATGCACGGAGGGCTCTTGATATGTAAAGATGGTCACCCATCCACGGACCAATCGTGGCAAGCGTAGCTTAACCTGATCGATCGATCCGCGCGGCTGTTAATACTTAGCCAAAAGCCCTTCGGTGTGAACAACAAAGGTGCTTTTATTAAAAATAAACGCGGCAACCTCTAGACTCTAACATGTTAACCCCATTAGTGGATACGAGTATTAATTAAGAATGCAGGATGTTTCGCGAAATGAGGCGAAAATGTTAAGGTTTTGTGCCCTCCATACGTAGTTTCATTTGTGGAGCTTTTAGCAAAATTGTTGCAGCTCTTGTACGGTGTACGTAACCAAGTGATGATTGTATGTACAAACTTTCAACATGTTTTACAGATGAAAAACGCAAGTATTTTGTTAAAAATTCTGAGTTGAAAATTCTTTCAGCACTAGTTTAATTTAAGAAAATTGTATTTAGCTTCAGGCATATTAATTAATTTTAATATTCCAATAAAAAAATCCTGAAAAATATTACATGGCATGAGTTCACATAGGTACTTCGAAATCAAAATAAATTGTAAGTATATTCAATACTTTACAAACAAAATACGGTATTTAATTAAAAATAAAAATGTACTATTCAATTTATATACTGCCCATTACAAAATAATTAATTACTCAAAACATTTATGCAACAATTAATGTATTATTCTTCAATTATTATTTTAACTACCAAGATAAACGAACAATAAAGCGTTTATTAAGAGTTTTAAGAACAACCTTATCATAATAATAGTAGCTTATATTATGAGACCGTTGACCCAAATAGAGATAATAATAGACATAATAGTCAATAGAAACATTCAACTCCCTGTTTATCTCTAACCGTTATGGGAACTGGTATCGGTCTGCTTATATTTTTAGATTAAAACAGAAGGGAATAAAAAATTACAGAATGAGGAATGTGAAAGGGATCGTTGGTCTATTATAATAACAGAAAAGCTACTAGAGACTTGACTGTTTTTATTTTAAGCAGTCAAACATTTGTTAATTTTATTGGGTTGGGTTTAAATTTTAAGCATGTTCAGGCGGCGACAAGTGGTCACAGCCGCCAGCCGCCTATGGACATTAGCTGGTCTCTAAGGTGAAGTAAGCTTGAAGTTTTTTTTTTTTCATTTTAAAGCTTTATCGCTGAGCGATAAAGTCGCCCTGTAACATCAAGCTTGAAGTTTTAAGGCTCGGTAAGAAGCAATAAAATCGAACGAACGACAATAGCGCATCGGGGTAACATATAAGGTCCAAAACAGCGATGCGTTTGATGTTAGTTGAATCGAATGACCACCAAAATAATAGTAATTTCAGTCAGTTTATGATTGAATTACAAAGGGAATTAAGTATCATTTTCATTACATAAATATGATAGTTTTCGCACATCATTTTGAGAATCGTGCGACTAAAAATATTTTTTGAGCCCTGTTTTATCGTGATACCATTTTACTTGTATGAAATATTTTTTTGATTAAGTCTTTTTTTGAACATGTGACAATTCACTAATTTTTTTTGTGCTTGTAATATGCACTTTTTTGTCACACCTAGCTGTGTGACAAAAAACTGGGCATTTTACATTGTCCTACGTTTGGGCAACACCTTGATACTTTTACAGAATAGATCGGTTGCAACACCAGTGGCATCGCAGAGTCCGTCCCAGAGACAAGACTGAAATATCTCATGTGCCTGAAATTACCCTTCGTTACTTGGCGGCAGAAATACAAAGGGTATTTGCCTGGACGAGCTCTTCGCTCACAAATAGCTCCACTACTAGGAGCTAAAAATACCCATCGAGTAAAACAATTTTAATAAGATTTAAAAACTTAAGCTGGATTGTTATTTACATCCGCTTTGTAAATTATTAAAGTGCACTAACAAACTTATTATTCTGGTAGGGATTAATTTCAAAGTAGCGAAGAAATGCTTTAAATTATATAATATTACTAGCTTCTGCCCTCGACTTCGTCTGCGTAAATTTTCTTGTTCTCCCGACCCACCCCGTCGTATAGCATCGCCTGCCCGCGTAAATTATTTTATTTTCACTTAGCGTTTTTTCTGACTGTTTTTCCTTTTGCTCGGCTCCTAAAGGTCATATAGTGTTGTTAAATATCCTATAGACTTTCTCAAGGATTGGACTAACAAATGCTAAGAAACTTTTTTACAAAAAAAAAAAACAACCGATTTAAAAAAAAAACGCTACAAAGTGAAAAACTAGGTAGGTACCTAACTAACTTATAACTTTAATTTCGAAAGATACGATTATATACGTATATTTAGATCATGTTAATCAAAGAAACATCAAAACTGGATCATTAGTTTTTGAGAAAATCGCGGACATACAAACATACCATAGATACATAGATACGGGTCGAATACAGAACTCCCTTTTTTGAAATCGATTAAAAAGAACTTTTCAAATCCGACCGGTAGTTCCAGAGATTACCGCGTTCAAATAAAAAAACAAACAAACTCTTCAGCTTTATCTTGTTAGTATAGATAGATAGTGTGAAGAACATGTCTCACTCCTGGTACAAAATGACCCATTCTTAAAATAGATAATTATATACCTAGTCATTACGTTTATGAAACTATTATTACCGATGAGTGTCAATGCATCATCTGTAACCAATTTGCCAATACTGAAACCTTTGCCAAACTAAATATTCGAGTTAAAGATGGATACTATAGAATCTTGCCAATAAAATAATGGTCAGCAAATCGAGGTAGCTAAAACGTTTTTTCATTTCCTATCCAATACAGACGACATTTATAACAAAAAGGAAATAGAAAAACCCACACACATTTAAAATAAATCACACCCTCCCTATACTTGAAGTGTCACAGACTAAAAATACAGCCTGTAACAGAAAAAGAAATCTGCCAGTAGGTGATATTTATTCTGCGAGTGTTGCGTGGCGTATGTTAGGTATGCTGTGTCATAAACCGTCGGAATAATGTCGTGTTCGTGACAATATGGGGCAGTAGCTCATGAACGAATCCGAACTGCTTCTAATTTTGAGAACCATGACATCATATTCCGATGCATTCGATCATTGAGTCACTTTGTTGTACTTACGTAGGTACATTGCTTATTTATGTTTTTTTTTTTCATATTTCCTGGGCTAAGCATGGCGTAGAATAATTTTGTTAGCTTAATGGTTGCAGTGTATTGTGATTAGTTTTTAAATGTTGCAGCTGGATTGGCGACCGTGGTTCACTATAAGATGTTTGCATAATCAGCCTATAATGTCCCCACTGCTGGGACACAGACCTCTTTCTATGAGAGGGAGCGGGCCATAATCCAACACGCGGGCCCAGTGCGGGTTGATGGATGTCACATGTCTTTGAAACTTTGGTTCTAGGATATGCTGGTTTCCTTAAGATGTTTTCCTTCACCTTTTTGAGAGCAGTGGTGATGAAATAGTTTGGCTTTTGGCCTCGTATAGGAGTTTCTGTCTCATTTTTCTTTTTGTTACTTTTTTTTTATATAACTTGTTTTTTTTATTTTTTACTGTGTTTAGTTTAGTTTGATCTTCCTGTACGAGTCGCAATAAATACTTTTCTTTCTTTCTTTCTTTACACAAATTAAAGTGATTGCAGCTTCGAACTCACTCCCTACAGCTGTGTGTGTGTGATAAGTTGCTCACTGCCAATGCTTGTGCATTCAAAAAGATGACTAATAAGTTAGAATATTGCGAGAGAGGTACCGTATGGACACAGGTATGGTTTAACACTTATCCATACTAATATTATAAATTCGAAAGATACTCTGTCTGTCTGTATGTTACCTATTCACGCCTAAACCACTGAACAGATTTAGATGTTTGGCAGAGAGATAGATTGCATCTCGGGGAAGGACATACATGCTTATTTTTTTTATCACCATCCAATTTTTGACAGGGTGTTCTACCCATGAATATAAACAACTTTCACTATGGGACCAACTCTGAAATCACGAAAAAAAAAATCAGCAGTTTCATACAAAAGTTCAATACCTACCTACTTAACCAAAATGTATGAAACAGCTGATTTTTTTTTCGTGATATCAGAGTTGGTCCCATAGTGAAAGTTCTTCATATTCATGGGTAGAAACCCTGTAAAAATTTGGATGGTGATAAAAAAATAAGCCTGTATATGAAATTTGGTATGGAGATAGTTTTTATCCCCGAAATTATTTACCCTTAAGGATGTAAAAAGGGGGTTGGAGATTTGCAAAGGGAATTAATAAAAAAGGACTATAATACTTTTATCGCGAGTGAAACCGCGGGGCACAGCTAGTACTCCATAGGTTTAGATAGTTAAATAAAGGTAAACAAAAAAAAAAACACGTTATAATTCATTAATAACGTTGCTAAATTGAAAAGTACAGCTGTAACGTAGCATGACAACTGAATAGACTGGTATTACGTTTAGTCGGTTAACTAAGTCACGTGGTTTTTTTGTTTACCTTTATTTAACTACCTAAGCCTATGGAGTATATTAGCCCATTTATCTTGATGGACGATGTCATTTCTAATAGAGTTATACTCGTAAATGCCTGATGCCAAGAAAGTCTTTTCATGGGACATAAAAGCGACTAAAAATACAGCATCAATTTTACGATTGCAAGTTCGTTTTTTTATATTCTTACTAGCAGTTCGTGTGTGGCGTCACCTCGGTGAATTTTATGTCTCACTGTGGCTTAGGCTGATTTTTTTTCATACAAACCTATTACGACCACAACAAAAAAGCAGCCGTTTTTAAGTGATGATCTTTCATACATGCGGTAATTGTTTTTTTTTTAATTTACATAGATAGATGAAACCCAAAGCAAAAAGAGTAGATACTCGACCGAATAATACGTAAGTGTAATAAAACTGCCTCACTTCGGTATAAGTATTTATTGTTTTGCTTTTACAATATGACAAGTGACAACTACGATAAATTATATGCAGATGGAGATCCGCAATGTAAAAGACCAATTATTGTGCGTCCAACATCGACGCAACCCCCGTACCAGATCAATCTCCAAAAAGCAAATCTCCCGCCATTGTTTTATTTTTTACAACCTTTCCAAAGAGAATCACACCAATTGAATCGTTTCGGTGTTGTCATATAAGTCGATTACAACAAATAATCGAATACAAAAAAAAATTGTAAATTACAACAAATTGCGTCAAATAATCTAAATAACATAACAAAACCTAAGTATCTAGAATTACTTATTAATAAATTATTTCCCGCTTTTCTTAGTCACCCACTGTTGACTCTATTCTCCCTATTTTTAGACTATTAATCACACATCTATTATATTCTCACGAACACTTTCAAACGGTCCCGGTCGGTTTGTTTATCAATTGTGGTTGGGCCCGTAAAGTCAATGGATTCATCAAGAGAACAGCTGATATCTAAATCTGTCGTGAGCATGAGATCATTCGAAATTCGAATAGTGTGCTATAAACTATGTTTTATTGGTGTACGGCTGCTTCAGAATTTTACACCTATCGAGAACAAGCCAGTATTAAGTTGTTGCTTTTCAAATGTTCCGTTACAATGTTTATTTGTAGAAACAAGAAAAGAGACTGTCTAACTTTTTATTAGTCAGAATTGTTAGAGTTTGATGAAGAATGATACAATACTTCTACCTATACAAGACCTAATGAAAAATCTGTGACCTGTGTTCATCTGTGTGACCTGTGTCCTGTGACCTATGTCCAATGTTCTTGTAACCTGTGCAATATTTGTACGTATGTCTGTGGTAGACACAGAGATGCCCATATAATTTGTGACGCCCTATTTGAATGGATATTTTTTGAGCATGTCTTCTTAAAATTTCCAATGAAAAAGAATCGTACGTTGGAAATTTTTCTTAGATTAGTTTCTTCACGTAATTCCTATAGGAAGGTACCAACAGAAATATTGCCAACACTGACCTTCGACAGTCAACGTTTCCTAGTTAATAGCTAACAAATAACGTGTCTGAATGAAAGAATCTGACAAGTATAATGTCAAACTTCTATACTAAAAAAAACGAAAACACGAAAGACTTAAATGTCAGATTAGTCTCTGGGATTAAAAAACGAACTATAAATTGCCGTGTTTAATTATTTATTTAAAAAATGTCTATTCTTCATTTTTGTTTCTTCTCCATAAAGGTTTCATAACATTTCTATTACCTCAATAGTTCAATATGCTTACCTGGAGGGAAAAAAAACAAAAAAATCCTTGTTGTTTTCGACTTATATTTTGGTGAATAACTCCGAAACCTGACGCTTTAGGATATTATGTTATATTACATTTTTTGTTTGTATAAGTGTCCTCTATCTAAATATATAACTTTTGTTGTGCACCGCGATTCTGAAAAAAAATCAAAATGGCGGCCGACCTTAGGGCCACCCTCCATACAAAAATCTTCAAACCCCTTTGTAAATAAAAAACAACCTTATACATAAAATTAAAAATTAAACAATTCTTTCTTTATATTTAAGTAAATATACACATGTTTAGCAGATGTTTTTGTTTTGTTTTTTGTTACAATGCTGAAAAAAAAGGATTCCATAATCAGCCTATACTGTTCCCACTGCCGGGGGGCTCTGTGAGAGGGAGTGGGCCATAATCCACCACGCGGGCCCAGTGCGGGTTGGTGGATATCAAGTCTTTGAATTTTTGTTTCTAAGACACGCCGGTTTCCACACGATGCGGGATTGCCTGCGACAAAACATTTGGCACCTGACGGTTGGGTGAACACAGAATCTTTATTCCGATTGTTTTTATTATGCTAATATTTATGCAGCAAAGCTGACAAAAGTTTTTACTAGCCTTTTGCAATTCCTACCCCCCTGTAAAGGGAGATTTTGACAATACAGAGAAATCAAACGGTGTATCTATCTATCCTACCTCTATTTGTTACTGTAATTTCATTACAGAACTTGAACTAGGACGGCTAAAGTCGCATTATATTGAAATTCTTGTCCCGTACATCGCAGAGCTTAGTCTGAACTGAACGTGATTGCTCTCGTTGATTGATCTCTGTTTACTGAAGCGCGCACATAGATAGAAAATAGTACACCGTTGAAATAGTATCCCGCCGTAAAATAGTATTTATAGTTCAAGCAATTATAAGGGATGAGAGTAGAAGTGCTGGTTTTGAATGAAAATTGACAGCTGAAAGTTTTCAATGAAGTTGATTGTCTCGAAGATTTATGGCTTATATTTTAAGTAGGTATTCCTGCATACATTTTAATGCAGCTTGCATCTTGGTAAAGCTCTTATATCTTACCTATCTGTTTGAACGAATACACTTTTCACCTGTGCGCTGGGACTCTGTCTTGCATAGGGTCGCAGAATAATGCTGCGCGATAGCCGTTTTGCGTGGATGTGACGCATGTTTCCCCCAACCTTTTCTTATTTTTTTTTTTGTGTTTTGTTCTTTTTTCGTCATGTTTATCCCAAATAAACGTATTTTCTTTCTTTCTGTAGGTAAATGTTAAAAAAGTGTCCTGCAGCTATCACGCATCTTGTTATTCCGTAATATTGGATTATTTCGCCCGGAGGTAGCTTCTCGTTTACCGCTTTCTTGTCGATCCTGTCTTTGTAATTAAAGATAATACAATTTTTCCTTCCTTATTAGTTTATATCAGTAAGAAGACATCCCATCGTATTTCTGTTTGTACACAGTCTAGCAAACTTTCCGGATGTCTGGCTAAATAAACTAGAACAGAGGCTATTTTGCGGCCAAACAAACAATTCGGTTGCTCGGAGAAATGCTAGCTGAATGTTGAGAAGAAAAATATCAGGACAAAATGAGAGGAAATTGGAGGAGCCAGTACTAGATGGGGACAATAAAACAAAATATTATGAGGGACACTGCTGACGGATTAACTTTTAGACGCACATTTGTTTAAGGGGGGCCATCAGTCAGTTTACTGGGCTGATTTCGTATAGTCCCTACAACTTGAAGACTGTAACAAAGATTCACGGCATCCTAAAGGAGATGGCCATGATTTTAAGGCTCGAATATTAGTGCGAGATATTACGGGCTCTACAAGATTATAATAATTTGTCAAAGACATATAACTCTACGATGGATGTTGCGTTTTTCCGCTTTTTACTATGCGCAGACACTCAATGACATCACTATCCTACATTGGACTTGACCAAAATGGTTAACAATTGGACAATGGCTAAAGCTTTCGAATAGGTATAAGCCATTCCTTTGAACGTTTAGACACATACTAATTATTAGTATGTGATTCTTTGTATTGTTTTGGTACCTTATATGCCTCATTGTGAAAGTAGTTATCAGAAATACAATATTGTTTACTTTATCACTTTCTTTTCTTCCATATTGGTTTTCAATCAGTCAGTGTTATTTCGAGATTCATGAAGCATCGCGCTAGAATACCGACTTTTATTTGTTTATGATTGGCATTTCGCAGTGCAACCTACATAGAAGGTTGTGGGCTACTTAATAGGGCTTGCCTGTGTGTGCCTCAATAAGTTAAGGCCTCCAGCAAGGCTGTAAAATACTTAATAACCCTCCTTCTGGCGCAGTCGGGTAAAAACTAAGCGGCTTAAGACGTCGCTGAGGGAGGGCAGAGTAGTAAAAATACAGGACTTTATTCACCTCTACTATAACTTTTGCTACGGGAAACAAGCTTTCCAATATGGCATTGTAACGGAGACTTTTATGCCACACGCCGAGAAATAGATAATTATATCAAGTTTAGTACTTCATTGTTAAGTACTATCAGTATCCCTTTTATTATCCCTTTTATGATCTTACAAGCATATCCGTTTATCGTAAAGAAAGTATTATTTTATTGCTCTTCCGGCTTTTGACACCTTAACTTAAAAGGTATCTACATTGCTTTTGATCACTCACAATTTATTACTGTTAGCTAACGGTGACGTCATGATAAACATTTCCACGCATATACACTTGCGTTTCATAGAACGCGCCTACGATTGTTTGGTTTACCTCTTTACAAGTTTCGTCATCGTTTACTTTGCATTCGATTTAAGAATGACCGTTGCCATATTGTGACGTTGTAGCTGTCAAATCTTACTTCAAGTTTGATAAATTCTGCTTTTATAGTTGCTTACCATTTATGTATCGACACATTAAATTAATGTTTTTTTTTTATAAAGCATTTTTTTCCCTCTACATGGCAAAGGCAAACCTTCTATTAATAAAAATGACATGAATATTTACTTTATATTAGGCGCTTTATTTGTTGTGAGTTTGAGGACTATCTGGTTCATTATGTATTTTTCTTTCTCAGTTATTTATAATGATAGTCTGGCAGTTTGAGTACTTTATGCTGCCTACCCAAATGTCCTTTCTAAGGTACTGTTCTAAGTTGATCTAAGTATATGATTACTGACAACTACGTGCACTGGATTTTTATTTTATTTTGACGTGTAAATGTGATTCCGATACTTATCCTAATTACAGAATAAACAATTTCATTTCAGTGAGTCTATTTTAAATGCATAGTGTGACAAACCTACGATATTCTTAGATGTTACAAGATCACCATTATGATAACACGATTCAATTTGCGATGACAGATGTTGGGAATAGAGACGAGGTTTTGACATAATAGAGAATTAAATTATTCATGAGATCTCTTCAAATACTCTTTGGTAAAGAGGTGACTTAAATTATGTTTGTAGAATTTGATTTCTTTAATGCTTACAAACTTTTCAAAGTAATCTCTCCACGTAAAATAATAATTTTATCGAGTGCCGAGAAGCAACTGCGGAGGGAGATGACATTGAGTGCCGAAAATGTTACGATATATCAAAATTGTATGCCCTCAGTGTTACCATCAATCAATCTAAAGCCGGCTCATATCTAAATTGCAATTGCAGTTGCAATTTCCCCCAGAAAATTGGTTTAGAACCTCATACCAATGTACTGATTGAGACCGACAGGAAATCGGATTTGATGGACTTTTCAAATCATGTCGCCATTTGGAAGGAGTTAACAGAAATAAAGTAAAACATCTCGTTTAAATCGCAACGTTTCTTCTTTAAGTTAATCTTTATCTTATTCCCGGTTCCTATTGAAATGCGAATAGTACCAAGAACCAATAGTATTTGATAATTCCAAACTCTTTGTAAAGCTAATGATCGTATTATTAACAGACGCAAACAGTACTTAAGGCTTATTTGTATGTCTGCATTCATCAGTGTTTTGTGGAACGTATGTCTATTGATGTTGTTGTTTAAGTATATTAATGAACATTAACCTGGATTTGTAAACATTTGTAACTCCCGACTTAAAATTATTTTGTAACCCATTGTATTCGAGCTGTTTGTACCCCAAGAGTGATGAAAGGGGGAACTGATAGATACACATACAAATGTACAAGAACATTTGAGACTAGTCAAAGTGAAATTCCTTAAACATTGAATAACGAATTCAGCAGCAAAACACACCAATGAAATTGGTTTCAATGACGATAGAATTTTAGATTGAGAAGATTTCAAGGTACCTCATTAATAAGTTTGAAAGAAATAGCTATCCCAAGACACGGTATTCATGTTTACAAAGCATCTATCTTGGGACTTTCTTAGCACAAGAAATTGAAACTGTCACAATGGAACGCGACGATATTGATGGATTTGTAAAGAGTCCCGTGAGAATGAAACTGGATGGAGAATTACAGACAAAAGAGAATATGATCCAGACTATTGTTTACATTCAGGGAAACTGGACATATTAATAAACAAGACAGACGCCGAGATTATTTAGTTTAATAAGCAACATCTGAATTCAAAATCGTCAGGAATGTTTTGAGTATAATATGGATGGCAATACGAGTAGGGGAAGACTAAAGAAATGATGGATGGACTTTGTCAAAGATGATATGGCTAGAAAGGGAGTAACTACCGACAATAAGACTAATAGAGAAGGGGAAATTATAAAGCTTCCGAAAAGAAAAATAAAGAAGTATCGAAAAAAAAGATATGTTGCGCCGATCTCAAATATAATACGGCAGGAGAATGATGATGATCTTCACTAAAAAATGTGTTAAAATTGTGTTATGAAACTCTCATTTCATTTGTTTTGGGAATTTTCATTTGTTTTGGGGTTGAGCAGTACTTATGTCTTCATTGCATAATCCTACTAATATTATAAATGTGAAAGTTTGTGATGATGTTTGGATGTTTATAACTCAATCACGCGTAAACCATTGAACTGATTTGGATGAAAATTGGCACGTAGATAGATCATTTCCTGGATTAACACATAGGATATCTTTTATCCCGATATACCCACGGGATCGAAACTTACGTGGATGAAACTGCTGGGCGCTACTAGTTATTTATATCAGTCATCATTTTATCTGTTCTCCGTCGTATCCCAGTCCCAATCACTTTACAGCTAAAGCTAACACATCTTTAACCCTTCGTATGCTTAAACGTGGATCCACGCGCAATGGCTTTTTAACTGTGTCTGCAATTACGGCATTCAACCGGTTAAGACAATCTATCTGTTGGTCTTGGTCTTCCACTATAGCCATCAATATTCATACTCGAATTCAAATTCAAAATTTATTTGTAAACATACCTAGGTGTAATGTAGTGGTACATGATGGTATAAAATAAAAATATATGTTGAGTCACTATGTGCTGCCTAGCAAGGCGTACAAGTATTGCTAATCGAGACTTTTCTTGTACTTAACTCTTATACTCCGTAAATGAAAATAGGTTGATGTAATAACACAAAATTGCCAATAACACGATTAAAATATCTCATAGTTTCACACATTATTTATTGTTTATATGTGTTTATCCCTTCTGACCTCGAGTGTGTAAATAGGACTAAAGTAAACCAACCTTATGGACACGTGTGACTAGATGGTTTGTGTATATATTTATACCTACTACTAAACGTAACGCCTCAATAATGTTGTTTGTAGAACACCTAAGGGTTATGTGTAATGTTTTTGGAATTTGCTCCAATAATCTCAACTCAGTACAGACGCCAGCACATCAAGCTAATACAATCTGTCAAATTTCGTTGATAGATTTTCAACTTTATCGCTAAAGCGTAAGGTTCAAAGTTGATTAGGAAAATTTGACAATTTCGGGTAGCTTGATGTGCTGGCGTCTGTACATATTTTAGAAGGATGTCGTCATCACTACCTAAGCCGTTCATTGGCCTCTCCTTTTTTTTGCCATGTTTCCCTGGTCTGTCAGAGTCTCATTCAAACTACAGTTTGAATAAGACTGGGTAGACCCAGGATCCTAATTGCGTAACACACTATCAACCGGAATCAGAATCATTTCGAAGCCAATTGCTAATCCATTGCTTCATAAGTTCGAAAGATTTGACTGCTCAACACGTAAACAACGCAATAAATATTGTTGAACTGTCAAAATGAAACCGATTCCGGTTGATAAAAAAAAAATCAAAAATCATTTATTTGCATAAATAAGGTACAGAAGGTTGGTAAAATGTAGGTACATCATTTTATTGTTCTCTTATTCTGCCTTTAATTTCGGCGTGCAAATATAAAATAAGGTTACATCTTTTATTGAATTTAATTATTGCTCATAGCCATGCAGTCAGTAAACAGATAATCCCGTTAAATTTGTATCTTTGACTTAAATAAATGTCACTACAATAATGAAAAAAAAAATTATAATCATAAATGTCAGTAATAATCATGTCAATAATGGAAGAGATTCGCCACACAATAGTAATAAGAATAACAATAATAATTTAAAATAATCGTGCAGTTTATAAAACTTACAATTTATAATCCAAAAACTCATGTACACTATAAAAGCATTTCTCAATTAAAAACCTCGTCAAATTATTTTTAAATCTAGAAAATGGTAGCGTTTTTAAAGTGTTACGCAATTGCCCCGCAGGATCCTATGTAGATCATCCAAATAGGGTTTAAGTTCAGATGACAATTATAACTTGCCTGGTCAAACATCTGTTCTTATAGCTATTTTAGTGATCATTGATTATAATCGAAATAATGTCATTATAGTTAACCTTTTACTAGCTGGTAAGAACAGCACAGCTTGTGGTAAAACAACTTTATCACCCCATGCGGGGGCCCTAATCGACTAATGTAATATTGGGTCAAAGAATTGTTTCTCATCCTTCACCTAAACATAAACCCGTTTCAAGGTTTACGCCGTTTCATCTTTCACCAAAATGGATATTTGATTTCAAAGAGCTTTGAAAACCAAACTGGAGCACCTTCAATCTAATCTCAAGTAGTCGAATAAAACTACGAGTACATAAACCATTTATACCATTTTTATATAAAAGGCTTAAGTACTTCTGAAGAAGCAAAGATTTTTATAACCAGGATACTCATAACGTACTTTTAGTGTACCAAAGCTAATCTAATCTTACGTCCTTACCATCCTGTGCTTGAGTGGTCTTTGAAACAATATTAGAAAATCATAAGGCGGGGTTATTGAACCCTGAGTCAGGCAATTTTTTTTCTTTTGTTTTGTATTTCATGGTTTTTGAGTCATCACTGGCTGTAAGCTCAATTTGATTTATTGTTAACTTTACACCTTCTTATTTACGTCACCTAACGTTTCAAAAACTAAAGAATCTATCTATCACTATCTCTAAAATAAAGCAAAAATCATGGAAATTATAATGAATAATATCAACAAAGTCCTCCTCATCCTGTCCTTGAGTAGATTTTGGAACAATATTTACATATCAAAAGGCAGTTCGCTTATTTAGCCCGATTGATGACACCGAAACCCGTGTGCTGTATAGAAAGTGGGTTCGGTGCCAAAATGTAGATGCATTTGTTATGCATCCCCTATTAATGTTAATCCGACAGTGTAAGGTTGGGAGCAGACAGAACGTACTTTAAAATGTTTAGTTGGAATGTATTTTGTATTAGATGTGCCGAAGGCAAAGTTGTTTTGTATTCTACGTCAGTGTCTAGGTATAGTTTTCAGGTTTATTGAGGTCTGACAGGCAGTCGCTCCGTGTAAAATACTGGTATTCAGCTTCATCGTTAGACTGGAAGCCGGCTTCAACATAGTTGCGAAAAGGTTAGGTCCTTTTGAAGCAATTCTGTCTATAAGCTCTTTCAAAATAATAGATTCTAATGTCAGTGAGATCAGTGGTGGCCCAGTGGTAACAGCCGCGAATTACGAGTTGTAAGTCGTAGGTTCGAACCCAGTCAGGCAATTTACTTTGTGTAAATTATTTCATCACCACTGTTCTTTCTCAAAATGGTGAAGGAAAATATCGTGAGGAAACCGGCATGTCCTAGAACCAAAAATTCGACGACAAGTGATATCTACCAACCCGCACTTGGCATGTGTGCTGGATTACGGCTCTCTCCCTCTCGCCGAGAGGAGGCCTGTGTTCCAGCAGTGGGAACATTATAGGCTGATTATGTTAATGTCAGTAACTCTTTAGGGTTTAATATAGAATTGAAGTTAAAAGTAGAAGAGGTAAAAATAATATTGTTGATCATCATTTATAAGTCTTGTTTAAAAGCTCCATAACATTCAAGGCTGACTACATACATATAAATAGTTAATTGAGAAAAATCTTCGTAATAATAGTAGGTACAGTCAACTAAGGAGTTAAGTATGCAGGATCGTCGGATATAGTTAAGTTTAGTAAGAAACCGATGGATGTTCTCAAATAAAATTTAATTTATACAAAACAAACAGCTATTTTATCAAATTAAATTTCACTCGACAACATCTATCGGTTTCTTACTAAACTTCAACTATATCCGACGATCCTGCATACATCTCTCTTTTGTTGACTGCCTACAAAATTAGTCACTACATAAACATACAGTAACCACATGTTTTTTCTGCGCATCATAAGTAAATAGATAACCCTATGCTCCCACTATGTCTAAGCTTTAATCGAAATGAGTCACTCAATGACATAATGCACCACCGTTATGAGCACAATTAATAATTAATTCGATATGCAATGAGTGACTGACTCACTGACGGGATAGCGTCAAACCGCTCATTCGCAAACAACCCATTAATTTATCTTTTATGCGAAACTTTAGTATGAACACAAAGCTAAATAATGTACAGAAATCCCACTTGTACCCATATCATAATTATTGTTTATAACACTGTGTGACGTAAACCCGCACTTAAGTCGTCCATTTTGTGAATAGACGTCAAACAAAATTAATTTCTTAGTGTCGCTTACAACAGGGGAAGAGCGCTGATATCTGAAATAAAGATATTTTATGTCTAGTTCAGACACAGATGTTCAATGTCTGAGGGGCAATTCTTGTAATTTTAAGAACGTTCACAGTCTGATCTCAGTCTCAATCTGTCAAAAATACCTCTAACTTCCCTACATTTTGACAAGTTTTTGACATTTGTTTGTCGCTGAGATGAGACTACGACTAGATTTTGAACATTTTAAATTACGAGAATAGGCCTTCTGATCATAGAATAAAGTGTATTATAGTGTATAACCATTGTTATTTAAATGTGTGTATATTTTCGAACAAATAAATTATTCTTATTTTTACACAGAAAACCGTGACATAAGTGCGGGTTTAGGTCACACGAACTATAAAACAGTATACGATACGAGTGAATTAAGTAGTCTATTAATGCACGGCTTGCCTTCGACTTTTATATCTCGATTGTTTATAAGTAATAATATAGACCTCTAGAACGAACGCACGACGTAAACGTAACGCAAATTCTAACCATTTTTAATCGAAAATATCCTATTGCATTTTGGTTTAAATTTTTGCGACAATCATAATTAATATCCATCTATAGAGTTAAATAGTATTTATTTTTAAACTAAGTAGGTATTTATGTAGAACTTACTTATATTGTGGTGGCAGGGACATTTTGACTACATAATATATTTAGCTGTGTTACGATTCTAGCACAGAACTACCTTCTTATTTGTATTGCAATTTTTACGGTCGGAGCGTTTATAAGATTAACGTCTCTAAACAAACCCATATCACAGAAAATACCTTAATGTCATGACACGTCACAATCCGTGTCAAAACATGAAAGAAAAAGACACTTTCCTTTACTATTTTCGACTTTAATTCCAGCCTAACCAGGAGCGGTCATCCTTTCCCAATTTCACACGGAACGGCGGACATCTAACCTCCATAACTCAATTATTAGGAAACTAGCTGCGCCCCGCGGTTTCACCCGCATAAGTGTCAATCCCGCAAGAATATCGAGATAAACAGTAGCCTATATGTTAATCCAGGGGGTCAGCTATCTCCATACAAAATTTTATCTAAATTGGTTTAGCCGTTTGAGCGTGAAGAAGTAACAAACATATAAACACACCCCCACACACACACACACACTCACAAACTTTCGCCTTTATAATATTAGTGTGATAGTGTGATTAGTGGGATACAATTAATACTTTGATCTACTCACATCCTAAGTTCTAGCTACCCATTCTAAATATAGGCTAACAGCCACTTTGCTTACACTTATCTCATCCACGCTTATCCTTAGCATTTTCTGCCAAAAAACGCTAAAAGGAACTTCACGAAAGAAGCCATTATCACGATAAAGTAAATAGAAAAAGCGATTTTGAAGCAAGGTAGTATTAATGTTATTGTTTGGAAAACAGAAAAACCTTCCAATCTTCGTTCAAAAACCAGTAAGTATCCAAGTCCAACGCCCAAGGGTTTTCCAGAATATTCAACATATTCGCATTTGATAGTCCAATTCTTATGGAAGTATATAGGCTATTAAACATCACGCTACGCTACCCTTGGGAGCCGAGCAAAAAGAAAAAAGTCAGAAAGAACGATAAGCGAAAACGAAATAATTCATGAATAATCCGATTTCTTTAAAGTAAAACGGTGGGAGAAACAGCGAGGCACAGCTAGTCTTCTACATACATTTTGAGGACATACGTGGCTATTATATCAGATACACAAGACTTAAGCTAGCGTGGGCGTTTTGAATAACAGAATCGCTTATCTAGTAATTTGTTTATAACAAACAACTTTCCGTATATGGACCTTCTGTATCCTATCTCTATTGAGCCATTAATTTATATTTATGCGAACATTTAATGCTAGCACGGTACGGCTATCATTGAAGCTATGTCTGAAAGACCATTTAAAACTTTAAACTGCTCTTTTATTAATGTGCAACAATGATTTATAAATAATTTATTATGACATTAGAATAAAATAATAATATTAAGTGCATTGGTAATTACTACAAATCATTCGTATAGAGCTTTGCAACAATTACTAGGTAATACTTATTGCCAAGTGTGTGTTTATGACAATATCAGGGTGTGAATATAATTATAGAGTTGTCATAGATTGGTCTATGTTTAGCGATGGTCACGATACGCTCATGTCTCATACATGTAATAACAGAATTATGTCAGGAATTACTCAGTAGCAGTTGTAGTCTCTAGCATAAAGTGGATAAGACAAAGTTTAAAACAGAAGACGAACTATCAGGGGACGAGGAGGGGGGAGGGGGGGAGGGGATCAGACCGAAATAAATTTGAATTTGTGCCCGGTTGATGGCAATAGGCTCGCCCCCTATTACATGGAACTTAAACATAACTCGCGAAATGTAGGAGTACTATAGGTACAAATCTGCCTAAACCTCCAGGGAAAAACAGACGTAATGTTACGTTATGTGATTATGTCAAAACTGGAAAATAGTCCAAAGCCACAGGCACATTACTGTGTCGTGTTGTGTCGTGATATGGGATACACCAATCAAACGAATCTGTTCATAACGAGTTTTGATTGGCTAACACTGCGTCAACAGGCGTCACGACACGATACAAAACAGTAATATGAATCCGGCTTTAGCAGAAAAAAACAAAAGAAATTGCGAAAAATCCACGCTTGTTTTGGCCGTTTCTGTCTCATAGAATTAATCGTTTTCTATTAAAAATAAAATAGATCGGTCACTACACAAGGAGATCGGATAACAAATGGCTCACTAAACATGACCATAACAGTGAGAAAGACAATGGTTTCGCGTCACACCCCCGCATCTGATCTCCTCTATGTTAATATATTATCATTGATATAGCCTTGACCAATAGAATTATAGACAAAAAACGAAGTATTTAGTGTGTTTTTCTTTACGAATTAGAAAGAAAAAGAAAGCATATAACATGCGTGCTAAAATAATATGTACTAAGTGCATTGTGAAATCTATCACAAAACTGTGCATACAATCCACTTTCCAAGCAATTCGCTTGAAATTATTACTGAACACATTCAATTACAATCTGAATCATTTTCAAGGATATTGCTAATCCATTGCTTCATATGTTCGAAAAATTTGTCTGCTCCACTACGTAAATAACGCAATGAGTGTTGTTGAACTGTCAAAATTAAACCCATTGTTTTGTTTGTTATGCATTACCCCACTGATTTGGCTTGCTACGAATTCAATGGCTGTGGGAAACAAAAATTACTTATGCCCGGTTTCTGAGGTTTTTCAACGGAGTTTATCCATTCGATAGTGATTATTGGTTCAATATCGTGTTTCTGTACGCGTCATTATAGAAGAATTTAGCTTAAAAGTCGAGTGAATTACTATCGAGTGTTTAGCTGAGAACCTCAAAAACCGAGCATAAGGAAGGAATTGTCGAATCAATAGCTATTGAAAGTTTAAACTCCGTTTAAGAATTCTTCAGAAACCGGGCATTAGGGATGTTATAATTTTATTGTCAATGCCATCTAGTTCAGCAAATATTATAACCCATTGCCTTTGTCAATCTACATGACTCATAAGATAAAGATCTAAGAAAATCGTAGGTTTCTTACTTAGATTGCTTTTCATTAACACCTAAATTGTGTGGGAGAAATCCGATATCCTCGACATGAACAATACGATAATACTACACAAAGGAACCTTGACCAATATTTATTTAGACTCTCGTTAGCTGTATAGGCTTCTAGGCAATAACGCCTCATGCCCATTAGATTACTAGAGAAACACACGGTACGATTTTACGTTCGCGCCCGTTTGTTTATTCGCCTTTGAAAACTCAATACACAAAGCTGTAGTAAATCCTACTACGCTATAAAAATCTTATTTGTAATCTCTAAGATTTATACAATCCAACTTGCACCGGCCTTGGTCATGTTGTTCTATCTATGTAGTATATTTTACAGTTCATTTTTAAAATAAGTTCAGCTATAAAAATGCCAATCTATAATTCAGAAAGTAATAGCAAATATGAT
This sequence comes from Amphipoea lucens, assembly GCA_947508005.1. Taxonomy (NCBI): domain Eukaryota; kingdom Metazoa; phylum Arthropoda; class Insecta; order Lepidoptera; family Noctuidae; genus Amphipoea; species Amphipoea lucens. Next base: position 6,136,330 of record OX382369.1, on the reverse strand, counting down.
TTATAAAAAAAACACACACACAACCAACATAATATGACTCAAAAGTGCCAAATGAAAAACGTGTACAAGACACAAACATATAAATTCAGTAGCATATACATGATTATCCACTTTAAATCTGTCACCTGTAATACAGGATACATGACACATACATATTTTATTATCTTCATGCATCATTCATGGCAAATCCCGACAACCCAAATGCAAAGTTTTATAGCCTTACATCGCGGCTGAATAAAAATGAATGAGTAATGAACGACACCGTTAATGCAGCCGCAGCCAGCTTTGGTGATCGGTGCCATACAGTCTAGCTATTCAAAACCGCGACGCGCCCGCGCCAAATGCTACCAAGAATATATTTACAAATATTAAACGTTGAGATCATCCGCTAAGAAGTTCGCCGACGTATTCTGAGAATGGCTGCATATAAAATTTAATACAGTAGCACATTTGTGATAAAATTGAGGACAACTGAGGAACTTTAATTGATATTGCTTTTTACATATTACATGGCAAATGGCAAGTTACAAGCATGATTTTAGGTCAATTTCATAGTTCCTGTTTTAGAGTGTTTCTAAGTAAACGAATGATATGATAGACTAAATATGTTACGTGTAACATATTGGGACCTCTATGACCCTTAATTTGATATTCAACAATTGTTTATCATGCCTAAATAACAGAGTTTATCTGGAACATCTGTGGATGACGTTATCCATTCAGATTCCGGATATCACCCACTTTGCAGTATACTGTTGTTGAAACTGATAGAGAAATTCTGTTGAACCAGTATCAAACAGAACTTCCTTATCAGGCATGTTACACACTTGTCAGCAGGAATGGCTTTCATTTTGACAATTCAACAACATTCATTGCGTTATTTACATTGTTGAGCAGACGATTCTTTCGAACCTGAAAAGCAATACATTAGCAATATCCATCAAAATGATTCAGATTGTGATTAATAGTGTGTTACGCAATTAGGGTGCAGATCGGCATGATCACACACACGTAACGTACAGCCGGGTGGCAAAAGATATGTTCGATTTTGCCGCCCGCATATAACTTAGCCATCATTATTACTACTACTCGCAAAATAAACGCGGAAAATTATATCTAATCCTTAGGTACAAAAAAATAAATACACCCCGTCAATATACTCCGTCTGAGACGCGTTTCGTTTTCAAATCTAGCTTTTAGAATATGGCTCTTTAAAAGTTCATACAGGTTTGCCTACACAAATGGCTTAATTCTCAAATAGTATGTGTCCATGTCCTTGATGACTCACTAGTCATGACAATGTTTTTACTGCCATGTTTATTGTTCTGAGTTCCGTCGGAATATCAATACTCCCATTTTTAGAAACTATGATGCCTTGTTCCTATTTATTTTCTTAGTATTAGTAAATGATATGGTGGAGTGACATCATTCGCGGTATGTGGTTTGGTTCAACTATGAATTTATGAAGAAAAATACTGTTTATGTCTTTATTTAAATATCATGAATGTTCTGATGTTCATAACCTTATAATTATAGCTTCATATTTATAAATGTTCTAGCTTTCTGAAGCATTAGAATAGCATAATCAGCCTACAATATTCCAACTGCTGGGACACAGGCCTCCTCTCTGTGAGGGGGGAGTTGGTCGTAATCCACCACGCGGGCCCAGTGCGGGTTGGTAAATGTCACATATCTTCGAATTTATGGTTCTAGAACACGATGTTTTCCTTCACCGTTTTGAGAACATGGTAATGAAATTATTTTCTGGGTTCGAACCTATAACCTAAAACTCGTATGTCGGGGCCACCACTGCTCTATTAAATTTTATGAAAATGACATTCAAAATTATTAAATTAATCTGTTTACTTTCGATTTTCCTGATTTGCTAATTAGGTATGTAGGGGGATAAAATAATTAAAATATTATCAGTAACGTGTATATTATTCAAATAAATTAGCATAGATACCTGGTATATGGGAAGGAAGAAATCCAAATAATAATTAAATCATTTCTGATAATAGAAATAACAATCTACCTGTTAACAGGTATGTAATCTGTAGGTAATTTGCGTGTTTAGGTAGGTAATAGCGCAGATTTATTTTACGCACGTATAAATTGAAAATTTCCCCTCAAACTGGTTGTTAATTTAATTACCTACATTGCACCAGAAGCAGCCTCCAGAAATATTGCGAATCACTAATTAATATACATTACTGGCGAAGTGTGGGTCCAAAATTCTGCTATGTCATGTTTATGTTGCGGACGAAAAACGAAAAAGAGAAATGGTTCACGACCTACTTCGTGTTTCCGACTCAATCCAATTGCTGTCTACGTTAAAAAGCGTAAAAGAAGAGATGACTGATGTACCGCACACTAGCTTGCTTCGCTGATCGGAAATCCATCAAGTTTCGTATAAAATTTTATGACGCCAGCAACCGCTGACATGTGAATTTTAGATATTGAAGACACATAAATTGATATGCACTATTTTTGATAGGGATCAACTCGTAAGTTTATTCTGGTCTCATAGATATACAGTCAGGGAAATTTATTGTTAAATATTGTTACCAAATTATTTTGTTCGTATTTTTAAATCGAAACTGTCATTGTTTGATCTCTGAATGAAATAGCTATAACATGGCACGGATTTTACCATGACATGGACTTTACGTAACCTATTTTCACTACAAAACGCACACTCAAGATTGGTCACAAACACAGCAATAGAGCTGCCCAATCAATATTTCTGCTCTCTTCAAGCCTGATGGCTTGAAAGCTAGAGATTTAGAATAGTTTTACGATACGATCTTTTTATTTACACTTGGCTCAGTAAGTGGCCACCTTAACAGCATCAATGCAGGCCATTAGACACTCAGAAGGGCAGGTGTATGGAATCTTTGGATACTCTTATCTTCTGAGCACGGGCACCGCACTCACATTTGTTGTCGGACTAAACTATAGATTAAGCCCACGATATATTTCCCGAGCACATAATTTCACATCCGTACCGTATCGAACATCAATCAACGTTATCGTAGGAGTTCTTCAAACGCTGTTCACAAGTCCAAAACCCGAAAATTTTGGTAGTTTTAAATCAAATAGACGGCCGCTATTCTTCCAACAGCGGTTTGCTGTCGGGGGCAAGACGAATCAGGTTATCGAAATATGTTATTTTCGATACGATAGCCTGTCGAATGGTTGTGAATAGCTATGCTGGTCTCAACACATAAATTCGAAGCCCATTTCGGTTCAAAACGAATGGTCAGCTCAGGTTCCCCCCTGATCTATGTGAATCTAATGAATAACCCGTCTTTAGTCTTTGGTTTATAGAAGTAATTATTTGTTTGGTATTATAAAAAATAAAAATTACGCCTCATTAGGACATGATTGTAGGTACGTATTTGTTATCTATATTTAAGATCTTGCATGCTTGATTTGTATATAAACACATGTTTGACAAATAAATTATCTTTATCTTTATGTAGACCTTACCCTACCTGACTTCTAGGATAGAGTGAAATGAAGAGACTTTATAACCGGATATGGACCCGCCGCAATATGGGAGGATTCTCGGAACTTTCAACGTATCGTTTTGTTTTATGTTGCTTGAAAATGAAATTCGCAAAAGTCTCGAGTATTTAGCGTAAGTCTTGTACGTTAGGAATTTGATGAAGTTATAATCTATAACTAGACTTCAAAGCTTAGTGAGTAGATTTCGATCCTAATTTCTACATCATATTGATCATTATAGAGAAAAAATTGTACCTTGTACAATGTACAGATAGAATTTTTTCAGACTCAAGCAAAACTAACGTGATACAAAAGAGAGCCGATCAGCACTGGAAAAACAGCAGCATATTATAGTAGGTACCGCTCATAAAAATGCTATGAGGTACAGGCCAAAGAAGTCCTTATTGCCTTCATCGTCTCCTTAGCGTGTCGATGGCAATCGGCCCAGAATTTGGCTACGAGCTTCGCAACTTCAATAGCGTCCATCACTTCCTGGGGGTCTAATCTAGTCTGACAACGAAGATACGGGGCCCATCTGAAAGTAGTTGATCCGTCAAAACTATTGACAAATCATATTTTGCAAAAACATAACGCGGGTAGGGACAGCTGTCAATTCGCGTTGTCATTCATTCTAAGATTAAGTCGGAGCCCGAACTATGCTCCGACTTAATCTTTTATCCGTAGGATACGGAGTAGGAAAAGTCCGTGATTCCAGTCGAAACTACGGATTTAGTACTTAACCAGTAGACCCTCTATACCGTGCAAACAACAGGACACGCTGGACACGATATTACCCACACTGTTGGCCCCAATTAGGTATAATCTGAAATAATTGTTCTAAGGTAATTTAATACACGAGCACCCAATTAGCTCACGGTACGTGGAACTTTATAGTACAGTAATTTGACAAATACGTTCAACTTTAAATGTAACACGGTCTACAAAGAGTGAGGGGTTGTTCTATTTATCTACAAACAAAGCGTAGGTACAGAGCAATTACAAAGTGTAAATAAAAAACCCACACGTTCAAGTTTTCAGATCCTTTTTTGAAGAGATTTATTCAAATCTGGTGGGCCAACTTTTTTGGAGTTCGTGTATAATATACAAAAAAAAGAAAAACTTGAAATAGGGTCCCTAAAGTCCCTATTTCAAGTTTTTCTATCCTTTGTAAGTGTTTTAGGTACCTGGTGAAATATGGATGTTCGTTTAACTTTATGGAACATAGGAAGTACAAAACACTATTGTTGGTGAGTTATTTTATGTGTGGTGTTATTTAAAATTGCGTGTATCAAAGTACCGTTTTTTGGTTGTTCAGCTAAATAATTATGTAAAATAATGAATTAGTGGCTGTATTTGACACTATTTTTAAACTATTACTTTTACAAAAGTAGTTACTACTGACTTAGGGCATAAATCTCAACGGAGATTGGCCCGGTAGGCTGCTATGACCGAAACTCGGTTGGAAGGATATAATTAGGTAGATATTTTTACAAAATTTTGCAAAAAAAATTTTTTTTTTAAATACATTTTCAGCCATATCGATACATTTTAATATTTTTATTGGGACTAATTATAGGGGGAACAATAATTGGCTTACCTATAAAATGTTTTAGTCAAGTGAAATTCATGTAAGAAGTAAGGATCCTTTCATGAAAGAAAACCGTATTGCGTAATTTTTTTTGTCAATTTTACAAAAAAAAAAATGCGATACAATTATACTTTAGGAAAACATCTGGAAAGCAGAAGTTGGTCTCATTGAAAAAAAAATACATAAGTACACAATAATTGTCCGGATCAAAAATAGAATAATTCCTTAGAAGGTACGTAGATATGAATAATCTCAAACGTAACCCGAAAAGCTAGCTCTGTCGAGAAGCTTTGTTCTTTGATTCTGCAATGAATATAAATAAATCAAGAATCCTCTACGTTTGTCTTTGTCCCCAGAGAGTTAAAAAAATTGAATATCTGAATAAATAATCTGATGCTTGCTCCTGAATTTGCTGAAAAAGGCGCTTCTGGTCCATTGTGGCCTAAACAAGGCCAAGAAAAACTCCTTCATATTTTGTAAGTTATGCAAAATAAGTTGACCTAAAAAAACTATGAAGACTGATGAAATGTCCCTTTTTCCTTACACAACCTTGGCTCTTGTGTTCATTATTCAGTCTATTATTGTGAAAAGTAGGTAAGTTTTCCTAAGATAAGCTTTAAATGCTAACCCCCTTATTCATAATCCTATTTTATCTCTATTTTAGCTAAAATAGGTTTATAGAACGTTTGTCTTTATCTGTCACGTTGACATTTCTGTGTGTAAGAAAGAGACAAACCCCATTTTAACTAAAATAGGTTTGATAAGTTTTATGAATAAGGGGGTAACGATCTAAGTGCTACTTTATTATTCAAACTAGCTTCTGCCCGCGACTTCGTCCGCGTGAAATTCGTACTTTCCTCTAAAAGTTTCGAAAATGTATGTTGGTATGATCTTTATAATTAATTTAGATAAATAAGTATTCGGGCCAATTTTTAAGTTTATAGAACAAAGGAATCAGATTTTTCAAATAAACTGTATCCCCGCTTTTCACCCCCACAGGGGTGGAATTTTGAAAAATCATTTAAGATGTGTTCATAACTTGACTCAAAGTTTATTTATACCAATTTTCGAGCTAATCAAGCCACGCAGTAAAAACCTCCCCTTTAAAATTAACTACCTCTTTTCATACAGTTAGGGGCAGATTTTCGAAAAACCCTGATACACGTTATTAATTATTTTTAGTCCTTAGTATAAATACTGAGTTTCAAGTAAATCGGACAGGGCGTTAAAATTCTTCCATACAAATTTTAACACCCCCCCATTACCTCTTTAGGGGGTATTTTAGAAAAACGAAAAATTCCAAACTTCATAATAATTTACTTAGATAAGTATTCGTGCCAAGTTTCAAGGTTATTAACTCAATAAATAAGATTTTTCATACAAACAAAATCCCCTCCTTTTCATCCCCTTAAAGGTTGAATTTCCAAAAACCCCTTCTTCTTTGATAACTACTCTGCACAAAGAACACAACCTCCAAAACTCATGTCCCTAGGACCAGCGGTTTAGACTGTGCGTTGATATTTCAGTCAGTTCGTTTATCCCCCTTTGGAGGAGAAATTATCAAAAACGCTGAGACACGTATAAATTAATTTTCAATCGTTAGCCTAAAAACAAAATTTGAAGACCCTAACTTTTAAACTGACGGACTTTCATACACAACTTCATCCCCCTTTTTAACCCTTTGGGGTTGGAATTATCAAAAACGCTGAGACACGTACAAATTAATTTTTAGTCGTCAGCCTAAACACAAAATTTGAAGATCCTAACTTTAAAACTGAAGGACTTTCATACAAACTTTCATCCCCTATTTAACTCCCTTAGGGGTTGAATTTAAAAAAATCCTTCCTAATTCCTTGTCTACATTATAAAGGAAACCATTGTGTAAAATTTCAAAATAAATACCTGTAACTACTTTAATTAATAAAAGTACCTACGCTTATAATTTGTAATTTGAATGAATATTAAAACACTACCAAAACAACTAATACGTGGTCCTAACTTTAGCTACCTTACACTTAAAATCTAAGTGACTATTTAAACTAAAATATTCTTATAGAATTATAACCAGAAATATATACAACTCACACCAAAAAAGAAATGAAAATAAAGCTGAAACGCCTGTGCAATACTATCTACCTATACCTACTTCACTTAAAAATAAATACTTATAACTACCTACTTTAATTAATAAAAGTACCTACGCTTAATAATTTTTAATTTGAACGAATATTTAAACACTACCAAAACAACTCATACCTCTTTTACAAAATAACAACAAAAGAAATTCAAATAAACTATTTAAAGACTAACCCCCTTATTCATAATCCTATTTTATCTCTATTTTAGAAAGAAAGAAAGAAAGAAAATACGTTTATTTGCGGTGAAAATGACGCAAAAAGAACAAAAACACAAAAAATAAAATAAAAAGGTAGGGGGAAACATGCGTCACGTCCACGCAAAACGGCTATCGCTCAGCATTATGCTGCGATTTAGCTAAAATAGGTTTATAGAACGTTTGTCTTTATCTGTCACGTTATCATTTCTGTGTGTAAGAAAGAGACAAACCCCATTTTAACTAAAATAGGTTTGATAAGTTTTATGAATAAGGGGGTATAAGTCGCGCTGATAAGCACGGTTTCTCAATATCAATAAAATTATTGTCTGTCAATAAGGTCGAACGCTCTGAACGCATCAACAGCCAAATATTGAATGAAGCTCGCTCTTTTTTTTTTTTTTTTTTTGATTATGGCATCTCGCAATTCAACCTATGAGGTTGTCGTCTGCTTAACCGGGCTGTGGATGCCTCAAAATTAAGGCCTCCAGCCAGCCTCGGACCTCCCGCCTTTTTATACCCTACCGCCGCCGCGACCCGTGTCGAGCGCGGCAACCGTTACACAAAAATAATCCTTATAGCATGATTCAGTCTTCACGTGCGACGGCGCGATGGCTTATTTCATGTATAAGTTTGGTGTTTCTATACCGATTTCTATGATTATTTTTTTATTGAATAGGTAATAATGTTAACTTTTTTAAATTAGGGATGAGTGAGAGTATTATAAACGTAAGAGTAAACAAATATAATCAAAATGCTCCGAACTCCTAAGCTATCAGGAGTTACCTGGAGTTACACGTGTTATTGTGAGTCAACCATAAAAGATAGACATATGCTGTTGCGGGATATTTTTTAGACAATTTTATGTAGAATATTTCCGTCATACATGATTTCTATGTAACTTTAACCATTAAGGCTGCACACGCGATGGAAGCTTAAAAAATGGAGTAACTTCTCCCGTTTTCCCAACATTTCCCTTCACTACTCTGCTCCTATTGATTGTAGCGTGATGAAAAGTATACTATAACCTGCCCAGGAGTATGAAGAATAATTGTACCAAGTTTAGTTAAAATCCGTCCAGTAGTTTTTGTTTCTATAAGGAACATACAGACAGACAGACAGACAGACAGACAGACAGACAGACAGACAAAAATTTTACTGATTGCATTTTTGGCATCAGTATCGATCACTAATCACCCCCTGATAGTTATTTTGAAAATATATTTCATGTACAGAATTGACCTCTCTACAGATTTATTATAAGTATAGATAATATTTAAATTTCCTCTTTTGCTCTTCAAGCTCGTTTTATTTTCCTGTTCTTATCAAAATTTTCCTTTTAGATATGTGCCTTTCATCTGTTTATTTTGTGTTTGCAAATGTTAGAAAAACGTGCAAATCCTTTACTTTACAACAAAAAGTTACCTCAACGTTTCCGACTGAATAAAGATGATATTTTCCTACCTTTGAAACTGTGGCAGCACTGGCAACTCCGTTGAAATCCCGCCGGTGGCTTTTCAATACAATAAGCTGGCTTTGAACTCCCCCCGAGAGCATGACAACGAATTTAATTTAAAACTTTCGTATTTTTATACAACTCCAAGGTATATTGAATAACTTGTTGAAGAATGGCTAGACAGACTTTTTTCTGAGTCTAGTCTCAACAAAAAATATCAAGCACAAACACAGGATTTATTAAAACTTATAGTGCTAAGAAGAAAATGTTACAAAACAAATCTTGGCATAAAGTTACGTTGTTATTGTGACTTCAGTCTTGAAAAAACTAAAATGGCGACGACGTCCCTATTTACTCCCATATTTTATAAGGATTCTTGACACCGACAACAAATATAAAAACCGGTTATGTGCGACTGGGTCTCGCTGGGTGAGGGGTTCTGTTAGCTAGCATGAACGTGCGTGACTTTCAGGCTTATATCAGAACATTTAGTTTTTTTTTTTCTCCTCGTGACGTGGTGAGGGCTTTTGCCTAACTAATGCTTCTATTCTATTCTTCTCTATTGCTTTAGAGAAGGTAAATCTTATTGGGCATCGAGCAACTACTACTTTTTTTATCTTCAAGATTTTAAATGCATGTTCCTGTGTTGTTTTCTCGAAACCAAAATCTCAGATTTGCTTAGGGTATGTTTAAAGAGTAGGTATCCATGGAGTTTATTGCCCCTTCTTCTACATGGGAACCTACTAGTCTTTGGAATCAGCAACTAGCTTCATCTTTCTGAATGACCGACCGTGAAGACATTTCAAAAGTGCCTGTAAATGGTTTCATTCGCTTTGAATTGAGTTGTGCTAGCAAATCTTACTAGGTAATTATTTTATTCCAGAGTTTTTATGTAACCCTAAAAACGTACTAGTTGGGAAACCATCTTGTTGGCACCTTTGCAATACAAAGTAGTGAGTACCTTCCTATCAAATGTTTATATTTCCAGTTTCCCACAAATATTTTATTGAAGCGATTGCTGTTACGAGTTTGTTTGGTGATGTAAAAATATTGGAGGCATTAAAACAAATTGGGATGTTCAATAAACTTTTCTTGGGCTTGAATAAAATAACAATATGTAATGTTTTATTGCGGACGCAATAATTCAGAGGAAAAATTGGTTATTACGTGTTTTCGTAACATCTGCTCCGATCAAGATTGTATTTATTTTTTCTGAATTTTCATTTAAAGGTAAGGTTTTTATAGGCATTGATAGGAACTAGGAAAGTTATTACGAAACTCATTAGTTACCTACAAGATTGTTTTTCATTCACTTTGAGGAAAAACATTTTCTATATAGATCTACCTTTTGTTATGTCTTTTATATAAGTAGGTAAGTACCTCAATTTATTTTGAATTATGTATGTGGAATACAAGCTGAAATTATGGATTTTGTTAGCATTTCTAATGCCGAGTTCAGTGAAAATTAAAAAAGGCATATATTTAATCGAACCTATAAAAAACCCCATTTTGCGCTCCTAAAACATTATTGAACACTAATAATATAATGACTGTGTTTTTTTTTGTGACCCTCAAATAATTCCTATTTTAGGGGTTCTGGAAAATCACAAACGCAATAAATTTTATACAGGATCATTTAAATATTTTCCATTAAAAAACACCTACAAGATAACGTCAATACATCCAACTGAACTAATTTCAACAACAAATAAAAATGATTTACAGGTCCATACAAGATCACATCTAAGATAAATAGCAGTACGTAGGTATCTATATCAGAAACCATTAGTCGTCTCAAGAAGGCGACTGGACCTCCTATGATTTATTATACGTCACACGAGATTAACTACGGGATAGTATATGATCAATATTTATTGCTAAGCACATCCTTAATATTCTAGCCGTGTGTTTTGACAGTTAGGTTTAAATAATAAGGGACGGTCAAGGAGTGGAACCGACAAAGCCCGAAGAATTGCTAAACTTAAGTGGCAGTGGGCAAGGCACAATGCTCGCAGAACAGATGGCCGTTAGGGCCGAAAGATTCTGGAGTGGCGACCGCGTACCATCTCGGCAGACCCCGTAAAAGATGGCGGGACGAGCTGGAAAAACAAACGACCAGTGGTCTACCTTCTGCCGTGGATCGAAATAGCTGGAAGTCATGGGGAGAGGCCTTTTCCCAGCAGTGGGATGATGCAGGCTAACAGTAACAGTAAGTAAAAATTAACCTAAAAGTGCTTAATATTCTAATGTCCTGACTGTAGAAGTGTACATTGTTATCCGTCTTGTGAGCTTTTGGTGCAAAGAAGTTTTCAAAACAATAAAAAATATAAATGATCGGATTTACATAACTTACATATTCATTTTGACGAACTATGAATGATTTCTGTCCGTCTATTATTAGTATGTTTGGTTCATCTCTTTTATGTTTACCAAGTACTATAATCAAATACTAATTCTTTGAGAACTTGGACGAGATGCGTACTTTATATTCTACGTCAGAGCTGAAGAGGATCTAACGTGCCATAACTGTCCTGCACAGTTATTGAAATAAAGGCTTTAAAGTACTGCCGAGGGTACTTATAATGACACATTTCCTTTATTACAATGGAAAGTTTCTCACCGAAAAAGTAATTTTAGCAACTTCAGTTCTAGTATTTTAGCTCTTATTACACTCAAGGGCTCATAAACGCAATTAAACCTTATTTTTCCATTTCAAAAACAAAAACGAAACACGTTTTAATTTGCCTCGCGAGGTTTACATATTCGCTTAATTAAGTTACAGTCCTGACTGAATACTTGTCTCTTCAGTTTTCCACGTGAGCGAAAATATTATAGTTCACTGTGTGGACGTATTTTGAAGAAGTTGTACATAACGAAATGAAATGGAAATGTTCCAGTTTTCAGGCATAATTATTATATTAGAAACAAAGGTCAGTAACTCGGAATGAAGTCATAGAAAATATGGTTCCGTGATTGTATCAAAGATTTAAAACTATCCTATAATATTATAAACTCGAAAGTAACTCTGTGTGTAGGTATGTTACCTTTTCACGCCTAAACCACTGAACGGATTTCGATAAAATTGGACAAGGAGATACGAGTAGATGCCACCCTGGGAAAGGACATAGGCTACTTTTTGTCCCGGTAGCACGTTCCCTTGAGACAATTTCCGACATCCACGCGGGTGAAGCCAAGGGCAGAAGCTAGTTGAAAATAAAATCTGTCCTTCAGTTCAATACCTCACTAAAAATAAAAAAAAATAAAATATGGGATAATAGAAAACTGAAGAAAAAGCTTGGATGAAAGTTCTGTCATTTTCAATCTATGAAAAATAATTAAAAAGGTAATATGTACCATATTAGGTACATACAATTATCGCTCCACCCTTTCGGAAATTTATAGTCTTGAAAACCCACACACCCTACCATGTTATAACAACTGTCGGTTTTCAGCTACTAGCTACAAAATGTAGTACATTATTTCCCCGTCCCTCCCATCAAGTACATGAAACTAGGTTCAGTAGTTCCAGAATTATAACTTTTAGTGGTATTGTTTGTGAAAACGACGGCCTTAGTACCGCATGTTCGAAATAGAAGCACATAACGTATTTACGTCATTTAGAAACATAGCTTTGGCCTCTCACATAATCTTGAAACAATATATTTTCTAGCCGGGGGGAAAGAAAATATTTCTCGGGGGGATTTTTAGAGGGTAGTCTGACGTTTCTACCTCCCACTTCTAGTAAACTTGAGTAATCATGCCTAGAAGGTGTTGGCGTTTAATATCTTAAGTTTAAGATGAACATTCGTAGGCCAACGTCAAATAAAGTACTCTCGGGAAATTTTGACTTGGCAAATTCTTCACAACAGCATAGTAATAGTGAATTTATGATTATCTTGTATATCATCGCTCCTCTATTCTTTAAAGGAGGTTTGTTGTAGGTTTGTTGCTTACATTTTGTTTGCCACTCAAGTAGAAAGGTACATAGTTACATACCTACCAGACTTTAAAGGAAGCCAATTTGGAATTCATGAGAAGACTAGCTGCGCCCCGCGGTTTCACCCGCATAAGTTTCAATCCTGTGGGAATATCGGAATAAAAATTAACCTCTATGTTAATCCAGGGTGTCAGCTACCTCCATACAAAATTTGATCAAAATTGGTCCAGCTGTTTGAGCGATCAGTAGTAGCAAACATATAACTAAGTACTGTCTTACTAGCCTCATAGCTTGCAGAGAAAGCAAACTGAAGTGGCAGTGGGCTGGCCATGTTTGGCGAAGGACGGATGGCCGGTTGAACAGACGAGTCCTGGAGTGGAGACCGCGTATCGGCAAGCGTAGTGTCGGAAGCCCCCAGCTAAATGGACCGACGGCCTGAAGAAGGTGGCTGGGACAGACTGGATCCGGAAGGCGGAAGACAGGGTGTTGTGGCGCAACCTGGGAGAAACCTATGTCCAGCAGTGGACTGCGACAGGCTGCAACTGCTGCTAACTTAGGTCAGCACTATTTAACTGCACTCACATTCAATAGACTTAGAAAATGGGCTTCTTCCAGGACGCTACTCAAAAGTTATCATTCTCCTGCCCTCATACCAATTAATTCGGGGTCGGCACATCTATTTTTACCCGACTACGGCGAAGCAAAAAGGAGGGTTATGATTTTGACCGGTGTGTTTCTTCCATAGGCCTCTTCCCGACTCTACTCAAAATTATTGTGTTATAAACTGAAATCACCAATGAGTAGGCAGAATGGCCCAGCACTAGTATTTCAATGGCGGAGTAGCGTCGTGGAGTTCCTATCAGTTTATATTTTATAAAGGTAGCATTGATTACAAAGCAAGCTTTCGGTAGTTTCTCTCTCCAACTTTAAAGTAATTCAATATTCCATCTTCGTCTCGCATTTCCGTATCTCACCGAATGATTTTAATTAAAATCGCGGCGTTTGGTTTCGGTGCGTCAGTGAAACGCCTAAAATGAACGTAGGAAGAATTTTTAATTATATTAAGGTTTTCTTTAGACATCTTGAATAAATTCTTGTAGTATTTATAAACTGCTTTTAACGTCTTTGATGTGAAAGTGAGTCTTGTATGTATCATCGAAACAATATTTGATCCGTTTTTACACTACCTTTAGACTGTCAAACTCTTTCATGAAATTAGGTGAAGAGGTGATTGATAATAGTAGGTACATCCCATTCAGGAAAATGAAAACATTTAAGGCAGTTACAGCCGCAGATAGCTGCAACAGCAAGAATGTACCGTTTGTTAAATTACAGTCCGTTCGTCCATAACATTAGTTTTCCAGAAAATCCAGGAAATGTCTAGTTATTATTAAAAGTTATCGTTGTCAGATGTTCAGTATACATTTAGCTCAAGTGTTTGTGTTACAAAGACACGAAGAGCTTCAAGCACACTAAAGCGAAGAAATCGATTTGGGAGCAATTTGGCGCGAACGTCGCTTTTAGCTGACGTAGTACATAGCTGGCTGGACATTTACGCTGGAAACGTACTGTGAAAATGAACGCCGAAAAAACTTTGAAAAAAAAAATGTCTAGGCATATTGCTTTGGTAGGTAGGTATGTGGGAAAGCATTGCTCAGGTCTTAGACGAAGTATTTCGAAACAAAGAAAATGTCCAAAATTGTGTTACCAAAAAAAAAAAACAATCAGCCCTTTTTTAAATGGCTAAACGGTCAGCTGTTTTGTAAAACATTTATATTATCAAGTAAACCTCTGAAAACGGCCTCCATTGAGATTACGAAACTGTCTGAGTGTTTAAAAGATTTTGTTCTGAAACAATGGCTTCCCTTACAAGGCTCAGTATTACGTAATGAATCCTCGAAACAACATAAGTATTACGTTGACAAGTTTCCTTAACAAAAGACTTGTAGGCATTCTTGTAGATATTAAAACCTGACGGATTGTATTAATATTTATAATTTTAAATTAAATTTAAATTTTAATAAATTTAAAATTAAATTTTAATATTTTTTTACAGCTAACATGTTTTAATATCCAGATAAATTGGTCAAGGTTTGAATTTACGTAGATGGTGCTATGGCGCTCATGGAACGCGTGAGTAAAAAAAAATTGACGATCAGTCGTAACTGACCGCAAAGATCAACCTAGATGAAAATCCGTAACTATATTTAATTTTAACAGAAAACAATTGAGCACAAAAAAATCCTCGGTGTTTGTTCAGGTGTCATTAGTCATCGAAGCAGTAAAACACTAAAATTAATGCTTCTTCACACAGTTTCAAAACAAGTAATATCATCAATCGTCCAGCAAAATGTTTCTGCAACTATTGTTTTAACTACTGCATTATTCACTGAGACGAATCTATCGGAAATTCGCTGCTCGTTTAACTATAAATTAAGACTACAACCTAACGTATTTGCTACTAATTGAACTACATATTGGTCAGTAAATTCGGAAGCTGAGGTCATGAACGGTCCCGAAATCGTGCAAAAGGAGATACTTTGTTAGGAATTGCCAGCGGCAGAATCGAAGTTTCTGAATGTTCTTTTCTCGTGTACGTGTGATGCCGTAGGTAGTGAAGAGAATAAGCTAGTTAGCAAGGTTATTGGCAAGGTTTTTAATCTGCCTAGTTTACGCCGCCGGACGTAGGCAGTTAGATATTTCAATGGGCTATTCCAATCTACAAGGTGTAACTTAAATCGTATTGGACCTAAATAAAGGTCATTTTGTACTCATTATTTTGAACAACGTACACAATGAGACGAACCCAGAAAACGCGAAAGAAAATTAGGTGCTCCATTAATTTTATGTTCGCATAACTCGACAAAATGTACCAAGAGGAACAGTTTGGTTTTTTTTCGCAATTTTAGCGTTGGTCCCCTCGTAAAAGTGGTTCATGATGATAAGTATAATGGCCCCTTTTCAGGTCCGAAACCATTTAAATTACATAGTATAGAGAGATGCATACTACAAATAAAACGATAACGAACATAAAAATATAATTATCCCCGCGTACCTACTTAAAGAATTTGTAAAAGTTCCACACCACATTTACGATTTTAATATAAAGCATTTTTGATGCATTTTTAACGATACACTATTGCAGACAGGGGGGATCATTCATCATAACTGAATAGCCGTGCACCCATTAAACCGTTTTCACGGGTCGTTAACCTCTCAAAATATTTTTGCAGGAAATTTAAGGTTGAAAATGCGCTTTATGGAGTGCAGAAAGAAAATGGACGGTCGAGCAGGTCAAAAGGGAGGAAAACGGAACTTACACATCCGTCCCAAGAATTTGTTACTACGTTTTATCAAATTTTTCTTTTATCGTTTTGGTGTCTTTTAAGGAATAGTATAAAATCCATGTCTGTGGATATCGTGAAAGTTAACTATGTCAAGATCAGCAGGAATAATTCCAATAAACAATCCGAGATAAAATGATGTACGCAAATCATCTAAGTACAGACGCCAAGCACATCAAGCTACCCTCAACTGTCAAATTTTCCCAATCCACTTTGAACCTTATAATTTGGCGATAAAGTTCAAAATCTATTAAAGAAATTTGACAGATTGCAGTAGCTTGTTGTGCTGGTATCTGTACTTACCTACTATAAACCAGCCTATTATTGTCCCACTGCAAGACAAAGGCCTCTTCTCATACAGGGAAGGCACGAGCATTAATCACCACGCTTGCTGAAGACGGGTTGGCGTTTTACTCACTTAGGTACGTACTTATTGCATGATAATTTATTTATTTCAGCTATCTTAAATCTAACGTTACAATTTACATGTTTATATTTCCACCAGTCCGTCATATTCAAAAATAGTTCAACCAAACTTCAGTGAAATTCGTTTACAAAAACAATCTGTCCCGCAATCTGATTGATTGTGCAGAGTTTAATGCAAAAGTCATTGGAAAGGAAATAACGCCGAATCAATTTGGAATGGAAAGTGAAAAATAAATCGCAGGTACAGCTGCCCCACATTGCCGTAACTCGATATCGGCGTGCCCCGAGCGACGCTCTGACCGAAATGTTCACATTATCGGGAATATACGTAGCTGCACGGTTCAGGATATGTATCTGTTGGACTAAGATATTTTATTCCTCAAACTGTTGAAGATGACAGTAACAAAAGAATATTTAAAGTACAACTTTACAAATATCTTTTGGCGTGTGGTAAAAATCAGAACTAACGTCCCCAATTGGTTATTTCAATATAGTACCTGCTAATTCCATGCAATTTCACAAAAGTTTACCAACAACGCCAATAGAATTTTGTAGGAGTATAGCTCTTGTTACAACAAAATAAGTAAGTACAAACATTTAAGAAGAAAAGCTTGAACAAATCTTGGTTACAACAATAAGATAGATACTGCTAATATCGCAGACTGCCACTGCTAGATATTTGTGTCTTGCTTATTGGTAATTTGATTATCTAAGCGAAATCTCCGTGGCTAGGTTACTATGGACAAGTATTACATGTTTGTATTAATATGATAGAGTTGAGATTAGCACATAAGACGAAGCTGATAATCGGAATCCTGACACACAAAAACTCGCCTTTAACGATGCCCGTGGGAAGATATCTTCTAAGCCACGCCACTGGGCTAACAAATCCTACAATTTTTTACAACATAAACAATAAAAAACTATTTTGATGGCAACTCTCAACAATATATTCATTAAACGCGTTTACGATATTTTTTATGTTTATTCTACTATAAATAAACTGGGTCAACTCTTATTCTTAGTTTTTAGCAGAAAACAATTCGAAGCGAACAAATGTAAATTCAGAGCAGATCGAGTGATTCATCAAACATATGATAAATGCTTGCACCTACGCTAAATGTACGGTAAACTGGTAAACAGCACAATGTAACTACAAAAACCTCCTAAAGATTTCCTAAAACAGCGGTTCCGTTATATTATATCGGCCATCATGAAAATCTGCCATTTTCCCCATTACGTATTTGACATTAAGGTGTCAAATACGCTCAGTGTTTGGACAGCCCTTATTGTGTTCACCGCTTTCGTAGGAAATTAAAGCTTTACAGCTAACTTTTGGCGCCTGAATGACATTGACAGGGGGGCGTTGTTGGTAAACATTTGTGAAATTGTCACAGAAATTGTATTGACAAATCAAGATGGCGGCGTTAGTTCCGATTTTGGCCACGCGCCAAAAGAACCTTGTGGCGTTGTACATGTGTCTGTACAAAAACTGACGAATTCTCACGTTTTTCTCATAGCGTTGAACTCCATGGAGGTTAAACAAACATTTTTTTGAAGATACAATGACTCATATAACTGCATTTGATGATAAATAGCCCCACATTTCGTCGGACAATGATCTGAAACCCAGTAAAATTCTGGGAACAAGTTCTTTCAAATAGATAGGGTTACATCTTACGGTAGATACGATGGAACGTTTGAAGATTATTGGATTTGTCTTATAGACGTTCAAGTCTGAACTAAACCGGGTAGGTAATACTAGAATTTATTTCCAAAGATTTGTATCTACAGCAAAATTTGTTGAAAAAATCTGATTTATGCGATAAGTTCTTGACAAAGTAGGGTTCAGTATAATGGCAACTTCATAGCCATAGCTCTATTTTTCGTTTCACAACGCGAAAACCCTTTATAACTCAGTACATAACTCCATATCTTCAAGAAACCATAAAACAAACAAGGGTTATTAAACTTACACATGAAATAACACTCAGGGGTTGCAAAGTTAGGTGTGCCGGAACATATATATGGCTGATCCGTTGTGGCTCCCATGGGCCCAGTATGGGAATCCATACCCTAAGAGAGCTGTAACCGAACTGTCCCTAAAACGATTTGTGTAAATTAGACAAATACAAAACAATCAGTTTGCCGGACACTGAATAATAGATATTTTACTTGTGGATTTCAAATAACGTCTGCGAGTGTATACTGAGTTTGAGTCCATAAGGTTTGTTTTTATTTACGCGCTGACAAAATTTAACGTCCTAGCGGAGCTCTCGGATATTCTCTCTCACATAACCGTGTCACAAAGGGCTATTAAGGTCTGTTAGGCATCATCATTAATGTGTAAGTAAAGATGCTGACATGCCGATAAGATAATGTAAGATGACTTAATATTCTGTGCGGTCCCTGAATATATTTATTTATTTAATACTTCAAGCACATAAATGTACAGAGGCGGACTTAATGCCATAGGCATTTTCTACCAGTCAACCTTTGGGTGATGCAGAGACAAACAGCGGTAGGTGCAATCATGAAAATGAAGGAATAAATATTTTAAATATAAAGATACGCATAAACCTATTAAAACTATGAATATAATATATAACTAATTATATATAAATATAAGCACAAATAAATATACATAAATACATGAATATACTTACTAACTAAAAAAAAAAAAATAAGACAAGCAATGAGAAAATATTACCGTTGTGACGATACTGCCAGCTTCTTGCGAATGTGCTCGCGAACCTTAACTTTGAAGGATAATCGGTTGGTTGCCATCCTGATCTCCTGGGGGAGCGCATTCCACAGAGAGATAGACTGAACGAAGAAGGAAGAGTGAATGAAGTCTGTGCGGTGAGTGGGACATTGAAGAAGACGATTGTGTGATGAACGAAGATTTCTATTGTGGTTGGCGCAAATGTACTGAAAATGGGGGGCTAGATAACCAGGGGAAGACGGAGAATCAAGAAATGAGAACAAGGTGGTCAGCGCCCTTAGTTCTCTACGTTGGCGTATGGGCAACCACTTTAGAAGCGACCGATGCGCAGAAACATGATCATATTTACGCAGATTGAAAACGAATCGAATGCAGTTATTGAGAAGACGGTCAAGTTTGTTGAGGAGATCTGCATTCAGGTCATAGTAGCACACATCACCATAATCGATGATAGGGAAAATAAGGGACTGCACAAGCATTGTCTTCGTACTTGATGGTAATAAATTTTTCAAACGGTACAGAGCCCGCAGCGTTCCAGTAACCTTCTGGCTCACCCTAGCAACTTGAGTCCGCCAGTTCAGGGTACAATCAATGTGCAAGCCTAGGTCCTTCACGTCAGTACCAAAAGGAACGATCGTACCATTGAAGAGAACTGGTGGCAAGGTTCTACCATCTACTTTGCTAATACTACGAGAACTGCCAATGATGATCGCCTGACACTTCGTAGGGTTTACAGCTAAGCCAAATCTATCAGACCAGGATTTTATGGCTATCAAGTCCTTATTTAGTTTATCGATAGCGTCAGGTAATTCATCAACCTTCGCTATATTTAGGTCACGCAAGTCTTTGTGCAAGTGTAGCAAGACGCTAATAAAATGATATCCGAAATCTTATTAATCATATTAGTTAGTGATCCCAAGAAGTCGTTAAGGGTCGCTATAATAAGCCCGAAAGTCTGACAACCAGTCTTACCAAGGGGTATAGTATTACCCGGTAACTGGGTTGTGGAGGTCTCATTTGCATTCGGTTATACTGGAAGCCGACCCCAACATAGTTGGGACAAGGCTAGGCTGATGATGATCTTATTAGTCCAGGCCATCTCTGAGCTTTGCAGCAACATTTTGGCAGCTGAATTGCCTTGGAATATCCAGTTGATAGTCCACAAAAATATAAACACAAAATAATTCTGGCAAATAAATATCTAGTCCAAGAACTACCATAATTGAATCTCTTTTGTTCCCACACTAGCTTTTAGAGTCAATGGAGGTCAATATTTAACAGGGTGCTGATTTAATCACTATGAGACACAACTATTTATAGTGTTTCATACCGATCCATGCAGGAATTACTTTATCGAACGATACAGCTAGAGTCTCGACAGTCGACTTGACTAAGCTCCTTTTCCGCCTACGTAAGCCGAAATCCTCGCTACTAATTAGGAAAGATAGTAAATTCAAAAGGAAATAAAACCGTAAGCGGAAAAACCAGGAAATGTTTAATGAGAATTTTTGCTCCCATGTTCTTGTTCTACTTATTGGCAAAGACACAGACATAATCCTGGGAAGTGCTGAAATGCCACTAATACAGGAGAGTTCAGAGTTCTCTTTATTTCAAAGATACACACATCATCATTTCAGCCGCAAGACGTCAGCTGTGGACACAGGCCCCCAAGAACTTCCACTTCGACCGGTTCTGTGCTTCTCGCATCCAACAGGTTCCTGCGGCCTCCATAAGGTCGTCGGTCCACCTTGCGGGAGGCTTCCAACGCTGCTAAGTCTTCCGGTACGCGGCCGCAACTCCAGAACCTTTTCGCCCCATCGGCCATCTATATGGATGCGATAAACACAAAAACAGGAAAAAGCGGTGAGGAAGACAAAAATAAAGGTTACGACAAGACTTTAGAAATCAACATTGATATTGTATTTTTAGTTGAAATACCTATAAAATGTTTTGAGTTAGGACGTTTTTCCCATGAACAAACAACTGATTTAACAGTCAGCCGTCAGATGCAGAATGTTTCCGATTCCGTGCGTCCCTCATCCAAGTATTTCCCGTGACTTTGACGATATCGTCAACCCAACGCGCTTTTGGACGGCCCTGGTTTTTTTGGCATAACCTTGGCTACTATTCAGCCAGAGTTTTACTCCATCGGCTATCTATTTAATGCCCAACTTCAATTGAGACGCATTGCCCTGTCCCCGACGTCTTTATGATGTCAACCTTAATCGTAAACATTATGTAGTAACATCCTAAAGTATAAGTAGCAGTAATAGTAAACTTGCTACTCCATACATAGCACAAAATAACTCAAACAGTGAAACTATATGTGATATCTTGCCAGAACTCAATATAATAAAAATCTAGGCAACATCGTATATACAGAAACTACATTTCGATGTCATCTTCAATAGTTAAGTATGAGAGTGTCACTCTTCGTAATAATAACATCGTTGCGCTACACCTAATCTTCGCACGAAGAAATATTTGCTGTGTCAACAACATATAAATTGTTGTTGGCAGTTGGTATAGAAAAGATGAACATACCGCTAAAACTTAGTCTTGTAGGAGTTTTCTGAACAAAAAAATGGAAGTTAAACCAAAGCCATCGGGTCAAGTACTCGTGCAACTTTGACGGACTTCCCAATCGATAAGGTTTTGTCAGCACCACTTAATTTATACTGGAATACTTTCCCTCTACCACCAGAACAAATGCGCATTTTTATATAATTTATGGATTGGAATACATATGCTCTGAAAATAATGTATTTAAAAACCGTGCATAGTGATAAATACTATGACCGAATCCTTCTCTAACCTGCTTACAAAACATCGTGAGGAAACCAGCATGTGCTAGAACCAAATATTCGAAGACATGTGACATCTGCCAACCCATGTGTCGTCTGCGTGGTGAGAGGAGGCCTGTGTCCCAGCAGTGGAAACGTTATAAGCTGATTATATATCAATGTACAGAGGCCAGCACATCAAGCTACTACATTTTTTTTCAACTTTACTACTAAAGCATAAGGTTCAAAGTTGATTGGAAAAATTTGACAGTTTCGGGTAGCTTGATGTGCTGTGCTGGGCGTTTGTACTTCTTGGGTAATCAGAAAGATAATATTATTGTTGTGAGTTTCCTCTTGAATGTCGTATGTTAAGCGTGGTCTTGCTGTCTCCATATTTACTGTAACGCGCGTGTGAACGTTTTTGCTTATCAAAAGTTTGTGTTAAAGCATTACGTTGTAAGTAAATGAACACAGCGTATAATGTAACTAGTTAGAACAATATTTGAGTTGGCTGTTTGATTTGTAAGACTCCTAGTCCTAATTAAGATTACATAGTTATTGCAGTCTAAGGATATTTGATTCGGAAAATGTAATAGGTTGAAAACAAGTAGCAAAAATGTTGACATCGTTCAACAATTATTGTTTCTCGGGCACATTTCCAAAGACCATAAAATATTTCAAATTCCACTCAAAGGCAGCTTAAAAGTTCCAGCATTAATCTAACAGAGATAAACATTAAAACTTCGTGCTTAGACTTAAGTAACACCTGTGCAGGTCAAGCTACCATTCCATCAGGCTGGCTCTATACTCTCGCAAACTTATAGCGAACTACTCTATTAAAAGTAGCTATAAAACTTTATACCAAGTTCTTACGTCAGCTAAGTGCAGAGGAACAGCAAAATGAACGAAATAAAGGGACTCTTTAAGAGCTGTGACGTCATACTTTGTGGTAGTAATTAAAATCTTCTGTGGGAATAATCAGTGATTCTGAGTAAGAAAGCTTTGAGGTGCTTCTTGTTGTATTGTTTTTAGTTTTTTTTTTATTCATAACATTAACATTACGCCTGTATACGCCAAAGGGTTAGGTAGAGGGGCACCATAGTGCAACCACATTTCGGCAGTAATTTTTAAATGTTCTAATAATTGTGTGCTGCACCGGACGACGTCATTACGCAAAATCAGCGCTGGGGCTGCCTTGCATAGGGTCGCAGCATAGTGCTGAGCGATAGCCATTTTGCGTGGATGTGACGCATGGTTCCGTTACCTTCTTTTTTATTTTATTATTTGTGTTAATGTTCTTTTTTGCGTCATGTTCACCGCAAATAAACGTAATTTATTTCTTTTCTTTTCATCTCATGTTGTAGAGGGGGCAAGCCTATTGCAATCGACCGGATATAGTCCATCAACCGGGCACAAATCCAAACTGCGGGCCTCCACCCACTCCAGGCCTCCACCCACTCCAGGCCTCCACCCACTCCAGGCTTGTACTGAGAAATTCCAGATGGAAAATATGACACTGCCGGGTATCGAACCTAGGACTTCATGCTTAGCAGTACCGCTTGCGACCACTAGACGGAAGAGGCAGTATTATTTCTAGCCCTGTGAAAACCATCTCTACAGTCCTTGGATGTAGTTAAACACGACAGACGATGAATAGATGGCCATCAGCATCGTCCTATCTAATTATGACATCACACAAGTGATGTCATGCACATCTAGTACAGTCAACAAGTAGGTGATGAATTGAGTTTATAACTTCTGGAGTCAAAACTGATCACGAATATATGGTAACTGTACTGGTAGTAAATGTTTGGTACAATTTACAATCACATATTTTTGAATCACTTCGACGCCACACAGTTCTGACGCGAACTCCGTTCATTAGTATTGAATTTCTGATTTTCATCATCTAATTTTGCTGATGACTGTACCAAACTTAATGACTATCAGCAACGTTCTCTGAAGACTCAAATTCGTTAGTTCAGTTTCATAAGCTGACGAAAGAAAACCGTCTCAGATATTAAACAATGCACCTTCTGATAACACAACGCCCTTATTAACATCAAACTATCAGTTCATTGACCCCAAAATATCTCACCTAATTCCCACCGATGATGGCAACAACGTCCCATGTGTACTAAAGTGTCATGATACCCTCTGAACCGAGAGATTTCGTCTGTCGACCCATTTATCGTGTTAAATGGTGTAACAGCGCACAGACTGTTTAATTGTCCAAATTGATATCACAACTAGAGATGTGCCGTTGCCGGCAATATTGCCTGAAGTGGGAATATTGGTGGCAATATTGCCAGCAATATTGCCGAGAGTGGAAATATTTGGGAAAATTGCTTAATTATAAGTCAAATTAAGTACGGAAACTATGTACAACACTTAAAATTAGCATTTAAAGGCCATGATCTACATTGTATACAATAAAATATTGTTTTGGGTAAAATTGCCAAAAATGCCAGCATTTTTGGCAATATTCCCGGTATTTTACCGGCAATATTGCCAATGTTGCCGCACACGATAGTGAATATAAGAAATAACACATATTAAGATAAGAATTGGTGATCGTTGTGTATTGAATAAAAGGCATAAATTCGAATCTTTTCTTTTAATGTTGTACCTACTTGTTATTCATGTAAAATCACATAACAAAAACAACGAGTATGTATAGGTATATAATTGGAAATAACAAAGTGTAAATCTTTACAAATCTCTATCAAAACTACAAATAATCCACAAAAATAACATTATTTTAATATTTCAATGTAGTACTTGTTTCAGTAATCCTTACATAATGAGTAAATCACCGCTTAGAGTAACAACTTAGTAGTTTTTATAATCGTTTTAAAATCACAGCTCTTGTTAATACTTATATTTCTAAGGCCGCTATCCCACAGGCGTTTTACGAGCGTTGGCGCTTCTCCAACGTCTGCACAGCGCCAACGTTGCGCAGACGCGACGTTAACGTCGCGAGTTTCAGTGGCAACCCCCACCCGCGTTCACACAGACAGAGCGGGACGGCGTTATTGTACATGTTGCAAAAAAACGTAAGAAACTCGCGACGTTAACGTCGCGTCTGCGCAACGTTGGCGCTGCGCAGACGTTGGAGAAGCGCCAACGCTCGTAAAACGCCAGTGGGATAGCGGCCTTTATCTTAATAATAAATAATCAGTCATTGATAATCACAGCGTTTTGTTTATAATTTATACATAAAGTAAAATTAACTAATTAAATTCTTAATTAATCCACAGACAATGGATCTTCATCTAATTCTGGTCTGAAATCGATCAGTGGTTCATCGCATGTATCGTCGACAAAGTCGAATTCCACATCGTCGGCACAATCTTCATCGGGCTTTGGCTGTTGACTTAGATGCGTGTTTTGGTTTAGGAGCAGTTTTCCCTAAACTCGTGTTAGGTCGGTTAGGAACGGACGTTAAAGTGACGTGCGCATTCTCCAAGAGATGCCCAGAGACTGTTCTCCAGTTTTCCCAACCCCGTGCCGTGCATGTGCAGCGCGAATGAGATGCAACATACATTGATGTTTATTCATATGTGTCCTATCTTTTTGCACGACACGCGTGTGCGTATTTCAAATATTTTATGATCGATATACTACACAAATATAACTAAACGATGATTACACCTGCAGTAATAATAAAATATATTGGTATTATTTGACCGGCAACATTGGCAATATTGCCAATGTTGCTGGCAATATTGGTATTTTACCGGCAGTGGCAACATTGGGAATATTGCCGGCAATGGCAATATTGCCACCAGGCACATCACTAATCACAACGCATTGTACGCTTTTCATTAGGATTAAATTGAGAGAATATATTTGCATGGTCAGTTTGCCTTGTGATTGAGGATGGACGTGTACTATGAATTACTTTTAATTCGGTGGTAATTAATAGCATAATCAGCTTACGATGTTGCCACTGCGGGGAGACGGGCCTCTCTGTGTGAGGGGATTCCCTCTACACGGCCCTAGGCACGCGTGGTGGATTACCTACGGCCGTAATCCACCACGCGCCAGGGCCCAAGTCTGATCTTTAATTTTAGCTGCTGGCACCACAATCTATTTATATAAAACTAGCTGCGCCCCGCGGTTTCACCCGTATAAGTTTCGATCCCGTGGGAATATCGGGATAAAAACTATCCTATATCCTTTCATCTAAATCGGTTCAGTGGTTTAGGCGTGAAAAGGTAACATACAGACAGACAGACAGAGTTACTTTCGAATTTATAATATTAGTATGGATTAGTATAGTATATTAGTATTTTAGTGTATATTATTAGTATATTAGTGTATATTATTAGTACATTAGTATGGATTCAAAGTCCTGACCACGAAACAACAGAGTCTTGATTCAGAAAAACTTTTTTGAAGATTTAATTGCGCACTCAGGCTTAGTACACAATACTTTGTTTTTTTCAATAAAGCCTTATGCAAAAAGATAGATATATCTTTAGACGACAGTGTTAGGAAATCCAAAAGATACCTATTTGGAAAATAATATTTTTACGCTCTCATAACTATGAACGTTATGAAAAAGCTCTTTGTCCATTAGTCGTAATTAGATTCTGGCATATAGTATCAAATTACTTTGTCACTGTTTCGCTATGTATTGTAGATGAGACTTCTACAGCTTCAGCAAGTTTTCTTGTACAGAGAGTAATAAGTCTAATTAGTTGTCAAACAAGAAATTCGTGTCTTCATTTACCTTTCACGTTTACGACGCAATTTCTTGTTTGATGAACACGGCGAATTGTTAGCTCCTTGTATTCAAACTTTTTGAGCTGTGATATGGCACTCAACTGACACTTTTTCGTCGGAAAAATGACGTCAGTTCATTGACGTCGTAGTACTATGTCACATACTTACATAAACCTGAAATTGACAGCTCTTCAAACTTTTCTTGAAGAGAGAGAAATTGTAACAGCCATTTGACTTATTATTGATGATATTAGTTCGAAGTGAAACAAAAAATTGGATTCTATTCGTTGAATCTTACTAATTTTAAAAAATGTGAAAGTTTGTATGTTTGTTACTCAATCACGCAAAAATGGCTGAACGGATTTGAATGAAATTTGGCACACAGATAGTTTATAACCAAAATTAACACATAGGATACATTTTATTCCGGTCGTACGTTCCCGTGGGATATTTTCAGACATCCAGCTGCATATACACATCAAAAGCTGGTTGACAATATCTGTACTAGCAGTGACCTTAATGTTCATATTCCAAGGAGAATGTTAATAGCCTACATGGAACATAATAGATATAGCTTTTAATTTAACTGCTAATAAAACTGACACATACAATAGCTAGCACATTAGTATTAATGTCACGCGTCAATTAAACGCATTACCTAGTACAATTAGGTTAGGAGACATGAAGGGCCGGTTGTGAAGGACTTAGTCTGCGGTAAATAGTTTTCGGAGGAAGATGAGGGCGTTAATTTGGTGTATGATGGGAAGTATCGTACTTACTGGCCATGCCCGGCTATAGCCGTTAAGTTAAGGCCCTTAACTTAATGTGGGTAGTTCGTTGTGTGCAACTTGTGTAAGTATTAAGTGTTTGGGGAAAGAATAGTGTCTCATACGAGTACTTACAATGAGTTGATGTTACCTATTGTTTTTGTCGTGATTATTTTCGGTTGCTTTAAGGATTCGCCTTCTTTTCCCTTTGTCTCCTATTTTCCTCTGCTATTTTTTTGTATCCGCAAGGGGGCCCCTACACCTACAATAAGTGTCTTTATATTGCGCAATATGATTGAATCAGCCATTGCACTCAAAAGATCCATTATTTTCACGCAATACCATTGACAGCCCATAAACTTCAATATTTTTGCTTGAGCAAGACCCCTACACGGCAAGTAAAATTTGGTGCAATAAAAGTTAAACGTGCGCAATTCGTGATATTGTGCAAGCCTTATGCGGGTTGCAGACCAAGAGCTAAGCTAAGTTAGTCTAGCTTAGCTCGCATAGCTGAGGTAATTTTTCATACTTCTGTTCATAGTTTGCGGTCTGTACACAAAATAAGATATCACATGATAATTATCATCTTACAAGAAGATGAATAAGATAAACCAAATAAATAGAAAAGGCCGAAAACCTACATCTGCTATGTGAGCTAAGCTAGACTAACTTAGCTTAGCTCTTGGTCTGCAACCCGCATAAAACTGATTTCTACGAGATTCATTTAAATATTAATTGAAGGAGAAATCTAATTCTTAATACAGTATCTGCCCATTTTGTTGTTCAGATATCGACATCTACTCTCTAAGCAATAAATCTCAATAAAAAAAACTCTAAGCTCCAATATGTTTTCATTCTACTAATTTTACCACAATTAATTACCATATTACAGGCCGTACCTTTACCATTTCCTTACAAGATCGTTTTATCTGCTATCCATTTTTCATCGGCCCACCTGAACATTAATCAATCTATTCTTATAATAGCCAAATGTAAACAGGCCCACCCTTTTAGCAGGTATTTATTAGGAGTTATTTGCTAAAAGCCTTCGTTCCCACGCCGACTAGCGGCCTTAGCAAATGATAGACTTAAATCATCTGTGTAACTGACGCAAATGATGAAATCTTGCCTGTGACGTCAGGGTTTTCGTCAAGATGACAAGGCAAGGGTAAAAAAATAGAATAACGATTGAATAGAAGAAGTGCGTGAAGTAAGGACGTATGCGCAATAAAGCCAATATTTTGGTGGTATTGTACAAGCGTATATGGGCATAGAATTATCTTATGGTGGTAATAAGGCCATACTTATTGACCCAGTGAGAATTAGTGATTCATCTCCATCTACTAACAGTTTTGAGATTAGGTGAAGGCATATTCACTTTATGCATAATACATAAATAATAATGTGGTGTTTTTTTACAGCAGCCGTAAATCGAACCGTAAATACTCATAATAGTGATGTAACGCTAATGCGCAATCGCAAAAATATATCACAATAAGTCATAAGTGTCTTTCTGTCAGTAAGCGGTGACGAGACCATGAAATATAAAATCTGTGAGTGTTTTGCTTACAGCACTAACACCTACATATTTTTAAATTATATCGTTTATATTATGGAACCTTCCGTAATAAAATCGTTCATTATAATTTTATGGGCCTAAACATTTTTATGTCTTCAGCATAAAACAACAGCGTAATCTGACGAAATGTAAAAAGTATATATGTATTTTAAATTTTAATGTAGGTACGCCAAATAGCTATTAACTAAAAATTTATGAAGACATATTAATGAAAAGTTCGCTGTGACAATGTTTAATGGTCTTGCTGAGCAAATAGGGTCACGTCAAGCCAAAAACTTGAACGAGCAATATGTATGTCAAGCAACAGATTTGAATGACAGTATTCCCTGATGCATTACTTAAAGCGAAATACAAAAGCGCTATTCGCCGAATATGTAATTTCAGTGTGCGTGTAGAAAGGATGGCTTCAACTATACTAAAATTATTTTAGTGTCTCATAAAGTCTTTCGCAGAATTAGGTAGCTTATATTCCCTCAAAATATTCTCACTTTTATGTCCCAAAATTTTAGCATACGCTAACTGAAGTGCAGACGACGCGAGATAGACTCTTTATGGTACCTTCATGTTAAATAAAGCTTTACGAGAATTGTGTGGAATAAAAACTGTTTGTTTCTGTGATGGATAACTGGATGCAATATTTTAAGTGTAACACTAACAACAACTTTAACAGTATCATATTATGAGGACTTGAAATGAGATCTGAATCGGGAACACCGAATACAACCGAGACCACCACCGATATTGTAGACAGTTTACAATTCCCTTGTCATTTGGGAACATTTTATGAAGTTAGGAGAAGCACGCATATTTTGTATTATACCAAGTTCAACTTGTTTATATGAAGACACTTGTAATTGCTCCATTATACAAAATGGAAGTTGAGATTGAAGTCTAAAGCAAGTTACTGCTCCTGACTATGAAGAGACCAAACACTCAGAAAATCAACTAGGTAAATATAGAAACTTAATTGTCCATGCCACGAGCCTTAAGTTTACAGTTTGATGAGCCAACTGTCGATTTTACGATGGATGCCGAACTACCTAAATCCGCTGAGTGATTATGTCCGCAAAGTGGTCAAAAAAGCCGAACGCTATAAATCAAACAAAACAGTCGTAAAACGACAATGACGTAATCCAGGCCAGTATACCCTGCAGGGCTTTATGGGTGTTTAGTAAAACAGGTCACCGGGATGGAGATCGTAAAGAGAAGTTTCCTAGATTGGTACAAGTTGGGAGATTTCGCGGCCACAGGATTAAGGAGCGTAAAAAAACCTGGAGTATTTAGGGATCTTCTTCATAAGATAACACTGATGGGAAATCATTTTCTTTCATCTATTCATATTAAACGCAGGAGTGACCTGGTTGGTTTTTCTAAAAGCTCCTACTCAGTCTAGAATTGGTTCGGTCGTGAGGCTGGCAAAACATACTGGATAGATTAATTGACACACATTTGTATTTAGCGTAGATAAAGCAAGACTGCACAACCAGCAAATGCATACAGTAACAATTACTGGAATTGCAGGTAACTATTCTAAAATGCATGAGAATACATTGAGAAGGAGGCGAGCATAAATAAACAGACGTCTGGATCCAATAAACTTATTGATGAAGGGCAAATAACTAAAGCAGTTTCTATACATGATGGTATGCTTTACACTTTGATCCACATCAACGATCAAGTCTGAATTAGTAACTAAAAGAGTTTCCATAAACACGAGAATCGTAAAACAAAGACTTTTTAAACTTTTGCACTTCTTTGTACCAAGCGTCAATTTGGACGGTACCTAGACTTTTTTCGTTAGTTTTTAAAAACTTTTTTTTATTTTGTACTTTCGCCTCCATAAACTTCGCCGGTGCTATTAATTTTGCGTGTCCCAGAATTGTGTAGAAGCGTTGTGATCAAGCGTTTATTACTACGATGACTGGACTTTATGAAGAATTCGTTTACTAGATGTACCTAAGGGCTACTTTGGTTTACCAAAGCAGGTCATATTCTTGTATATCATTAATAATAACCTACCCTAACAGTCTTTTTTTACCGGAACTCATCATAATCCTCCTGTTTATTCCAATTTATTTTGGGTTCCTACATCTTTTTGTTAGTTGAACTGGAACTAAGTGCGAAATAACATTTATACAACTCTTATGGCAAGATAAGAGTTTGAATATTATTCATCGCTGAAAATAAAGTGTCACAATATTATAGTTTTATGACTACGATCCCATTATTTCTCAAATTGAACTAATATTTCAAGTAAGTATATGCACATTGTCAAGTACCGTCTTATTTTCATTATTCACGTGAATTGTTCCTTTGCCCAGCTTTGAGAACCTTTGTTTCAATATGAGGTTAACCCGAATCTCTACTACTTAGGTCCTTCACTTTGACTATACCTTCAGGACACCTAGATCAAATATTCCGGGAACAATCAGATGAAAGGCTCTCTGTAAGGTAACTTTTCGCTTCACTTCTGTAGCAATTGTAGGTACTCCGCCAGTTACAATCCGAGCGTCGTTGACCCATGTTACTGCTTGACCTACTCCCTTTTTGTTTTCAGTCCACAAATTTTCTCTGCCGCCATAATTAGCTTCGGTTAGCATAGTTAAGTAGTCGCTTATTAATGGTAATAATGTGATGATTTAAAGATGGTTGTGTTAATTAGGTGGAATATGCTAGCTAATTGCCCAGACCCTATTGGAGTTTTTTGTTTTATTCAATATAAGTAACTTGCCGTTTGGCCAAGTTTAGTACGACTTTTATGAACTTGTTAATTAGTTAACAAGACTTGCAATGTAAAGAGAAGACCAGGTACAAATAATTATATTTGTACCTGGTCTTCTCTTTACATTGCAAGTCTTATATTCTTAGCTAGAAATATGAATATGACTAGAAATTTAAAGAGTATCTATCTCGGTACCTACATTTCATAAAGCTCTCTCTCTCTCTCTCTCATCACTTTGTTCAAAACCAAACACCCTTGAATACAAACATTGTTTATAACTTCACAAGTTCCTTTCTGCATGTAACAGACCACGTTGCGTAACGTTTAATTTTAACCAGATTATGTTCACAGATTCTCGGTAACTGCACGTTACGGATATTTATTAACTGATAGTTAACCCGTTGAACCGTTTTCACGTGTTGTCTAACCATTGCGTTAGTGTTTATTTATATTTTGTGTATTTTGTTTACAGTATGGTTCGGGGAAGAACGCGGAGAGCTGCTGTTTCGTGTGTAATATAGCCTACAATATAGGGACATGCTATTGTCGTGTTTTTAACGGATATTTTTTGTGTTATATTTTTATGGGCTGATGACAGCTGGTTGCATTATGTTCTAATCTTTTATTTAATCTTCGGCGTAAAATTATATGGGCGTATGTACCAGAGTTATGGTGCAGCACTTGTACCTTCATAATGATTTTACTTTATGCTTAGAAAAAGAAAAGGATTTCCTAGAAAGCCTTTGCCCAGCAGTGGGACAGTATAGGCTAAACAAAACATCACCTAACATTAAAAGTTCCTCGCTAGAAATCAAATCAAAACAGGACCAAAATTTGTACTCTATTCATAAACATCTATAAACCTGCTATAAGCCGTTCGTCTTTTGTTCTCCAACAATGTAAACAAAATTCTAAGTATAAAATAAATTAGTAATTAATTTTATCTGTCAGTTGCCAGAACTTGATTCCGTTATCTGAATACAAAAGAGACTTTGTCGGTGGCTACCTACTGTAAAAGGTCTTATCGCTTCACAAGCGTGTTATCATGGGCAAAGTTTTTTCTCTATTCCAACAAAAAAGTGGTGTGCACTGATATGAGTCATAGAGTAAAAGTTTTATGTGGGGCACGATGCGTTGGAATAATCATCATTATTCTTGTCAACTAGCGCAGTATGACCTCAAAAAGGAGGCTGGGACAGACTAGATGCGGAAGGCGGATGACAGGGTATTATGGTGCAGCATGGGAGAGGCCTATGTGCAGCAGTGGACTGCGATAGGCTGAGTTGATTGATTGAACTGCTATGTACAACGCTTAGGCTTTAAGTGACAATTGCTAGCACTTTAGCACTGGATCGCCAGTAAAGAATATGTAATGGTGTCTAACGGGTTTCGACTTTTTTCGAATAAAATAAAAGACAAGAGATTTTTGCATTTTTTTACTAAAGTAGTGCTTGCAAGTGCGTCGTCGGGGACATGCCTTCTTGCAAGGACTTTAGACATCCAGTTACATAAATGAAGATGATGACCAATCAAAATCTAACGCAATAGGTACATATCCTTCACAAGCATCCAACACACATCGGGTAACATGCAACCTATATGTTCAACAGAATCAGAACAAGCAAATCAATTGTTGCAATCAGCGGCATGCGAAAGAAGAGATTGTGCTTGATGCGCTTGGGCACGCGATGTAAAGCTTCATTACATTCTTGATAACGAAGCCTGATTAACTAAGGGCGGGTTACGTCACCTTACACATACGAGTGCACGAAGCTTTAACGTGTAAACATTACTGTACCAAAAAATGTCTAAAACTACCGAATGTTATTTTTGGTCCTTTGCTTACCGAAAGACCATAAACATTATGAAAAAAGCGAAAAACAAGGCCAGCAATTATGGTCAAATATCAATACGATCCTACAACTCTGTTTGAGAAGCAGGACACTATTCTTATGGAAATGTTAAAAACATATAAGTTAGTACAAAAGTACATAATACTTTTACAGTCAGGAAGAGCAATCAGACCAGTTACAAAGTTTGTTCAAAACTTTCAAAATCAATAATTGCTCGAGTAAAACCAATATGCTTCTACTTCACATTTTTAAAAGCAATTTTCTTGAAACTAAAAAAAATTATAACGTTGTAGGTATTGAATAAAAATCAGATCACAAATAAACGAACTGATGAGCCAACGACTTCAGTGTCTGCGCTAAATAGCGTCCTAAAAGCAACCCGTAAGATTCTTTGAAATGCAGGCAAGCGCGAAAAAAATGTTGCTGTGCAAGTCTTTCATTTAAAATATACTTAAATGCCGCTCAGTGAAAGTACTTCCTGTATTTACTCAAGCGTTTACTTTCAGTAAAAATATACTGACGAAAGGAAGGGTCGGAACGGAGTTGTAAGACAAACTGGAGCGATGCATGTAGGTCAGTCCATGTGGTCGCAGGTTAAATTATGCATATAACTGCAGCGGCTGTCGATAACTCGGTACTGGCCGGGATAAATTGAGTGAAGCCCATCTTTCAAGCAAAAAGGGCGATTTATATCAGGGAAAATGCCTCTAGTAAAATCAAAAAGGCTGTTTTGAAAATGTATTTTCGGCCAGTATTATCAGACAAAGTTTCATAGCAAAACCTTCTTTTGTCATAAAGTTTCGTAAATATAGCTAAAGCATAACTTAAGACCTCATTAACCATAATTATGGCAATTCAAAACTTGACAAAGTGCACTAGACAAAGCACTTTTATCCAATCCGGTTTTATGACTTGCGTGAAATTAAAAGGAGCTAAGGACGTGCCTCTATTGTTCAATAAGAATTGCCAGCTAAATCTTTTATGTATTTGGATGAGAATTCATGAGGCGAATGTCAAAATACTCCATTATGCCCAATTTCGGAGTGGCCTCCATCCGCTGCAGACTGTTAAGATGACGATGATATCCAACTAGACTATAGGTAAGGCGAGTATTTATTTCTGTAAATTAAAATAATAAGTATGTTAATAAACTAGGCTATAGATTAGAACCACATTTACCGTTAAACTTGGCTATTGATGGTCTTGCAATTAATTCAAAGTCTTTAGCTAACCATCTGTCTATGCCCAAACTCAGCACAATCAAAAAGATAGATAGTCCTAGTTTGCAGAATTCCTTCCCAGGCGTAATTTACGAGCTATCGGGATTCCGGAACTATTCGACAAGCGGAATTTTAAACAGGAATCTAAGGTAATACAATTGTAGCGTTCCAACGTTTATGTACCTAACGCTATTGTAATGGAACGGGTCTCTCTTTGTGATATGTTTTGCATTGGCGTGGTTTCAGTGAACTGAGCTCCACACTTTCAGGAGTTCCCTAGCTTTGTAGGTACTGTTATTTGAATGAAATAAACGTGTGTTAAAACTTAGTAATGAGCAGCTTAGGTAGTTATTATGTGTGACAATTTCTGCTTTGACAAAAGTTTTCATCATATTAATTAACATAAATATTATTTACCTTTTTATTCTTCATATAAATGACATTGAATTGGTAATTTAAATTTTTCGTCCGATAAATGTCAGAACTGCACCCTAATTGCGTAACACACTATCAATCTCAATCTGAATCATTTTGAAGGATATTGCTAATCCATTGCTCCATATGTTCGAAAAATGTGTCTGCTCAACAACGTAAATAACGCATTGAATGTTGTTGAACTGTCAAAATGAAACCCATTGCTACTGATTGTGCGTTAAGTACCTAGGTTCGTCGTTAAAACGATGGAGCCATTACTATAAAAAAAAGTAGGTACGTAATTGCCCTGCTGGATATTATAAAATAACTTCACTAACAAGGGTAATGAAAGAGCTTTATTAAATAACTCCGTTATGAGGTATGACTAATGATACTCATTTCATTGTTCCTGTCTCATATGATACAGTTATAGCTCTCTAGATTACCACAATAAATGTGACCTACGCTAGAAAATAAGACATTGCAGTCGCCGAGCTAAGACACGCTACGGATATTAAAGTTTACAGAACATTTCGCTCATAATATCAACACTAAAATATAAAATACTGTATTACCCGAAGGTTTAGGCAGAATCGCGCCTATAGTAGACCTTTCACCAGTTATGTTTAAGTCCCATTTAATAGGGGGTAGCCTATTGCCATCAAGCGGGCACAAATCCTGACTCCGGGCTGCTGTTGAGAAATTCCAAATGGAAAAACTCAATAACGCTTTACCTGACTTGGAAATTAAACCCTGGATCTCATGCTCATCAGTAGCGCTTGCAACCACTAGACCAACGAAGCAGTCGTAATATCATCTTATTTTATTTCACCCGCTTTCGAAAACTTTCAATTTGTAGAAAAATTCACCACTTATTTTTATGCGAAACTAGTGTTGATATAACTCTTCTGGTGCATTTTTCGGCTCCTATTACGGTACGAAAAATATTTCCTTGGGTGTCGTAAAAGTCGACTGAAATTTTTAGCTAGAGAATCGGCAGTTGTTTCCTAACATGCGCTTATATTATTCTCAGCGTTTCGATGGAAGTCTTGGCCCAGAATTTGGCTATGAGTTTGGCACCTTCAGTAGCGTCCGTCAGTTCCTGTAACGCGCAGACATCAGGACACGCTGGACATTATATTACCTAAGTGTCCCATTGTTTGTGGAACAGCACCACATTAACACTCCAGGGCGGAGTCATCTGTGAACCTCCACCTGAGCAGGTTTTCTTTAGTAGCGATTATAGATCACCAAACTCTAAAGCCCTGCTTATGGTGTTTATTTTTCTAGTTGAATGTGCAACAGACGTTAAAAGTTAAATCGTTTTTATCTGATATAAGGCCGTATACAAAAAAATGTGAATAATATGTAGAAGTATTCAGCTCTCAAAACGGTGAAGGAAAACATCGTGAGGAAACCAGCATGTCCTAGAACCAAAAATTCGAAGACATGTGACATCTACCAACCCGCACTGGGCCCGCGTGGTAGATTACGGCCTAGTCTCTCTCACAGAGAGGAGGCCTGTGTCCCAGCTGTGGGAACATTATAGGCTGATTATGATGATGATGATGATGTACGAAAGGCTGTCCAATAACAACGGGCACATGGTTTTCTTCAACCTCATATTTGTACAACAATGAATAAAACTTTAGAACAACAGAGCTATCATTTAATGACGCCATGATCCCAAAATCCTAGACAGTAGTGCACCATTGTTTGTTACAAATGCAACCCAAAATAACCATACACAACATACAGGTCATTAAAATTAAATAGATTGTAGGCAAGGTGCACTAACAATCACTTGAAACACTTGAACCGTCTAGGTGGAGTGCCGCGTGGGATACGAGCTATTCGACACATAAGTAGTTCAAGTATTCACTATTACTACAAATAGACAGAGGTACAGAATAACCATAGATTTAATTGACAGGTTGTGAGAGTGAGATCCAACTATGCATAGCATATATGCATAATCAGCCTATAATGTTCCCACTGCTCGGATACAGGCCTCCTCTCTACGAGGGAGTGGGCTGTAATCTACCACGCGGGTCCAGTGCGGGTTGGTAGACGTCACATGTCTTCGAGTTTTTAGTTCTAGGACATGTCGGTTTCCTCATGATCTTTTTTTTTCATCGTTTTGAGAGCAATGGGGATAAAATTATTTACACAAAGTAAAGTGCCTGCCTGGGTTTGAACCCGGGATTTACTCATAAGTTGGGGCGGTTACCACTGAGCCACCACTGCTCTCCAACTAAACATAACTGTTATGAATGACCGAGATTTGAAAAATCCCACTTCAAATGCGACAATATTCAGCGCAAATAACTGTCTGCAATAGACCAAAGTGACACCATCGCTGTGATTCATATCATAGATATTTTTTCTTTTTTATTTATACTTAAAAAAAAATAAAAAACAGGTTCTTACAATCTAGCCTATAAGACGAATGGGCAATTTTAATCAAACTTATTTTTTACGTGATAATTATTTTAAAACATAGAACAGTGTTGATTGTACTTTACACAAGTCCGTTCTCTCTGCATTGTTACTTTTGACATCTTATTTCCTAGTTATTTTCATTGAAAACTCAAGAAAAAAAGTTAGACAAGAAGGAAATGTGACGGAAATCGCGTTCTAGAACTATTATGCGAAAGATATTACCGCGTTTATTTGACGATGTCGTATGAGATTTTTGTGGAAGAAAGTTTAGAGTTTTTAGAACGAAAGGACCAGTAATAGGACAAATTGAAGGCGTTCAGAATCTAAAATCTCATCTGGCAATCTCATCTCAGCGACAATCAATCTTAAAAACTTGTCAAAAATTTATGGAAATTGGAGGTGATTTTGACAGATTGAGACTGAGATCAGACTGTGAACATTCTTAAAATTACGAGAATTGCCCCTGCCCCTGTTATCGTCTGTCGTAAAAATACATTGAACCTTCTTCGTTTTATTCACTACAGAAAGTTTTCGCAAATCACGTGGTGTTTATAAAAGCCGCCGGAATTAATGGGACCCTGAACACAGATGGTACACTCTTAAGAACATCCGCAATCCGTATTTGCTTGTTATCACAATAATTTAATTTAATTTCACAAATTGTGTGGTGGGCCGCACGTCGTGTTCTTCCATAACATGCATACACAATCAACCTATAATGTTCCCACTGCTGGGACACAGGTCTCCTCTCGATGAGAGGGAGTGGGCCGTAATCTACCTCGCGGGCCCAGTGAGAGTTATAGATGTCACATGACTTGAATTTTTGGTTCTAGGACATGCCGGTTTCCGCACGATGTTTTCCATCACCGTTTTGAGATCTAGTGGTGATGAAATTATTTATTTAAAACAAAGTAAAGCATCTACCTGGGTTCGAACCCACGACCTACAACTCGTAAGTCGAAGCCGTTTCACTGAGCCACCACTGCTCTTTTGACCTTATATTCTATTAAAACTCCGTAGGTACTACGCTAGGCTAACTCAAGTTCCAAGTGTTTACTACCAACGAACAGGAATTCTTTTAGAAGAATCTTAATGGATAGGACGGATTCTACATAACATTATCAATGTTTCTAAAGTCTGTAAAGTAACTATGAGCGAGAGTTATTTGGCGTGGATGCCACCGCACCCCACAATGTATTGGCCTATCTAATTCAACTTGAGAAGTTAAACTACTCTCTAAGTTTCTGAAGACCGAGAAGACCGACCGACTCGTAATTTTGACAGAAAGTGTCTGCCTACCCACCAACCTATATGGTACAATAATCTAGCTAGTGTATCCTACTTATATAAACGCGAAAGTTTGTGAGGATGTATGGATGGATGTTTGCTACTCTTTCACGCAAAAACTGCTGAACGGATTTTGCTGAAATTTCACAGAAATATAGCTTACAGTTTTTGCGCAAAAATTGTATGGAGGTAGCTGACACCCTGGATTAACATAAAGATGTTAATCCAGGGTGTCAGCTACCTCCATACAATTTTTTATCAAAATTGGTAAAGCCGTTTGAGCGTGAAGAAGTAACAAACATATAAACACACACACACACACACACTCACAAACTTTCGCATTTATAATATTAGTGTGATAGTGTGATACATCAGAATAATACATAGGATTATTTTTATCCCGATATTTCTACGGGATTGACACTTATGCGGGTGAAAGAGCGGGGCGCTGCTAGTAATACATATTGCTCTTTACATTGTCTTACCAAGGGGTATGTTTTACCCAGTCACTGGGTTGTGGAGGTCAGATAGGCAGTCGCTCTATGTAAAATACTGGTAATCAGCTGCATTCGGTGAGACTGGAAGCCGACCCAACATAGTTTAGAAAAGGCTAGGCAGATGATGATGATGATTGCATTTTCGGAACCAATTGGCTTGTTAGCCAATTCAATAATAAAAAATAAAAAAAATCTGTTGAATTAAGTAAGAAAAAGGTATGTCGATCAATAAACTGATAGTGTTCTTGCTTTAGGCTTACAAACACAAGTAGTGCACAGGGGTCATAATTCTCTAAAAGGTATAAAAGCAAAAATCTGTCAAAAATGTCTAGGTATAAGAAGCGCACGAGTTATGACTGCGTATCACCATAACAATAACAATATTATCATAGAAATGGACGCAGCTAGCATTGCCGATACAATTTTATCCTATCCACAAACCTATTTTAATCACAGTTTCCGGCAATATGTTATGCTATCAATAATAGTTGTCAGATATATTGGAAGCTAGCCGTAAGTGGATAGTTAGCTCGAAGGTCAAAGGATATCCGTTCAAAAGTTGTGTTTAAATCACCTGCTTAAAAACCTGCTTAGTAATGCACTTTAGAGACATTTATAATATAGGTATTACTAGCTTCTGCCCGCGACTTCGTCCGCTTGAAACGGCCCCCGACTCATCGCGTCGCATCCCATCGTTCGTTAGTGCTATTACTGCCACAATTTCGTTTTCGCTTACTATTTCTGACTTTTCATCCTTTTGCTC
This sequence comes from Amphipoea lucens, assembly GCA_947508005.1. Classification (NCBI taxonomy): domain Eukaryota; kingdom Metazoa; phylum Arthropoda; class Insecta; order Lepidoptera; family Noctuidae; genus Amphipoea; species Amphipoea lucens. The sequence goes on along the minus strand of OX382369.1, from coordinate 6,095,954 downwards.
GGCTCCTAAGAGTCGTAGCGGGATGTTAAACAGCCTATAGCCTTCCTCAAGAATTGGGTTATCAAATGCAAAAAGATTTTTTCAAATCTGACTGGTAGTTCCGGAGATTACCCCCTACATACAAACAAACAAACAATCAAATTTTACCTTTTTATAATATTCTTATTAAGTATAGAAGTATTAATCTAAAACGAACGTTCTTGCCTACAATACAGTAGTTTTATTAAACTATAAAAGTACTGTATTGTAGGCAAGGACGTTAATTTTTTTATTTTTTTTAAACTTCAAAACGATTGTTTTGCGAGCCCGTAGTATTCTACTAACTCGCAAAACAATCGATTTGAAGTTTTATTTTTGTAAAGCTGATTGCACAGCAGCGTTTGAAAACGCCTTCTTTGTTTGAACAAAAGGTATGTTTTGATTCCTGCACTGCAAGTTTCCCGATAGTACACAATTCACAACATTGTAGAATTTATTAACTACTAGCTGTGCCCGCGACTTCGTTCGCGTGCATGTAGAAAAACAAAATGAATTTTAGAGGTTTTAATTTTGCGCTAACCCTAATTTTTTTTCTATAATAAAAGTGGCTTAAATTACGCCTTATAACATCAGCGATCTGCCACTAAAAGTTCCGTCAAAATCGGTCCAGTCGATTTGGAGATTAGCCGGATCAAACAAAGAAACAGAAAGACAATTTTTAATTATTTTTTTTTTGTTGTAAGTAAACTGTACCGTATATACTTTCATATGCATGTAGTAAAAAGCTTTTATTTTGACATTACAAACAGACACTTCCATTTTATTTATTTGTATAAATTGTGTTTATAGTTGGACCAGAGTGTGACGCCCACTATGTATATCCAGCACTGGCTAAGTACTATTTATTATTCTGTGGCACTGGTCCTTTAGGCGAATTAGCTCAAACTAATATTGCTAGTGGTCCTAAGAGATGTGTGAGATAATATCAACATAGGCAGCGTCATCTGCCTCGGTACTAATAACATTATGCTGCGGTCAGCAATCCAATCAACCGGGGGGATTATGCCAATGTCTCTCCAGGATCGTTTGTTGTAGTGGTCTACTCGGGACTTTAATACAAAGTAATGTATATTGAGATGATATGTACGCTGGCAATCATAATCTTCGTGTACCTTCAAAAACTTAGATTGCTTTTATCTTGTTGTTGATAAAAATAAAACAATCCGTCAACTAAAGAAGATTTGGAAATAATCTTAGAAAATATATTCTTTTTTTATTGCTGAATGGGCCCGCTCTCTTGACCTTGATTACGCCTGGTGGAAAGCGATGGATGAGGTCTATGATGGAACGAACGTGCCCAGAAGATGCCTATAGCACTGGAACTCCCACGCATCGACGAAACACAGCAGGCTGCTTGACGCCGGACTCCGGTGAGAGTGATCGCAAACCAGGCGGGCGTTAGCCCTACCACCGCAAGGGAAGAATTGGCCAGTCAAAGAAGGTGTTGGATGTGACTGCCCAGGATGCGCCGAGCGCTCGGTTCAGTTGAGTAACTGGCGGAACAAACTGCGCTACACGAGGAGGCTTCTTCATGCATCCCAAAAATATTTTTATTAATACCAGCAAATAATATAAGCAAGAACAGAGAGTTGTGGTGGCCCAGTGGTAACGGTCCCGACTTAAGAGTTGTAGGTCGTGGGTTCGAACCCAGGCAACAATTAGTGCTTTAATTTCATCACCACTGCTCTCAAACCAGTGAAGAGAAAACATCGTGAGGAAACCAGCATGTCCTAGAACCAAAAAAAAACCGAAGATATGTGACATCTTCCAACACGCACTGGGCCTGCGTGGTAGATTACAGATCACTTCCTCTCGAGGAGAAGAGGCCTGTGAGAACACTATATTATAATACTAATATAACCAATAAGACTGAAATCACCAATCCGCCTTGAACAAGCGTGGTAATCAATGCCCATGCTCTCAGAGTCCTTTGCCGTGTAGTAGGTCAATAATAAACTGGTATTAGGTATTTTAATAACACCAAATGGAAACGGTTCCTCAAAATTTGACCTACCTAATAAAGACAAAGATTTAGTTCCAAATAAAAATATATATTTGTTTGGTGTAATTACTTGTCTATCAGTGGCTATCAAGGAAGACAGTGAGAGCTTAACCTAATTACTTCCTTGCCTGACAACTGGCCATTGATGTAGAAAAGTAGGTAATAAACCTATTTCGGTTATTCCATCTTCCAATCCATTAAGCGAAATGAGCATATGAATGGAGCATTCATTTGTGAAATAACATACCCCAATTCATTTTTATGTAGTAAGTATATTATTTCGTTTCCTGTCTGATTTTCTATGAGAGTTTTGTATCCATGTTATAACTAGGACACCGTAACAATTTTTCGCTGTAACAACATTCAGAATTCTGAACTAGCTTCGGATTTTTTTTTAAAAAGTACCTACGTCCCTAAACTTTTCGAAGCATTCATAGCTGTCCAGAATAACGACGAAACCTGATGTTTTTTACTCATGTTCGTGAGGAATCTGTCTGTTGCAATCAAATTCTGAATCTACTCCAGATTTTCCGCGCACAGAAATTTTCCGGAATGCAGTGTTGCATATAGAACGTGTTTGCTAATGCCATGGATACCGCATTTACATGCAAATTCACGAAGCGACAATTTCTGTTTCATTTCCAATAAATTCCGGAGGTTTAATAGCACGGACTATGTGCGACGTATATGCCACATGGTCATGGCCAATTACAATAGATAGCGTTGCAGTTACACTTTGATCTGTCAGCTAGACCGATAGTTTAACGCTCAAGACTTTTATGCCTCACTTTTATCACGCGGTGGATAGATATAGACCATAGGTTCTCAACGTGGGCGATAACGCCCCCTCGTAGGGGCAGTAGAAGACCCAGAGAAAATTATATCCTATCTTAACTTAGGATGATATAATATTACACTTTTAAATATAATCATGGCATAGCTGTTTCAGATTCGCGACAGATAGTAAGTAAAAAAATGGGAGGATCTAGAAAAAAATATTCTCAAAGTGGGCGGTGAGCAAAATAAGGTTAAGAACCTATGATGACAATGTTATGTACCTACTATTACATGAGAGAGTAATAGTATAAGGATAACCGTATAGCTAGATGCAATTTTGAAACTTAAGTGTGAAAAAGGTTATTACCACGAGGGGTAAAAACTGCATTAGGCGGTAATAGCATTTGAGTTATTAACAAAAGATGATAAAAACGTTGAGATACATCTATTGTACGCTTAAGTATGTAGCAATGTGTTTACATTCTTTGAGTGAAATAAAGAGATTGTGTCGCTTAGTAGAAAATAAGAAAACAATGAAACAAAAGAAAACTCCTATTAAAGGTGTTATTGTACCTACTTACCAGTAATTTGTGTCAACAATGATTAGACATACTTACGGAACCCAAAATAGAAAAAAATAGAGAAATAAAATCCCTAACTACTACAAATAAATTGAACTGTAAATTAGATTAAGTGTGGCGGGAAAAAATTGTTTAAATAAATCTCCTTTCGCACCGTAGCGGACATTTTTTAATTAAAATTCTGCTCCCGCGATGCACTGAATGGTTCCATTTTTAAATTAATTTCTTTCATCATCTTATCGCTGGCCTGACACCCGCTCACCCGCTCTTTGCATTAGTTAAATGAATGAACGAACTGTTTACTTGTAATTCACGTAATCAAGAGATCTCTTTCATCACAAGACATAGGTAAGTGTTTCTTAAACTGCTTGAATGAGTACTTAGAGGCGCAAAATCTTGTTTAATAAACGAATTAATTATTACACGTTATTTTTTCATACCTTTCTTTTTATGCTGGCCATTCATTTAAAAACCTGGAACCAGGTAGAATGCAGATAAAAATGAGACCGCGAAGTAGAAAATTCTTGGGCTATTTTTATCAAGTTGAACCGCAAATTCTTTTCATTTTCCCTAGGTAATAATTTAAAGAATAATGAGATAAACTTAATCTTTAAACAAAGTAGCAACTTCTAGAGACTCCTGCATTTGGTATCTTCTTCGACGTTTTCGAATTTCCACTCACATCTGCCTTGTACCTAAATTATACTTTTTGTTAGTCACCTTTTTGATTAGGGCCCGGTTCAGATGTAACGCGAGTCGACGCACGTCAAAAGCAATTTACACAAAATTTTGACGCGCGTTAACGCGCACTCATGTGATCGGTTGTACGTGAATGCCATGATGTCTAGGCGCACGATTCGAAAACGCGCGTCAAAATTTAGCCATCTGAACCGGGCCTAGGGCTTGTGGCTAAGTAATAACAGCCAGGGCTTGTGTGTCGATCGATCAGTTTAAGCTACGCTTGCCGCGGTTGGTCCGTGGACCATCTTTACAAATCAAGACCCCCTTCGTGTCTCGGAAAACACGTTAAGCCGTTGACCCGGCCGTCAATAATCGTGGATCTTTGGCAGTCGTTACTGGTCGTCAGAAGCCCGAAAGTCAGACAACACAAAGAAAGACAAACAAAATTCGGACACTGCATTAACTAGAGATGGGATAATCGAGGGCACATTTACATTTTAATTCAACAATAATACTTACGATATTCCAAGGCTATTTAAGTTAGCGTTACAGTTGGATACACTAGGAAGTTCAGAAATGTAAATCGGATACCTGTGAAGCTATGCTTTTGAATGTAGAAAGTTAAGCCTCAAAGGTGTGCTTGGAGCGGTAATTTCATATGCCTTATTCATCTTCAGCCTAGCGTTTTCAAAATCAAGATTTATATTCTATCGGAGTCTCCAGCCATGTGGGCTGCGGCTAAAATTATTTTACTGCCAGAAGCGGTCTAAAAAAATTATCTATGAGTACTCGGTCTGTCTATCTGTCTGTTACGTTTTCACGCGTAAACCACTAAACCGATTGTTACCTCTAAAATTTTACAAATAGGTATATAGGTACCTAACCTGGGACCCGGAGAAGAACATAATGTAAGGTTTATGATTTTTAATAGCAATTAATAAAACATTTAAAATAATCTATATATATAAAAATGAAACCCGTTTTCCGTTGTCACGACTTGACATGAAAACGGCTTGACCGATTTCGCTAATTCTTTTTTTGTTGTGATCGGTATTGCCGGGACAAGGTTTGTATGAATGAAAATTTTGGAAATTCGAAAAAAAAAATTGCACCCGTGCGAAGCTGGGGCGGGCCGCTAGTTAAATATAAAATTAAAAAAACCGAATAACGGTACCTAGGTTAGGTACCTATCATCAATTTGAGGAATCGATTTTTAATGAATTCACAACACTCGGCGAGCGCGGGATTTTTTAATCTGTACGGGCCCATAGATATTTTCTATGGTAGGTACGGCCGTACGGCGTGGAGGGTTGAGTAACATTGGTTGTTTAGTAAAATATAGTGGCCGGAGTTTTACTACAATACCTATGCTACTTTTCATCCAGTATGAAAAGTACCTCAAAAAACAACAAAATAGGTAGGTACGTAAACAGACAGAGGCAGACAAAGACGCGGAAAACAGATATTTGAAAAAAAAAAATGTAAGTAGGTACCTACTAATATCTGTACCTAAATTAAAGTAAGTGAATACTTTATTCAGTCGTGTCTCTATAAACCCATCTTTTTACTTGAGTAGGTAATAATATTTTAGAAAGCCCTAAGGACCTTTGGCTCTCTGAAACTTACTTTTAATGGCTTTTCAACGAACTTTCAAGCTTTGCATGTTTTCAGATGAAAAGGGAAACATTTCGGTTCCTATTTGTTTCGGTAAGTAATCGTTAAAGGAAAAGGCCTGTTTCATGACTTCCGAATAAGCTCCGGTTAACTTATCTGGGAGAATATTTCACAAATTTTGTTCTGTTTGTTAGTTAAGCATAATACCTAAATGAAAAAATAAATCTCCCAAGATAGTGCATAGTGCATTATCTTGACACAAAACTTTGCCATCAGATAATTCTTGAAATTAAATGATTTACCTAAGTAGGCATATAACCTTATACCTACCCCACTTCTGAAAATAAGTACAAAATGTGTTAGTTACAAAAATCCTGCAAACTGCTTAGCGAGTTCCGAAACAACTAGGTATTATTTTTCTGGCTACGTAGTTTTCTTAATTTTCCAATGGAACACTCCACTCAAAAGGCAACAACAAAGGCTTGTACAATGCAGAAATTACAAACACTTGAAAGATTTTATAGCGTACCGGTAACTACAATTTTATTTCTAACTAGTTGCGACTCGCGGTTTTACTCGCATAAGTCTCGATCTTGTGGGAATATCGGGATAAAAAGTTATCCTATGTCCTAATCCAGGTCATGTCTAGCCATGTGCCGAATTTCATCCAAATCCATATAGCCGATTAAGCGTGAAAGCGTAACAAACACACATACAAATTATCACATAGTTTCTCTTTATAAAGAGTATTCTATTCTATAATATTAGTTAAGATTAATTAACGAAGTGCCCGCGACGCGTGTTGTTGTTTTAACATAAAATGTCGGTCAGTGGGTCGTCTTAGAACATTACTTACATTAACATTACTTATTGTCTTATAACAATCGACAATACTGTAGCTTTCCATTAGTAAAAAAATTTTCCAAATCGGAGCAGTAGTTCCGTAGATTACACCATACATACAAACTCAAAATTTTACGTCTTTATACATACTTTAAGGTAGATGCATTAGGTAGGTAACTAGGAAGGTACCTAAAGGGATTTTGTTCACACTTTGTGTAACCAATTATTCGGAATTTCGTGTTTAGATATTAGGATATTATGGGTGTAAAAATTAAGGTAGAAGTGTGAAACCATACTGTTTTATCGATGTCAAGTACACATTGTGTAACGAAATTTTCTGTTTATTAACAAGCCCTTAATAGGAAACGCATACATTTTTTTATTAAATCTGCTAAATAGGTTTTATGCAATATTGCAAGACTCAATTTTGTGACACTTCTGTTGATATACTTAAAAACAATACTTTTAGTTTTTTTTTCATTGCTAAATAGGACTGCCTGCTTTTGAATTCGATCACGTCTCATGAAAAGCGATAGATGAGGTCTATGATGGAACGAGCGTGCCCAGAAGATCCCTGTTCACTCTTGCTTTGAAGGCAGACGGGTTAAAAGTGGGAGGGAACACAGAGAGTTCCACACTTTGACTGTGCGCATAATAAACGAGGATTTTGCTTATGCATTTTACTTAAGCATTTTGTTTATGTTCAGACTTCAGGGTGTGTGTCAGGTATCTTCCTATTACTTAAATAATATTATTTAAACTTGAATTTTAATGGAGCATTGGCGTAGGTAGATTAGAGTTTGATAAAGGAAAGATTAAAATCTTTCCTAAGACAAAATGTTCTCGAAATTATATAATCTCTACTAAATAATTTTAGGTAGGTATAAGTAAAGTAGATTATTATTTATAACTTCACTGAGGGCTATTTCGATTCAGTAGGTAACTATTTTAAGATAGGCTTATCTAGTTTAATATTTTAGCTCTTGGGTAGAATTACCTTTTTAAAACGATTAAGAGCCGGAATAAAAATGGAATAAGTATTGTAGAACTGTAGAGTCGTTCCTAAAAATACAGGAACGGAATATTTTAGTTCCTTTACAAGAATATATGTACTTTCCTAGTCAAATAAAAATATGGATTTTCTCAAGATACATATCTCGATACCATAAACATCAATGTTTATCACAAAAGCATCTGAAATTGGTCAGGTTAATTTATTTCACGAAAATTTATTTTTTTATTTTTCCGGGACCTGTCCTACAAAATTGGACTAGGTCGATGGCTTATCTACATCAATATTTTCTTCTTTCCATTAAGTAAGTCCTGTAAACTAGTAAGTATAATATATATATTTAATTATTATGAATGAATGGGAAAAGATACTTACAATATCAAAGTTAAATCCTTCGGACTTCTTTCGCACTTCTTTATTTTTCACATCAATCCACTTTCCAGATAATTTGTAGTCAGTTCATTATTAAAAATAAATTAATGGCACATAAATGGTGATAAGTTTTTTTCTAGCACCCTATAGTCCAGACCACCTGTTCAACAATTCAACTTTCGATCTTGCAAGAGGAGACCCGGCGACACACAAGCAGCGTCTAGCCGGCGTTTTTCAAATGCCGCTACAAACATTCCCGCTATATCCATTTTCCCGCCAAATTAATGGTTTTACACCTCCGAATTCAGAAGGCATACTTGGCAGCATAAATTAATAGTTCCAACCAGCTTTTTCATTTATCCGCGTTATAACAGCTTCATTCATACTTCAGTATAACCCAGTCAAAATCAGGAGAAAGATCCGTTCTACGATAATACTGCAAGGAAGTTATAATTTTCGTTTTCGTCACATAATATAGCGCTTTCAGCGACATCTAGCGAAGTACTAACATATTTTGTGGCACAGTTCACAGCGACATCTATGAATAATTGTACTTACTTAAGTAAGCATTTTGAATAAAAGAGCATTTTAATGATAGTAATGAAAATTGATTGAACGAAAGTTCTATTTACATGAATAACATTCTTATCGTGAGATGAAAAATATTATTTTATGTTGATTTTGCAGTGTTTTTATTTGTTAGAATTAGTTGCTTCATTTTTGTATAAAGGCAACATCCACCATTCTACTTTCAAATAGCTATTTGTCATTGGTCAAAAATGGTCAAATGGTGATGGTGACTATTGCGCTGTCACTTTGACGGATACAGAACAGAATTTGACAAAATTGTTTTTTTTTTATTTTTGGATTCTTCATTCTTCTCTTTTGTCAAAATAGGAATTCAGACGAAATATTTGAGCAGTAAAAAAAATTAAGGTACCCTACACAATTATTAGTTTAGCACAAGTTTTAACTGTTCTAAAATCCACGATGTTTCGACCTGTTTGCACAATCGGCCAAAGGATTTCATTCGAGAGGAAAACTAAAGAATTTATCAGGAACAAAGTGGTTAGACCCGCTTCTATCTTGAACCCGGCTGAAAAAATTAAACTTTACAACAAGGAGAATAAGGAACTGTTTGGGCCTTTGCTCGAGACGAATAAACAGAAGAAACAGCGCGCACAGAAGGCGGGTGAGTGGTAATTTGTTTGTAAGGTTTCAGCAACCTTGCTGTTGAGCGGATTTACTACTTTCTAAATGGCAGGCAGCTGCATGAGGAAGCCTCTAGTACCTCACTAGTGCACAATCTGATCCCATTGTGTCGGTAATAACTGTCGTGTTTACACTCTCGTGTTGACTTTCGATCTCAATTTGTGCGTACCTACGTACTACGTATCATAATAGCGTCCGCGTAGCATACTTTGCCAATTAACATCATATGACATTTCTGTTTTGGCGCCGCGAGATACACACGCGCACGCATAACGCCGCTTTTATCTGTGTGTTGCAGCTAAAAATAGAGCTTCACATCAAAACAACAGCGCATCTGCTTCAAACGAAAATACATTGAAGTTCTTAGAAAGTACAGAGAGAAATGGTAATAGACAGAGTCAGACGTTGACTGGCTATGTGAAGTATAACCCTGTGCTAGCTGTGAATGTGTTAAAGAACAAAATGTGGCAGAATACGAGGCATTGTGTGAATTTCGTTGGTGTTGTCTTGAATAATACGGTGAGAGGTGTAGCTACATCTGCATCATGTAATGCAGCCCGTAGCTCTCCCGCACAGCCGGGGTATGTAAGTGAAGACAAGATCCTTCAAATAAGGCAGCATAAGAATGACTTTGCGCAGCAGTATCCTTCTGTGACCCTGATCTTGAACAAAACTATGACCGATGATTCTAAAGCTGCATTAGAGAAATGGAAACAAGAGAGGATTGCTGAATTGGGAGAAGAAGAGTTTAATAAATTCTATGCAGGTATGTGTGACCCCATTTTCTTACATGTAGTAGTTTCTTTCTATACAGGGTGAAATTGAAAACATGCAACAAAAATCGGCTGTTCCCTACATTTATGTTCGCATAACTCATCAAAATGTAGGGAACAGCTGATTTTTTTTTGCGATTTCAGGTTTGGTCCCACAGTAAAAGTTGTTCATAATGATGATTACAATCTACCATTTCGATTTGTCTCATGTTTTCAATTTCAACCTGTATAATATGTTTAGGACACAACCAAGCACAGAACCGGTTGAAGTGTTGGTGATTGGGGCCTATGTCCAGCACTGGACGTCTTTCAACTGAAATGATGATGATGAGTATGTTTAGATCACCGGTATCTCATCATCATCTGCCTAGCCTTTTCCCAATTAAGTTGGGGTCGGCTTCCAGTCTTGCTGGGTGCAGCTGAATACCAGTATTTTAGATGGAGCAACTGCCTATCTGACTTGCGCAACCCAGTTACTGGGTTTTATTATGATAACCAATATCTGTTTCAATTATTAGCTTGCACACAATATGGTTGATATAGGCATGACTATGCAGGATACCTTATAAATCATTTTAAAAGTAGTAATGAAACAATATTTATGACTAGTTCCCAAAGAAGAATGATTCAATAAACAGGCCTGAAACATAAAACATGATTAATTGTGCACTTTTCAAGAATACCTACATAGAAATGACAACATAATTTTGATTATTTATTACAGTGGGGTTAAAATGTATGCCACAATATTGAAAAAGCAGTTTAACTGTTTAATATCATAACTCAAACTCAAAGCATTTATTTCAATTAAACCAATTATAGGCACTTTTAAATTGTCAAGGGGTTGGTCAGTCAGAAAGATGAAGCTAGTTATAATTGAGTAGTACCTACTTTGGCTTTTGTGGGTGTGGCAAGTAAACCCCACTCTTGGGGAGAGTCAGCAACATGACCTCCTCATGACTTATTTTTTATAAATTTCTATACTAATAATAAAAAAGCTGAAGAGTTTGTTTGAATGCATCAATCTCTGGAATTACCAGTCCTTAGCATTTGATAGCTGAATTCTTGAGGAAGGCTATAGGCTATTTAACATCAAATTGTCCTAATTTGATGTTAAATAGCCTATAGCCTTCCTTAGGAGACAATCAACTCAGCCTATCGCAGTCCACTGCTGGACATAGGCCTCCCCCAGACTGCGCCACAACACCCTGTCTTCCGCCTTCCGCACCCAGTCTACCCTAGCCACCTTCTTTCCTTAGGAGACAACCAAAAAGAAAAAGAGAGCCAGGGAACGCTGCAGGCTATACGATGCGATAGGGTGGGTTAGGGAACAAGAAAGTCGAAGTAGCGGGCAGAAGCTCGTAATTGATAAAAGTTACCTTTAACAAAGTAAGAAAATCTGTTATTAAAAGAAATGCTATAATAAAAAAAATACAAGTTCAATGCTATCTCATAAAAACAAACAAACAAACACACATCCTCTCACCCCAAACGCATATACTGTCGTCTCCGTACCGTCGCGGGTAACAACAACACACTTGTTTAAATATAAACTGTACAGTTGTTGTCTCTGGCACAAAACAAACAATTTGTAAGCAAGTTTTGCATTGTATTGACATTTTTTTCTTCATTTGTCACTTTTTGCCTTTATTCGAACTGCTTTCGGAATAAAATAGTAGTGGTGGCTTTACATGCAGTGCAACAATGAAATTTTACATAAGCAAAGTTGTCTTTAAAAGATCGCTTATAGGGCGAAGAAAAGGTTGTCCTTTGGATGGATTAAGAGAGAATTCATTATTACGAACTCAGTAGCAGCCTAGACTCCAGTCTAGGCTTGTTTCTAGAAATCTGAATAGGATTATGCATGGGACGTAAAACTGGTGAAGTAAATATTTATTTAAAACAAGCATACCTACCAATAGCACTGTCACCTACAAGTCAAATTAAATAACATCTAAAATTGGCATTTCGGTAACCATGCAAAGTACAGGTAGGTATGCATGACATTGACATATGAATATAAGAGACAAAGGAGAAAAATTAAGTGTGTCTAGAAGACCTAAATCTAGAACACTACAAAAGAAACTATTTGAGCTACATAGAGGTGCACTGTTCGCATATTTGATGGTGTGTTATATATTAGGTCCTTACATATGAAATTGGCGTTTTTCGTACTGGCCACTTTAATCACGAATTTCTCCTCTTTGGTAAGGAATTCCAAATTCAAATTTGTACAGCTATTTACTCATGTATTTGTGCTTCGATGACCGTCATTCATTTGTTTTTTTTCTTCTGTTTTTTCTGTTTGCGTCACTCATTTTACAAAATGGAAAATTTAAAATATCGCATTATTTACGAGTACGAGTTCCGCCGTGGCACTAGTGCTGCGGAAACGACTCGAAGGGTGAATGATGTGTATGGCGGTCATGTTGCAAAAGAAAACACAGTTCGTTTTTGGTTCCAACGTTTTCGTTCTGGAAATTTCGACCTGCAGAACAAGCCCCGTGGACGGCCTGAGACCCAAGTTGATAATGGAGAATTGAAGGCTATTGTGGAAGCGGACCCATCGCAAACCACGTCCGAGTTAGCTGCAGGCTTCGATGTTAGTGATAAAACTGTTTTAATTCACTTGAAGCAAATTGGGAAGATTAAAAAGCTTGAAAGGTGGGTACCTCACGAATTGACTGAAGCAAACCGGCAAACGCGCGTCGACTGCTGCGTTACATTACTTGAATTGGAATGTCTTAGACATCCTCCGTACTCCCCGGACCTTGCTCCAACAGATTACCATTTTTTTCGCAATTTGGATAACTTTTTGCAAGGGAAAAAATTCAACTCCGATGGGGCAGTCCAAATCGCCTTCAAAGATTTTATTGATTCCCGTCCGACTGGTTTTTTTAGTAAAGGGATCAATGAACTACCTATAAGATGGCAAAAGTGCATTGAAAACAATGGTTCATACTTTGATTAATTAAATATATTATATTAAAAAATATTCGACTTTTTGTTCCTTCCATACAAAACGCCAATTTCATATGTAAGGACCTAATATTATGCAATGATAAAGACACAAATTACCTACTATTTTCTCTGACCATTTTGAAGGCTTATTTTACACAGCTGCGCCCCGCGGTTTTAGCCGCGTAAGTCTCGATCCCGCGCGAATATCGGGATAAAAAGTATCCTGTGTCCTTTCCCGGGACTCAAACTATCTCTATACCAAATTTCATCTAAATCGGTTCAGCGGCTTAAGCGTAACGAGGTAACAGACAGACAGACACACTTTCGCATTTATAATATTAGTATGGATTAAATTGCTAACAATCTTGTGTTGAATGTAGTGAAGGTGACTGCTTTGCTTAATGTCATAATCATCATTAAGAAATAATACTTAATCATGCCAAATGTTTTTGCTCACAATTCCTTGGCAAAAAAGTACTTATGCAAGAAATGCATAATGTATCATTTGTTAATCAAAAATGTTTTTTTTTTTTTTTGTTACTTTTTTATTATGCAAACATTGAGTAGTTTTTAAATAATGAATTACATCATATCATAATATGTTTTTGTTGTTATGAAATCAGTTGAGTTAACCTTTCCGAAGCTGAGTTTCTGTATGTTTCAATCAATTAAAATATCTTCTGTCAAATCTGTGGTTAGCTTTAATGATTGGTTGACCGCAATATCACCAATCAAATTATGTAAGTTGGTATAAGATTGACATCAGATTTGATTAGGCTCTCAGAAGCAGGAACCCAGCATAAGGGTGCGTTTCCACTGCAGCGGAGCTGGGCGGAGCGGAGCGGAGACGTGCAGGAATCGCCCAATAACAGACGAGACGAGTGACGCGATGAGGATTTCAACCATTGTGATTCTTCGATTCCTGCACGTCTCCGCTCCGCTCCGACCAGCTCCGCTTCAGTGGTGTCCGGGCCTGAGGCTGCTTTTCCACCAGAGATGTGCTACGCAGCTATGTTGCGAGGATGTGATAATTAAGCTACGAAACTATGTGACTGTTTCCACTAATGTAGCGGAGCGAGTAAGATGTGCAACTCAAGCTATGCGATGCATCGACAGCACGGGGAGCATGTCAACTGTCGGTGACAAACGCGCGCCTACTGTAGGCACTCTGCCCTGCACATAGCTACACCACTCGCGAATCCATAGCTCCCAACCATAGTACCCATCCGTGACGCATCCTGCCATATAAAAAACATAGCTTAGTTGAACCCGTTTCCACTGCTATGTGGACCAATAAATATGATTGGTGGATATCAAACGTACCTACGTAGCATAGCACATCTCTGGTGGAAAAGCAGCATAAATCTGATGGCATTGACCACACAATTTGAATAACAATCTTCGAAAGTGAATTTATTAATAGCAGGCATGAAATAACTGCACACACGTACCCTAGCCCTTTTGTGTTATAAATATCTCAAATATAAATAAGTAGGAGCCGTTAGTCTGAACTGCGCCTAATTCCTGCCAAGACAGGACATGTATTGTGTGATGTTTAAAAATGTTCTAACTAAAACTTTAGAAGTACTTTTTGGCGGTCGTCACTGGCGCCGTGAAGTTTCGTCACATGATTTTGTATTTTATTTTTAGCTCCTGAAATGACAATTTAATGTGCGCTTTTATCATTTCTAACGTGACGATATTATTACGATAACACATGGAAGTAAAATATATCGGAATATGTATATAAATGAAGACGCTTTTAAATATCCGTTCACGATAACGTAATAAGGTGCACGTATTTCCATATATTTTATGTACGTGGACTTCCACGAATATATCGTCACGCTAGAAATTATTTAAGCCCATATTGTGTTTATAAACATTTTCAATTAATACGTCTTTTCCTAAAGAAAGTTGTTTGAAAAGTTCTATATTTATGTCTGTTATTTATATGGTGTACATAATAAAGAGTATTCTATTCTATTCTTTCGAATAGCGGAGTTCTCCGATAGTAGTACCTACCTTACGAAATCCGTCTAGATATGACATCATACATAATTTGCATTATTAGCCAAACAATTTATCACCTGTAGATCCAAAAAATTAGCATCAATGCAATTGAAACAAAACGTTCACTAAGGTATATAACAGCTACGTATGAAGTAGCAAGTTTTCGGTGTCATAGAATTCATAGCGAATGGTGACCTTGAATTGACAAACAGTGAAAAGAGCAACGATCTTCGCAGGGTGGCTTAACAGAATCAATGAAGAGGAAACGTGTTATACTCGTGTTTTTCTCTTAGTTAATTAATAGGTACTATTTTTGTTTTTCCCCAACTATATTATATACTTACGCCAAAATCAAAACATAGATCAGTGTCAGATATACAGTATATCGTAAAAACATATTTGGACTAGTATTATTAACCAGCGAGAAAACAGAGGATTTCGTATACATAATTATATTAGTTGATGAACGTCAACGATTACGTGACCGCGTTTCCTCTTAATTTAACGGCATGCAATTAAAGAGACCTTACCTAGTGATGATGAGGTAGCAACATCATAATAAAATAATATTTCTTCTGTCATCCACAGCTCAAATGGCAGTCGGCACCAAATTCCACAGCACGCTAAAGAACTACTTCACCCAACCACAGACGCAGCTTCGTATAGAGAAAGAGGTTGAAGGAGTTTGGGTGTCAGTAGCGGATGTTTTGAAAAGGATATCAGCACCGAAAGCGATAGAATCGAATGTTATACACCCTGTGTTGAAGTACAGGGGGATATTTGATGCGATTGCTGATTACGAGTGAGTAGAGAATTGTATGACTTATTTATTTAACCTCCTCTTTAACGAGACTAAAACAGATAAATTCATATGGAAGTCGGGGGACCGTTCTGTGGAACACCTTCTATTCTAAGAGGTCCCCGACCGCCATATGAATTTATCTGTCTTAGTCTCGTTACATAAATTCTTGAAGTCGGGGGTTTTTTAATTATTTTATCCTTTTCCAATTACATTTAACCGTCGTGGGTTTTTTCAAAATGTTTAATAACTTTTCAAATTGTGCTAGTCACTCTGAAATCAATTTAATTACCACTAAAATAAAGTTAACAATTGGAAAAAAAATTTGAATAGACCTTTAATAAATGGTGGTAAAAACCGCATCTAAATGTAGAAGTGTGTGTAGTTTGGAAGATATAAGCGGTCACAGAGACAGACGCGAAAAGCGCTCTTGTTTTACACTATCCCCATTACTAACGTTGTATAGCGTCTGTATAGTTACACAACGTTTTGTCTTCTTCTTTCGAAAGTCAAATTACTGACGACTGAAAGAGAGAAATCGATGTTTAACTATTCATCTGATATAATACGTTTATTAGTAAGGGGGCTAGTATAGATTCAATATGCATGACTGGAAAACATAGTCGATTAGTCAATAGTGCAATGGTCTACTTTAGTTCATTTACATACACTTATCTCAGGCTCCAGACATATTGCGCAAAGTCGTGTAGGTGTGTTGGTCTGCGACCGGCTGTGGTCAACGGAGCATAAAACAGTCTCGTTTGAAAAAGCCCTCGGGCTAGGCCACGCTCAAGGTTGATAAACTGCGTCACTTATTAACAGGGAAAGTTGAAATGGTCCCGTAAAGAATTTTATTGAGGGTATCATGGCCTCACGGTTGCCGCCGTTCGATCTGAGTAGGGTAATTATGCTGACCGTCCTTGTAGTAGAAATATTTGTATGAGGTACTTCTCACTGCTACTGTACTGCTTGAAAATCCTCTCTAGGGTGTACCTAGTGTACCTACCATTTCTTTTTTTTAATTTTTTGATTGGAAATCATCAAATGACCCCTCCCGCTCTGGGTGGAGCGGAAGGGAGTGTCAGACTCTTACTGACTAAAACCTATCCGTGTTCCTTCCTTAGCCCTTTATGTTCCGGGGTAGCGGTAACCCTTTCGGACAATCCCGCACCCCCGGCAGTGTATCTACCCTAGAGGTGATTTTCAAGCAGTAGCAGAGCCAGTTAGAAGTCCTGCCTTGTGTTATTTAGATACTGGTCTAATCTTTGAATATAGGATCACCCAGTAATCATCAGGGTTAAGTTAAATTGAAGGCAAATCCCAAAGTATTAGGTTTAGCCCCGTATTTATTTGCCCGTCTCTCAATTGAGAGTTCCTCTAATATTATTTAATCACATACTGAAGTTTTTGTCATGTTTAGACCGGAATTTCTTACGTTTAAAATAAGGAAATTCAGATTCTACACTATGACCACTCTGCCATGACTTAGCACTAAAATAAAATGAGACTGGTTTTTACGAGTTTAGCATAGATTAACGGTAAAAGAAATCTCATACAACGTCATTGCTTATTATCATAGTTTATCAGTATCGCCCACAAAATGCCTTAGATAAAGAAGTCACTGACATCCACGATTCGGAATAACAGATTGCTAATGTCAAGGGAAAACTCAAGGTTATCTCGCTTTATAATAATCTTCAATACAGACACTCGTGCCAAAACTCTTCGGATACCAATGCAGTGAAGTGATAAAAATATATTTCATACTAGCTGTGCCCCGCGGTTTCACCCGCGATAAAAGTATTATAGTCCTTTTTTTTTTGAGTCCCTTTACAAATCTCCACCCCCCTTTTTAAACCCTTAAGAGATAATTTCAGGGATAAAAACTATTATATGTCCTTCCCCGGGATGCAATCTATCTCTCTGCCAAATTTCATCTACATCCGTTCAGTGGTTTAGGCGTGAAAAGGCAACATACAGACAGACAGAGTTACTTTCGAATATATAATATCACAACTCAAACTATCTTCGTACCAAATTTCATCTAAATCGGTTCAGCGGTTATTAATTCCCCATACAAACTTCCACCCCCCTTTTCACCCCTTTGAAGGATGATTTCTGGGATAAAAACTATCCTATGTCCTTCCCCGGGGATGCAATCTATCTCTCTGCCAAATTTCATCTAAATCCGTTCAGTCGTTTAGGCGTGAAAAGGTAACATACCGAGACAGACAGAGTTACTTTCGAATTTATAATATTAGTATGGATATTAGTATGGATTCTGTTAAGTACCTATTTCAGAATAGGTTGATGATAGATCTTAGAGAGACAAATAATAGTTCTATACATTGTTTTCAAGATCGCTTTATTTATTTGAAAAACCGGTCAAGTGCGAGTCGGACCCGCGCACAGGGTTCCGTACAAATTTGTAGGTATGTAACTACAAATTTACGGTTTTCGGATTTTTCCTTAACTTGTGCTATTTGACATTGCTTCTTGCCAAATCTCATGATTCTAGGTTAACGGGAAGTACCCTATTGATTTTGATTCCCTTGTGAGTGTCAAAATATGCGGCTTAAACGGAACATAAGCGCCCGTACCGTTTGCGTTGACTTAGAGCTCTTACACACGAGCGGCATGTTCCCAACGGCAGAGGTAACTGCAGCCGTCGACGCGCGCCGGCGGCAACCGTGGACGCGTCGACGGCAACCGTTGACGCGTCGACGGCAGCCGTCGACCTATATCTTCGAAGTCGAAATGTCGACGGCTGCCGTTGACACGTCGACGGTTGCCGTCGACGCGTCCACGGTTGCCGCCGGCGCGCGTCGACGGCTGCAGTTACCTCTGCCGTTGGGAACATGCCGCTCGTGTGTAAGAGCTCTTAGAAGATTGATTTTTTTCACTACTTCAAGAGATTGCAGCCTTGAGTATTTGATCATTTCAACTTGATAACTCCACGCCTTCCTGAGAAAAAGGATCTTGACAGACAGACGGACAACGAAGTGATCTTAAAATGAGCAGTAATCTCTTGTATCGGCACGATCTATTTATATTTAAGTAGTTTGTATGAGAAAATCTCGAGTGAGTTGAGACGGTGAGAGAATACTTGATGGTGTTAGAAGCTTCTTTCTTTTGTTAGAATAAAATGAAATTGTTTGTTATTATGTAAATAGATATTCCGATATCCACCACTCCATTTACCTTATATTTTCTCAATAAAAAAAAACTAGTCTGATAAGAAAATGTCGACATTCTTTTAAATTAGGAAAAAGCTAGATGAAATCGACATTAGAAGAAAAGGCGAAAGAAACAAATAAATTATTCAAATTCAAACAAACAAAATTTACTTACCCCCTTACTAATAAACGTTGTATAATGTCTGTATAGTTACACAACGCTGTCTTCTTTCGAAAGTCAAATTAATGACGACTGAAAGAGAGAAATCGGTGTGTAACGTTTATTGTTACTTGATAACTCATCGTGACTGTCAAAAATTGTATCAATGTTTTACAACCACCAGTTAGGTACTTCTCAAAACATTTACCTACATGATAATACAAGCAGATGTGTTTTTATCGGTCAAGGCCCGCTAATGAGACACAATTGATTTTCTATTGTATCGTGCCACATGTAGTACGCGTCGGGCTTGACCGGTTAAAACACTGATTCGTTAATTAATACCTAAGGTAAATTTGCCAAAAATGTAAACAACAATGGCCGCTCAAAATTGAATAAAATCGATATACAAGAACATTTATTATTAGTAATGTTTGTTTTCGTCTAAATCTCCGAGCTAACTAGACGAAAACAAACATTACTTTAAAAAAACATTCTTCAAAATCGATATACATCGATTTCATTCAATTTCGAGCGTCCGTTGTTGTTTACATCTTCGGCAAATTTGGCGCGGCCGGACTTCACCTTTCTTTTGTACTTGACATACTTACCTGGCATACAAATCCTGATAGGACACACACACATTCTCTAGGTAATAGCTTTTTAAAGGCCGAACCTTAATTCTCTTGCTTTAAAAATGAAGGTTAGCTAACGGATTTTTTGACAGATTGACTCAGATTACGTCCTTTAAAATAAGGGAATTGCCCCTCAGATAATTGTGTAATAAGATTGCACAATAATAATTTAATTATCACACAATATAACATAGGTAACAAAGGCGGCCTGTGGCTAAGTAATAGCAGCCGCACGGGTCGATCGATCAGGTTAAGCTGCGCTTGCCGCGGTTGGTCCATGGATGGGTGAAAATATTCACATACCAAGACTCCGTGCCACGGAAAGCACAGTTAAGTCGTTGTTCCCGGCTGGCATTCGTGGATCTTTGACAGTTGTTACGGGTCGTCAGTACCCCTGTCTGTCTGACAACCAGTCATACCAAGAGGTATCGTATTACCCAGTAACTGGATTGTGGAAGTCAGATAGGCAGTAGCTTCACGTAAAATACTGGTAATCAGCTGCATCTGGTTAGACTGGAAGCCGACCCTAACTTAGTTGGGAAAAGGCTAGGTAGATGATGATGAGATAATGACATCACAATATAACATACAAACTTCTTTTTTCTAGAGACAAACCAACGCTAATCGAATGGAAGAAATCTGATAAACCTCGCAAGTCTATAGCTAACACTTACGACAACCCCGTCCAACTGGCCGCGTACTTCGGCGCTGTTTGCCACGACCTTAACTACAAGCATTTCAACGTTAAAGACGCGTTGCTGGTCATAGCCTACACCGACGGATCCAAAGCTGATGCCTTCCACCTCCCCCCTGATAAACTAAGGGAACATTGGGCCCAGTGGCTGATTAGGTTAGAAGAGTACACGAAGAAGTTCGGAAATAATGAAGAAAAGAATTTGAAAGGCGGGAAAAGATTGTTTGAAGAAGATATCGGGAATCTCCAGTAAGTTACGGTAAGTTTTTATGATATTTTTCTAGCATGTTAGGCCTAGCAAACTGAAGTGGCAGTAGGCTGGCCATGTCTGTCGTAGGACCGATGGCCAGTGGAGCAGACGAGTCCTGGAGTGGAGACCGCGTACCGGCAAGCGTAGTGTGGGACGCCCCCCAGCTAGATGGACGGGCGACCTAAAGAAGGTGGCTGGGGTAGACTGGATGCGGAAGGCGGAGGACAGGGTGCTGTGGCGCAGTCTGGGAGAGGCCTATGTCCAGCAGTGGACTGCGATAGGCTGAGTTGATTGATTGATTGATTGAGGCCTTTCTAGGTCAGCATACATAGCCCCTCGATCAAGATTTTACTAAAATACCGTTCATCATTCAATATCATCGGCAATAATAAGCCAAAACGTCTACTAAACCTCATGAATCATTTATTTTCAAGGGGCACCGTGAACCATTATAAATGGCAAAAACACTACGTCACACGGCGATTCATAATTTCGAAGTCTCGATATAATTCGTAGGCAACGACTTGAATCTCGCGAACTAAAAGGTAAAATTGGCTATCCATTTTGGTGAACTAAGTGGAAATTAGGGCCGGGCTCCAAAATCAATCATCCAATTTTACCTTTTAGTTTAATTAAACCGAACTCAAAAGTACGAAACGTCATAATTCTAATGTCGATCTATCGGAATTAAATTCAAGAGTAAGCACCCAGATTAAACGTAGATACCTTACGTTCGTACATAGAGATAAACCATTTTAAAAATGAACGCCCCTCCACTGGTTGTTGCGTAATGCATACACATTTCAAATGTTTGTACAGAAATTTTAGTGGAGGGTCGTGCAGTTTTATAATGGTTTATCTCTACCTACGCTACGTTTAATCTGAACGCTACGTTACGTAGCTCGTTTTATGCAATTCATTCAATGTGTTTCAGACGCCTTAAATATTTGACATTTACTTACATGTTTTTTTTTTTGCTTTTCCAGTGGAGCCGGATAAGAAACCGAAAATGGATATAATTTGCCTAAAAATTACAAGTTTGGGTCATTATTATTACTACGCCCGCCTTTTCACATGTTATTTTTAAATACACATTATTATAAAGGCATTATGTTACGAAACTGTCACCCAAGTTCAAGTGGCTTAACAATTTTCAAATTATTCCTATTTTAAAAAGTCACACTAAACTTGGAAGTACCTATGTTAAACGAATCATCCTGTAGATTTAGAATATTCCTAATGAAAAATTATTGAATGTAAAATACTGATTTCAAACGTTGACTTATAAACTGTTCGTGCCCGGCGTCGCCTGAGGGAATTTCATGTGTATCCCCCATCCAAAACTCCGACATTTCCGGTGGATTTTCCAAAAAAATTCATTCATACAATCCTTGTCCGGACAGTTACGAACACAACAAAAAAACAACCAAATTGGTTGAGCCGTTCTCAAGTACAGATCTTTCATACATGCGTTAATTGTTTTTTATTTATATAAGTAGAAGTAGATTAAACATCTGAATAGTCATGTCTGTTACTTTGCTTCAACGGTGACAATACGGCACATATACACGACTTACACACTGGGGATTACAGGACCTAAACGCAAAAAATACATATTCACCTGTACACTGGGTGAGTTCACAAGGGCCACCTACTGTTTAGCATGTAAGGTATAGTTAAGTATATTTTAAGTTACTTTGTCACATTAGATTTATTACTATCTGTAATGGCAAAGGAAACATGTGATGTGATAAATAAATAAAACGCAAGTTTCATAATGCCTAAGAGTATAAGATCGACTACAGTAAACAAAATTACTAGCGTGTGCGTGTGTTGTGTTATCGCGCTTCTCTTTCTTTTCTATACAGTCCGACAGTGACCGCGCTTTAGGTCATGTAGTCCCTTTAAGTGCATGTTATAGGTCTTCTTCTATACTTATTTCAGCTTCAACACAGCGTTATAGGACACATCACCGCATTATACAACAATAATCTGATTTGCTGCATACAATATCGATTCTTCGTTATATTTAGACACCGACCAACCTACAAAAGATCGTATACCGTTTCGTATAGAATATCATACATCCGAAACTATTTTATTCGGAACTAAAAGGTAATGAACTTAAAATAGAGCAATGTACGGGACATTTTTCTTAAATATTCTGGTCCGTTTAGATTTGGACATGTGACATAGTTGGCGAAATGCCTATTTCCATCGGAACTCAGACGTTGTCAAGGAATTATGACATTTCTTGTACTAGACGTGGCGTCAATATGAATGAATTACGAAATGCTATCAGGATTTGTGTAAGTCTCGTCTGATGAAATTTTAATAGTAGTCTTACAAGAAAGTGATAGAACAAAAATCAATAGTTTGAAATCAGTACATTGTTAAGTAATTCGGCTAGAAATGTTTTGAAAGTATTTATAACAGACTGGGTAAGTGTCGAATGATTGTTACCTTTATACAAATGACTGTAGATATGCCATTTTGGTTCGACTTCGACCAACGGAGAAACTCAAATATACATCGCTTAAAGCGCATACTACATAATATACATAATACAACGCAAGCACATGCAAAACGTGGTTCAAGCGGTGTAAGCCGAATATAAACCAAATATATATTTATAAACTTCATAATAATATATGCCTTGCATAAAATGTCCGACTCCATAATGGTGTATCTACAGTTATATACATTTTTTCATTATTGTATCTCATATCTACTTAGTTTAGCTAAAAAAACCTCACAGACATGATAGAAACCGATACCCTCTGTGAGGTTTCGCTTAGTTATAAAATTACTTATAATCACATTTTAAGTGACTTATAAATTACTCGAGTTCTCACACGGTTTAAATATCTGCACGCGTAGCATGACCGCCGTAGAAAAGGGTTTTGTCGACGGAAGTAGACAAAATGACAGATTGTAGAAATAGCGCCGTAAAGTGCATTTTCAACAAATTGTTCCTATGTTATAATGTTGGCTCCCCTGTCCTCCGCTAGGAGTATATGTGTTTTGTGCCCATGTCTGTCATGATAGTAGATATGGGAAGGCGATTCTGCGGATTTTTATAAGATTTATTATACGGTTTCCGAGTTAGAAACATGCACAAAACATTAAGGAGTGGTGAAGAATGAGAAGTGGTACTTATACATTGCTGCCAACATTACGGCAAAGCAAGTATTTGTTGAAAAAAGGGTTTTGTCGATGGAAGAATAGACAAAATGACAGATTGTAGAAATATTTGTATAATACGCATTCTACGCATCTAAGCATGGCAATGTATTCATTTTGTCTATTCTTCCAACGACAAAGCGTCATGCTACGCGTGACCTACCTTCAAGCATTTTGTAAAGAACGCTTGCTGGCTTTATCACAATACTATGTTATATATTTATTCGTTAATTCTACATGTTATAATTATTAACCGATTTTTGCCATACTTACTGTGTATTGACATTAAATTTTACAATTGTTTTTCTGTTTAAATGTTAAAGACTTATCGAATAATAACAATATAAGTACCCTGATTCAAACGATCGATAATGACTAACGACAAACGCGTAATCGTCAAGTTCTGAATCAGGAGACTGCAAGTCTAAAATATCTATAAGGTTTAGTTAGCAAATGTATTCGGCTTTGCCTATGTAAGTACTGCAGAACTGAAATACTGTCCTATGTTAAGATGGGTCCTTCGAAATGTTATCACAAAACGTCTCTATAAATAATGTTCGAACGAAGCTTCCAATAGTACTTATGTTTTTTTTCTGTCGAATTTCTACTGAATCTGAAGTTTTTATAAGTAGATTTATCTTTAATTGCCAAAAAAAATGTGTTAGTACTAGTCCATTATTGGTACAAATTGTGTTCAGTTTACTAAAGACATCCTCCTCGTCTATGTAGTGTGTATTCTTAGTCTCGGCTTTTCTTCTTTGGCCTCAAGTATCTTTGTTATTTGATAATTTTCGAAGAACTTATTATAATCACTCTAATGCTGTAACGGAGCATTGCTTCCTAAAAAGTTTCGAAATGATTTACAGGTGTTTTATAAAATTATTTATTTTTTTTGTGTAATTGTTAGTTTCCACGTACCTACTTGAGGACTACTAAAGGGCACTAAACGCCCATAGGCATAATAATAATGACAACTTATATTGTTTCTTCCACAAGCAAATTTTGTCTCATCAAAGTTTGTATGAAAGTGCGCGCATGTAGCGCGACATCTGGGAGACATTTTTGTCCGCGGGTTTGGACCCAACTGTCACCCGTCTATTGGTGGCAATGCAAGTGCGCGCACGGCGACAAAAAAGTTGCAGGCTAGCCAGTTTCCGCTCAACCGAAAATTTAACAAAAATGTGGCGTTGCTGTCGCTCCCGTGTGCGCATCATCCAAATCTCGGCGAGGAGACAGGGACAAAAAAGTTCTGGGCAACTAAGTTGCTCGTGGGAATCCCTCAAGTCGGTTCACAAGTTTTTACGAGAGACTTCATCTCTCGTAAAAACATCGAGCAATTTTGTACGTGGAGACTAACCCTTAGCGGGGCTAAAGTATGAATCGCGATCCCAGAATAATAATTATGTTCAAGATGAAGCTTTCTTAACATAAGTTTTAAATTGCATTTATTACTTCTATGCCCAGAGAATGTTTAAGTTTGTATTATGTTTACTGAATTGAATTGCCTTGATTTCTCTTGTCAAACGAATTTGTATCACCATGTTATAAGTATAGTATTTTGTTTAATTAATTGAACAAATGGCTGTTCAATTATTTTAAGAAATGATTTGTTTTTTGATATCCTAAAGCAAGTCATTTCGGTCTATATTTAATCTTCTATTTAAATGATATGTGTATTGTACTTTTCTTAGGTAGGTATATTTTGTATAATTTTATGCGTTCTTTATTATTTGACTGCTGATACTCCTTAGCCGTTTAAAATAAGGTCTGAATTAAGTTTATATCACTGTAATTCTCTGATATTAAATAATCTAGAATTATGTTTATGTATTTATTTTTTTACACCCTAAATTAATTCCCAATACAATGTTATACAAATTAAAAAAGTAGTGAGATTTGTTGTACCCACGGCTACCTATCAAGCTATTCATTTCCAGTATAAGCTGACCATGCATTGGTTCGGCTTGCCGTACAACATGAGGTGTAGCCCGCGAAATTCAATTTTTCTTACGTTTTTTGCAATTTGCAGATCAGTGTCAGGTTGTATCTTGATCCAAATATGATTCGCGACTATAATAGACATGTATTTACAGAATTATAGTCATTAGAATCATTAACCTTTGGTATGCGGGAAGGGGTCGCGAAACTGTACCCGTCGTCTGCGGCAAAATGGCACGACTATTTATCGCAATAGGTAGTGTTCAGAACTTCTTGAATCTTTAAAAAAAAATGTTTGGTAGGCATATATCTGGCTATTTTATTTGATAGTTGGAATACCAATGTATCTTGTTGTGCTATAATTTATTACTAAAACATTTCTTATAATTTACTTTTTCAATCGAGCCAAACGTCAAATTTCTCATCTATTGTAGCAATAGGTACATAGATATCAATAGGTAGATATTTTCAATATATTCTTTGATTTATTATTAATTTTATTTGTTATCCCGTTTAGTTCATTACCAAGGCTACCTACTTATATAAAAAACACCATGTTTCTAGTAAAATATAAGTCATAAATACTATTATGAAAATCACCTATCAATCACTTCAAAAAAATTCGCCATTTTGTACTTTCTCCAACAACGAATTTTGAACTGTTCGTAATAACTGTTTTATGGGTTTCACTCAATGAGAAATGGTTCTCTGTGGTTCGTTCATTCATCGGGAATAAATAAATAATACAATTTATACCGTATTATAAAGCATTTAAGAATAAAATCGTGTAAATGTGTCGAAGGTGCCTTCAGCACTGATCAGTGCTTCCGCAGACAACGGGTAGGTATAGCACTGATCAGTGCTTCCGCATATATCTCTTTAAGTTAGATTTCTACCACTAACACTTTTCCATACGATCTGTAAATACATACCGGTTATAGTCGCGAATCATATTTATTTATTTATTTATTTCCAAAACTTAATCTAAATTTACATTTTGGTTTTAGCCACACAACGAAAACCTCAGGGTTTATCTGTGTGTTGGCGAGCCGTTCACATAAAATTTTACAATAAAACAATTTTACACAAAAATATTAATTACTGAAATGAAATGGTGAATTGATGATACATAAAATATTTTATAATAATGATGTTAATAATGATTTGTGATAATGATAACTGATGATAACAAAATAGAGTACGATACACTGTATGCATTATGAGAAATTTTGTGTAAGGAAACGTTTAGATTTGTATTTATAACTTTTCGAACTCTTTTGGTATAAGGTTTGCAAGTCTTCTGGAAGTTTATTAATAAAAAAAGGAACCAAATATTCAGCAACCCTCATCCCGTACACGTTGTTGAATTTTGGTAGGATGTATTTTTCTCAGAAAGTCTGGTCTTGTTTTTTCGGTTAGCAGCTCCGGTTTATTGACTTCCGCAAGAGTAAAATATTCAACTTTATTGAACACATTCATAACATTACAATATTTAAAAAGGTCGTCGTCACTGTTTTTGAATTTCTTGTTTATATGTTTTGGCGTAATTACTTTTAATATTCTTAGTTGTAATTT
Organism: Amphipoea lucens; assembly: GCA_947508005.1. Lineage (NCBI taxonomy): Eukaryota > Metazoa > Arthropoda > Insecta > Lepidoptera > Noctuidae > Amphipoea > Amphipoea lucens. The sequence continues at coordinate 6,068,664 of OX382369.1, read as the reverse complement.
ATATATATCTGCCAGGTATGTATGATAAGTTCTCCCATAACTGCTGAGTCCGTAGTTGATAACCGAGTCTGCTAGGGCCATGTATAACATTCTAAGTGTTTTGTAAGGCAGTTTATATTTAAGTATACTAAGCTTACCTAGAATAGATCTGTTTGTTGCATACGTAATCTTTGTGCGGTCCCCAACAGAATCGGCTATCAACCATTAGACCGATATACATGTGTTTATCAACTACTTCTAATAACGGGCATTTGCAAGTCTTTGGCGAGCTATGTAAGCAAGTGTGTTTTGATCAAGATACAACCTGAAACTGACCTGAAAATTGCAAAAAACGTAAGAAAAATTGAATTTCGCGGGCTACAACTACCCATTCACCTTAAACTGGAAATGTATAACTTGATATGTCGCCGAGTGTACCATCAATATTTTTTTAGTAATCTGACTGCACCTCTGATCTGAGTACTATTATATTATGTTGCGACTGGGTCATGTACATAATAACGTAAGTGGGCATTTAAAACTAGCATGTATCATCTACATGTCGTGATTCTTTCTTGTTTTTCTGAGAACGGAAGTATAGAGTTAAATTTTCCCATAAATAACTTCACCCACGTTCTATCCGCCCTCGTTCCGCAATTGCCTGATGCTTGTTAGCGCGACATTGAATCATTTACACGTACATTAATAACATAAATGAAAAACATAATATAATTTAAAATTAGTACCATTCTTAGATCTATGACTAACTAATTATTCATGCAATTTTTAATTTCATATTGTCAAAACGAGAGAAACATGCTTAGAATGGAAAGTCAACCAGCTGTTATCGCATTCTATTGCAAATTCAAGAAGATCAGCGGAAAAAGTATGTACTAATACGACCTCTCTTTCCCACTCCCACGATACTCATACGCACTAGCGCTCAATTTTTATAATGTTTACCTACTTCGTATACAGTTGGGTTATTCCAATACGAAAACAAAGTGAAAGCCCAGTTGGTCTCTAGTAGTTCTATACGCGTTGTTTCAAAGTCCAAGGGCACAAAGATTTAGAAGTAAACTAAGTTTCCCATTATCAGATTATCAATCAGTGTTACTATCGAATTAAACAATAGAAGACGGATGTAGATGTGTTGTGTGTGAATATTACCTATTAATAAAATAACGGTGCAGTTTACTTCAGTTGCCTGCTGCGGCTCAAAAGCATTAGTTGTGTCGAACGGTATGATTCAAAACTCGTAAATATTTTTATCGCTTCTTACACAATTTTCGTAGGTAATTTTACTGCAAACGTTTAGAACCTTGATAATATATCTTTTTACTGCTTGCTATATTTTTTATTACTTATAATTATGCTTTCCGTTTGTTTCTTAGACAAATTCGATTTATGTTAGAAAATTATCTAAAAAGTTTTTACACAAGGTTTACGTTCAAGAATATCAAGTTATTCAAATCAATATTGCGTTGTTTTGAATAAATTAAAAGTTGATGTTCCAAAAATAGGATGTTTTTATGTGAAATCTTGTAGGTACACTGTACAAAAACAAAAATTTTAAGTTTGTTTTTTTTAATGATTTCAAATACCTACCTACTTACGGTCACTTGTATTTATTCATTGCTTTTTCATGATTATATTTTTTCATGCTAAAAAACTTAAGTAAGTAAGTACCTATACTTAAGTACTCTTTATTTTTCAGTCTTCCAAAGTCCAAAGATGGCATGTACAGTGAGAAGTAAAGTGCTAAAAGTTTTAAATAAACAGAAGAATGGATTTATATTTACAGTGGTCAGACAAAAGAGTTCCAATGTCCCAGAAAAAAATATTCTGACATCTATATTTAAAGATCTTCCCGCTACTAGTTACACAGCAAATGACTTTGTATGGCAAAACTTGGACCGGTGGCCTGATAAAACTGCAACGGTGAGTTATCTTTATTATGGATTTAGTACTGCTTTAAGAACTTATCATCGTGATAAGTAACACCATTTCTCTTGCCCGTATTCCAATTTATTTGTGCTCCGCACAACATGTATTTTTCTTGCATACTTCTCTATTAGTTGTCATCTCGTTAGTCACCCCCTTCCTTCCCCTACTCGTATAGCCTGAAAACTCACATGAAACCAATATTTTTTATATTGGTGTTATTTTCAGTAGGCTATATAAATAAATATACTAAGCATTGTTAGACAAAATCCACATTTATGAGAAAATCAGTATTATAAAAAAATAATAAATAGACCAGACCTCTTTTATTATGCTTACTTCACCTTAGCTTTTTATATCCCACTCCATGAAACTTATTTTATTTTATTTATTAGCTTTTTTTCAGTGATAGTAGTTGTAGTACAAAAACATTCAATATCACTTCTGAGTCTCTGTGTGCCCTTTAGCAAAGGCCTCCTCCAACCCGTTCCAATTCTCCCTGTTCTTTACCTGTCTAGTCCATGTCCTGCTGTCCTCCTCACCAAGCCATCCTGCCATCTTTTCAAGGTCCATCAAATACAAGTTATTAATTAAAGTATGTTGGGGTAAGATCGGCACTGGTATAAGACCGTATATCAGATTCCCACCTAATGTGGCAGTTTTTAATGCAGTAATAAACATTGGTCACAACATTGGTTGGAACATCATTATTTTTATTCTGCTATGACGAAGATCAGAGCGAAATTTAATTTGGCAGGCAATGAATTTGATTCCTACGGTCTTACCCCAGCAACGATCTTACCCCAACATTACCTTATTGAACATAAAAATCAAATTGTTGAACTAAGTATTAAATGGGTTTAGGAATTACTTAAAATTAGAGCTAAACCATGTTCTATATTTATTGCCTCCAGAAAGATGAATTTAAAAAAATGTTACCTATTCTAATTTAATATTTATAGAAAAATGGATTGGTTAAATTAAATTAGCCATCTAGGTATATTAATATCGTGCGGTCCATGGCCCTATACGAGGCCCCGGTGTGGGCGCGTTCACTGCGGCGCGGCAAGCCGCCCACGGTACCGCACGATCTCGGGTGAGGCGGCAAGCCTCCTTGCCGGACTGCCGCCATGGGATCTGGAGGCGATAGTCCTCGCGCGCCTGTATGAGTGGCACGCGGAGGCTCTACGCCGGGGGGAATCTCCGCATCCGCGGCAAATTGCGGCGGAGCGGACGGACCTCCGGCGCGATCACATCGTGCCGGACGGCGCGTACGTGTTCCACGCGCGCCTCAAAGAGATGTCAGCATAAAGGAAAGGGCCTATCAGGGCCGAAGCCTGCCGGGGGTGCGGGATTGTCCGAAAGGGTTACCGCTACCCCGGAACATAAAGGGCTAACGAAGGAACACGGATGGGTTTTAGTCAGTAAGAGTCTGACACTCCCATTCGCTCCACCCAGAGCTGGCGGGGTCATTTGATGATTTCCCATCCAAAAAAAAAGGTAATAAGTATATTAATATTATAAGTAAAGAGGTAAAATTCGTGAGCTGTTATGTAGGGGGCTTAGAGGGTACCTAATCTTCGAAACCACTGATCCGATTCCGAAAATTCTTTCACTAATGAAAAGCTACGGTATTGTCGACTGTCTAAGGATGTATTTTATGTTAGAACAAGACATTTCACGCGGACGAAGTCGCTGGCAGAAGCTAGTGAAAATAAACTGTTGATTAATTTAATCAATTTATCTCTGATCTTTGTCTTCACTTTAGGTAGGTATCTACAGGTAGATAAATATTTACTTACTTCATTTTGATTCTAATCTCACGGAAACAATTGGCTATTGTTACATTCTAATAATTTCTATCGCCACGATGTGTGAAACAATCATATTTTGCCCTATTGTCACTAGGTACCTACCTACATTATTAGTAGGTAGGTACCTAACTATCTAAAGTTCTTCTAACATAACAGACAGCTGTGCTGCTGGGGAGTTTGTTCCGTCACATCTTCCCAGCTGAAGCACTAGGACAGGGATGGCGAACCTCTATGCATTTTCGTGCCATTTTTTCCAATTAAATATTGACTAAGTAGGTACTAGAAAAAAACGTATTTTCACAATAATACTCTTTATTGACAACTATAAGCTTTCATAATATACCTTTATTTTAGGTATAATACAGTAATGTTAACATAAACAGTTTAATATACCTACAGGGTGAAATTGAATTCATGGACATCCTTTTAGGGGGTCATTGTAATCATCATTATGAACAACTTTTACTATGGGACCAAACCAGAAATCGCGGAAAAAAATCAGCTCTTCCCTACATTTTGACGAGTTATGTGAACACAAATGCAAGGAACAGCTGATTTTTTTCGCGTTTTTAGGTTTAGTCCCATAGTAAAAGTTGTTCATAATGATGAGTACAATGACCCCTTAAAAGGATTCCCATGAATTTAATTTCGCCCTGTATACTTACCCCCTTATTCATAAAACTTATCAAACCTATTTTAGTTAAAATGGGGTTTGTCTCTTTCTTACACACAGAAATGACAATGTGACAGATAAAGACAAACGTTCTATAAACCTATTTTAGCTAAAATAGAGATAAAATAGCATTATGAATAAGGGGGCTACAGTTTAATATATTATTATCTAAAATTAAAAAACAAATGAGTGCGACTTTTGCTGGTGCAAACTGGATGACTTATGTAGGTACCTACCTACCTAAATTCCTTAAATGATACCGTGCCCATATTATTTTGATACGTGCCACCAAGGGCACGCGTGCCATTTGGTTCGCCATCCCTGTACTAGGAAGTGGTGAAGAGACTTGTTGGGGGACCGTCTTATTTAACTATGACCATAGAATACTTAAAGTACTACGTACAGAAAGGACACTCCCTTCCCCGCACTAACATCAGCTACCGCACCTCACCCCGCACTTCGGCATATTCGTCTCCGGTTCTTTAACAAGAGCGCTCCCAAACACAAGAACCTCACGCACACATTCATACGTACCTACATATACAAACGTCATTTTTTAATGTAGTAGTAGTAGGTAATTATTTTGCGAGCGTTGTATGGAGTGTCCGATCTATGGTCCGGGGTGTGCTTTGACGTTCTAAAAGGGCTGATTCTCAGTCCAATTTGAATAAATTACTTCTGTTTTTTGTTTATTTATCATTGCCTCATAGAATTTTAATTTGGTCATATCTATCTGCTGAGCAATTCCAACCAATTAAAATGAAATGAACAAAGTTCATTCAATTTCAGTTGTCGCGAGGATATCGGAAACATCGAAACAAAGATGCAATTTGTAAAATAAAATCTACCTAAAAAAAAACATCCGAATTCAGAACCTGCTTCTTTTTTGAAGTCAGTTAATAAACTGCTTCAGTCGCTCCATGTAAAATAGGTTAGACTAGACTCCAACCCGAACATATGTAGTTGGGAGAAGGCTAGGCAAATGATGACCTAAAATAAACTATCTGATAGTAGGTATCAGAACATTGAAAAAGGAACTTATCCGCTACTTAAAGTGCAGTCTCGAATCCTTGGCCCCGAAACCCTGTACCTGTACCCTAGGTTGGTACAGACCTTGTGAGTTGAGGTAGTTCAGGTTCAATGTCCTAAAAATACGCAGCTTTCGACTTAGATGATAACAGTCTACGGATTTAACGGCTCCTATCTTCATTAGTAGATAATAATAAAACTATCGAATATAAATTGTCTGATTATTTTAGTGCCTTGTCATAACTTTAATAACTACAAGTACCTAGATTAGAATCAAAAATAGTAGATATTGATAAATTATACCTACTTTATGTTAAGATGATAACTGAAATCCGACTGAAATAGTCTAGTGTCACCCAATTGATGTAATGTATTTGCACTTAGGTATTGACAAAACAAGATAAACAATTTATCACCATGGCTAATCACTAATAATACCTACATTTAGCGCTAGCCTATAAAATCACTGCTTATCTAACATGAATTCCTCACATCATCACTTTAGAATAGAATAGAATACTCTTTATTATGTTCACCATATAAAGGACACTAAAGAGAGAGAGAGACTATAGAGAGGTACTAAAGGGAGATAGATAGTCTTTTGTTTTTCGGGAACCGTATCTACAGCTAGCGTTGCGCGTAGATGTCCCGGCCGCTCTATATAACGTGGGTAAGCCAGAGTTTAAAACAGGAGACGAACTAGGAGGGGGGAAGGAGGGGGGGCTTAGGGGATCAGATCGGAATAAATCCTTATTATGCCCTCAAAACTAATCAGTCACTGTCTTTTGTTTCATAGGTATGCGCAGTAACAGGCCACGGGTACACTTACGCACAAACGTATAAGATGTCCATAGCGTTCGCCGCCTCTTTGAGATCTAAGCTCAAGTTGCAGAACGATGACAAAGTTGCCATAATCCTGCCGAATCTACCAGAATATCCTGTCACGATTCTGGGGATACTACAAGCTGGCTGCGTCGCTAGTACGATGAATCCTGTTTATACTGCAGGTAAGGTCCTGTTTTTCTGGGATGTCTTTGGTACGGGCCTGCAATGTCTATGGTTTTGCAGATGTTCGTAGGTGGCAGGTGGCAGTGACCACTCGAATCAGGTGGTTGTTCTCTATCTAATATCATACGTACATAATCAGCCTATAACGTTCCCACTGCTAGGACACAGGCCTCATCCTTGTGAGAGCGAGTGGGCCATAATTCACCACGCGGGTCCAGTGCGGGTTGATGAATGTCACATGTCTTTGAATTCTTGGTTCTATAAAGACATGCCATTGCATGTTTTCTTTCACTATTTTGAGAGCAGTGGTGATAAAATAAATAAGTAACACAATGTAATGTGCCTGGGTTCGAACCTCCGGCCTACAACACGTGTTGTAGGCACATTACATTGTGTTACTTATTTTCTCCCCTGCTTACGTAAGCAGGGGCGCGAGTCGTTACCACTGATCTATGTAAACAAAGAAAAACACCAGCACTTTTTTTATTAACAATTCTATTTAAGATTACAATTTAAATTGCAATTACTTCATAGTTCCTAGTTATTGTCTATTGTATAGTCTTTAGATCACATAACTTGTAAGCCTAACCTGTGGGTTAGGCTTACCTACAAGTTTTCTAAATAATTCCTAAGTAGGTACTGAGAAACAACTGGCAAGGAATATTATACCTACTACTCTATAACAAGAGGCCTTGGTAGATCGAAGATTGATTGAATCGACACCATTTTCAAATTGCATGAGAGCATTGTACCTATTACTTACAGACGTAGTTTACTACGTTTTAGTTGCATGCCTTGAACAGGGTACAAAGTCTAACGATATTGTAAATATACGTACCTAATCTCGTGTAATCTCATGTTTATTTATTATGCTAGGTACAAATATGTAAATACTTATAACATTACTAGCTGCGCCCCGCGGTTTCACTCGCGTAAATATCGATCCCGTGGGAATATCGGGATAAAAAGTAGCCTAATGTTAATTCAGGGTGTCAGCTACTTCCATACAAAATTTTATCAAAATTGGTCCAGCCGTTTGAGCGTGAAGAAGTAACAAACATATAAACACGCACACACACTCACAAACTTTCGCCTTTATAATATTAGTGTGATAAAGCCACAAATGCACGTCTGACTCACCTTCGGATGAGCTCCGATTCAATGAAGGCAGACAGGAGGAAAAATAGGGGAGGCCTGTATGCCTCCCATTTTTTGGCCATACTTCCCAGTTTCTCATGCAGATGTTTCCCGCGAATTTGACAATATCATCAAATCGACGCGCTTTTGGCCGGCCCTGGTTTCCAAAGAAGCCTTTAACTCTGCAGAAAAATCTAAAACAAATGAATATTTCAAAAACTTTTTTCCTTTTCAGACGAACTCAAACACCAAATACAAATGATTAAATGCAAAGCTGTAGTTACGTCAAACATTTCGTACGCCAACGTAAAACTAGCCTTAGCCGAGCTTAAGCTAGACATACCAATAATTTTAACAGACAATGATGGTTTACCTGAAGGTACCATAAAGTTCGCGGAGTTTGCTCTAGATTTTAGCCTAGATACTAGTTGCTTGAAGTCAGTACATAGGGGGCCTAAAGACGTAGCCATATTGCCGTTCTCGAGTGGAACTACAGGTTTTCCGAAAGGTGTGGTGCTGACGCATGGAAGTGTGGTCGCTATGAACCAGCAGATCGCTGACCCTGAGATTATTGCTATTAAAGAAACCACGGGTAAGTTATCCAAAAGATTATTTTTGTTGCCATAATGCCGAAATGAGGAAAGTTTTTTTGTTTATGAACGGCTATAAGAGTAGGGGAAGACCAAAGAAACGATGGATGGACAGTGTGAGTGATGGTACGGTTAGAAAGGGGGTGACTACCGAGATGACGACTAATAGAGAAGTATGGAGGTAAAAGGCATGTTGCGCCGACCCCAAATAAATTGGGATACTTGCACGAAAATGATGATGATGAATGATAAATGCCGAAAGTCCAACCATCAGTCTTACCAAGGGGTGTCGTTTTACCCAGTAACTGGGTTGTGGAGGTCAGATAGGCATTCGCTCCATGTCAAATACCGGTATTCAGCTGCATCCGGTTAGACTAGAAGCCAATTCCAACGTACATATCGTCCGGCTGCGCTAAATTTGCCAAAAATGTAAACAACAATGGCCGCTCGGAAAATGTTTGTTTTCGTCTAGTTAGCTCGGGGATTTAGAAGAAAACAAACATTACTTAAAATAAATGTTCTTGTATATCGGTTTTATTCAATTTCGAGCGGCCATTGTTGTTTACATGTTGGGCAAATTTAGCGCGGCCGGACCTTAGTTGGGAAAAGTCTAGGCAGATGATGAATGCCATAACATGAAGAACACACCGCTTTGGCTTGAAGTACCCCCATTCGCCACTTACCAATTTTTAGTCCTATGAAGTAGCGGGCGAGAACACTGCCTTTAACCGGGCATAAAGCCCGACGACTCGAAGCTGCTGTTGAGAACTGCCTGATAATAAACTTAACCAAATAAAAGCACTTTGCGTTTGACCTGGGGATTAGATCCAGGACCAGCAATCGCGCTTGCGCCCACTAGATCAACGACGCAGTTAGTAAGCCCAGCGCGGTTGCTGTCGTTTTCACACAAAAGGATTGATTCAATTCACATCAAAAAGAAAAGAAAGAAAAATTGTTTATGCTGCACAAACAAAAGGCATATTACAAAAAAAAAAAATCATAAAATATTCTTCACAAGTCTTAACAAATTCGAAAATTGAATTCTGTTTTTCTTCTAGCAACGAACCAGGCGGTGTTGCCAGCAATCCTGCCGTTCTTCCACATATTTGGGTTCAATAGTCTCATGATGAACCAAATGGCACTGGGCGTCAAACTGGTCACTTTCCCGTATTTCAAACCTGAACTCTTCCTTCAGACCCTCGTTCAACATAAGGCTGAAGTTTTGTTCTTGGTTCCACCTATGGGTAAGACAAACTAATTTTTTTTAAATTTTACTTCTTATACGAAAAAGCAGAGTACAAACTCCAAAATATAGTCACAGAACTATATTTACAGGAACCATTTGATGCATTTTTTCCCTACCCATTGACTACACACATATATTTTTTACAGTTTTATACAATTTTTATTTTAGACAAACGTTAATTACAATATACAAGCTAACACTAAAATGTACTATGCACAACAACTACCTATATACCTTGGAAAAAAAAAGGAAAGAGCTCATTGGGCATAAACAAATTCGTCCGCATCGCTGTCAATGGGATAAGTGCCCAAAAGGCTGGCAGCATTGCCACTTTGGATGGCAATGCTGATGTTTGGGCTTAAAATAGGAAGGTCACGCACATAGGTCACCTGGTCAATAATTTACAGTAAAATACAATTGATTCTAGTCGTCCCTTCCAAAAGGTAATTTCGTATGGAGAAGAATGGGCAAGAAACTCCACCGTTACTCTTTTAAATTGTTTTACAATCTTTTGTATACATTAATTATGTAATTATATGTGAAGACGATGCACCTAGAATAAAATGACTATACCACAATAGGTAAACGAATTAACAATGAAGCCATGACAGGTAAATTAATATGTGATAGATAAACGGTGCTCACATATTTACAAATATTGTAAAAATAGACGGTTTTCTAAAAATTAACAAGTAATAAGTCTGTGTGTGAGTTAAAGTAATCACAGAATGTAAATCAATGACATAAAAAAAAATTAGCAACCAGTTTGATTTCGTCTAGACTCTACATTGTCCTTTTTTTTTTTTGCTGTCGGGGGGAAACCTTCAAAAGGCTCCTGACCTCCGGGGTCCTGGGTCGGAGAGTGTGGGATTTTTACCTCACTAAAACCACCCCAGTGATCACCATCAGCACATAGGGGCGGTCCCGGTTCCTCTTAAAAGACCAATTCCGGAACCCTCCCGTGCAACGCCTGTAAGGCACATCCCTGGGGAGACTAAACGGGCCTCCCCTAAGCCTCGATATGCACGGCAGCACTTGACCACTGTGCCACCGTCTTCCCTGGGGTCACTTTGTGGGCGGACAAGACTACATTGTCCTATGGAGCAGGACCAGTACGTTTCCTGGTTAGACTGGAAACCGACCCTAACATAGTTAAAAAAGGCGAGGTGGACGATGACATTATATCATAATTTTAAGTAGACTATGTTCCCTTTTTAACTTTACTACATACACGTTACAGTGGTGTTCCTGGGCAAGCATCCTGCAGTCACTCCCAAACACTTGGCGTCGGTCTACGGTATAGTAAGCGGCGCCGCCCCCATCTCGAAAGGAGACGCCGAAGCTGTACTGGCTAAAAATGTAAGTTGATAAGAACTGAATAAAACTGCGAAGAGATCAGCGGTGGCCAAGTGGTAACGGCCGCGGCTTACGAGTTATAGGTTTGAACCCGGACAGGCGCTTTACTTTGTGTAAATTATCTCATCACCACTGCTCTCAAAACGGCGAAGGAAAACGTCGTGAAGAAACCAACATGTACTAGAACCAAAAATTCGAAGACATTATGTGACATCTACCAACCCGCACTGGGCCCGCGTGGTGAATTACGGCCACCGAGAGGAGGCCTGTGTCCCAGCAGCGGAAATATTATAGACTAATTATGCTAAAATTGCGAAGAACTCTCCTAAAGCACTATGGAGTTTGATGCCCATTCATCTCCATACGAAACTACCTTTTGGAAGAGGGCATATACAAAGTGTAAAAAAATTAACCTTAAAAACTTTAAGAGGTGCTTTAGACCATCGAACTGAACAACTTTCACTATGGGACCAACTCCGAAATCACGAAAAAAAAAATCTGCTGTTTCATACAAAAGTTCAATACCTACTCGGCCAAAATGTATGAAACAGCTCATTTTTTTTTCGTGATTTCAGAGTTGGTCCCATAGTGAAAGTTGTTCAGTTCGATGGTCTAAAGCACCTCTTAAAGTTTTTAAGGTTAATTTTTTTACACCTTATAGAATCAACCCCATTTTCAGTAAATTTTGACGTCCAAAAGTGCATTTTAATGTCCTACTTGAAATAAATAATTTGACTTTGACCTTAATATGTAATGGAAGTTTTTAATTAAGACAGTTATTTGATAAGCTGTGGGGGGTCGCGATCAAACTATAGTAGACCACTGTGCGACTTCCGAACGAACGTGGGCATTTTTATCCACCTCCCAGCTGAGAAATAGGCTCAATGCTTTGCTCATAATTGAAAAAGGAGATGACCTTTTATATTTTTTTTAACCGAGATTTACCTAACTGGCTAACAAACAAAAACCTCTAAAAACTGAAATAATAATATGTATTGGCCCTTTAAGTTTAATATAAGTTGCAGGAAATATTTTGATGCAAGCGTCCTCACGTCGGGGGACGGCTAATAAAAATTGGAAGTTAACAGCAGTTATGTTTTCTACAATAGCTACATTCATTATTGCTGGCTTTAAGCCTCATCTGTTTGGCGCTTTCATAAGCCGTCCCCCGACGTGAGGACGCTTGGATCAAAATATTTCCTGCAACTTATATTAAACTTTAAGGGCCAATACATATTATCATTTCAGTTATTAGAGGTTTTTGTTTGAGTCGGGGGTTTTATTAATTTTTAATTTAACTTTTATTTTTTGCTTTTTACTCGTAAACTTTATAATATTATATTACTAGTGAATATGCTATACGATCTACACGTGACTTGCCGAAATCTGCACAGCTGTACGTATTTTTTTACCACAGTGAAGCGAAGCTAGTTAGGTACTCGTGGTCGTTGGCGTTCATTCCATACTAAGATATTCCTCTGTGAATTCGCCATTTGTGGTAGCGGCCATCTTGGATTTGAAATTTGTAATAGTGTATAGTATTCTACTACTAGTTAAGCCCTTTCACTTGATACCCATATTGAGGGAATTGTGAAAAAAAAAATATATAATTCACCATTTTGTGGTGGCGGCCATCTTGGTTTTGAAATTTATCATGGTGTTTAGTATTCTACTTGTAAACCCCTTTCATTTGATACCCATATTGAGGGAGTTGTGAAAAAATGTTATCCGCCATTTTGTGGCGGCGGCCATCTTGGACCGATTTTCTACAAACATAGCTAAGAACACTCGCGACTAATTCACCTTTCAAACAAAAAAAAAACAAAATCAAAATCGGTTTATCCGTTCGGGAGCTAAGTACGATGCAACAGACAGACACACACACACACACACACACACACAGACACGTCAAACTTAAAACTTATTATAAAACTTATAACATCCTGTCGTTTTTGCGTCGGGGGTTAAAAATAAACTGAGAGCAAAAAAAAAATTTGTATCTATAGTCCGCGCGGAACTAGTTGGCCGCGCCTTAGGTATGTGAGCGGTGGGACGGAGAAGCGGGGGCGCATTACGCAGTACGTGCGTTGCGAACCGCCGCCTCACCCCTGTCACCACCTCGGCTTCCAACTAGTTCCGCGCGGACTATAACTGCCATAACTAACTCCTAAATGACTGCATCGTTGGTTCTAGTGGTTGCAAGCGCTACTTCTGAGCATGAGGTCCTGGGTTCGATTCCCAGGTCGGGCAAAGTGTTATTGAGTTTTTTCATCAGGAATTTCTCAGTAGCAGCCCGGAGTCTGGATTTCCGCTTCTAGCTTCTGCAGATCGTGAATAATGAACAAACAATTGCGCGAACATAACTTTAGATAGTACTGAGATACAATCGGTCAGTGAATCAGTCCGTCTAAATTATATTATATCTATTATTAGCGTTGTCTGACATACTTGGTGACGTCACTGACTGTAGGTCGTTCAACTAGGACATATGCCTGTATCTATCCATACTAATATTATAAATTCGAAAGTAACTCTGTCTGTCTGTCTGTCGGTCTGTATGTTACCTTTTCACGCCAAAACCGCTGAACCGATTTAGATGAAATTTGGTACAGAGATAGTTTGAGTCCCGGGAAAAGACATAGGATCTAAGCACTAAGGAACTTCCAGTATTTAAAAATAAACTACGTAACTTTTTAATATATAAAACATACTACACGATCCAAGATTTCTTGAATTATTGATATTTATTAATTTGACTGTATACTGATATTTTAACATTTATAATAACTTTTTAAATGTAATGACATATAATTATTGAATGCCTATTAGGCAGGACATATTTGGACTATAATTTATTTAAGACCTGTAATTAACATATGCCCACAATAAAATATTTTGAATTTGGATTTGATACTTTTTATCCCGATATTCCCACGGGATCGAGACTTATGCGAGTAAAACCGCGGGGCGCAGCTCGTAGTAACTAATAAATTAAAGGCGCGTTTCATGTCTGTCTGTGAGACCGCTCAGATTTTCTAAACTACATATTAGATTTTCACGCAGTTTTCATTATCACTTAGAGCACTCATTCCGGAAGGCTTAAGGCTCCCGCAGACAGGAGCGACGACGCAACGGTGCAACGCGAATCTGGCAGAGCAAATTCCATGTTTTCATAGAAATTGTTCTACTAACGTTGCGTCGCGCTGTCGCGCCGAGCCTGTCTATTGGCGCGTTTATGTGTATAATATTAGTGAGAACCGGCTAACTCATCTAAGCCCAAATTAAGACAAGAATTGAGTGTAAGGATATCTGAAATACAGTACTTACGTATAATTAATTACGGTCTTACGTTACTCTTGACATTACAACGTATTGTAATCATCATCTGCCTAGCCTTTTCCCAACTACATATGTTGGGTCGGCTTCATTACAACTTATTGTAATGTCAACATTCACAGATATAGATATACCTAGATAACGCAAGAGCACCTACTTCGCGTGCCAAAAATCGCACCAGTTTACGATCGAAAATCATTAGCCGCCACTTTCGCGCTCAGTCCTGCGCACTGCTGGCTGGGTGAGCGTGAGCGAGAGAGCGCGAGCTTGTGACGTCATAGTAGGTAGTCAAAAAGTGGCACGCTTAGTTTTCATACAGTTCGTGATACTTGCGTTATAAGGTATAAGTATCTATATTTGTGTCAATAGTATACTTAAGTCATTGACTGCCACCGCGGTCACACGGTGTCCGCCAACAATAGATTTTCTATTGTGTCTGTTGTCTGGCAGTCAACGTGTAAGGGTCAGTTCACACCGCGACGCGACGCGTCGCGCAGTTTTCAATATAGCAATACAATTATAGACCTTACCTGCTACACAAAAAAGTACATAATTCTGTGTGTCCACTACGTCGAGCTACGCCGCGCGGCGCCGCGCTGCGCCGCGCGGCCCTCCTCACTGATGTATACCTTTTTGTGTAGTAGATACGGTCTATAATTGTATTGCTATCTTGAAAACTGCACGTCGCGTCGCGTCGCGGTGTGAACTGACCCTAAGGTAAAAAATTGAGCACAAATAAATAAATACTTACATAAATTACCTATTTAAGTTAATCTTATTTTTTTTTTTAATTATGAGCGTAGCAGAACAAATGAAGTGTGTCATTTTAATTATTATTATACATATTAGTTTCTTTCTTATTTCAAATGTAGGTAAGTGTATGTTACTGTAATATTTGTTTTATATACCTACTTTGGTAAATAAAACTGAAATGCTGTTCGTTGTTTTTAGCGCATCACTTGAGAACTGTTGGACCGATTTGGCGATATTTCACTTTAAAATGTTCGTCATAGTCTGAATTAGGTTCAAGAAGAAAAATTTCAAATCTTTCCTTTTTACCGTCCTTTTTTCTATGGGATTTTTGTATAAACTATTGAAATTTGGACAAGGTCTGTTGGGTCCGCTAGTTATTAGTAAATAATGTTATTATTGTATACAAGTGACGTTACTGAAGTAATTTTAACCGCCGGCGAAATTATCAGCGAATGCGACCTACTTACATCTCACTCAGTATAATAAATAAGTACCTAATATTATTATTCGCTGCAAATGTAAAGTTTCAGTTGTTTACATGATCACTTGAGTTTGAGGAAATTCTGTGTTTACCGAGCAGTGGTGGCCCAGTGGTTCCTGGCTCCTTCTTACGAGTTATACGGTTGTGGGTTCGAACCCAGGCAGGTATCAGCAAAGTGTTACTTTACCTACGTAAATAATTTCACCACCACTACTTTCGAAACGGTGAAGGAAAATATCGTCAGGAAACCGGCAATTCCTAGAACCAAAAATTTGAAGGCATGTAACATCTACCAACCAGCACTAGCCCCGCGTGGTGGAGTACAGCCCACGTGCCCTCTCGAAGAAAGGAGGCCTGTGTCCCAACAGTGAGAACATTGTTGGTTGATTATGCTGTGTTTCCCTACTTTTTTCTTTGCGGTTTTCCTGTGTGTTTTTCGAGGTTAGTCATAGGTACAAATAATAATAATAAAACTATTTATTCCGACTACAATGAGGTCCACAATGTTAGCAAGAAAAGAAAATAGCTTAGCCCATGTTAGTGTAGATGCCAGCATATCAAGCTACTACAATCTGTCTTTCTTTAATAGATTTTCAACTTTATTGCTAAAACATAAGGTTCAAGGTTGATTGGGAAAATTTGATAGTTTCGGGTAGCTTGATGTGTTGGCGTCTGAAGTTCCCGCAATAGCAGACTGTCTGTCCGGGCGGCTTTTGATTGCAGGATGATGTTGACTGTTACGCAGCCGTAATCTGCGTTCGCCAATTAGTTGCCAAAAATGTAAACAAATATGAGTTCACGGTAAAATAACTTTAATTTCTACACAATAATGTTCAGTTTACGCCACAACTTCAAATATTTTTACAAGTTTTTCAATAGTGCTAGTCACTCTGAAATCAATTTAATTACCATTAAAATAAAGTTGGATTGGAAACATGAATAGATAGACCTTAGTTACCTTGTGTACTTGGTTCAGAAATACCTACAAAGATAAAGATTATGTTGACTGCGCAGCCGTAATCTGCGTTCGCCATTTACCTAGTTGCCAAAAATGTAAACAAATATGAGCTTACGGGAAAATAACTTTAATTTCTACACAATAAAGTTACCTGTTAAAGTTAAAGTTAAATTTGCTAACATGACTTTGTTAACATGTTAAAGTTAAATTAGGTACTACTTCAAACATTACTTGGTTCAGAAATACCTACAAAGATAAAGATTATTGACAATTACCTATCTATCTTGCTTTACATTAGAATTTATCATAATTGTAAATGTAATCTTACCGTTACTATATGTACAGATGACAACAAAATCCTATTGTTGTCATAGATGAAAACCTGAAATCGCGAAATAAAATCTGTTTTTTTTTTTCGCGATTTCAGGTTCAGTCCCATAGTAAAAGTTGTTCATAATGATGAGTACGATGACCTCTTAAGAGGTTGATGGTGTTTTTCCAATAACCCTGTATATACTTTCATATGCATTTAGTAAAAAGCTGCTATTTTGACATTACAAACAGACACTTCAGTCGTATTTATTTGTATAGATAAGAAATAACAAAAGTCTATTTATTAATGTACAGTGTGTAGGTACCAACATTTTTTTTTTATTTATCGAAACATTTCTTTTTTGAGAATCCGTTTTCTTACTAACTATACGTTGTGCCCATAGTGCATTGAGCCGTTATCAGGTCCTAGATAGCGAAAATAATAAACTACCTTTGGCCAAGGATAAGCATTGTTATTCCCAACTTGGGTCTGATAAGAATATAACACTTACTTATGTGTATTTATTAGATAACGCCGTCTGTAGTTGTTAATTCACGCTTGATAACTACTATCGCATTCTTTTGTCTTTGGCGTGTGCTCATGTCCGCTAATAACAACAGACTGTGTTTGTCTGGCTTTACATTAAACAATAAATAGTATAGTAGGTAGGTATATTATTTTGCACCACTGACAGACCACCCCATGTTTTTATATCCACGTAATCACTGTCCATTCCAAGGTTGCCTGGAAGAGATCGCAGAAAGCGATAAGGCCGCCTGTTGTATGTTTTATATTAATAATCGTTTTTTTTTAAATATTTTTTTCTGGTGTACAATAAAGTACATATAAATAAATAATAAATACCGATAAGTGCGAGTCGGACTCGCGCACTGAGGGTTCCGTATAAAAATTTGTATGTATGTAAATAGTTTATCACGGGATTTTTTGTAGTGTAACTACAAATTTATCTACAGTTTTCGGATTTTTTCCTTTACGTGTGCTACATGACATTGCGTGTGTGCTTCTTGCCAAATTTCATGATTCTAGGACAACGGGAAGTACCCTATAGGTTTAAACAGCTAATTCTGACCGAGGATATGTCTTACATTACTAACACCCGAGTACAATAGAATATTATTATTAACTAGCTGCGCCCCGCGGTTTCACCCACGTAAATGTCGATCCCGTGGGAATATCGGGATAAAATTAACCTATATGTTAATCCAGGGTGTCAGCTACCGCCATACAAAATTTTATTAAAATTGGTCCAGCCGTTTGAGCGTGAAGAACTAAGAAACATATAAACATGCGCACACACTCACAAACTTTCGCCTTTATAATATTAGAGTGGTTAGTGTTATAAAAAAATGCTTTTCATAAGTAAGTACTTAAAGAAAAGTTAATCTTTTCCAGAAAAACATCCTATTCCGCCAAGGCTACGGGTTGACGGAGACAAACGGAGCTATTTCAGTGGGTAAGAACGATGACACCAACCATGCGTCAGTGGGACATGTCTTAGGTAGCAGCGAGGTGAAGATCGCTGACTTGAACACGCAAGAAGCTTTAGGACCGGGACAGGCAAGTATTTTTTAATTTGTAGTATCTGGTTCCCTATCCATTTGCATAAAATTTTAAGACCTAATATAACTTGGCATACTTTTGTTTCTCCTAATTATATTTTCTCATAACATTATTTACGCATAACAGCTTACGCATAATTTTTTTAAGCATAATTTCTCTAATCATAATAATGATTAAGAATAACATTCTAAAGCATGCATTTAGCATGCTCGTTTTAGCTCCCTTCAAAATTGTTGAGCTGAATGGTGCTGATGCATGCGTCATGTTCGTGAACGGGCGCCGTCAGTAGGGACTGGTCATCTCTTTGCTGCCATGGCTTATTTTAATTTATTATTTGAATTGTTGTTTTTTCTCATCTTTTCATTATGGACGCTTTTAATGTTCTGCATCGTTCTCACATGTATAATTTTTAACATGAATGATGTAACCAAGACTTTGTAACCACATTATTTTGATTTATTTATTTATTTATACCAGCTTAACCAAAGGGCAATGGAGAGGGCTATGCTTGGAGTTTCCCTGCGGGATCGAATCAGAAATGAAGAGATCCGCAGGAGAACCAAGGTAACCGACATAGCCCGAAGAATTGCCAAACTTAAGTGGCAGTGGGCAGGGCACATTGCTCGCAGAACAGATGGCCGATGGGGCCGAAAGGTTCTGGAGTGGCGACCGCGTACCGGAAGGCGTAGCGTTGGAAGGCCTCCCACAAGGTGGACCGACGACCTTGTGAAGGCCGCAGGAACTCGTTGGATGCGAGAAGCACAAAACCGGTCGAAGTGGAGGTGCTTGGGGGAGGCCTATGTCCAGCAGTGGACGTCTTCCGGCTGAAATGATGATGATGACCAGCTTAACTGCCATTACAGGGTTTAACCTAATGCGACAGTTAAAAACATAAACTTATAACCTAAACTAATAACCTAAGCTATATATTTACAATAACCAAATTATATAAAATTAAAAATAACATTATTAAATTATTACACCATTAAAATCAAACAATTTTGTATAAAATAAATAAATATTATTTTTAAATATTATTTTGCTTGTAGCATAATATAAATAGTAATACCCTTGCGAATTCACTCACACAACATGTAAACACATCAATCTGAGCTTGAAGGTCGTTGATGGTACGAATAGCTCTGGTAAGAGGTGCCTTGGCAAGCAGGTTAGTTCTGGCTGTAGGTACCAGTAGCAATGGCGGGCTGCGCCGCCTCCACACGTACCGGTCCGGCACACACAGACTCAAGCGCTGCAATACTCCCGGGTTACTCTCCACTCCACGAATCACCTTCACCAAGTAGGCGACCAGAGTAAACTCCCGTCTGACGTGCAATTGATTATAGCCAACCATGCCCAGGACAAACAGAGTGGGATACATCAGTGGGTAAAACGGATATACCCCATATAATTTCCTGTACAAATGGCGCGTGAACTTGTTCTGAACACGCTCCAACATTACAGAGTACTTAGCTTCATGTGGAGCCCATATGACCGCACTATGTTCAAGATGACTCCTGACTAGTGCATCATACAGGACCCTAACTGCTGTAATGTTTGTGAAGCTGTGTGTCTGTCTCAGAACAAATCCCAAGTTTCTGTAGGCCTTCTTACAGATCCTGGTTACATGCTCACGGAATGTCAGATCGGGAGTCATGAAAACACCCAAGTCTCGCACCTCCGTGACTCGTTGCATTGGCGCCGCGTCCACCTCGTACTCATAGAGCAGAGGTGCACGAGCACGGGTGAAACTCATCAACGAGCACTTTGATACGTTGAAGTACAGTTTGTTTTTATGGCTCCATTGTACTATTCGATCGATGTCTTCCTGTAGGCGCCTGCAATCAGACTCGGACCTAATCTCTAGCAGCAACTTGAGGTCATCAGCAAATAATAAACAATAGCCATGTCTTACGACTTCCGGCAAATTGTTTATCATAATTATGAATTCTAGAGGCCCCAAGTTGGTGCCCTGACTTACACCCGACCAAGTGTAATATAAGTCAGATTCACATCCGTTGCAATCCACATACTGCTGTCTGCCTTGCATGTAACTGGCGAAAAACTGCAATAGATGCCAGGTACATCCGACTTCTGCTAGCTTCCGCAGTAAATTTAAAAGAGTGTCCATGGAGTTTCTTGCCCGTTCTTCTCCATAGGTACCTACGCTTTGGAATGGGCAACTAGCTTAATTTTTTCTGACTGAATGACTTCTTGACAATTCAAAAGTGCCTGTAAATGGTTTAATTGAAATAAATGCTTTGAGTTTGAGTTGAGTTTGAGATCTCTAACGACGACGTTAATAGGAGCTAATAGGGCTCCTATTTCTGTCTGCGGGGTTTAAAGGAACCTAACCAAACTGAACCTCGGGGTCCCCCTGAAGTCGTTTAGTATTATGCGAATTAAATTTATGCCAAAACACATTAGCCTTCAAGATAATTACGCCAACATAAACTGTATGCCAAAAAAAAATGGCAAAGTATTATTATGACAAAACAAATTATGCCAAAATAGTTATGCCAAAGTATATTAGGAAAAAGAACATTATACGAAAAGAAGGGATCCCGTAGTATTTCTTAAGGAGCAGAACTCCTTGCCAGCCCCTTTTTTTGTGGAAGTCCTTATGGACTTGCTCCATCATCGTGGGGGCGACAGAGGGCATGCCGGTCTCTTACCGGCTAAAACCACCGCGGTGTTCCACCTCTACCTATGGCCGGGGCTGCGGGATTCGCATAAGCATTCACCGCTCCGCCTACTGCCTCTTTTCGTGTCCATGGTACCCTTCTTCGATATTTTATATTTTATGAACCTGGTTTCATAAAAATATAAAATCAACGTGGCCACCTGCTGGTCGGTGTGGCCACGTTGATTGCGGCATCAGTGGCATTCTTTAGGTCATCCAAGGTGCTGGTGAACGGGCACTTAGGGTACTCCAGCAAGTGGGACATGGTCTGCACCCTAATTGCGTAACACACTATCAATCGGAATCTGAATCATTTTGAAGCAAATTGCTAATCCATTGCTTCATAAGTTTGAAAAACTTGTCTGCCAATTTGTTTGTTTGTTTGTCACGTAAATAACGCAATGAATGTTGTCGGGCTGTCAAAATGAAACCGATTCCGATTGATAATGTGTTACGCAATTGCTCCGCTGATATACCAGCCAGCGACTATAACCTGGGATTATTTTGAAGTCTTGAGTGAATGTGAATAGGTTACTTCTAGGGAAGTGTGCATTAGCGCATCATCGCTTACCTTCAGCTGAGATTGTAGCCAAACGCGAACCTAACAAAAGATATAATTATCTTGTTGAACGTTTCGGGAGGAGTCTGTATTTGTATGAGTTATTCCGGTCTAATCCCCTGGACCCCCCTCCACCCCCCCCCCCCCCACCTCGATCCCCTGCTAGTTCGTCTTCTGTTTTAAACTTCGTCTTATCCACTTTAAGCTTTCTCATTCCGGTTTGATCCAGTTTTTCTTTTGTTTTTATTCCTGCAAGATCGTCAGCAACAAAAATAAGTACAGGATAATAAGTTCGCCCCCTGCTCCATGGGACTTAAACCATAACTAGCGAAATGTGGGTGTATTATACACTTCTGCCAACTAGCCTACTCCTTCAGGGAATACAGGTGTAACACGGCTAAGAATTCTTTCACAACAAAGCACATTATGTCATAAGAATAGCTTTATCACAGCAATTAAAATTTTCAACAATATTCCAAAAGAAATAAGGGAACTACCTCTAAAACGCTTTAAATCAAAACTACACAAATGGCTTATTGGTAATTGTTTTTATAGTGTGAAAGAATTTTTTGATAAAAAAAGTAGCTGATAAATATAAGATATGATGCTGAGATTTAATTATATTACTTTATATACCTATTGTTCTTATGTGTTCAAATAGATACAAAACCCTAATAAGTAACCAATGTTATTAAAATGTTTTAATTTTAACAAATTAATGTGTTAAAGTTACATTTAACTTGTTTAAATATTTGTATGCCAGTCCATGGCGAAACATGTAAGATCAACACTTTAATTTTATAAGACCTTAATGTACCATGTTTTAAAGCAAATAAATATATTCTATTCTATCACTAACTAGAGTTACTTACATTTTCAGGAAGGCGAGATCTGGTACCGTGGTCCCAACTTAATGTCTAGCTACTATGAAAATGAGGAAGCGACTAAGGAAGTGTTGACGGCAGACGGCTGGTACAAGACCGGGGACATCGGGCGATACGACGAGAAGAAATACCTATATGTTACAGATAGGCTTAAGGAACTTATTAAGGTAAGTTTCTTTTGTTAAACAATGAACTAAACTTTAAACACAGCATGCAGGTGCAGGGCCAAAGACAGCAGACCCACAAAATGCTGTACATATAACTGCCTGCATAGCATAATAGCTTAACATAATCAGCCTACGTTCCCAATGCTGGGACACAGGCCTCTTCTCTGTGAGTGGGATTGGGCCGTAATCCATCTTGCGGGTTGGTACTGCATAATAATAATGATCCCTTTTATGTAGTTTATTGTGCATGCGGTGGTGCCCAAGTGGAGTACACCTACAATACCTGATGCTGCCCATTATTATTGTCTAATATATTTTGATGGAGATTCTAAATAGATAAATGATAACCCTCCTTTTTGCTTCGCCGTGGTCTGGTAAAAAGACTAAGCACCCCAAGTAAATTTTTACTTGCACCTGCTACTAACATTTAAAATTAATAAAACTTGGAAGTTGGAAAAATCAGCAGATGCTCGGTATATGGATATGAAAATGTCAAATGAGTTTGAAAACTGCCTACAGTAGCAGTTTAAATAAGTTTTCAAACAAGCTACTGTACCTACATTATTAAAGAAAAAATATGTTGTCAGCCTATAGCTGTCCCTTTGAAAGACAAGGCAAGAAAAAAAAAGAATGTAGTCTATAGTAATATGAATAAAGTAATCCGTAGTCATATAAAAATAACTTATTTACAGGTCAAAGGCTTCCAAGTACCCCCAGCCGAACTAGAAATGGTGTTACGAACACACCCGAAAATCCTCGACTGCGCTGTCCTAGGCATACCGGACCCAATCTCAGGAGAAGTGCCTAAAGCGTTCATAGTACCACAGCTAGGCCAAACAGTGAAAGAAGAAGAAATATTAGAACATGTTAATAGCAAAGTCACCGTCTTTAAAAGAATAAAGGAAGTCCAGTTCGTTGGGGAGATCCCTAAGAACCCTGCAGGGAAGATTTTGAGGAAAAAGTTAAAAGAATTGTACTGTTAGCATTTATTACAAAGAAGATTTTGGTGTGGTTGTATAGACGAGATGCAAGTACGTATAGATCTTTGCGCATTTAGACTTTGTACAAGGTTTGAATTTTATAAATCGTAATGTAGTCACGTTTTCTACTTTAATCGTAACCGATCATCGTAAAATAAAATTAATATGTATAATTAAGTATGAAATGACCAATGAACTATATGAATGCAGTATTTAAATACTTTTTTCTGTAATTATTAATGTGGAATTAGTTACTGTGATAACACAATCTCGCCGGTACTAAACCAAACAGCATTGATGTGTAGTTCGGCAGCGCTTCGATAGATGGCGTTGTGCTTATGACGCGCAATTCTGAATCGCGGTGTTAAGAGTCTCCGCGGCTGAATGACCCTCTTCGATTTTCGGTACTTCGGTATCGCTTCTCGGCCTTTTGGCTAAGATCAAAGTGTAGTATCTGTTCTTTTCAGCTTAATATCTGAAAGTTCCCTCACTGAGGGACCAGTATATTAAACTGATTTTTGTAAGCTGACGGGATGTTCGGGGCTCGCTCCACTCCCGTCGCGGGTCGGCCCGGCATTGCAGTGCCGCCGGGATCGGCCCACATAAATTCTCTATCTCTTCTTCATCTCTCTGGATGACGTACTGGTTGTTGATTAATCTAATCATCAGTGCTGACATTCCTGTAATCCTAATGTGGCTGGTTTCTACTGGTTAGCAGGTTGTTGCATAGCTGTGAAAAAAGTGACTGTAACTAAAAAACCAAACAGCCATTTGTACGTCATGTATTTTTTGTAAATATAGCAGTTAATTATATACCTATGCTAAGACCATCATGTGCCTTATATTATCTTTAACCGCTTACGCCGGATTAATCCGACAAATATTTCCGTGGCCATTCCGCCAAGGTCGTATATTTTTACCAATTACCACAGCTCGTTAAATCTGCTTTTTTATTTAATTAGGCTATATTCTATCAGGTATTTATTTTTCGATTCACTGTGCCGGGCGCTGGGGGCACGAGTCAAACCAACTGAAGACTAATTCTCGTAATTTAAAACCTTCAAAATCTAGTCGCAATCTCATCTGTCTGTCAAAATGAAGGGAAATTAGAGGTTTTTTTGACAGATTGAGACTGATTGTGAGATCGTGTGATACTTCCTGGCCGCGCCACAGTGGAAAATTAAAGTAACACGTTTCTAGATAAATTGTACCCTTTATGTACTTCAGGGTACATGTAGTGAAAAAAATTGTACCTCAAAGAATAATGAAATATAATGAAGTTTTGGTGGCGCGGCTGGGAAGTATACTTCCTGGCCGCGCCACCACGGTTTTCGTAAACTATTAGGCGTACGCGGACATAGTGCACACTAAAGAATTGTACCAAAATTGTTCTTTTCCGTACACTATAAAGAGATTTGAAAATTTTACTACTTTAGAAATTATAGCCTTGTGTTGGTGGCGCGGCCAGGAAGTATACTTCCCAGCCGCGCCACCAAGTTTTATTAGGCGTACCCGGATATAGTGTACGCTAAAGAATTGTACCAAAATTGTTCTTTTCCGTACGCTATAAAGAAATTCGAAAATTTTATTAGGTACTTTAGAAATTATAGCCTTGTGTTGGTGGCGCGGCCAGGAAGTATACTTCCCAGCCGCGCCACCAAGTTTTATTAGGCGTATCCTGACATAGTATACACTAAAGAATTGTACGCATTATGTACTACCCAAAAACATAATAATATTACGGATGGCTGTAATATATTAAGAGAAAACATCAAAACAAGTTTAAGCGCATCAGCAGACTTGCTGATCTTTGTACCTACTAGATGTGGCCTCCAAATTAGAAGTAGGTACTGGAATTATCTCGGTGGGATGGTTGTATAACTTGCATAGAAGGGCGAGAAATAAGCAAAACAATACGAATCGATGTGCATAACAAGAGAAATTGACCTTCAGGAAGAAGATAAGAACTTGGTAGGTACTTAGGTATTAGGGACGGTCAGCAACGCAAATCGTTAACACTGTTACTTTAACGTGTCAATAGTTATTTCAAAAACTGAAATGTTGATCTACTTCGTCGTTAATTATACCTACCTACAGTACCTACATATTATGTAATTTAAAAAGTTTAGGTACTTAACGAACCTATGATAAAAATATTGTGGCGCTAGCTATAAGTCTGAACTATGATTTATAAATGTAGTTCCAAATGTTTGAACTGCACACTATAACGTTTTTATTTACTTGTAATCCCTCAAGATTACCTGATTATTTTTGTATTTTAAATCATAATGTGGCATGGAATCAAAGCTGAAGTGGAAAAATGCCAACTAACTTTTGGGAGGCCACTGTATATTATTATACGACGTACCTATAATGAGACAATTTATAAGACCTATTTATAGTTAATCAATCGGATTATTAATAGAAACAGCATGATATTTCTAAACATTTTTTAATAAAGTCTATACAAATATTTGCAGTTTTCATTCAACATTATACTGCGATAAAACAGTAGGTAAGTAGGTACTTAACGTTTTGACTTTAACCAAATTCAAGAAACGTGAATGTATCACATGAACATTTGGTGGCCCTGAAAAGGGCCTTTTGTTTTTGTCCTGCCATCTTACGTCTTTAATTTATTGTGTACATAATGCAATGTACCATTATATTTTGTGTAGGTTTTAATACTGTTACTGTGTTGTTTAGGTCATCATAACATTCCCATGTGCCATTACGCCTACACAATGCTCTGTAGTGGCGCATATTAGGTAAATACTCTATTACTGAAACTAAACCATATGTTTTTGGCTGTAAAGTTAAACTGTTTGCAATATCATTTATGTCAATCAAATCTATATCATCTAACTCAAATATCAGGATTTCATTTAAATTATAGTTAATGATATGTGTGCCCGTACATAAAATATCATTGACGATCTTTCTACAATGCAGATTATTGTCTAGCTCTAACATTGATTCTGTTGCTTCTTCAAGAGCTTTGATTCCTTTGTCGGACAGAGTGAGCACGTTTAGTGGCATATGTGAACATTTTCGGGGTACTGAACGGTTTTGGCTGCAACTCTGGTTGGTACATCGTTTTTCGGATGTTACGCTATAATAGTCGTGTATTAATATTTTGTCTAAAACATAAGATACATTAGACATACAGTTCACAATGGTAATGTGGTTTTTTGTTGCTTTGTCGTAATAATATTTGTTCAAAATGTTCGTTCTCATTTTGTACACATTCTTTGTTTGGTCTTTCTCGGCGAGAGCTTTTATCAGTTCCATTAATTCGGATTGTTGATTGGAGTGTAAATTGTTTGACGCTAAACAATTCAAATTAATGGAACTGATAAAAGCTCTCGCCGAGAAAGACCAAACAAAGAATGTGTACAAAATGAGAACGAACATTTTGAACAAATATTATTACGACAAAGCAACAAAAAACCACATTACCATTGTGAACTGTATGTCTAATGTATCTTATGTTTTAGACAAAATATTAATACACGACTATTATAGCGTAACATCCGAAAAACGATGTACCAACCAGAGTTGCAGCCAAAACCGTTCAGTACCCCGAAAATGTTCACATATGCCACTAAACGTGCTCACTCCTGTCCGACAAAGGAATCAAAGCTCTTGAAGAAGCAACAGAATCAATGTTAGAGCTAGACAATAATCTGCATTGTAGAAAGATCGTCAATGATATTTTATGTACGGGCACACATATCATTAACTATAATTTAAATGAAATCCTGATATTTGAGTTAGATGATATAGATTTGATTGACATAAATGATATTGCAAACAGTTTAACTTTACAGCCAAAAACATATGGTTTAGTTTCAGTAATAGAGTATTTACCTAATATGCGCCACTACAGAGCATTGTGTAGGCGTAATGGCACATGGGAATGTTATGATGACCTAAACAACACAGTAACAGTATTAAAACCTACACAAAATATAATGGTACATTGCATTATGTACACAATAAATTAAAGACGTAAGATGGCAGGACAAAAACAAAAGGCCCTTTTCAGGGCCACCAAATGTTCATGTGATACATTCACGTTTCTTGAATTTGGTTAAAGTCAAAACGTTAAGTACCTACTTACCTACTGTTTTATCGCAGTATAATGTTGAATGAAAACTGCAAATATTTGTATAGACTTTATTAAAAAATGTTTAGAAATATCATGCTGTTTCTATTAATAATCCGATTGATTAACTATAAATAGGTCTTATAAATTGTCTCATTATAGGTACGTCGTATAATAATATACAGTGGCCTCCCAAAAGTTAGTTGGCATTTTTCCACTTCAGCTTTGATTCCATGCCACATTATGATTTAAAATACAAAAATAATCAGGTAATCTTGAGGGATTACAAGTAAATAAAAACGTTATAGTGTGCAGTTCAAACATTTGGAACTACATTTATAAATCATAGTTCAGACTTATAGCTAGCGCCACAATATTTTTATCATAGGTTCGTTAAGTACCTAAACTTTTTAAATTACATAATATGTAGGTACTGTAGGTAGGTATAATTAACGACGAAGTAGATCAACATTTCAGTTTTTGAAATAACTATTGACACGTTAAAGTAACAGTGTTAACGATTTGCGTTGCTGACCGTCCCTAATACCTAAGTACCTACCAAGTTCTTATCTTCTTCCTGAAGGTCAATTTCTCTTGTTATGCACATCGATTCGTATTGTTTTGCTTATTTCTCGCCCTTCTATGCAAGTTATACAACCATCCCACCGAGATAATTCCAGTACCTACTTCTAATTTGGAGGCCACATCTAGTAGGTACAAAGATCAGCAAGTCTGCTGATGCGCTTAAACTTGTTTTGATGTTTTCTCTTAATATATTACAGCCATCCGTAATATTATTATGTTTTTGGGTAGTACATAATGCGTACAATTCTTTAGTGTATACTATGTCAGGGTACGCCTAATAAAACTTGGTGGCGCGGCTGGGAAGTATACTTCCTGGCCGCGCCACCAACACAAGGCTATAATTTCTAAAGTAATAAAATTTTCGAATTTCTTTATAGCGTACGGAAAAGAACAATTTTGGTACAATTCTTTAGCGTACACTATATCCGGGTACGCCTAATAAAACTTGGTGGCGCGGCTGGGAAGTATACTTCCTGGCCGCGCCACCAACACAAGGCTATAATTTCTAAAGTAATAAAATTTTCGAATTTCTTTATAGCGTACGGAAAAGAACAATTTTGGTACAATTCTTTAGCGTACACTATATCCGGGTACGCCTAATAAAACTTGGTGGCGCGGCTGGGAAGTATACTTCCCAGCCGCGCCACCAAAACTTCATTATATTTCATTATTCTTTGAGGTACAATTTTTTTCACTACATGTACCCTGAAGTACATAAAGGGTACAATTTATCTAGAAACGTGTTACTTTAATTTTCCACTGTGGCGCGGCCAGGAAGTATCACACGTGAGATCAGACTAAACGTTTTTAAAATTACGATAATTGCCCTCAGATACGAAGTCGATTCTTAATATTTTGTTTTTCCATATGTGAGATACGTATACATAAGTGTATTAGGATAGGAAGTTGGATAAAACATATCGGGACATTGACGATAATTTACATTTTTGCTAGAATTTAAATTATACAAAGCTATTTTTACGTTGAACTTCAGTGCAAGCTTAAACCTTGCCAGTTATTGTATATTGAACTTCATTCCGTATAAAAACTGACTTTAAAACCGAGTCAATTTTAACCGACTTCCAATAAAGGAGGAGGTTATGCATTTGGCGAGTTTTCTTTTTTTTTTGTAATAAGAACTTGTTAGCTGTCGGGATAAATCATAAAGTTCAAAATATAATAACTAACTCGGCGGTTTAGTCTTCAACCACAGAATACTTAAAGTACTACGCTTCAACTAAAGTTAGAGATCGAGAATGAAGAAAATATTTTTCAAAATTGAGTTTTGTTATGTTGATATTAAGGAGTAGAAATAATTAATTATAAGGTTATACATATAAGTCTACGATGCTTATAACTTGTATAGACGATTTTTATGATATTATTTTTATTATGCTAGTATTTTCTCAAAGTACCTACCTAGTAGCTTGCAATAAAACAACTAGTCTGTAAAGTACTTGTTAAACAAAGTAATTAACTACTTATTTCTTTATTATTATCTTACTTAAGTAAGTAATTAATATTGTATCAGATTTATTTTTAATGATATTATCATTGGTAACAGGTTTTTTTTTTTATATTTATTTAAATGTATCATAGACCATTCGTTTTTTTTTATAGTAAGTATAGATACTTCTACTTACTTGAGAAAAATGTCTTAAGTACGTTTTTGTCAATCAAACCAGTCCCGAAATATTTAAATTTTTTTTGTTCTGTAGAAAAATGTTGCTTAGATAGAAAATAATTCTCAGTGGGCGGCTAATAGAGATGTACGAGGAGCGTTCAATGTATTCTCGGCATAGGCATAAATAAAGACGTGAATTCAATCATTAAAATAAAAATTATTTTCAGCTATGTGAATAATGTGAACAGAACCATGCTGGGTTCTGTTCACATTATGCACATAGCTGTCACTTGAAGTTACAAAATAAATGATAAACTAGGACCATCGAAGTAAAATATAACCAACCTTTATTCACACCGTCTATTGAAAATCTATCATGTGCCTTAAAGGTCAAAATTAAATTATGTAAAATGAATATTATGCATTTGTATAAGATTTACAATCATTCATATTCAATCTTTTAATTATATCATATAATTTATTATTGGTATTTGATTATTATCGTATTAAAATTTTACTCAATGGTTTGATGTAATTTTATTAAGTTGAAAATCTATCATGTGCCTTAAAGGTTAAATTATGTAAAATGAGTATTATGCATTTGTAAAAGATTTACAATCATTCATATTCAATCTTTTAATTATATCATATAATTTATTATTGGTATTTGATTATTATCGTATTAAAATTTTACTCAATGGTTTGATGTAATTTTATTAAGTTGAAAATCTATCATGTGCCTTAAAGGTTAAATTATGTAAAATGAGTATTATGCATTTGTAAAAGATTTACAAACATTCATATTAAATCTTTTAATTATATGTATACTTTATTATAGGTATTTGATTATTATCGTATTAAAATTTTACTCAATGGTTTGATGTAATTTTATTAAGTTTAGGAAACCAGGATTTGAAGAACTTACATAGACGTTTCTATGTAAGTTCTTCAAATCCTGGTTTCCAATTAACATTATTTCCACTTAAACAAATATCAATTTTATGTTACCTAGTACAAATTAAGTTGTTTTCAGAGTGACTGCGAGTAGTAGGTATTGAAAAAGTCATAAAAAATGTTCAATTGTAGCGCAGACTGAACTTTACATATAGGTAATAAAGTTATTGTTCCAAAAACTCATAAATCTGTTTAAACATGTTTGGAAAATAAATTTGCGAACGCACTTGAACGCAGATACATAGGTAGCATAACTACTATCGATTGTTTTTCTCCGCCGTGTAAGCAAATTGAATTCAATTACTACAATTTATGTTGGGCTGTAAATTAGAGTTTCGGACGTGTAAACAAAATTCCAAAGTTGATGACAATGACATCAACAATGTTTGTAATTGCTTCGGGTCGACTTTGTTCAACAAATAGGTAGGTACTGCCGAACCGAATGTTCCGACCCGTACAAGTGAGTCTCGTCTAATAGAACCAAGGAAGTGTAATTAAGTACCTACTGTAGGTACGTCCACCGTCCGTCCGATGACCTTGTGAAAGCCACAGGAATCCACTGTATGCGATCGAAGTGGAGCCTATGTCCAGCAGTGAACGTCTTTCGGCTGAAGTAAATATGTACAGACGCCAGCACATCAAGCTACCCGAAACTGTCAAATTTTCCCAATCAACTTTGAACCTTATACTTTAGCAATAAAGTTGAAAATCTATTAAAGAAATTTGACAGATTGTAGTAGGTTGATGTGCTGGCGTCCGTACCTACGGTAGCTGGTGAAATTACAAAAAATGGAACTTCTTAGCTTTTCGATGGTAATCTCAATGGACTCTGCCCAGAATTCGGCTACGTGTTTGGCGCCATCACTAGCGTCCATCAGTTCTTGTATAATGTGTAGTACACAGTACACGCAGGACATGATCCCTTCATGATCCGTTTCTGGAACAGCACCGCATTTGCACTCCAAGGCGGAGTCGTGTTTCTCCTTGCTGCGACCAACCTGGGTCCGGAGTCTGTTTAAAGACTTCCAGGTTAGCTAAGGCAACTCCTGACCAGGTGGGAGATCCTCAGCAGGTGGAACAAATGGTATGGATCTGTTGTTGTTTCATTGACTTTTCAAACTAGGTTGGTACCTGCACTAGAAATAATCAGATGCACGTTTTAAAATACGACCTCTCGTGTAATAACAACATGGGTCATTTTTGCTAATTCGATGCAATGAACCTTCAAAATGTTAGCAATAAATTTTAACGTTTGTTGACCGGTTTTGCACCTAAAATAAAACCTTGTACCTAGCTATTTTAGTTCGATCTGTGGCTAACGTAAGATTAGACACACCCGTAGCACAAAATAGATATGTTCAGAAGTCTGACTCCATAGAATGACTGAAAACAGGCGCACACAGACGCGTACGTACGGCGATCTCAAACGAATGCCAGTCGTGACTTCCCGAGTACGCTTGCACTCGCTGTAGGTACCTACTTCAAGCGTGTGTGCGTGCGTTTTTTGTTATATGGAGTTGACCTTCTGTTCCCATAGCACGTAGCACGTACCTACTTCCCCATCTATTTTGGCCCCATAGCACGTTAGATGACCGTCATGCACTTGTTAGCAAAATGAGGTAGAATCTATATATATATAGGTCTATATGTATATTACCCAAAATCAAGCTTTAAATATCAGAACGGTTATTAGCTATTTAGTATGTGTAAAAGTAACTGAATATGGTATGTAGGGAAAGGATTTTATGAAATAAAGCACAGAAAGACAAGCTAGACATTTATTAGAATTTAAGCTTGTCAGTAATTAATCTGAAAGCTAGTTGTCCGTTCCAAATCTAGGTCATCATGGAGAAGAAGGACAAGAAACTCCATGGAAACAGTATTAAATTATTCTACCAACAAATTGCTTATTATTGCCATAAATTATCGTTAACATAAAAACAATTAATTCTATCTCTTGGATAATGGTCCAAGAGAACTCAGAATAACAGCAACATAATAACAATAGCAATCACATATAATAACAATAGTAAGACAACAAACATTCTAACAATAATATGGTAATAGCATAGTAATAGTACAGTAATCAGTAACAAATCAGTAATAAGATAACTTAACTTTTACCTGTAGGCCGGAGCTCCGTTCTAATCGATGTCTCGAACAAGAATAGACTCTGCTATTTTTTTTTTTTTTTTTTTTCCTATATGGCATCTCGTAGTTGACCTATAGAGGTCGTGACTACTTAACCGGACTATCCTGTGGTTGCCTTAAGTAAACTCAAAGCCTCCAGCCAGGGGCGTAAAACTAGTAAAGACTCTGCTACTCGGGGCTTCCCCTTTTATAGTCGTGAACAAACATCTTTGACGTTTCTGTCTACCGTCATTCAAAAATATCAACGACATAAAGGTGGATATCTGTTTGGAATATTTTCTATGATTTGCTACATTATTCCTTAATATTTTAACTAGTCTACTTTTATAGACATACTGAAATAATGAAGAAATTATTGAATAATGTAAATTAGGTATTAAATACTTGTTACACGTTTTAGGTTATGCAAAACATTACTATTTTATCAATTTTAACAGTAAAACTATAACAATAACAATACCTATAATTAGGATAATCTATTACGGCCATACTGACAGTACTTCGTCCTCGAAGTATTGCCAGGTGTTGTTAATTTTACAATGAAGAAAAAAAAAAATTCTTATTTAGAGTATTCACATAGACATGGAGGTCCACATTCAATTCGCTGCCATTGAGATAGACCAACCACAAAATAAATAGATAAACCAGCGAACATTAGCCAACTACATAGACATGTCAGTCACATTTACCTGCTTTCAGTGAGATAACTCGACACCAAATAGGAAGCTACCAGCGGATATATAAACATTAGCCAACTACATAGACATGTCAGTCACATTCACCCGCTGCCCGTGAGATAACTGGACACCAAATAGGAGGCTACCAGCGGATATATAATCATTAGCCAACTACATAGACATGTCAGTCACATTCACCCGCTGCTCGTGAGATAACTGGACACCAAATAGGAGGCTACCAGCGGATATATATAATAATTTTTAAATAAATAATTTCAATGTTACCTCTACGACAAAAATTTTTTTTTTGTTTTTTTTTTATTTTTTGTCATAGTTTGTACATAATAATAAATCTGACGCAGTGAAACCGTTTCAAAATATTTTAATGTAATTAAGCAATTTAATAAGAGTTGATTTGTAATTCTTACACGTCTTTAAAAAGAATATCAACATCAACTGACAGTATTGTACCAATCGTTTGAAACAGCCTATTATATTAAAATAGCAATAGTAAATCTAAGATATACTACCACTATAATCAAATATTACTTAATAGTTTATATTAATAATATTTAAGTGATTTTGACAAGTTAAGACTGTTGTTTTTTTTTTGTAAATACAATATCTAGTCAAATTAGGTACTTCTACATTGGTCTCAAGCTTCGTAAATGTGACAGATGCCATTAGCCAACAAACGATATTCTAATATTGTAATTATATTAAAATTAAATATCTAACACGGCCATACTGACATGTACTTCGTCCTCGAAGTACAATGAACTGAAAGCTGTGATTGTTTAATAATCCTTTTCTTTCTTTTATGTTTGCCTATTGCCTAGACGTGTCAAGTCCCCTCCACCCGCTGCTCGTGGGATAGACTTGCACCAAGCAAAAGACCGACCAGCGGAAACATAATATCTGTATATCGGTTACCTCGTCATGCAAGTCCCATTCACACGCTGCCGGTGAGATAGACAAGCACCAAGTAAACGATCGCCCAGCGTATTTTAATTATTATTCATAGTTATTAACAATCACAACTTACAAATTATTTAATTAAAATACATCTAGTAAATCAATTTAACACATCGTTTTCGACAGCTTTTGAATTGAAGCAACCAATTATCATGAAAATTATCAAATAACCACCGCTCGGTCAATCTGACAACATCACTGAAAACTATTTAACAAACATATTTTCTGTTATCATCTTAACAAAGTTTCGACATAGCCACTGAACATTATTTTACTTGGGAAGCAATACCTAACAACAATCCACAGATAATCAATAATAAAAAATTCGAGTCAAAATTTACTAATTGCAAAATTGGATCCAACATTTACTTGACTTGTATATCACTGTTAGTAGAAATGCTAACACTTTTAGACCAGACTCAATGGCAACATTGCTTAGTTTGGTAAAACTGTCAAACTCAGAGGTCGCAGATCGTGGCTTGATCATAAAGATTCAGAGACCCGCCTTTGACTTGGCTTGACTGACTTGAACACCAACTCACAATGAAACCATTTCAATCATGAACAATTTTATAAACAGTTTTTTTTCAACTTATTCTCGCCATCACGCTCTATTCATTCAGTTACATATTCAGTAACATTTCCTTTATTGCAATGTAAATCTTGGATCCTTACTACGTATTGTTCACTACTATGGAATTATTCCAAGTAAATGAGGCCACTCAGTATTAGTTAAAGGTACCTATTTTGATCTGTTATCAAGTAATTAAATATATTTTTCTATGTAATAGTCTTCTCAGTACCATAGCTTAAAAATGAATTATGTATCTTGGCTTGATAAAGGAAATAATTTGAGAACTAACGAAGATATTATAATAAGAGATTAGACTGTACAAAATAAAAGCCAATCACAACATTAATAATTATGTTCTTACAAAAATTCACAATACGTTATTCTCATGGAATTGTTATCTAAAATATCATATTGAATCTATGTCAATGTATCGTTTGAACATTCTGTTAAACTGAATCGTACCAAAATGATCATCAAAATAGTAATATATTTAAAAATAATCCATTACGGCTATTCTGAACTGTACTTCGCTCTCGAAGTACCAAACTGATTATATTTTTCAAGAAGTATCTGGCCTTGGCATATTAGTTCTATCATTTGCTGCACATGAATTTCAAACTAATATCAGGGCAGAGACCGACCAGCAATTCATACAAAAGCTAGGTAGGTTGCCCCGACATACCAGTCCTATCACCTGCTGCGAATGAATTTCAGACTGGTATCAGGCCAGTGACCGACCAGCAGTGTTATTTTTACAATCAGTTTAATTTTTCCTTTAGCTTTTTATTTCTACTTTATATCCTTTATTAAATATTAAACTTGGTTCAGATCAGCTTAACTAAACTTAATTGGTTCAACTGTTATATTTCTTA
The DNA here is from genome assembly GCA_947508005.1 of Amphipoea lucens. NCBI lineage: Eukaryota > Metazoa > Arthropoda > Insecta > Lepidoptera > Noctuidae > Amphipoea > Amphipoea lucens. Next base: position 6,032,673 of record OX382369.1, on the reverse strand, counting down.
AATTTTCAAATATTTAACTGATTTTGTAACCTAATCGTAGGTTTCTTTGTATACTTTTCTAATTCAGCGGTAAATAAAACTATCTATCGTATATCTGCTACAACATAACAAAGTATCACGGTCCTAAAGAGATGTTTTAAGTACCTACTTCATAAGGTGTTTTATCTCGAAACTAAATGATCGCCGAGTTTCACTTTTGTGCATACCTACCTACTCTTTTCTATTATTGTATTCTCAAATATTATTTTGAAGCGATTGGTTCAATAATTATCACATAGTTAAAATAGTTAAAACATCTTAATTATCGTACTTTATAAGCCAAGCTTGAATTAAATGTTCCATAATAATATCTAAAAGTATTTTGCAACACGTAACCTATCAATTTAATCATCGTACCTAACTAATTGTATTTCGTTTTGATGTAAAAGAGCCTCTAAGGGCCTTACCGACTCCAACTACTTCTTATTGCCGGAAAGCTTCTCGATGTTCTTCCAGCAGGTCGAGATTCCGTAGTCTCAAGGCTCATACAGTAATTAGCAGCTCCACAGCAGCGATGTCAGAGGCGGCAGCGCGATGTCATCATTATGGCGACCCGTCGACCAACGGCTTCCAGAAGATAGCAGCTCCACAGCAGCGATGTCAGAGGCGGCAGCGCGATGTCATCATTATGGCGACCCGTCGACCAAAGGCTTCCAGAAGATCGTCAAAACGCTCCAACATCGAACATGAAAATAGCAAAATAAAATGTATTAGTAAGCTGTTTAAAAGGCCAGAGAACAATCCCACTTCTGATGTTAGCAAAATGAGGTAGAATCTATATATATATAGGTCTATATGTATATTACCCAAAATCAAGCTTTAAATATCAGAACGGTTATTAGCTATTTAGTATGTGTAAAAGTAACTGAATATGGTATGTAGGGAAAGGATTTTATGAAATAAAGCACAGAAAGACAAGCTAGACATTTATTAGAATTTAAGCTTGTCAGTAATTAATCTGAAAGCTAGTTGTCCGTTCCAAATCTAGGTCATCATGGAGAAGAAGGACAAGAAACTCCATGGAAACAGTATTAAATTATTCTACCAACAAATTGCTTATTATTGCCATAAATTATCGTTAACATAAAAACAATTAATTCTATCTCTTGGATAATGGTCCAAGAGAACTCAGAATAACAGCAACATAATAACAATAGCAATCACATATAATAACAATAGTAAGACAACAAACATTCTAACAATAATATGGTAATAGCATAGTAATAGTACAGTAATCAGTAACAAATCAGTAATAAGATAACTTAACTTTTACCTGTAGGCCGGAGCTCCGTTCTAATCGATGTCTCGAACAAGAATAGACTCTGCTATTTTTTTTTCCTATATGGCATCTCGTAGTTGACCTATAGAGGTCGTGACTACTTAACCGGACTATCCTGTGGTTGCCTTAAGTAAACTCAAAGCCTCCAGCCAGGGGCGTAAAACTAGTAAAGACTCTGCTACTCGGGGCTTCCCCTTTTATAGTCGTGAACAAACATCTTTGACGTTTCTGTCTACCGTCATTCAAAAATATCAACGACATAAAGGTGGATATCTGTTTGGAATATTTTCTATGATTTGCTACATTATTCCTTAATATTTTAACTAGTCTACTTTTATAGACATACTGAAATAATGAAGAAATTATTGAATAATGTAAATTAGGTATTAAATACTTGTTACACGTTTTAGGTTATGCAAAACATTACTATTTTATCAATTTTAACAGTAAAACTATAACAATAACAATACCTATAATTAGGATAATCTATTACACTCGACCTTGGTGGTATTCGCACAAACTACGTCATCTAAACCACGCCCACACACGTAAGCACCGGCTGTCTGTGTTTACTTAGTTTTTTGACGAGAATAAAATGAGATTTTAATTGACAAGACAACATACGTAATTATGTCTTTTTTTTTAAGTGAAATAAATTAATTAAGTATTCGTTGACCTGCAAGTCATTCGTCACCTGAACTCGTATTTAAGATGGTCATCACAATTTTCTATCAGGAACTCTCAGCAGCAGGCGCTATTGTCCAAGGATTTGGAATACCTGGTAGGTACCTAAATAGTAATTTCTCCTAAGTAGATCTTTCTACACTTCCCAAATCTCCTACTTGGCAATTTATTCCAGGCTCATTACATTTATTACATGTTGTGGGATTTTGTACCCACATATAAATTGCAGTCATCAGTAGTCTATCATCAGCAGAAAGATGTCCACCGCTGGACATGGGCCATGTCCAAGAATCGGTACACCAACTGGTCTTGTGTGGTGAATGTTTTTTAAATGAATTAAAATCTAAGCACAAGTTATTTCACTATAGGACCACTTTAATTACCTATAATATAATGTAGGTGGGATACCAAAAACATTTTTGTGTAAAATGTTGCCAGGACGAGCGAGACCATAATGGCTCGCACGATATTGGCGATGAAGGTCAGATTCCAAGTAGCTCAGATTCCAACTAGGTCAGATTTTGAGTTAGTACCTACAGTACATAATTTTCCGACATAAAGTTATCATATCATGTAGAGCCAAGCTTCTAACTCTACACGCCCTAATTCTACAATTCCTAACTTCACAAACTCGATACACCTTAGTCAAAATATGAGGCTTGGCCTTTTTAGTATTATACCTACATTTAAACCTTCCGGAATAAATTCTCGGAATGATGGTATCGCATACCGCATCAAAACAAAATCCGTTGTGTAGTTTGAAATTGTTTTATTGAAATAATTGATTTACATAAATATGTATTTACAAAATAGGGCCTTAAACTAGAGGTAGGTAAGAAATTATTGGATTCTAACCCCCTTATTCATAAAACTTATCAAACCTATTTTAGTTAAAATGGGGTTTGTCTCTTTCTTACACACAGAAATGTCAACGTGACAGATAAAGACAAACGTTCTATAAACCTATTTTAGCTAAAATAGAGATAAAATAGGATTATGAATAAAGGGGTAAAAGAATAACGCTGTCACAGGCAAATACGAAATTCGACTGGGTAACTATCTACCTACTTATAAGAAAATAATAATGTACTATGGTACTTTATCGTAAATGAGTAGGTAGCTATAGGTACCTATAACAGTGGGTAGCAACTCGCGGCCTTGTACACATTCTTTAACGGAGTGCAATGAACTTTGCGCTTTTCCGAACTATTTTGAAACTGCTCTTGACGATCTACATTCGATTTGGTGGGTGTGTCACAGATAAATGCGTTTGTTTTTACGTTGCTATAAACGCTTCATAGCACAAACAGCGAAGTTATTTAGTTCTTTTTTTTTCTAGCGGTTGCATGGTTGCACGGTTGCGAACAGAATATTAGGAAATATTGTAAAAACCAATTATTTTTAAAAGAGTAACCGCGGAGTTTTCTTCTGACGTTCCGTTTCGTTTCGTTTTTTATATGGTGTACATAATAAAGAGTATTCTATTCTATTCATAAGTACCCATGTAGGTTTATGTGAAACAAAATATTATGATTTTCAAAAAGATACTTTCTAAAGGCAATGCCTTTAGAGAGTCTCTAGTGAAACCACGGTTATATGAGTGAAACGAAACCTGTTTGGAGACCATCGCTAAGTCCCCGCGCACACGCAGTCAGTTCTCAGTACCTAAGTATAATGCATCAGATTCTCATTAGATACCTACTGGTATCTATTGGTTGATTGATTTCTTATACTGTTAGCCTGTATCACCACACTGCTGATCAAAGACTATGACTTTCAATGCGATCTAGGGTTAGGTAATGGAGACCACTGGTTTTGTTTCGTCCAGCTCATCCCGCCATCTTCTAAGGGGTCTGCCGCTACGCCTTCTAGCTGTCTCAGAGCTCCACATAGTAACTATTTTGGCTCACCAATACACTGCGCTCCAAAATAAAGCCACAAAGTTGAAGTGGGACTCGGCTAGCCACGTCTGTCGCATGAGCCCTTATCATCCCACTGATGAGTAAAGGCCTCAGGACTTCCAGTATCGCACTGGAAGTCCTGAGGTCCCAGGGTTAATGCGGACCACTATTTGTCAAGCTCGTCCCGCTATCTTCGCGGTCTACCGCGACACCTTCTAGCTGTCTCTAGGCTCCACATAGTGAGTATTTTGGCTCATTAACACTCTGCGCTTGAGCGTGTGTGGTGGTGCCGCGCGCGATCGAAGCGCACATCGTCTGGTGTGGACGTAGCTACCGACGTTGCTCAAAAAGCCGCAAAGTTGAAGTGGGACTGCACATGGACTAGCCACGTATGCCGCATGCCTAATGAGCTGATTTTACTATAGCCAATGAAAAATTCATTTTTTTGTAGATTTTTAAAAGCACAAACCGTTTTAACAAGTGAGCTTAGTGATCCTATTTAGGTACATCCGAGAATTCCGAGATCATCGGTCAAGGTGCATAACCGTTTAAAGATCAAAACCGTGATCACAGTTCACTAGATGCCTAGATAAGCTGTATGCTTAATTACTTAGTAGGTAATTAGACCATATTCTAGTCTAGTGGTCTAGGTTAACTTTTTTACTTCAACTTTGCAAGGTTCGTTAAGATAACTTGTAAAACAGCTATGTTTGATCTTATGGGATGTCAAGTCAATCATAAGGCCCTTTGTACACACACGTTTGCCGTGAAAAACTACGGTTTATTCGTGTGTGGAACTGTGGACACAGTCGTCAGTGTTGTATGGATCACTATCATAATTATGGAACCTTGTGCACGGACACGTTTTATCTACGTTACGGTTTATACGTACGCCATGTGAACAAAATAATTATTGAAAAATACTTCTATGTTTAACAGAAGTATTTTTCAATAATTATTTTATATGAATTGCCAAAAATTTAAATATCCTTATCTCGCCGTGCGTCCAACCAAACATACAGTGAAAATTAGTAAAATTATCAAGACCAAACTTCGAAGTATAATATTCTTATTCGTTTGGTAACTCCAGAACTGAACGTTCTGTGCACGACAGTCGTTCATTCGCTGCCGTCAAATCCGCGCGCGAACATGCAAAATATGGCGCGAAAACTGCTCTTGCGGGAAATTAAAAGCTTAAAATGGCAAAGGAAATTGTCTACTAGTGTAGTGTTCAGAAATGATGATTTTATAATTAAATCAACCCTTCCTGATATTGTTGTGCCTAAAACAAGGTTTATTGACCTTTTGTTTGCTGATTCGGCTAGATATAAGAATCATGTTGCTGTTGTAAGTATTTTGTTTGTATTTTTTTTATTAGGCATTAGGTATAAACACTTCACTTTGGACATTAAAAATCGATTTACAATTTTTTGTAGTGATGTGCTCTATAATTTTTCTGCGCACTTAGCTTAGTCGATTTAATTTCAAATTTAAATAGAAATTGTTATCAAATAAATAAAATAGTGGTGAAAATCAAGACGTTTACTTTATTCTGTATAACGTTAGACCATGAAATTCTATTTTATTCTCATTGGACATTGGACTTTAAAATTGTATGTAAGTACACAGCAAATTTTGTTCAAACATTTTAACTAAGATTCATTTTGCAGAGGAGCAAAACATCTTACTCATCAATTACGATTGCTCTGCTTCGGAATTTGAACTAGTTTACGCATGATTGCTTTATTATTTTACCGTCATTGTCGTATTGTTCGAAAGTAGACATCTTAAAGATACCTATTTCTTACGTAATATATGAACCTATACTACCTCTACGTACCCCTTTATTTATAAACGTTGCTTATTGTTAAGTAATGACGTTTACACATCTCAAAACTTTGAGCATCGTTTTTATATAAATATTAGGACCTTTTATTTTTTTTTAATTCTTGCAAGAAGTAAATTTGTTTAGGAGGATCAAAATAAAATATATATTATACTGGATAAACTTATAATACTTACTTCATAAACTAACATACTATTACGTAGTACTTTAAGTATTCTGTGATACTATTAAACTTACAAGAATGGTATTAACATTTTTTATTTTGATACCGGCCTTGACCTCTTCTCTTTCATTGTCAAATGTGTTTTAAACGTCAACATCAGCAATCTTATTAAGTCATAATTTACCTATGTCCGATCACGGCATTTAGATACTAAAAGGCACTAGTTACACCACATAACTGACCGCGTTAATGACCGCAGGGTCAGCTTGTCCTCATTTAGTTCATTACCTATTGGTCATTATCATTATTTTTATTAGTTTGTGTTGTTAACTAGCTGTTGCCCCTGACTTCGTTTACTACAAAATTAGGCACCGATAACCGAGCTTTACGAGCTCTCAGTACCGGGAAGAGTAAATTTGTCAAACCAGTTTGTCATATTTATTTTAATTTCATTTATTCCTAGAAGATAGTTCTAAGTTTTTTCATTTTTATCCCTTGCCACTTAGTCAGCTAATCTGACCCTTACTGCTTTTTATTCTATTCTTAAACCAAATTAATGTTTGTCTCGTATTTGTGCCAACTATTTATTATGGACTCGCGGAGGATGCATGTAAGCACCAAATAAGTACAACTTCTACAGTACGTAGGTATTTGTATTCCCAGCGGTTTATTCTGTCAGTCTCGAACGGTGTTTATTCTTCTGTCTATCCTTGTCTCATGTAAAAAATTGTGTTAAAATGTTTTCCTCTGCCGTTTTCCCGTCAAAGTCAGTCTATTATTTTTATTTTATTTTAAAAAATGGTAAACAGAGCCGATGTCGACAATTCTGCCAATGTCTAAAGTGTATTGGAAAAGCAAGTGTAAATTGTTGTAAATTAAAAAATAAATTACAAGGACGATAAAAATAAGGAAGCATTTATTTCATATAGGCATATAAAAGGCACATTTGAACGTCAAAATTTACAATAAAATTGAATTGATTCTAGTCGCCCCTTCCAAAAAGTACTTTAGTATGGAGACGAATGGGCATGAAACTCCACCGTTCCTCTTTTAAAATGTTTTACAACATTTTGTATAGATACATTAATTTATAATTATATGTGAAGACGATCCACGTAGAGTAAAATTACTATAACACAATAGGTAAGTAAAAATAATTAAAAATAAAGCAATGACAGATAAATTTAATTAAGTACCTAATAGATAAACTATATAATTATAAGATAGCAATTAAATGATTTGATTGATTGATTGATTGATACATGGTGCTTACATTTTTACAAACAAGTAATAAGTCAGTGTGTGAGTTAAAGTAATCACAGAATGTAAATCATCACCGCCACCTTTTTATTAATTCCATCACTAACACAATCCATTCATCTTCTCTTCGGTCTCCCCCTCCTCCTCCATCAGCACGGAACTTGTCTCTAAGGTTAATTTAATTAGGTATTAATAATCGTTTTGTTGTATCTATTAGGTATTCTTCAAGGTCCGTGTTTACTGTGTTGAACATTAAGATATGATTTGTTATGTCTATCTCTTGAAAGTCTTAGCATTTCATTAATTTATCTATCTGTAATGTGTTATCTTTCACTGCATGAATACCTACTCCTGCCTACTTACTCGTGTCATGAATTGCCGTTTCTTTTCTTTCTTATCTAAGCATAGTATCTGAGCAGTTTATTTCAACTATTATTTGCACCGACCGAACCTAATAGGTGTCTCATTAAAGCACTTATGTCTATGTCATGATAGCAGCAAACGTCCAAATGTCAGTTTGACGTGTCAACTTGACATTTGGACGTTTGACACACGTCGACGTATGTGACGACAGCACTTTAATTACTCTAATGCCGAAACCGAGGCCCATCGATCTGTTCATCAACTACGTCAAAAATGCTTTTAACGTCGGTGTATCCGATTTTTCGTCCAGTGGTTTTTTGGCGCAATGTTTTAGATAAGAAACAATGATTAACAAATTTATTAGGTAAGTATTTATTAAATAACAGCACAATATTCACAAGCATTAACGATACTTCTTAAAGGTTATCAATTTATGACGCTTACCATGTTGGTAAAAACTACATAAGCTCATTATTTATCATCATTTATTGTTGTTTTGATTACAAACACTTTAAGGTCACCGGCTCTGTTAAAAATTTCGTTTTACATAAGTAAGAAACAAATCTTCATAAATCATGATAAATGGTTTTTTTTCCGACAAATTTTTTGTCAACTCGACTATATGACGCTAGGCGCATCACTATCCACAGCAACGTTTATTACCATCGGTCTGAACTTGGCATAAAAGTAAACGAAAGCAAAAACAATATATATCCATGTCACTCTAAATCTGCACACTGAATTCTAGCCTAGACACAATGAACCTTACAGCAATAAAGTTTAAAATGCAGCGGTTGCAATTGCAATGCTGTAATTGCAATTTGACAGACTTTAATGTCCATTGACTTATCAGTATAGACTTTATTGAATTGCTTCTTCTGCTTGCAAACGAAGCCAGCATAAATATACATAATCAGCCTATAATGTTCCTACTGTTGGGACACAGGCCTCCTCTCTTCGAAAGGGAGTGCGGGTTGGTACATGTCACATGTCTTCGAATTTTTGGTCCTAGGACATGCCGGTTTCCTCACGATGTTTTCCTTCACCGTGTTGAGAGCAGTGGTGATGAAACTATTTACACAAAGTAAAGCGCCTGTCTGGGTTCGAGTAAGTCGGGGCCATTACCACTGCTCTAATAGATATGAGTAATCCCTTGTACAGACGCCAGCACATCCAGCTACTACAATCTGTCAAATTTCTTTAAAAGATTTTCAACCTTTGTCGTTAAAGCATAAGGTTCAAGGTTGATTGGGAAAATTTGACAGTTTCGGGTAGCTTGATGTGCTAGCGTCTGTACATTGCACATCATAAAATATTCAGACAATATTACCAATACTACCTAAGTACCTAGGTACTTCTTCATCACTCTGCATCAAGAGTCTCTCGATAATGTTTGTCAAGGCTATTGACGCAAAAAAAAAGTCTCTTGACTATCAGCCCATTGGTCGACAATCTCGGATTCTAACTACGTATATATCCACATCGATACTATTATTTAACTGAATTACTAGAAGTGGCTTCACAATACCTGGTCTACCTGGACTCCGAACTTCAAATGACCTGATAACTAACCAGAACCCTTAGTCAATAGACCACATCCATTGTGACATTGATCGATGGTATGTACAAAGTGCTTTTTGTGTGGGTCATTTTTGCTATGTTAATTGGAACAGTCAACAGTCACGATTGAATGTTGACATACTCAATTGTGTACTTGCGTAGACTTTGGTCAGCAGGTTCAGGGTCAGTTGTACCTACTAATATTGTTTAGTTTCTAGGGTTCATTTTGTGAAATAATGGCATATCGGTAAAATGTGACTACTTTGGATCGTGGTATGTGAATGCCGTCAAATAAGAAAGTCAAATTCAAAAGGGCAAGAAGAAAAGGTGGAATTGGTCTAGTCTAAAGTAAATCCATGGTTTGACGTCATGTCTTTTGAGTATCAACAACTGTATGAGGTATAACGTTCTATAACAACTAGGACCCTATTTATATTTAAAAAAAAACCGGCAACGCGACATATTTGTCAAAAAGGACTAATTTTTACGACGATTTTTATTTAATAAAGTAGAAATAGCATAAAAGAAAAGGTTATCGCCTGTCTGTTTTAAAAAATAGGCCTCTGGAGACGAGGACCAAAGGTCAGTCATAGAATAGAGCAGCTTGGTCTCGCTGTCGACAATCCACCCATTGATCACGGCCAGCGTAGTTCAACATTGCAGTTCATAGCCACGAATCTTCCACGTCCTAGACTACACTGTGATTAATTCGCTAACTAACTGAATCATCTTTATAATTAAGAGACTTTTCGCTATCAAGTCCTCTCTTTATCTAGGTCTCTCTAGACAAGACGATTAAATGCATACTAACACGCTATCACCACGAGTACTTCATGAGAAAGATAACATTGAAGGATAGTTTGAGCAATGCCCTAATTGCGTAACACACTATTAATCTAACTCTGAATCATTTTGAAGGATCTTGTTAATCTGTTACTTCATATGTTCGAAAAATGTGTGTGCTGAACAATGTGAACAACGCAATGTATGTTGTTGAACTGTCAAAATGAAACCCATTGCTACTGATAGTGTGTTACGCAATTAAGCCGCAGGTCACGGTCTATCCGTGTACCACCTTCAAATCCGGTCAGTCGTTAGGCGTGAATATGTAACAGATAGACAGAGTTTCTGCCGCATTTATAATATTAAATGCGGATTATGATGATGACGCAGTTCACCACCTAAACCACCTCATGCAGTATAAGTACGTACAGACGCCAGCACATCAAGCTACCCGAATCTGTCAAATTTTCCCAATCAACTTCGAACCTTATGCTTTAGCGATAAAGTTGAAAATCGATTAAATAAATTTGACAGATTGCAGTAGCTTGATCTGCTGGCGTCTGTACACATAGCACCATGTCTCTATTGAGACAAGCTATAAAGACTGCTAAATTCAAAACCTTGATAAAAGTAGCACCTTGCTTAGTAATACCTTGCTTAAAGTAGTTTATAGCTGATCATGGTTTTTACACGAAAACGTAATCTATACTAATAATATTATAAAGATGTAAAATTTGTTTATAAGTTTGTATGTAGGGGGTAATCTCTGGAACTACCAGTATACCAGATTTGAAAAATTCTTCTTGCATTTGATAGCCCAATTCTTGAGGAAGGCTATAGGCTATTTAACATCACGCTATGACCCTTAAGAGCCGAGCAAAAAGAAAAAAAGTCAAAAAGAACGTTAAGTGATAGCGCGGGCGGGTGATGCGATACGACGGGGCCGGGTGGCTCGGGGGAAACAAGAAGTTTCACGCAAACGAAGTCGCGGGCTGAAGCTAGTGTCTCGATAAAACTGCAATAGTCATGATTGTCTACGTCAACATGATAATTTGGTTGCCGGTTCATTGTGCGAAGCAATCAACGGCGCCAGCGCAGTCTGTTGTTATTCAACCGGTTACGTATGGTCTGTGGCATGTTTTTCATGCTTCACGGAGTCTTATTTTGTACCGTATTCTGCGTAGTTATAGTATTGCAGAAGTAATGTTGCAGTTTATGTTTTTTCTATACATTACAACTTACGGAACAATTTTGATCTTTCCAACGTCAGATATCATTGTCTCTGACCGACTGGACAGTCACAAATTAAAAATTAATCCTCGGATATGGCGGTAAAAAATCAGACTTTTTAATACTTACCTATTATTAAAACGTAATTAACCTCAAATTTTCCAACTGCCGCAGCAGTGGTGGCCCAGTGGTAAAGGCCGCGACTTACGAGTTGTAGGTCGTAGGTACGAACCCAGACAGGCGCATTACTTTATTTAAATTATTCCATCACCACTGCTCTCAAAACGTTGAAGGAAAACATCGTGAGGAAACCGGCATGTCCTAGAACCAAAAAATCGAAGACGTGACATTACGAACCCGCACTGGGCCAGGGGCCTGCGTCTACCAATAAGTAGTTATTCGTACAGACAGCGTCAGAGAAAAGGAACCCCCCCCCCCCCTTTGGTTACTTACCAAAGGGGGTTCTTTTTCTCTGACGCTGTCCGTACGCCCGCGTGGTGGATTATAGCCCACTCCCTCTCGCATAGAGGCCTGTGTCCCAGCCGTGGGTACGCTGTAGTAGGCTGATTATGTGCCAATTACTGGGACTTAGGTCTTATCTCTGTGTTAAGGAATGTAGGTAACATAATCCATCACGTGCGTTTAAACAGTTTGATAACTATGGCTTGGTGAAGGTGATGAAGCTAGGTTCAAATTCAACTTCGAAATTTATTAACTTTCCTTTTTCTCTTCAGGAAAGTGCAGAAACACAGAAGACCTACACGTACGCCCAGCTGCAGAAAAATATTTCAGTCTTCGCGACTTCATTACTAAAGAAGTTCGGTTTGAAGCCAGGAGATGTCGTGGCAGTTATGTTGCCGAATTGCCCTGAGTTCCCGGTCGTGGCGTTCGGGAGCTTACAAGCGGGATGCGTGCTTACGACTGTCAACCCTATTTATAAAGAGTGTGAGTTTACTTTTCTTTGTTGACGGTTTGAGAAGGGGACGTTTTTATAATAATTATTGTTGAGCCGTAGACGCCGTATTATTATTTACTCTGTGGCAGTAGCATCTTAATTAGCAAAACAATACACGATCGTGTAAACATCGTTTCAATACAAACCTATTTATCAGTTTGTTAGTCACAGAGGCATGCCGATGACGTCTGTGCTGAAAACTTTACGAATCGGTTGTTTCGTTGTTAGGACTTTTTGAACAACTGTCTAATCGGTAAAACTGACGAATCAGTGAAACTGACTAATCAACGGAACTGGCGAATTAAATAAACTGACGACTGAGGGAAACTGACTAGTGATACTCCTTTTTATACCGAGGGATATCATCAACAATGTACATATATCCATCCGCCTTCCGGTACTACATCGCCATGTTTTTTGTCCGCACTCGTTGCCAAGATACTAAATTAGATTACTAGGGAATTATAAGGCCAATTACGGCCGTTCAAAAATTGCCAACGCGGACGGTATTTCACGTCCACACGGCGGGGTATTGGTAAAGTTTTCAACTAGCAATAATCGCACCTCGGATTAACCTCATTGGTTACGATATTGCCTCTGCGCAAAGTTAACTTGGAAGAATTTTTCGGCCAACCCTACCAAATCGCGGTAACGAAACCATAGCGAGATCTAATTCGATCCCAACGCCATCTATCGAGGTGGCACGTAAACTTTTATGTTGCTTGTTTTCATACAGATTTGATTTCGGTCCCACCAAGGATAAACAAAGTTTAAGTATAAATATAAAAATATATGACTTCATTTCGTAGTGATAACAATAAAAATATTTTGGCGATTGCTATACAATTTGCAAAAAAAACTCAGCGTTGTTTGATCGTGTGATTATTATGACAATGCAATCTTTTTTAGACGTTATTTAAATCTCAAGGTCAAATCATTTTTATTAAATTATAAATAATGTTGTTTTTAAGCAGAAAAATGTTGTCAAAATCAAAAGTTATTTATTCAAATTAGGCTGAGAATCAGCACTTTTCGAACGTCAAAATTACAAAAGACAGTCCCCCAAAACGCCCGCTCGCAAAGAAGAGGAAAAAAATGCCTTGAATATTAAAATGCGGGCTTAGAAAAAACCGCGGGGCATTGCTAGTAATAACAAAAACATCACGCCTGTAATCCCTGTAGGGTTAGGCAGAGGTGTACCTGGCGGTTTATTCTGGAAAAATCTCACCGTGAGAACTCGGGTTGAGTGAGCTTGAAGTAAGCTGTTAATAATGGCATTCCCTAGTATCAGCCGATGTATTCTGTAACATTCCCACTGTGAATACGTGATAGGTGAAGTGAGCTTCTAGTGAACTGTCGTCCCATCCGATGCTAGGGATTCCCACTATTGACGCCTCACTTCAGGCTCACTTTACCTAAGTTTTCACGGTGAGATGTTGTACAGAATAGTACTACAGGTTGAATGACAGCTCTCTTCACCTGAATTCTCATCATGGTGATCGGTTGTAGTAGGAACACCCACATTTTGCCAGTTATGCTTGAAGTTATTAAGAGGACTACATGACTTAAAGCGCGGTCTTTGTCGGAGTGCATAGAAAAGAAAGAGAAGCGCGATGACACAACGCTGGTAATTTATTGCAAAATATGAAGCAATTATCTATTTCCGAAAAATCTATTGTTTGGACTAAAAAATTAAAACACTAGGGTTTTAGTATGTTGCTTGTAGAATAATCTGACAAAAAATCACAATGATTGTATGTATATATGTATGGTTTTTATTGTAAAAAGAAAGTTTTTCATGATTATCTTCATGATTTTTTTTCTATCGTACCAAATAAGTTGTATTATGTTTTCAACACACTATCTACGTAGCATATAGGTATCCTGAAGAATGTCATATATTTTTTTGATTTTTTTTTACTGTAGTCGATCATATACTTTTATTGTTTCTAAAATTTGCGTTTTTTGCGTTTAGGTTTCATAAAGAACCCCAAAAGGTGGTAGCCGTAAGGCTGATCCGGGGGTACCGCACGATCTCGGGCGAGGCGGCAAGCCTCCTTGCCGGACTGCCGCCATGGGATCTGGAGGCGATAGTCCTAGCGCGCCTGTATGAGTGGCGCGCGGAGGCACTGAGCCGGGGGGAAACTCCGCTTCCGCGGCAAATCGTGGCGGAGCGGACAGACCTCCGGCGCGATCTCATGGTGGCATGGAAGGAGCGACTTTCGCAACCCAGCGCAGGGCACGCCACGATAGTGGCGATAAGACCCCTCTTTGAGGAGTGGCTAGAGAGGCGTCACGGCGTCCTCACCTATCGCCTGACGCAGGTCCTCACCGGACACGGATGTTTTGGGAGGTTCCTGCACATCATCAGGCGGGAGGAGACGCCCGGGTGTCACCACTGCGAGGATCGCCCAGAGGACACGGTGGAGCATACGGTGGAGGTCTGCCCCGCATGGGCGGAGCACCGCCGTGCCCTCGTAGAGGCGATAGACAGCGGCGGCGACCTCTCGCGTCCGGCCCTGGTTCAAGCCATGGTCCGGGGCGAGAGGGAGTGGGAGGCGGTCACCTCCTTCTGCGAAGCAGTCATGCTAGCGAAGGAGGTGGCTGAACGGCTGAGGGAGAGAGCCTCACACCCCAGCCGCCGCGGGAGACGCTCCGGGCGTCGGGAGCCGCGTGACGACTCCCGGCCACCGTAGGCGCGGGCCTGCGGACGGAGAGTAATGGGTAGCTCACCGTCCGATCAGGACCAGGCCCGTGCCGGACGGCGCGTTGTGTTCCACGCGCGCCTCAAAGAGATGTCAGCAGAAAGGAAGGGGCCTGCCAGGGCCGAAGCCTGCCGGGGGTGCGGGATTGTCCGAAAGGGTTACCGCTACCCCGGAACATAAAGGGCTAAGGAAGGAACACGGATGGGTTTTAGTCAGTAAGAGTCTGACACTCCCTTCGCTCCACCCAGAGCGGGAGGGGTCATTTGATGATTTCCCATCCATAAAAAAAAAAAAAAAAAAAAAAAAGGTTTCATAAAGAAGCAGTTTCAAGATCTTCCAAATAATTGACTATATACGAGCAAGTATGTGTGTAATGTATATTCGAGCTACCTATGGTCCCTGAAATTATTCTAAAGAACATTTCTCTTTTGTTTGTTACCTACCTATCTACTAATTCTGGACGGAAACATGAACAAACATTAAACCTACATAATCTTCAAAATTTGTCGTAGAAGCATGATAAAATATATAATATAATAACTAAGAAGTCATTGACATAGCTTATTTTATCTGCTTGTCACATAATTAAACTGCAAAATAGTTTGATAAGCGACCATTTTAACACTTCAGTTTAAATATTGTACTTTTAGACTTGTTTTCAGTATTTTTATGTTAAATCAGAAACCATTTATGATGAATGCTTTTCTCCAATGATAGTTAGCCCACGGGTCGATCGATCAGGTTAAGCAACGCTTTCCACGGTCGGTCCGTCGATGGGTGACCATCTTTAAATACCAAGACCCCTCCATGCTTCGGAGAGCACGTTAAGCCGTTGGTCCCGGCTGTCATTCGTGGATCTTTTTACGGGTCGTCAGAAGCCCGAAAATCTAACAAGCCTTTTCCCAACTAAGTATGTTGGGGTCGGCTTCCAGTCTAACCGGATGCAGCTGAATACCAGTATTTTACATAGAGCGACTGCCTATCTGACCTCCACAACCCAGTTACTGGGAAATACGATACCACTTGGTAAGAGTACTGGTTGTCAGACTTTCGGGCTTCTGACTACCCCTAACGACTGTCAAAGATCCACGAATGACAGGGACCGATGCACGGATGGGTCCGATGCACGGAGGGGTCTCGGTATGTAGGTAAAGATGGTCACCAATCCACAGACCAACCGCAGCAAGCGTAGCTTAACCTGATCGATCGACCTGTGCGGCAGTTATGATATGAACATTATTATAATCTAAGTATGTTATTATGTTGTTTATGTTGTTATTATTGTTTCTGATTTTTTCACAAGTCATCATGATACCAAAGAAAAATATTGAAGTGGAGAGCAAAGAGCAATTTATTGATAAACATCATGTTTTGATGCCGTGCCCCTGAGATAAGATAATGTTTTCTTTATTATAGCTGACATTTATAGCACATTATGATCAATTCGCTGAAGAATGACACAAGCAGCGTTGATAACAGGTTTACAGCTTTAACAATAAAAACTGATAAGTTTTTATACTTTTATCATCTGATTACCCTATTGTAAAACAATGCGGTGAGGTTTGATAAATTTTTTATTGTTTTTTTTCGTGCAAGTTATTTGATAGGTAGTCATTTTTCCGCGAAAACTTCAGCATTATGTTAATAGTGACAGCATGTATCAGGAATCAATCAATCAATACGTTTATTTGTGAAACATAGGTGTTTACATAAACAGGGGGGTGCGCTATGTTTTAGTAAGGGTTGGTCATATAAGGTTGTGGTACAGATCATTATGCCAGCGCCTCACATTGGGTGTATTGGCTGCAAGTTTTAGTCTTGGATCCAATATATGCACTAGTGTGTGGATCGGACAGATATTGATCTGTCCAAGACCGATCTACACATTGGTGTGTTGGATCCAAGACTGCAGCTTGTGACCAATATGTGCAATGTGAGGCGCCGGCATTATATTGAACAACTTTCTCTATGGGATCAACATCCTATTTGCATACTCTACAGGGTGGCAGAACATGATTCTGGATCCCGTAGAAATTTAGTGTAGTCGTAGCGTAGAAAATTAAAGACGGCTAGCAAAAAAAAAAAGCGGTTTCATAAAAGAGTGCAATATTTAAGCTACGCGGTCAAAACGTATAGAACAGTTTTTTTTGTTCCGAATCATGATTAATTTATTGTTTCAGTTTACGCCTCGATGTCCCTGCCACCTTGTACAATAATATCTAAAAATAAATAATTACGATTGAATAGTTACCATTTTTCTTTAGCATGTGAGGCAAGTCAATTATTCGCAGAAGTCGATGATGCAACAGAAAACAAAACGGCTAGGTACTAACAATAGGTACTTTTTAGGGTTCCGTAGCCCAATGGCAAAAAACGGAACCCTTATGGATTCGTCATGTCTGTCTGTCCGTCCGTCCGTATGTCACAGCCACTTTTTTCCGAAACTATAAGAACTATACTGTTGAAACTTGGTAAGTAGATGTATTCTGTGAACCGCAGTAAGATTTTCACACAAAAATAGAACAAAAACAATAAATTTTGGGGTTCCCCATACTTACAACTGAAACTCCAAAAATTTTTTTTCATCAAACCTGTACGTGTGGGGTATCTATGGATAGGTCTTCAAAAATGATATTGAGGTTTCTAATATCATTTTTTTCTGAACTGAATAGTTTGCGCGAGAGACACTTCCAAAGTGGTAAAATGTGTGTGTCCCCCCCTCTAACTTCTAAAATAAGAGAATGATAAAATAAAAAAAATATATATAATGTACATTACCATGTAAACTTCCACCGAAAATTGGTTTGAACGAGATCTAGTAAGTAGTTTTTTTTTAATACGTCATAAATCGAAAACCGCAATTTACCTTTCACAAAGTTACAACGAACTACAAGAACTTTTATATTATGTTACTTGCTGCTACGGAACCCTTCATGGGCCAGTCCGACTCGCACTTGGCCGGTTTTATTTTTTTGCTGCATGCCGTTTTTCCCCTTATCTTACTCACTTGGTTTTCTTCATGATTGAAATTAAATCAATTACCTCAAAACGATAGCAAAAGTAAAATCATTTTCAATTTCTGCTAGTCATCTAAGAGTTGATTTTTCCAACGCCAGATAATTTTATCCGAGGAATAATTTTAAATTTTTGACAGTTCTTCCATACAAAATCTGACAGACGTCAGTTTTATTCCACGATTAAAAATAATCTGTCGATTGAAAAAAATAATATTTAGTTTCCTCCAAAATAATTGATTTATTAATTTTTATCAGCACCAATCGAATTCAATTATGTCTTAGCTAATTAAGCAATTTTCCGCTCTACAAGTGCACTCATTGCATTGTACTGATTAACCATCGTGTACTTATTGATAAACACATTGAAAATATAGATTCTGCATTATCAATATTTGAGATTACCATGATAAGAATACGTTGGAGTGCCAACCCACGTTTGCCGGCCGAAGAAATCTAAACTAATAAATTATTATAGAAGGTAAAAATTTTACAAACAAAGTATTAAATCTCTAATCCGATTATAAAAATTATTTTACTGATAAAAAGCCGGGTAAGCCGAGAGAAAATTTCCAAGTGTCATAGACTACCTATTTTTTTTGGTATATTTGACGTACACGCGGAGGGAAGTCGCGGGCAGAAGCTAGAGATATAAATAGAGGTGGATCTGCACAACGATAAAATTATACAGGCTGGTAGAGTCATCGACGCGCAGCGCGACGTAGTAGGCACACAGAATTGTGTACCTTTTTGTGTAGAAGGTAAGGTCTATAATTGTATTGCTATCTTGAAAACTGCGCGCCGCGTCACATCGCGGCGTGAACTGACCCTTACAGTTTGCACATCGATGTCGCTACCAACTTCCGATCTATTCTGTAAAAAAATCACCGTGAAAACTTAGGTGATATGAGCTGTCAATAGTGTCAATCCCTAGTATCAGCCAACCTATTGTGTAAAAATCACACCCTTTAAAATCAGGTAAAGTGAGCTTTAAATGAGCTGTCAATAGTGTTAATCCTTAGTATCAGCCGACCTATTGTGTAAAAATCTCACCCTGTAAACTCAGGTGAAGTGAGCTTCAAGTGAGCTGTCAAAAGTGTCAATCCCTAGTAACAGCCGACCTATTGTGTTAAAATCTCACCCTGTAAACTCAGGTGAAGTGAGCTTCAAGTAAGCTGTCACTATTGTCAATCCCTAGTACCTATCAGCCGACCTATTGTGTAAAAATCTCACCCTGTAAACTCAGGTGAAGTGAGCTTCAAGTGAGCTGTCAAAAGTGTCAATCCCTAGTAACAGCCGACCTATTGTGTTAAAATCTCACCCTGTAAACTCAGGTGAAGTGAGCTTCAAGTAAGCTGTCACTATTGTCAATCCCTAGTACCTATCAGCCGACCTATTGTGTAAAAATCTCACCCTGTAAACTCAGGTGAAGTGAGCTTCAAGTGAGCTGTCAATAGTGTCAATCCCTAGTATCAGCCGACCTATTGTGTAAAAATCTCACCCTGTAAACTCAGGTGAAGTGAGCTTCAAGTAAGCTGTCACTAGTGTCAATCCCTACTTCCCTAGTATCAGGTGGAATGACAGCTCACTTCACCTAAGTTATAACGGTGAGATTTTTACTTAATAAACTACTATTTATACCCACTACCTGCAAGATGTAGTGACATTTCATTTTATTTACGTAAAGTAATATGCCATTAATTACTTGGATTTAGATAATGATGAAATATTTATGGCTCTTTAAAATGCTGGTCTTGATGTTTTAAGATAAAATGTATTATGACCTTAGTCATTCCTAAAAACAGAGGTTTGGCTTGATATCGAATATCACATGGTGACATTTTTAATTATTTACGTATTTTAATAAACACTTTACTTAGACACGATTAGGTTGGCTTAAGATACCTATTTGTTAACTTATCAATAAGTTAATAATTTTTCATCTGTTTGTGTTGTGCAGGTCACTGTCAGCATGACATTGAAAATGCGATACTAAATCTATGTGTGCGGTTACACCAAACATACCTATGGGATTGGGTCAGTGACGACTCGGCTCGTGTCAACTCGACTCGAATAATCAGCAAAACGCCCTTGTACCGTCGAGATGAAAAGTATCGACCACTTAAAATATTAATTATCAATTTCATTGATAGAATTTATTTATTTATTTTTATGAATGAATACGACCTTATAAGTGTATTGCTTGTACTTACCTGATTACTCCTAGAATCGTTTTTATTAAGAAAAATAAGGTTGTTTGTAACGTTGTAACCTACCTTATTTGTTTTTTCCAATTCTTTTACCATCGCGGGTTTAACAGATGTTTTTAGACACGGCAACTCGATCATCAACTCAGCCTGTCACCGTTCACTACTGGACATTGGCCCCTCCCAGGCTGCGCCACATACACCCTGTCTTCCGCCTTCCGTATCCAGTTTGTCCCAGCCACCTTATTTAGGTCGTCGGTCCACCTAGCAACGGCAACTCGGTGCCACAACATAATAACAGCGAAACACGACGCCGTCACTTCGTGTTTAGTTAGTTTGTAATTATAATGATGTATTTATTTATAGTATTTTTAAGTTATATTAATATTGTATTTTATGGGTTTTCTATGGGCCTTGATGCCTGAAATAAATGGATAAATAAATAATTTATTTACATAACTAGGTAGGTATAGGGTGATTGAACTACAATTTAAAAGCAACTGTTTCATCTATCAACTCAAAATATCGCAGTGCACTGCTGGTCATAGCCTCTCCAAGCCAAATCAGCAATAATAAAAAGATGTTTCCATTATACAATAATAGGTTTAGCAGAACTAATGATTTACAAGAAACGTTTATCCTCGTTAGGATTACGGAATATGAATCAGAATAAGTAGTCACGTCCAACACATAATATAGAATTATGACAGCGAGTTTCATGTTTCAAGGAAAAAAAAACAATGTTTTTGTAATGCAAATATTAAATTACTACCGAACACTTAACTCGTTAATAAAATCTATTTCAAACCTAGTTTATATCTATCTTCCAAATGAATCACACTAATATTATTAAGGCGAAAGTTTGTGAGTGTGTGTTTATATGTTACTTCTTCACGCTCAAACGGCTAGACCAATTTTGATAAAATTTTGTAAGGAGGTAGCTGACACCCCGGATTAACATATAGGCTACTTTTTATCCCGATATTCCCGCGGGGTCGACATTTACGCGGGTAAAACCGCGGGGCGTAGCTAGTAATGAATATTTGATGAATTACTGTAATTGCTTAGCTATTACTTACTTTGTTAGTGCTTTCTTATAACTAAGGTCTTTTTATTTTAGTTTTCTTTTGTGCTATAATCTTCATCAAAAAAATTTATATTCTTTCTTTTCCCTTTAACTTATTCAATGTTTTTCTTTCTTTACAGTCGAACTCGCCCACCAAACAACCATCACAGAGCCAAAAGTCTTCATAACGCTACCAGAATGTTACGAAACCGTCTCGAAATCTCTGAAAGCAGCAAAGATACAAGCCAAAATAATCCTAGTTGATAATCCCAGCCAACCAGTTCCTAGTGATGTAGCAAGATATACAGAAGTAGCAGAATCGGGTGAAGCTGATTTTGGTATATTAGATAAAATTACTAGGAAAGGTGATGATGTGGCTTGTATACCCTTCTCAAGTGGAACTACAGGGTTACCTAAAGGCGTCGAGATTACTATTGACAATCTAATGGCTGGAATGGAGATTATGCACCAAAAAGAGACCTGTTACCCGAATATGGCATACGGTAAGTTTGATTTCCAGACGGTTGTTATTACGACTATTAAAAAAGAGGTCGCTTCCACATTGAATCAAGACTTTTCCCTCTCACTGAAAGGAGGTCCGTGTCCCAGCAGTGGGAACATTATAGGCTGATTATGTTAATTAATAATTCATTTGCTAATTCAATCTCTCTCTCTCTCTGCCTAGCCTTTTCCCAACTATGTTGGGGTCGGCTTCCAATCTAATCGGATGCAGTTGAATAGCAGTATTTTACATGGAGCAACTGCCTATGTGACCTTCACAACCCAATGTATTGCGTTACCCCTTGGTAAGACTGGTTGTCAGACTTTCGAGTTTCTGACAACCCGTAACGATTGCCAAAGATCCACGAATGACAGCCGGGGTTAACGTGCTTTTCGAGGCACGAAGAGGCCTTGTAAAGATGGTCACCGATCCCCAAACCAATCGTGGCAAGCGTAGCTTAACCTGAACGACCGAACCGTGCGGCTTTTATTACATAGCCACAAGCCCCTCTGTTAGATATAACTACTATTGTTGAAAAAGGGGTCGCTTCGTACACATTGGATGAAGAATACGATAGTGATACCTAATTCATTTGATCATTCAACTATGGCCTCTGCATAAGTCTCATTGATTATTTATGAAGGTACACAAGTACGTGAGAAACACATTTTAATGGTTTGTTTACAATGTTAGATAATAACATGAGGAATTTAAAAAATTTGATGGTTTGAGAAAAATAATATGATACGAAAATTGCATATATGAATGAAAACAATAGTCACTTGTCTCTAATGATCACAGATAAATGTTGTTTGATCTCTGAAGTACCTACCAATCTAAAATTAATAAGCAACTCTTTTCATGATATGTGCCCGCACTGGGCCCAACATGTGGATTACGGTCCACTCACAGAAAGAAGGCCTGTGTGCTAGCAGTTGAAACAATGTTTGCTACGCTGTTCGTGACGCTCATTTTTCACTAATAAACTCAAGGTACTTCATTGATTATTTCTGATATTTTCAGATGGTTTCCAAGATATTCTCCCAGCATTCCTGCCCTTCTTCCACATATACGGCCTCGTGATTGGTCTTATGGGACATCTGTCTAAAGGCTGCAAGTTGGTCACTATGGCTAAGTTCTCTGCCAGTACGTATTTGGACATCTTAAAGACCCAGAAGACTACGTTGCTGTACATCGTACCTCCTGTTGGTAAGTAATTTTGTTTTTCTTTCATGTGTCGTCTATAGTTAATATAGTTCTCTTTGTAGCCTCTTCTTTACCATTTATATGGCGTAAGAGATCATTAAAGACTGTGTTATTAAGACAGCAGGTAGAATCATTGGTATCTTCCGTTGCAACTACAGTTACGATGATTATTGCAAATTCGCAATATCGTTTACGTAACTATTAAGTCGTTGAAATATTCGTAGCTAATGGAATGTTTTATGTATAAAAATAAAACGAAAAAAAAGGAAGTTCAATTTTGTATGCATAATTTACTTAAATATTTAATGTAAAGTTTTTTGTGTAAAAAACGAATAATATTTTGATGTAAAGTTTTTTGTGCAATTCAATCTATTGATCAATGTTTAATAACTACATTATTAAAATGCAAAATTAAAAACTATTACTTTACTTAATTGATAAAATAATTTTATCTAGTCAATCATCATCATTCTCATTGCAGCGATCCTCCTAGGCAAGCACCCCGACGTGAATGAAACTCACTATCGTGACGTTAGACACATCATCTGCGGCGCCGCGCCATTGGCCGCAACAGACGTTGAAGCTATCTTACATAAGAGTAAAGTAAGTCTACCCTCAATTTAAACTGACTTATACTCTCTAGAACTCTCTTTACTTCATGGAACCGTCTCCGAACACAAGTTGGGAAGATGTAGCTCCAACCTGGTAAAATGGAGCTACCTCGGCATTAGAGCGAGGCCACACGATGCGTTAACGGTGCGGTGCGACACCGCACCGCAATTAATTCGAGCTATAGGGTGCCACATGGGCGGTGCGGCGCCGCAGTAGAACGCTGTAGGATGAACTCCAGCGCTGCAGCGTATCACCCCTCCCCGCCTCGTCTCGCAAGTCACAAGCGCGGCGCACCTACGAGGCGACGCCGCACGGGGCGGCCCAACGCATCGTGTGACATGGCATAGTCGCCAATTCTGTAAAAATATCACCATGCAAACTTAGGTGAATCGTGCTTAAAAGTTAACTGTCAATAGTGTCAATCCCTAGCATGACAGCTCATTTCACATAAGTTTTCACCTCGCTCAAACATGAGGCGCCGACCTCAAATAAACTGGACAGCTAGAAGAAGAGGTATAATTATATGTTTGCGTCATTTGTGACAGCCTTTACATTCATCGTCCACTTACATGTCCGATCTTATCTTTTATGTTATAACACCTTCTATTGTTATTGATAACGCCTATCTGGCTTTATGAAGATCTCCACCAAGTCCTTGTACCAGTGTCCGACAAGGCGCTATCTACCAGATAACTCTCCTTAGTAAGCCGATATTTATGTTAATCTGGAGTTTGGAAAAACAGGCCATAAAAGTTATATCTGTGATAATTTACAATTCAATTATTTTATCGAGCATGCCTGCTACAATTATTAAAAGACCAACTTTTGTCCGTTACTTCATCATCTGCCTAGCCTTTTCCCAACTATGTTAGGGTCGGCTTCCAGTCTAACCGGATACAGCTGAATACCAGTATTTTACATGGAACGATTGCCTATCTGACCTTCACAACCCAGTTACTGGGTAATACGATAGACTGGTTGACTGTCCGTCGCATCGCATCGCCTTTCCGCGTTATTACTTCGTTTTCGGTTAGCATTCTTTATGCCTTTTTGTCTTCTTGCTTGGCTCCTAAAGGTACTAGCGTTATGTTAAATACCTTATAGCTTTTCTCGAGAATAGGGCTAACAAATGCACAAAGAATTTTTCCGACGGTGTTTCCAGAGATTAGCGCGTTCAAACAAACAAACTCATCAGCCTTATTATTGGTACGTATAGATCATAGGAATGTAAAAAACTTCTTTCATATATCTATGGTAAAGACAGATAGATGGTGGAACTTCTCTTTGCTTGTTCAGATATCAAAACTCACCCACCTAACGTAATCAACCTTTGGACTGATACCTAATTGCTTGTTAAGGAAAACGTCACCAATACGTTCTTGTCCCAATTATCTAAATCAGGATCCATCAACTTTAACTATGGAGACATGTCTATTACCACAATAATATAGGGCAATATGTTCGTCCTTGTCCTACAGGCCATCGTATAATGACAGTGACATTGCTTCTTGAGGTTTACTGTAAAAATATTGAATCTGCGGGTTAATTGCGTAACTTACTAACAATGGGAATGCCTTTAATTTTGACAGTTCAACAACATTCATTACGTTGTTGAGCAGACAAATGTTTCGAACATATGAAGAAATGGATTAGCAATATCATTCAAAATGATTCAAATTGCGCTTGATTGAATGCTGGATGTTTTAAATAATACTTGGACTCCAATAATGAAATATTTCTTTCATAGTCAGTTAATATAATTTTGGGCCCGTCAATATTTTGTTGTTGATGATGATGATAATGTTAGATAGAGGAAGAAAAAGACGTTAGTCAAAACAAAAAAAATGAATGGGTTATGAAAGAGATGATATTATGAATGAAAAGGGAGTAAATGAATACGCGTCGGCTAACCCCAAGTAGAAGAGAAGAAGCTTGCAAATTTTTTCCATGTTTCTACCAGGAATTAACCTTCATGTATCTTTCGCTTCCAGCGTGCCATCGAGTTCAACCAAGGCTTCGGTATGACAGAGACGACGTCACTATGCACATCTACCTTCAAGGGCACACAAAACGTAAACTTCAATGCCTGTGGAGTTCCCATGGCCAGTGTCCAGCTGAAGTTTGCTGATCCAATCACTGGGGAAGATGTGCCTGTTGGACAAGTAAGTGGTTTGAATAGTTATAATTAAATTGATATGGTCAATAAACAGCTTTTGTCCGCGGCGTCTTCCGCATGGAGGTCGGAAATGATCCCACAAGAACGTACTAGAGGGTTCAAAGTTTAAACATGGTCTATCCGTGAGCTTAACATCCGAACCCGATCCCTTAACGCCGTTTAGGGGAAAAAGTAACATACAGACAGACCGACAGACAGATAGATTTACTTTCGCATTGATAATATTAGTATCTATGGATTATGGATTGTAATATTGAATAGAGACTTGCTCGATACGGGAAATTAAATCTATACTTATAATAAATCTGTAGAAGTGAAAATTCTGTACCTACATTGAAAATATCAAAAAAAATAATGGCAGGGGGTGTTACTAGACCGACACCGAATCCAAAAATGTGATTACAAAAATTTTGTCTGTCTGTCTGTTTGTTTAGGCATCACGCAAAAACTACCGGTTCGATTACGATGAAACTTGGTATAGTTATTTTTTAATATCTTGGGCACCACACTGGGTACTTTTTATCCCGGAAAAGTATATACAATAAAAAAGCAAGCATAATTTTGCGGTTCGATCCCTAGACCCGATTACTGTAGGTACCTACCAACCGCAAATAATAAGTTTGTCGTATGTTACGTGGAGGGTGAAGAGTAGGTATCCACTAAGAAAGTGTTTTTCGAAATTCCAACCCTAAGAGGGTGAATGCAGGGATGGTGAAATTTAACGCGAACGAAGTCGCGGGCAGAAGCTAGTTAAAGAATATGTTTAAATCACAAGAATTGCTTTTCACTTAGCAATTTAGTTGCTTTTGATTTTTAAATCATTATAATTTTTCGTTCTATCATTATCAACGTATACAGGGTGTTACAGAAAGGGTATATCAATACAAACGGGTTGAAGAGTGTATCAGGTCTAGAATCTCTGTACAAAATTTCAGCTCAAAAGCATAAACTTTGAAAATGCTTAATATTTTTTTTATTTCGACATCACGGCGCTGCACTGGCGCGGGGCGGCGTGATGTGCGTGTACTAGGCGCACAGACACACTACAGATAATGGATAATGACCCTCGTAGTGCGGTGACACGTTTGTTATGATTTCAATTTAATAAACTATCGAAATAAAAAAACATTAAGCATTTTCAAAGTTACTGCTTTTGAGCTGAAATTTTGTACAGAGATTCTAGACCAGATACACTCTTCAACCCGTTTGTATTGATATACCCTTTCTGTAACACCCTGTATTAATTGTTATTTAATTTTATTTCTAGTCCGGAGAAATGTACGTCAGGAGTCCAACTGTAATGAAGGGATATCACAAAAATCCTAAAGCAACTGAAGAAACCATGACCAAGGACGGTTTCTTCAAGACTGGTGACCTGGGCTACTTCCAACCTGGTGTCGGATTATTTATTACTGATAGGATTAAGGAACTTATTAAGGTAAGAAATGACAATTTAAATATTCGATACATTATTGTCTTGGAAGGGCGTTTCTGTATTGTGTACTTATTTTCGGCTACTAAAATTATCTGGTGACCCTTAACTGCCTCCTTTATTTAAGGCTCCATTTGGGTCTGTTTTCAAGAGGTCACATTCACGCACGTCTATGGTAGCAATGACATTCACAGCGTCTTTATGTCCTATCAGTAAGAACGGTTTTTGTAGTTGAAGTGCTGCCTCTGACGCGCGGTTGACTGTACCGATAATTATTGCTACCTATTCATACTGATGTACTGCCTGAGCATCTACTACACATATATAGATATACCTAGATAACGCAAGTATCACGAACTGTATGAAAACTAAGCGTACTACTTTTTGACTTCCTGCTATGACGTCACAAGCTCGCGCTCTGTCGCTCACGCTCACCCAGCCAGCAGTACGCAGGACTGAGCGCGAAAGTGGCGGCTTATGATTTTCGATCGTAAGCTGGTGTGATTTTTGGCACGCGAAGTAGGTGCTCTTGCGTTATCTAGATGTATCTATATCTGTGATCTACTACTTTTACCAACACAGCAGAGTCTAACCTCCTTTTTCTTCATCACCAGGTAAAAGGCATGCAAGTTGCACCAGCTGAACTAGAGAGCCTCCTACGGTCACACCCTGCAGTACAAGACGCGGCCGTCATCGGCGTCCCTCACGAGTTCTTCGGCGAAGTACCCAAAGCGTTCATCATCAGAAAGAATGGTTTGAAGATTACTGAGGAAGAGATCCAAGACTTTGTCGCGAGCAAAGTAGCAGTGTACAAGAAGATTGATGAGGTCATGTTTGTTGATGACATTCCTAAAACAGCGTCCGGGAAGATCTTGAGAAAGGAGTTGAAGAAAATGTATGCGTAGAAAAAAAGGTTTGCTAACTCATCTGCTTTATGGATTTTAAGACCAGGGAGCCAACTCCCAGCTTTTATGGTAGTACAATTTCAATCTTACCTCAGTGTAAGAAAGAAATAGAGCTATACAGGTTGAAATTGAAGACATGCGACAAATCGAAATGGGAGATTGTACTCATCATTATGAACAACTATTACTAAGGGACCATACATGAACGCGAGAAAAAAAAATCTGCTGTTATCTACATTTTGACGAGTTACTCGAACATAAATGTAGGGAACAACAGATTTTTTTTCGCGATTTCAGGTTTGCTCCCATAGTAAAAGTTGTTCATAATGATGAGTACAATCTCCCATTTCGATTTGTCGCATGTTTTCAATTTCACTCTGTATGTCGACGTATAGCTACAACTCTTTCCTACTGTGAGTTAATATTAAAATAATACTGCTATTTATGAGGTGGTGGTATCGTCACAGGAGTTCGCTTTGGTAAAAGGTTTTAATGGGGGACTCTTTGAGCTAATAGTTTTTGGAGACTACAAAATCTTGGGTGGTCTCTTCTTAGGAAAAAATCACTTTGACAAGCCTTAGCGGATTTATCATACAGTCTCTAGTTCTAATCAAATCCTAGATATACGTAGTGAAAGATTTGGCTTTTTCTAAATTGCCTTATTGTTGTATGTTTAGTAAAATGGGACGTTGCTGTTATTAAAAAATTGTTGAGTAGTTTAATTAGTCTTTCCAAGTTAAGTTGAGGTGGTTCAAAAATGTGTCATACCTACTATAAATATTGTAAATACATAATTCTCTTTTTGTTCGTTCCCATTCAAGACTGAGGGGGTACCTATCCACTAGTCTGCTGTCAGCTTAACAATATGGTTGTCAGCAGAATTATATTTTCTGTCACTTTTAGTTGATAAAACATGATTTTTGGACTACCTCGTGTTGTAAATACTTATAAATATTAAGTATAATTGTTGATGAGCACTCGGGATCTGGAGTACTGAGGGGTAAACCTCGAATAAAAATGTTTAAATTTTTTATTTAATTTTGTTATTGTCTGGTTTTTAAATTAATATTGATTCGATTGATCTCTACGAACAAGAGACAGTTAAAAGGTCTGCAAAAACTGTAAAACTTTCAGAACAACTATTATAATAAAAAATTGCAATTTGTAAAAAAAAACCGTAAATAATGACTAAGGAGAGTTTATTATTGCAAAGTACTAAGTATATTCTAGTTTTTAAGAAATAAATTAATTTTTCAATAAACTCCTTTTTTTCATTTCAAAACGTCCCTAAGATCCCAAATCCCGATCAGCGAAAAGAAAATGGTCCATTTTTTTTTTTTTTTTTTTTTGTGGGTGCATGGTTAAGGTGAATGCGCAGTGGTAACCCGCGAAATTCAAATTTTCTTACGTTTTTTGCAATTTTCAGGTCAGTGTCAGGTTTTATCTTGATCAAAATTTGATTCGCGACTATAACAGGTACGTATTTACAGAATTATAATCATCAGAATCATTAATACATCTTTCTAAGTTAGATTTGTACCATAAACACTTTTACATAAGAGATTTGTTGTCATGGTACAAATCTAACTTAGAAAGATGTATTAATGATTCTGATGATTATAATTATGTAAATACGTACCTGTTATAGTCGCGAATCAAATTTTGATCAAGATACAACCTGACACTGACCTGCAAAATGCAAAAAACGTAAGAAAATTTGAATTTCGCGGGCTACCACTACGCATTCACCTTAAATGAGACTGGCTGTGTCATATGCATGGTAAGAAGCATTTAAATCTACTCTTGAAAACTTCTAGTTTCTATTTGGATGCATGAATGACGTAATTGGACAATGGATTCGTGATCTTGAAGTACTTCATAATGATCTGCCTAGCCTTTTCCCAACTATGTTGGAGTCGGCTTCCAGTCTAACCGGATGCAGCTGAATACCAGTATTTTACACGGAGCGACTGCCTATACCCAGCTACTGGGTAATACGATACCCCATGGTAAGACTGGTGTCAGATTTTTGGGCTTCTGACTACCTGATCTGATGATGTGATCTTGAAGTACTTATTATTTATTTATATACATTTCAAGTATTATGTCAATGCACTGTAAAATGACCTCGGCATTGACTCTGAACAAGTTTACGATAATGAGCCGGAGCGGAGGTTCGAACTTTGTTTATATTACAATAATTACCTAAGCACATAATTATTTATAAGGTGATATTCATTACGATGAACTTTGTCCATTTACCTACGTCATAGATAAACTAAATTGACTTTAATTGGCCAGAGCGATAAAAGTTCATGAACATTCCGGTGGTTCCGATAGCAATATTTTGTCAACACGGTCAACACACTTAACATCAAAAATATTGGTGTTAGTAGCGCCATCTAGTGGTTCGAGTAGTAAGCACTGTTGCTTGGAGCTTCTATGAAATTGAACTAGATGTCACTAGTGAGCAATTATACAGTCGTGTTAGTAAAGAAAAAAACAAATTACAATAATTAATAAATACTATGTATTAGGTATCAGTCACGATAACATCAATCGTTGCTGCAGATAACAATTCACAATTAAGTAATTCATTTTTTTTTTTTTTATTGCTGAATGGACACGCTCTTTATTATTATTTTCTATTGAACCTATTGACATCTCGTTGAATGACTCCCAAACAAAACACTTGCTAGGTAGGTGTACAATATTCCTGCTATGATCTTCTTTATCTTGTCTTTGACCTGTGGTTAGTGTCAGCTGATTTTAAAGTGTCTAACAAGTGCACAGCTGATGTTAGCGCTAGGTAGGTACTGTTAACTTTTATTCATCGCTTTATCACGGTACAAACTCCATTCACATTACTTGGCATGCCGTAATGTGCGTAACCAAATTGTAAACAATGCGGAGTATTTGATGAATGGAGTTTTATGCAACGAAGGCGCTGCGCAAATGCACGCCATATCTATCAGCCAATGCAAACGTAGTTTTCAATACAATCACGTCTCTGCTATGCTAGCGTAGCGCCTGCGCCTACGAAACGTCTACGCAGCGTACCTAGGTATATTGAGCGAAGGCCTACGAGGCTACAATGTACCTATTTTATTTATTTCGCAGAATTTTGCTAGCTAATTTAATTTGACCACTCTGTATTTGCACATTTAAGATTGCCCCAGTTTTGGGCTGGCCGCGGCTCATCGCAAACATCATCCTATTTTCGTACATTTTGTTTATACAATCGCACACTATAGGCGAGGCGGGCCGCATCGATTTTTTTTTTGGCTACGATATTTAAAAATTATTCTTCTACAATTTTTAACTTTTAATTATCGTATTGTTTCTATTACTCTTAAAACTGCAATTCATCACATAAACACTCCATTTCTTCCTCCTCCGTGGCACTTTAGTGATTACATGACAGACTTCACGCACATAACCATCCGTATGCGGCCAACGTCGTACGTAAACTATTAGGGCACAGAACCGATGCACCGTGTTCCAACTAAACGCACCGTGTATTAGTGTGTATAAGAATTAGAATAAGTACAGTGGGGGCACTAGTTTGAGTGCAGTACTCGTCTATAATAATATGGCATACCGATTTTTACCATCAATCATTGTCAACAGCAGCTGGTGTGTTACAATAATTCCATCAGTGATGGTAGATGGCATTAAGGCCTTAATCCCAGCTTCCATTGCTGCCAGCTCTGTCTGTACATTTTCTTTTGATTCTTTCATAACTAAAGGGCCAAAGCACACACGCTACTTTTTGCATCGGCGATCGGCGATTTTGCGGCTGTATCGATGCTGCATCGCGTTTTGGCGACTCTCTGCGTTCGGACGCGGTATCGAAATCACGCGTTTTAGCGACTGCTTCGATGCTGGCGCAAATGCCGAAATCGCTGCGACCGGCATCCGAATGTGTGCGGAGTGTAGCGTTCAGCCGCTGTATCGAGCTTCCGAAAAGCGACTGAATCGCCGCGTTTGGCGTTTTTAAGTGTGCGGTGTGGAATGCTTGGTCGCTGCATTTAGCTTCTAAAAAGCAGCTGAATCGCCGATTGCCGATGCAAAAAGTAGCGTGTATGCTTGGCCTTTATGCTTGGCCCTTAAACATTATGGGGCGGCAAAATGACGGTGAGGATGGTCGCTCGTTTTCCCAAATTATATGATCGTTTGAGGCGAGCCGCAGAGGCACAAGACTTATCATGAAGTTATTCTCCAGATTACTTAGCTCACTTCCACTCGTCTTTTGGCGATAAACGCTTTGGCTCGATGATCCATCAAATCCCCATTTGCTGGTCAAAACGAGCTGATGATTAGAATCAACAGGAGTTTTTAAAGAACTTAAAAGTCTTCTCGTGGTCACATCCATCAGAACTTGTAATTTTATTTTTGCTGAGTTTTCTGTAACTGTCAGATCTTCTTTGGCTGGATAACACTTTACTTTTTCTTTAACCAGCATGTGGTAACTGGGGTATTTTAAAACTCTTTCTTGATTGGTAAAATCTCGAAGTATTTTGTAGCGCCACTTTGATAAATTCATCGAGATATACAGAGCTAATGCTTTCAAAGGTGTAATTTCCCTAACAATTGTATTTCCATGAATAAAGGCTTTAATTTTGGAGGCCTCTTCTGGATTTTCAATTATATTTCATTACATCAGCTGTGTCAATTTCTCCTGCTTTTCGAACGCAGTGTCCTACGTGAGCGACGAATACGACGTGATGCGACGCTGGGAACGCAACAAACGCGATCAACTCAACGGCATACCCTGTTTGCGGCCAATATGACACACGACAACACGTACTTGTTTGAGAGCGACACCACGAACTACATATGAACTTTCCGTCTGTTTCCGTTGTCCCCATTCGGAACTCAATAAAAATAATTAAAATGTATTTCCGTTGTCCCCATTGACGGTTTCCTGTTAAAATTGTAATTACTTCTCCATGATTCGAGAAGTAATGACCAAAATCACGTAGGACATTTGTCGCGTGTAGCATCGCGTCGCATTACGTCTCGTCGTGTTGCGTCGCGTCGCGTCGTATTCGTCGCTCACGCAGGACACCGCGTAAGCGCCCTTTCAGCCGAAAACACGATTTCAGAGCTGCTGCTGCTACCACAGCATCCAATTGCTATTTCGGTGCGTCTTCTTTTTTTGCCGGTTACCAAGATCCTCAAAGCATTTACGAGGGCTAGAAGTTGTACAGGTTGAAGCTTCTGATGTAACCGGGCAAATCGTATGGTCGATATCTTCCCTTACATTGTCTGTAGAAGGATCTACGTTTTCGTTTTGTCTCGTTGGAAATTCTGGCCGCTGAATTGCATCTTGCAACCACTCTTCATATTTATTACGGAAGTTATCCGTGCTTTTTCTAGATTGTGTCCATTTTGCAAAAATGCGGTAGCAAAATCGACGACACCAGGCTTTAGTAGATAGGATACGCCGGTTCTGGCGCACTCCTGAGTCACCACCCTCATCGGTTGTCGACGGATGACGAATCCTAAAAAAAAGGAGGTTAGGAGTATCGATACAAAATATAACTTTCCTGATAACCCAATTAAATGTGATATAGGTTATTAAGAAAAGTGATTAGGGAAATGACTACTTAATGGTTTACACAGAATAACTAATACAGTAATGAGCACTAACAAACTGCTTGTAATAAACTAATTTACCATGCCTCATCAGCAAATAGGACCGTGTAATATTATCAATCAATGAGGGTACCTGGATTACCTATAGTATAAATAAGTCACCATAAGCAGCTTTAAAATCGGTATTGATTTACACCTCGTGTAGTCACGCTAATCTCAAAACGAATTTTCCAAATTTTACTACGAATCTTGATCTTTACGTTGCTTTATGTGCACGCCCACCACAGATATAGATATACCTAGATAACGCAAGTATCACGAACTGTATGAAAACTAAGCGTGCCACTTTTTGACTACCTTCTATGACGTCACAAGCTCGCGCTTTCTCGCTCACGCTCACCCAGCCAGCACTGAGCAGTACGCAGGACTGAGCGCGAAAGTGGCGGCTTATGATTTTCGATCGTAAGCTAGTGCGATTTTTGGCACGCGAAGTAGGTGCTCTTGCGTTATCTAGGTATTATATCTGTGACGCCCACATAAAGATTTACGCGACTATAACTACTTGTTCAGTGTTTTAAAAGAGAATAGTTCTGTACAACTATGTAATAGTTCCGAATCAAGTTTAAAAGCCAGTAGATAGGATACGCCGGTTCTGGCGCACTCCTGAGTCACCACCCTCATCGGTCGTCGACGGATGACGAATCATAAAAAAAAAAAAAAAAATTTGGTATGGTTGGTATGGTTTTCATGTGCTCTGAGCTCGAATCTGCGGTCCATTTTTGTGTAGGATGCACGGTTTCGGAGATGTGCAGATCGATTTACTCGTATCTAATTGATATCCGGTGGGTCTGTACCGTCATTAGCGTCCCATTGTCTCTTATCTATTGTTCCTCCAACTCCACAACCACTCGGCGTTCATATCTATTACTCATTGTGCACCCCGCTTATCACTGCTTTTGTATTAAACTTCGTTACGATCTACCTCGCTTTTCTGAATCATCAATAAAACACATTCCTTCATTTTACTACCATTTTTATTTCCAAAATGTTGTTGCTTATACTCGTATAACAACTGGCTTGTGTAAAAATAATTATTGATGAACATTTAAATTGTAGCCTTATCTACTTATAAAATAGGAGCGAAACATCTCATCCACTAAAATATCGTTGTACAGTGTGTTCCCTGTAAATATGCTCGTAAAACTATGCATTGAACGTCCCTGAAACTTAAATAGCAAATACATTAAACAATATTCACCACAAACTGAAGTCCAATCATTCTGAATCCTATCAACATTCCAGTCCCATCTCTTACAATTCCTTTTCAAAAACTGGAGATGATATCGCTCAGGTGTACGTCCATATGAATCAAAATATTGACCGATGTCATTCGTATCGATATGTACAGCTACCCAGTGTGAACCTGGTTTATCATCCGCATCCAAATTGCATATTATATACGTTGGTACATGGGTATACATAGGCAGTCTATTAGCAGCATAAACATTATTTTCTAGACTGGGATGAATCTTTTTCATATGTTTTTGTAATTCTAGTGTATCCATGATTTTACTGTTATTAGCAGATTATTACAGTACCAATCTATTCAATGGTTGTCATAGGAATGTTCAATTATAGTGATTTGTAAATATTAAATCGCATTCTTTGTGGGAGTCACAAAACAAGTTGATGATTCATAGAGTTAATTACTATCAGTTTCGTTTTGTGAATATTTAATCGCATTCTTTTGTGAGAGTCACAAAGCAGGTTGATGCCTGTTGCGAAGGGAGAAGTTTGTTGACTCATAGAGTTACAATCAGTTTCGTTGATGATTCATAGAGTTAATTACTATCAGTTTCGTTTTGTGAATATTTAATCGCATTCTTTTGTGAAAGTCACAAAGCAGGTTGTTGATTCATAGAGTTACAATCAGTTTCGTTGTACTTAGGAATTTGCTTTCGATAAGAATGGTGCTATATAAGATCGAACAGTTGCAGTCATGCAGTCAGTCTATGGTCGTTTGACCACAGTGGATTGTATACGTCTACCAATACTACGTTTGTGTTACTTCAACGCATCAATGACCATGGAGGTAAGTGTTTATTCTATTGACAAATTTACTTTTCTTTCTGTTGTTGTTTCCTTACGTGTGTATGTGATTAAGTGTAAACAAATTGATATTAACGTGATAACTCTGTTGTTGCAGAAATCATTCAACTTCGATGAAAATACCTATAAACAGTATTACTACTCGCCACTCTCCCCTCAGCACGAAGAAGAGAGTGACGACATCGTCATTAAGAACACATGCGATGGTGGAAAAAGGAAATCGCAGTCGATTGATCAATTTTTTGAAGTAGAATCAAAAATGAAAAAGAGCAAAAAGCTGTTATCGTCAACCATCGCACGAGCCGCTAGAGATGGTATATCATACATTTCTACTAATTCTGACGACGGAGACCAAGCGACGCATCTCATAAAAATTGAAATGTACGATATGAAAAAGCTATGCAAGATTCCAACTACTGATCATTGGAAACATGCTACCACGAGAATTAAATATTATGTAAAGAATAATAACGATAGCATCTACGACAACACAAACGCCCTCGTATACAATATTACAAAGACAATAGCAGAAAGTGAAAAAATTAAAAAATACTTTTTTAACAATGATCATTAGTGAATGTGATTCTGTTTACTTAAAGTAATTCTGTCGTGTGTGACTATAAATATTGGGTATTATTTGAAATTGGACATCAGTTGGTCTACCAACACTGAACTGCTACTTATTCTGCTTATTCTTTGGTATAAAGATGGAAAACTTCAGTGAAGTGTGCACCAGTGCTTTCTTTTCCACATCCATGGAAGAGAATAGGGAACTATTCAACAGCGAATTAAATCAGGAAATGTCTAAAGTTTGTGAAGAAATGGAGATGCGTGAACTGTTCGATTCATTATATGATGATGAGCTGTATAATCACTGTGTGATGGTTGAAACACAGTTTAAGTAAGTAAAATAAACATACATTTCGATCATGATTTACACATTGTTTTATATAGTTTTTTAATAAATTTTAATATTTTTACAGTCTACCACTACAACTTGGAGGAGGAATGAAGCGAAAGAGCAGCGAAGAACCCAAGATCGTCAAAAAACCAAGAACGGAAGAAGAAGCGTCTACCTCTGCAGGGACCAGTGTCGGTAACGATGATCAAGTGGAATGTCTAACGTGTCATATATTTATCAAGAAAAGGTATTTAGCTAATCATTTTAAAAGTAATGTTCACAAAAATAATCTTTTAAATTCACATTATTCTTTATCAAACGTTAGTGTTATTGAATCTGCTTTTGGAAACAGAATTTTAACTTATAAAATCAAGAGTAGAGTAGATCGTTCATCATTAGTAAATTTTGAAACTCCTGAACTGTTTTTAAATTCTATTAAAGATGATATTTTATTTTTAATACGAGAGTGTATTCATCAACACATCATTTTTAAAGTAAACTTCATACTGCATGCTGATTTTGTTCAACAAACTAAAGATATTCATGATACGTTTGATTTTCAAACATTTAACTATATTATTTGTCAAGGAGATGACTTAAATATTTTTCTTTCATCTTTGAATGATACAATTACTAGTAAAATTAGTGCATTTGAAAGAAAACATAGTGGATGGAGTCTAAAACACATAAAATCTATAGACATTAATGTTAATAAATTCAACCTCCTGCGTGGTACTTCATACATAGACCTTCCCCGTGACATAAAATTGAAAAAGGCTGTTTTAAATGTAAAAAACAAAGATTATTTTTGTTTTAAATGGGCTTTACTCTCAGCGTTATATCCCGTAAATAAAAACGCGGATCGGGTTTCATCGTACGCTAAACATGCAAATAAACTTAAATTTGATGGTATTTCCTATCCAGTTAAAATTTCAGACTTCGGGTTAAAATATAAAAAAGAAAAACGATGTAATACTATAGTAGGTCCATTATTTTTAACAGTGTCGTAAAACTAGACATATCAATTTATTATTTTTTTCCAAGGATACGAAAAATCATTTTTGTTACATAAAAAATTTATCGCGATTAGTTAGTAATCAAATTTCAAAACATGGTCACGTTATGTATATTTGCGAAGCGTGTCTACTTCATTTTCCATCTCAGGAAAGGTTAAATAACCATGAACAATACGATTGTGCCTACATTTGTACAGAATTACCAAACAGTGAAACTTTAAAAAAGAATTGGTTTGGTCAACCTACTTCAAGTGATAAAATTAAATTTGACAGTTTTGAAAAAAAGTTAAAGATACCATTCATAGTTTATGCTGATTTTGAAGCATTTTTAAAACCAATAGAATCATGTTCTAACAATCCATCCAAACCTTTCACACATAATATTCAGAAACATGAAGTGTATAGTTTTGGTTATTATATAAAATGTTCATAATTATGATGATAAATTATCAAAATATGTAACATATTGCGGACCCAACTGTGCACAAGTGTTTATGGAAAGATTATCTAACAATTTGAAAGAAATAATTCGAAAAAATAGATTTCAAATATGTCCAGTTACGCTAACAAATGAAGACAAAAACAAAATTTCAAACGCAACCATTTGTCATATTTGTGAAACAGAATTAGCAGAACCCTTTTATGATTTTGATTGGTACACAGGTAGTTTTAGAGGTGTTGCTCATGAATCATGTAGCTCGAAGTTCAGAACACCACGTCATATTCCAATATTTTTACACAACCTTAGTCACTATGATGCTCATTGTATTGTTCATGCATTAAACTTTTGTGATGGTGAAGTCGAAGTTATTCCTCAAAATAAAAAAAAATATATATCCTTTTCTAAAAAAATAAAAATAAATAATAATGAAGTTATACTGAGATTCGTAGATTCATTTAAGTTTTTATCATGTAAATTAGAACAATTAGCCAATAATCTCAGTAATGATCAATTTCAAGAATTACGTAGAAATTTCCCTAATGATGAAGATTTCATTCGTTTAAAACGGAAAGGGGTTTATCCATATGAATTAATGACTAGTTATGATAGTTTAAACCTAACGTCACTCCCCGAACAAAAACATTTTTATAGCTCGCTCACAGATTCCCATATTTCAAATGACGATTACAATCATGCTAAAGATGTTTGGGAACACTTTGGTTGTTGTAGTATGCTAGATTATCTTCCCAATTTTTTAAACCACCACCACAATGGAAACACATGGTCCTGTCTCCATGACCAGTATAAAAGAAACCGGCTTCTGCAAGATCTTCAGGCTTCTGTTGCATAACGAGAGGCCAGTTTTCGAAACTGATCAACCGTCTAGATTTTGAACTGAAAAATGGATATTCAGCTCTTGGGTACTGCATATTCTTCACTTTTTCTTCTCCAATCAGTTTTGTAGTTTTGCTTTTCCATGAAGTGTTCTGTACACGTATACCAAACTCATCTCTTCCTTCTGCTCTTGTTTTTCTCTCAGCATCACAAGACGACAGCTCCTTGGATCTAATGAGTACACAGAAGTACTTTAAGTAAACAGAATCACATTCACTAATGATCATTGTTAAAAAAGTATTTTTTAACTTTTTCACTTTCTGCTATTGTCTTTGTAATATTGTATACGAGGGCGTTTGTGTTGTCGTAGATGCTATCGTTATTATTCTTTACATAATATTTAATTCTCGTGGTAGCATGTTTCCAATGATCAGCAGTTGGAATCTTGCATAGCTTTTTCATATCGTACATTTCAATTTTTATGAGATGCGTCGCTTGGTCTCCGTCGTCAGAATTAGTAGAAATGTATGATACACCATCTCTAGCGGCTCGTGCGACGGTTGACGATAACAGCTTTTTGCTCTTTTTCATTTTTGATTCTACTTCAAAAAATTGATCAATCGACTGCGATTTCCTTTTTCCACCATCGCATGTGTTCTTAATGACGATGTCGTCACTCTCTTCTTCGTGCTGAGGGGAGAGTGGCGAGTAGTAATACTGTTTATAGGTATTTTCATCGAAGTTGAATGATTTCTGCAACAACAGAGTTATCACGTTAATATCAATTTGTTTACACTTAATCACATACACACGTAAGGAAACAACAACAGAAAGAAAAGTAAGTTTGTCAATAGAATAAACACTTACCTCCATGGTCATTGATGCGTTGAATTAACATTCTCTTTCATAAAAAGTACCAACTATTGGTTCATTTTGTAAATCTGTTATTGTATGTATAAACAACCCATGGAGATCTATCAATTATTGAAGATATAATAAATATTTCATCACTCCAATTTGATTCATACCCTTTTTGGAAAACATGTTTATATTTAGTTATTCGAACATAATCACCCACGTTGAAATTTGGTTTTGGATTTTCTAAGGAAAGTTTGTTTGACCTTCTATCATAAAGATTAGTCCAAACTGTCATAATATTGTTGGAACTTACATCACATGGGCACATCTTAATACTTGAGTGAATGCTGTGATTATGAGAGTAAATTAAATCTTGTAAAACATCTATATATCTATAAGTATTATTATGAGTGAAATAACGCCACATTTTCATTTTTAGAGTTCTTTGAAATCGTTCAACAATACTAGCCTTAATATCAGGATTGTTAGTGGTATAGTGATTTATCTTTTTGGATTTAAAGTATTTTTGTACATCTTTTGAAACAAATTCTGTACCTTTATCAGATTGTATGTGAGTAGGTGTTGAATTACTTTCAGTAAATATACTTTCAAAACATTCTTTAGTTGTTTCTGAGTTTTTCTTTTTCATTGGTCTTGCAAAAGCATATTTACTAAATACATCAATAACACAAAGTATGTAGTTGAAACCATCATTATATTGAGAATAAGTTCGCATATCACTTAAATCAGCTTGCCACAGCTCATTATTTGATAGAATGTACCTATTACGCGGGAATTTTTTCCGAATGGGTTTATGTAATGTATATGTTTCTTGTGATTGTAACCATTCCTTTACTTGCTTATTATCCATTTTACCCTTCATAGCTTTTGATAATTTATCAATACTACCAAAACCAGCGGGGTTAGATGGATCATAATAAATCCTGTTAATTTCTTCTAGTACGGGGTCCATTTTTCCCAATCGATCTTTTTACGTGTTTTAGTTATAGATCTTTTATCTCCACTGCTCGGTGTAGAAAACTCTTGAACTTCAATCTCAGAGGTTTTGTTCAGATCTTTTGCTTGAAGTTGGTTAATAAACTCACATCTCTTTGGATTTCCAATATAAGTAAGTGGTACTTTAATATCTTTTAATGCTTTAGCAAATCTATCCCACCTTATCGGATCACTTTTTTTTAAGGGTCTTAGTGAATCATTTATTAAATCAACAATATTACTTCCTGGATTTTTTTCATTATCAATTATGACTGTGCCTTCATTATCCCAACGTATTTTACTTTTACTTGTTCCAATTAAGTTTAATAATGACTCACCTTTTTTATTATAAGTTTTTGGTATTAAACTGAGTATTTGTGTTGGTGAATACAGTGGATTTGCCTCACTTTCTATACTTTTAATGGATCCTTTCTCTTCCAACAAAGATTTAGCATTAACTGAACTTTTTAGATCTCTATCTTTATTTTTAAAACCAATTTTAGACCCATTTGAATCTTCATTAGATGTATCAGAATAAATTGGTAATCTGAGTGGTTGACGATCCTCTTCGGTAAAGTGAAGGTATCTTTGTAGTGTTTGTAAATATAACATCCACTTTTTTCGGTCTTCCGTCTTACTATTCATAATATTTTGCATTTCAATATCTAATCGAGACAAATTACTAGTAACCTTATTTTCTTGTTTTAATTTTTCAATCAATCCAGGTTCAATAAGTATCATTTTCTTAGCATTTTCCATGTTAACTGGCTAGTCCACTTACTAATCCACTCAATATTGCACCTAATATTATTGGTAAGAAAGCCCCTCCTTTTTGTATAATAATATTTTTTCTTAGTTTATGTTTACACTTATGCACCAGTTTACGGAGTATATTTTTGTGTTTATTCAATTTTTGTTTATCTTGATCTTTAAGAGGTATCTTTCCTTGTAAAACGTTATGAATACATTCACAAATACAATTTATTTCTTCTTCATCACACGTTTTAAGTAACGCTCTTTGATATTTTGGTTTAAGCGTATGCAAAGCGTTTAGCAAATGTTTATGCGTTGTGAGTCGACGATGCATCATTTAGAAATGATTTGAATTGTTTGATTCTTGGTGTATTTAAACTCTTTCGTGGGGACGTAGACTGTGCAGTAACCATTAAATGGGAATACATTTGTCTTGATACGACAAAAATCATTTGTATTCTGTTTTAAATCTACCATTAAATATCCATGCGCTTCTAAAGTTGCATCCCTGTAGGCATCTTCGATAAATTTTGGATTATCTGGTGACACTTGTCGCGCTAAATATCTTATTTGAGTTTTGTCTCGAGGATTTTTGAAATATATTATATAACTTGAATTTAAAGAAATGTCTCTTTGACCTTTACCCTGATGAAATAAATTTTGTGTCAAATAAAATACGCTAAGATTCCTGTGATGACTACCTTTTGTAAATATATCCACAATTCGTCCATCAGACTCTCGCATTAGATCATCAATAATGACAAGATGTGGGTTTTCACCACCAAACATATTAAGATTTGGAATTCCTTGATGATAGTTAACATTTGGTAAATTATTTAAAGGTTGCATTTCATCAAAGCACCATGTGATTTGATTAAAATCACAATTACATATTTCTGTAACTGATTTTATGAAATTTGTTACAAAATTTGACTTCCCACATCCACTTGGCCCCGCCACAATAGCAGTAAATGGATGG
Source organism: Amphipoea lucens (assembly GCA_947508005.1). Taxonomy (NCBI): domain Eukaryota; kingdom Metazoa; phylum Arthropoda; class Insecta; order Lepidoptera; family Noctuidae; genus Amphipoea; species Amphipoea lucens. The sequence continues at coordinate 5,990,296 of OX382369.1, read as the reverse complement.
ATAAAGTATAAAACAGAATGATTTGAATACTATTTCTAACACAATAATTAGTACATCAGAATTTTACAATCAACTCAAATGTATACACACAAATAGAAACCACAATTATCTTACATTATTTACAATCAAACAATAATTAAATTTTACAATCAATACAAATTTTATTTACACACAGACATAAAAGTAAAAAATATTAACGTTTAACGCAATTTATAATGACCCCAAGCTAATATTTCAATGTTATTATCTAAAATATACCTCTTTGTGTCATTATACGATAAACCATTCTTATTTAATTTTTGTGTGAAAATTGTGTGTTTAATTGATTTAAATCTAAGCATACTGTAATATTGCACTTTTTTATTAAAAAGAGAAGACTTATAACAATTCATTGTCATCTTTTTAGTGCTACATTTATTTACCCCTTTTGCCTTGGCTATAGTCTTGTTCTCTAAGTTAAAAGCGTACATTTTAGATCGTAAACCTACAAATTCTTTCATGATTTTACCATTATTTTCATCTTTGAAAAAACCTAATTTCTTTTTATTCAATTTTGGATATTCAAAAATGTTATTTGTATCATAATCTGAGGTATCGAAGTACGAGGAAAGGTCAGGTTTTATTTGAGTGTAAAAATCATCTGTAAATATGTGATATACTAAACTATCCGTATCTGTATACAATAATTTGATTTTACTAAACTTTTGAATCATATATTTATAATGAAAATCATACATTAAGGTTTTTGATATATCTAAAATACAAAACCCTAAACAAATTGGTTTGTTATATACTAACTTAGTCTTTCGCAACTGAACCGCAACTAGGTCTTCCGAAAATATAGAAAGACTATGAAAGTGTGGTTTAGCAATTAGATCTTCAGCACCTAAAGCTTTACCCTGATTCTCCCAGTGTGTAACTAATTTTACGTTAACCCTTTTTTCAATATTCTCCATAGTCTTACCGAAGACTGAATTATTCATTAATTTATAAAAATCTTTTTCGAAATCTGATTTTGCTAACGTTCTTAATTTTGTGTTTAGATCTATGTACATTTTTAACCAGGGAGACTGTTTAAATTTCAAAACTCTATGAATTTTAATTAATTTAATCCCCATTTCTATGCACTGCTTTAAATTTCTATAATGAATTACATATTTATCTTTACTATTTAAATTTGGGATTATTTTACTCTCATTAATTAGTATTGCCTACACGAATGTTTTCTGGACACAAAGGAAAGTCCGAATGTAAATCATGAAGTTCATCTGGAATTTCCAAATCAACTTCTAAAATGAAACCGAAGTCCGATGTCTCAGACACAATTAAAATCTGTATTCGGATTTATCCATTCAAATCCGCCAGTAGGAAGATATTGAGACATAGCCCAACCATATAAATTGTTGGCATCAAAATATGTGATATATGAATTTGGTTTCTCAGCATCATAATCCTCCATGTATTTGTTATTAGCTCTAGCGTAACGATTACTACATTGAGATACACCACCCCTGATACCTGACCTAATAAATGCAATTTTCTCATAATCTGTTAAAAGTTCTAATTCTATTTTTGTATATTTTAGCATTGCATCCCAACTTAAACCAGGAGCTGTGTAATAATGAGCAGGATCTAAATCATAAGTATCAATGCATAGCTTTCTAAAGTTTTCAAATACGTCGGATAAAAGTAAAACGTCTGTTTTTAAATACAAGTTTGAGTAATCTAGCATACTACAACAATCAAAGTGTTCCCAAACATCTTTAGCATGATTGTAATCGTCATTTGAAATATGGGAATCTGTGAGCGAGCTATAAAAATGTTTTTGTTCGGGGAGTGACGTTAGGTTTAAACTATCATAACTAGTCATTAATTCATATGGATAAACCCCTTTCCGTTTTAAACGAATGAAATCTTCATCATTAGGGAAATTTCTACGTAATTCTTGAAATTGATCATTACTGAGATTATTGGCTAATTGTTCTAATTTACATGATAAAAACTTAAATGAATCTACGAATCTCAGTATAACTTCATTATTATTTATTTTTATTTTTTTAGAAAAGGATATATATTTTTTTTTATTTTGAGGAATAACTTCGACTTCACCATCACAAAAGTTTAATGCATGAACAATACAATGAGCATCATAGTGACTAAGGTTGTGTAAAAATATTGGAATATGACGTGGTGTTCTGAACTTCGAGCTACATGATTCATGAGCAACACCTCTAAAACTACCTGTGTACCAATCAAAATCATAAAAGGGTTCTGCTAATTCTGTTTCACAAATATGACAAATGGTTGCGTTTGAAATTTTGTTTTTGTCTTCATTTGTTAGCGTAACTGGACATATTTGAAATCTATTTTTTCGAATTATTTCTTTCAAATTGTTAGATAAACTTTCCATAAACACTTGTGCACAGTTGGGTCCGCAATATGTTACATATTTTGATAATTTATCATCATATGAACATTTTATATAATAACCAAAACTATACACTTCATGTTTCTGAAAATTATGTGTGAAAGGTTTGGATGGATCGTTAGAACATGATTCTATTGGTTTTAAAAATGCTTCAAAATCAGCATAAACTGCGAATGGTATCTTTAACTTTTTTTCAAAACTGTCAAATTTAATTTTATCACTTGAAGTAGGTAGGTTGCTCAAACCAATTCTTTTTTAAAGTTTCACTGTTTGGTAATTCTGTACAAATGTAGGCACAATCGTATTGTTCATGGTTATTTAACCTTTCCTGAGATGGAAAATGAAGCCGTGTACCAACGTATACAATATGTAACAAAAACCCTGTCCGATCCAATAAAGGCGTATTCCTGGTTCAACATACGTACTAGAAAAAATGGTTATAAAAATGTAACTCATAAAAACCAAAAGTTATTGATTTTTTATTTTTATAATCCATGCGAAATTTAACACTGAATATGGCAAATTTTCATAAGTTGACAACACTCCACCCACCGGCAAAATCTTTTTATTTTTACCTATTTTTATTTCAAAGAACACCGCCCTACGCTACCGCGTAGTAGGCACTCTTTCAACTAGTCGCCGACTCTTTGATCTCGCCGACTCGTTGCCTACCGGCGCGCTACTTCTTGCCAGTCTTTCGTGGAGATAGCTTCCGACCGGACGTCCGTACGTATCACACGCTATCGTTTCGTGAACAATGTCGTATTCAAATCAGGAATATGTTGATGTGTTTAGGCAAGACCGACTGCAATTATGCAGCTGCGCGTAGAACGTATGAGGTGCGTTTCGCGAATAGACCAGGTGTGACAGTACCGTCGGAGCGTGCGTTCCAACGCCTGCATAACCGCGTGTATACCACAGGCAGTGTTCAAGCAAATTTAGTGAAAAAGTGTCGAATGTGTGTTAGTGTTGGAGGTGGACATGTGGAACACGATCGCCGAAGTATGCAAGAACAACCAGTGAACGTTTTAATAAGCTGATACCTGCAGTCGGTTAGTACATTGCCAAAAGCACATCACATTTAAAAAAGCCCTTTTCAAGGCTACATTTAATTCAATTAATTATTTCTTGATAAACAGAATAAAGTCTGAAACACAAAATACAGAGAGTGTGTCTGAAATCCGAATCACTATGCCCACAAAACAATATCAGCTGATACCTACACGTAGGCAGGTATTTGTTTGGCGGCACGCGACAAAGCGGGGTCATGAGTTCATGACAAAGGATCATACAAACCGCCTCGCTCAGGCGGCGTCTTTTACACAAAACTGTAGGTGAACTTTGTCGAGCGATCAGTGTTGCCTTCGGTCAGATTTTATTTTTTATTTTAATTTAATTATATTCACTGGGGAAAAATAATAATCTCAAATCCATTAAATGGTTACGTATATGTGTTCGCAATACGATGCCGAATAATACCCTTAAGGATCGGACAGGGTTTTTGTTACATGCTGTATAATATGCAATTTGGATGCGGATGATAAACCAGGTTCACACTGAGTAGCTGTACATATCGATACGAATGACATCGGTCAATATTTTGATTCATATGGACGTACACCTGAGCGATATCATCTCCAGTTTTTGAAAAGGAATTGTAAGAGATGGGACTGGAATGTTGATAGGATTCAGAATGATTGGACTTCAGTTTGTGGTGAATATTGCTTAATGTATTTGCTATTTAAGTTTCAGGGACGTTCAATGCATAGTTTTACGAGCATATTTACAGGGAACACACTGTACAACGATATTTTAGTAGATGAGATGTTTCGCTCATATTTTATAAGTAGATAAGGCTACAATTTAAATGTTTATCAATAATTATTTTTACACAAGCCAGTTGTTATACGAGTATAAGCAACAACATTTTGGAAATAAAAATGGTAGTAAAATGAAGGAATGTGTTTTATTGATGATTCAGAAAAGCGAGGTAGATCGTAACGAAGTTTAATACAAAAGCAGTGATAAGCGGGGTGCACAATGAGTAATAGATATGAACGCCGAGTGGTTGTTGGAGGAACAATAGATAAGAGACAATGGGACGCTAATGACGGTACAGACCCACCGGATATCAATTAGATACGAGTAAATCGATCTGCACATCTCCGAAACCGTGCATCCTACACAAAAATGGACCGCAGATTCGAGCTCAGAGCACATGAAAACCATACCAACCATACCAATTTTTTTTTTTTTTTTTATGATTCGTCATCCGTCGACGACCGATGAGGGTGGTGACTCAGGAGTGCGCCAGAACCGGCGTATCCTATCTACTGGCTTTTAAACTTGATTCGGAACTATTACATAGTTGTACAGAACTATTCTCTTTTAAAACACTGAACAAGTAGTTATAGTCGCGTAAATCTTTATGTGGGCGTCACAGATATAATACCTAGATAACGCAAGAGCACCTACTTCGCGTGCCAAAAATCGCACTAGCTTACGATCGAAAATCATAAGCCGCCACTTTCGCGCTCAGTCCTGCGTACTGCTCAGTGCTGGCTGGGTGAGCGTGAGCGAGAAAGCGCGAGCTTGTGACGTCATAGAAGGTAGTCAAAAAGTGGCACGCTTAGTTTTCATACAGTTCGTGATACTTGCGTTATCTAGGTATATCTATATCTGTGGTGGGCGTGCACATAAAGCAACGTAAAGATCAAGATTCGTAGTAAAATTTGGAAAATTCGTTTTGAGATTAGCGTGACTACACGAGGTGTAAATCAATACCGATTTTAAAGCTGCTTATGGTGACTTATTTATACTATAGGTAATCCAGGTACCCTCATTGATTGATAATATTACACGGTCCTATTTGCTGATGAGGCATGGTAAATTAGTTTATTACAAGCAGTTTGTTAGTGCTCATTACTGTATTAGTTATTCTGTGTAAACCATTAAGTAGTCATTTCCCTAATCACTTTTCTTAATAAGCTTTATCATATTAAGTTCTCAGGAAAGTTATATTTTGTATCGATACTCCTAATAGCTATTCCACAATACAGTTCATGTGTGAATCATGTTACTATAAGTCTGTCTAGTCGTAAACCAGTATACTACAAGGACCAAATATGATTTTTGTTAAAAATATATAAATCAACCTGTATGGGTCAGCGCAGACCGAACTGCAAAATGCTCGCGCATGGTCGATCAAAATTTTTACTGCTCGAGCATGCAGGCGGCATGCTCGACCATGCGCGAGTCATCTCTGTTAAATATGGTCTGGGTTGCCCGGCGGGCGTGCTTTCCCATTTCTTGGGAGATTCTTTCCCAAGCATTGCCTTTTAACATCCGATCGCTGTATATTGAACTCGATATATTGTACAAACATTCAAAACGTTGCACCAAACCAATCAACTTTTCTTCGTCCATGTTCGTAGGTTCCGTTCCGTAGGTTGATAGTCATACGTCCGAACGGTTTTCTCGCTGCAGCAACACTGACTGATTGGCGCGACGCGAGCGGCGCGCGGCGGCGCGCCGCTGCTCGAGCGCGCTCGCGCATGTAGAATGCATACTCGAACACGCAGTCGGCTTGCTCGAGCATGGTCGAGCATCAAATTTGGGCGTGTATTCAATTTTGCGACGTATGATAATAATCATAAGACATTTTTTTCAATAATCTCAGAAAATGCTCTGCTCTGCTCTGCTCTTGGTGTGCGCTGACCCTATGTCAGAAGGTGCACGTTTGGCTCACCATGTGTCTCAGCACTAAATGTAGCTCTTGGTATGTGTATTATAATAGTAAAGACCACAACTTGAAACAGGACCAGATACAGAAGGCCGAGAGTTGGATTCACTCTTTTCGTAGTATTTCAATCAATTAACTCCCGAAAAACAAGAGATAGAAAGAAATTTGTCAGTACAAGTTTTGAAGGCATTTGACAACTAAATACGATGGCATTATTTGTTTTTCAACTATCCCATACATCATCCTATATGTCAGAATGTGCACGTTTGGCGCACCATGTGTCTTTTGCTATGCGTATTACGATAGTAAAGCCCAAAACTTGAAACGAGGCCGGAATCAGGCGGCAGAGAGCTCGATACAGTCATTTTCATAGTAAAATTTTACATTTTCTCAATAAACTCCTGAAATACGAGAGATAGAAAGAAATTCATCAGTGCAAGTTTTGAAGGTATTTGATAACTAAATACGATGGCATTATTAGTTTTTCAAAGGGGTTTGAAGATTTTTGTATGGAGGGTGGCCCTAAGGTCGGCCGCCATTTAGATTTTTTTTTCAGAGTCGCGGTGCACAACAAAAGTTATATATTTAGATAGAGGACACTTATACAAACAAAAAACAAGCAACATAATATCCTAAAGCGTCAGGTTTCGGAGTTATTCACCAAAATATAAGTCGAAAACAACAAGGATTTTTTTTGTTTTTTTTTCCCTCCAGGTAAGCATATTTAGTCAGTTAGTAGTTAGTTAGTACATTAGTCTCTGGGATTAAAAAACGAACTATAAATTGCCGTGTTTAATTATTTATTTAAAAAATGTATTTTCTTCATTTGTTTCTTCTCCATAAAGGTTTCATAACGTTTCTATTACCTCAATAGTTCAATATGCTTACCTGGCGGGAAAAAAAAAAAGAAAAAAATTCTTGTTGTTTTCGACTTATATTTCGGTGAATAACTCCGAAACCTGACACTTTAGGATATTGTGTTATATTACATTTTTTGTTTGTATAAGTGTCCTCTATCTAAATTATATAACTTTTGTTGTGCACCGCGATTCTGAAAAAAAATCAAAATGGCGGCTGATTTTAGGGCCAAAACCTTCAAACCCCTTAGACTTTTTTTTCTCTGAAATGCAAAGTCCAACCTCTTCCATACAATCGTTCCACTGTGGAACGTCATTTTTTTATATTTTTAATCCGAAGTACCGAACGACGAACGACGAGTAATAATGAACAGTAAAATGGACGAAGAAAAATTAATATCTTTAGTATCATCTCATGAATGTTTATTTAATGTGTCGAGCAGAGCATATATTTTATTAACATGTTCTTCCATTTTTTCTTCTTCCGCCAAAAGCACAATTATAATCATATCCCAGTCCATCATCGTTGACGAACTTTCGCGACAAACTGGCATGTTTACCGTAGAGTGGTAACCCAGAACGGTTTACTCGCGCAGGCTCGCGAGGTCGCGCGCAAGCTCGAGCATACGCGATCCGTAAAGAAAATGCCCGAGACCGCGCGGGGATTATTCCTCTCTGTATGCGCTGACCCTAAGAGGTGATTACTTTAAGTTTTCCAATTTTCTATCATGATAATATTAACACAACCAACCGTTTTCCAATTTCAAGACAGTTATAAATTCTGTTAATCGCCGTCATCTTAATTCGAATAAATCACGAAAAAAATAATACGAAGAACCAACCAGCGAGGTCGTAATACACTGTCAGTTGCAATGGCTTTCATTTTAGCAGTTCAACAACATTTATTCTATTCTTTACGTTGTTGATTAGGCTTTTTCGGACATAATAAATTATGAAGTAATGTATGCAATATCCTTCAAAATTATTCAGATTGAGATTGATAGTGTGTCACGAAATTATGGTGCAGAAAATGTTAATAAGGTAATCAATGTACAGACGCCAGCACATCAACCTACCCGAAACTGTCAAATTTTCCCAATCAACTTTGAACCTTATGCTTTAGTGATACAGTTGAAAATCTATTAAAGAAATTTGACAGATTGTAGTAGGTTGATGTGCTGGCGTCTGTACCTAGGATACTATAGTTATTCCAAACATAATGGTTATAGATTTAATCCTAAACATAAAATTAAGCCCAAATTGGAAAATGTAAATGCGTGTAAAATAGAAAACGAATTTACCAATTCTACATTCCGTAAATACGAACAGAAACCAAAAATTCAGTATGATTATAATTTAAGTTTACCTAGCTCTGGGTTAATATTCGTACAAATATCTACTCTATGACCACACGAACTTGTTCTATTCAAATAATACAGTCACGGAGTCACACCCACGAAAAATGCAGCGTTCTATTTTTGGGCCTACAAACACACTGGCACGTAGGCACGTCGCAAGTAAATAAATGCGGCGTATAAACATGTTTTTGATAGTTACCGATAGTTAACTGCCTCATAATTGCTACGATACCAGCCTCACGTCATTGTATGCAGCAGTTAACCAAGTTCTATTTAGTCTCTAGGACTTTAGTTAACCACGCAACCTCGTCGCGAACGGCCGTCCCGTCCGTAATTTCTCTTCCTCGAATTTTAATATTTATTTATACATCTCTTGTGTGTGCTTCTGTGACTATTTAATTAGTGATTACATGTTTTAAAGTAGGTATTGTTATGTATGTTAATGTAGATGATATGGGCATTTCAAACTTTAAAAACAAAGGGATTAGTGCGTTTTCTACTTCAACTTTTGACCGCTACGCAAAGTTAACTGTCACCTAGTAACTCAAATAGAGACGATTCGTCAAAACAAGAGTTTTATCGTTCTAATGTCATTGCAAACGGAATGACAAATAGATAAGTCTAGGCGTTATCACTTCCTCAGTGCAATGTTTTGAACTTTGACGCGCCAATCAGCACTGTAGGTAATTTTCACGGAGTCGTGGTAATTTTCCTGGTAGGTGAGTATGGAAAATTGTAGAAGTGGGATAGTAACAACATATTATTATAATCAGCCTATAATGTTCCCACTGCTGGGACACAGGCCTCCTCTCTGTGAGAAGAGAGAGTGGGCAGTGCGGGTTGGCAGATGTCACATGTCTTCGAATTTTTGGTTCTAGTTCATGCCGGTTTCCTCACGATGTTTTCCTTCGCCGTTTTGAGAGCAGTGGTGATGAAATAATTTACACAAAGTACCTAAAGCTCCTGTCTGGGTTCAAACCTACGACCTACAACTACCACTAGTTACCACTTCGCCATCACTGCTCTTAACAACAATTTGTTCTATATTGTTGTCTCTGTCTCACTTCCACAATTTTCATCTCTCATTCATTACCAAATAACTAATAAATAGGTATGCCTGTCCCTGTCTTGTAGACAGGTATTTGTTTTTGACAACAATATAGCTTATTGTAGTGTTATACTACGTAGTACTTTAAGTATTCTGTGGTTATACCACTGCATTTTTAAAGTGAAAACTTCATTAGGCGCGTAGGCATTTTTTGAAATGGGGAAAAACCATTAGTTACCATAACGACACCGCTTCGGATGTGTTCGGCTGTCCTCGGGATGTACTCGGTTTTAATGTATATCCGATGTGTCAGTGAGTGATGGCAAAGTTTTGTGTTTTGTTATCACTTCTGTTGGCACTCCCGGAGTGTCACTGTTTTTTTTCTTTCAGTTGGTTTTTATCAAGTATCTATCTAAAGGATGTCTTTAAAAGATCGCTTTTAACGATAAGACCGCCCATTGACTATTGTGTCACTGTCACCCTATGTAAAATTTCTACATTCGCATGGTGTACAGACATCAAGCTATTATAATCTGTCAAATTTCTTTAATAGATTTTCAACTTTATGATTAAAGTATAAGGTTCAAAGTTGATTGGCAAAATTTGACAGTTTCGGGTAGCTTGATGTGCTGGCGTCGGTACGTAATAAAGAATAGTCTATTTCCCTTAGCTGTGCAATAAAAGAACTTCATCTATCTAAACGTCTATTTTTAACATTCCATATAGCCTCGTACTACATAACAATGTTACATACAGCGGTTGTGACTCGCGCAACACAACAAACATTGCTACATAGGGGTCAACGAACTTAACTACTTACTAGGAATGCAATTTCATTGTTTTTGACCTAAATATTTTATTTTTCGGTATGCTATTCTGTTATCTTACCATATAAAAGATGTTGCTGGAAATTCTATCAAAATATTTTGACGGATAACGTCACGATTTTATTTCCTTAAGAGGAAATACAGGTGGTCTTTTCTCCATAGAAACGCTCTGAAAATTCAGACTACTTACGGAATTTTAATCAACAGAATATTATCTACGAACAGACGGTCAAATTTTCCCAATCAACTTTGAACCTTATGATTTAGTGATAAAGTTGAAAATCTATTAAAGAAATTTGACAGATTGTAGTAGGTTGATGTGCTGGCGTCTGTACCTATAACGTTCTTACCACACACAAACTAATGAGTGCATTGATACGACATAAGATATTGAAAGACGATTTTGTATTACTAAAACAATATCACAGCTATAATCTATAATGGACAAATTATATTATTATCAATGTTCTAAAAACAGATGTAAATGAGTGAATATGTCATTAACTGAATTTGTTATTTTACTTTTATATTGCACGAAAGATAACAAAGGATTAAAATAAATTAAAATATTATGGTTACTGCAGGTGCTGTGTCACATATTATGTTGAGTGATTCGTCAACTTGTCCTACATGCCTATGGCCCATTTGGGACGACTTGACGAAAACCCGCGGGTCCAGTCGACCAATTCAAAATTTGATTTGGTCGACTGGACCCGCGGTTCCAGTTCGAGTGGGTCAAGTTGACCAAAGACTCATAGTACGTTCTCATGTGACAGCTGTTGACCTCCACGCGGGCGAAGCCGCAGGCAAAATCTAGTATTTTAAAAAACATGAGTCTCCTCTCACTTTGGAAGTTCCTTTGTTTGAATGTACGTGTTTATTTTTATAAAATGTATTTATAACTAAATGATAACAAACCATTCACTTTGTTTTGCAATTTACTTGAAACCTCATTGTTGCTTGCAGTCAGGAACATAAAACAATGTTTGGTGTACATTATTAGTATTCATTTAAAACAAACAACCTATAAAGTTTGTTCTAAATTCAAGGTTCTTACTATGTTAACCCCTGAATCTAGGCTTATTTTATTTTAATAATTATTGAAGTTCAAAGACTTCAAAGTCAGTCAAAACTACCTACGACGTATAAAACAAATATTACACCTCATCAAGATAACCAATTTTTTCTTCGACTTTTAAATTACTCATGACGTTCAATTTCGACACAGTTTAAAAAAAACAGTCTTAGTTAATATGTCATCTTGGCCAATTAAACATGTGCTCCTACGTTCATCCTACATACAGACATGTACGACAGTTTCTATTTATAGAATGAACGCGCCACATTCATCTGATAATAGTACAACACAGTATAAACGCATTCTCTCGCAAAATGTAGATGAAGTGAATATAGAAGATTTACTTCATAACAAACACGATTTTGACGATGATAAAGGACAAGAGAGTGGTGTCAAGCATCAGGCCCCAATAGCAATAAAAAAAAATGTTTGTGAGGGATGAGAATGCAGGTAAAGTTACATAACTTACAAAAACTGGTACAGACGCCAGCACATCAAGCTACCCGAAACTGTCAAATTTTCCCAATCAACTTTGAACCTTAAACTATAGCGTTAAAGTTGAAAATCTATTCAATAAATTTGACAGATTGTAGTAGGTTGTTGTCTGTACCTTTCAAGCATTTTATTGAAGTAAACTTCTGAACACAGCTTTGGTTTTATTGCGTGCACCTATAAAAGTCACGGTCATCGTGGCAAAGTAAACAATGAATACATTATACTTAGTGTTTTTATGTTCTCACATACGATGCAGACGTGTGTAAATTGCAAGAATAGCATTATGCAATATTTACCTACATACAATTAGTTTTTTAAACACCTGTTTATTCTCATAATTATAAAGAGATCTTGATATTAAAAATTTTGTGTATTTTAAATGCAGGCTTTGTTTGTTTATAATCCAACAGTATACCTAAACATTTTACATTTTTAAATTTAAGATTGACCATTTAGAGGTGCACGACATTCACATAGTTGCTTAATTAAAGCAGTCTCTTCAAAAATTGATATAAAACAGCTTTGACTTAGCAAAGCCTGTAAAGAAAAAAGAAACTGAAATAAATATCAATAATACAGACTTAAAATCTTATCTTTTGCATTAAAAAGTCTTTCTTTATCTGAAAGCCTTTCATTATTAATTCAAGTATTTGTTAGTCCAATCTTGGCTTTTTCCTCAATAAAATCTTCGACACCAAAAAAGATAACATAGCTTTTGAATATTTATTAGCTATGTGATAAACATACTTATAGTTATTATATAAATCCGTGATAACCTCATGCAATAGTAGACACTCACTCAATTCACTTGATCTTAGTTTACATAAATGTAAGCATATTAATGATTTAATGTATGTTGTCAAGTCTGATCTTCCTATGCATTGTCATCGCCAGTAAAGTGTTTTTCGTTAGCTATTCATATATATACGTCAAATCCTTGTTTTATTTTAGTTTTAATTAAGTCAATGCCATTCAGAACCCGACCAACTTTTACTGAAGTGTTTTCCTTTTCTTGTTATATCATCTTTCTCCTACTTTATCCCAGTTTATTTGGGGTCGGCGAAGCATGACTTCTTCTGTCATATTCTCTATTAGTCGTAATTTCAGTTCCTTTTTAGCTATATCATCTTTCACAGAGTCCATTCATCTTTTCTTTGGTCTTTTCCCTCTACTCTTATAGCTATTTATACCTATTCAAAACTTTCATCGCGATACTATCCTCATTCCTACTCATTCGTGTTGCATATATTTTTTTTCATGTATTTGACAACACATTTAGCATAATCAGCCTATAATGTTCCTACTGCTGGGACACAGGCCTTCTGTCTATGAGAGGGAGTGGGCTATAATCTACCACGCGGGCCCAGTGCAGGTTGGTAGAAGTCACATGTCTTCGAATTTTGCATTCTAGGACATGCCGGTTTTCTTACGACGTTTTACTTCATTAACACATTTCATTTTACATAATTATGAGGCAGCATTTAAGAGTCATTTTGGTTTCCCAAAAACCGTTTTTTCAACCATTAGGTAAAACATAGAATATTGACTGCAGCGTTTATAGTAATGCTTTATATCATTACTTTGGTGTCATTGGTGGTGTGATATTTATCAGAACACTATAAGTTAATTAAAATACCATTAACAACGCGGTCAAACATTATTTAAAAATTAAGTGTTATCTTAATTTAATCAACTTTGAAAACTGTGTGTTGTATTGTTCGTGATTTTCTCTGAAACCTACTTGTCCAGCACGATTTTACTTCTATTTATTGCTAAAAGCTAAACTGATTTAGCGAGAACACGTCTATATTTTGCGAAATTTGATAATACCACAGAATACTTAAAGTACTACGTACAAAAAGGACACTCCCTTCCCCGCACTAACATCAGTTACCGCACCTCACCCCGCACTTCGGCATATTCGTCTCCGGTTCTTTAACAAGAGCGCGTGCAAACACAAGAACCTCCCGCACACATTCATACGTATACAAACGTCATTTTTTAATGTAGTAGTAGGTCATTATTTTGCGAGCGTTGTATGGAGTGTCCGGGGTGTGATAATACTCTCTTAGTAGGTACCTACCTACCTAACATTTACCAAAACCCATGGGATTCAATATTGGTAATTTCGTTGCCAAAAATCATAGAGTAAACGCTATATGAAAATGGTATATTGCATACAGGGTGGTAGGGCCATTGACGCACAAGCTGTTACCATGGGATACAGTACATGGATTCTGAAGTTGCGCTGACATTTTTTATTAAAAAAAAACTGATCTCTTATAAAAAAAGCTACTACAATCTGTCCATTTTTTAAAATAGATTTTCAACTTTATCGCTAAAGCATAAGGTTCAAAGTTGATTGGGAAAGTTTGACAGTTTCGGGTAGCTTGATGTGCTGGCGTCTGTAAAATACGTACGCGGTACAAAATATACTGAACAGCTATATATTTTTCTAGCGTGACTGAAATCATTTGCTGAGTTCATGGGTGGGTCAATCCGCGGAAATCCACTAACGGCGAATATATGCTAATAATAAATTAAATATCATAGCTGCATTCTATTTTTACTTTATATGACATTTCTTACATGTTTTTACGTATGGCGCCGCTATCTAAAAAAGTATAACACCTTTATTTAATTTATTATTGCAATCAACACGCACCAAACGTCATCACCATTTGCAAATAAAAGTCGGCCTAATTGAGCGGAATGGCCCGGGTACAATTTGCGCATCGATGTCCCTACCACCCAATATTGATGGTGGGCACGTCAGTGGTGTAGGCACGGAGTTTCAATTGAATGCGAGGCCAGCACCCTAATTGCGTAACACACTACATATATCAATTTCAATCTGAATCATTTTGAAGGATATTGCTAATCCATTGCTTCAAATGTTCGAAAAATTTTCTGCTAAATAAACAACGTAAATAACGCAATGGATGTAGTTGAATTGTCAAAATGCTGCCATTGCTACATATAGGGTGTTACGCAATTACCCCGCAGCTTATACTGGTTTTGTTACCACTGACCTACCGTATATTGCATTACCTACCATTTCCGCCTGTGCGAGAGATTCCCTTGGCAACAGTACAAAAAATAACAATCTGCATCAATATACTGTACCAAGATCTCAATTAGCTGCAAGCAATTGGTCACGACTTACGAGTACTATGATCAGTGGCGGTCTTCTCAGTTTTCGAAAATTTTAGCGCTATACATTTACAATTTGCATACCTACGTACGGAGCGTCCATCACGAAATGCTTCTTACTGAACATATTTTGACTTTGTTTAGGATTTGGTTAACAAGTACGTCTCAAGATTTGAGGGCCCCCAGGACCGGAGGCCTGGGGCGCCCTTAGTCCGCCCCTGCCCACCTTTTTACCAACTTCCTTTCGTTGTCTTTAACAAAACGAATTTCGTCTTCATTTGTTGTCTTGCGCGTACTTATACATACAAAATTCATAGACATGCAAAATAAAGTCGCTTTTCATGTGTATCTATGTGATCGCTCAGGGCCCTAATTCACTATGACCAGTCAATGATTCCTTGCTTCGAAAAAAAAAATAAAAAATAAATAGAAGAAAATACAGAAATTAAATAACAACAAAAGCAGTCGAAGGGTGTGTGGTGAATGTGTAGGTGAATGGTGATGAATGTGTAGGTGAATGGTGATGAATGTGTAGGTGAATGGTGATGAATGTGTAGGTGAATGGTGGTTAATGTGTAGGTGAATTATTGGATACGTACCAGAGCTGTACTAGTAGTAGTGGTAACCATAAGTTTGTTTACTGTAGGAACCGGCATCGCAGTTAGTCTAAATTTTTGCATCTAATAGCAATAATAATTGTCACACTGTTTCGGAAATTCTTATAAGACTCACTTTCTTATCAATTTTGTATTTGCTGATTATGTTTGACTCTCTGGACTGTCATTTCTCGTTCAGCAATTCTGTAGCAAAACAATCCTTAGACTTTACACCCAAATCAAGAATATTGTCATGATTTCTGAATTCCTTATAATCTCACTTCTTATCAATTATTTGGTTCAGAATCAGAATACTTATTTGTGAAACATAGGTATTTACATAACGACGCCTTAGAGTAAAAACCTCTTAAGTGTAAAAGAAGTAATTTTTCAGGAGGAAGATACAACTGCGTGCTGTACAATTTTTGTACAGCGTCTTTTGTGTTTTTTTTTTTTTTTGTTAATTTATAGGTAAATTTAACCCGCTTTCATATCCAGAACAGTCATATTCTCGAAGATTGACCGAAACGCATAAAATGCTACTTACAAGGTGTTCATACAAAAAACTATGCAAATGCATTCACGAGGTTTTCACTCTAAGGCGACGATAAAGGTCTTTGGGGCGCTGTGTTTTGCCGTGAAGGCGTACAAATATTGGAGAAAATAAAAGTAAACAATAAAACAAAAATAAAACTATCAGAAAAAAACAAAATTAAATAGTTACATACAAGAGAAAAAGAAAAAAAAAACTATTTTAGATGTAATTAAATATCTTAATAAAATCTACTATTAAAGATAGCCTAAAAAAAGAAACAGATTTCATAAAAAAGTATTGCTCACGAAATATTAAAAATAGATTATCATTTATTATAAAATCTTCTACAGTATAGCAAGATTTTTCAATTAATAATTATCAACATGTATGTATCTTTGGACCATCATTTCTCAATCAGCAAGTAGAAACTATCCTTAGACTTTACAACCAAACAAAGTTCACTCTTATACTCAACTGATATTAAATCGATATCGGCTATAAAAACTATAAAAATACCCATATCAGCTACTATCAAAATCATTATTATCATTATAAAACTTCCAGTCTCCAATGAGTGTCATACAAAGCAGGACAATGGTAGCCAAAAATTTGTTCACGGTGAATAGAACTTTAAATTCAGTGAAACAGAGTTCAAAATATGCAAGTGTTGTGATTAGAAAACACAGTGTATGGACCCAGGATAGAGTGATCAAATCGCCATACAAGGATGTGGAAATTCCGAATTATACGTTGTATGATTATGTTTGGCAGAATCTGGACAAATGGCCCGAGAGGACTGCTTCTGTAAGTATTTTTTCCTTCCTACAGTATACAGGGTGGTCCAAAAGTCGTGGATCAAACGAAATAGGGAGATGAAGGAGGTCATTTCCAACAAAAAATCTTTCTACAGCATGGTCATAATTCAATTGCCCTAAAAGTTATGAATATTTCTGTATACCGAGTTATTTAACAATTAGACGAATTAAAAAAAAAATGTGATATAAAACAATAAAACAAACGGTGTTGTATTACTACTAGATAATGTATCAGCACTACAAAGTTCTATTAGGGCTCTGTGTATCAAATTTCAAGAGCAATTTATTTTTTTCCAAAAATTTTGTAACGTTACCAAAAATTATTTCTCACTTTAAAAGCGTTGGAAATGACCTCCTATATCCCCCTATTTCGTTTGATCCACGACTTTTGAACCACCCTGTATAAGGTGTAAAAAAATTAACCGTAAAAACTTTAAGAGGTGCATTAGACCATCGAACTGAACAACTTTCACTATGGGACCAGCTCTGAAATCACGAAAAAAAAATGAGCTGTTTCATACATTTTGGCCGAGTAGGTATTGAACTTTTGTATGAAACAGCTGATTTTTTTTTCGTGATTTCGGAGTTGGTCCCATAGTGAAAGTTGTTCAGTTCGATGGTCTAAAGCACCTCTTAAAGTTTTTACGGTTAATTTTTTTACACCTTATATATCTGAAACCTATAATAAACACTACAAGAACTATTGTATAACAGTATGAGAGTTTTTCACCTTACGCTCATGTGAATGTAGCGAAATGGCCAAGCCACATATTTTGACTAAGGCGTAGAGTTGTTTAAATTTCAGGAGTAAAAGTCCATAACAGTATGAGAGTTTTTCACCTTACGCTCATGTGAATGTAGCGAATTGGCCAAGCCAGATATTTTGACTAAGGTGTAGAGTTTGCGAAGTTAGGCTTTGTAGAGTTAGGGCGTGTAGAGTTAGAAGCTTGGCTCTACATGAGATCTGATTACTTTTTGTCAGTGCGAGCTACATGGTCTCGTCTTGCCAACATTTAACATGAAATGTTTTTGTGGGATCTATTTATTAATTTTAATTAGATTTTTTATCACGGCAACAAAAGCTAGAACGCCGGAGCTGGTCCACTGGTGCAACTGTCTTCGTCTTCCTGCCGATATTCCATTTTGTTTGAGGTCGGCGCCACGTCACTTCCACACTCCCTCCAAATCCCTGACGCAATCCATCCATAATTTCTTTTATCTTTCTCCATCTCTCCATTCATATATTTATATTCATCACTCTTTTGGCCACATCCGTTTCAAAAAAAAAATATTACAGACCCTAAGACTTTGTCTTACTGTGTAGCCTTTTCAATTGTATAGCCCAATGCCGTACGTCCTGATTCTCCATAAGGTCGAAAATTATTAAATTATTTTGCGTGTTTGTCAAGAAATCTTAACCGACTGGAACTAAGCTTGATGTGTTTAAAACTGCTTGCATTAATTACAACGTACATCCGTGCATTTACTTGCTTGACGAAACGAATGGAAATGATTGTGAATGCTTGAACATAGTCCTTGACGTTGCATCAAGCCTCATCAAGCATGCTTGTCAAGCATTTATGTCCGTCTAGGGACCGCATCATCATTATCATTTCAGCCGAATTACTGACACTGCTGGACATAGGTGCCGAGCAGAAAGAAAAAAAGTCAGAAAAATGCCAAGCGAAAACGATGTACCTAATTGCGCAGGCGGACAATAGGATGCGACGCGGTGGGTTGGGGGCCGTTTTTACGCGGACGAAGTCGCGGGCAAAATGACTGACGGTTTCTTGCATAACAACAAGCCAAAAAATATACATAGGTATGTTTAAACAATGATCTTGAGGGTCTTGTGGCTAAGTATTAACAGCCGCACGGGTCTATCGACCAGGTTAAGCTAAGCTTGCCTGCGGCGGTTGATCCGTGGATGGGTGACTATCTTTACATACCAAGACCCCTTCGTGCCTCGGAAAGTACATTAAGCCGCTGGTCCCGGCTGTCATTCGTGGATCTTTGACAGGCGTTACGGGACGTCAGAACCCCGAAAGTCTGACAACCAGTCTTAACAAGGGGTATCGTAATTACCCAGTAACTGGGTTGTGGAGGTCAGATAGGCAGTCGCTCCATACAAAATAATGGTATTCAGCTACATCCGGTTAGACTGGAAGCCGACCCCAACATAATTGGGAAAAGGCTAGGCAGATGATCTGGAAACAATGGATTACCACAATATTACACATAATCAACACAATCATACCAATTAGTAGGTAAGTCATAGCAGATAGTATGGCGATTGTTATCATGATAATAGCTTAGTAAAATGTTAAAACTTTTCCACTGAATGAAGGCACATATTCCCTTGAAGATTCGATTGACGTTATTTTTTTGTTTTTAAATACCTACCTAATATTCGTCACGCGGTTATCGGACTAGCAACTATCGCATATTATGTTCGAAATAAAACAGTTAGTTGAACGGAGCGCTCAGACGAAGTTTCAAGAAGTTTTGTTGTGTCTGTGATCCTTTCACGTATAAGATTGAATAGGCATCTTCTGGGCTTGCTCATTCCGTCATATATCTCATCCATCGCTTCCCACCAGGCGAGATCGAGGTCAAGAGCTGGCCCATTTCGCATTAAAAAAAATAATACCACAGGTCGTACTTTCCGATTACCGTATTTTGTCATGTTAAAGTTTTAGAGATGGGCGGTAAATATGACTACGGCCGACTAGCCGACTAACAAATTAGTCGGGTTAAGCCTCTTTTTTATGGATAGGAAATTATCAAATGACCCCTCCCGCTCTGGGTGGAGCGGCAGGGAGTGTCGGACTCTTATTGACTAAAACCCATCCGAGTTCCTTCCTTAGCCCTTTATTTTCCGGGGTAGCGGAAACCCTTTCGGACAATCCCGCACCCCCGGCAGGCTTCGGCCCTGGGAGGCCCCTTCCTTTTTGCTGACATCTCTTTGAGGCGCGCGTGGAACACGTACGCACCGTCCGACACGGGCCTGGTCTTGATCGGACGGTGAGCTAGTCGGGTCAAGCTTATCATTGCTTTAGGTGGAGTTCGAGGGTAGAAAATGAAAACTATGATTCTAAAATAAATGTTAGGTTATGTACAGATGCCAGCACATCAAGCTACCCGAAACTGTCAAACTTTTTCAATCAACTTTGAACCTTATACTTTAGCAATAAAGTTGAAAATCTATTAAATAAATTTGACAGATTGTAGTAGCTTGATTTGCTGGCGTCTGTACCTACGTTCTTTATTCAGAGTTGTAAAAACTTTTTTTTGCGAAAAATAATATTTTTCTTGATTTAACTTTAATTAAGTATATTGACTACCAAAGGAAGAGTTCTTATTCCTAGACTACATTAGAAACTATAAGGCTGTTTCTAAAACAAAAAATAAAGGTTACGATTTCATTAGTATAGAAATAATAAGCAAACGGTGCTCTTTGCCGACTAGTGGTCGACTTCAAATAAGGCCGGATACTTGGCTTTCTCGACTAGTCGGTACATCTCTATTATTTTTATGTAGTCCTTAAAAAAATACGTGCGAAGCCGCGAACCCTAATCGCGCCATCCACCTTATGCAAGGGTTATGAACATTATAATAAAAAGGATAATTTGAAATTCCAGGTCTGCGCTGTAACAGGCAGAGGGTACACCTATGAGCAGGCGTTCAAGCTATCTAACAGATTTGCGGCGAACCTCAGGACGAAGTTCAAGATTCAAGATGGAGACTCAGTCGCAATCATGCTACCGAATGTACCGGACTACCCTCTGGTATCTCTGGGTATATTGGCAGCTGGAGGAGTGATAACTAGTATCAATCCAATTTATACTGCCCGTGAGTGCATAATATATTCTATCTAGAACCAACACAAATAATATGACGTCACGCCGGCATTTATCGAAGGGTTCCTATAGTATACCCTTTCGCCAATAATGTTTAAGTCCCAAGTAATAGAGGACGAGCCTATTGCCAGAACCAAAGAGGTCAAAAGATGATCCCAGAAGCTGGATAAAAGATTCGTAGATCGAGTTATAGTCCGGCGTTTCTAAATTTGCCAAAGATGTAAACAACAATGGCCGCTCGAAATTGAATAAAATCGACATACAAGAACATTTATTGTAAGTAATATTTGTTTTTGTCTAGTTAGCTTCCGAGCTAAATCTCCGGATTTAGACGAAAAGAAACTTTACTTAAAATAAATGTTCTTGTATATCGATTTTATTCAATTTCGAGTGGCCATTTTTGTTTACATCTTTGGCAAATTTAGAAACGCCGGGCCTTACATGCCTTGCGATTGGAAAGGCCTATGATCAACAATATACTGCTAAAGGCTATGATGATGATGATCTAGAAACCATGTCAGATCTTTGATTCCAATTTTTGGAAATATGTAGACGATACTAAACATTAAATACACAACCCTTATTATTTTCTTTTTCCCACGATCTACAATTCCTCGTCCTTTTATTGACACGATATGGAAAATGTATTCGGTTTATGTTAATTTAATTTACAACACTTACGTAAATCTGCAATCATAACAATTATCGTGTCAATATTACCTACAGTATCTAATACCTATCAAACTAATATTGAAAAGAGAGAAACCATTAATTTAGAATAGAGAAGCAACAGGAATTTGTCTTCCAGTAGGACAATGTTTGGGTTGGTGATTACATTACTTATTCAATATTTCTACTTTCAGATGAAGTACAGCGCCAATTAAAGATGGCGGAAGCAAAGATGATAGTAACATTACCAGAGATTGTGCCAACTATTAGGGAAGCTTTGAAAATTGCCAAACTTAACATTCCAATAGTCGTAGTAAAAACAAATGGAAATCCAGCTCCTGAAGGAACAGCTCTATTCAATGAACTAAGTGAAGATATACACACTGATAAGTCCGTTTTGAGACAAGTGAGGAGGAATACTAATGATGTATGTTTCCTGCCATATTCTAGTGGTACTACAGGGTTACCAAAAGGTGTGGAACTATCGCATAGGAATATTATTGCTAACTGTCAGCAGATTAATGATCCACTGATTGCATTACACAATGAAACAACACGTAAGTTGATGTTATCTATACTTATAATAAATCTGTAGAGAGGTCAATTCTGTACATGAAATATATTTTCAAAATAACTATCAGGGGGTGATTGGTGATCGATACTGATGCCAAAAATGCAATCAGTAAAATTTTTGTCTGTCTGTCTGTCTGTCTGTCTGTCTGTCTGTCTGTATGTTCCTTATAGAAACAAAAACTGCTGGACGGATTTTAACGAAACTTGGTACAATTATTCTTCATACTCCTGGGCAGGTTATAGAATACTTTTCATCACGCTACAATCAATAGGAGCAGAGTAGTGAAGGGAAATGTTGGGAAAACGGGAGAAGTTACTCCATTTTTTAAGCTTCCGTCGCGTGTGCAGCCTTAATGGTTAAAGTTACATAGAAATCATGTATGACGGAAATATTCTACATAAAATTGTCTACAAAATATCCCGGAACAGCATATGTCTATCTTTTATGGTTGACTCACAATAACACGTGTAACTCCTGATAGCTTAGCAGTTCGGAGCATTCTGATTATATATGTTTACTCTTACGTTTATAATACTCTCACTCATCCCTAACTTAAAAAAGTTAACATTATTACCTATTCAATAAAAAAAGAATCATAGAAATCGGTATAGAAACACCAAACTTATACATGAAATAAGCCATCGCGCATCGCCATCGTGAATACTGAATCATGCTATAAGGATTATTTTTGTGTAACGGTTGCCGCGCTCTACACGGGTCGCGCGCGGCGGCGGTAGGGTATAAAAAGGCGGGAGGTCCGAGAGCGAGCCAGAGCGATCTTCACAGAGGCGAGCTTCATTCAATATTTGGCTGTTGATGCGTTCAGAGCGTTCGACCTTATTGACAGACAATAATTGATATTGAGAAACCGTGCTTATCAGCGCGACTTTTAGTCTTTAAATAATTTATTTGAATTTCTTTTGTTGTTATTTTGTAAAATAGATACGAGTTGTTTTGGTAGTGTTTAAATATTCGTTCAAATTAAAAATTATTAAGCGTAGGTACTTTTATTAATTAAAGTAGTTATAAGTATTTATTTTTAAGTGAAGTAGGTATAGGTAGATAGTATTGCACAGGCGTTTCAGCTTTATTTTCATTTCTTTTTTGTTGTGAGTTGTATAATTATATTTCTGGTTATAATTCTATAAGAATAATTTACTTTAAATAGTCACTTAGATTTTAAGTGTAAGGTAGCTAAAGTTAGGACCACGTATTAGTTGTTTTGGTAGTGTTTAAATATTCGTTCAAATTACAAATTATTAAGTGTAGGTACTTTTATTAATTAAAGTAGTTATAGATATTTATTTTCAAATTTTACACAATGGTTCCCTTTATAATGTAGACCAGGAATTAGGAAGGATTTTTTTAAATTCAACCCCTAAGGGAGTTAAATAGGGGATGAAAGTTTGTATGAAAGTCCGTCAGTTTTAAAGTTAGCATGTTCAAATTTTGTGTTTAGGCTGACGACTAAAAATTAATTTATATGTGTCTCAGCGTTTTTGATAATTCCAACCCCAAAGGGTTAAAAAGGGGGATGAAGTTGTGTATGAAAGTCCGTCAGTTTAAAAGTTAGGGTCTTCAAATTTTGTATTTAGGCTAACGATTGAAAATTAATTTATACGTGTCTCAGCGTTTTTGATAATTTCTCCCCCAAAGGGGGATGAACGAACTGACTGAAATATCAACGCACAGTCTAAACCGCTGGTCCTAGGGACATGAGTTTTGGAGGTTGTGTTCTTTGTGCAGAGTAGGTATCGAATAAGAAGGGGTTTTTGGAAATTCAACCTTTAAGGGGGTGAAAAGGGGGGATTTTGTTTGTATGAAAAATCTTATTTATTGAGTTAATAACCTTGAAACTTGGCACGAATACTTATCTAAGTAAATTATAAAGTTTGGAATTTTTCGTTTTTCTTAAATACCCCCTAAAGAGGTAATGGGGGGGTGTTAAAATTTGTATGGAAGAATTTTAACGCCCTGTCCGATTAACTTGAAACTCAGTATTTATACTAAGGACTAAAAATTATTAATAACATGTATCAGGGTTTTTCGAAAATCTACCCCTAAGTGTATGAAAAGAGGTAGTTAATTTTAAAGGGGAGGATGTTACTGAGTGGCTTGATTAGCTCGAAAATTGGTATAAATAAACTTTGAGTCAAGTTATGAACACATCTTAAACGATTTTTCAAAATTCTACCCCTGTGGGGGTGAAAAGCGGGGATAGTTTCTTTAAAAAATCTGATTCCTTTGTTCTATAAACTTAAAAATTGGCCCGAATACTTATTTATTTAAGTTAATTATAAAGATCATACCAACATACATTTTCGAAACTTTTAGAGGAAAGTACGAATTTCACGCGGACGAAGTCGCGGGCAGAAGCTAGTAATTTTAATATAATACTATCAATGATATTCCGTTCATTACCTTCTTCAGGCGTCGTATCATTTTAACAAATGCATTGAATTTTGTGAGAAAGAAGAAACAGTTCTGATTCAATTTTGAATTTGATTTTTTTTAAATTATCATGTACCGTACGTACGTCAGTTTGAACAAAAACAGCCTAAGCTAGCTTCTTGTATAACATGCACAATCAGCCTATAATATTGCCACTGCTAGGACACAGGAAGAGGGAGTGGCCCGTAAGCTACCACGCGGGCCCAGTGCGGGTATGTAGATGTCTCATGTCTTAGTATTTTTGATTCTAGGACATGGGCATTTTCTCACGATGTATTCCTTCTCCGTTTTTAGAGCAGTGGTGATGAAAATAATGTACACAAAGTAAAGCGCTTGTCTGGGTTCGAACCTATGACCTACATGCTCGTCAGTCGCAGTCGTTACCACTGGGCCACCACTGCTCTACGGCTGCTGCTAGCTTCTTATAGGCTGCGACAGCTTGAATTACTGTACCACGGCCTATCACAGTCAGATCCTCATTTTGTATGCAGCAAGCACTTTGTGTCAAATTAATAGTTTTCTATTCTACTTTTTCCAGCCACTCATCAAGACTCTGTGATGGGCGTGTTGCCATTCTTCCACATCTACGCGGCGACAGTTCTTATATTCCACAAGCTATCCATGGGTGCCAAGCTGGTGGCGTTAGCCAAGTTCCAGTCAGAGACGTTCCTGAACACTATTGAGAAACAAAAGACCAACATTCTGTTTGTCGCACCACCTTTGAGTGAGTATTAAATTTTCTTTATCGTGTTCAATCTCCTGTAGATTGCATAATCAGCCTATAATGTTCCCACTGCTGGGACACAGACCTCTCTGTGAGTAGGAGTGGGCCGTAATCTACTATGTGAGCCCAGTGCGGGTTGGTAGATGTCACATGACTTTGAATTTTTAGTTCTAGGACATGCCGGTTTCCTCACGAAGTTTTCTTTTACCGTTTTAAGAACAGTAGTGATGAAATAATTTTCACAAAATAAGGCGCCTGTCTGGGTTTGAACCTACGACCAACCACTCGTCGCGACCGTTTTCACTGGGCCACCACTGCTCCCAGGAGTGATTGTTGATATGATAATGCTACAGATATGAGAAGTGCTCGTAAATATTTAAAAGTGTTATGACATAAAAGAAAGATACCGCAGTGACATTGTAATAACGAAGGATTTAGATTGTGGGATTAACTTGTTCGTATTGTTATTGCAAGAGTTGAAGATACAATCATATTATTTTGGATAGTAACAATTTCAAATGGTTTGACAAGTTCTAGTTTTAGAATGAAAATCTACTCTGAGGTCAACTCTAAACTTAAAAAAAGAATGGTTGCTGGGCCGGATTTGTGAGGAAACAGAAAATTTAATCCACAACTACACGCACACTTACACCCTACATTTACTCACTTCCCCCCTCACTAATAAACGTTGTATAGCGTCTGTATAGTTACACAACGCGTTGTCTTCTTCTTTCGAAAGTCAAATTACTGACGACTGAAAGAGAGAAATCAGTGTGTAACTATTCATCAGATATAATACGTTTATTAGTAAGGGGATTAAACTGCTTTTGTAGGTAGGTATATTTATTCTATGTAATTTGGTTCTCTTTACTCATAACTCTTTACTTTGTAAAATTTATTATGAAATTATCAATAACAGCCGTGCGCTAACAGAACACATTACATTAGTAACTATGTGGCGTCAAACACGTAGCCGAATTCTTAGCTGAGTGCATTTGGAGTGCCATAAAGACGCTAAGAAGAAGAAGTAACTTTGTGTAGTATTTGGCTCAAATACTACCTAAATAATTTGGGTCTTCAAAATACAGACTGTGCCTAGTTTGGGACCCCACTCTCAAAACTGGTCTAAGGTCCGGCGAAAAAGATGTAAACAACAATGGCCGAACAACGAAAATAAATAAATGTTCTTGTACATATCGATTTTATTCAATTTCGAGCGGCCATTGTTGTTTACATCTTTGGTAAATTAACGCCGACTAAACATAGCCGGACTATAAGTTTTCTGTTGATTAGAATTTTATCAGAATCAGAATATTTATTTGTGAAACATAGGTATTTACATAAAGGTTAATAACATGGGCGCTATGTTTTTATGCCATGTTACTTTTATCTTTGTGAACTAAGGTGGGTGGACCATGGAAGGCCATGCTCCTTCGAAGGCCAATCATTAAAATTTCGTAGTTATTGCCATGTGATGACAAATTCCTTTTACTAACACAAACACCCATCGAACTGGAAACCACAGACGCGGCGGCGAATCGCTCGCGCTACTATTTTGGCAGTACGGTCCCTCGCTTCTTCGATATCGGAAATCGACGACGTTAAAATAAGGTGGGTGTACCATGGAAGGCCACTCTAACGAATAAACAGTTATTATTTGTTTATTTCCTGGATAAATGAAACTAACAAATATTTAAGTAATACTTTGTTTTATTATGTAACATATAAACCACTTTTTGAAGTGAAAACTTCTTTAGCGGCGTTGCACACTTTTTGTACTGGGGAAAAAATGTTAAACTCGCGTCAGGACACGTGACCGTCAGGAGAGATTTCCCCCCCCCCGCCCCCTCTTTCTACGACGGCGGCGCCAACCGAAGTGAACCAAGTGAGACACGATAATGGATGGATGGATGGATGGACGGACGGACGTACGCACGGACGGTGACGGTGACGGTGACGGTGACGGTGACGATGACGGTGACGGTGACGGTGACGGTGACGGTGACGGTGTGGGTGACGGTGTGGATGTGGGTGACGGTGTCGGTGACGGTGACGGTGACGGGGACGGTGACGGTGATGGTGGACGTGGATGTGGATGGATGGATGGACAGCTGATGGCTCGACCGTCTGTGTAGTAGCCACACTGCTGTGTATTCGTAAAATTCGTGTATATAAAGTGTTAAACATATGGAAATTGAACAAAGTGCATCGATTAATGAAAAAAGTGACGCAACAATAGTGAAAAAAAATTAGTTATATTAATTCAATTCATAATTGATTTATTTCAACGTTAATATTCAAGTTTTCACTTCTGCCGGCACTCCCGGAGTGCAACCCGTCTTTTTTTTTTTATTGTAGATTTAAGCGCTATTTATTAACTTTTAGTGTTAAATGACTGAATTTTCATAATGGCCTTCTAAAGAGCCCTGTTCCTAGCAAGGCCATTTGGAATAGTTCAAAGAAACTTAAGTTTAATCAATATTGATTAAATCTGCAATTCAAAAAAGTGGTTTATATGTTACATAATAAAACAAAGTATTACTTAAATATTTGTTAGTTTCATTTATCCAGGAAATAAACGAATAATAACTGTTTATTCGTTAGAGTGGCCTTCCATGGTACACCCACCTTATGTGTACCTAAGTTTAATAAAAATAAAAAATAATTTGACAAAACACGCATATAAAACGAAACCAATCGATGGATATCGTAAAACTAACACGATACAATCAATATTTGCTGAAGAAATAGCTGTCTCCGGGACTCAATAGCTTAAACATAGGTACTCATACAGAGACACGAGTAAATAAACACAGAGTTACTTTTTTTATGGGTGTGTCCACACACATTTACCCATGAATGTGTAAGTGCAGTTTATTAAAATAACTTAAGAACCATAATTGTAAGGCACGCACCACAGATATAAATAGACCTAGATAACGCAAGTATCACGAACTGTATGAAAACTAAGCGTGCCACTTTTTGACTACCTACTATGACGTCACAAGCTCGCGCTCTCTCGCTCACGCTCACCCAGCCAGCAGTACGCAGGACTGAGCGCGAAAGTGGCGGCTTACGCGGTGTCCTACGTGAGCGACGAATACGACGCAACGCGACGCTGCGAACGCGACGAACGCGATCAACTCAACGGCATACCCTGCTTGCGGCCTATGTGACAGTCTGCGGCGAGACGCGACGTAACGCGTACTTGTTTTGAGAGCGACCAGACGCGACACCACGAACTACATATGAACTTTGTTCCCGTTGTCCCCATTCGGAACTCAATAAAATGTATTCCCGTTGTCCCCATTGACGGGTTCCTGTTAAAATTGTACTGTACTTCTACATGATTCGAGAAGTAGTGACCAAAATCACGTAGGACATTTGTCGCGTGTAGCATCGCGTCGCATTACGTTGCGTCGTGTTGCGTTGCGTCGCGTCGTATTCGTCGCTCACGCAGGACACCGCGTTATGATTTTTGGACGTAAGCTGGTGCGATTTTTGGCACGTGAAGTAGTTGCTGTTGCGTTATCTGTGACACGCACACACCTCCTTACCTACTTTATTTGTTTACTTCAAGTGATTCTCGATTACTTTTTGCACAAGGCCACTGTAAACTTGAATGTCCGGATTCTACAAGACTTGTAGGTACTATTAAATTAATGGCCTATTGTTTATGAGTGAGAGCAAGACCTTTTGTTTACACTTTGGTAGTGTTGAAGTGGCCAGTAAATACAAGTCAAACGTTACAAACCAATCAGATTATAGTATTTTTATATCAAGAAGCGACGCGCGCTTTACTTGTGTTAACCAAGTCTACAAACATGCTGTGAATATAGTGTGTAAGCGCAGAAGCTCTAGGTTCCTGTTGTTTCGTGATCGTGAGATAAAAATACTGTACACTGTTTCATGTTTACAAAATATTGTGGTTCGTCGATTCACGATCGACGTAAAACTATTAGTAGGTAAGTCATTGCAATGTAACTGTGGTCTTGGTATTGTAAGGTATAAAATTAAAGTGATTGCCTTGCCGATAGCTTTATCAAAAACACGGCAATTATTCAAATTAAAAAACAAAATTTATTCAAACTCTACTGACATGGTGGGTACTTATATCTAAACACGATAAAATAAATGAATAAAATATTTGATGTTTATTTTGGGGGTCAACGACTGCTGGCAGTGTTGTTAGAGGAAATGCGGGTGGTTGTTTCTCAATACAGGGTGAAATTGAATTCATGGGCATCCTTTTAAGGGGTCATTTAATCATCATTATGAACAACTTTTACTATGGGACGAACCCTGAAATTGCGAAAAAAAAATCAGCTCTTCCCTACATTTTGACGAGTTACGTGAACATAAATGCAAGGAACAGCTGATTTTTTTCGCGATTTTAGGTTTAGTCCCATAGTAAAAGTTGTTAATAATGATGAAAAAAAGGATGCCCATGAATTTAATTTCACCCTGTAGAAACGCTCTCCCCTGTTTTATTTCTGGTTAATGACCATAAAGCAATGATTTTTTACATAATAATAAATATTAACTACTTGTATGTCCCTATGTTTTCCTTTTTGATGATACATTATTTTTGTAAGCACGAGAACCCTCAAAAAATGCCGATTTAAACCGCTGTCAACAGAGGCCTACGGGGCAATTGCGTAACACATTATCAATCGGAATCGGTTTCATTTTGACAGTTCAACAACATTCATTGCGTTATATACGCGTTGAGAAGACAATTTTTTCGAACTTATGAAGCAATGGATTAGCAATTTGCTTCAAATTGATTCTGATTCCAATTGATAGTGTGTTACGCAATTAGGATGCTAGTGTACAAATTTGACAATGAAGAAAGAAAAACATAGAGACACAGTACCTATATATCTTTCTTATACAGTTTATGAAATTATCTTTTAAATTGGCCCAATACTCCAATCTCTTTGGAACTTACATATTTGAGCCGTTTGGGGTTTAAACACTAGGGCCATAGGGCCCGAGTGCCCACTTAGTATTCCGAGACATCGCCAAGCGGTTGGTCGACTCATCACGTGACCAGAGGGCTGGCCTATTTTTTGGCCAAAGAATCAGCATTGCCATACAACGTGGCAATGCTGCCAGCCTTTTGGGCACGTTTCCCGTTGACAGTGATGCGGACGAATTTTTTGATGCCCTTTGATTATTTTTCCTCCCTTTTTATATACTTGTACATATTATTATTTTAAAATTGGCCCAATATTGGAGGAGGAAATAGGCGAGAGCCAAACCTCTAATTACGACTTTTTACTAAGGATTTTTCTAAAGTCTCTCCGACCGCATTTCCTCTTTTTAGGGTTCCGTAGTCAACTAGGAACCCTTATAGTTTCGCCATGTCTGTCTGTCCGTCCGTCCGTCTGTCCGTCCTCGCTTAATCTCTGTGACCGTTAGCACTAGACAGCTGAAATTTGGTACCAATATGTATATCAATCACGCCGACAAAGTGGTAAAATAAAAATTGGAAAAAATGTTTTATTAGGGTAGCCCCCCTATATGTAAAGTGGGAAGTGATTTTTTTTTTATTTTCAACCCTAACGTGTGATATATTGTTGGAAAGGTATTTAAAAATGAATAGGGGTTTACTAAAATCATTTTTTGATACTGTCAATAATTTCGGAAATAATCGCTCCAAAAGTAAAAAACAATGCGCCCCCCCCCCCCTCTAACTTTTGAACCATAAGTTTAGAAAATATGAAAAAAATCTGAAAAGTAGAACTTTATAAGGACTTTCTAGGAAAATTATTTTGAACTTGATAGAAACAACAGTTTTTGTACAAAAAAGACAAAAAGTTGTACAAAATCATTTCTGGACTAAGTTCGTAGTATAATCGTATATGCAAGCATTTTTTTTAACTTCGTTTACATATCTTATTATCCTGAACGTATCTTTTTTCAAACAAAAAATGAATTATTAAAATCGGTTCTCGCAATCCAAAATTACCACCGAAAACTTCTGGCACGTCTATGTATTAATTAGTAACCCAATTCCCGGAGAGATGGCGCTGTAGGTACTTATTACATTGGGTCGGGTATTATCGAATTGTACGTGGGAACCATAGAAATGTAAAAAATATATCTATGGTGAGAACACTTATTGTGACGGACGGGAAACTACGGAACCCTACACTGAGCGTGGCCCGACACGCTCTTGGCTGGTTTTTTTAAATTGTTGTTACAAGTGACTACTCTAACTGCGGTCCATGACCCACAACAGTGGTCAATTTATTTATTTTCTGTTTTATCAACTTCTCAGGAGTCTTAGGGGATGAGTTTCCAAAAAACGATGATACTACTAACTTTTACCTATAAAGAGGCTGTAGGCTGATGATAATAAAAGGACATACGTCTAATATCGCCAACTCGTCTTTAGCAAGCCTGGTGATCAATGCTCGTGCCTTATCCGTATGACAATAACAGGCTGATATTATTATTTATATCTTCTATTATTAAAGAGAAGTCTCAATACGTTGACTTTCACATTTTTACTTAAAAATCGCGAACTTAATCTGCGTTCGCGATTTATTTAACAAAAATGTAAACAAATATGAATTAATGGAATTCCTACACAATAAATTTCAATTTACGCTACAACTTCAAACATTTTTATAACTTTCAATAGTGCTAGTCACTCTGAAATCAACTTAATAGTCATTGAAATAAAGTTGATATTTGTTTAACTGGAATTAGGGTGGAGGTGTGTAGCACTGCGCACTTTTACTATACATACAAACTTTCATCCCCTATTTAACCGCTGTAATTTAATTCTCAAAAACCCTTCCTTACTGCTCATTTTTTGTTACATATAATAAGGAACTCTTGTACGAAAATTTTCGTTTCTAGACCTAACGCGGCTGTGCAATTTCAAAATCTAGCAACTGACATTTCTCAAAAAATCGGTGTTTTTGCTAGATATCTAGCAAGTCAAATATACATAAACACCAATTTTATTTTATAATGTCAGTTGCTAGGTTTTGAAATTGCTTAAGCTGTGCGTCGTTTGTCTGTGAATGAATGAATTCAAGATTTTTATATTAAGTAGATTTACTTGTAATCTATTTCAGTTCTCATGATGGGCTCTCACCCAGCTGCCAACGAGAAAACCTTCGAGCATGTGAAAGCCGTGTGCAACGGAGCGGCTCCTCTGGCAGCCAGCGATGCCGAAAGATTCTTACAGAGGACTAAGGTACCGAGATTTTTCTCTTTCAAAATAGTTCTTTACATAGTCATATAGGTTATAGGGACAGGGGTGAGGCGGCGGTTCGCAACGCACGTACTGAGTAATGCGCCCCCGCCCCTCCGTCTCACCGCTCACATACCTAAGGCGCGGCCAACTAGTTCCGTGCGGACTATAGTTACCCGGATTTATATGTTTCAAAAAACAAAAGAATGTCTACTAATGTGTGTGAGTGCTACTGCTAAGCATGAGATCCTGGATTCGATTCCCAGGACGTGCAAAGTGTTATTGGGTTTTCAATAGGGAATTTCTGAGTAGCAGCCCGGAGTTTGGATTCGTGTCCGGTTGACGGCAATAGGCTCGCCTCCTCCATGGGGCTTAAACATAACTGGCAAAACGTGGCTCCTGAGAAGCTCCTACTAATAGAACAGCCCAACATCAATTTGCCCGACCTGGTTATCAAATCTAGGACCCCATGCACAACAGACGCTCTCAAGACCTACGATTCTGGCAACAAGCATTATGCTAGTCTTTATAGTACGCTTGTTCTCCTTTTTCAGAGAGACATCGACTTCAGACAAGGCTATGGTCTAACCGAGACCTCTCCAACAGTTACCATCACTCCCAAAGGATTGAATCGTTACGAAGCAACAGGTCCTCCAGTAGCGAATACAGAACTCAGGATCGTGAATCAAGACCTCAAGAACTTGGGACCTAATGAGGTATGTAAGACTGAAGATAGATAATCTAAGTTAAGCTAAGACAATCTATCTAGTCTTTATCATTGTATACTTACTAACTATATAAGGTGTAAAAAAATTAACCCTAAAAACTTTAAGAGGTGCTTCAGACCATCGAACTGAACAACTTTCACTATGTGACCAACTCCGAAATCACGAAAAAAAAATCAGCTGTTTCATACAAAAGTTCAATACCTACTCGGCCAAAATGTATGAAACAGCTCATTTTTTTTCGTGATTTCAGAGTTGGTCCCATAGTGAAAGTTGTTCAGTTCGATGGTCTGAAGCACCTCTTAAAGTTTTTAGGGTTAATTTTTTTACACCTTATATAGTTATAACAACTTCTGCGAAACAATAGGTGCAAACTATTGATATGCAAATGATTACGATGCAGACATCGTATCGATAATATAGTCATCAATATTCTAGCTATGTATTTGAATCCCAGGGGCTAAAAATACAGCCAGCTTCGAATATAAATAAAGGGCAAAAGCATGAATTTACTAAAGTAATAAACATAACATTGATCAGATCAAAATTGTCTAAGGACTCTCCGAGTTGGCTTTGGCCCCTCGTACGCTTTCCAAAGGTCCGGAACCCCAGGGGGTCGAGATATGTCAAAGATACTTAGTAATAATACAACTTATAATTGAATTAGAAATTATGGAAGAGACTACTTTACAATATTCAAATAAAAATATATTTAAAAATCTACATCATGTTTAAGAAAGATGTCTTACGGCTTAAATAATGATGATGGTTATCATTATCTACATATTATAATAAAACAGAGTCCGCCATGTCTGTCTGTCTGAAGTTCTGAACGCGTCCGAACGGACTTTCAATAAGCTTTCACCAATGGTCGATGGAAGGTGATAATGGAATTTAGGTTTATAATTTTTTCATTAAGGTTTTGTAAATTGGCTGAAATATGACAATGATTGTTGAAGAAGACCTTTACTGATGTGCGCCGTGTAAACCAATAGAGTTATATGAATGAAAACCCCGGTAAAAATCCCGATATACCCTGGGTCTACCAGGATTTTATTATGTGTTTGTACTACTGTACGTTCCGACGAAGCGGCGAAAGCGAAGGCGTACAAAAACTTAAAAATCAGTAATAGAACACAATAAATGTAACCAAATTCTCCCAATTTAAAACCAATCATTTAAAATCTTCCAGACTGGAGAGATCCTCATCCGAGGTCCTCAAGTGATGCGAGGCTACAGAGGCAACCCTCAAGCCAACAACGAGTCCTTCACCGCAGATGGCTGGTTCAGGACTGGAGATTTGGCTGTCGCTGATGAAGAAGGAATCATCACTATTGCTGATAGGCTTAAGGAACTTATCAAGGTAAGTTTTGATGGATAAACCCGTCTTATAGATGTTGGTGTTGATAATATTGAGTATATGATTGAAGCGTGACCTTAACAAGGTGACAGGTACAGACTGGATGCAGAAGGTAGAGGACAGGGTTTTGTGGCGCAGCCTGGGTGAGGTCTATATCCAGCAGTGGACTGCGATAGGCTGAGTTGATATAATGAAGCAAGGACTTGTTATGAAACAAATAGGTGGCATTCTGGCGAGTAAAATACTTTCATCTTTACATGCCTTTATCTCAATTAACTTAGGTTTGGCCCAGTATTGGAGTTTTTAAGGGCTGCTGGTTTAACTTGGATCAACTGGCCCCAGAGGACCAGAAGACTTGGCTTCAGTGTCGGAGAGAGATGGAGCTATACAGGACGTGTAGACCCATCTCTTTCCCACACTGAAGTAAGATTAAAATAATACTGCTATAATATGAGGTGGCAGTAGGCCCCCGAAATCTACAATTCATGGCAAAACTAATGTTTACGATATGATGATATGAATTGGTGCTGGCAGATATCACAACCTACCAACCTAGTCGGAAAAAATATTTTAAACTTCTTAAAATAAGGGATGTCTTTCACAGGTTAAAGGCTTCCAAGTGCCTCCAGCGGAACTTGAATCATTATTACGCGAGCATCCATCAGTCAACGATGCAGCTGTCGTTGGGGTCCCTCATCAGGCCAAAGGCGAAACACCAAGAGCCTTCGTAGTACTCAAGGATGGTCACAAATGTACGGAAAGACAACTTAGCGAATTTGTTAATGAGAAAGTGGCCCCGTACAAACATGTAGACGATATAACGTTTATAAGTAGTGTGCCTAAAAGTGCAGCCGGGAAGATTCTAAGAAAGGTTTTGAAGGAACGGTACTGTTAGGAGTCAATTTATAAAGCAGGGTATAAATCAGTCAAGCTGTTAGTTGTAAGTAGTTTTTTAAGATCGATATTTTTAGATCAAATGGAAATAATTATTGTCTTGAAAATTTGAAATTGAATTGGTAAATTGTGCTTGGTATTGTAATGTACCGCAAAACGGGGCTACTTTGACTTCCAGGGTTACTTTGACAGGCGTTGGAACTACTTTAACAGAGTGCCAAAATCGATTTTCAAGTGTGCTCAGCAAGTGTGCGTGACCTCGAGTAATACTGCGCGAAGCGCGGGGTGTGGGGAACGCGTCATAGCGTTATGATCGGCCTTGTCAAAGTAACCCTGGAAGTCAAAGTAGCCCCGTTTTACTGTAATTGTTATCTATTATGTGTTTATACTGCTGCAAATATAAATTAAAATAATGGTACCTTAATGTGCCCGGAAAATATGCGAAGAGGCCTTATTTTAAAAGTAAACGATATTTGAAATTTCGACACAAAACATTGTTGAGGCTTCACGTTTTGTTCATTTTTGCAGTGGCGGATTTACCAATAGGCCGAGTAGGCAGGAGCCTAGGGCGGCAGATTTTAGGGGCGGCAAATTTGGGGCTAACATTTTTTTTTAATGTCTTACTGAAATTAAACAGATTAATATTTATATACCTACCATGTTTTTTTGGAAAGAAACAAAGTTAATGCTCAAATTAGGCTTCTACCGTAGATTTTATCATAGTTGCCGATCTTCACAAATCTCTTTGCAAGTTTTTCGTAGCTGATGACCGAGAACATTTTAAGTATTTTGAAGAAAAGGCGAAGCAGTATATAAAAGACATGGGACATTATTGTAGAGGTCGGTAGGGGCGGCAAAATTTGAATAGCCTACTGGCGGCAAATGTGTAAATCCGCCGCTGCATTTTTGTCTTTTATTTGGCATTTTTCACTCGAAATAAAACATCGAACTCAAAGTGAATCAAAAGAAAAACAATAATTTATTACAGAATCGATCCAATGATGTTGGTACACGGCACTCTTTCATTCGTCTACCGAATGGTCGAGAAATGAAATAAAAAGAGCAGATGAACGTTCATTCCTATAAAATTTTGTTAATGTCGTGTGAACGTGGAATGTAACAGTAGTGAACATTCACTCGAGCGAAGCGTCTGTTATCATTTTTAGTAGGTAATGAAAATCTGTAGCATAAGAAAGCATTTGTACTGGAGAATGTAAAAATGATACGTATTATTGGCTAATTAAAACTAACATGTTAGGTATTATCTAAATGTATATAATAAAATCGAATTATTAATAATGTACTCATTGGATTATAGGATATGTGAATGATGATTGTAAGCTGGTAGGTATGCAGGTACGACCAAATATTAATCTTCCAAATGAAACTTTTTTGAATTTTTTTTTCGTCTTTTTGTGGCGTATAAAGTGCATAATTTTGTAAGTAAGTATGTAATTTGTTATTGGTAAAAGAATATAAAACTATTTTATATAATCAAAATGTTTTAATTTCATCTCTTTATGTTGCTTCTTTTTCATCCCTGAGTTTCAAAATCAAATAATTTTAGTTCTCATAAACCTACATGGGAACTTATGAACCGTCAGAAGCTTGGTGCACGGTTCCAATTAGTCGTTTCCTATGGAGAATGAGAGCTTTTACAATGTTTTCGAATTACAGTCTGAGTATTATAGTAAGTAATAATATTGTTTTGATAAACACTGCACTTGCACTGCTTGAATTAACTTTAAAGTTGAGCAGTTATAAAAAAAAATGATAAAGTGCGTCGAAGCAATACGAGGCATGCACCGCAAATTATTTTTTACTAGCTGTGCCCCGCGGTTTCACCCGCATAAGTTTCGACCCCGTGGGAATATCAGGATAATAAAAGTAGCCTATATTTTAATCCAGGGTGTCAGCTACCTTCATACAAAATTTTATCAAAATTGGTCCAGTCGTTTGAGCGTGAAGAAGTAACAAACATATAAACACACATATACACACACACAAACTTTCGCCTTTATAATATTAGTGTGATAGTGTGATATGTCAGATGCCTCAGTGCCTTTCCTTGGTATCATTCGTCGAGTCGTTGAGCTCCTAAAGTTCTGAGCTACACGATTGCTGACAAAATAATGTGTGCGCTGACTGGACAGGTCCACTGAAATCAGTGTGGTTCTTTCCTGAAAATACTATTTCAGACACTAATCTACATTGTCCACATGATCTGACCAAGATAATATCTGAACTTTAAAAGAGACTGTGAGCTCTGAGTTTGTTTCAGTGTTTCTGCTCAGAAACACTGAAACACACCCATAGAGATAGAGAATGGACTGAGCGTGTGAGCGTTCCGCATTCAATGTGCAATGAATACTATGTGAATACAGATCGAAAAGTACGAGAGAGACAAAGACAATTTGATAAAATTAAACTTTCTATAACAGGCTTGCAGAAAAAAGAGGGTTAAATATAATGATCACCAAAAAATATATATTGAATACTAAAAAATGAAGTCTAAAATTACAATAGTTCTAGCTGGGTACCCCGAGGTTAGGTTAGAAATAGGAGCTCCGCGAAGCGGGGCTCCTCCGTCGACATAGGATGCAAGAGCGAGCAAATGAGAATACAAATACCTAGATATTCTACAATAAATTGAAGTTTTAATTTTGATGATCATTTACTATTTTTGGAAGTAAAAAGTGTTTTTTGATGTTATATTTTACTTTATCTGGTGATAAGTTATCATAAGCCGAAAAAACACGTATTGTACGCACAGTCACTTTGTCTCTTTCTAGAGAGTGGTCACTTTTGCGAGGCTAACATTTAGTCCATTTTTTATGTCTACACGTTCTAAACTAGCTTCAAACCCATACATGTACAACGCTACTAAGTTCCTTTGGCTTAGGAAAATCGGTACTAACGCCGCGCCATATTTTTTCAATAAGTACATTGCACAAAATAATTTCACAAATTTTTACCAACAGCAACACCTTGTCAACGTCATCTAGCGCCAAAATATCGTTGTAGCATCTTAGGTTTCAGCAATGATTCGCCGACGTATGGTATGGCATGATAGTTTTAATAATGTACCATTGCGGCCTCTTCCGCCTGATCACTTAAAAAAATTCGCCTACATCCTGCGACGGCGCCAAGCCACGCCCCCTGAAAGTTTTCGCCTATTAGGAAAGCGATAACGCAATTAGTTGCAAGTGCAACCCGTACTGCGCGGCTTAGTGACGCATCACGTGTACTCCTTTTGTGAATTTTACGGACGAAGTATTTGACCTTGGCGCGCTTACTAGAGAGCGCTTCAATTTTTTTAATGCAAGCATAAGTTAACTTAGTGGTGGTCAGGCAGGAGTGTACGCGATAGTACCTATTGCATAATTTATAGCGGACGCAGCCTTGAACGCACAACATGACAACACAAACATCAGGTTCAGTGTTGCCAACCCTACTAAACTAAATACAGCAAATAAACCATAAAAAGACAGTACCTAAATAATAATTTCAGATCAGTCTAATCTATCCGAAAATGCATTACTTTTTTCTCTGTATTTTTTTTAAAAAGGACCTTGTGAACTTTCTGACCCGCTTTTCGAAAAGTCGCGGACTCCAATGAAATCTATAAGTTGCCAGTTACCAGTTACCAGTAATGATAAGTACAATGACCCCTAGGAGGTTATCCATTAATTACGGGACACCCTGTTTATAACATATTTTTTATAATATGAATGTCCAATAGTTTTTTTCCATGAATATGTACATTAATGATAAGCTACTTATCATACACTAACGCACAGAACAAAACAAAAGACAGATTTATAAACAAAAATATACTCAACTTAAACGGTTATTTCCCGATGTCCACCACTGGATTGGTCACCACTGGGGATCAGCAAAACAACTTATAAAAATTAGTCTCGTTGTCCGCCACTGGGGGACACTTCATGGTATGAATAGGTCGAATCTGTTCCAATACCGAATCGGGGCATCCCCGACTTCACGTAGTCTTTTGGCTGCTACCCCTAGAGTGTATATAAAAATAGGAGGCGCGAAGGGAGAGCAACCCTCGCCCGCTGTAACAAAGCATAGGTGCGAGGTGCGAGCCGTACCGGCCAAGGCTGGTCACCGGAGGCGACCAGCAAGGCGATGCTGCGTAGGACAGCTGCTTGAAGAAATTTCTTAAGAAATAAGCATCACCATTGTACGCATTTTCCTGTTTGTTTCTTTTTGTCTGTTTATATGTGTATAACATGTACATCAATGGTTAAATAAACAAAATAATAAGAAGTCATTAAATAAGTTGACCTTCTGTTGTTTCTGTCAATTGTCTACGTAAATAAATTAATTCACTGTACGTACATAATTGGATGCTAGAAGACGCTTGACGCCGATTTCGTGCACACCTCTCATAGGCAAACAGATAATATTCATTTAAAATAATTTAATTTTAAAGTAAAATGTCTACAAAAGTATTTCGTTTTAAACCTCGTTTTAGGAGTTTAAGTGTGTGTGTTAGAGAAAAAAGTGTGTGTGTTGGAGAAAAAAGTGTGTGGAGCAGTGATCGGTTGATTTCTTCTCCTTACAAGGATATTGAGATTCCCAAGTTAACTGTGGACCAGTACATGTTCAGGAATTTGGATAAATGGGCTAGCAAAACTGCAGTGGTAAGGACCTACCTAGTGTTGTTCGGTTTACAACTAGGAGAACTCATTTTAAAAACTAATAAACAAATTCAAGGTTGTATACGTCTGCTAAACTTACCTTGTAACTATTTCTGCTTGTTATCTTTTAATTAAATCGCTGTTTGTTATAATATTAATAGATAATGTTCCAAAAAGAGGGCTTTGCAGTGGCTTTTGACATTTCTTATGACAAAAATTCATATGAAGTAGCTGCAGAATTACCTATACAGTTGGAAACAATAGAAATTCATTTATAAAGATATGAAATATAGCGTATTTTATTTAAAACTAGCTGTGCCCCGCGGTTTCACCCTCGTTATTTTGAGGAAAAAACCTATTAAAATATATTCCACCCCCTCATGAGCGGCCGCCTTGCAGTTAAATTATCAAACTATGATAATTATCTCCTAAGATATTCATTGAAATCAAATGTCAAGGGCAAGTTAGTTCAAAATTAAATACTTGTGATGAATAACGTATTTATTTAGATAAGCATTTATAATAAATGTTTATAAAAAACACCTTCGCAAATAATGCATTATTTTAGAACAAAGTTGATTACCATAAAAAATGTTATAGGGAGTCAATCTTAAAAGATAGGTGCTGTCGCGGACTTTCTTTTAGAATTTTTAAAGGGGAACAATTCCATAATACATGATTTTTGCGTAAGTAGCGCGTAGCGTAGGTACGCAACGGAAACTCAAAAGGAATAATTTTTCCCGTTTTTGCAAGACTTTTCGTTGATGCTCCGCTATACAGGGTGAAATTGAAAACATGCGACAAATCGAAATGGGAGATTGTACTCGTCATTATGAACAACTTTTACTATGCGACCAAACCTGAAATCGCGACAAAAATATCAGCTGTTCCCTACATTTATGTTCGCATAACTCGTCAAAATGCAAAGAACAGCAGATTTTTTTTTTCGCGTGTTCGGTTTAGGTCCCATAGTAAAAGTTGTTCATAATGATGAGTATAATCTCCCATTTCGATTTGTCGCATATTTTCAATTTCAACCTGTATAGCCTATATATATTGCTTTCCTCGATAAATGGACCATCCAAGACAAAAAAAAAATTTCAATTTGAACCAGTAGGTAGTTCTTGAGATTAGCGCGTTCAACCAAACAAACAAACTCTTCAGCTTTATAATATTAAGTATAATTATGTAGATACGCTTGGTACCTACCGATATTTTTTATTAACTGTTTTTAATGCCTGTTTTGGTTCGACCAAAGTTGAGTTAACTTGAAACGAGATTGTATATCTTCAGACTTGCTGATACCTATATGAGTGGTAACATAACAGTTTCAAGTAGATATCGAAGGGGAATTGAAGCAACATTGTTGATATTTTTTAACTTTACGAAATATTTAGTATGCACACGTCAAAGGGCAGTCGTTGCCCGCAATTTAATGAGGAATAAGGTCGAACGCATAACCAGTAGACTTGACTAATCGAAAATCGGTCATGCTCGGGCCACACCAACAGGAAATGCCGATAATTATCACGATGACGGGGGTTAATCGTAGGTGATCGCGATGATTATCGGCGTTTCCCGCTGGTGTGGCCCGGGCATCAGTCCGTTTACAAATTTTACCTGTGACAGCAGCAACCCAAAGCAACATGATACCTAATTGTAACGAGAATAAAGATCACAATGGTTTTGACAGACCTGTCAGTGGTAGCAATCCAAGAGCAACTTTATTAGAATGAGAATAAAGATCACTGTGGTTTGGACAGTGATGCAAAATCAGAGAGGATAACTATGTTTGGACTGAATACATATACTCCTGCAATATAAAGGCGCTGTCAAAGCCAAGCAAATCTACAAAACAAAATAACGAGGCCGGAATAACTCGTATAGGTATTTGGCGCGTGGTCAAAATCGGAATTAACACTGCCATCTTGTTTTGACAATACTATTTCTGTCACAATTTCACAAATCGCACCTTCGGTGCAATAAAGTCACAATAGCTCATTTTTTTAATTTTACAGGAGAGGACTTTTAATTTTTTTTTTCGCATTTATTTCCTCATTTTTTCGCATTTATAACCATAAAGGCACCTACGCCATCTAGTAGAATTTTGAGATACGCGGATGTTTTTGTTGCCCCAAGTATAGGCATGGTTCAGAGAAAATTTGGCATACTTACCTACCTCAATTTTGCAGTTTTGCCTATTTGTGACTTTGTTGCACCGAAGGTGCGAAATGTTTACCAACAACGCCCCCCTGTCAATGTCATTCAGGCGCCACAAGTAAAGATAAGGATCGCAGTAAGTTGCGTTCTGTAACTTTCTTTAGAAAAAGGCGTAAGTTTATGTATATTGTACCTATCAGTCTACAGTGCGAGTTTAAGTTTATAAAACAATTATTATTCCAGGTATGTGGACACACAAACAGAAGTTACACGTATGAGCAAGTGTACAAGAAATCAAGAATATTTGCCGCGAATTTGAGGAGAAAGTTCAAAATAAAAGGTGGCGACACTATCGCCGTTTTGTTACCGAATGTTCCAGAGTACCCCATTATCACCTTTGGAATATTAGCTGCCGGTGGCGTGGTAACGACTTTGAACCCTATTTATACTGCATGTAAGTTCATTTTTGTGTGAATCAATAAATGCGAACAGGTATTTGGGGCGTCTATTGCCCGTGCCCGGGGCACGCAGGGCCAGGACAGGGCAGGGTAATAATAATTGATGTGGTGTTCTGAGTGATAAAGAATGCAATGTTAGATAATTTTATTATTGATTTATGAAAGTTGATTAATGCAGAGCGAGTTTAGAGTTAACCACTTTGTTCGATAGATGGCGTTGAGCAAATGTCGTCA
Source organism: Amphipoea lucens (assembly GCA_947508005.1). Classification (NCBI taxonomy): domain Eukaryota; kingdom Metazoa; phylum Arthropoda; class Insecta; order Lepidoptera; family Noctuidae; genus Amphipoea; species Amphipoea lucens. The sequence goes on along the minus strand of OX382369.1, from coordinate 5,947,378 downwards.
TATTCTGAATCGCGGTGAAGTTTTGGAACGAAGTTCTTTTACGGAGCTTGCGGTAGCAATAAAATGGGTAAAATCGTCACATAACGTGCCCAGGGGAGGTAGAGCTTTTTTGGAAGCCATTAGATGCAAGTACTGGAACTAGAAACAGAAACCGTTAACATTCCTCGAATTAAATTTTCAGATGAAATAGAAAGACTAATCCTTCTATCAGATACAACACTCATCATCACAAATGAAGACTTAGTACCAACAGTGAAAGAAGCACTTAAATTCGCAAAGAAAGAGTTTCCAATAATATCCCTGAACATGACCCAAAGTTTACCAGAAGGAACTGTTTCTTACAAAGAATTAGTTGAAGACAACCACACAGACCTAAGTGTGCTGAGTGACGTTAAAAGAAATTATGATGACGTAGCGTTTTTGCCATATTCTAGTGGTACTACAGGACTTCCAAAAGGAGTGCAGTTGACAAATAGGAATGTTATCTCGAATTGTGAACAACAGAATACGGAGCTTAGACAATATGAGTATACTACTGGTGAGTTTTAAGTACATTTTATAGATATGTTACGGTATTTGATCGGACTCCTTTATTTTCATTTTTTGGTAGATTTGTATGACTTATATCTTACTTGAGCAGTGGTGGCTCAGTGGTAACGGCCCCGACTTACGGGTCCTACGGTCCTGTGGGCTCGAACCCAGCCAGGCGTTTTACTTTGTATAATTTATTTCATCACCACTGCTCTCAAAACGGTGAAAGAAAACATCGTGAGGAAATCGGCATGTCCTAGAACCAAAAATTCGAAGGCATGTGACGTCTACCAACCCGCACTAGGCCAGCGTGGTGGATTAAGGCCCACTCCCTCTCAAAGAGTTGAGGCCTGTGTCCTATCAGTGGGACTGACTAGCTGTTGCCCGTGGCTTCGTCTGCGATCCAGGATGAAAAGCCTATGTCCTTCTCCAAGTCATGGTCTTGCCATGTGCCAAATTTCATCCAAATCCATTCAGCAGTTTTAGCGTGAAATCGTAACAAACAATCAAATTTACTTTCGCATTTATATATGGATTGTGCTATGTTACTCTAAAGCCGGATTCATATTACTGTGTTGTGTCGTGTCATGACGCCTTCTGGCGCAGTGTTAGCCAATCAAAACTCGTTGAGATTTGACGTAGTCCTGGACAGGTGCGTTTGATTGGTGTATTTCTAGTCACGACACAACACGACACAGTAATGTGTATGTGGCTGCGTCAAACTCTATGGCGGCTCTGTAGTGCGCGACTCACTGCGCAGTACCTCACTTCTCAACACCGCTGACAAATGAATTTGTAACTGCGCAGCAACTCGCCTCATGTTCTGAGCAGCCATAAAGTTAGCATCGGGCTACTAGAGTATTATATTATCTGTGCCCTTGGTAAGACTCGTTGTCAGATGTCGGATTTTCGGGCTTCTGACGACCCGTAACGACTGTCAAAGATCCACGAATGAGAGCCGGGACCAACCGCGTAGCTTAACATAATCGATCGACTTACAAATTCACTCGTACTTGAATGAAAGTTTATGTCGGTATTGTACAGATGCCAGCACATCAAGCTACTAAAATCTGTTAAATTTATTTAATAGATTTTCAACTTTATCGCTGAAGGATAAGGTTAAAAATTGATTGGGAAAATTTGACAGTTTCGGGTAGCTTGAAGTGCCAGCTGGCGTCTGTATATTATTTTCATTTATACATTCCAGAATCACATCAAGACAGTTTATTACTAATACTACCCATGTTCCACTTTTATGGTCTTGGCATCTGTATGCTGCACAAGATGTCTGCTGGCTTGAAGCTGGTTACCCTGCCGAAGTTCCAACCAGACATGTTCCTGAACGCATTACTAGCACATAAGCTGCAGTTGCTGTATTTGGCACCGCCTATGGGTAATTTGTTTTTATTTTTTTATTCTGTTATAGAATATTACACTAGACAAGGATTTTTAGGCTCTCGAATGACGTGGACAGGGGGGCGCTGTTGGTAAAACATTTTGGCAATTGTTTTGTGAAATGTATTGAAAAAACAAGATGGTGGATTTACTTCCGATTTTGGCCACGCGCCAAAAGAATCTTGTAGCGCTATACATCGATAGCCGCTTGATAGGAAATTGAAGTCAATCGCGCTACCTCGAAAATATAAAATCCTCGAAAACCAAGCGACCGAAAGCGATGCAATTCTTTTGAAACACAAAAGAAGAGGGACGGGGCCTCAAGCGCTTTTGTACCGTGTTCGGTGCAACTATTGAATGCCGACTGTTAATAATTATGGTATGAACCCTGCACGGAATTATAATAGTTTTATGACAGCTGCGCGCACAGATTGGTAAAGGCCAACGGCGCGCGTGAGTCGTTGCCCGGAATGTTATCATTTTATAAATATTATGTTTATATAAAAATTTAGAACAAAGTATTGTGTATTTATTTCTAATTGTGTTATTTATATCTCGTCGTATACTGCAGCGGTTGCAGTCATCACGTCAACGCCGACTGTCGCCAAAAACCAGCGTTGGGACTTTTGACTCGCACAGGGTCGTAGAATTAGGTTCCCTATCCATGTGCATACAATTTTAAGACCTAATATAACTTGGCATACTTTTGCATGCTTTCCCCTCATTATATTTTCGCATAACAGCTTAAGTATAATTTTTTTAAGCATAATAGGAGTGGGGCTCCTATTTCTGTCTGCAGGGCTTAAAGAACCCTATCCAAACCGAACAGCGGGATGCTCCTGATGTCGTTTAGTATTATGCGAATTAAATTTATGCCAACATAAATTAGCCTTCAAGATAAATATGCCAAAATAAACTGTATGCCAAAAAAAATATGGCAAAGTATTATTATGGCAAAACAAAATTATACGAAAATAGTTATGCCAAAGTAGGAAAAAGAACATTATGCGAAAAGAAGAGATCCCGTAGTATTATGCTGAGCGCTGGCCGTTTTGCGATTGAACGTTACACCCCCCCCCCCCCAACTTGTTCTTTTTGTGTTCTTTCGTCCCGTCGTCTGCAAATTATGTAGTATTTTCTTTTTCATTGCGATGCGATGAAGCCATTCATTTTTGTTCAATGTGAGACTAGGTTTTGTCATTTGTTTTCTTTTATTTTCAAGTGTTGTTCCTCGGATCGCATCCTCAAGTGACTGCGAAGCACTTGGAGCACGTCTCCACCGTGATTTCAGGAGCGGCACCTTTACCTTCTGCAGACATCCATAGGCTATTTGAAAAGGCACAGGTACTTGTAAATAAAAATTATTCAGCTTCAACACGATCGAACCATTTTAAGCAAACCTGTTGAGGAATTCCCAAAATATAGCGAAAGCTAGATGAATATTATGTAGGTACAGTCAGTACAAGCATAAACTTACGAAAAATTCAAAAGTGATTTTCTCATGAAAGAAACATTGCAATTTTGAGAACTATTACTATAATTTTCGTAACACCATACTATGTCGATCCATACTTTAGGAGAAACTTGCATTTTAATCTTGCGTAAGTGAAACGTATGTGTTCGTGACTGTATGTACAGTACACAGACCTTATAATTGTTGATGTCCTTGAAACGCGGACGGTAAGGTTCGTAGTACTTACTTACACGCGATCGGGCTATGGTATGACTAGATGTTGTGGATGACGAATGGTTCAACTAGCTGTGCCTCGCGGTTTCACCCTCATAAGTGTCGATCCCGTGGGAATTTCGAGATAAAAAGTAGCCTATATGTCAATCCAGGGTGCCAGCTACCTTCATACAAAATTTTATGAAAATTGGTCCAGCCGTTTAAGCGTGAAGAAGTAACAAACATAATAATATAAACACATACACACACACTCACAAACTTTCGCCTTTATAACACTATATCACACTAAATGTGATAAAAAAAAATTTAATAGACTTTAAACAATGGATCGATCTCAGACACTCGAAAATCTTGATTCGATTTTTTTTTATAAAATCTCAAAAGATTTTTAGACTGCGATGGTTTTCTGAATCGATAAAAAAATGGATCTTTTTACAAAGAACATGAATGTGGGCGAAGCAGAAGAAGCACATGATATTATGTAAGGATCACAGAAATCTTGATTGCCTTATTATTAAGATTTCTGTGGTAAGGATCGTAGCAGGTGTTCTTTATTTTCTACCTATTCCTTTGGGAAAAAAGCGGGAGTTCTCGCTGGAATCAGTCCAATTAAGTCATTTCGACTGAGTAAGTCGTCGTTTATCTTATTACATCAGTTAATCTTCCACTTGCTACTGTAGCCACTGTTCACTATGATAAGCACCACTAACCAGAGGGGCAATTCTCGTAATTTTAAGAACTTTCACAGTCTGATCTCAGTCTCAATCTGTCAAAAAATACTACTAATTTCCCTACATTTTGACAAGTTTTTGACATTTGTTTGTCACCGGGATGAGACTGCGACTAGATTTTGAACGTTTTAAATTACGAGAATTGGCCTTCTGTTAATATGTGTGTCCTTTACTGTTTCTGCATAGCTATTGACAAACACTCGATACGCTTCCGTATCGTATCGAACATTAATCATTGTTATCGTAGGAGTCTTCTAAACGCTGTTCACAAGTCCAAAACCCGAAAATTTTGTCAGTTTAAATCAAATAGACGCCCGCTATTCTTCCAACAGCTATTTGCTGTTGCGGGCACATCAAATCAGGTTATCGAAATGTCAGGTTTTCAATACGATAGCCTGTCGTATGGTTGTGAATCAGGGCTTAGATGCTTAGATTGGTCACGCGAAAACCCGACTGTCGCGTTCATAATGTCACTCATTTGTTTTAAAAACCTGAAGGCATCTTCTGTCGGCGCGACCGCGCGTTCGAGTTCGCCGAACTAAATGAATGCGACGCGGACGGTCAAGTGTTCGCGCGAAGATCGCTTTCTAGCTTTATTCCAGCCACTAACATTTTTTCTTCCAATTTCCAGCGAGACGTCCAGTTCTGCCAAGGTTACGGCTTGACAGAGACGTCTCCTCTGCTCAGTCTGACCCCTCCGGGTCAGAAGACGTACGAGGACGTCGGGTATGCACTGCCGAACATAACGATGAAGATTGTGGATGGAAATATGAAGAGTTTGGGACCCGGCGAGGTGAGGGTTTAGAGATTTTGGTCCTATTCATGTTGATTGTTGAATTAATTTGCTGCAATTAAATCAACCTTATTATGTCTCTGTAAATGCTTATGGGATAAAAACAATATGTTACACCCTTGCAGCTATGGGTTGAAATCTTATTTTTTTGGTATATTTCTAGCGTACAGTCATCGTAGTACCACTGATGTGCTATTGACAACGCCTGTATGTTGTAGGTACATTATTTTTATCTCACGAAACGACCTGCGCTTTACTTGTGGTAAGCAAGTGTAGAAACACGTTTTGAATGTGTGTACGCGCAGGAGCTCTCGGTATCGTCCGAGATACGGGTGAAGTCGGAAGTGAGTGTGTGTGTATTATGCGCTGACGCTATTCGTCTTCACGTACACATTCACAACGTGTTTGTATACTTAGTTACCACAAGTAAAGCGCGCGTTGCGTCATGAGATAAAAATACTGTAATTTTCTTAGTGCAAGTGTACTGATGTGCGGTTGGCTATAAAATAGTATACGACTGGGTCCTTGCCCATATTTTGCTGCAGGTACCTATACATTTTTCCCTCCAACTCCACTTGATAAAAAATTTCCATTTAATTACCATACAACATTATCCTGTTTCAGCTAGGAGAACTTCTGGTGAAAGGCCCGAATGTGATGAAAGGATACTTGAAGAACCCTCAGGCCAATAGCGAGGTGTTTGTGGATGATGAGTGGCTCAGAACTGGTGATCTGGCGAAGATCGACAAAACTGGACTCATCACAATATCTGATAGGCTCAAGGAACTAATCAAGGTAGATTTTGTTCTAAAAATTAATTATCTAAATATATAAAATTACAAGTCGTGACTGACTGACTGATATATCGACGCACAGCTTCAACCGCTGGACCAAGAGACATTGAAAAAAAAAAAAATTAGTGAAATTTGGGTGAAATTTGGAGGGTGTGTTCTTTGTGAAGAGTAGGTATCCACTAAGAAAGGGTTTATCGAAATTCTACCCCTAAGAAGGTGAATGGGGGGAGGGTGAAATTTTACGCGGACGAAGTCGCGGGCACAAGCTAGTTTTAACTAAAATGCAAAAGGCGACATAAGTTGCAAATACTAGGTGTATTTGCAACTTAAGTCACCATGCAAAAAAAATCTATCAACTCAGACTACCGCAGGCTTCTGCTGGACTTAGGCCCCTCTCAAGATGCTCCACAAAACACTGTCCAGAAATACTCAAAAAAATAATAATGAAAAGGTACCTTTACTCAGTAAGTATGGCTCGGATATCTATGAATACGACTCAAGCCCTAAACGTTTTTTTTTTAATAAGAATATGTGCCAAGTTGCTTATTTAGTTGGGTTAAATAATTTTGCGTAAGATTGGCTGCAAACACGAATCTATCGTCGATCGTTGAATGTAATCTGTGATCAATGTCCTTTCCAACGTCGACGTCTATCTACCGAAATCTAGGTTAACACTGTATGAGGACTCTACATGCAATATGGAGCTATTATGCTGATCCAAAGAAGCATAAGGTTAGACTACAAATTGATGATACGATGGAAGTCAATAAATTATGGAAAAGCGCCTCTGAGAAATATAAAAAATGCTTACAGATGGGCGTGTTACAACTATTAAAAATTTGATAGGCGTTTAAACATAGCATGATTAGAATTGCTCGATAAAAATCAATTTCCTTGTAAGCATTCATTATTAAATATTTATGCTGATCATAATAATTATAATATAGCCACTAGCCAAGTGTTTGTAACGACCAATATTGATAAAAAAAATTATATGAATGAGCTTACGTTATTTGTTATTTCTGAACCTATGATTAATAATTAAGTCTATTTTTATATTCTCAAATAGAATAGAACTAATATATAAAGTTAATTTGTCTGATAATAATTGAGAGAGTCCGTTCTTACTATACTTATTGTCATAACTTTATATGAATGCGGTTTTCAAATATCACCATCATCAATGTTAAGTCCATGTCCCAATTTATTTGAGTTCGGTGCTTCACGTTTTCTTCTCTTATATACAAAAGCACTGCAAGATTCTTATGGCGCGTGGACAAAATCGGAACTAACGCCACCATCTGGTTTTTTAATACATTTAAAAACAAAATTTTTACCAACAGCGCCCCCTTGTCTGCGTCATCTGAGCGCCAAAAGATCCTTGTAGCACTTTTTTTTGAGTGGAAAATTATCAAATACCTTCCCTCGCTCTGGGTCCTTATAGCACTTTACATCTCTATTTTTATTGGCCCGTCTTCTCAATTATCATCGCTTTTTAGCAATATTATCTATACTACCATCCATCTTGGGTATGCAGCAAATTATTTAAAAAAATGTGTCCTTTCTTTCAGGTCAAAGGCTATCAAGTTCCACCAGCTGAATTAGAAAACGTATTAAAAGAACATCCAGCAGTATTAGATGCTGCCGTCATTGGTGTTCCTGATTCAGCCACAGGGGAAAGACCAAGAGGCTTCATAGTCTTACAACCAGGGACAAAGGCTACTGACAAAGAAATAATCGAGTTTGTAACCAAAAGAGTGGCGCCGTACAAGAAGATTAATCAAATCACCTTCTTGAATCATATACCGAAAAATCCTTCCGGGAAAATACTTAGGAAAGCATTGAAAGAAGAGTATTGTAAATAGAGTTGGTTGTTTGTATATATATGTTTTTAATAAATTGAAAATATTGATTGTATTTTTGTGACTGTTCAGTTTTATTTATGGTCTCGTATTTGATACAAAGCAGTGGTGGCCCCGTGGTAACAGCTCCGACATATGGGGCATTGGTCGTGGGTTCGCTTTACTTTGTTCAATTTATTTCATCACTCAAAAACGGTGGAGGAAAACATTGTGAGGAAACCAGCATGTTTTAGGATGCGGCATGTTCATACACCATGTTCACCATGTTCACCATGACCAATGCGGGTTGGTGACATCTACCAACCCACACTGGGCCTGCTTGTCGGATTACGGCCCACTCCTTCTCACCAAGAGGAGGCCTGTGTCCCAGCAATGGGAATATTATAGGCTGATTATGCTTGTTCGATAAAGATGGCTACCTATTACACTAACGATTAGCCCAACTATAGTTGGGCCGTTTTGGACTGAGTCGTTGGGCCTTGAATCGTTTTTTGTCATCTGTCTTGCTTGCACTCGTTTGGCTTACGGAGCGCGCTAGTGATGCGACTTATTGCTGACGTTTATGACCCGAAGATTCATCAAAACGGCTCATCTATAGCTTAGTGCTGTCACTTAGGCAGCAACATTTTCGATTGGAAATATCAAAGAGTGTAATTATAAAACTGTACAAAACGGAATAAAAAAAGCCTGCTATGACCATAAATACCTCTGCAGCAAGTAATACCTAACCTGTAGCACTGAATAATTATAGAAATAGTAAATTGTAGCTGGTCTCTGGACATACCGAGGTACATATTGTAAATAAGTAAAATTATGGTTTTCCGAATGCATCTATTCCTTTTGGGTGCGCCAAAGTTCACCTAAATTTTTAACTCCGATAATTGGAAATCCGAAAATGATCTTCCTAACATTTTTTATCCTAACAATCACAATTCCTAACTACTCTGTCTCTAATGTTCATAATTCCGAATCATTCAACTTCATAATGTCAGTAGCAATAATATTTTACTTTTATTTGTTTTCCTATATTTTCTAAACATAACCATCTTTTACACTATTATTCAAAGTCATATCTTTTTTGTTTAGATCGTCAACATAGGATGCAAGGGCGAGCGAAGGGCACCCCGAGGTTCGGTTTGGTTAGGTTACTTTAAACCCTTTACACAGAAATAGGGGCCTCGCGAAGCGGGGCTCCGTCGACATAGGATGACATAGGATGAAAAAGAAAGTTTTATCATATTAGACTAAATAGGTTTTATGTCTATTGAGTGGTATAAATAAACGATTTTATATTAATTGTCTGTTATTCTTATAGAAATTAGTTACATTAAAATTATATCAATCGTTTATTATATTAACTGATCATTATGTCAATAAAATTATAAGTTCAGTTGTTATATCTTGTAAATATTAGAGGTTTTGTAATTATATCATATATTACTTACCCGTATAAACTCCCAGGCAATGAAAATATTATGGTAGTTATGTTTAGGGATAAAAGCGTTATGATAAAAAACAGTAGGAGTTTAAAATATTTACATTAATGATATTATTAATTACAATTTTCGGAAACATGAGTGTTATGAACATCGCCGGTAGCACTACAAATAGTATAAACTAGCTTCTGCCCGCGACTTCGTCCGCGTGAAATTCGTACTTTCCTCTAAAAGTTTCGAAAATGTATGTTGGTATGATCTTTATAATTAATTTAGATAAATAAGTATTCGGGCCAATTTTTAAGTTTATAGAACAAAGGAATCAGATTTTTCAAATAAACTGTATCCCCGCTTTTCACCCCCACAGGGGTGGAATTTTATAACTTGACTGAGTTTATTTATACCAATTTTCGAGCTAATCAAGCCACGCGGTAAAATCCTCCCTATAAAATTAACTACCTCTTTTCACACAGTTAGGGGTAGATTTTCGAAAAACCCTGATACATGTTATTAATTATTTTTAGTCCTTAGTATAAATACTGAGTTTCAAGTTAATCGGACAGGGCGTTAAAATTCTTCCATACAAATTTTGACACCCCCCAATACCTCTTTAGAGAAACGAAAAATTCCGAACTTCATAATTTACTTAGATAAGTATTCGTGCCAAGTTTCAAGGTTATTAACTCAAGAAATAAGATTTTTCATACCAACAAAATCCCCCCTTTTTACCCCCTTAAAGGTTTAATTTCCAAAAACCCCTTCTTATTCGACACCTACTCTTCACAAAGAACACACCCTCCAAAATTCATGTCCCTAGGAAGGACCAGCGATTTAGACTGTGCGTTGATATTTCAGTCAGGTCGTTCATCCCCCTTTTGGGGGAGAAATTATCAAAAACGCTGAGACACGTATAAATTAATTTTCAATCGTTAGCCTAAATACAAAATTTAAAGATCCTAACTATTAAACTGACAGACTTTCATACACAACTTCATCCCCCCTTTTAACCCTTTGGGGGTAGAATTATCAAAAACGCTGAGACACGTATAAATTAATTTTTAGTCGTCAGCCTAAACACAAAATTTGATGATCCTAACTTTAAAACTGACGGACTTTCATACAAACTTTCATCCCCTATTTAACTCCCTTAGGGGTTGAATTTCAAAAAATCCTTCCTTATTCCTTGTCTACACAACAAAAAAGAAATGAAAATAAAGCTGAAACGCCTGTGCAATACTATCTACCTATACCTACTTCACATAAAAATAAATACTTATAACTACTTTAATTAATAAAAGTACCTACGCTTAATAATTTTTAATTTGAACGAATATTTAAACTACCAAAACAACTCATACCTATTTTACAAAATAACAACAAAAGAAATTCAAATAAACTATTTAAAGACTAAAAGTCGCGCTGATAAGCACGGTTTCTCAATATCAATTATTGTCTGTCAATAAGGTCGAACGCTCTGAACGCATCAACAGCCAAATATTGAATGAAGCTCGCTCTTTTTTTTTTTTTTTAACAATGGCATCTCGCAGTTCAACCTATGAGGTTGTCGTCTGCTTAACCGGGCTTGCCTGTGGATGCCTCAAAATTAAGGCCTCCAGCCAGGGCTTGAAGCTCGCTCTCGGACCTCCCGCCTTTTTATACCCTACCGCCGCCGCGACCCGTGTCGAGCGCGGCAACCGTTACACAAAAATAATCCTTATAGCATAATTCAGACGTGCGACGCGACGGCGCGATGGCTTATTTCATGTATAAGTTTGGTGTTTCTATACCGATTTCTATGATTCTTTTTTTAATGAATAGGTAATAATGTTAACTTTTTCAAATTAGGGATGAATGAGAGTATTATAAACGTAAGAGTAAACAAATATAATCAGAATGCTCCGAACTGCTAAGCTATCAGGAGTTACAGGTGTTATTGTGAGTCAACCATAAAAGATAGACATATGCTGTTGTGGGATATTTTTTAGACAATTTTATGTAAAATATTTCCGTCATACATGATTTCTATGTAACTTTAACCATTAAGGCTGCACACGCGACGGAAGCTTCAAAAATGGAGTAACTTCTCCCGTTTTCCCAACATTTCCCTTCACTACTCTGCTCCTATTGATTGTAGCGTGATGAAAAGTATACTATAACCTGCCCAGGAGTATGATGAATAATTGTACCAAGTTTCGTTAAAATCCGTCGAGTAGTTTTTGTTTCTATAAGGAACATACAGACAGACAGACAGACAAAAATTTTACTGATTGCATTTTTGGCATCAGTATCGATCACTAATCACCCCCTGATAGTTATTTTGAAAATATATTTCATGTACAGAATTGACCTCTCTACAGATTTATTATAAGTATAGATGAAAACTTTAGGATGAAAAATTTTAGGAAGAGTGATCATTCGGATTACAAATCGTTAGGAAGAACAATTTCGGGTAAAGAACTTTAGTTGAGCCAATATGGACCCATTCATTTTACCTATCTTTAATGTGTCAGGCCTTCCCACAAGGTGGGATCGGTGACCTTGTGAAGGTTGCAGGAATCCGCTGAATGCAAGAAATGCACGATCTGTCGGTATGGTGATGACGCGACGTATGGGAAGGCCTATGTCCAACGATAGACGTCATTCAGCTGTAATGATGATTATATTTGTAATAACTGTGCCTGACCTGGGGATCGAACCCAGTACCCATCATCTTTCTCAACAGTCACACTTTTAACCACTGAAGTGTTGTTCAGTTTTTATATTAGGAGCTAAGTAGCAGCACTGAGTCTGAACTAGCCAAAATCATTAGAAAAGATATTTACTTACCTATATATTAGGTACCTACATGGTATCCGAGATAGTTTTCACAAAAACTAGATGAAATCTCAATGTCTCTTCTTCTTTTACTTAAGGCATGTAGTCCACATGCCCTAAAGCGCGGTCACTGTCGGGCTGCATAGAAGCATAGAAAAGAAAGAGATGCGCGATGACACAACCCTGGTAATTTATTGCAAAATATGAAGCAATTATCTATTTACAAAAAATCTGTTGTTTGGACTAAAAAATTAAAAAACTCGTGCTTTAGTATGTTGCTTGTAGAATAATCTGCCAACAAATCAGAATTATTGTATTAGTATGGTTTTTATTGTGAAAAGAAAGTTTTTAAAGGTATCTTCATGATTTTTTCTGTCGTATCAAATAAATTGTACTATATTTTCAACACACCATCTAACTAGCATATATCCTGAAGGATATCATATATTTTTATGATTTTGTTTACTGTAGTCGATCATATACTTTTAGACATTATAAAACTTGCGTTTTTTGCGTTTAGGTCCTGTAGTACCCTTAATAAAAGTCTTAAATTAATTTTCTCACTGACAGATAACACACAGCCTACACCACTTGGTCTAGAAATATGAAATATTGCACAAAAGTTCCATAAAAATGTATAAAGAAGGTGAGCACTAAGAAAGGATTTTTGATAACTCATCCCCTAAAATAATTAAATAGGGGATGAAAGTTTGTATGGAAGTTCGTCATGCCCAATTAAGAGAGCTACCCGGGCAAAAGGCTTGGGGTTTCTAGTGTTAGTAAAGAGTACGGGCAAGAATCTACTTAGGTATGTAATACTTATGATAGATATTTGTAGCTGCGCCTGCAATATAATAAACATACATCCGTCCGCCGCCGCTGTGCGCGGGACTCTAGGGCTCCGCCGCGCTCGCCGCCGCGCTGAGCCGTTGACGCGGTCGCCTCGACCGAACAATAACACGACGGCGACCTGCGCGCCCCCGCACGGATTTCTTTAGGAAATAAGTCGCATACCAAACATTTCAGCTGAACTCCGATTGGTCGATTTACGTTTACCAGGAGGTCACTACTTGTGCCCATTAGTTTACAATAAAACATGTACACATTGGTAATGAATACACTACATACTACACACTACACGCTACACGCTTCACTATTCCTCATTTATTTTCAATATTAATATACTTTCGTCGCACCTACATCTGGAGTATTATTGCCTCACACCACCTAAGCGCTACATATTTAACGAATTAACCTACGACCTATCTGTCGCCAGACTGTCGCAGACAAGGCATCAGGTCGGCGTGTCCATTATAGGTATTCTTTAATACATTTTTATAGTTATTGAATGGAAAACTTGAAAAATAAACCACAATATATTCCGTTAAACTAAATTTAAATTAATAAAATTTGCGTAAATAAAACAATAAAACATTATGAGAGCGACCAATTATAATTAGTATTCGAACTTAAATATCAAAGTATTGCATATTAAAATTCATTATTATGTCATCATTATCATAATCAGTATATAACAATCATTATCATAATTATGTATTTATAGCCAATTTTATATACTTAAAGCGACCAAATATGAAGATTTTTGGTCGCGTTTGCGTGAAATATGGTATGGACACGTGCATGACCGATATTTAGTCGCACAACTCTATCAACACACGAGACGACTGTTTCGTTAATACTATAGCTGTACACGGATTTTTGTCGCGGAGCCAGAATCTAACTAACGCCGCCATTTTGGCTTTTCAATACAATTTCACGACAAAATTTCACAAATGTTTACCATCAACGCCCCCCTTTCAATGTCATTCAAGTACTAAAAGATCTTTGTGACATTTTAACTACGGCCCGTAATGAAGAACTTCACTCATAAAAACTTTTTAAGAAAAAAAAAACCGACTTCCAAAAAAACACTACAAAGTGAAAAATAACTTTAATTTCGGAAGTCGGTGTCTTTGGATCTGTATTTTAGTTTTTTGCCACCGACTTCCGAAATTAAAGTTATTTTTCACTTTGTAGTGTTTTTTTGGAAGTCGGTTTTTTTTTTCTTAAAAAGTTTTTATTTCACGCTTTTTAGTGGGTCTGCTTATAATTATCTAAGTTACAATAGCCTAGTGATCATCGCCTTTTACAAACAAAATATTGCTTTTCCCGATGCAGGGAAGTTAATTGTTGAGGAGTTCTCCAGGTCCACCATCAGCTCCATATCACCATTCACATTGTGACGAGCATGAATTGCTTAGCAACCATATTAAAGTAATCGAATCGCAACCCGTGAAATACTTAGATATTATTGAGTAGTTCCGGTGGCCATCTGTGGTCTTCATCATCAGTTCCACTTCACCAAATGGTGCTTTCCGAGAGCAAGTGCACGGGTTACTATAAAAAATACCCAAATCGCTATAGGTGTGCCTATAATATTTGAAGAGTTCCTTCGATTTCTCCAGGATCCCATCATCAAATCCTGACCTGATGTTTTTAGACTAGAAGCTGATAATCCTGGCTGCAGCATCAGGCCAGACTTATGTCAACATTGCATTGAACTTAAAATTTAGTCGTGTTTGAAATGAGCCCAAACACGACTACGGTGCTGTTATTTCAAGGTTTGTACTTTTTCTGATGCTCCTGGCTTCAGCATCAGGTCTCTATGTACTTCGGTGTTCCTCATTAACAGTACGTTTATCCACACATCGAGCCCTTTTCAATGAGCCTAAACACGATATATCTGCTGTTAGTTGTCGAGGAGTTAGGTACTCTGCAGACTATCCTGACTGCAGCATCAGGTCATGACTTGATGATCATGAGACCAAATGTGACAAATGCCCTATCAAACATCAAAACAATTTACTAAAACAGTCCTTGCCTGTTTGAGAAACTTCTTACTGTTAAGGAGTTGTACCTTCCATCATCAGCCCAGCTACCTGAGATGGTGACAACCATACGCAAATAAACAAGATACTTCATAAAATATGCGAAAAACAATAAGTGAGCCTATAAAATTTGAGGGTTGCCCTCGATTTCTCTAAGATCCCATCATCAGATCCTAACTTGGTGACAATGGGACCACCTCAGAACTATCTACTTTCGAACAAAAATAGAATTTTGACAATTGGCGGAGTATTCGATGAACAAACATACAAAATAATAATAATAAAAAACATACAAACAGCCGAACATAGTACCTCCTCCTTTTTGTGAAGTCGGTAAAAACCAGGGTTCGCTGGTATTTATTTATTTATTTATAGTTAATTAAAACGGTACGAAACCAATTACATTAACTAACATAGAGACAATAATTACGTTGACAATAATATAATTTAAAACTAACATGGAACAGTGGACACCCTTGCATACATTTTCTCACAGAACGCCAGACATATACGCATAATTTTAATCCATTCATCCGCAAACACAATATCAATGGATATATATCATAATACTCGTATATATCACGATATATCATCATCATCATCAGCCTAGCCTTTTCACTACTATATTGGGGTCGGCTTCCAGTCTAAAAGAATATTATAAATATCGGATTTTTACGGACCCTGCTCAAAACTAATGTATTACCACACCCCGGACACTCCATACAACGCTCGCAAAATAATTACCTACTACTACTACATTAAAAAATGACGTTCGTATACGTATGAATGTGTGCGTGAGGTACTTGTGTTTGCGAGCGCTCTTGTTAAAGAACTGCGACGAATACGCCGAAATGCGGGGTGAGGTGCGGTAACTGATGTTAGTGCGGGGAAGGGAATGGCCTTTCTGTACGTAGTACTTTAAGTATTCTGTGGTATTACTTACTTATTTATAGTACCTATCTACCTTTAATGCTATTTGATTGGTTGTTTTAGCATTAAGAGGCTTACTAGAGCTAAGTGTCCTTGAAAAACGCATGCACACATATGCAAAATCGACGCAAACGCCATCTAACGACGACGCCCATCACAATTATGACATAAAGCATACATGAGATTTAGAAGTAACGGTTTTGTGAGATTACGCCCTAGTATTCTAATAGATGGCGCGGAAACGATGTGCAAATAAGTTAAAGATCTAACAAACAAATTATGTAGTTATGTGTGACAACATAATAAATTTTATTCGTTTTGAGTGTGACTTGAAAAACTTAAGGATGTGGGTGATTTTGAAATAAAACTGATTCAATGAAATTTAAAACATTTTTAACCGACTTCAAAAAAGGAGGTTGTGTATTCGACCCGTATGTATGTATGTAATGTATGTATGTGTGTATGTTTGTATATATATTTGTAGAGTTTCTAAAAAACTGATGAACCAATTTTGATCATTCTTTCACTAATGTGATCTACATACTTCCAGGAAGGTTTTAGTATATTCATTAGGTAGTTATTCTATATTCATTAGGTAATTATTCTTATGTAGTATGTCCGAAGTTAATATGCATAAATGTACTGCATCTCCGGCATTTCTATGCGAATTTTGATGATTCTTCAATGCACTAGTGTTAATTGAATTTTTGTGGGGTAGGTACAATTAGAAAGAAAAAAAAAACAACCGACTTCAAAAAAAGCACTACAGCGTGATAAATAACTATAATTTTGGAAGTCGGTGTCAAAAAACGAAAATGCGAAACCAGCGACACCGACTTCCGAAATAAAAGTTATCACTTTGCAGTGTTTTTTTCTAAAACTATGAATTTTGGAAACATCTAAGAAAGTGCAGTCATTACGCTTAAGGTACGTATTTTCGACTTCACGTACAACTGTCACAGTGACGTATGTGGACGACGTGTAGATTTGTATTCGAGAGTCCTCGGGTTCGATTCCTAAGGTTACGAAATCGAATTTTCTATTTAAATGTCATTTTGAATTTTTAAATATATCTATTAAATATTTTTATAAATAACTAAAAAAAGTCTGCAGGAGAAAGAAAGTCGAAAATATTAACACGGAAGTTAGGTATTTCTAATGCGCAAGTACCTACACGTTATCTAAGCTATTACAAAAATAAAAAAAATTCTGACCTAATGTTTTTATTAACAGACCGCGACTTATTGATAATGGGCATAATGAAATAGGTAACAGATTCATCTGAAAATTGCGATGAAAATGATCAAAAGCAAGAAATTAGATTTAAAATTGATTTTGTTTATAATAAATAGGAATCATAGTTATATAATTATGAATGTTAGGTACCTAATCTTTGAGGCCGTTTACACATTATGCCGCAGCTGCAGCGGCACCGCCGTCGCGTCGTCGCTGCATCAGTCACCCTTGGATTTGTATGAACACACGGCGCCGCGGCGGCGCGCCGCAAGGGCTCATACAAATCCAAGAGAAACCAATACAGCGGCATCGCCACAGAATATAATAGTATGGCACCGCGGGCGGCGCACAGTGGTCTGAAAATCGAGCTCCATACTCATAGAAACTTAAAGTTCGGAAATAAAAAAACAAAAATTGTAATGGGTCTAGTATACCTCCCTTTACGTAATATTAACGTATGGATGGTATCAGTCGCTCCACGCGTGAGAAAAAAAAGTTTTTTATTTTTTTTGTATGGGAGAAAACACTTAATGTACATTTTTTTGAAACTGAATGGAACTGATAGGCTGGAGCTCACACGAGCTATTGTACGATACACGGCCATCAAGATGACATACAATTCATGCACTGTTCGGCGCCGCTTTGCACGTAGCAAATTTTTGAAATTTTGAATTTTCGATACGTGATTTTTCAAATCTTTGACGAGGTTAAATGAACTTGCCGATCGATTTACTTATACTATCGTTAGTTTTAGCCTGCTTATGACCTTTGTGATGACAACAATTAAAAATTATATTGATTATATACGTTTTTTTTTATTTCATTCCAAGAACTAACTCATTTAATCACCGTGATTATGGTTGAGTTATAATTATATACCAATGACATGAGCATCAACCAGCTCTAGCAGGGCCAAATGGGCCCTAGTCACAATAAAATTCTATTGTCTGTAATATTAAAGTCTGTAAAACCTAATCAAAGAATAGCGAACGATAATGAGGGTAGTTGTATAAAAATAGGACGTTTGAGCTTACTTTTATCAGTAGCTCTCAGTACTTGTGCGCGCTAACTTATTACGTTATTTTTTTTATTGTGCTGTGATGGAAGGTTGTGATACCAATTTGGACATTGTCATGTTTGTGACAAACAACAATTGTTTTTTACAGCCCAATATTTTATTTGAAGTTTTTGAGAATACTATTGATTTGTCAGAAAATGAAAAGAGGGTATTGAAACAATTCTGTCAGACTTATGTTTGTTCGTTGAGGAACAAATGGATCTCGTGTAATCGCACGAGACGTACATACATAACAAAGTATGAGACATGGCTGCAAGAGAACATAAAATGGCCTGAGATCATGAAACGAAAGATGACCCCTTATTTAGTGTCAGTAGAGCAGCAAACCCGTTCCAGTTCTGACTTTGTTTTAAATGAGGGTGCATCAACATCCTACACACCGGAGACGTGCAGTGTTGGAACATCAACATCAGTTGTGAGGCCGAGAAAACCATTTAAAGAGCTAAGCCCGCTACAGAAGAGAAGGAGAGCGGAAGACCTCCTAACGTATAGCACTGAAAGCCTTGCTCATGCAACCGGTTTGAAAGCACATGACAAGAATATAGTAGATATCGTTAAACTAGTCTCGGAGCAAAGAGGCTACAAGGATAAATAAATTGTTAAAGCCCGAGGAAACTGTGCCTATATATTCCGCTGATAAAGCTTTATTTATTTTGACCTCATTGAAGCTTTCGAAGTGGCAGTATATAACATTAAGATCTTGTGCAAAAGAAGAAGGAGTACCACTGTGTCCTTCTTATACTACCATCCTTGAGGCGAAGAAGGACTGCTGCCCTCCAAAAGTTACCATTGTACATCACGGAAGGAGAGGTAAAAGTAAAGCTAAATTTTGGATAAAACTGTGCAAAGCTTGGAAAATTCCTACGTGTGGAACCTTCGCTGGATGGCAAAGAGTTAACAATTATATGCAAGTATGGCTTTGATGGTGCTTCAGGGCAAAGTTTGTATAAGCAAACTATGGCAGACGAAGACGATTCCAGTATGTTTATGTGTTCTTTTGTGCCTCTGCGCTTAGTTTGTGGCGAAGAAAAGGTATGGGAGAATCCAAAGCCATCTTCCACAATGTTCTGCTGACCAATTTATTTTAAGTTTTCAAACGAAAACAAGTTGAACATCGTGGAAGAACAGGCTCTGATTGAGGCTCAGATTGAAGCAGTATCTAATTATAACTCAACCATAATCACGGTTGTAGAATCCTGTTGATTCCGTACTTATGTTAAACATATCACTTCACTGGCTCACTACCACACCAAGCGCCATCGTATATAGCCTGCTTCACTTTGTCTGTTTCCCGCCATTCCTCGTAACTGACAGATGACATAACATAACTGACAGCAGCTACCCCGCTTGTGTGAATGAGACAGTGTTTACATATCTATTTAATAGATACACTACAACGGTGATTAAATGAGTTAAGTAGTTCTTGGAATGAAATTAAAAAAAAAAACGTATAGGTACTTATAATCAACATAATTTTTAATTGTTGTCATCATAAAGGTCATAAGCAGGCTAAAAGTAACGATAGTATAAGTAAATCGATCGGCAAGTTCATTTATTCACGTCAAAGATTTGAAAAATCACATATCGAAAACACAAAATTTCAAAAATTTGCTACGTGCAAAGCAGCGCCCAACGGTGCATGAATTGTATGTCATCTTGATGGCCGTGTATGGTACAATAGCTCGTGTGAGCTCCAGCCTATCAGTTCCATTCAGTTTCAAAAAAATGTACATTAAGTGTTTTCTTTTCTCCCATACAAAAAAAAACAAAAAACTTTTTATTCTCACGCGTGGAGCGACTGATACCATCCATACGTTAATATTACGTAAAGGGATACTACTAGACCCATTACAATTTTTGTTTTTTTAATTCCGTACTTTAAGTTTCTATGAGTATGGAGCTCGATTTTCAGACCACTGTGCGGCGCCGTATGTTCATACAAATCCAAGGGTGATTGATGCAGCGGCGCCGCGGCGGCGGCGATGCCGCTGCAGCTGCGGCACGATGTGTAAACGGCCTCAAGGATTAGGTACCTACTCGTACCTAACATTCATACATAATTATTATGATTTCTATTTATTATAAACACATCATCATCATCATCATCATTTCAGCCGAAAGACGTCCACTGCTGGACATAGGCCTCCCCCAAGCACCTCCACTTCGACCGGTTTTGTGCTTCTCGCATCCAACGAGTTCCTGCGGCCTTCACAAGGTCGTCGGTCCACCTTGTGGGAGGCCTTCCAACGCTACGCCTTCCGGTACGCGGTCGCCACTCCAGAACCTTTCGGCCCCATCGGCCATCTGTTCTGCGAGCAATGTGCCCTGCCCACTGCCACTTAAGTTTGGCAATTCTTCGGGCTATGTCGGTTACCTTGGTTCTCCTGCGGATCTCTTCATTTCTGATTCGATCCCGCAGGGAAACTCCAAGCATAGCCCTCTCCATTGCCCTTTGGGTGACTTTCAGCCTTCTAATAAGGCCCATTGGTGGTCTCTCACAATGGGCCTTATTATAAACACAATCAATAAAAATTAAACTCTTGCTTGTGATAATTTTCATCGCAATTTTCGGATGAATCTGTGATTTCTTTATGCACATTATCAATAAGTCGCGGTCTGTTAATAAATTTAGGTTTTTTTTATTGTTACAATGGCTTAGAAAACGTGAGGTACTTACGCATTAGATTTAGAAGTAACTTCTGTGTTGATATTTTCGACTTTCTTTCTCCTGTGAAAGATAATTACATTGTAGACGTTTTTTTAGTTATTTATAAAAATATATTTAAAAATTCAAAATACATTTAAATAAAATTAAATCGATTTCGTATCACTGGGAATCGAACCCGGGGACCCTCGAACACAAACCTGCGCGTCGTCTACATGAGCCAATGTAACGATTACGTATGTCGTCGAAAAAACTGAGCTTATGCGTAATAAGTGCATTTTCTTAAACTACCAAAATTCATAGTGAAAAAAAATATTCAGTAATAATAAAATGCTCTTACTTTGTTCGGCGTTTGTTTTATATGAACGTTTTGTAGTCCTCCTAAGGGAATGTTTCACTTTATTTCCCATATTTACAAATTATATAATTGATAGCAAATTATTACGCTATTTTAACTTAAAAGTATTTTATATTTACATGAAATAAAAATATTTACAGAAAGAAGATATGCAAATAGTAATAATAAACAATGAATGTATGTACATATAAATAATGCGGCGAAAAGAGCGACACGCCCGTATAGTATCAGGCCTCGGCCGGCATTATTCCTACACGGGGGTTTACCGTTTACGTACACATGCGCACTTATTATGTTCGGAACTATGAATATGCTATTTACAATAAAACTATTGTTTGAACTAAAAAAATAAAACACTATTATTTTGGTATGTTGCTTGTAGAATGATCTGACAAAAAATCAGAATGATTGTATGTATATTAGTATGGTTTCTATTGTAAAAAGAAAGTTTTTAGAGGTATCTTCATGATTTTTTCTATCGTGCCAAATTAGTTGTATCATGTTTTCAAAACACTATTTATCTAAAAATTCAAAATACATTTAAATAAAATTTAAAAAGAAAGTACGATTTCGTAACCTTGGGAATCGAACCCGGGGACTCTCGAATACAAATCTACACGTCGTCCACATGCGCCGGTGTTACCTTATGCAAAATGACTGCACTTTCTTAGATGTTACCAAAATTCATAGTTTTATTGCAAAAATAAAAATATTCAGTTAAAAATAAAATGCTCATACTTTTTACTTTCGTTCATATTATGTTCGGCTTTTGTTTTATATGAACGTTTTGTAGTCCTCCTAACGGAATGTTTCACTATATTTCCCATTTATTTACAAATTATTACCATATTTTAACTTTGTTATGTTACGCGGACCACTGCCGGGAGACACAAGTGAAACGCCCGGGAGTTGGGACTCGCCGTACAATAGATGGCGCGCGCCTTGCACCCATACATAACAAACTTAAAAGTATTTTATATTTACACGAAATAAAAATATTTACGGAAAGAAGATATGCAAATAATAATAAACAATGAATTTACAAATAAAACTTAACAAAAACATAACAATCTTGACGGAAATAGTGCGGCGAAAAGAGCGACACGTCCGTATAGCATCAGGCCTCGGCCGGCAGTGTCGCTACACGGGCGTTCACGCACACATGCGCACTTTTTATGTTCGGAACTATGAATATTCGATTTACAAAAAAACTATTGTTTTAAATAAAAAAATAAAACACTATCATTTTAGTATGTTACTTGTAGAATAATCTGACAAAAAATCAGAATGATTGTATGTATATTAGTATGGTTTTTATTGTAAAAAGAAAGTTTTTAGAGGTATGTTCATGATTTTTTTCTATCGTACCAAATTAGTTGTATTGTGTTTTCAAAACACTATCTATCTAGCAAATATCCTGAAGAATATCATATATTTTTCTGATTTTGTTTACTGTAGGCGATCATATACTTTTATTGTTTCGAAAACTACCGTTTTTTTGCGTTTAGCTCGTGTAAGCCCCTTAAGTTAATGCTGGAGTTTTGACTGAAGGTCTGTGTCCTGCGGCTGCCGAAGTATTCTGCAAAAACTTTATCGTTAAGACAGTGAGCTTCAAGTGAACTGTCATTCCACCTGATGCTAGTGATTGACACTATTGCCAGCTCTCTCTAATCTCACTTCACCTATGAGATTTTTACGGAGTAGATCGACTGAAGTCTCATCTCACTATCGCAACCACAGATATAGATACACCTAGATAACGCAAGAGCAACTACTTCGCGTGCCAAAAATCACACCAGCTTACGTTCGAAAATCGTAAGCCGCCACTTTCGCGCTCAGTCCTGCGTACTGCTGGCTGGGTGAGCGTGAGCGAGAGAGCGCGAGCTTGTGACGTCATAGTAGGTAGTCAAAAAGTGGCACGCTTAGTTTTCATACAGTTCGTGATACTTGCGTTACCTAGGTATATCTATATCTGTGATTGCACGCATATATTTTGGATATTTTAAGTATTTAAAATTAATGACGCAAAGGTGCAAACACGCTGTGAAGTGATATTTTACTTCAGTTCGTGAAATGCAATACTTATGCGCTTTTATAATTCCCAAAGTGACGGTGTTACCATTTTATCATAGACGTCCACATCCACGTCCATAAAATGTTTGGACATACGTGCACGACGGAAATTCCCTATGTTATCGCGATTATTCGCGATGCCATGATGTGGATGTGAACGTCCACTTCGTCGTCACTTTAGAAATTATAAAAGCGCTCAATGATTGTCAGTCAATCGCCTGCGCGTCTAAAAAGAAAACACGACATTTCGATCTATTTTTTAAATAAAAGATATTTTATGTAAATAACTACAATTTCGCGAACTCACAATTTACATAAATCTATTGATATGCAGGCGCCACCATTCCGCATCTGATTATATCAGGGATTATACAACAGACGATTTATTAACACTGATGTATTCAGTAGGTAGTTCAATAACTATCAAAACAACAAGGGATTCCGGGTCACAACATATTAGCATACGATTATATATACATCTTCTTTTTTTTTCGAATACGTTTACTTCACATTGCTTGACTGGCGCCATTCCAGACATTTAATTTATTTTTTTTCTTATACAAATCATCATTGTACTTGCATTGCTTTTTCTGAACAATGTTGGGGCTGGTTTTCAATCTAACCGGATGCAGCTGAATACCAGTATTTTATTTGGAGCGACTGCCTATCTGACCTCCACAACCCAGTAAAGTTCATCCCACAAAACATTTCATGTTAAATGTTGCCAAGACGAGACCATCTAGCTCGCACTGTCAAAAAGTAACCTGAGTGAGGGGCAATTCTCGTAATTTTAAGAACGTTCACAGTCTGATCTCAGTCTCAATCTGTCAATAAATACTTCTAATTTCCCTACATTTTGACAAGTTTTTGACATTTGTTTGTCGCCGAGATGAGACTGCGACTAGATTTTGAACGTTTTAAATTACGAGAATTGGTCTTAATATCTCATGTAGGGCCAAGCTTCTAACTCTACACGCCCTAACTCTACAAGGCCTAACTTCACAAACTCTACACCTTAGTCAAAATATATGGCTTGGCCGTTCGCACTCCCGTGCCCCCGCCACCGCCGCCGCCGCCGCCGCTCGTGTTATCTGGGGAGATAACACGAGCGGCACGCGTCAACGGCACTGGTAAACTCCAGCCATCGACACGCGTCGACGACAGCCGCCGACGAGAACCGTACTCAAATTCACGAGTGGCACGTCGTTGACGGCTGCCGCCGACGCGTCGACGGCTGCAGTTGCTGTTGACGCATGCCGCTCGTGTGTAGGAACACTTTACTGGGTAATATGATAGATCTTGGTAAGACTGGTTGCCAGACTTTCGGACTTTTGACGACCGTAACGACTATCAAGCATCTACGAATGACAGCCGAGACCAACGGCTTAACGTGCTTTCCAAGGCATGGTCTTGGTATGTAAAGATGGTCACCCACCCACGGACCAAGCGCGATCGGCCCGTGTGGCCATTATTTCTTGGCCACATACAAACATCGATAAAAATATTTACTCGATTTCTCCTTGATGTATGATACCTACGGACGTTGTACGGATTTACATAATCTTTTGGTAATGCTATGAATATTTGGAATTCTTGCTAGCAATAAAAGATCGATTTTATTATAGGATCCATTCTGTTTCTATGTTAACTTTATGGATCAATAAAGATATCAATATTGGCGCCTTTGTGGTTTATTATCGAGAAAAATGGAATGTAAATCTGATGATTTAGGGCTATATGGTAAATTGGTGGCAATGCCTCTTCGTCGTTGAGCTCCTTAAGTTTTGGGTTGAGCTACACGACTACTGTAATAACTCAAAACGCGACACGCGCTTCACTTTTGTTTTATCTTTACTTTTTATTTT
Organism: Amphipoea lucens; assembly: GCA_947508005.1. Taxonomy (NCBI): domain Eukaryota; kingdom Metazoa; phylum Arthropoda; class Insecta; order Lepidoptera; family Noctuidae; genus Amphipoea; species Amphipoea lucens. The sequence continues at coordinate 5,922,242 of OX382369.1, read as the reverse complement.
TTCTATACACATAAATAATAATTATTTTGTTATATTAACCGTGTTACTGGTGAACACAGTTTTACTGAAACTTTTTGAATCATCTACCCTTGCGAAATCACTGGTCCCCAAGTCACAGGCTATAAACCTAGTTTGGGTGCCAGGAGATAATACTCAATGCTCTTTATATTGTACCACACTACTGTACTTGTAATCTTTGTGAAAATTTTACTGGAAATAAACATTATTATTATTATTTATTATTACTTATGGTTATCAAGAGTATAGACGCCAGCACATCAAGCTACCCGAAACTGTCAAATTTTCCCAATCAACTTTGAACCTTATGCTTTAGTAATAAAGTTGAAAATCTATTGAAGAAATTTGACAGATCGTAGTAGCTTGATGTGTTGGTGTCTGTACCTAGGTATACAAGAATTTTAAAAGTCACATTGGCACTTGCTCGGATTTGAACCAATAGCCTCGCTGGAATTAAGTACCTAACGATAAAATTGAATTCACCCTAACATACACATACTTGGAAAAGGTAACTGATGATCTTATCAAAAGTTTTATGTAAATAAGGAGGAAAAACACAAGCCACAAAAAAATATCTACCCAAAATACATATCTACCACAATCTATAAATACACAAAATACATATCTACCCTCGTGCATTGAATTGTAACCGCTAATTGAACCTAGCTTTTTGCTAGATTTAGCTAAATACTTAACATAAAATTGCGTAATGATGATTATGGCTGAGATATTTTTGGATCCGTAACTTAACTTCGAGAGTCATATGTTCGATTAATGGAAAGTCGACTGACGATTGTTCGAATGGAATTTATTGCGAAAAAACTTTTTATCGCCAAACGCTACTTCGACTGAACGATTCATCGAATATTTATTAATCGATGGACTGCTCTTTCTAATGAATTTTAGTTATTATATAGTTTAATAATTGAAAAAAAATTATAAAAAAAAGATTTTTCGTCACATAATGTTTCATACATAATCGAGGAAATCAAACCCTTTTAAGATATCGTACGTTCTTCCCGTAGATTTAGAAACATGAAATTTGGTGAAAAGGAAGATAATAAAGCACAAATGAAGGGAAAAAGTTAAGTCGTCGATTAAGGTATGGACCCGATTTTTTTACCTGTTCTGTGCAAAAACAACAATAAGACATATTAAACAAAGTTTTTTTCTTTAATCACATAACATTCCATCACGTTCGTGTACCCCGTAAGGTTAGACAGAGGTGACCTGTAGTAGTTTTTCTTTAATGTTTTCTTTAGTTAGATTTTGTTTGTGAGCAAATATTACTCGTAAGTAGGTATTGTTTATGAGGTTACATCTGGCGCAGATTAAAAATTAATATTTAATTTTATTTGATAATATTTTACATGATATTAAATCTATTTTAATATTTATTTATTTCTGTAACTTGTGCCCGTGACATCACAGCGGCGGGCCCTATCGGAATACCAGCGCTGCGACATTTATTTTTGAAATGTCGCAGCATCATGCTGAGATAGGAGCCTTTTGGCCTCGTATAGGAGTTTCTGTTTCATTTTTATTTTTTTTTACTTTTTTATTATAGAACTTGGTTTTTTTATTTTTTACTGTGTTTAATTTAGTATGTGATCTTCCTGTACGAGTCGCAATAAATACTTTTTCTTTCTTTATAAGTAGGTAGGTAGCTCATGACATACTGGCTGGCTGGTGGCCTGCAGGCTGTTTATTCATCGAAGTAGAGAGGAGCAGGGAAGTGCAGAAGACATTTCAATGAAATTGAATTTAAAAAAAATTGTTGAAAAAAAAAGAAAAAAAAAAAAAGAGAATATAGAGATGAAAAAAGATGATGAAGATAGATGTGTGAAATGTAGTAAGGTAGTGAATTCTATGATAATGGCTATTATAGACGTACCTACTCCAATCTGCCTTTTCCCAACTATGTTTGGTTCAGCTACCAGTCTAACCGGCTGCAGCTGAATACCAGTATTTTACATGGAGCTACTGCCTATCTGATCTTCACAATTCAGTTATTGGGTAACACGATACCCCTTGATAAGACTGGTTGTCAGTCTTTTAGGCTTCTGACTACTGACGACTGTGAAAGATCTATGAATGATAGCCGTGTTTTCCAAGGCACGGAGGGGTCTTGGTCAAATAACTTGGGGAAGATAAAGGCGGCAGGATAATGGTAAAAATCAACAGAAAGAAGTCTTAAGGCATACTTATTAAAAGGAAATACCACTTCGAATTTATTATCAAAGTCCTGTTACAAATTATGTTACAATATTCAGAAACCTCCAATTAAGGCTCCGATGGTCTAAACTTACTGAGAATAAATCAAGGATAATTATGATGATTTCTAGACAAAACAGCATAATTTATTATGTCTTGTCTAAGGTAGCACAATAAACAGAAAAATATACAAAAAAGTAGTTTCCGAATTATGTCCACCAATTTAGCTTTTAAAAACTAAAAACCTGAATTGGTGGACATAGTACATAAAAACTAATCATAAAGTATAGAAAAGCCCCATCTTCTATTAGAATATTATTAAAATTATACTTCTTAACATATTCATTGACAATTATTAACTCATAAAACAGCTGTAAATTGTATTTACAGCGCTTTATATTATTAAGCTGTGAAACTAATAAAAAATGTCAGACATTTTGATTTTTGGAAATAAAATAGAAAATAATAATTTATTGTTGAATATAATTATACAAGGCGTCGCGACAATCTTTTGAATGTTTTAATAATAAAAATGCCTCATTAGAGTGATGATTAGTAGATAAGTTGCTTCAAACGTACAGACGCCAGCACATCAAGCTACTACAATCTTTCAACTTTGTCGCTAAAGCATTAGATTCAAGGTTGATTGGGAAAATTTTACAGTTTCGGGTAGCTTGCTGTGTTGGCGTCTGTACATTACGTCTGTATTTTATAATGGGCTATATAGCCGATATTGGCTGTAAGAGTAAGGGAAGACCGAGGAAGAGACAATGGGGGACAGGAAAGAGATATTCTATTTACAGAATAAACAATTTCATTTTATTTAAATGTCTAATATAAATCATAAATCCCAACACTAGGATGAGAGCTTGCATAAACATAATATTTCATTAAAAAGTTCGGCATAGTGACAAAAAGTTATTGGAATTCCAATATGTTGGTACTAGCTGCGCCCCGCGGTTTTACCCGCATAAGTTTCGATCCCGTGGGAATATCGAGATAAAAAGTATCCTATGTCCTTTCCCGGTACTTAAACTGTCTCTATACCAAATTTCATCTAAATCGGTTCAGCGGTTTAAGCGTGAAAAGGTAAGAGACAGATAGACAGACACACTTTCGCATTTATAATATTAGTATGGATGTGGAATTTGTCAAACACGCGCGTATTTTCCCATCATATAATATAATATATATCTTTTAAAGCATCTCTATTGTTTCTATGTTTTTCCCTAATGGTGATGTTTTATTTGGTTTGAAACCAATTAAGTCATGGTTTCCTTTGTTCGTGTTTTATGTCTCTGTATTATTGTATTTCTCATGTACCTACCTAGACCATTGCCATTGCTATAACATTGGCAGAGTAGTAATATTACTTGGATTCTTATGTTTGCACAAATCATCTTGACTGGTGCTAGTTATGATGATTTTCGTTATCACTCCTGAGGAAATGCCGTGAGGAACGTTTTGACTATGAATGTGAATTTAAGGATATAAGAGTAGGGGAAGACCAAAAACGACGGATGGACTGTACGAAATATGATATAGCTCTATAGCCATCATATTTCGTACAGTTAAAGACCTCAGTGATTCGTTAACTTGTGACAACTATCACCCCTCCCGCAACGCGCAGCTACCTCAGGCAACATATCAGTTAAGCGGTCGGCCTATAGAAGTCTTCACCTGCCTTTTCTCCAGCGCATTTTATCGGAGTTTTCCGAATCGTTTCGAACTCAACCGCAGCCTCCCGCCATCTTCTACCTACGTGGTCTGCCGCGACCCTGCCTAACTGTCTCAGGGCACCAATTCTGTGCTATTTGGGCCCACAGCCTGTCCGGCATGCGGCAGAAATGTCCTGCCGAGTCCCATTTAAGTTGAGCAGCCTTTCGAGCCTTTCAGAATAAAAAACCCAATGTGTGGAAGACAATATTATGCAAAAATAAACATTTCTAGAAACACTTATAGACCAATTAATTGCTTTCCTTAATTTTAAAAAGTGGATAGTTGCATGTCCGTGTCGACTTACGACAAGGTCGTTTTCCATAGAAACAAGTTTCCAAAGGTATGTCTGAACATCTTCAAGCAATATATCAGACGAAACAGACATAGTAGTTTTACCAAACGCGTGTTTGAAAACATCAAAATTATTTATGATACGATCATTAGATGGAACAAAAAACCAGGCTCGTCAGTCAATTTGGCTTCCACGTTGATTTATTGAGAATAATTTTATATCAAGTACTAGCTGTGCCCGTGACTTCGTTACGTGGATGTCGGAAAACAAGAATTTGTCTCTTTAATAATCACACTAATCACACTAATATTATAAAGGCGAAAGTTTGTGAGTGTGTGTGTGTGTGTTTATATGTTTGTTACCTCTTCACGCTTAAACCGCTGAACCGGTTTAGATGAAATTTAGTATAAATATAGTTTGAGTCCCCGGAAAGGACATAAGATTGTTTTTATCCCGATATTCCTACAGGATCGGCATTTACGCGGGTGAAACCGCGAGGCGCAGCTAGTAGCCTATATTACTCGTTATAACATCTGAATGCCAATTCTCGTAATTTAAAACGTTCAAAATCTAGTCGCAATCTGATCTCGGCGATAAACAAGATTGTCAAAATGTAGGGAAATTAGAGGCATTTTTGACAGAATGAGACTGAGATCAGACTATGAACGTTCTTAAAATTACGAGAATTACCCCTCTGTTATCTGCCAGAGAAAGACCCGTCAAATCGGTCCAACCGTTTCAGAGATAAGCCAGAACAAACAAACAGACAAACGATTTTTTTATTCTTTTGTTTTTTTTTTTTATTAACGAATTTATATAATTTTATATTTACATGCATTTAGTAAAAAGCTGTTATTTTGACATTACAAATTTACAAACAGACACTTCAATTTTATTTATTTGTATAGATTGTATGTTCTATTTTGGTCTTCACAACGTAGAGATGATTCTTTATCACCAGGTAATTATAGATACGACGATGAAATTGTTAACGAGATCGTAAAATGTCCTAAAGAATTTTTTGTCGACAATAATAATAATTGGGGAAAATAAATCTATTTTTTGGAAGTGCTGTTGGCAACAAGTTTGACATCAAGTTATTGGAATAATGGGTATCAGTGCTAGAAAATTTTAAGGACTAAAATGTAAAAATTCTTAGGTCAAAGTTACTAAAGAAGAGTGTAGATTATTATAAAAATAATCTTTAGTATCTCAGCAGTAAACGTGGTGACAGTTAGGTACTGTGATGTGTTGTTTCAAGTACCTTTTTTTTTTGGGTGGGAAATTATTAAATAACTTCTCCCGCTCTGGGCGGAACGAGAGGGCGTGTCAGACTTTTACTGACTAAAACCCACTCGTGTTCCTTCAGTTGCCTGTGCCAGGGGCCACGGTATCTCTTTTGAACAACCCGCGACCCCGGCAGGCTTCGGTCCTGGTAGACCCCGTCAGTTAGTGCTGACATCTCTTTGAGGCGCGCGTGGAACACAACGCGCCGTCGACCCGGGCCTGGTCCTTACCGGACGGCGACCTGCCCATTGCTCGCCGTCCACAAGCCCGTGCCCACGGTGGTCGGGAATCGACTATCGATTCCCGACGCCCAGGGCGTCTCCTGCGGCGACTAGGGGCGCGAGGGCGCAAAGATTGCCTCTCCCTCATGCGCTCCGCCTCCTCCTTCGCTGTCTCAAGTACCTGGGCCCTAATTCACTATGACTTTAATGATTCCATTACTTCGAAACCACGTCAATTTCTTGGCTAATCACGACATCTGAAGACCAAATCTCAAAATTTAAAACGTTCAAAATTTAGTCGCAATCTCATCACGGCGGGAAACAAATGTCAAAAATTTGTCAAACATGTAGAGAAATTAGAGGCATTTTTGTCAGATTGAGATTAAGATCGGACTGTGAACGTTCTTAATGTTACAAGATTGCTCCTCTGCTAATAATGTATTCTCTATGACCCAATGAACGAAACCGCGCAAAATGAACGCGAAGTTGGTGTTTGAACTGTCCACGCTTGACAACCGTACGTGGTTTGCACGAGGTAAGATTACGCAGGAAGTAATAATAAGCGCTGCTAAGTAAGCTCAGAGTGTCATCCTACACAACGGTAACCCTGAGTAGGAATGAAATTGTAGAAGCTGTGTACCGTTTCTGTGGTACCGTGTCGTCCATCTTGCTGTTGCAAGAGAGGTAAAAGACTTATAAGATATATCGCACTTTCTATCTGTGTTATTATATTCTATCTGTTTTATTGTCTTGTTATTATGTTAATGCCTATGATATTTAAGAGTATGTGTCTTTATGGTATGGGTATAATAATTGCCTGAAATAAATGATATTAAATTTAATTTAATAATTACAATACAGAATTGGAGCCCTGGGCGGTGGTGGTTAGAATCACTTTTAAAAAGTCAGACGACGAGGAATGCAGAAATAATTTTTCATTCGCTTTTTAAATACCTAATCATGATTGAGCAAGCGTATATCCCCAGTCGTCTCAAAACCATGTTCAACACACTTTAATTTAGCGCATGTTGACCTCTTGACCTCCGTTTAGCCTTCAATACTGCGATTTATAATTTTACGTATAACATAAATACTCGACCAATGACGTTTAGGTACCTACATAATTTGGAAGCGGGTTAACACCGATATCTTCGAAATATTTTGGTTTTTACGGAACGTCATTGACAAAAACTTTCTTGTTGCGACTGCAAGAATTTAATCCTTCATCAGTCACACTTATAAGGCAAAGAAAGTTTTTATTATTGTTGAAATTTGTATTCTGGTCGCATTTGAGTAGTTTAGTACACAAATTCGATCCAAAGTTAGCTTGTTAGCTACAATAGGCATTACGGATAGTCCCCTGTGCAGGGCTTGCATGGCTGATGCATGGCTGATGAAACCGTTGCGCATGTGCTCTTTGAGATTAGGTCAGAAACCCTCGGGACACCCAGATCTTACACAAATGTTCTCAACAGACCGGCATAGCTATTCACAAACACTCGATACGCTTCCGTATCGTATCGAACATCAATCAATGTTATTGTAGGAGTCTTCTCAACGCTGTTCATAAGTCCAAAACCCGAAAATTTTGTCAGTTAAATCAAATAGACGCCCGCTATTCTTCCAACAGCTATTTGCTGTCTGGGGCAAGTCGAATCAGGTTATCGAAATGTGTCGTTTTCGATACGATAGCCTGTCGTAATAGAATAGCTATGCAGGAGACTTAATCAGCTTCTGGAGAGAGGTGGGTTGGTTGGAATAACCATCGACGGCCGCCATGGCCCGCGCACAATGGTCCACTTGAAGGACTAATTGTGGAAATCAAATCAATAACATATACATAGATTGTTAGCTTTCTAAAATTAGTATTATGTCATCATCATCATCATACACAGTTCGACTTCACCCACTACTGAGTATACAGGTTGTTACGGAAAGGGTATATCAATACAAACGGGTTGAAGAGTGTATCTGGTCTAGAATCTCTGTACAAAATTTCAGCTCAAAAGCATTAACTTTGAAAATACTTAATATTTTTTTATTTCGACATCACGGCGCTGCACTGGCGCGCGGCGGCGTGATGTGCGTGCACTAGGCGCACAGGCACACTACAGATAATGGATAATGACCCTCGTAGTGCGGTGAGACGTTTGTTATGATTTCAATTTAATAAACTATCGAAATAAAAAACATTAAACATTTTCAAAGTTACTGCTTTTGAGCTGAAATTTTGTACAGAGATTCTAGACCAGATACACTCTTCAACCCGTTTGTATTGATATACGCTTTCCGTAATACCCTGTAGACCTCTGTTCTCATGTACCTATCCCCATTCTCCTTTGCCAACCTCATCCAGGTTCTACCCGAGATGGTAACAATGTCGTGCGTCCGTCTGGCCATCGGACGACCGACGACACTTCGTCACCCAGTCCTTGGACGCCAAAAATGCATGCACAGTAAACAAAAGAGATAAGTATGCAGGATCGCCGGATATAGTTGAAGTTTAGTAAGAAACCGATGAATGTTCTCGAATAAAATTTAATTTTATTAATAGAAAACAAACAGCTCATTTATCAAATTAAATTTCAGTCGAAAACATCCATCGGGTTCTTACTAAACTTCAACTATATCCGACAACCCTGGTTACCTACCTCTTTTGGTGACTGTACATACCTACATGACAATCATGATGAGCCTAGTGTCAAAAGCCTAGTAGTAGCCTAGTGCATATTTATCTCTTTTGCTGACTGTACCTAAATGCAATTTGGGAGTTCCAAGTGTAACAAGACTTATCTATGTGAGGGTAGATTTATATTAGTAATTATAGTCTATGGATAAGCTAGTTATGGAACCCCAGCCCTTACAAATATTGCGGGTATAAGCACTTTTGCCCAGCACGACTTGTGTGGTCGCTGAGCTTGCATATTTTAAAAGATAATGTTTGTTTAGTCTAAGTCCTAGCTAGTAGTTCAGTTCGTGATTTGCATCCGAATATGTAACACGTCTCAATTAAAATAGAATTAATTAAGTCATTATTTTTATTTTTAAAAAGCCCTTTAAGGCGCTCCCAATCCTGACTGGCGCAGCCGGTAGGATCACTGAGGAAGCTATCACGCGTTACGTAGTTCATCGCGATAAGACTTTTCTCGATCTTCAAAACGGTACGCGTGGTGTACGGCAAGGTGATCCAACGAACCAAATAAATATCGTCGGTGACGAGGAGTCCTGAGAGCTGATGATGGGCGTGGCAGGCTGGTGAGTACGACTTTTCACCTCCTTGATATCCGTGTCCACATCCTTTCGTTAAACTTGGAATTGGAAGTCTTCCATTTTGACTGTTTGATGGTTTTCTTAAATAATTAAGTTTTGTAAGTGTACTGTAAGAATACTGAACATACAACTGTTTTGTATTATAACTAATTTAAAACGTTAAATAGATATACTTAGCTATAATATATTGAGTTCAAAAAACTTAGTAAATATACTAGTAGTAATTATTGTAATAAGTAAAGTTGGTAGAGTTCATAGAGTTAATTATTACTTAAGAAGTTTTATATAAGTACCAGAATGTCGGAAATAAAGCTTATCCCAAATGAATTGTACAAAATTCTACCCAATTTTGATGGCAATAAACGTCATTTGAATTTATTCTTGCGCAAATGTGAGTATATTATTGATAAGTTTAAATCATCAGAATTACAACAGGAATACTTAATGCATGTTGTGTCTAGCCGCTTAACGGGTGACGCAGCCGCGCTTATCAGTGAGCGCGGAGACATTCAATCGTGGGCGGAATTCAAGGAATTGCTAGAGTTACATTTTGGCGATCCGCGAAGCGAAGAGTGCTTGGCAATCGAGTTAGAAACCTTAAAGATTAAAAGTAATGAGAGTCACAGTGATTTTTGTGCACGAATTCAAACAGTAAAATCAGTTTTGTTGTCAAAGGTTAACCAAATTAGTGATCAAAATTTACGAGTAAGTAAGACGACTATTTATAACAACTCAGCCCTTCAGGTATTTTTATATAACTTACCAGAAAACATGGTACGCATTGTGCGTCTGAAACATCCACGCACTTTAGAAGAGGCCTTATCTGTAGTTTTAGAAGAAGTTAATTTCTACGATCAGTATCAGATGCGCAGCAAAATGTTAAATCCAAACCATAGTACTAAGCCACAGGCTAGCAGCACAATGGCACCACAACCAACATTTAAATTTGCTTTACCTCCACAGCCACCAGGTTTCAGACCGATGCCTATGATGCAACAAAATCAATCATTTAAAAATAATGTTGGCACGACACCTAAATTTAATTTCGGAATTCCAACAAATAGACCATTTATCATGCCAGGGTACAATCAAGGTCAATTTGGTACGAATAAACAAAACTTGGTACCACAGCAGTTTGGTTACCGACCAAATTTTGGTTATAGACCCCCTGGTTATCAACAAATGATGCCAATGCTTCCGCGTCAGTTTGGTACTAATAATCGTTCTCCGATTCCACAACAAAACACACAAAACAAACCCCAACCAGATATCACAGATGCTACTATGAGAACTGCTCCGCAAAGAGCACATCAGCAAGGGTTCCCTGTAAATGAATTAGAACTCTACCCTTCGTATGAAGGCTATTTTACTTACCCTACGGAATACGCATATTGTTATGATTTATCCGAATATTTCCCTAGTGTAGAGAATGAGTTTCCAATAGACCCTGTAACCGAAAATCCAACACAAGACTTAGAAAAAAATGAACAGAATAAGAAAATAGAGAGTACCACTGAACAAGACCAAGTAAAAAATTTTTTCATGCGAGCCTCCATAAACCAACACCCGAAAGAATAACATTAAATCATAATACAATAAAATTAAAATTACCACATATTTACGTACCGGAAATAGACGGAAAATTCATGATTGACACCGGCAGTACTCGTTCATTTATACATCCTAGAATAGCGACTACCTATTTTGCTAACTACTTATCATACGAACCATTTGAAGTAGTAAGTACGCACGCCTCAAGTAAACATAACCAGGTACTGCAAATTCCCTTATTTTCTGTGTTTCAAAGTAAAGGTCATCATAAGTTCTACGTATACAACGTCGATTCATTATACGACGGGCTGATAGGAAATGATCTTTTAGAACAACTAGAAGCCACTATAGATTTAAAGAAATATGTTTTATTAACAAAGTCAGCTGAAATACCTATATGCATCGATTCAGATATTAATGTTATACATGTGGTAGTACTTCCACCGAGATCAGAAATTAGAGCAAAATTACCAACTAATCTATTAGATGGTGTAGGAATGTTAGATTACACGGAATTCAGTGAAGGAATACGAATGCCTACTGCTCTTGTAAAATGTGTAAACGGTTTTGCAACCACCATCATACAAAATACTCTCGATAAACAGATAGAATTATGTGTCACCAAACCGTTCGTAGTAACTAAATATGAGGAAAATGAATGCCATGTACATTCCATAGATGACCAAAAAATAGAGACCGACCAATTATTACGCGACAATCTAACTAAATTACGACTAGACCATATGAATGATGAAGAACAAGCATCTATACGACAATTATGCGAAGAATATAAGGATATATTCTATTGTGAGCAAATACCTCTAAGCTTCACTAATCAGGTCAAACATTGCATTAGAACAAAAAATGAAGACCCGATTTATACCAAACCATATAGACAAGCCCCTGCTCAAGTAGCAGAAATTAATAAACAAGTTGAAAAACTTTTAAAAGATAACGTCATCCAAGAATCCTTTTCCCCCTGGAGCTCACCAGTCCATCTCGTTCCCAAAAAGCCAGATGCTTCTGGTGAAGTCAAATACAGAATGGTAATCGACTATAGAAGACTTAATGACATTACAGTTGACGACAAGTATCCCCTTCCTAACATTACTGACCTTTTTGACAAACTGGGTAAAAGCACCTACTTCACAGCACTTGATTTAGCTAGTGGCTATCATCAAATTGAATTAAATAGCGACGATATACCAAAAACTGCATTTAGCACACAAAACGGACATTATGAGTTCTTGAGGATGCCGTTCGGACTTAAAACAGCACCGGCAACCTTTCAACGAGCCATGGACAACATCATGAGAGGTCTCCAAGGAATACATTGCCTAATATATTTAGATGACGTCATTGTCTATTCTTCTAGCCTTCAGCACCACCTACAGAAACTTAGAGCCGTCTTTGACAGACTACGACAGACTAACTTAAAAATACAACTAGACAAATCTGAATTTTTACGAAAAGAAGTTTTATACCTAGGGCATACGATAACTAGAGACGGACTAAAACCAAACGACGACAAAATTAAAGCTATTATAAATTATCCTCTCCCTAGAACGACAACAGAAATAAAAAGTTTTCTTGGGCTGGTCGGATACTACAGAAAGTTTATAAAAGACTTCGCTAAAATCACCCAGCCCCTAACGTCTTGTCTAAAGAAACGAAATAAAATTACCATAGACCAAAACTACATAGATGCCTTCGAAAAATGCAAGGAAGTACTGACTAATACCCCTCTATTACAATACCCTGACTCGACTAAACCCTACATTTTAACAACTGACGCCTCTAATGTGGCACTCGGTGCTGTCCTATCCCAAGGACCCATCGGAGCAGACAAACCAGTCGCATATGCTAGTCGAACCCTTAGTGACACTGAAATGCGTTACAGCACAATTGAACGAGAGCTATTAGCTATTATTTGGGCCGTGAAACATTTCAGACCATATTTATATGGACATAAATTCCAAATTTTTACAGATCACAGACCTCTTGCTTGGCTTTATTCCCTGAAAGAACCCAATAGTAAATTGACTCGTTGGCGTCTCCGCCTTCAAGAATATGATTTCACAATCATTTATAAAAATGGCAAACAAAATAGTAATGCAGACGCATTGTCACGCATAAAACTTAATGCCATGGGCTCCGAAGATGACACATCAATGGATGTTAATGTAGATGAAGCTGAAATACAAAAAGTAATAAAACAATTAAAAGAACTCGAAAAACTTACAACTAAAGCTGAAATAGAAGATGAAACAGAAATAGTGACCATTTCAGATTCTGACTCTGACGTGACTACACCTGCGGACCTATTTCAAGATAACTTCCCTATTCGTTCAGTAACCAGTAGCAGTAATACAGCTACAGTAGCTTCCAACATACAACCAGACTCATTAGGGATTCCAATCTTAAGAGAGGCAATCGACACCAAACCAAACCAAATATTAGTGTTCACCTGGTTTCAAAATAAAATACAAGTTCAAAATTTATCTAGAAAGAACCAAAAAGTTTTAGAAGTATTTCTTCCATCAGATAATGAAGAATTAATCAAGCAATTTTTAAAGGAATATATTACACCCAAGCGTAAATATTTTATTTACTTTGAGAACGAAATACATAGACGGTTATTTACTAAAGTCATTATAGAAATTTTTAAGAAAGATTCAGTAGAGTTCTTTGAATGTACAGATAGAGTAATATACATAGAAGACGAAAAGGAACAAAAATCAATTATATTAAAGCACCACGAAGGAAAAACATGCCATAGGGGAATTAAAGAAACTATGGTTAGAATTCGCAGAAACTATTACTGGGAAAACATGCAAGATACGGTAGCAGCAGTTATAAACATGTGTGACCCCTGCAAACTAATGAAATATGATAGAAAGCCCATAAAACCAATGTTACAACTAACGCAAACACAAGATGCCCCTTTCCAAGAAATATTCATTGACTTATTTAATATAGAAAGTAAATATTACTTAACGCTCGTAGACGCATTCAGCAAATTAGGACAGGCTATTGAAATTGCAAGTAGGCAAACGACAGAAGTAGCGCGAGCTCTATTAAAGTATTTTTCAATATACGGTGTTCCCAGGAAAATATCCTGTGACCCTGGCACTGAATTTAACAATGAACTTATACGCGAACTTTTGTCTATGTACAAAATAGAAATTCACATAACAACGCCAAACAATCCTAACTCTACTGGCATCGTAGAGCGATTTCACTCCACGATAATAGAGATATATAGGCTTGCAAAATATGAACGAAAATGTACGGACGCCGCTTCTGTCATGACCTATTCCATTATGGCATACAATCATACAATACACTCCACTACGGGATTAACACCTTTCGAAGTAACATTCGGACACACTGACTCAAATAAAATATTCGATGTAGACTTAGAAAAGGCGTATACACAACAACTAGTTAAAGACCACGCAAAACGTACAAAATATCTGTATAGACACATAGCCGAAAAGATCCTTAACACTAAACAAAAAGCCAGAGAAAAGAAAGGTGGTGAAATTGAATTAAGCATACAGGAGGAAGATAATATATTTGTAAAGGACATTAACATAAGAAAAAGTAAAGATAAACCTAGATATCATAAAGCAAAAGTAACTGGAAAAGCCGATAGGAACGTAGTACCAGTACGGATAGGTAAAAGACAAACTAAAGTACCTCTAAAGAACGTTAAACGTCCTTCACAGGTTGTGGCTGATCATCGTGATCTTGAAACTGACGGTCAAGATCCAAGGCCTTCAACTTCAAGAGATTAAAAATAACCCAGGCATATTACCTGTTAAACAAGGACAGGCGGTGATAGAGAAAGATAAGTGGACCATAGTTAAGATATTAGATTTTAAGGAAATAGATTATGATTTAGCGTTAAATATTAATAGATATAAGGAATTTAGTAATATAATTGATATCCATAAACCCTACGCAAATGAGTTCCAGAATATGAAATTACAGGTAGAATACTTACGCAATTCAACAGTCAGAAAATTCAGGCAGCTTATTCCATCAAAACGCTTCAAACGCGGCCTTATTAATCCTCTTGGTTCAATGATTAAAATACTTACCGGCAATCTAGCCCACGAAGACGCGATTAAGTACGATGCTGAAATAGTACAGCTAAAAATCGGTCAAAAACACGTAGATAAAAAGATAACCATAATTTCAAAAATGCTTGACTCTATCACTAATAAATCTACATCTATGCAGGAAAATATTCAAATATTGGACGAACGCATGAAACGCATAGAAAGAATAGTAAAAAATATAGGCACTAAAGAAAATAACTCTATTTACTCTACATATGTTTTAAGTATGTTTGATATGTTTATAAGTAATTTTAGGTCAATTTATACTGTTTTAAATGAAATCGAAACTGCATTATCATTTACAAAAGTGTCCGTTGTACATCCGACCATTGTTGAGCCATCTGAACTCTTAGCACTGTTAAGCAATATTTCTGAAACTGAAAGCTTAATTTACCCTGTGACAGAAAAAACGTTATTAATGTTAGAAAGAACAATGTCTGTTAAAGCCTATGTAAAAGAAAACCACATAACATTCATTTTGGGAATCCCATTAATAGACAAAAAAACATATAATTATTTCAAAATGTATTCACTACCAATTTTCAAGGAAAACAAAACTACCACCATTATCCCTAAATATCCTTACCTTATGGTGAAAGGTCCTACATACTTACCGCTAGCCAGCCCATGTGAAGAGATGGGAGCCAACCAGTTCCTGTGCAAGGAAAGCGACGTGATATTGTATCCTGAAAGTACGTGTATAGAACAATTAATGAATTTTGCTTCAAACCTTAGTTTGTGCAAACCTCTTGCAGTAAACGTGGAAAGTCTAAAAGTACAGCCTATTGACTTCTTCAGCTGGATAATTTACACAAGAAATGAAATAATGCTTACCGAAACATGTGCCGATGATGTTATCAGGAAACCGATTAAGGGCACATATTTATTGGAAATTGATGGAAACTGCAGTATCTACCTGAAAGACATTAAATTACACAAAAGGCAACATCATTCAGGAAAAATACAATATCGGGTAACTCCAGTCGCTGTTCTACCCAAATTAGAGGAAACATCTGTTAATTGGAACAAAACAGTGAATCTAAACAAATTGGACTTTGACGATTTAAAACACCTATCTTACACATTAAAAGGTGAAATAGTGGAAAGTGATAGTGCAGTGAAAACAAATAGTGTTAGTCTAGCAACTATATTACTCTATGTTATTTTAGCTATAGTATGTCTTAGTATAGTACTTTGGAAAAAATTGTCTTGTATGCGGAATCATCGGAATCCAAATATTACCGATAATTTCGCACTTGGTGAGGGAGGAGTTATGGAACCCCAGCCCTTACAAATATTGCGGGTATAAGCACTTTTGCCCAGCACGACTTGTGTGGTCGCTGAGCTTGCATATTTTAAAAGATAATGTTTGTTTAGTCTAAGTCCTAGCTAGTAGTTCAGTTCGTGATTTGCATCCGAATATGTAACACGTCTCAATTAAAATAGAATTAATTAAGTCATTATTTTTATTTTTAAAAAGCCCTTTAAGGCGCTCCCAATCCTGACTAGCTTGTTATAGTCGAGTTATGCTGTGTCATTTTTAAATCGTTAAAGTCACTGTCAGTTGGACAATCGGTTTGACATTGAAGGGAATTGTCAGTTTAACAAGTGGCCGACATGGCTCAGTCTTGAACGAGTCACCGGAGTGTTAAGGTTAGTAAAATGTACAGAACTATTTTGAATGATTTATAATAAATATTGTTATTGCGTTGATTTATTTGTTGTTTCAATTCTATGACTCCCTTCTGAGGTAGTTATTTACATCTCAGAAGTGGGATACGCGAGACATTTTGTTTTGTGGTGAACCACCCCACGAGCTCGACCGCCATTAAACAAAACTATATTCAGTTTAAAACGAAAAATCAACGCAATTACAAGAAGAAAAACAAAAATATGTGTGTTTAACATTACATGATAACATTGTGAACCCCGATTTGACCGATTAAAGCGGATGCATTCAACAGTTGTTTTTTGAAAAATCTTATGGTCATAATAGAAAAGGTACCTAGATAGATATTATGTAGAAATATTGGTTTAAAATAGCAGTCAAGCATGATTAACGACAAGAAATGAAAAAAATAAAATAAAATTATGAACAGTTTTCGTGATGAACGAAGATTTAAAAAAAAAAAAAAAAAACCTGGCTATATTCGTTTCCTGTAATCTGTCAATTTTGTGTCCCCTCGTTGGATGTAGTATGATAGGAGTGGAAATACAAATTTAAAAGAGAAATATAGTGAATAAAATAACTAGAAATAAAAAAAGAACCCCAAAATGTGTCACCATTTTTGTGATGCATACAGATTAAAAACACAAATCCCATAAAAATGTTATGATTATGATAGTCTGTGACTAGCAGATACTTATAAAATAAAGTTGACATACCCGCGTTAAAATTTAAATTCAGTGACTGTGTTTTGCAAGATTTGTACACCATACATTAACAAAATATTCTGAGTTCCAGAAAAATGAGCGACAAAGAACCCAATGCGGAATATCGGCGTACCAGCAACCCTTCTTGCAACTACGAAAGACAGAGGATGTATAGTGAATCATCATGTAGTCGGAAGCGAGACCTAGGGGAAATCGAGAGGCGCAGTCGTAGCCGCAGTCGCAGTGGCCTTGGTGATGGCCAACAACAAACGCAAGGATCTCGGAGACGCAGTCCAGCTCGTGACCGTCGGCACACCAGCGCAACGCGTCATCAGCTGAGAAGTCGAAGCACGAGCAGGAACGTGAGCTGTCCAGGGAGAGGGAAAAATTAAGAACCCTTGAAAATCAGGTACGCAAAGAACGGGAGAGATTAACGGAACGGAACAGATCACGTAGGCGTTTCGAGACGCCTGAGCCTGGACCGAGCAATCGTGGGCAGACAAATGCTGGCAATAAAAGCTCAACTCGGTACCGTTCCTTAGTCACTCCCGCGAAACGACACACGCCCAGTGATGAAAAACATGAAGCACATGAAAACAAGAAAACTAAATATATGACTACGGACCTCTTTGAGGATTTCCTTTCAAAACTTCTCAGGTCTAAAGCAGGGGATCGTGAATCGTTCTCTAGTTCAACTTTGAATAACGTCGTTCCAGACTTCGACCCTATGTCGAAAGAACAGACTATTCATATCTGGCTCGATAAAGTCGATGAATGTTCCGAGATTTATAATTGGAACGATAAGCAAACGGTTCACTATGCTCTGCCTAAACTCACCGGACTGGCTAAGACATGGTTCCAGGGCCTGCCCTCTATTAAGCATACTTGGCTTGAATGGAAGTCGATGTTAAAGGAATCATTTCCTGCAACTGAAAATTACGCGGAACTTTTGACAGATATGCTTAATAGACGGGTACGCTCTGGAGAATCTTATGAACTTTATTATTTTGCGAAAATTAATTTATTGAATAGATGTAAGATATTTGGAAAGCAAGCAGTGGATTGTTTACTTTATGGGGTCGAAGACAGGGGAGTTCGTGTAGGTGCTCAAGCAGCAAAATTTGATAAACCAGAAGATGTACTTGAATTCTTTAAAACCATTAAGTATCATAATAGAAATCAATCGGACTCTAACAAAGATTTTAATAAGGATAAGCGTCCTTGCAATACATCGGTAGGTAATGGCTCGGCAAAGAATACAGATAATACGGCGTCAAACAAAAACAGTGGTGTGAAAGGGGCAATTAAGTGCTTTAACTGTCAGGGTGTCGGTCACCCCAGTTTTAAGTGCCCTAAACCGATCGTCAAGTGCACTAACTGTAATTTTATGGGACACGATAGTTCCCACTGTCCTAGATTAAAGGATCAAAAGAATTCTTCAAAGGATAAAGAGGTCCTTGAGGTTTCTTTTACTGAAAATAGTAACGACAAGTACAAGGTTATGATAAATATTAACGGAATCGCTACAATGTGCCAATTGGATTTAGGTAGTGAGGCAACGTTAATTCGTAAAAATAATGCTTTGAGATTTGGATTGAATTGGGAAGGCGTTAATGGCCCATATTTGAGAGGACTGGGGAATGTACCATACTTACCGCTAGGGCGTACTTTAGTGAATGTAGATGTGCAAGGTATTTCGGAAAGGGATGTCGAGGTGTTTATTGTAGATGATCACTTAATTAATTATGACGTGTTGCTTGGACATAGCTTTACTGAAAGACCAACACTTAAAATTATTAAAACTCCAACAGATCTAATATTTGAACGGGTAGGGCAAGATGAGTATTCTAAATTACATCTTTATACAACTTGTGATGTTACAGTAGACATCGGTGAGATGGTATCAGTCCCTGTAAGGTCAAACGTTGCTTGTACCGGAAATATCTATGTAGGCGGATCGGTGAGGGGCTGCGCGGGTCATGAGTACTATCTGTTACCGGGAGAATATGAAATTCATGATTCCGAATGTCACTTATTAGTTCAAAATGTTGGATTGAACCCAGTGTGCTTCAAAGAGAACACCCTCATTACACGCGCTCAGCTTGTAGGATCGGGGAATTCAGACTTACACGTTTTAAGAGTTACGAACGATTTGAATAATTACGTCTCTGTCACTCCTAATTGCGGAAAACAGTTGTCAGAAGATCAAAACTGTCAATGCGTAAAATTGCTGGAAAAATATAAGGACTGCTTTTCTACTGGCATGCATGACTTGGGATTTACCAACGTTACGGAAATGGAAATTCACCTCAAGGATTCCACTCCTGTCGTTTATAGGCCGTATCGACTTCCTTACTCTGAGCGTAAACTAGTTCAGGACATGGTCGGTGATATGATCAACCATGGTATCGTGCGAGAGTCTAACTCCCCATACGCTAGTCCAATTGTCGTAGTCAAAAAGAAATCAGGCGAAAAGCGTCTCTGCGTTGACTATCGCGCCCTGAACAGCCGCACCAAAAGAGATCACTATCCCCTGCCGAGAATTGACGATTTGTTGGATCAGCTTTCGGGTCAATCGTTGTTCACATCACTTGATTTGGCCTCAGGCTATCATCAAATTGCTATAGCCGAGCAATCTAGAGAGAAAACTGCATTTGTCACACCCGACGGGCAATATGAATACAATCGTATGCCCTTCGGGCTGGCAAATGCCCCAGCAGTTTTCCAGAGAGCGATCCACAAAATCCTCAGTAAGGCCAAAGTCGGATATATAGTTATATGTATATATGGATGACATTATGATTCCATCAAGAAATTTTGAAGAAGGACTAACACGTCTCGAAGAAGTGCTAGACCTCCTGCGTGAGGCAGGTTTAACTCTTAAGATGGAAAAATGCCATTTCTTCCAAGAACGAATCGATTTCCTTGGATTCGAAATAGATAAAGATGGTATCAGACCTGGGATCCAAAAGATTGAAGCGGTGTCCAGGTTTCCTGCTCCCCGAAATCAACATGAGGTTAGGAGGTTTCTTGGACTCGCTAGTTTTTTTAGAAGGTTTGTGAAAGGATTTGCATTAATTGCTAGGCCTTTGACAAACCTTTTGAAAAAGGACATACCTTGGAGCTGGGGAGATATACAAACGGAATCTTTTCAAACCATTAAAAAGCGCCTAACCGAAAGACCTGTCCTGGCCTTGTACAACCC
Organism: Amphipoea lucens; assembly: GCA_947508005.1. NCBI lineage: Eukaryota > Metazoa > Arthropoda > Insecta > Lepidoptera > Noctuidae > Amphipoea > Amphipoea lucens. Next base: position 5,901,965 of record OX382369.1, on the reverse strand, counting down.
CAACGCCGAAACACAATTACACACCGACGCGAGTAAATTCGGAGTGGCAGGCATCTTATTACAGAGAAAAGATTCCGATCCCTGGCGGCCCATAGCATACTTTAGTCGTCAAACATCAGCGGATGAGATGAAATTGCACTCATTCGAGCTAGAGACGCTTGCAGTCGTTTGTGCTTTGAGCAAATTTCGCATATACCTCATTGGAATAAAGTTCACTATTATAACCGACTGCAACGCGTTACGCTCTACTTTCACCAAAAGAGATCTCATTCCTCGCATATCTAGATGGTGGATTCAATTTCTAGAATTTGACTGCGAAATCGAGTATCGTCCTGGTGAAAGAATGTCACATGTAGACGCACTCAGTAGGGGCCCAGTGTCGGTACCATCTGAAGACGTTCACGTTCTAGACATTATGTCGGTTAGTACGGAAGACTGGATTTCTACTGTGCAGTCTTCCGACGAAGAAGTTAGGCGTATTAAGGATGTTCTAGAAGACCCGGAAACATCTAAGATTGCAGGTATTTATAAGGAATACACAATTAAAAACGGACGAGTGTTTAGGACTTTAGGTGAGGGTGTTACCAGATGGGTGGTCCCAAAAGGCGTGCGGTGGCAACTCTTGAAATCCAACCATGATGACGTAGGTCATTTTGGCTTCGAGAAGACATTGGACCGAATTAAATCACTCTTTTGGTTCCCGAAGATGCGAAAGTTCATAAAAAAATATGTAGCTGCATGCCTTGAGTGTGCTCACCATAAACTGCCTTCGGGAAAAAAGGAGGGATTACTTCATCCGATTCCGAAAATAGATATACCATTTCACACTTTACATGCGGACCATTTGGGTCCTTTTCCACGAAGTAAGCGAGGTTACACTTACATACTTGTGATAGTCGACGCTTTTACAAAATATGTCAGCATTACACCTGTGCGGAGTACCAAAACCAAAGAGAGTATAAAAGCATTGAAGACTCTCTTTAGTTACTTTGGGTCTCCCTCGCGGCTCATAACAGACAGAGGCACAAGTTTCACGAGCAAAAAGTTTAAGACATTCGTGCATTCGATTGGTGCAAAACACATTCTCAATTCTGTCGCCACACCGAGAGCAAATGGGCAGGTCGAACGGTATAACCGAACGATTCTGGCATCCCTGGGGTCCATGGCTCACGGTAAGAACAAAAGCTCGTGGGACGAACTTCTGCCGGACATTCAGCTAGGACTTAATACTACAGTTCATGACGTAACTAGGAAAACACCTACAGAGCTATTGTTAGGTAGGACGGTGGCGAACCCGGGCCAAGGCATATTAAATAACATAATTGATGACATAGGACAGAGTAATAATCAAAGTTTAGAAGAAATTAGATCTGAAGCGAGTGATCGAATTAAAAGAAATCAGGAGAAAAATAAGGATCGGTATGACAAACACAGAAAAAAGGCCACGAATTATAAGGAGGGTGATCTGGTTAGGATAGCTAGGGCAGTAGTATCGGCGCCGGGCCAATCTAAAAAGTTAGAAGCGAAGTGTCAGGGTCCATATAGGATAAAGAAAGTCTTACCAAACGATCGATTCCTCGTTGTAGACACCCCTTTGACTAGAAAAGGGGCAAAGTATGAGTCAATTGTCGCTATTGATAAGATTTATCCATGGTTGAGTTTTAAGGCCCCTGCTTGCTCGTCCAGTGATGAAAATGATAATGAGAGTGAATGTGAGTAATTTTTTTTGTGAATTGTATGATTTGTAACTTAATGCTTTACATGAGTATTCTATACTATTATTATATTCTTCTATGATATTTAGTTTATGATTTGAGATGATCGTGATTTGTGATGTACAAGCTATGTGATATGGTGTCTGGCATATGAACTTGCCAGTCCCTTAGAGATAAGTGAGGGTGCTTTGAGTCGGGCAGGATTGGCGTTGGGATTCGCCGCCCATGATTGGCTCAAAGTACTGCTGCCGACGACGGAGTGATGGTGAAGGAAGTAGCCTCACTCTGGTCGGCAATAGATTGAGTGAGAATGTTTGAACTGGGCAGGATTGGCGTATGAACTCGTCGCCCATGAGTAGTTCAAAACATTGCGGCTGAAGCGGTGTGAGAGTGAAGGAAGTAGCTTTCACACAGCTCGAGCTATAAAATTAACGGGAATTATTATCTAGGATAATTACTTCTATTTTTTGTAAGAAATGAGACAAAACTGAGTGATGATATTATTTTGTTAAATAATAATACCTAATCTAATTATGTACCTACAGATTATTTTCTTTTGCATGTATAAATAAATGATAAGTAATTGTTTACTTTGATAGATAGAAGATACTCACCCAAACTATAACACACCTCTTATACAATAATAAGGAACGAAGGGACTCGTTCTTGAAGGATGGCCGACTGTAACAAGACTTATCTATGTGAGGGTAGATTTATATTAGTAATTATAGTCTATGGATAAGCTTGTTATAGTCGAGTTATGCTGTGTCATTTTTAAATCGTTAAAGTCACTGTCAGTTGGACAATCGGTTTGACATTGAAGGGAATTGTCAGTTTAACAAGTGGCCGACATGGCTCAGTCTTGAACGAGTCACCGGAGTGTTAAGGTTAGTAAAATGTACAGAACTATTTTGAATGATTTATAATAAATATTGTTATTGCGTTGATTTATTTGTTGTTTCAATTCTATGACTCCCTTCTGAGGTAGTTATTTACACAAGTTTGACTTAGTGCCAAGTTTGTTATAAGGTCGTTCAATATTATTACATGTGTCAATGTCAAATGCCTCAGATATCAAAATTAAATGCTTGAAAGCGATATTTCTATGCATCGAGCTTTACTTTTGATGTTCTAAAAGTGTTGATTCTCAGCCTAGTTTGAATAAATGACTTTTTAATAGGTTCTCCCTCTTGAAGGGAGCAGCGATAACATTTTAGACTGATTGTGTTTAAGCTTTTTTTTCCGTTAGCCTGTACTGTCCCACTGCTGGGCAAAGGCCTCCCCCGATTAAAAATTTCATAGACTTACGTATGTTATCTATTTAAAGTCTAAAATCAATACAACTAGTATACACTTGTAGTCGAAAATCAAGACGTTACATTGATTTTGTGAAATATTAATAATTATTTTATTTACTAGCTGCGCCCCGCGGTTTTACCCGCATAAGTCTCGATCCCGTGGGAATATCGGGATAAAAAGTACCTTATGTCCTTTTCCGGGACTCAAGCTATCTCTATACCAAATTTCATCTAAATCGGTTCAGTGGTTTAGGCGTGAAGAAGTAACAAACATATAAACACACACACACACTCACAAACTTTCGCCTTTATAATATTAGTGTGAAGTGTGATGACTAGCTGCGCCCCGCGGTTTCACCCGCTTAAATGTCGATCCCGTGGGAATATCGGGATAAAAACTATCCTATGTCCTTTTCCGGAACTCAAGCTATCTCTATACCAAATTTCATCTAAATCGGTTCAGTGGTTTAGGCGTGAAGAGGTAACAAACATATAAACACACACACACACACACACACACACACACACACACACACACACACACACTCACAAACTTTCGCATTTATAATATTAGTGTGATTGTGATTCTTATCTATCAATACCTTAGCAATGAGATTTATCTGTTCTGTTTATAACAAAACGTACGTGACCTATTTACAATGTTCATGGGTCGCAGAGCCAAGACAAGTTATCTCGATGTCTCAAAATAATTGTTATCATTCTAATTTACTTGTAACCTCGCGTCCTTACAGAGATTGTTGTACGAGTACGCGATCGTTTGTAGGAATGTTGTCGTACAAACGCGACTTAATTGATCACGTGACTTTGACTTTGTTTATCTTAGACATCTATACTAATAATTACAAAAAAAAACAACCGACTTCAAAAAAAAAAACTACAGTGATAAATAACTTTAATTTCGGAAGTCGGTGTCGTTGCTTCCGCATTTTCGTTTTTTGACACCGACTTCCGAAATTAAAGTTATTTATCACTTTGTAGTTTTTTTTTTTTTTTTGAAAAAAGTTTTTATTTTTCACTTTTTAGCTGTACCTACCCCACAGTCCCACACAAATTCAAATAACACCAGTGCATTGAAGATTTGAAGACACCGACTAGAAGAATCATCAAAATTCGCATAAAATGCCGGAGATACAGTACATTTATGCATATAACTTCGTACATAAGAATAATTACCTAATGTATTATATACCAAAATCTTCCTGAAATTATGTAAATTACATTAGTCAAAAAATTATCAAAATTGGTTCATTAGTTTTTGAGAAAATCGCAGACATACAAACATATATACATACATACAGGTCGAATACAGAACCTCCTTTTTAGAAGTCGGTTAAAAAGATTGTTTGTTTGAACGCACTATTTTATTCAAAATGGCGACCTTCATGAAGCCTATCAAAATCGATAGCTGACTTCAATGCAAACAGAAAATATACCAAAAATTTAGGATTTAAAATAGCTATTAGTGGGAATGGTGGGCAGTGGTTACAGTCGCAGCTTACGAGTTGTAGGTCATAGGTTCGAACCCAGACAGGTGCTTTACTTTGTACACTTATAATTATTATTTTTGATCACCACTGCTCTCAAAACAGTGAAGGAAAACATCTTGAGGAAACCGGTATTTCCTACAACCAAAAATTCGAAGACATGGTATGTCTACCAACCAACCCGCACTGGGCCCGCGTGGTGGATTACGGCCCACTCCCTCTCACAGAAAGAAGGCCTGTCCCAGGTGGGAATTACCCTAGGAAATTCCAATCTAGGTTTCAACTTTCGTGTAGAATGGACGTGGACGCTTTCGCCGAATATTATATCACATTAAAGCTTAAATCGCTGACCTCTGCTTAATTAGCAAGAATATGGTAGGTAATAGGTAGTACGGACTGCAGGTGTCCGCAACTATACACGGTCAACAAAATCATAAAAACAAACGAATTCCGTCTTCGCGAAAGAAAGAAAAAAATTGCCGATTTGGCGACAGTAAAAATACTTTACGGATCTATGAGAACATTTATGGAAATAAAAACAGTTTGTTTACATTATAAGTGATGAATCATATGTAAATCCCAAGCACGCATTCCGTCGCTGCCTGCGACCTTCGTTAGGCTTCCTACACACCTTACGAAGTTAAGTGAAGTAGCTATGTAGTATAAGTCGTTAATTTTGTGTGTAAATAATCTTTTGTCGCATTCTCAGTAGATAATAGTAAATGTCTTTGAACTCTGGAAATATGAAGTGTTAATAGATTCCTTGTTTATGTCTCGTTTAAATGACTCTTTAGTTTTTGACACTAAGACTAGGCTCATCATAATTGTTATGTAGGTATGTACAGTCACCAAAAGAAGTAAGTAACGACGAACCTCGTCGGATATGGTTGAAGTTTAGTAAGAAACCGATGGATGTTTTTGAATGAAATTTAACTTGCTAAGTGAACTGTATGTTTCCTATTAATGAAATTAAATTTTATTCAAAAACATCTACTGGGTTCTTACTAAAGTTTAACTATATCCGAAGACCCTGACTACTTATTTCCTTTGGTGACCGTACATAGCTACCAGTTTTGCGTAATCTCACATTCAAGCTCCACATCTCAGTATGGAATACATAATTTGCGTTATTTATATCATACCAGAAGTATGTTTGTTTCACACCTTTTTACCGTCAAACGCAAACAAAATAGTAGATTGTTATGCAAGGGTCGAAAGGAATCAATTCCTATATGAGGCATTTAGACGCCCGAGCGCAGCGAGGGCGGCTATAGCCCGAGTAGGAATTGATGACTTTCACCCGTGTTAAACACTCTACTAATTCGCACTGGCTGTTAATACACTCAAAAGACTGCAGCATTTTTCTTAATTTATGTAAAAAATTTCGTAGCTGACTACAGTTCTATTTTTAAAATTTATTTCCACCCTAAAGAGGGAAGTAATTACTACGAGTCTTTCCCGCCCTGTGGTGGGAAGCAGCGTCTTCCACCCGCTATTTGGATCAAACAAACACTACTTTCCGAGTATGAGAAATGAAAAAACATTTTTAAAGTCTAAAAATGATCTTTTGTGAACTCTTCGTATCATTCTTTTTAGAAACATGGTCACCTAATTATCTGTAACTTACTGAGGATTTTACTTTAGATTACCTTTTTTTTTTCAAATAATAATAATAATATAATGTTTATTCTTAATCATTTATACGTAAGCTTTCTTTTTAAACTATATTTTAACTAGTCACTGAATAAATACTTTAAATAAACAATGCCAATTACAAACTAACTTTTCACAATTGCGAATTTTCAGAATACAATTCTTAATTTGAATAGTTACAGGTTCGATTAATTTTATGGTGCTGAGATAAAAGTAAATAATCGCATTAAATATCTAAAATCGTAAGTGTGTAAGCGGTTGTTTTGGAACAAAAACAAGATCATGGCCGGCGGGCCGTCATTCGGACTCTCGGATAGCTCGAAACTACACATAAATAGCGGTGCGATACTGGTCATACCAAACGTGAATTAAATAACAAAATATTGTTTATTTATATAAAGCTACACACTTAGCCGCTGAGCGGATTTCTATCGTTTCTAGCATTTATATCTCATTAAGTTGGACTTTTTCACACAAAATGGTGTCAAAAATTTTTATACTTGCCTTGATTGTTGGTACCGCGAGTGCAGCAACGTGGTTACGCAGACTTCCCGAGAAACCCAGTGAATTAGGTGAGTTTTGATTTTGTTCTTTATTTGACTTACCAACTTCTTTTCTTTTTTTGTTTGACTTAGGGTTGATTTTGCCAAAGTCAGATATATTTTATCCGTAGAATAAAATTGACGACTGACAGTTCCAGTATGGAAAACTGTCAAAAATTCAAAATATGTTCTCAGTATAAGACTTATTCTAGGTATAAAAGTTTGGTGAAATTCGCTCCAGCAACAACATCTTGGTCGTTTGTTAACTGGTTTTTAGGTTATAAATAATTATTTTGTGTTAATATTGTTTTGTTTTGTTGTAAATAAACATCTTTTGCCATAGTATGAGGATACGGCTAAACCAAAAATACAATACGAACTGAAGTAAACAGTGAAGTTACGAAATAATTCTTTTAAAATACTCTCTCTTTTTTACTTTCAGCTGTGATATAACTTTTAAAAATAAATGACAAATAAATAATATTCAAGGTACATAAACATGGAACAATAGCTATACATTGGTCAAATTAAATTATTGGTGAAACTCTGCAGATGTGCTGGGTATCGTTATAAAACATGATAAAAATATAATAATTTGGTGGTTTTTTGCTGAGGACATCGATTGTTACTAGAGTAGTCACTAAAAATAGCAGTTTTAAAAATCTGTTTTTTTTTTTGTAAGCTTCACAGACGTTATGGATTATGATATCTAAACATAATAAAACAAAACAAAACAGATTTTGCGAACTCAAACTTCAAGTAACAAAACTTGTGTTGTGTATGTAATGGTAATTTAGAAACTAAATTAAACCAGAATTTTATTGATGACGCAAATATTATTTTACTGTTTTGTTTTGAAACAAATCTGAATTTAAATTGTGTTTTAACGTGGGACATCAACCGGTGTAATAAAAGTCGGGTTTTTTTTTCAATCGAGTAATTAAGAAAATTGTTAGCTATGTGATATTTTTTTCTTAAATAATGTTCATCATTATAAGGTACGACAGTCTTAGATTAGTTAAACTCAATAATATGCAACATGAGTACCAAACGAAACATCGGTTCCTCAAGATTTTCAAATGAGCGAACTTGTATTCGCACTGATAACTATCAAAAAGTTTAGTAACATAGGTACCATCACGCTTTGTTTTTCTAAAGGGTTGGGCAGAGGTGTACCTACAGTACACCCGCAAAATAGTTTAGTACCTAAGAATATTTCTAGAATAGAATAGAATATTGTTTATTGTTGTTGTACCGACGCCAGTACATCAAGCTACCCAAAACTGTCAAATTTTCCCAATCAACTTTGAACCTTATGTTTTAGCGATAAAGTTAAAAATCTATAAAAGAAGTTTGACAGATGCGTCTGTACGTAGTTACCAAGTAAAGTTGGTCAAAAAATTAAAAAGTACTTCTAGTGTGTACAATAATAAAAATAATATGCTAACATGGATTGGATGAACAGAAAATTTGACTATGTACAAGAACTAATGAATTTTCATTTTATTTTCAGCTCACAAAGAAGGCTGTTACATTGAAGAGATAAACGACGTGATACCCTTCGGCGCTGACGTCAGCCCAGCGGGATATTGCTACACGATATACTGCTCAACCAGAATTATTGACTATGTCTCGTAAGTACATTTATTTATTTATTATCATCATCTGCCTAGCCTTTTCCCAACTATCTTGGGGTCGGCTTCTAGTCTAACCGGATGCAGTTGAATACCAGTATTTTACATGGAGCGACTGCCAATCTGACCTACACAACCCAGTTACTGGGTAATATGATACCCTTTGGTAAGACTGGTCGTCAGAGATCCACGACTGACAGCCGCGACCAACGGCTTTACGTGCTTTCCGAGGCACGGAGGGCTATCCACCGATCAACCGCGGCAAGCGTAGCTTAACCTGGTCGGTAGACCTGCGCGGCTAAAGATATTTATTTACTACTGAAAATGAATTGTTTATTTACTAAATACGATATTAGTATCACGTTTACACGTCACATAAAAAAAATAACCGAGATGGGGTCGACATTTCCTATGTGACTACCCCTAAAAAGAAATGGCGAAACAAATTCAGCACCCTAATTGCGTAGCAACGTTTTGGAAGGATATTGCTAATCCATTGCTTCATATGTTCGAAACATTTGTCTGCTCAACAACGTAAATAACGCCATGAATGTTGTTGAACTGTCAAAATTAAAGCCGTCGATACTGTTAGTGTGTTACGCAATCATCCTGCAGTTCTGTAATGCGAAATATGTCTTGGACTGGATGATTCTATTTTCAAATTATTTCTGTGGAAAAAAACAGTTCTATTTTCAAGGGTGTAGGAACCCATTGATCGTTGCCTGAAATAAACAAAATAATCTAATAAAAACTTTTTTTTTCCAGATGTGGTGTCGTGTCTACTAATGACCCAACATGCTACGTCACTGACGAGGATCTCAGCAAACCTCACCCACAATGCTGTCCAGAAATCAAGTGTGATCTCGACAATAATCTGTTCTAAATAAGTTAATGTTAAAAGTTAAGGTTAAGTTAAAAATCGTGTTAGACTCCTGGCGTTATTGAGACTTGTAATTTGAAAGTGTCATGACTTATGAATAAAGAAAAGGGATTGTGCTTTGGTAGAAATTCTTGTGTGCCATATATTTATTGACTAGCGAGGATGAATAAAAAAAAAGAAAAGAAAATTGCGAAAGAAAATTTTCTTTTCGAACAAATGAAAAAGTTGTGCGAAAGTGTGTTTCAATAATGCCAAGATTTTAACAGCACGATGTCTAGAGTCATTTATGACGAATAGATAGAGTTCCTTTCCAAAGAGTTTGTGTCCAAACTCTAGAAGCTATCTTGCCACCAAATTGTTGATTTAATTTATTTTTATTGAATTAGAAACTACTTTAATTATTGTGAGTGTTTTATTTGATACAATTTTAATGAAAATCGCATCCTGCATTATTGCGGTCAATCGAATGCAGTCGAGGAACTACCATGAGTTCTTTTCTCACAGAATATCTCGAAGTTGATATGCTACAATCAGTTGGCAATTTTTATCAACTACCTATAATAACATCACGCGTGTATTCATGGTGAGTTGAGCAGAGGTAATTAGAACAACGATATTCATGGTTATGTTTAAGTCCCAGAATATAATAGGGGGTGAACTTATTGCAATTAACCGGGCATAAATGAAGGCTTTGGGCTGCTACTGATTTCAGATAGAAAACTCACAAAACATTCGCCCGACCTGGAAACGTTGGTTGGTAGGACAGTTATCGAGAGACCAACGTTTCGTTTTGTGTGTGAGTTTTCGGGAGGCATCTCGATATTTTTACTTATACTAGTCTAGTTGCAACTATCGAAGTGTAAAATAGTAAGTTAAACATAGCCCAATCTTAATGGGCTAGCTTATTGCAAAACATTTTCTTTTTCACTTACAAGAAAAACGTGGCAGTTGACATCGAAGCAAGCAGAGTGCTACATGGATATTTTGGCGCCTGAATGACATGCGCGGTCGCTGCATGCTGGTGGTCAGGATACCCGTTGAAGCCGTGGGTGCTGGCTGGCTGGGTGACTCGCCGCTATAAAGCTTGCGGGAGTCATGACGATGACGTCACGCTGGAGTAGGTGCACCAAGGCTGCGCTGACGTTCATGTTAGGGTCACCAGTATACAGGTATGAGGAAAAGGGTGTAAAGTTCACTCATACTCTATAGAAAAGGGAGAATCCTCCGACCAGACGGGTGTTGTGTCTGGCAGGCAACTGCCCGATGATTCATGTCGGGCCGTTGTAGTTGCGCGGTAAACTTTGTTTGCGAGATGCAGGATTTTGCGTGACGTCAGTATGACGCGTTGGTCGTACATACGAACAAGGCCACATGGCCTTGTAGATACCGCTACAACATTAACAGGAGGCGTAGTTAGTAAACATTAATTTTTTAAATTGCCAAAGAAATTCTATTGACAAAACAAGATGGCGATATTAGTTCCAAATTTGGCCACGCGCCAAAGAACCTTGTAGCGCTGTACATTCATCGACGTTACATTCGTGTAAATACAGTCAAGTTAACCTCTGCCATCTCCTTTAATGATAACAAGCGTGACGGCTGAGAATGTACCACTGATTAAACCGAATGTATTCATTTAAAACGGCATGTCATAATTTAAAATAATGTTTCTCTCTGCATCAGACCGTGAACGCGGTAATTAAGATTTATGAAATTACTTCGCGGGTTACATACAGGCGACTTGCTCACTTACAAACCAACATGGAAACAAAAATTAAATTGAAGATTACTCGAAGTACCATTCCGCTGAATCGACTGTAAAAAATTACGGACTATGGAAAAATAAATAAAACGTTTAACGTAAGAGAAAATGTGTGCTCTCTGTCAATAATAAATGAAGTGCTAACTAAAACGAAATCTTTTACAATAACAAATTAATCCGGGAAACCACATTTTACACGTCGTCGTAAATACGTCAATTTATTAAAGTTTTAATCGTTTCTTTGTCAAAATAAAAATCGCAGAGAAAGTCGTGAGTTTGTAGAATGTGAATATGAATAATTACAAGATGTCAACCATCAAGGTTCATTAAGATTCCTGCAAACTTTGTTGCTGTGATAACTAAGATTTGTTGTTTCCATATGAATATTGGTGAAGGCATAATCATGGTTTCAAATATTTTAGTTTTCGTACTGATTGTTGGTACGAATGCTATTACTTGGAGCACTAAATTACCGAAGAAGCCCAAAGAATTTGGTCAGTGTTTTTATATTTTGGTGAAAAATGTTCTGCTCTTTATACCACTTCTTTCTCAAAAACTCCTGCACTAAAGATCTGGAACCACCCATCAGGTGGGTTTACGATTCCAAATGGCTCAACTATTGAAAAACTTCGAGTTCTGTGTTCTGTATTTCGATGGTGCTGATAAGGACAGAAGACTTGCAGCCTTGTAGGGGATCGTACAGTATCCCCTTATCACCCTGATAGCCATCGCTCTCTGGTGTCTTTGGAATGTTGTTACGTTAATATCCGCCAGGGTGTTCCACCACACCGGTGCTCCATATAGCTTATGGGCCAAGAATCCCCGAAACGTTCCCTAAGCAGTTACTAAGCCGGCCAAAGGTCACCACAAACTTTTCCATTTCTCTTTATCAGTTGACTTTTTTTTCTGAATGGCTTCTCACAGGTCACCCTAGGAGGTTACCGGATGCCGAACCGTGCTAAAAAAATTAAGGCCTCCAGTCAGGGCATAAAACATAATTAGAACCTAAGCGACTACACGCTAAGGGCACCACATGTCATTGTGTGATACCGTCGCTGGGGGAGGGCAGCAAGGGACAGGCTGGATCGGATCATATGTTGCCTTCTCCAGCCAATCAGTTAAGAACGCGAGCGTTTCTTAGTTCTGGCTTGGTGACGACAACCGTCTTCGGGCATTTACTGCGTCACGAACTTGGTACATCCATACCATAAACCATGCGAAAGCGTCCTATACGGGACCCTGTGGAAACGAGCGACACGCTCAAGCGACACGCGTTTAGTGATAGGTGACTGGTGCGCGTGTAGCTTGAGTTGACGCAAGTCGCATCCCAAGTCGCATGCCTCGTGGCCTTGAACAAGGCCAAGTGTATTTTCTTATTAAACTTGAATACAATTTTCAGATAATAAAACGGGATGCTATATTAGGGAAATAGACGATGTGATTCCCTTCAGCGAATCTATCAACGCTTTGGGATTTTGTTATTTGGTTCATTGCACATTCAAACAGATCGATTACGTTTCGTAAGTAATGAATGAAATATATTTATATTATAACCCCCTTACTAATAAACGTTGTATAGCGTCTGTGTACTTAGTTACACAACGCTTTGTCTTCTTCTTTTGAAAGTTAAATTACTGACGACTGAAAGAGAGAAATTGGTGAGTAACTATTCAGTAAATATTTAAAGTGCTTCTAAAACTTCCAAGTATGATGTTTGGGTGTTTGTTACTCAATCACACTAAAATTAATGAAGGGATTTGGATGTTTGGCACACAGATCGTTTATAACTTTTTATCCCAGTGGTATATTCCCGTAGGCTAATTTCCGACCTTTACGCGAAGCCGCAGGTAAAACCTAATATTGGCATAAAAGAGCGCGGAGCGCGACGCCCACGATTGCGTACTCGTGCGAAGATAGCTTTTGGTTGGGACGCGGTCTTATGCGACAATTTGTATTTCTAGATGCGGAGTTACGTCTCAAGATAATGATAAATGTCAGATCACTGAAGCAGACTTTAGTGAACCTTACCCCAGATGCTGTCCAACGGTTAAGTGTTACGAAAACCACCTTCCCTGGGAAGAACACAAGAATGGAACATCGAGGAGAAATTTCACTGAAAAACAATAAATAATAATAAGGTCTAAGGTTGGATTTAGTGTTACACCGATGTCGGTCGCGTACCAAAACGCTGGCGATAAATAGACGTCTATGTATAGTGTAGCACTGACGGTCAGCGAGCACGAGTCTATATAAATTGGTACGCGATCGATTTTAGCACTGACCGTCGGCCAAGCACTAAATCCAGCCTAAAAGTAAGGAAATGTTGTTCAATAAAAAAAAATACAAATTAATATTTAATATTAAATACCAAAATAGCACAGCAGCCATAAAAATAAATACCCCAGGACCATCATTCCCTATCCAAAAAGGGGTTAAACAGGGCGACCCTCTTTCTCCAAAGCTCTTCACAGCCACGTTTGAAGAAGTCAATAGCAATTGGAGGGACAAGGGCATCATCGTAGGCGATAAAAAATTAACAAATCTCCGCTTCGCCGACGATATTGTTCTTATCTCCTCCACGGCAGCCAAGTTAGGCCTAATGCTCGACCAACTGAGCAGTGCCAGCCTCGAGGTCGGACTCGCGATGAATATGGCGAAGACCAAGGTGATGACCAGCAGCACCAAGCGCAACATAGGAATTGGGGGTGTGAGGATTGAATATGTCCATGAGTACATATACCCCGGCCAAATAGTCTCCTTCCAGGCAATACACGATAAAGAAGTTGCTCGACGCATCGAGAACGCCTGGAAGAGCTAATGGTCGATGCAGCAAATAATGAAGGGAACTCTCCCTCTCTCACTGAAGAGAAAACTCATGGATATGTGCATTCTTCCTATCTTCACCTATGGAGCGCAGATATGGTCACTAATCAATCGTCAAAAGTCCGCACTCGGGGTCTGTCAGCGAGCAATGGAACGCAGTAACCTTGGAGTTAAACTTACTGATCGTATAAGGAACTCGATACTGCGTTCTAAAACTCAAATTGCCGATTTAGGTCACACGGCTGCCAAGCTAAAATGGAACTGGGCTGGTCGCATCTGTCGCATGCCGGAGGATCTATGGACTAAAGTCGCCACACAATGGGTCCCTAACAGCAGCACACGGCAACGCGGCAGGACCAGAATGAGATGGAGGGACGAAATCGACTCTTTCCACAAGGAGAGGCGTATAACAGCACTAGATAGGGATAAGTGGAAGGAGAGAAAGGAGGCCTTTGCCTTGCAGTGGGACAGAAATGGCCGATAGTAAAAGATAAAATAAAAATAACAATAAAATTTTCAAAGTAACGAGTTATTATCTTTTTTTTGCTTATGGTACTTATATCCGCTTGGTTTTTGGCATACAACCTTTTTTACAAGCTTTTATTTAACTTGCAATGTATGTATGTTTGTATGTATGAATGTAACTATGTTTGTTCGGGTGGACTCTTGCAAGTCAATTTTGAAGCAGATATCTTCAACCGATTGAGCTGAAATTTTGTATTACACGTTTAGTTTGGATGACAATGCATGGTTAGCTGTGTGACGTCATTCTAAATCCAACATGGCGGAACACCTAAGATGGCGGATTTATGATCATGTTATTAGAGGTTTTCTGAATCAATGACGTCTGTATTTGAATGATTCTCGTACCTATAGAGCAATGCATGGAAAAAAATAGGCGAGTATCAATCTTTTCAGTCGAGCCGTGAACTGAAACCAATGAACTAATCTTTCCATTTATAACACTGTTTTTAGATTAGGAAATTAATTAATTTTGGTCAGTATTTCATTCGTGCAATTATAAATTGAAAATACAAGTTTTTAATTCGAAGATATAAGTTCACTATTTCCAAATCCGTCTCATAGTTTTTCTAAGAAAGAATGTGTCAAAGAATTTTTACTTTTATTTTATTAGTCGGTACAACTAGTGGCGGGATTTGGAGTGATGTCCAAAAACCAACACGGATACCTGAA
Organism: Amphipoea lucens; assembly: GCA_947508005.1. NCBI lineage: Eukaryota > Metazoa > Arthropoda > Insecta > Lepidoptera > Noctuidae > Amphipoea > Amphipoea lucens. Next base: position 5,886,959 of record OX382369.1, on the reverse strand, counting down.
AAATACGGTTTGTATTAGAACGAGTCATCGTTTTTTCTTGGGAGTCATCATTATCTTTCACACAGTTAATATTGATTAACTGTCGACTCTTGATAGAACACCTTCATATTTTTTTTTGTATCACATATCTTTCTTGAGCAATTGTAGGTGGGTTCTAATTTATTTCATCACCACTGCTCTCAAAACGGTAAAGGAAAACATCTACCAACCCGCACAGGACCCGCGTGGTAGATTACGGCCCACTCCCTCTTGCAGAGAGGAGGCCTGTGTCCCAGCAGTAGGGAACGTTATAGGCTGAGTAGATATGCTATATTATCTTTTTTACTTAAGTACCTACCTCCAATGATTTATTGTTTGTTTTACTGGTTTTCTCTTTTAAGCTAATATAGAAGGATGCTACATCAATAAAGTCAGCAGAGTAATTCCTTACGGCAAAACTATCCAGGTTCCTGGGTACTGTTATGTTAAGAAGTGCACTCCACGCGGTATCTCCTATAGTGCGTAAGTACTATGTATTTTAATTTGTATCATCTGTAATATTTACGACTATTATTAAACAACGTTTCTCAGCATAGAAAACCGCTTCAACGTAAACAATAAAATCTTCTTTATTTTCAGATGCGGTTTAGAACTAACCGATGACATTGACTGTGACTTTAAGAATATCAGATTCTTCAAAACTTACCCCGAATGCTGCGCTAACATCATTTGCCTCCAACGATATCTTAAGATGCAAAGCCGTGGTGTGCTCGAATCGGATAACCAGCGAAATTCAGCCAAACCACATAGACACTTGCGCAAGGTACATTCTCAGCCCACCGATGATGTTATGTTATTAACTTAATTTCAAAGTATTTATTTGATTAATGGCTTGTTGAAGCCCAAATTATTAGCAACTAGCTTCTGCCCGCGACTTCGTCCGCGGAAAATTTCTTGTTTTAACATAGGATAACACTCGATTGATATTACTGTATTAAATTTTATTAGTAAAATATTGTTTGGAATCAGATCAGTAACTTCAAAGATTACCTAAGTTCTCTTTTCTGCTCAAGGTAACTTAACCCTTGGTCGCCTTTTACTTATTTTATTTATTTAAGTTAGGTATCTATTTAATTTAAAGCTTCTCTATATACAATGTTTGAGGTTGTTTTATTTTCCGGTAACAGAATAATCTGCTTTTCGGATGATCCCACTCTTGATAGACCAACATATAATTGCCCATGGGAAAAACATTCTTTTCGTAGCCAACCAAAGAGAATGTTTATCACTGGGACTTGTTAATAGTCAGGGCAAATGATGTTTTTATTGGAAACTCAGATAGACGCTGTGCACGTTCATCGCTGGATTCTCGAGCGCGGGCCTGCGATGTTATGGCATTTTGCCTAGCGAGCCGCTGCGAGCGCTCAGCGCTAGTCTCCCTATCCCTTGTTTCAGAGAAATGCTGCCTTAAAACAGATAGACGCTGTGCACGTTCATCGCTGGATTCTCGAGCGCGGGCCTGCGATGTTATGGCATTTTGCCTAGCGAGCCGCTGCGAGCGCTCAGCGCTAGTCTCCCTATCCCTTGTTTCAGAGACATGCTGCCTTAAAACAGATAGACGCTGTGCACGTTCATCGCTGGATTCTCGAGCGCGGGCCTGTGATGTTATGGCATTTTGCCTAGCGAGCCGCAGCGAGCGCTCAGCGCTAGTCTCCCTATCCCTTGTTTCAGAGACATGCTGCCTTAAAACAGATAGACGCTGTGCACGTTCATCGCTGGATTCTCGAGCGCGGGCCTGTGATGTTATGGCATTTTGCCTAGCGAGCCGCTGCGAGCGCTCAGCGCTAGTCTCCCTATCCCTTTTCTCAGAGACATGCTGCCTTAACTCAGATAGACGCTGCGCACGTTCAGCGCTAGATTCTCGAGCACGGGCCCGCGACGTCCTCACATTTTGGCTAGCGAGGCCCTGTGAGCGCTCGGAGCTAGATTCTCTAGCGCGTGCTTGCGAAATATTTTCTCTATTTCTCGAGAGGCGCTGCTCATTTTCATTTTCAGGGGCAGATTCTTCCGTACGGCGTACTCGAGCGGCTCTTGTCTGTGATGTCTGCCGGGACAGTTGAGATTTCCTTTTAGGCATGCTCTCGACAAACTACGCACAGACTTGAAAACAATTACGAACAAAGGGAGAGCGACTCGAACACCGTCCGCCTTTACAAAACAAAACAATCGTAATCGGTAATATCGAATAACTTTAACTCGTATCGATTATTACGATAGAACGAAGTACGAAACTACGAACATACAAAACAATGAAAACAAACGTACAACGAAATTACGATATTTTCGAATATGAGGTACCTAATAGTCTAATAGATACCTCATAATCTCCGTGCTCATAATCGAATCGTTCGTATGGAACTCCAATCCAACTAACGTGGGCATAAAAATTCGAGAGGGTCATCAATCTACGGAAAGTCTTAACACCGCGATTCAGAAAAATGACGTAATTGCAGAACGCCATCTATGGGCAAATAGGTAAAACGTCTGCACAATGAAAGTTATGCTAGGGGCATTTTGCGTTTTAGTAATTTTATATTATCTCCGAAACTGTATGACCAATTGATATACTGTAAATGGCAAATCTTATCTGTATGATGTTCTTGTGATACTGAAATAATTTATTGTCATAAGAATTAATATTTTGTTGCTCAAATAATCAACCAAACGTAAGTATACCGAAAAAAATTTTTTTTAATGCAATAAAAGAAGTATAAAAGATAAAATATAAAAGATAGAGATATGGTATCGCGGACTTTTTTGTAGAAATAATGAAGACGAACCAGGTAGCCATACATTGTTTTTAATTTTAAGCAACTGTTTAGGCAGCGCACGCAAATAATTCTGTTTTATGTGGTATTTTTTTCCGACTTGCTAGACAAAAGTTGTGATAGCTCGGTTAATATACATGCTATAGAAACAATTTATAGCCTATAGCACTCAGGAATAATGTAGCTTTCTGCCAGTTAAAAAATTTTTAGAATTGGATTATGAGTTCCAGAGATTACCCATTACATACAAACTTACAAACTTACAAACTTACAAACTTACAAATTTTACCTCTTTATAATATTAGTATAGATTAAAGTGATCCTCGAAAAATATAAATAAGGTTTGACTATCCTTTTCCCTCCCACCTAATATTAGAATATGGTGTGTAGTGTGTATATTAAAGAAACTACTATGGTAATATGTATGAGTTTTTAAACAGAATTTATGATTTTTAAGAGATCTATGATAATCAAGTATTGTTAATTTGGTCAAGCGCAAACCGCTTAAGTTATGCTTATTATAATAACAGATGAGGACCAGCGGAGTCATCGCGTAACACACTAACAGAAGAAATGGATTTCATTTTGACATTTCAACAACATTCATTGCGTTATTTACGTTGTTGAGCAGACAAAATTTTCGAAGACATGAAGCAATGGATTAGGAATATCCTTCAAAATTATTCAGATTGAGATCGATAGTGTGTTACGCAATAAGGATGAAAAAATCATGATTGTTCCCAGACCAAGAAAACTTTTTTCGTGTGTGGTTGTTACTAGCAGTCATTCTCTTATCAGCATGGAAAATATTTGTAGCTAAATAAATCTCAATGTGAAACAGAAAAGAAAACTCCGAATCAATTACTGAAGACAATCACAACAAGAAAATTCAATACACAAAGGTGATGTAACTATTTTTCATAATCATCATCTGCCTAGCCTTTTCCCAACTATGTTGGGGTCGGCTTCCAATCTAACCGGATGCAGCTGCATTCCAGTATTTTACATGGAGCGACTGCCTATCTGACCTCCACAACCCAGTTACTGGGTAATACGACGATACCTCTTGGTAAGACTGGTTATCAGATTTCCGGGCTTCTGACTACCCGTAACGTATGTCAAAGATCCACGAATGACAGACGGGACCAACGGCTTAACGTGCTTTCCGAGGCACGGAGGGGTCTTGGTATGTAAAGATGGTCATCCATCCACAGACAAAACGCGGCAAGCGTAGCTTAACCTGATCGATCGACCTGTGCGACTGTTACTATTTAGACATGGGCCCCTCCATTTTCATAATATGCACTTGTAAATAAATAGTCGTGTCGCAGTTATCAAAAACTTGTTGTAATCATTATTTTAACAAGTTAAATTAGTTTTTCAAGTTACAAAATGCATTTAGTTTATTGCTTTAATATGTAGTTTGGAAATTAAATAGTAAAATGTAATTATTAATACCTAATGGAGCGTGGTGGGGTCATAATAAAAACACACTATTTCAATAAAGGCTATTCATGTATTCTTTGAAACAAAACTCATAAGTCGCGCCTACAAAATATATAATTTGAAATAGAGATGGTGCAAAATATGATTGTTTTTGTTTTAATCACTGGTGTAGTTAACGCATTTACGTACAGGGAGGAACTGCCAAAAATACCTGATCATCTAAGTAAGTTTGTTATTATATGTTTTTCATTGCCAATTCTTTTCTCGACATCGTTTATCCCGTTTACGCCCAAGACACAAAAAGATCAACTATATCCTATAATTAAAATTGTTCAAAATCTAGTCGCAATCTCGTCTCTCATCATCCAAAAAAAGAAGAAAATTATAGGTATTCTAGAGGTATTTCTAACAGATTGAGACTATGAACGTTCGTAAAAATACGGGAATTGTCCGTCAGGTCGTCAGCAAGGGGTTTTTTGCCAATAGTTGAGTAGTAGGTACTAAAATGCGAAATTATATTAGGCATAAGTGTCGATCCCGTACGAAAATATCGGGATAAAAATATCCTATGTGTTATTCAGATGTATAAGCTATATTACTGTAAAGATTCATCAAAATCCGTTCCGTAGTTTTTGCGTGACAAACATCTATCCATCCATCCATCCTTACAAACTTTCGCGTTTATAATATTATTATAGTAGGAAGTAGGATAGGATAGTAGGAAGTAGGATAGGATAGTAGGAAGTAGGATAGGATAGTAGGAAGTAGGATAGGATAGTAGGATACTTCCTACTATTCTATCCTACTTCCTACTATCCTATCCTATTATCCTATCCTACTATCATTCACTGACAACCAGTTGGGTCTGAAATTGCACAAGTGTTCTGTATCCCATTGGGCACACGCTTTTATCCTACTATCCAACTTCCTACTGTCCTATCCTACTGGATAGGATAGTAGGAAGTAGGATAGGATAGTAGGAAGTAGGATAGGATAGTAAGATAGGATAGTAGGAAGTAGGATAGGATAGTATGATAGGATAGTAGGAAGTAGGATAGGATAGTAGGAAATAGGATACGATAGTAGGAAGTTGGATAGTAGGATAAAAGCGTGTGCCCAATGGGATACAGAACTCTTGTGCAATTTCAGTCCCAACTGGTTTTCAGTGAATGAATGAAATTAAGATTTTTATCAAGCAGCACCCTAATTGCATAACACACTATCAATAGGAATCTGGATCATTTTGAAGCAAATTACTAATCCTTTGCTTCATAAGTTCTAAAAAATGTGTCTGCTCAACACGTAAATAACGCAATGAGTGTTGTTGACTTGTCAAAATGAAACCGATTCCGATTGATAATGTGTTACGCAATTATTAGCTGCTGTAGGTTTTAGAATGGTATTCATTAAGTTATCTATACAGGATTATTGGAAAAACACTAACAACCTCTTAAGAGGTCATTGTCCTCATCATTATGAACAACTTTTACCATGGAACCAAACCTGAAATCGTGAAAAAAAAATCAGCTGTTCCCTAGATTTACATTCGTATAACTCGTCAAAATGTAGGGAACAGTTGTTTTTTTTTTTTCCGCGATTTCAGGTTTGTTCCCGTAGTAAAAGTTTTTCATAATGATGAGTACAATGACCTCTTATGAGGTTGTTGGTGTTTTTTTCAATAACCTGTATATCTGATTTGTGCTTCTTTACCAACCAAACCGATCAAGAGCTCTCAAATCTGAATGTATGTATAATTAATACACCGGATCTACTAATACATAAGAATTTCCAAAATTCGAGGTCGTCATAGCAAAACAGTTCGATACAAAATGAGGTATTTTGTTTATTATTTATCAACAACTTGGGGTTTTTCTTAGGAATGTGATGCCGTTAGTCTGTTTCAACAGAAAAAAAAACGAATTAGTTTTTGTTGAATAGGTAGCTTGGCTATTTAGATATTCTTATGAAGTGGATGCGGAACTTGGCTGGCTGTCTGAATTGCTTGTTTATTAGTAGTAATTCTGAAGAATGTGGTGTATTTAAAAAAACCGGGCAAGTTTGAGTTGGACTCGCACACAAAGGGTTCTGTACCACAAGGCAAAACATGCTGAAAAAAAACGGCAAAAAATCACGTCTGTTGTATGGGAGCCTCCCTTAAATATTAATTTTATTTTATTCTAAAAGTGAATATACAACTAAATATTCTGTGAATATTTCAAGCGTCTAGCTGTTGCCGTTATCGAGCAAATAACGGCAGGAAAATCACGTTTGTTGTATGGGAGCCCCCTTAAATATTTATTTTATTCTGTTTTTAGTATTTATTGTTATAGCGGCAAGAGAAATACATCATCTGTGAAGATTTCAACTATCTAGCTATCACGGTTCATGAGATACAACCTGGTGACAGACAGACAGACGGACAGTGGAGTCTTAGTAATAGGGTCCCGTTTTTACTCTTTGGGTACGGAACCCTAAAAATAAGTTATTAGACTTGACGGGGCAGAGGTGTACCTATAGTAACTACTCGTACATTTCGGCAGTTATGTTTAAGTCCCATGGAACAGGGGGTGAGCATATTGCCATCATCATCATCATAGCTTTCACCCAACTATGTTAAGGTCGGCTTCCAGTCTACCCGGATGCAGCTGAATACCAGTATTTTACATGGAGCGACTGCCTTTCTGACCTCCACAACCCAGTTACTGGGTAATATAATACCCCTTGGTAAGACTGGTTATAAGACTTTCAGGCTGGTTGTGCGCCTATTGCCATCAACCGGGCACAAATCCAGACTCCTGGCTGCTACTGAGAAATTCTAGATTTAAAACCCCAATAACACATTTCCTAACCCGGGAATCGAACCCAGGAAAATAACCATGTAACCCGAATTTAGTTACTTGGTATTAACGCAGTTAAAAAAGATTTTGATGTTTTCTAATAATAGTAAATGTTTATTTGTACACAAAAACCAAACAATTTAGAGACAGGATTTAGTTGTACAGCAGAGACAATTTATGAATGAACGTTTGACTTCTAAACTAGGCAAGAAGCCTGTGTCTTAGAAGCCATTTGTTCCCCGAAGTGCGGTGATATACATCTATACATACAAAAACATCGTGCAAGTACTTTTAATTTTCTTTGTACAAATAGTTAACTGAATATTTTGCAAATGATTTCTATTATATAGTTTTGTATACCACACAATGCTTTCATTGTTTCTGTTAATATTTTAGATTTAGACGTCTATTTCAGTATAACAAAGAAACTGTCGTTACTGTGTATGATAAAGGGCGCCACGCCTTTTTGTCAAGAACATTTTACCACAGTAATTAAAAAAAATAAATAACAACTAAAGTGTAGGTGGCGCTCACACGCGCAGCCCTTGGGGCATTCTCGTTTTTATATTTAAATTTTTTATTTAGATTTTTTTAAATTTTTATTTTTACTAGAGTGATACAACATGGGTATGTAGGTATAGCTAATCTAATTAAAACACACGATTTCAACATTCCCTTTGCAAACAAACTCCTTAATTCCATTAAAATACAGCAACAAGTGAATTTTAACTTTGTTCGGAAAGTTGAGTTGGAAGAATAAATAAAACATTATTTAGAAGTTGCTAAACTCAAATATAAACATCATGCAAATACTAGGCTGTTTTATCTTTTAATGTGTTTTAATTTAAATTATTACTATTTTTAATTTATAAATCGTTTTATTATTATTTTAAAACCACGTTAAGTATAGCTAGCTATTTAAATAAAGCAAATTGATTAATGGTCATTATTAATAGGCGTTTGACTGATAAGGTGGCGTACGTCTTTTTTTTACATCCTTTTCACATATTATTATAAATTCAACATTAATGATGTAACTAATATTTTTGTAAAAATATAATTTACAAGAGTGTCCATGGAGTTTCTTGCCCGTTCTTTTCCATAGGTACCGACGCTTTGGAATGGGCAACTAGCTTCATTTTTTCTGACTGACCGACTTCTTGACAATTCAAAAGTGCCTGTAAATGGTTTAATTGAAATAAATGCTTTGAGTTTGAGTTTGGTGCTAAAAAAAATACCGAGAATTCAGAAACCATTTATTTGTAAAATAGAATAGTCTGTACACAGTTGTCAGTACACCATAAAATTATCTCTTTTATTTCATTAATGTACATACAAATAATATTTTCAATAAAACATTCAAAATATGAATAAAAATATATTATTATTATTTTGTAGGTATTTTGTCAAAAGCTTTTTGAATAGCTCATGCCAAAGAAATATTAGACCATCAACAATGTGTTCACGGGGCCGCGGGGATGACTGCTCTACATTTCATAAACAAAACACACGTTATAACTATGAAAACAGGAAGAAAACAATGCTTATAATGCCAAAAGACAATGCAAGATATACCATCCTTTCACAGTTATAATACCTCCAACAGCTGCAACCCAACGGCAACCTTATTATATCAACAATAAAGACCACAGTGATTTTGACAGACTTGACAGTTGTAGCAATCCAAGAGGAACCTTATTGTCACGAGATAAAACTCACTTTAATATTTACAGTGATGCAAAATTAAAGGTATAATATAGTCGTGAATGGACTGTACCTCCTGATGGTAAGGTGGTGGCATGATTTGGTACTACTCCATTCACACACAACTATTTTGAGTCAATTTTAGACATACATTTTACTATTATAAAATACGTTGTGAATTACGAGGTTGTGGGTTAAAATCCGGGCGAGTATTAATGTGACTTTTTCAACTCATATGTATAGACCCCAGCACATCAAGCTACTACAATCTTTCTTTAATAGATTTTCAACGTTATTGCTAAATCATAAGGTTCAAAGTTGATTGGGAAAATTTGACAGTTTCGGGTAGCTTGATGTGCTGGCGTCTGTACTTTTCTAATTTTATCTTGGACATTACTTACATCGGTAAAGGAAAAACATCGTTAGGAAACCTGGATTTATAGTTAATAGAAGTCTGAAATCGCCAAACCGTCTTGAGCAAGCGTGGTGATCAGCGTCAGACAGCATCTGTCTGGTATTAATGCTGAAATGAACCTTTTTGGCGCAGCCGTGAGGCACACACTATTGTAGTCTGAAACATTATTTTTTATTTTTTTAATAATTTAGTATTTTGTGTTTCACGAACTGTGTCCAAATAAACATTTTTCTTTCTATCAATGCTCGTGCTTTCTCTGTATGAGATGAGACCTTTGCCCAGTAGTGGGACAACCGAAAATATCGTCATCATCATCTGCCTAGCCTTTCTATGCCCCCAACTATGTTGGGGTTGGCTTCCAGTCTAACCGTATGCAGCTGAATACCAGTATTTTACATGGAGCGGTTGCCTATCTAAAATCCACAACCCAATTACTGGGTAAATCGATATCCCTTGGTAAGACTGGTTGTCAGATTTACGGGCTTCTGACGACCCGTCACGACTGCCAAAGATCCACGAATGACAGCCGGGACTAACGGCTTAATGCTTTCCGAGGCACGGAGGGGTCTTGGTATGTAAAGATAGTCACCCATCCACAGACCAACGGCGGCAAGCGTAGCTGTATTAGTGGGACAATAATAGACTGGTATTATTATTATAATTTATAAAATCACGTGAGATTTTATAATTATATTATGCGTCACTTGAATATAAATATAAAGTAGCTACGCCTCATAATGTTATGGCTTTTATTTTTATTTTTAAAGCATAAGTTGTCAACATTTTTATAGGTTTTAAGTCTAATTTTTATTGCTTTAGGTTAATCTCGTTTTTGTTTATTAACAAATCAAATCATAATTACCATAAAGTTTTAAACAACAAAAATAATGGTTTTGACCCTAAGCCCGAGTGTTTGTTGCCTTACGATCTCATTATTACTACGTCATTGTGAAATGTAAGTTAATTACTCTTTATTGAGGTTGTTAGGCACACACCGCTGGCGAGTATAGCCCGATTCAAACTTTATAGCGGCTCTGGAGTGGGGTTGTTCCACTGCGCTCCAGGAATCCATTCCACTGAGCTCCAAAATAAAATATGTAGAGTCAGCATAAAAGGCAAACCATAAGTTGTTTGTTATACACGAATATAAATTTCGGTAGTATTTTTTTTACCGCGTATATCGTGTGTCAAAAATTTTCAATGCCATTTCGCACTTTATGGCCCTACCTAGTGTGACTGAATAAACATATTTGATATGCATTTTTGTCTTTTTTTTATGATATTTAATATAATGTTTCATGCTTAATTTATTTTTTTGCTAACTCTACTCACTATGTCTTGGAGCGCAATGGAATCAATGTTATGAGAACAATGGGTTTTGGAGCGCAGTGGAACAACCCCTGGAGTGCGCTACTCGCTGCGCAATACCGCACCTCTCACTCCCGCTGATACGTGAATTTGTTACTGCGCAGCGACTCGCCTCATATTCTGAGCCACCATAAGGTTTGAATCGGGCTGTACTGGTTTGTCGCAGCGATGAGAGCTATCAAAGAGAGTACCTACTCGCTCAGCGATGACGTATGGTTAACAGCTTAGCAACAAGAATACTGGTTTTTAAGATTTATGGTGACATTTAACCTTTTAACCGCCCGACTTCATATTAGTTGCCGTGCCCCCAGCGCCCGAAAAAAAAATACCTGATGGAATACAACGTAATTAAATAAAAAAGCAGATTAAACGAGCTGTGGTATTTGGCCGTAAATATACGACCCTGGCGAAATGGACACGAAAATATCCGACAAGGATTAATCCGGCGTAAGAGGTTATAAGGTTAAAATTCAAACATTGTTTTTAAAATCCACTTAAACTGTATTTCAAATTCTTAATTTAAAATTTGAAGTTAATTTGAGCGGTTTAAAATTTGTTTTGAAAACCTGAGGGGCAACTCTCGTAATTTTAAGAACGTTCACAGTCTGATCTCAGTCTCAATCTGTCAAAAATACCTCTAATTTCTCTACATTTTGACCAGTTTTTGACATTTGCTTGTCGCCGAGATGAGACTGCGACTAGATTTTGAACGTTTTAAATTACGGACCTTCAGTTGTTTACATTTAGGTAGAATATACACGAGCCTCTTTTTGGCGTGTGTTCCTCGTGTGTGACATCGATTTCCAAATAATTCCCATATTGATTTCTTTTATTTTTTTATATTTGCTTATTTTGCAATCAGTTTTTAAAACTATGAGCGGATGAGTTGTAGGAATATCTGGCACGGAAGAAGTACTCCTCATCAGGAGCAACTCTCTTATTAGTAATGCAGCTCTCTACAAGTTTATCTATTCCCTACATTTTGTAGGTTGAGCTGGAAGGTGCTGATCCACGCGTCATAGTCGTGAACGGGCGCCGTCGGTTGAGACTGGTCATCTCTTAAGAGCCTATACTACCTCAAATGGCTTAGCGTGATCCTCCGATATGTCGAAAATACTGCACCATTAATTTTGAAATAAATATATGGTAAAGTTGAGGATTAATGCTAAGTCTTATGTTAGACGAAAACACGATTCCATAAAATTTTCTCGATAGAAAATAAATCCAAAGTTACCTCTAACCCGAACAATAAACCGCTGGTATTCAAAAAATACTTCAAATTAGATCATGAAACTTTGCATACTAACTGAACTTACTTTAAAGCAGGTCTTATGTTATTTACTTTTTTATAATTACCATTATTTTCACTGTAAAAAACAAATACCTAAACTATTGGCGCTGCCTGCCGCCCAGCACCGCACTCTGTCTCGCTCTCACTCAGTCAGCAAGCAGTATCGTATGAGCGAGATAAAGAGTGAATTTTACAGGTAGTAAAGGCTCTTAACTGCCAAGGCTTATTATTAATCTTATATTTTGAATTGTTTCTTCATTTGTGTGTTTTTTTTTTTACATTGTTCTCACATATAGAAGCAACAAGAATAATGTGTCCAGGATTTTGTAATATTATCTTGATTTAAAAGAGTGTCCATGGAGTTTCTTGCCCGTTCTTCTCCATAGAGATCTACGCTTTGGAATGGGCAACTAGCTTCAACTTTCTGACTAACTGACCGATTAAGTATTTAATTTTGACAATTCAAAAGTGCCTGTACATGGTTTAATTGAAATAAATGCTTTGAGTTTTTTAATTGTAGGATGTTGCGTGTTTTGAGTCTGCTGACTTGAGTTGGTTGTTGTTGTAGTTGGGGTGTCTCTCCAGTCCGGACTTGTACTTTTGCGAGCATGAACTTACTTATTTCTTCCTTGACCGTTTTCATGTACAGGTGTTCGTGAACATCAGCATTCCTAATAAACCACAGCGAATCGATATCTCGACACTTCCTACGTATAAGATGTTGTTCTGAGTTCTCTGAATCATGTTGATATTTGAGCCACAAGCGGAGCCCCACAGTTGGATGCCGTAAGTCCAGATGGGTTTTAATATGGTCTTATAGATCAAAACCTTATTGTCTACGGACAGTTTGGAATTCCCACCCAGGAGCCAGTAATCCAGTATATTGCCTTTGTATCTAAAGTCGACCTCTTTTCGTTTTGTTTCGATGTATTTCCATTACGTCAGTCGCTGGTCCAGATCACAGATATAGATACACCTAGATAACGCAAGGGCAACTACTTCGCGTGCCAAAAATCGCACTAGCTTACGTTCAAAAATCGTAAGCCTCCACTTTCGCGCTCAGTCCTGTGTACTGCTGGCTGGGTGAGCGTGAACGAGAGCGCGAGCTTGTGACGTCATAGTAGGTAGTCAAAAAATGGCACGCTTGGTTTTCATACAGTTCGTGATACTTGCGTTATCTAGTTCTATCTATATCTGTGGTCCAGATGCATACCAAGGTATTTGACGCAGTCGCTTTGTGGGAGTAAAAAAAAATGTTGATTTCTTAAAAATACTATTCGATACGCTGATCGTCTTTTTCCGGTTTGCCTCATTGGTCTAGTCGTCGCAAGAGCATGCAGAGGTCCTGGATTCGATTCTCGAGTCGGGCAAAGTGTAACACCCAACTCTTTTTATTGAAAATATATTTTGCTTTCTCTTATAAAATCTGTCATTAATAATGATTAAAACAATCTCGTCATCAAAAGCGAGAATATTGCGAAAAGCAACGAAACTACATCATTTGAGGTACGCGAAGCCTTCCATTTACGTAACCATGGTGGAACAAAAATATAAAATTAATACATCAGCTGTTTTGTCATTTAATTCGACAACGCTCATTATAACTAATGAGATTCATAAAGGTACATGATAAATACATAGCGCCGAATAGCTGCCCTGTAGTTATTTTGTACTAGTACTTATTCCCGAGTTTGTTTAAAAACTTTCGTACTATTTTGTTCAGCATTTCTGTGTACAGACGCCAGCACATCAAGCTACCCGAAACTGTCAAATTTTCCCAATCAACCTTGAACCTTATGCTTTAGCGATAAAGTTGAAAATCTATTAAAGAAATTTGACAGATTGTAGTTTCTTGATGTGCTGGCCAGTCTGTACAACCTGCAAGGATCTTTTTGCGCACGAATGACGTTGAAAGGGGGGGCGCTGTTGGTAAACAAATTGAGATACTATTTTTTTCTTCATTTTTTCTCGAGTAGTTTTGAAATAGAAAGAAAGAAAAAGTATTTATTGCGACTCGTACAGGAAGATCACAAACTAAACTAAACACAGTAAAAAATAAAAAACCAAGTTATAAGTATAACAAAAAGTAACAAAAAGAAAAATGAGAGAAACTCCTACACGAGGCCAAAAGGCTCCTATCTAAGCATGATGCTGCGACATTTAAAAAATAAATGTCGTGTGTGAGCAGGTCCACCCTCTAGTGCCCGCTTATCGTTGATCTATGGGACACGTTGTATAGTATACTCAGAGACGTGTATTGTTCAGCAAACTGACTGTCAACTAAAATTTTCCGCTTATTCAAATCACGAAAATGTGATAATTTACAATTTATCGGAAATGTTGAAATGGCTATAGCAAGGTTTCATCTGCTAAACAAAACATTTAATTTCCCTGACTGTAGGTAAATGCCATCTTTGTTAGTTGTAATAAGTTAATAACATTCCAAAAAAAAACTATCTATAAAAATTATATAAAGAAATGTCAGACAGACAAATAAAAATCAAGTAGGTATTTTATTCTTCGACCCGCAAAAGCCTTCTTGACGATGTCAAGGTCTCACAAACACCTCCCGAGGTCTTCACAAAAAAACTTTTGTTGTGCGAATTAAAACTGCTAAAGTATTCGTATAATAAAATTGTTTCTAAATGGATAATCTCCTACTCATGAAGCAGACTCGTGGTTGACTGACGACGCATAGCTGACAGAAATATGAAATCAACGAGAGTGGCATGAAATGATTTGCGTTATGCCCAAGGAGTGCCAATGGGACCCTATTACTAAGTTCACAACGGCTGTATGTCGATGGGCTGTATCTTTCCATTCGGAAAAAAATTACATACAAACATATAAAATTTCATCCGCCACGAATTTTCAAAATTCCTGCCTTAACACTCACACTTTGATATACAAGGTAGTCTTGTGCAAAGGGTTTTGAAGGTCTGTGGCGTACCTATCTGTTCGCCATTTTGATTTTTTTCAAAATGGCAGCCATTCGTGCACCCTACATAAATCGATAGCTGACATCAATGCAAACGGAAAATATAATAGGACAAAACCCAGTAAAGCGATTTATATAGGCTTCATGAGTGGCCGCCATTTTGAAAAAAAAAAAAAAAAAAACAAGATGGAGCGTCGGTAGGTACGCCAGGCTCCATTTTAAATTATTCAATCCCCTTTCATACTTCTAGACCCAGTAGTTTAGGCTGTGCGTTGTCTATCAGTGAGTTTAAGATTTTAAGGGGACTACATGATCTAAAGCGCAGTCACTGTTGGACTGCATAGAAAAGAAAGAGAAGCGCGATAACACAACGCTGGTAATTTATTGCAAAATATGAAGCAATTATCTGTTTTCAAAAATGATATTGTTTGGACTAAAAAATTAAAACATTAGTGCTTTAGTATGTTGCTTGTAGAATAATCTGAAAAAAAAAATCAGAATGATTGTATGTGTATTAGTATGGTTTTTATTGCAAAAAGAAAGCTTGTAGAGGTATCTTCATGATTTTCTTCTATCACATCAAATTAGTTGTATTATGTTTTCAAAACACTCTCTACCTAGCATATATCCTGAAGAACATCACATTTTTTTCTGATTTTGTTTACTGTAGTCGATCATATACTTTTAGGCAATCTAAAACTTGCGTTTTTTGCATTTAGGTCCTGTAAACCCCTTAATTAGATAGATATCTTTGATTATTAGGTACAGTTTTCCAAAAAAATCACGTTCTTCCTTGCCTGTCATAGACCATCAATCATAGTTGGAGGAAATCCTCTTCCGTCTCTAATTAAGCAAACAAATTATGTACACACTTTTATATATTCAATCATTAGCTTTTGGCAAAATACTTCGATTCTGAATCATCGGCGTTACGTCATCTTGAGTGTTGAAGAACGACTATTCGGTGAATCGGAATATTTACCTTAACAATATAAGTAATGATTACTTAGTTGAAATAGTTAATTTGAGTATTGTGATTTCGGAAGTCGTCAAATGTAGAAGAATGACACAATAGGCTAACGCGAGACATACACCTTGTGACGTCATCGACCGAAATAAGCTCTTACGTCATCGGCCAAAGTCATCCAATCGAAGCAAACAAGATGTAAAAGAAAGTCAGTACGTAGTTATCGGACGTCATCAGATGATGTTGGTTGATCCATCCACGAAGACGCGCCCCACTCTTCTTACTAATCGCTAGTGGTTATCGCTAGTTAATTCCGCTAGTGTTTTAGTTTTTTGATACACACTAATTACCCACTAATAAGTAAATACTGTGTATCGACAAAACTAAAACACTAACGGAATGTTGCACACTTGTACTGTAAGCGATTAGGAAGAAGAGTGGGACGCGTCTTCGTGGATTGCGCTATCTGTAGTGCTCAACCTGTCATACATATTATTATAGTGCACACTTCGAACCTCATTTCTCGGATTAGGATTGAATGCAGTACGCAAGCAGTAGGGTCTGTTTCATATAAGAAGTCCCACGGTAATATAAGTGGGACTAATTATTATTATACAGGCTGGCCGAAAAAATAAAATTTAGGTCTTTCGTATCGTGGGGTATCCGAATCATCCCCATGTATGTTCCGCGACTTTTTATAGTTTTGAGAGTCTGGCGCATTCTTGAGGCCTACTTAGGAACCATGAAGTCACCTGTTTAGATTTTGTTTAAATTTAAAGTTGAAAAGAAGCTGATTATTTTATGCAAGTACTAGCTAATCATGAAGATTCAGTTTCAAAAGAAAATCATGACAGTCTTCTATTTTTTTTTAGATTTTTTTTTAAAAATTGGTCTGGTCGAAAATTCTGAAAAATTTAGAATAGATTTAGATAGATTTTTTAAAAGTCGCGGAACGTGATTCGTATATCCCACGATACGAGGGACCTAAATTTTATTTTTTGACGTCAATATTCCGGCCACCTGTATAGTTAGCAACGTTTCTACAACAACTCTCCTACCTCATATATCTTTCTCTATTTAAAAGAATGTGCATCTTATTAACCAGTGCCAGCTATATGATGTCGAAATAAATAAATAAATCAGTATTTATGAATCCGTCGCACGACAGTGGCGCCGCGTCTACGAGACTTCTTCCGTTAAAACGAGGGCTTTACAACTGTTGTTTCTTTTTTTAGGTAAGCAAAAAGGTTGCTACTTTAAGGATTTAGATATAGTACTACCATTCAATACAGTGTTACCGAGGCCTTATTGTACGATGATAGAATGCACCCCTCAAGCGATGGAGTATACTAAGTAAGTCATAATAGTAAAGCTGTTGACACACTGACTAAACTCTTAAAATCAAAATGTTTAGATCTGTAGACCATTTTTTATTTTATTAAGTACCTGGTATTGACAGGCCTACGCTGTCCTTCCATACCTACTGTAATTTAAAATCATTGTAAAAGCCAATTATTTTTAAAAGAGTAACCGTGGAGTTCCTTGCCGGCTGTTCTCCATAGTAAACGACCTATTGGAACCGTGCACCTAGCTTCTGACGTTTCATAAGTGTAGGTTTATGTGAAATAAAATTATTTTTATTTTTGATTCATTTCCAGATGCGACAAGGAGAAAATAACTGATCCAAGGTGCAAAATAATTGATTTGAAATACGGGTCGAGGTACCCACAATGTTGTCTTCGGTTCAAATGTTTTAAAAACTGAAACTAAATGTTCTAAAAATAAATATTGCAACAAACTTCTATCTTGTTTTTTTGAAGTGAAAACTTATGTAGGCGCGTTGGGCATTTTTTGAGATGGGATGGGAATTCGCGCCACTGTTACTGTAAGCGACACCGCTTCGGATGTGTTCGGCTGTCCTCGGGATGTACTCGGTTTTAATGTATATCCGATATGTCAGCGAGTGATGGCAAATTATTCTGTTTGTGTTTTGTTTTCACTTCTGTCGGCACTCCCGGAGAGCCACTGTTTTTTTTTTAATTGCCATATATCAAGTCTTACTTTTAAAGTAAACCCCAGCCAACAGCATTCATCATCACCATCTTCCTATACTTATCACTTATCCCATTTTACTTGTGGTCAGCGCCACATGTTTTCTTCTTCCATTCTTCCCCGTCAACCTTCACGTTATCATTTACTCCCTATTCTTTCATAATCCATCCATCTTTCAACTCCAACTGCATTGTTATTGTGAATTTTATATAATTTAGCTTTCTACAAAGAGCTTCGTTGTGGCACTGTAGTAACAGTCCCGATAATAAGTTATGTCAACTTTTGTTGAATTGATTTAAATCAATCTATGTACAGGGTTATTGGAAAAACACCAACAACCTCTTAAGAGGTCATTGTACTCATCATTATGAACAACTTTTACTACGAGACCAAACATGAAATCGCGAAAAAAAACCAGCTGTTCCCTACATTTTGACGAGTTATACGAACATAAATGTAGTCTAACTTAACAGATTCTTACTGTGTTTCTTTTATTAGTTTACATTTCCTTAATCTAGCTTTTGTAGTCTGCCGTGTGTTCGAACTTTGACGAGGTCACTGCCTGTATAATTTATTGTGTACTTTCCTGTACTGTGTATTTTCCTCAAGAACTAAGGAGCGTATACATTTGTAACGTTTAAATGGACTTCTTGGCTGATCATGTAAAATATTATCAAATGTATATCATGTGTGTAATCTATCTATAATATTCACATAGGTAGGTACCTATAACGAAGTCTCGTGACGTAGTTCAATAATTTAGTGTGCATAAATTTTTTGTTACAACAATGACAACGGCAGCTTAGAATGAAGTTCAGGACAATCAATCCTTGATTGTGCTATTTTCACTAGGAACCGAAAGTCTGATATATTTCTCCGAGTTACAAGTGGAAGTTAGTGAAATCGAGCGCATCGTTCATTGTAACTCAGATGAGGGATTTTAAGTTTATAACTTAAGTAACTGGTGAATTTCCCTTGTATTCGTTCCAATCTGTCTGAATTCACTGCATACACACGTGAACAGACCATTATACGCGTAAAAAACACAGCAAGGTATGCAACATATATTATTGATATGCATTTATCAGTAGCGTGCCAGAGGTTAACTGTGTTTTTGCAACCAATTGAGTAGGATCCGTATATAAACACAGACGTTCCAAATATTCTTCAGTCCAAGAGTAATCGTCAGCTGCAGTGTCTGTATTCTAGTAATCATGTGGAAGATAATAAGTCTATCTGCTCTTCTATTCGTCGCTCAGGCAGCGGATATACATGATTTCTACGGAGACTGGATCCACGTCGCTTTTTATCCAGTTGCTACCTATGTCCCTGTTTGCATACGCTACAGTTTCGCTAAAAGCACAGACAATGTGCAATGTGTCTATGATGATGGAAGAAATGAAACTTTACTTCAAGTCTCTGTGATGACAGTAACTGGAGATACAAAGAGCAGTCACAAGCTCGTGATGAGAGTGGTAGATACGCCTGCGGAAGTGATGCCGGCGTTGAACATCAGCGTCAAATGTGGTGACAAGGTAGTTAGTGTTATTGATCGTGCTGTTGCAAGGTTGGTGAACGAAGACTACTTCATTTTGTATAGTAATATTCCGCCGTCCATGGAATATACTCGCAGTGCGATAGAACAGAATTCAGCAATACTTTTTGGAAGAAATGTCGTGTCTGCAGAGAAATTATATAATGTTATGATGAGTATTGAAGATCTCAAGAACAGACGAGGAGCCCAGATGTGTGGGACAGAAAATTATGGTGGATTCAAGAGTACTGAAAATGAGGTTGGTAATTAATGACTAACCGGTCAAGCGTCGCGGTTCGCTCAATTGTGTCTCATTAGCGGCGCTTGACAGATTAAAGTAGAAATCATTGCTACATGACTGAATAATGTCTCCAATGAATGCCTCCTTAACATTTCCTTAACATATTTCCTTAACATATTCCTTAACATATTCCTGTATTGCATAAAAATAAACGTTGATTGGTGTTGAATAACTTATTTTGGTTGAGTCAAAAGTTTTTCTTGGTATATTTATTAATCCCAAATTACACGGGGCAGCACACATGAATACAATTGTCTGATAAGGATTTCGTGACGATGCTATCAATATGACTTCTGAAGTTAACTTTGTCGTCCATGATGACACCAAGATCTCGAACTTCATTTACAGATTCTAATAATGTTCCTTGTATATTGTATGAAACAGGGCTAGATTGTCTTTTCCTACTGAATCGAATGTGGCTACATTTTTGTACGTAAGTTTTTTTTTTAATTTTCGTGAGTCAAAAGTTTTTCTTGGTATAAATACTAAACCCAAATTACACAGGGCAGCACACATGAATACAATTGTCTGATAAGGAATTCTAGCAGTAATTGAAACATCCAATAAACATATTTCCAACACACTGATATAAATCAGGACATAAACATTAAACGGCTGTCTAATCGCTAAAAGTTGTTTCTTCTAGACAATCACGACCACCAAACGCCCGGCTCCTGTGTAACCGATCAATATTATATTATCTTTAGTTGGGAGTTCCATCACTCGTCACTAGATGGCATTACTGACTATAAGACATTCAATCCAATAAAAATATGTAATTTTTTTTTCCTATAAAAATCAAGTAAAGCAACTATTTTTTTTGTTTGTCTGTACATTTCAAATGTGTGTATTAACATTTCTAGGGGCTACAACTTATTACTTATTCGTAGGCTACAATTGCTGCAATTATGAACGTTTCTTTATACGCAAGTTAGTGTTGCTACTCCCACGCGAACGGAGTCGCGAGCGCAGAGTATCACATGTCATGTTTATCATTATAGGTCAAAGTTTATTACATCCGAAATTAAACACAGTCACATGAGTGATCTTTTAAGCATTTAACCATGTGGCAAAAATAGTTTTATCTACACTCCTAACCGTCATTCAAGCAAAAGGTATACAAAATGTCTACGGGGACTGGATGATGGTTGCTCTAAATATATCCACCTTCTGCAAATGAACCAGTTTGCATCAAATGTATATTATCATGTGTGTAATCTATCTATAATATTCACATATGAC
This sequence comes from Amphipoea lucens, assembly GCA_947508005.1. NCBI lineage: Eukaryota > Metazoa > Arthropoda > Insecta > Lepidoptera > Noctuidae > Amphipoea > Amphipoea lucens. The sequence goes on along the minus strand of OX382369.1, from coordinate 5,866,057 downwards.
ATAGGTTACTATTATGAAGTCTCGTGACGTTGTTCAATAATTTAATGTGCATATATTTTTGTTACAACAATGACAACGTCTCAACACAGTGCCATGTCGTTATCATAGTGTATTTTTCATTGAAACGACACAAATATGGAAGCAACACAGTTCTTTACATGACATGACATGTCAAAGAAAAGTTGATGTCTTCCAAAATATTATCACAAAGTTACAGATACTTTTTTTTTTATTGTGTTTGGGTGGCTTACAGCTATCAAACACAGAAGTAGTAGTGAGGCAATTGGCGACAAGCTATTTAAAAGCCTATTGTATAGCCAAAAGAGTATTGTTGTACACATTTTCAAATTGACTAACTATTCACTAACCATACAACTAAGTATAACATTAAATTTACATTAAGTACTTGTTTTGTTGGCAAATGCATGAGCAGCTGCTAATAAAGTGTATCAGAAACAATATTATACTGTTTACATACAACTGTAGTAATGGACGCTGAGCTACTTGCAAACAAATCGATGGAAGGGTGTTTATTCTTAACAATTCGGTTAAAAACTTTGACTAAGCGAATCATAATATAAGAATTGTTACGGTAAACTGTGTGAGCATAAGGAGCATGAAGAAGATTTCTCAAACGAGAATGCCGAGTTGGAACATTCAGAGACAGCTTAGAAAGAAGTTCAGGACAATCAATCCTTGATTGTGCTATTTTCACTAGGAACCGAAAGTCTGATATATTTCTCCGAGTTACAAGTGGAAATAAGTGGAATCGAGCGCATCGTTCATTGTAACTCAGACTAAGATGAGGAATTATAATTAAGTTTATAACCTAAGTAACTAGTGAATTTCCTTTCTATTAATTCCAATCTGTCTGAATACACTGCATACACACGTGAACAGACCGATATACGCATAAAAACAGAACAAGGTTTGTTACATATATTATTGACATGTATTTATCAGTAGCGTGCCAGAGGTTAACAGTGTTTTTGCAACCAATTGAGTAGGATCCGTATATAAACATAGACGTTCCAAATATTCTTTAGTCCAAGAGTAATCGTCAGCTGCAGTGTCTATATTCTAGTAATCATGTGGAAGATAATAAGTCTATCTGCTCTTCTATTCGTTGCTCAGGCAGCGGATATTCAAGATTTCTACGGCGACTGGATCCAGGTCGCTTTTTATCCAGCTGCTGACAAAATCCCTGTGTGCCTACCCTACAGATTCGCTAAAAGCCCCGAAAATGTGCAATGTACCTATGATGATGGAAGAAACGGAACTTTAGTTCAAGTCTCTATACTGACAGCAACTGGAGATATAAAGGGCAGTCTAAACCTCGTGGTGAGGGTGGTAGATACGCTTGCGGAAGTGATGCCAGCGTTGAACATCAGCGTCAAATGTGGTGACAGTGTTAGCGAACGTGCTGTTGCAAGGTTGGTGAACGAAGACTACTTCATTTTGTATGGTGATATTTCGCCGTCCAAGGATTCTACTCGCAGTGCGATAGAACAGAATGCAGCAATACTTTATGGAAGAAAAGTCGTGTCTGCAGATAACTTACATAATGTTATGATGAGTATTGAAGATCTCAAGAACAGACGACACGGTCTGATGTGTGGGACAGAAAATTATGATAGATTCAAGAGTACTGAAAATGAAGTTGGTAATTAATTATTAAAATATAAATCATTGCTACGTGACTGAATAATGTCTCCAATGAATGCCTCATTAACATTTGTCCATATTCCTGTATTGCTTAAAAATAAACGTTGATTCTTAGTATTGACTGACTTATTTTCGTTGAGTCAAAAGTTTTTCTTGGTATAAATACTAATCCCAAATTACACGGGGCAGTACACATGAATACAATTGGGATAAGGTATTCTAGCAGTAATTGAAACATTTTATAAACATATTTCCAATACACTAATACATATAAATCCGGACATACACATTAAACGACTGTCTAATTGCTACAAGTATTAGTACATTTATCTATGGCTAAAAGTTGTTTCTTCTAGACAACCACGACCACCAAACTCCCGGCTCCTGTGTAACCGATCAATTATTATCTTTAGTTGGGAGTTCCATCACTTGTCACTAGATGGCATTACTGACTTTAAGACATTCGTACCAATAAAAACGTGTACTGTTTTTTTATCTAAAAAAATCAAGTAAGGCTACTGTTTTTGTTTATGTAATAAAAATTCTAGGGACTACAACTTATTACTTATTTGTAGGCTGCAACTGCTACAATTATGAACGTTTCATTATACGCAAGTTAGTGTTGCTACTCCCACGCGAACGGAGTCGCGCACACAGAGTATCACATGTTATGTTTATCATTATAGGTCAAAGTTTATTACATCCGAAATTAAACACAATCATGACACATGCCTCAGTGTTTGAGCTACTTTAGATCAGTGATCTTTTAAGCATTTAACCATGTGGCAAATAATAGTTTTATCTACACTCTTAACCGTAATTCAAGGAAAAGGTATACAAAATGTCTACGGGGACTGGATGATGGTTGCTTTATATCCACCTTCTGCAAACAAACCAGTTTGCATACGGTTCTCGTTCGCTCAAAGCCCTGTAAGTGTGCAATGTATGTATGCCGATGGAAGAAAAGCAAATTCAGTGCAAGTTTCCATGATGACAGAAACTGGAGAATTATTGGAACGGTATTCGATGCCGATGATGGTAGTTGATACACCTGCAGAAGTGATGCCCGCGTTGAACATTGGCTGCAAATGCGGGAAAGAAGAAGTCAATGATCACGCCGTTGCAAGGTTGGTGGACGACAATTACTTCGTTATGTATCACTATGTCCCGCCATCTACCGGAGCTACTAGTACTAACAAAGAACAGAACGCTGCGTACCTTTTTGCAAAGATAATTGTGTCTGAACCGAAATTATTTGACGTTATGACAAGCATCGAAGATCTGAAAGAAAGAGAAGGAGCTGTAATGTGTGCGGTAGAAAATTATGGTGGGCCCAAGTGATGAAAATCTTGTGCTGACTTTGATATTACGTTTGTGATAGAGTATTTGGTAATAAGGTCTTTGCTGCCATTAACATTTATTGTGCTGATCAGACTGTAAGTAATACGACTTGTGCGGAGTGACTTATTTTTGTTGACTATGCAAAACTACATGATTAATAATAATGATCGATTTAACAGAAACGTTCGTTTTATTACTGATTCTTGATCTAATGGCAATTTATCATAATTATATAATGAGTAGAATTTGAATCTTACCAAGTACCAATAACAGTGTTACTAAATGTCAACTTTGCTAATTTTTCCGCAGTTAGTAGGTAAAAGATTACATGCTCTGTGTTAGTAGGTATAGACGCCAGCACATCAACCTACTACAATATGTCAAATTTCTTTAATAGATTTTCAACTTTGTCACTAATACATAAGGTTCAAAGTTGATTGGGAAAATTTTTACAGTTTTGGGTAGGTTGATGTGCTGGCATGTGTACAGTGCGACCGACGAGAGGATGTTTTATTGGCACCTGTCAGTCTCATACAAATGAATACGTGTTTTGAGAATAATTATGATCCTTATTAGCTAATAGAATAGAATTGTCGCACTGACGGTCGTCAGGAACGCATTCTTTTGACGGCCAGACGATAAGAGAGTTGGATATTTATATTAGTACCGAAGGTCGAAGGCCTGAGTTGTGTTGCTTTGCTCGCTCCGCTCGTTCGGCCCTCAAGCGCAAGCGGCGTTCCTGTGTTCCAGTTTGCAGAGTATGACAACGGGTGTAATAACAACATTTCAGCTTTAGGAAGGCATCGCACCCATGATGTTCTTGGTAGATTACAGAAGTCCAAGGACGGCGATAAATACTTACCATTATGTGATCCGCCTGTATGTTTGCCGCCAAAGAAGATAATAATTAAAAGAAATGGGTATTCACTATATTTTAGTTCTTATATTTATGAAATTCTAGGTAGACAACACGAAGGACAGCGACGAGTGGCGGTTAGTATTTCGAGTTCACGTTCGAAATCAAGAGTGCGTGGCATACCTACTTTTATCCTCATAGAAGGACGCGTCCCACGCACTGTTTTCGTTCCCGGAAAGAGAAAGGGAGTCTACAACGTCCACAGACGCGAGGAACACTATGCTCTCCACACGCCTGCGCCATAAGGTATAGGTAGTTCATGAGAAACTTCATACAAATATTTGGGTGTAACTAAGACAAATGTAGACTATAATAAACATTTCATAGAATAAACTTTTTAATAAAGAATACCTTTCACATTGTTACTTATTAATAACTTATGGGTATAATTTGGATCGTTCATAAGATTCACTATAGTATAACAAATCCCTTTTTCTTCCACGCAATTTTTCAATACCCTTTATATCGCGGAGCAGTTTAACATATTACGGCACAAATTGCTTCGCGAATAATTAGGTATAGTCCTGATCCTGTTTGGTACGAGTACCTAGATCCTATGATTCGATACAGGATCTCTAAAGAAGTTGTCGTCTACAAATCTGGCAACTCCGTGGGTCGTCGTATATTCTTCGGCTTCAAAATTGCAGCGGACGTTCAACGCAGGCTCACTTTAGCAGGAATGGTGCATTCTCGTTTGTAACCCGCTTTATTTTACACAGTCCTGTGAACGGAGTTCGCGTCATATATGGCAGCTGTACTAGTAGTAAATGTTTGGCATAATTTACAATCACATACTTTTGAATCACTTGGACGCCACACAGTTCTGACGCGAACTCCGTTCATTAGTATTGAATTTCTGATTTTCATCATCTACTTTTGCTGTTGCCTGCACTATTAAAGACAATTAGGTATTGCATTTTATCTTGGTATTTTGTCTAATACTTGCGTTTTTATAAATGAAATAATTGTATGTATAATTGTATAGGCCTTTGCCCTGCAGTTCACATCACAGGCTAATAATAATAATAATAAATAATTGTATAGCCACTGTAACCCCGTCAAAGTTCGGATACTTTCGTTTGCAACTTTCCCTTTAGCATATTTTTTTTCTGTTTTCTTGTTCATTTCGTAAACACACAAAGAGATTCAATGTTATCATCAGTAACATTTATTTTTCCAACTAGCACTTTTGTTATATTTTGACATTACTATTAAAAAAATTATAAACAATTATTTTTTGGGATGAAGTTGATCATATATTTCTCGGGTACACAACCGTGACCAGTCCCTGTCTTTTAGTTTCTCAATCTGTGTAATTTCTTGCTCTAATTTTGAAGCACTTGGCAATTTGCGCGCCATCAAGAAAACTAGGATGTCGTTTGTGTTCGTTGTCACATAACCTAATATGTAGTTTTCGTTCACAATTTCAATAACACTTCGATCACTAGATGTATAGTTTGCATAACTGCAAGATACATTTACGAGTGGCAGATCACCGACATTGTCAACGACCAACACAGGTACTGATAGCACTACTGGCTTAATATTCACAATGCTAGGCTGGACGGGGCGTTCGCGTTCTAGCAACCTTACATGCATTAGTGTGCAATTTGATCCATCTGAACAGGAGCACTCAATGTTTCGTGGGTCTTCCGAAAAGGCAATGGCTCCGCACGCAGGTTCAGTTATGACATCATTTGGGTACACCGACACAAACGAGTAATTTCCATAGATGTCGTTTAGACATGCTCCTTGCTCGATACTGAGCAACGTTGATAGAATGATTGCTTTCCACATTTTGAGCACTGTATTATTGTTAGAAACGAGCGGTGTATCTCCTTGTCAACTTTACACTAAGGATGATAAGGATGTATTACATCAAGACGTGTGTGACAACTGAGTGAGCACTTAACTTTTGCCATTGAAATTTTCGATTTAATGATTCGCTACATGCGATTCTTTCGATTTGGGCTGTTTAACAATAGACTGGTTATCATAAGAAGAAAAGGAAATGGAACAATAAGAAACAAGGATATTTGACAAGGAACATAGTTTTATAATGATGTGGAAATAAAAATGATTGTGAAATATACAGAATCCCATTAAAATAGATGGACAAATTTTAACACAGCGCTTAGTACGTCTATCCAAAGATATCCAAGCAAAAAAAAAGAAACACTGATTAAAGTGATTATATTTTGACCTAAAATAATAAATTGCCGGCACATTAGTGCATTTTCGTTAGCTGATTATTTTTCTTGTAAGTATCTAATGCATTTTTCTTGTATATTTTTTTTACCATCGTCCTTATTTTGGTGGTCTGAATGATTTATAAAAGTTTCTAAGTTTCTCCATCTATTTTAATACAGGAAAAATGTTAACTAGGTAATGCGCAAACTATAACCATGAATTCAGCATTCAGCATTCTAGAAGGCGTAGTCGTCAGTTATCATAAAAAATATCAGCTGTTTCACAGGACCAACAATTTTTTTTATAACCAACGAATTTCTACTTCTAGAATCATCTGCTGAAATCATGCGGGTTTCCTGTATTCTATTCGCTATTCAATTATCAATCGCAGAATTAAGTATTGTTATATTAGCGATATTTTTACTTTGTTCAAAAGTTTTGAGAGGTAACGCAGCCTACTTTTATTATACTCAAGGAAAACACCGGCTATAACGGGTTTATATATGTATATCCTCTTTACCTTCTCAAGTAAAAACCTGCATGCAAAAATAATATGCCGCAAATTGAAACGGGCTTCGTTGGACGAACGCCGAATTTCAAACAACTCGGCAATTTATTTTTCAATCGATCCCCCTCTGTTGCAAAACGCGGCGTTCGTTGCGGCCAAAAAGGTGAACGCTTCGACTATTGATAGGACTTTTTTTTATTTTTTCGCCCCCGTACACAGCTCTGGTTTCAATTTCGAGGAATTTCAGAAACTAAAAATTCGTGTGTGAACGTTATTAATTTAGTGCAGTTATCCAGTTTTTTTTGTGCGCTCCAATGATCTCTATGAATTGGGATTAGATTGCGGAAGTCATAGCTATGTGGTTTTGTTTGCGGGTAGTGTGAGCGTTGGTTGAATAAATTCATTGTATAGTCGGCCTCGTAATTGCTTTATCACCGTCAGCCGATCTATTCTATAAAAATCTCGCCCTGAAAACTTAAGTGAAGTGAGATTGAAGTGACTTGTCATTCCACCTGATGCTCGGGATTGACACTATTGACAACTCACTTTACCTAAGTTTTCATTGTAAGATTTTTACAGAATAGCTCAGCTGTTTGAATGTCACTAACACGTCTATTCAATTCTATTTTTCTAATTGGTGCCGATGTCGACAATTCTGCTAATGTCAAATGTGAATGGAAAAGCAAAAACTTGCATATCATAAAACGACGAATAGACCATTCGTCTATGTGACAGTTAGATTGTCTCAACCTTACATTATTTTATTTTATTTTACCCTTGACTTTGCATCACTGTCAAAATCAAAGTGATGTTTATTTCCGTCACAATAAGGTTACTGTTGGGTTGCTGCCATTGACAAGTCTGTTAAAACCATTAAGTGACCTTTATTGTAGTAAGAATAAGCGCCCTAATTGCATAACACACTATCAATCGGAATCTGAATCATTTTGAAGCAAATTGCTAATCCATTGCTTCATAAGTTCGAAAAATTTATCTGCTCAACACGTAAATAACGCAATGAATGTTGTTGAACTGTCAAAATGAAACCGATTCCGATTGATAATGTGTTACGCAACTGCCCCGCTGGTTGTTATTGGGTTGCTGTTGTCAGAGTTAACGCAATGAATGTTGTTGAACTGTCAAAATGAAACCGATTCCGATTGATAATGTGTTACGCAATTGCCCCGCTGGTTGTTATTGGGTTGCTGTTGTCAGAGTTAAAAAGACTGTAGTGAAGTTTAAATTTGCTGGGAATTTTTGTCAAAAGTGGTAAAGTAATTACAAGGCCGACTATACCTACTACATAGCTGCTGGCATGTTTGGTTAGCTTGGTTAGCTAAAGACATCCTGCAATGCCTTTTACTTTTTATTAGAAGTAATGTGTAGGTACTTCATTTATGCAGTAACAGAAAATACCATCTTTCAAATACCTTATTTCTCTTAAATCATTGTAGCTCCATTGCTTTCTCCTATTTCTTATATTTATTATTATAATAATGTTGCTTGGTAGTTGTTTTTGTTTTTTAATTAAAAACCAAAATTAGACGAAATCGCTGTAAGGAGTTATTGCCGTTCAAGTATTACGTAAGCAGATTTCTTGCAATTATTAACCCACCTCTTCCCCTCGTCAGCAAAAGTAAGCAAAGCTCTTACCCCCCGCCCCCCCCCCATGCTTACGTAAACATTGGTACATGCAATTTTCAATGTGTCCTGGTTTCTTTATTATTATTATTATTTATTTAATTCGAACACATGATTCATATTTTTGTTTATTGATTCATGAGCATCAGTCATAAATCCCAGTAGAATCCCTGAAAATGCTTTTCGTTTTCAAGCATAGACAAGTAGGGTTGCCATGTGTTCAAACCAAAATCGACTAAATTTTGTAGAAAATACGAAATGGTAAAAAAATAAATACTGCTGACGTAATCACTATACAGACCCCCCCATCCCTCATGTCATCAAAAATAAGCAAAGCAAAAACCCCCCCGAACCCCTGTAGTGCTTACGTAATACTCGAATGGCCCCTAAACATTAGTGGAAAAACGACCACGTAATCCGTATTAAAATAAAACGAGTTATTTATAATTCTTCCGTTTCGCAGTATTCAGGTAAAAACATACAGATTTATTGTTATTTGCTGTCACTACGTCACAAAACCAGTAATCGTCTCAATCTCGATGATCACGTCACGGCACGTCATGTTGGCGTCATGTTATGACTTCCATGTCACGAATAAGTAACGCAAAAATATAACACACTAGCTGCGCCCCGCGGTTTCACCCGCGTAAATGTTGATCCCGTGGGAATATGGGGATAAAAAAAAGCTTATACAGGGTGAATTTTTCAAGTGGGCGTGGATGGCCAAATTCTAAAGAGGAATAGCGAAACGTACTCAAAGGAGTCGCGGGCTCGATTTTGATGAAAACTAAAACTGCATCATTGGATTTTTGAAAAATCAATATGTCTAGCCAGGAATCGAACCTGTTGATTTTGAAAAAAAAAACACTATTATTACACCATTCGATAGTGTCCCTAATAAGGATTAAATTCTGGGAAGTAATGACATACGGCAAACTTAGGTAAAATGTTGAATTTTAATAAACTGCTTCTTATTTTAAAGTATTCATACCTACATTAGGTACGTACCTTGTTCGAAATGATGCTCAATATTTTTATTAACACACCCGCAGCGCAGTCACCTTCAGAACATTATGTTCTAAATTCAAATTTCTATTACGATCTTTGGAAAATATTCTAGTGGAATCAATAATAATTATTGTAATGCTCAATGCAGTACAATCCTTGAGACGTTGAATCCAGTTATACATACACATTGTGTTCATACAATTAATCAGTTATGGTTTAATAGGTAGGTAACATAACCCGCTGGCTAAATAATAACAGCCGCACAGGTCAATCCATCAGGTTAAGCTACGCTTGCCGCGGTTGGTCTGTGGATTGGTGACCATCTTTACATACCGAGACCCCTTCGTGCCTCGGAAAGCACGTTAAGCCGTTGGTCCCGGCTGTCATTCCTGGATCTTTGACAGTCGTTACGGGTAGTCAGAAGCTCGAATGTCTGACAATCAGTCTTACCAAGGGGTATCGTATTACCCAATAACTGGGTTGTGGAGGTCAGATAGGTAGTAGCTCCATTTAAAATACTGGTATTCAGCTGCATCCGATTAGCCGACCCCAACATAGTTGGGAAAAGGCTAGGCAGATGATGATGAGGTAGGTAACATAAGAAAAATAAATAAAAGTAGGTATTTTGTTAAAAACAACCGACTTCAAAAAAACACTACAAAGGGAAAAATAACTTTAATTTCGAAAGTCGGTGTCGTTGGTTTCGCATTTTCGTTTTTTGACACCGACTTCCGAAATTAAAGTTATTTTTCACTTTGTAGTGTTTTTTTGAAGTCGGTTGTTTTTTTTTAAAGTATTTATTTTTCACTTTTTCACTTTTTGGTTGTACTTACTCCACACAAATTCAATTAACACTAGTGCATTGAAGAATTGAAGACACGACTCGAAGAATCATCAAAATTCACATAGAAATGCCGGAGATGCAGTACATTTATGCATATAACTTCGTACATAAGAATAATTACCTAATTTATTATATATTACAACCTTCCTGAAAGTATGTAAATCTCACTAATGAAAGAATTATCAAAATCCGTTCAGTAGTTTTTGAGAAAATCGCGGACATACATACATACATAAATACGTACGGGTCGAATACAGAACCTCCTTTTTTAAAGTCGGTTAAAAATGAGCTCTTTCCTTTAATTTGCCGTATGTCATTACTTCCCAAAATTGGATCCTTATTAGGGACACTATCGAATGGTGTAATGATAGTGTTTTTTTTTTTCAAAATCAACAGGTTCGATTCCTGGCTAGAAATATTAATTTTTCAAAAATCCAATGATGCAGTTTGAGTTTTCATCAAAATCGAGTCCGCGACTCCTTTGAGTACTTTTCGCTATTCCTCGTAGTTTAGAATTTGGCCATCCACGCCCACTTGAAAAATTCAAAAGCTACCTCCATACAAAATTTTATCAAAATTGGTCCAGCCGTTTGAGCGTGAAGAAGTAACAAACATACACACTTACAAACTTTCGCCTTTATAATATTAGAGCGTGATTAAATAATACTTGTATAGTGGTAACATAATTATTTTTGCCTTTGAAGAAAGGCGAAAGGGGGAAGTGGGGGAATAGGGTTGAAGCCTATGTACTTAGATGTGCAAAAACGACGTGTTGACTGATGAAGTGATGACTGAAGCCATATTTCGTTGTGGTCTTTATTGTTTTCTTAAAATATGTATTACGTCATTCTTAATCGAAAAAGCAAGTACAATGTTCCAATTTATATATTCTTGTTTTTTAAAATTCACGTTGTGTTACCATAATGCTTGAGCATTAATAAATTATAGTCTAACAAGTTAATTAAAAAATATGTTTTAATTTACATAATATTATGTAGATATTTGAAGTACAATGTTGTGTTTTGCTAATAAATATCTAGTCGCAGTCACGAGACGCTATACATTTTGTAAATAAAGAACTTCTACTAAGTTACGTAGCGACAATTCAATTAACAATAAGTAATCCCAAATTCAATCAACTTAAAGTAACATACGTGTAATACGAAACTAACGAGCAAATTCACTTGGCCGGGTTATATTTTTGCGATATAAAGCGCTGTCGTCTAATGTTTTGTGGTACTGGAACGCGTCTGACTCAAGGAACGTAAACATTTAGGCCGCCAATTTGAAGTAAGTTCACACTGCCCATTCCAAAGCGTAGGTACCTATGGAGAAGAACGGGCAAGAAACTCCATGGACACTCTTTTAAATCAAAATAATATGGTTACAAAGTCTTGGTTACATCATTCATGTTAAAATTATACATGTGAGAACGATATAAGTACGTGAAAGAAACTTGGCCGTCTGATTAATATCCATACAAAACAAAGGTAGGTAACTAAAAAACAGCAAATGTTCTTAGAATTGGCATAGCCTCTGCGTAAAATAATTATATTAAGAGAATACAAATCCAATGAGGAAATAAAGTCACCAATCAAAACAAAAGTAAGTATCATGAAAAGGTTGGTGACTTTGATAAAAGTGCGATTAGGAACAAAATTCACAGTTTCTTTTTAAGAGGTGAATTGCCTACAATACCAAAAGTTTTTCAGGCAGTCCGTGATGATGTTGAATTATAAAATTTTAGCGAAACGACTCTTAGGCGGCTAATGAAGTATTTGCACTTTAAATATTATATTAATAGCACTAATAATATATAGAGAAATATAATATGAATAATAATATATAGATAGAAACGATTATAATAATATGGCGGCAAACATACTTGAGAAAAGTCAAAGAATATAGACAGCAAAAGCGGCACATACATTACATTGATGAGGCATGGGTGAATGCATGTTAGTGTTCAACAATAACCAGTGGTTGTTATATTATAATATATATTGTGTATATATAATATATATTGTTATAGTATAGTTATATTGATTTGATTGAGTTAATAACTGTATTATTTTCATTAACAAAACTTGGGAGACAAGGAAATCAAAAGCAAGAAGCAGGCTTTCCTAGAGGGACTTAGTATTGGTGCCCGCAACCCAATATCAAAGGGTAGACGATTAATTATCACACACGTAGGAAGTGAAAATGTTTTTGTAGATGGAGGCGAAAATATATTTGAACCTAAGAAGACAGGATATTACCATGAGTCAATGGACGCTACACATTTCGAACAATGGTTTGAAACGGTGCTACCTGAACTTGGGGAAAATGCTGTGGTTGTAATGGCCAATGCACCATATCATTCAAGGCGTCTTGCAAAGACCCCTACTACTGCCTGGAAAAAAGGAGATGATTATACAAAACTGACTTATAACTAAGAATACAATTATTTTGATCAAAATGAAATTAAAACCGAATTGCTGCAAAAGGTTATAACCATTAAAGATAATTTTAAGAGTTATGTATTGGATGAGCTCACAAACAAATATAAGGTAGAAGTCTTAAGGCTTCCGCCTTATCATTGCGAGTTTAACCCAATTGACCTTGTTTGGGCCGATGTTAAGGGATATGTTGTTCGCAACAACACAAATTTTAAATTTGAAGAGGTGAAGTCGTTGCTCCAACAAGGACTGCAGCAAATTACTGTTGAAAGGTGGAAGCGTTGTGTGGAGCACGTAATCGTTAATGAAGGGATAGATAGCACGGTAGACAGTCTTGTTATCTATGTAACTGATTCTGAAACAGCATACTCGGAATCGCCTGATGACAGTAATTAGATGTGTGTGTGTGTGTTAACATAATTATATCCCTAAGTGTATAAAAATCATTACAAAACTTTTTTTTTATTTGATCCGAAGGTTGCGAATTCTTGAATGTGTGTTTACAAAATGTATAGCTTCTCGTGACGGGGACTTTTAGCACGATTATGACGAGTATTAATATTGAGTCTGACAGTTTAATCTCGCTCGAGAAGTCGGATATGCAACTCGTGTTTAAAAATATGTATTACATATTAGTTTTTTTGTGTGTCGCCGTATCTATCGGCACAGTGCACAGTGCAGTAGGCACACTTTTACCAGTTGAAAAACCTCAGGAAATGAGTATGTTTTTTTTTATTATTATTTATTTTTAAGTGTAAGCTTGTTTAAAAAATTGGGAAAAGTCTCTGTGCAGTACATTATTTCTGCACACAAATATACATCAATAAGTATGGTATATTTGGTCAACGTCAAGGTCGCCGGCACAATCTGTTTGCGCAAACGCTATCTAAACCAGTAACCAGAACCGAGTCCCCATTCTATCGTACTCAAAGTGCTAATGCCCATCAGACTGATAACCCTTTTTTTATGGATGGGAAATCATCAAATGACTGCTCCCGCTCTAGGTGGAGCGGAAGGGAGTGTCAGACTCTTACTGACTAAAACCCATCCGTGTTCCTTCCTTAGCCCTTTATGTTCCGGGGTAGCGGTAAACCTTTCGGACAATCCCGCACCCCCGGCAGGCTTCGGCCCTGGCAGGCCCCTTCCTTTTTGCTGACATCTCTTTGAGGCGCGCGTGGAACACGTACGCGCCGTCCGGCACGGGCCTGGTCCTGATCGGACGGTGAGCTACCCATTCCGTCCGCAGGCCCGCGCCTACGGTGGCCGGGAGTCGTCACGCGGCTCCCGACGCCCGGAGCGTCCCGGAGCTCTCCCATGATGCATGGAGTAAAATTATGCGTATATATCTGGTGTTCTGTGAGAGAAAGTATGCAAGTGAGTCCACTGTTCTATGTTAATCCATACTAATATTATAAATTCGGAAGTAACTCTGTCTGTCTGTATGTTACCTTTTCACGCCTAAACCACTAGACCGATTTAGATGAAATTTGATATAGAGATAGTTTGAGTCCCGGGGAAGGACAAAGGATAGTTTTTATCCCGATATTTCCACGGGATCGACACTTATGCGATTGTAACCGCGGGGCGCAGCTATTTAAATTATATACAGTGACCTCCAAAAGTTAGGTGACATTTTTCCACTTCAGCTTTGACACACCACATTAAAACTTAAAATTGTAGTGATCCAAATGAACTGCTACCTACTTATAAAGTTTTTATTGACAAGTTTAACTACCTTTGACTTATCGTAAAAAATAATCAAGTACCTAATCCCTTAGGCTTAGGAGTCATCATCATGATCATCGTTTCAGCCGAAAGATGTCCACTCCTGGACATAGGCCTCCCCCAAGCACCTCCTTAGGCTTAGGAGTACCTGATTATTTTTTTTATTTTAAATCATAATGTGGCATCAAAGCTGAAGTGGGAAAATGAGTAATTCATCAACTCGTCCTACATTTATGCCTACGGCTCATTTAGGACGACTTGCAGAAAATCAAAATAAATAATATTTTTATTTTGAAAGTCGTCCCACGTTACTGTACCTACTATGAAAACAATAAAAGGTACAATCAGTAGCAAAACTATTAGTGTGGAAATAATAACAGAAAAGAATTTGTTATAAAATATTTAACCATCATAAGATTGTCACATATAATCAGAAAAGATTAAATCATCACAAATTGGACACCAATAAACACACGAGGTAATAATGAACATTCATACATATAGGTTTAACAATAATAAACCTAAAATTATAAAATAACAAGCAATCGTTATAAAGATAAATTATCAGTAGTTATAAAGATAATAATTAACAATTATGAAAAAGTAAAAAATCAAATTTTTTAAAACAATAGGTATTGTTTTATCTTGTCTTGCTAACTGGACCAAACGTTGATAAAGTTTAAAGTTACGTACAAAAAACAAAACGTGGGACGACTTGCAGCATGAAAATAATTTAGATTCTCTGCAAGTTGTCCTAAATGGGCCGTAGGCAAGGACGAGTTGATGAATTACTCGGGAAAATGACAACTAACTTTTCGAGGCCACTGTATAACATAATTATTGTCAACGTAATAATTGTCTCTATGATAATTAATGTAATTGGTGCTTTCCCGTTTTAATTGACTACAAATAAATAAATGTTCAATTTTATATTAGTTTTTCTGCCTACTGTTTAATTATTACTAGAAGCCTGAGGGGCAATTCTCGTATTTTAATCTGTCAAGCGCCGCTAATGAGACACAATTGATTTTCTATTGTTTCGTCGCCGATCGGCGAACCGCGACGCTTGATCGGTTAAGAATGTTCACAGTCTGATCTCAGTCTCAATCTGTCAAAAAAATACCTCAAATTTCCCTACATACCTCAAATTTCCCTACATTTTTGACAAGTTTTTGACATTGATTGTCACTGAGATGAGATTGCGACTAGATTTTGAACGTTTTTAATTACGGGAATTGGCCTTCTGTTGTGTCCCAGAGCAAAGGCCTCAATTACGTCTTTCGCCTTACACTGTTGTTGTTATTCGTGCTATATTTTATCAAATAAAAGGTTAAGGGTTAACACCTAGTGACTACAACATTTGCTCCATATCCTGATAATTCTTAGTGCAAACTTGACACGAGTCTGACAAGACTACGTCGCTCGTTTTTAACTAGTAGGTAATCAAATAATTCTTCAGTGTTCAAAATGTGGAGAATAATAATCATATCAGCGTTACTAATAAGTGTCATACAAGCAGTTAATATTAACGAAATCTATGGAAATTACACAGCGGTCATGGTATATCCAAATGGTTTAGCAGTACCCCTGTGCATAAGGGTTGCCTTGTCTGAAGATCGACCTAACGTTCAGTGTTCTTGTACTGACGGAAATAATAGTACACGTCTTATGATAATAAGAATCGTAGAACGTATAGCCCCGTTTCGGAAGATAAGTGATCCAGACCCTTTAGCAGAACCCGTGCGAGTCGTTGACAATGGAATTGATCTGCTGTCCCTCACGAACGTCACCTGCAATTGTGCTGAAAAGGAATATCATATTCGATTTGTTGTTAAAAATGTGAACGAAAACTATATGCTCTCATACGTGTTAAATAAACTTGGTGCTAAATTTGAGGAAAGGGATTTTTTGTGGGCACGGAGATTGCCGAGTTCTGCCGAACTGGAGGCTGACATCACAGTCATTGATGAACTAAAACATAGGAACGGTTCAACGATGTGTACCCGAGAAATATATGAGGAGATACGTCCAAAAAATTAATTGTATTTTTGTAAAATAAACATTTTTTTGTACATGCGAGTTTTTTTATTACGGTATTAATTTATATAATGCACAATGTATACACAGGTTACAGGCTATGACTAGGCTTTAACTTATGAGTGTATGATCCTGTTAGGGCGCAGCAAGTAGTAACATCACACCTAATACATATATCACACTAATGTTATAAAGGCGAAAGTTTGTGAGTGTGTGTGTGTGTTTATATGTTTGTTACTTCTTTACGCTCAAACGGCTAGACCAATTTTAATAAAATTTTGTATAGAGGCAGCTGACACCCTGGATTAACATATATGTTACTTTTTATCCCGATATTCCCACGGGATCGACATTTACGCGGGTGAAACCGCGGAGCGCAGCTAGTTGAACATAAATCTAAGTTAGTTAATACTCGTATCACAACATAATTAATATTTTTATAATATGTATTATGAACTTATTATTGCTATTCAGACACATGCATCTATTTTGTGTTCCAATGGTGGTAGGCAAACTTCTTCTGTCAGTCCTTGTCCTATTTTGATTTTAAACATTTTTGCGCTGATCCTAGTCGGCGCTAAAATGTTTAAAGGCAGATTTAGACAGGGTAAGTAACTGACTCCAAACTCGAGACAAGTCAGTGCTGACCCGATATTTACCTAGAGTAATTTGAATTTGGAGTCAGACTGCCTCCAAATTCAATTTACACTCGGAGTCAGAGAGTCGTCAGAGTCAGTTACTTACCCTGTCTAAATCAGCCTTTACTCTTCCATAACTACAGCTGTCACACTTCCATTCACTCCCTTATATTGTATATTCTCCTACTGGTTGCCTTTCAGAAGGTGATTTTTGTTTTTTGGGTGGCCTACAGATGTTCATTGTTTACAGTGCACAGTAGCGACATCTATAACGCCACATGCGAACTGCGCATCACACTGACGTCATGCAAAATATGGCCGATTGTATGATTCGGCATTATACATACGGCACCGTCCGCTTGCATACCTACAGTTGCCTTTGTGTATAATGAGTGTAATGAGTAATGTATGAGTAATGAGTATAATGTGCTTCTGATCGCATCCATTTCGTCAAGTCATATTTTAGGGTAGCCATGAACATTAACAAGTTCGGCAGTAAAAACTGAGCAGTAAACTAAACAAAAATGAGTTATAAGTTTATAACAAATACTTGAATGGTTAATTAAATAAATATTAAGCAGTACAACAGTTTAACGGACAGTTACGTGTGGGCAGTTAACAAATCAGGACAGTGTGACCAGATTAAATTTTACAAAAAAAACCGAAGCTCCTTAAAAAAATACTGAAATATACCAACTTGCACAGGGAAAATATACCAATAAAAATACTGATTTTCAAAACATATTTTTATTTATTAATCATCATCAGCATCGCAATAAATATTAGAATTATATTTTAACATTCTGTTTGATGGGTTAAAATTCACACAGCCTCCTTCATCTTTTATACCTTGTTTGGTTTTTAAAATTGCAGATACGTTTTTGTTTATGAATCTGTCGTTTTGGTTTCTTTGTTCCGTTTTTATTAAATTAATCCGTGAAAATATGCGCTCGCATGCAGCATTCGATACTGGTATACATAACAGAGATTTACTGAAACTGGGTCCATATTGGCTCAACTAAAGTTCTTAACCCGAAATTATTCTTCCTAACGATTTGTAATCCGAATGATCACTCTTCCTAAAATTTTTCATCCTAAAGTTTTCATTCATACTATTTGTAGTGCTACCGGCGATGTTCAAAACACTCATGTTTCCGAAAATTGTAATTAATAATATCATTAATGTAAATATTTTAAACTCCTACTGTTTTTTATCATAAAGCTTTTATCCCTAAATATAACTACCATAATATTTTCATGGCCTGGGAGTTTATACGGGTAAGTAATATATGATATAATTACAAAACCTCTAATATTTACAAGATATAACCACTGAACCTATAATTTTATTTGTTATAATGATCAGTTAATATAATAAACGATTGATATAATTTTAATGTAACTAATTTCTGTAAGAATAACAGACAATTAATATAAAATCGTTTGATATACCACTCAATAGACATAAAACTTATTTAGTTTAATATGATAAACACTTTTTTTTTCATCCTATGTCATCCTATGTCGACGGAGCCCCGCTTCGCGGGGCCCCTATTTCTGTGTAAAGGGTTTAAAGTAACCTAACCAAACCGAACCTCGGGGTGCCCTTCGCTCGCCCTTGCATCCTATGTCGACGGAGCCCCGCTTCGCGGGGCCCCTATTTCTGTGTAAAGGGTTTAAAGTAACCTAACCAAACCGAACCTCGGGGTGCCCTTCGCTCGCTTTTGCATCCTATGTTGACGATCTAAACAAAAAATATATGACTATGAATAATAGTGTAAAAGATGGTTATGGTGAGAAAATATAGGAAAACAAATAAAAGTATGATAGATGTTTATTGCTACTGACATTATGAAGTTGAATGATTCGGAATTATGAACATTAGAGGCAGAGTAGTTAGGAATTGTGATTGTTAGGATGAAAAATGTTAGGAAGAACATTTTCGGATTTCCAATTATCGGAGTTGAAAATTTAGGTGAACTTTGGCGCACCCACTGAAACTAGATATATTCTTGTATTTTAATGTACCATCACTGTTAGAATTTGTTCCCATTTAGCCAAATAATTTTACTGAAAACTAGACATGTTTTCTGGATTCTGAATTGCCTACCAGATACCAGCGTAATAGCATGAAGTAAAATGACAACAAAAAATCGCGCGCTCTATTTATATTACGACGAACACGTACAATATAAACTTAGGGAAAATCCCGAATTATTGAAACGTTCAATAATTCGGGAATTTCCCTAAGTTTCAATTTGAAAGTTTGGAACCAAACCTTCAAAGATTAAGCCAAGTGCAGAACAGAAAATCATTTTGTGACTAGATGATTCGATACTATTTGTAATTGTAGGGGGCCCACCTGTCATGTCCTATCTGTAACTTACTGATCTTTGCTCCAAAATGAAATATAGACTTAATCCGGAAATTCCCCTGAACATCAATGTACCCAGTTTTTTTTTTATAATTTTATGACATGGCTATGGTATTGCCATAACTTTTTTCCAAAATATACCCAAAAATACTGGCTTCCGCCAATATACCTTTAAAAATACTGACTCTTGGAAAACTTACTAAAATATACTCAAAAAGTATTAAAATACTGAATCTGGTCACACTGAATCAGAAGTAGTCGGTAATGCCGGGGCCACACTAGCGGGAAACGCCGATAATTATCACGATAAGTGGTGGCTGCACGTACGATTAACGTCCCTCCCGCCCGTCCCGTTATCACGATAATTATCGGCGTTTCCCGTTGGTGTGGCCCCGACATAACAAATCTAATTTGGAAGAAGCGTTCAATGGCCGCTCAACGACAAGCGCATATCAACTTCTACTTTAGGTTTTATTCAAACTATAATTCTATTGTTTTAGTATTATAAATGTTGGACGCCAACGTGTCTCCCTCAGAACATGGACTAATAGCAGGAGCACAGTTTTATAAACGAATGTAGCTGTTAACAAACACATCATTTTTACCTGTTTTTTGTTCCAATACAATATTATTTTTTATTTAGTTTATGAAGAAAATAAATCTTAGGGGAACACTTGCAATTAATGCGTTAACTCCTTGTAACGAATGCAGATTAAATAGTTATTTATTTCCTTTTTCAGTGCATCTTGAAGGCTGTTATATACCACACCTGGGCAGAGTTTTGCCATATAATGAGCCATTTTCACCTCAAGACGGGAAAAGTTGTCTCCAATACCTTTGTAAGACGGATAATACAACTAGTTTATTTACGTAAGTACTTATTAATTATCATGAGGAGCTTGTGGCAAGTGGCGTGCATTGGTTTTCAGAATAGGTAGGCACTAGGCCGGGTCTAGTCTAGGCAAACGCGTTCACTAATCAGAAAAAAAATGAGATCAAAAGTGGTTATTTGAGTAGGCATGCCTACTTAAGGGTGATAAATTTCGAAGGTGGAACGTCGTGGTATTACGCGTGAGACGTATGTATTTTTAATTTTTTCGTATTAACTTGAACGAGTAAAGACCAATGACAATGTGCGAATAGTACGGGGCCGAGTAGGCCGTCCGGCGACTGCCTACTGTCGCGCGGGTTTGTATGAAGATTTTGTTTTTTGTTAGGTATGATAATTTAGTGAGTTTCTTAATTGTGGGGCACACACACTAAAATGTAATTGACAGGCTTATGTTGATATATCGAGGTAGGCACTGCTTATATGCCTATATGCAATGCATGCCACTGATAGTGGCCAAGTAATAACAACCGCACGGTTCGATCGATCAGGTTCAGCTACGATTCCTACGGTTGGTCCGTGGATGGGTGACCATCTTTACATACGAAGACCCCTCCGTGCCTCGGAAAGCACGTTAAGCCGTTGGTCCCGGCTGTCATTCGTGGATCTTTGACAGTCGTTACGGGTCGTCAGAAGCCCGAAAGTCTGACAACCAGTCTTACCAAGGGGTTTCATATTACCCAGTAACTGGGCTGTGGAGGTTAGATAGGTAGTCGCTCCATGTAAAATACTGGTACTCAGCTGCATCCGGTTAGACTAGAAACCGACCCTAAAATAGTTGGGAAAAGGCTAGGCAGATGATGATACAAGTTATTAGTCAATATTAGTAATTACACATGTCATACAATCATAAAATTAGATTAAATCACATACCTAATAAAACTGGACAAAATTTTATGAAATTAAATGAAATGAAACAAAATTGGTCAAAATTAGATAGTATTAGATAAAATTAGACAGACTTAGAATAAATTAGAATTATTAATAATAAGTAACTATTTTATTTTATTTATTTATTCCAAGGAGATTGTACTGGGAGTGGCAATGGACTTAAGCCCCGTATTCATGATAAACATTTGATTAAACAAAGTTTAATCAACATGTTGCTGAGTTGCTGTCAACATGTTGCTGGCATCATTGGGTTTTGCAGAGTTGATCACGGCATGTTGACAAGTTCTCGCTCAACGAGCGACAAAATTTGTTTATCAACAATTGTTGACGTGTGTGAACATGTTTGCAACAAGCTTATTAACATGGCAGTAGTGTGCAATATATATATGGAGAACACAACAACACTACTTCTTCGGGCAACATTTTGAGTGTCCAGCAACTTTATCGTTGTTCATCAACAATGTTGATCAACAAAAGTTTACTATGAATACGGGGCTTTATACTCAAGGGAATCTAAAGCTCAGATAGATATACCCCCGAGCACATTGGACACGTTTCATTTAATCTATTTTTTAATCTCCATGTAGGTATACCCCGCGGTGAAGCTGGTGTAACAGTATTTTTACTAACACTTATCTACTTGTTTTCAGTTGCGGTGTCGTTTCCGTTGGTGAAGACTGGGTCATAGTTCCTGGTAACAAATTCCTTCCCTACCCAGACTGCTGTGACCAAGCAATATATAAAAAAAACCATTAAGTCACTTGTTTGATAAAAATAAATAGTACCACTATTTTTAAGTGCATTTTATTTTACTAACTCCAATATTATTGATAAATAATTTTTAACTTCTCATGCTCTAAAAGTTCGTCTTTATGTTGTGCGTAGACGACATTAAGTCGCTTTTTATGTTCTAGTGCATAAAGTAATTTTTTTTTCTAAGACTAAGATAATCAGGCCCAACAGCCACACGCGCACAATACAACGTCGCAGATTAAAGTCGTTATATTATTTCATTTGCTTTAATTTATACACTTCCGTGTTTTCTATCGTTAATTTAATAAAACCAGATAAAATAGTTGTTATTTATTATTTAAAAACACAAAGAAACATTTTTATGACTATGCAGTATGTAGTAGGTACCCAAGTCGAATGACACAATCTTGTTGAAAATTAAATGTATGAATGTGAATGTTGAAAATTAAAAAAAAAACTTTAAAAAAGAATTGTGGCGAGAATTAGCTACCTATTCTCTTCTTCAATTTTGCAACATTTTTGAACAGTGAAAATATTGTTGTATACTTTATGCCTGTTTCATTTTCTCGCAATTGAAGTGAAAAGCAGAGTGCTTAACTCGGGCATAAACGAGCCATTTTACCCCTTGACTTTACTATACACCCTCGCCTGGGGTTCCCTCTATCTGGCAGAATCTTGATGCTCCGAATTTTTTTTGGCATAACACATTTGACATAATCTTCTTTAAACGAATATTTTTAAGGCATAAACATTATTTAACACTAGCTGCGCCCCGTGGTTTTACCCGCGTAAATGTCGATCCCGTGGGAATATCGGGATAAAAACTATCCTATGTCCTTCATCTAAATAGGTTCAGTGGTTTAGGCGTGAAGAAGTAACAAACATATAAACACACACACACACACTCACAAACTTTCGCCTTTATAATATTAGTGTGATAATTATTGTTTGGCCGAATGTTTATATGTCCGAATTTACGATGGCATACTTTTAAGACGGCAAAATTTTATTTGTTATAATTACCTTTGGCAGAGTTAAGATTCCGCATAATTTCGTTTAGCATAACGTTTATTTAGAGCGGCGATTATTTGGTATAATTTCACTTGGCATACTATGAAGATGGCAGAATTTCCAATTCTGGATGAACCGTCGACCTGCTGACAGAAAACCTTACCCTAGAGGGTCGACGTCAGGGGCACCCCGAGGTTCAGTTGGTTAGGTTCCTTTAAACCCTGTAGGCAGAAATAGGAGCCCCGCGCAGCGGGGCTCCGTCGATCTGCTGACAGAAGCCCGTTTCATCCGGTTCATCCCGGTTCAATAAAAAGGGAACCCTTATGGTGCGACTTCGTCCGTCTGTCTGTCTGTCCGTCCGTCACACCGCTATATCTCGAAAACTACTTTACCACCTCATTGTTTATAGAATTGCTTAGAATGAGATTTATTACCGACAAATTCCGATTTATTACTGCCCACACGTAACCGCTCGTTCAATAATTTTTACCGCCCCTTTAATTATTTTCCTGCTCAATTATATATTCACTGATCCATTTCATTATTTTTTATTACTCATTTTTGTTTACTTTACTGGAACTAGTTAATAAACGTGCCATTTATAATGTTTAACTTACCAAAACCGCTATTTACAACTGCGTCTTTAAATCAGTGCCGTTTTTTTTATTATTATGGTAAGAAATACAAAATTATTCTAACTATGAATTTTCTGTAATGTGATAGATGAGTCTTTCAATTATTATGGATATGGAATGTATGCCAAAAGATGGTTCTAACTGTAAACTTTCTGAGATATGATAGTTCTGCCTTTTGATGATTATCGATATGAAATGTATCTATGCCAAAAGACGATTCTGACTGTGAACTTTCTGCGATATGATGGTTCTACTTTTTAGGGTTCCGTAGCCAAATGGCAAAAAACGGAACCCTTATGGATTCGTCATGTCTGTCTGTCTGTCTGTCTGTCCGTCCGTCCGTATGTCACAGCCACTTTTTTCCGAAACTATAAGAACTATACTGTTGAAACTTGGTAAGTAGATGTATTCTGTGAACCGCAGTAAGATTTTCACACAAAAATAGAAAAAAACAATAAATTTTGGGGTTCCCCATACTTACAACTGAAACTCCAAAAATTTTTTTTCATCAAACCTGTACGTGTGGGGTATCTATGGATAGGTCTTCAAAAATGATATTGAAGTTTCTAATATCATTTTTTTCTGAACTGAATAGTTTGCGCGAGAGACACTTCCAAAGTGGTAAAATGTGTGTCCCCCCCCCCTCTAACTTCTAAAATAAGAGAATGATAAAATTAAAAAAATATATATAATGTACATTACCATGTAAACTTCCACCGAAAATTGGTTTGAACGAGATCTAGTAAGTAGTTTTTTTTTAATACGTCATAAATCGAAAACCGCAATTTACCTTTCACAAAGTTACAACGAACTACAAGAACTTTTATATTATGTTACTTGCTGCTACGGAACCCTTCATGGGCGAGTCCGACTCGCACTTGGCCGGTTTTTTAATTATTGGGGATATGAAATTTATGCCTAAAGATGATTCTGACTTACAAAATTATGTGTTTTGAATGTATGATAAAATATGAGTGTATGCCAAACGATTTTCTGCGAAATGAAGTTTATACTATCCGCTGTTATGCAAAATAATATTATGACATAAAAAGTTCTGCTATAAAGGGTGTACCCCCTCGCCTGCGGCTCGGGTGGATATAAACGTCTCGGGCTAACATGGCTTCTTGTATGCACTAGTTGTACGGGTTACTCGCTGACTTTATTTTATCCCTGACGTTATTTTCTAACTGAACAGACAACTGTGCTGCTGGGGAGTTTGTTCCGCCACTTCTTCTCCCCAGCGAAAGTACCTACTAGGAAGTGGTGAAGGGCGGGCGTTTTGAGGGACTGTCTTTTGTAATTTAGACGTTCGAAAAGTGCTGATTCTCAGCCTAGTTTGAATAAATGACTTTTGATTTTGATTTTTGACTACTCCGATCCCCGAGGCCCCCGACCCGGAGAACCCCGAATACGATAAATATGATTTGTACAATCTACTACTATTTTTGTAAGTAGGTTTTCAGAAACACTTTTACACGTCAATCATATTTTTTATAAACTAGATTAGGTCAGCGTTTCCTATATGACTACGCTGAGAAGGAAGGCCGAAACAAACTCAGAGGTTACAGTCTCTTTTAAAGTCCAGACATAATCTTGGTCAGATCATGTGAAGACCATGTAAATTGGTGTCTGAAATGGTATTTTGAGGAAACCACACAGATTGAGCGGACCTGTCCAGTCAGTATACTTTAGCGATAAAGTTGAAAATCAATTAAAGAAATTTGACAGATTGTAGTAGCTTGATGTGCTGGCGTCTGTACTATGAGATGATGTCATGATACCGATTCGTCGGCTGATGCCGCTGAGTTTAGTAGCTGTAGTTGTAGAATCTATGGTTGTGTGGGTAACTACTCTGTATCCACACACGGAGTCACTGCCTACAGTTCCAGTCTTAGATTTAATTTTAATTATCTTTAGTAAAGCAAAGATTCGTGCAAAATATTCGAGAACCTGCTGCCGACAAATTGCTGTTTGGCAGATGTTATAACTATAGAGTAAAACTCTGCAATATTATGTATTATGTAAATAAATCATTAAAAATTAAGACGCTACTACCTTCATAGCCAGTGCCGTCTTAACCATATTGGGCGCCACGGTGCGAAAATCAGCCTGCTCCCCAATTTTTGTGTTTTGTTTAATAATTACTCTACAGTAAAATTAGGTACATTTTCAAACCGTCGATATCGTCTATTTTGTAAACAACTTTCAATTCGATAGGTATACTATAGCCAAATTTATGTCAATCTATCTTGACTTGAGTCATAGTTTATCGTAAGTATTTTTCGAGAAGGTTTATGCATGGTACGTCACGTGTAGTATAAGGATTGGCCTGCGCCCCCTAAGACCCTGCGCTCGGGTGCCACGCACCCCTTGCACCCCTGGGTAAAGACGGCCCTGTTCATAGCTTTCTTATTAGACTAACAGTGGTGCTAGTTCTGTGGTCAGATCCAGACTGTGAAATGCGTACTAGGTTGAAACCTAGCCTCGTGTCACCCATGCCAGTCATTAAAGATAATGCTCAATTATTTTTAATTGGCATATTGTTTTTGTTATGTATGCACACTGATTTCCTATCTGTTTTGATATTCTACGTGCCTACTTACTTGTTATGTGTTTTATTTCTTAGTACAACATTAATTCTATAAGCATTTTTAATTTATTTTGGATGACTTCTAATCTTTTCAATTTATTGCATACCTACCACTATGTTTTTCTTAGCTCGTTGGTTTCTGTGTCTTTGCGCCATCTATGTTATTTGTGCGTAAACTTGATAGTTCGCAGTGACTGGTGCAGATGTCGCTACAATACTCGTTTAGGAAAGTTTCATAGAAAGCAGCAAATTCTCTTTTGATTAGAACTAAGTTTGTTTTCCAGATGTGTTATCAAACACAGTAGCACGCTGTAACAAATTCAGAAAGCAATTTTCTGATTTGTGCATAAAAAATGGAGCCTGGAGATATCATTTTGATAGGTACAGAAGTCGTTTTGATAATTTGCAGCAGTATCCGTCGGTACTGTATCTTATATAGGCGTAGACCAAACAAATATCTAAGTACACAAATAAATAAAATTGAAGTGTCTGTTTGTAATATTAAAATAACCGCTTTTTAGGGTTCCGTAGCCAAATGGCAAAAAACGGAACCCTTATGGATTCGTCATGTCTGTCTGTCTGTCTGTCTGTCCGTCCGTCCGTATGTCACAGCCACTTTTTTCCGAAACTATAAGAACTATACTGTTGAAACTTGGTAAGTAGATGTATTCTGTGAACCGCAGTAAGATTTTCACACAAAAATAAAAAAAAAAACAATAAATTTTGGGGTTCCCCATACTTACAACTGAAACTCCAAAAATTTTTTTTCATTAAACCTGTACGTGTGGGGTATCTATGGATAGGTCTTCAAAAATGATATTGAGGTTTCTAATATCATTTTTTTCTGAACTGAATAGTTTGCGCGAGAGACACTTCCAAAGTGGTAAAATGTGTGTCCCCCCCCCCCTCTAACTTCTAAAATGAGAGAATGATAAAATTAAAAAAATATATATAATGTACATTACCATGTAAACTTCCACCGAAAATTGGTTTGAACGAGATTTAGTAAGTAGTTTTTTTTTAATACGTCATAAATCGAAAACCGCAATTTACCTTTCACAAAGTTACAACGAACTACAAGAACTTTTATATTATGTTACTTGCTGCTACGGAACCCTTAATGGGCGAGTCCGACTCGCACTTGGCCGGTTTTTACTGAATGCATGTGGATGTATACACGGTACATATACCAAAATAACATTTTTTACTATTTTTGTCTGTCTGTTTGTTTGTTCCGGCTAATCTCTGAAACGGCTGGACCGATTTTGACTTTCACTGGTAGATAGCTGATGTAATAAGAAGTAATTTAGGCTACTTTTATATTAGAAAAAAAAAGGTTTTCACGCGGACGAAGTCGCGGGCAGCAGCTAGTAACAAATATAACGTAACATTAGAGTAACGTATTTTAGGGTTCAATACTCAACGGGTGCCAACAGGACCTCATCACCTGCAATACCAGAGGCATCGCAGATGCGTGTCTATCACAGAGACGACCCCTTTTTTTTTCGCGGTTGAAATCCTCATGGACTTCCTCTATCGTGGGGATAACAGAGGGGCATGCCGGACTCTTACCGGCTAAAACCACCGCGATGTTCCACCTCTACCTATGGCCGGGGGTGCGGGATTCGCATAAGAATTCACCGCTCCCCCGACAGGCCTCGACCCGCTGTTCCTCAGCGGGTCCCACCTCCCCGTGCGCCCTTTCCTATAATGGCCGCAGTCAACTTCGAGTGGCGCGCATGAAACACTGCAGCGCCAACTCGGGCCTGTCTGGTCGGACGACGGACGCACAGAGACGAACCCTAACTGAAATGTCACTTGTGCCTGTAAATTACACTTGCCGCGGCACCTATTACCTTCAATCCGAATCACAGCAACACTGCTTGGCAACAGAAATAGGTCATCATTTCAGCCGAAGGACGTCCACTGCTGGACATAGGCCTCCCCCAAGCACCTCCACTTCGACCGGTTTTGTGCTTCTCGTATCCAACGAGTTCCTGCAGCCTTCACAAGGTCGTCGGTCCATCTTGTGGGAGGCCTTCCAACGCTACGAGAAATAGGTCGTATCGAAGTTATTCTCTGAACGTCCTTCATCCATCTAGTACCTACCTAATTGAAATATGTGTAGGTAACTGTGAACTGTCTAAATCGAAAAAAAACCTCTCTTTATGTACCTCGTTAGATACCAGTGCTCCAGACCAAATTTCGGCCACGGCGACCAATCTCAGCGGATACAAGTGTGTGCACAGACACAGGTGCACTCACTCTCATTATCCGATGGGATGGCAATCCAACACGACCGGAGAAAGATCAGACGCAGGGCCAACGGTTTAAGGTGCTTAAGGAAAGGGATCGGCACCGTATCGCCTATCGCCTCGCCATCAAACAGGCGTCAACCTAACGTAAGCACGTAACTAAAGCGGATCAGAAGCTCCGATACGTCGACTCGGCTACGGCTAGGCGACGCCGCGCTTACGGCTCGCCGACCGCTGGTTGATGGTGCAGCAAGCAGGCCGGAGGGGTGAGAATGGCAAGGGTGGACGAAGAGACGTAAGCTTGGGTACGGAAAGATGTAAGCGCGCGGACGACGAGCCGTAAGCGCGGGGACAACGAGCCGTAACGCACCGCACCGCGGTTCGTGAGCTTGTCCCGAGTTGAGGTGATTACGTTACGATTCCGATTAGTGTGCGTTGCAGTAGGGAGTTTCATACAAAGAATACTGAACGGCTCGAGTTAATACGGTGCCGATCCATTTCCGATTTGATACGTGTGCCTTTAACGTGACTTCCGAGGCACAGGGGTATCACACCGCCAACTTCCAAACTCCCGGGCTGTTACTAAAAAATTCCCAATGGGAAAGCCCAATAACACTGGCCGGCCCGGGAATCAAACCCAGGACCCCTCGCTCAGCAGTAGCGCTTGCGACGGGGCAGTCATTTCGTCACCATACACCGTAAAGGAAACAGTAAAAGGATTCTCCTTGGTAACGTTCAATAAACTCGCTAACTACCAGACGGTATTTTATTATTATTGCAAAGCCCGCAGTGGCCTCTTCTTACCCAAATTATGCTATTCGTTTTAACGCGTGCTCTTACTGCCAATCTTTGCGCTGGTATTTTTTACATTTTCTTTTCTAGATAGAAAATAGAATGCTCTTTATTATGTACACCATATAAATTACAGCGTGTCGGCAAGCGTGGTGTGAGACGCCCCCCAATTATATGGACGGACAACCTAAGGCAGGTGGCTGGGACGGACTGGATGCGGAAGGCGGAGGACAGGGTGTTGTGGCGCAACCTGGGAGAGGCCTATGTCCAGCAATGGACTGCGATAGGCTGAATTAATTTAAGAGTTAGGTATCTGATGGTAGAATTATTGAACATATAAGGTAGCCTTAATACTCGCAATTCTGTCGTTCTCTGTTGCTTTTCTGCTACACGCCTTTCATGGGAACCAAGATAAAAAGACAAGAGTAATTTATTTCCAAAACTTCAGTAGTCATTACATAAATGAGGTCTCGACCCCTGAACTAGGACCGTCCTGTAGGACAAGGATAAAGGGTTCAAGGCTTAGTAAATACAATTAAGAGTCATTTTAAAAATAATAATGCACAAACATTTAATTATTAATTACTAGCTGCGCCTTGCGGTTTCACCCGCATAAGTGTCGATCACGTGGGAATATCGGGATAAAAACTATCCTATGTCCTTCCCCGGGACTCAAACTATCTTTACACCAAATTTCATCTAAATCGGTTCAGCGGTTTAGGCGTGAAGAAAAGACAGACAGACAGACAGAGTTACTTTCGCATTTATAATATTAGTTTGGATTAGTTTGGATTATAAAGCATATTCTGTAGATTGCTGCCTTTATTCGCAACCCATGACATATATACATCTTCACGTCTTCTTAAAGATAAGATTTCCAGTCACTGTGACGTTGGTATCGCCTCAAGGCACCTCCAACAATAACGTGTCATTTTTAGAGGACGTCACGTGACAGTGATAGATGGCTGTCTTTTCTGTATTGCAGTGCGTTTTACTCGATTTGTCATATTAAGGTGAATGTGACATGGTAGACCGCGAAATTTAAATTTTCTTAAGTTTTTTGCAATTTGCAGATCAATGTCAGGTTGTATCTTGATTCAAATATGATTCGCGACTATAATAGACAAGTATTTACAGAATCATAGTCATTAGAATCATTAATATATCTCTTTAAGTTAGATTTCTACCATTAACACTTTTCCATACGAGATTTGTTCTTAACGGTAGAAATCTAACTTAGAAAGATGTATTAATGATTCTAATTATTATAATTCTGTAAATACGTACCGGTTATAGTCGCGAATCATATTTTGATCAAGATACAACCTGACACTGACCTGAAAATTGCAAAAAACGTAAGAAAAATTGAATTTCGCGGGCTACAACTACCCATTCACCTTAAGGTGGATATTTACTTATCAACAGAACGCCCTAGGGAATAAAGTGGTTGATTCTTAAAAAACTGTCTTGGTGGCATTTATTTTAGATAGAAAACACAACCGACTTAAAAAAAAACACTGCAAAATGATAAATAACTTTAATTTTGGAAGTCGGTGTCGTTGGTTCCGCATTTTCGTTTTTTGACACCGACTTCCGAAATAAAAGTTATTTATCATTTTGTAGTGTTTTTTTTTGAAGTCGGTTTTTTGTAAACTTTTTTTAATTTTTTCACTTTTTAGTTGTACCTACCCCACACAAATTCAATTAACACTAGTGCATTGAAGAATTGAAGACACCGACTAGAAGAATCATCAAAATTCGCATAGAAATGCCGGAGAGGCAGTACATTTATGCATATAACTTCGTACATAAGAATAATTACCTAATATGTTATATACTCAAACCTTCCTGAAAGTATGTAGATCACATTAATGAAAAAAATATCAAAATCGTTTTGTTAGTTTTTGAGAAAATCGCGGACATACAAAAATACATACATACCTACGGGTCGAATACAGAACCTCCTTTTTTGAAGTCGGTTAAAAATGCCGTCCTTTCCTTTGTAAAAAAGACATAATTAACACAATATTTCGTGATGCAAGTACCTATAGCCATTTGAGTAAGCAATTAGCGGAATCGAATCGTTGGTCAGTGATCACGGGAATTTGATTCCCAGGTCATCAAAAATACATAGAAGCCGGGGTTTTGGCTATCCAGCCTGCAATACGTGGGAATATAATAAAACTCCTTCAAAACCTACGAAACAAAATGGCTGATTCAACGCAGTACCTACAATTACATAATATTTTAAATCCCATCACAATTCACAAAACTTTCAGATTTTTAGATTCATTTTAATAGAATAAGAACATAATCCGAATTCGAACACAGCTCCAGAAAACCAAGACTTTAAAAAAATATTTAAATGAATAAATAGTTGCAGAATACAACTGCACCCAGAGGAGGAGCGAAAAAAAGAGATGCAAGATAACAATGATTTAATGAACGCGAAAAAGTTTAAGCATCCCAGTTTAAATGCCACCCGTGAGTGTACTGAGAGGACTTTGTTCGCGCTTTTTGTTCGTCTTTAAATGTTCGGGCGCAGTGAGAGCGATCAGCGGTAACCTAATACTTTCGTGTCCATTCCGCCAGGGTCATATTATATACGACCAAATGCCACAGCTCGTTTAATCTGTATTATTATTACATCATCACAAATCGTTTAATCAGTATTTATTTTTCGTTTTTTTTTTTTCGGGCGCCGGGGCCACGACAACTTATATAAAGTCGGACGGTTAAAAGGTTAATTAGATAATGGAGTAGCCTTGAATAACGTGTTAGTACCAAAAACAGTTCTTTATCGGACTTAAAGGAAAAACACTCAAACTAGATGAAGTTAAAAATATGAAATTCGGAATAATATTATTGGTCCCGTCACGTAGAAAGATCGCTGGCGTTTATTTGGGCACTGAGCGATATAACGATCAAATTGGTGATATAAAGTAACTATTATGATTCTACAATACAACCATTACACTTATATAGCCTAGCACTTTAGGACAAGACTGTACCTACTCGTGCGCAAAACACACCCCCTCCACTGTCGCTCAGCGTTCTTTTTACGTGACGACAGCTGTACTTAGGGCTGTTTTTACTAAAGTCAGTTAGATATATTAAATCCGTGGAATAAAATTGACGTCTAACAGTATATTGAAAACTGTCAAAAATTCAATGTTTTTTTTTGGGATAACACTTATTCTAGGTATAAAAGTTTGGTGAAATTCACCTTTATGAATGTAGGAATGCAATCAACCAATAAGACGATGCAATTGAAAAGGAATATTTCATGCGCGTAAATGAAAAGTATCTATCAGGGGTTTAAAAATTAACCAAAGCTTTAAGAGGTGCTTTAGGCCATTGAACTGAACAACTTTCACTTGGGACCAACTCTGAAATCACGAAAAAAAAATCTGCTGTTTCATACATTTTGGTCAAGTAGGTAAGTAGGTATTGAACTTTTGTATTAAACAGCAGATTTTTTTTCGTGATTTCAGAGTTGGTCTCATAGTGAAAGTTGCTCAGTTCGATGCTCTAAAGCACCTCTTAAAGTTTGTTGGGTTAATTTTGAAACACCTTATGTATCCGATTAAAATGCAAATCATCACCATCATCTTTCTTTCTTGTCCCATGTTACTTGGAGTCAGCGCAACACGTTTTCTTCTTCCATTCTATGTCAACCGTCACGCTATCGTTCACTCCCTTCTCTTTCATGTCATTCCTCACACAATCTACCCATCTTTTGTGTGGCCTTCTTTTCCCTCTCCATCCTTCAACTTTTATATTCATCATCACTCTTTTAGTTACATGCGTTTCTTCCCTCTTCATTACAAGCCCATATCAATGGCTTAGTGTAAATAAATAATAAATTAAATTAAAGGAGATAATAACGTTTTGCTTTTCAAAAATTATGAAGGGTTTTCTGAAGTTCTCGTCCCTAATAAAACTGCTAGAATAATAAAATGAAAAGGATTTTATTTCACTCCTTTTTCAATCCGCTCGGAAAATATATAGTATTTTTAGTATGTAGACACTCTTACATCTAATCCATTTCCCGAACGTTCATTCATAACTGATGCCCTCCAAAAGCCCTTAATATCCAACGTGACGAGACCATAAAAGAAAGGTCAGTATATAAAGTTTTTATCTACTCCAGTCGTAAAAAGCGATTGAGAGACATGATCGTAAGCAACAGGCTACCGACCTTTGATGGAGTATCACACACTGCATGTCATAGGACAGAGGGCTTAGGATCAAGTTCAGCAATGAAACTGAACGAGATCGGCACATCTGCTGAGCTGTCAGTGTCAATATTCCACAGCTAAAATGACAGTGACAACTGTTGAACGCGGTTTAGATGTACTAATCGTGTTCAGTTTTATTGGTAACATTCACCCTTAGCTGTGTCCACATTTGTGTCATTTCAACGGACAATATACCGAACAAAACCACGGTACCAGCCACGCTTTTGTCGCCTGTTTATCTCGCGAAGCCTAGGAATAACTCAAACTCTAATAATTAAAATGAATAACCCAATTACAATATTATATAAATATCACAATAAACATATAATACTATCTATATCATTTATATATAAGGTCCCGTTAAAATAGATGGACAAACTTTTAGAAATCATTCAGACCACCAAAATAAGGACGATGGTTAAAAATATATATAAGAAAAACGTATTAGATACTCGCAAGAAAAATAATCGGATGACGAAAATGCACTAATGTGACGGCAATTTATTATTTTATGTCAAAATAAAATCACTTTAGTCAGTATTTTTTATTGCTTGGATATCTTTGGTTAGACGTACTGAGCGCTGTGTTATTTGTCCATCAATTTTAATGGAACCCTATATAATGAACTCTAAAATCATTCACTGTGTTTGTGTCACGTGTATTTGTCACTGACCGTGATGTCTGGTGCGGTGAAAAGTCACAAAATGTGGAAGCAGTTTTTTATTAGGTATGCGTGATTATTTATAACTACTATACGTAAAAAATCAACAGCCAATAATTATGGGCCTTCGCTACAGTCGGTTTAAAGTATAAACGGTCTAACGGGGTGTTTAAGTTTGTACGGTCAGCAACAAAAGTCGATTAACACTTCAGTTTTTTTAATCCTAGTTATTGAGCAAAATATTTGTTCAAAATAGCAGCAGAAGAAAAAAAAATAGAATATAAGCTCTTTGCTATTATGTGAAAAGCTAAAAAGCAGTTTATTGAATAAAATTGTTGTCAATTTAATAACATGTAAAAATGACAGTGCTAATCGACTTTTGTTGCTGACTGTACGAGTATATGAATAAAGTAGAGTCAATAGATAAAACTAGATAAAACATACAAAAGCTATAGACATACAAGCTTTCCCAAAAGCCTAAACCGCACCACTCAATGATTCAAAAAAAATATTTTCTATTCAATATTTTGATCGCCAACAGCGAAACCAAACTCCATTTATTTTTACAGTGCGCAACGCAACGTAACTAAATGTATTTTTCTCGTATAAATACGCCGCTTACGTGGAAATAAAAATACCTAAATAAAATTATTCGGATCAAAGGCCCGGTGGTTTACTGAAAAAGTTTATAGTTTTCGCCTTTTTGTGACTAGGAGTTTTTTTGCGTCGTTTTAGTAATATGAAAACCGACGTAATTGCCATACAAGGTGGCAATGCCGCCAGTCTCTTCAGTACTATGACGTCATTACCAGTCGACAGAGATTGTGAAAAAAATTTTTTGCTAATACTTTTATTTAAGTTAGGACATTATATTTTATAGTTATTTTTAACTAGGTATAAGTTGTTGTTTTTAATAAAATGTAAGTTACTAAACTAGTACTTAAACCTAATTGTAAAAATCCAAGTTTTATTATTAAACTTGGATCTTTACAATTAGGTTTAAGTCCTAAAATGGTAAGAAATGATGCATACGTAGGTAAGTCGTAGCCAAGCCAGTGGTCACAATTTGAAATAGAGGATCGTGGGGCTTCCAAGACCGGGACCGCGGTCCCGGATTCCACATAGAATTGTTTTTGAGTGGTAGATATTTTGGGACCGCAAGAAAAAAGATATGTCGTAGCATTAGGGGGATTTTCAATTATTCAGTGCACTAGGCACTGAAGAATTGAAGACACCGACTAAACTAAAATAGCTATTACCAATTCCCAGGCAAAAAAATTGTTAAATTTTACATACGTTGAATCTCAAATTCTGTAACCGCATTTTAACCAGAAAATTCGGGGAATAAAACGATAGCTAAGTTATCCGAACAGAGGGTTTTACCAGAACTAAGAAAATATCTAGACTATGTAAGCATCTATTGATTATTCAAGCCAGCCATACAGATAACGACATTAGCCAGTTGAAGCCAGTTGAGGCTTCGATGGTCGTAAAATACCGGAGTTGGTGATTGTACGTACCTAAAGTGTTGCAGAGGTAGGTAATCTACGGGAATTTCTCTCGAAATTACAACACTTGCAAAAAACCTCGAATGTTCCTGAACCTTTTCAACGTTTTTTTATATTTAGGTTACCTTTGAGTGAGCTCATAAAGGTTGAAATAAACCTGGTCCTGAATCGTTGAGCTTATTAAAGGAGACTGTTAAAATTTGTATGGGAAGTGGTCTATGATCCAATAGCGATACTGTAGAGGTATTTCTGTGGGGATACCTCAACTATACCCTTGTGCAAAGGGGCATCAAAATCTAACCCGGCAGTTTTGAGCAAAATAATACTTTAAAATTCACATTTCATGCTACATTTTTATATTTTAAAAACGTTTTAACGGGTATTTCTGACTATATGCTCCTTAACTTATGTGGTTTTCTGCTAAACAAAGACACTTTCCACCTCGACGGTGCTGAATTTCAGGTTTTTTTTTTTCGTTTTTAACCGACTTCAAAAAAGGAAGGAGGTTCTCAGTTCGTCGGAATCTTTTTTACATTTTTTATATTTATATTCACCGATTTCTCGAAGACGGCTGGACTGATTTAGAAAATTCTTTTTTTGTTTGAAAGGGTATATACTTTACCAAGTGTTGTTAATAATCTTCTTTGGCGAACTCTTAGCACAGAATGGTTGCAGATCAAACAAATCACATCACCTCTGGGTTGATTTCATCATTCAATATTTTTTCATTATATTTTGACGGTTTATTTATAGCATAAATTGCTTAGCAACCATATTAAAGTAATCGAATCACAACCCGTGAAATACTTATTAATGAGTTGTTCCGGTGGTCATCTGAGGTCTTCATCATTAGTACCACTTCACCAAATGGTGATTTCCGAGAGCAAATGCACGAGTTACTTTAAAGAATACCCAAATTGTTATAGCTGTGCCTATAATGTTTGAAGAATTCCCTAGATTTCTCCAGGACCATCACCAGATCCTGACCTGGTGACAATGGGAACATTTGGAAAGTATACCCTTTCAACCAAAAAAATAGTTTTTTGAATCTGTCTAGCCGTCTTTGTGTAATCAGTGAACATAAAAATATTAAAAAAATGTAATTCCGACGAACTGAGAACCTCCTCCTTTTTTGAAGTCGGTTAAAATCGAAACAAATACTAAAATCTAGGAAAGAAACATATTTATTAAGTATTATAAAGTCAGAAATACCCTTTAAAACGTTTTTAAAATAAAAATGTTATCATGAAATTATGTATTCTAAAATATTATTTTTCTCAAAACTGCCGGGTCAGATTTTGATGCCACTTTGCACAAGGGTATAGCTGAGGTATCCCCACAGAAATATCGTAACAGTATCGCTATTAGTTCACAGGCTACTTTTTAATGTTATCATGAAATTATGTATTCTAAAATATTATTTTCTCAAAACTGCCGGGTCAGATTTTGTTGCCACTTTGCAACAGGGTATAGCTGAGGTATCCCCACAGAAATATTGTAACAGTATCGCTATTGGTTCATAGACCACTTTTTAATGTTATCATGAAATTATGTATTCTTATATATTATTTTTCTCAAAACTGCCGGGTCAGATTTTGATGCCACCTTGCACAAGGGTATAGTTGAGGTATCCCCACAGAAATATCGTAACAGTATCGCTATTGGTTCATAGACCACTTTTTAACAGTCTCCTTACAAACGAAATGTATTTCCGAACTAAAATTCGATTTTTAAAATGTTGTATTTTAAAAATCGAATTTTAGTTCGGGAATATTTTATCGTCGGCATATCGGGTTGGTGTCCGTTACTCCAAGTGCGTATTTTGCATACCAACCCCAGGCAAGTAATGAATTATATTATTATTTTCTGTGATAAAATAATATTCTTTTATTATTCATCTATCTATAGCGATAATAATAACAAACTTGAAGATAACAAAGTCTTCACTCTTCTTGTTTGTTTAAACTCGCTAATCTCTGGATCTACCGGTCGGATGCGACGAGATGGTTCGGGGAACAAGAAATTTCACGCAGACGAAGTAGCCGAATCAATGAATGACGAATTAATTCGGCATTGGTGATCCGAGTTTCTATCACGTAGGAGGTAGTTTGTGATTGGTTGAACAAAAACGGCTCTAATTTTTCTCAAACCATCTATTTAAAGCTTGCAACACACGAAGGAGCAAGCGAATGTTATCTAAATAATTACTAAGGAACAGATATGAGGTAGGTTCATTACAGTTAGTCCTGCCTGCAGTTGACTAATGCACGTTATTTCCCTGGCCAGGAATTAACTATGCCTGTGTTTTGCTCGTCTGTCTACGGTGTACGGTCTAAGTTATGAGCGGCAGCGGGTTTTATACATAACTTTGAGTTATGAGGTTTTTCTTGTTACAAGACGAATTCACATGCATAATCAGCCTATAATGTTCCCACTGCTGGGACTCTGTGAGAGGAAGCGGGCCGTAATCCACCACGCAGGTCCAGTGTGGGTTGGTAGATGTCACAGTTTTGGATTTTTTTGGTTCTAGGACATGCCGGTTTCCACACGATGTTTTCCTTCACCGTTTTGAGATCAGTGGTGATGAAATAATTTACACAAAGTTAAGCATCTATCTGGATTCGAACCTATGACCAGTCGCGGCCGTTACCACTGGGCAGCCACTGCTCGTTACACTTCTCTCTGGTTTCCCTTCAAAAAGCAAACATCTTTCACCTTTTACAAGACAAATAACACTGTTGAACTCGTCTCGTGTGCAATAATAAAGCATAATGAATTTGTTACATATATTATAAGTATTGAATTTAAAGAGTTTAGCGCCATTCACGGCGCAACTAATAATGACATATTTTTTACGTCCGGCGCTCACCAGGCATCAGTCCCGTTAACATCTTGATAATTAGCTGATACTTTGTAATTGATCATAATGCATAATTAGCACACCGCGAGAATAACCAATTATTTTAGTCACCGTTTTTGAACAGGACTTTAATATGAAAATTAATTTGAAAATTGCGATAACGAAACTTCTTCAAGAAGCCGACGTCCAACAGCGAACGTCCTTGTCGGAAATATTACCATAATGCAGCTTTACTGGTTCATCGAAAAGTTTCCGAATCGGAGGATAGAGGGAGCTACTGTTATCAAAACTCACGTCAAAATAGTCGCTGTCTCTTATAACTTGCACCACAGACATTTTCCGTCCGTCTATCTAACCGCTGCAATTTAAACCCATTGTCTTAATGAAACAGGCCGTTTCTACACATTACGCCCTCCCCGCGTCATTTATAGAACAAACAACGACTTACTGGCGAAGACTTGAAGAAAATTTAATTACGTGTGAATTATTTAACTGTTTTGCTGAATATTTTAATAGTGAGTCGTAACAACGGTTAGAAAGTGGTACGGTTGATTTGTTTTTGCGAAGCTATGAATAAAATTGTCGAAATCTTTAGGTTGTCGGTGGTTCTTGAATGCTTCTCTACAGTTCCATGATAGGACAAAAAGTTTTATAAATTACCGTTATTTTACTGTACCAAAATCGCAACACCGGATAGTTAGTTGATTCTTCTTGCATTATTTATTAAGTTATTTTATAGGCATAACATTGACAGAACATTCATTTGATTCTTACTGTTTTTAGTGTAAAATTAAATAAAAAGAATTAACGAGTAGGTAAAGCAAGAGCAATAAAAAGTTGCATAGTTATCAATTTTATGAAAAGAAAGAAAATACGTTACACATGACGCATAAAAAGAACAAAGCACAAAATAATACAGTTAAAAAACACTTTTTTACAAAAAAAAAGACGGGTTGCACTCCGGGAGTGCCGGCAGAAGTGAAAACTTGAATATTAACACGTTGAACGCCCAAAAAAAAATACGCCTTCGCCCTATGGGCCATGGCAGACACCGTATGGCTGACAATGAGCCGGGTCCATCGGGCCGCGGCAGACACGGTTTGACTGCCAGTACGATCTGCGTTAAAATGTCTTTACTGGGCTGGCAGACATAAATAAGTTTGTGAACGCTATTCGCAGTGACCCGCGGGGCGCTGTAGAACAAACCTCGCGCCTTAGCGCGGCAAAAATCTTACAAGTCTTTGAGATATTTGGGACCTGACGGACCCGACACATTTTTTCTCTGACATTTCTGGTTTAACATTTATACGGATGACTTTTAGTTAAATAAATTGTGTCATACAGTTATGATTTTAATTATTTACATCATTGGGGTATAAAATTAAGCATGCCAAATATTAGAAAAATACCTTTATTATAAAATAAAAAATACAGTACTCTACGCTATGACTTAAAATTGGAGATCAAACAAATTAAATGACTTCTTTCTTAATTATACATAATAAAAATGAAAAAAAAAACAATCAAAACACATGGACGGCTTATAAGGGCAGGTTTCACAAAATATACTGACTTTCTTGGTTTTATTTCTACCATATTGTCGGCCCATGAAATAGACATAAGTTCTAAACTTTATGTAATCTATTAAAACAATCAAAACACATGAACGGCTTACAAGGGCAGGTTTCACAAAATGTGTTGACTTTCTTGGTTTTATTTCTAGCATATTGTCGGCCCATCAAAATGACATTTTGCTTATAGCATCCAGAGCACAAACGTCGGGTACTTTTAGATTTGCCATCTTTTTTAGACAATTGATGCTTCAACCGTTTAGGCACCTCACGAAGTCGATACTCCTCGCTCTCTGTTTGGCAGAATTGTTGTACAATTTCCTTTCTAAAATCTACTATTTGAATAGTTTTCTTTGTGACTGACTGATACAAAATTAGAGCATTTATCACTGTAGTGTTTAGTAGTAAATTAATGGCAAGCTTCTTATACCATTTGACAGATTTTCGTAGTGGAGTCGAATAAGACGCTAATTGATCAGAGAGGTCTACCGCACCCTTTGCCATATTGTAATCAACAATTATTTTTGGCTTCCGTATAGTTTTCCCACGCTGTTGAATATTAACAAATCGATCAGTATGTTTAGTGGATAGAACATACACATCCCTCTTGTCCTTCCATTTTAAACACGTTATTCCGTCGTTACTCTCTGCAGCTTTATACTCTCCACGCTTAAGTTTGGCATCAATGACCTCTTTTGGTAAACCTTTACGATTTTTTCTTACGGTGCCGACGAGATGCATTTCTCTTTGTAATAATTGTCTGGCTAATGTAATGCTTGTGTACCAGTTGTCCGTAAATAATGTATGCCC
Source organism: Amphipoea lucens (assembly GCA_947508005.1). Lineage (NCBI taxonomy): Eukaryota > Metazoa > Arthropoda > Insecta > Lepidoptera > Noctuidae > Amphipoea > Amphipoea lucens. Next base: position 5,825,262 of record OX382369.1, on the reverse strand, counting down.
TCTTTCAAAACGATCTTCACATAAAGACATCACAACATTTGTGGGTGTGTTATGAACATCATCATTTTTCCCCGCGTATACTTTTACTTTATAAGTATAGCCCGGTATGGTACATAGTTTAAATTCTTTAATCCCGTATTTATGCCTCTTTTGTTTATTGTATTGTCTGAATATAATTCTCCCACGGAAAGGGACCATGCTTTCGTCTATACACAGGTTTTCTGTTGGCGAAAAGTTTTCCTGAAATACTTTATTTACTTCATCATACAGCTTGCGGACACGATGCAGTCGGTCTGATTTATGTTCATTGTCATTTTCTGAAAAGTGTAACATTTGCAGCAACAGCTCGAAACGATTACGAGACATAATGGTCTTTGGAAATGGATGGCTAATCATGTCGTCCTTACACCAATAATCAGCTAATTTAGGTAGCCTCACCAAGCCCATAAATAAAATCAAGCCAAAAAAACATTTCAACTCAGCAGGGTTAGTGGGTGTCCATCTACGAACCCGTGCAAATTTAGAAGCTTCAGGTAATTGTGTTATTTCTTTAATTGCATATTCATTAGTGGCATCGACTATTAGTTGCAATATGTTATCAGTCAAAAAAAGCGAAAAACATTGCGCAGGAGTCATTCCATGCATACACTTTATATGGGGTGCGGGACCAGAAATGTCTGTAAACGGAATAATACGGCGTTGATTACCTTGAACCTCTGTCCAGATGTTCGAAGGGCTTGTATTATTACTGGGGCAGGGCGGAACGTTTTCGGCATCGCTGTCTTCGCTAGTTGATAATATAATTCGGCGGCACTTTCGTCTTAGGGGTTGAATTATATCACTACACTCGTCATCTGAACTCGGCATTATAAAACTATTATTTAGTAATGATATTTCAATATTGTCCAGTTGCATCAGATGTTCAGCGGTTATATCAAAATCCAAGTCTTCCATGTTTATTAGTAATAGTAGGAGTATTAGTAACGAATACTGAATACGTATGTAGGTATAATTACAAATTACAGAGCGCGCGAAACGGTCCGCACTTTAGCGTACGACTTTTGCCACTGAGTAGTAGCGAGAGCAAGCGCAGCGCTTACGCGCGGGTGCGGGGGGTGGTTGACAAGGTGACCCGCGTGGCCCCCTCCACTGAAATAACGAATAGTGCTTTGGCTGGGCCATGGCAGATAATGGTGACTGCCAGCTATTTTTTCTCTATATTTACTATTTTTCGCTATTGTATTTATTTCATATTAGATTATACCCATTTTTCATACAATTAAACCGGAAAAATATGTTAACAAATTTTGACTGTTTTTTAATATTTCATGAAGCCCACTGAGAATACACACTGGCAGATAAATGGTGTCTGCCATGGCGTTCAACGTGTTAACGTTGAAATAAATCAATTATGAATTGAATTAATATAACTAATTTTTTTTCACTATTGTTGCGTCACTTTTTTCATTAATCGATGCACTTTGTTCAATTTCCATATTTTAAACACTTTATATACACGAATTTTACGAATACACAGCAGTGTGGCTACTACACAGACGGTCGAGCCATCAGCTGTCCATCCATCCATCCACATCCACGTCCACCATCACCGTCACCGTCACCGTCACCGTCCCCGTCCCCGTCACCGTCACCGTCACCGTCACCGTCACCGTCACCGTCACCGTCACCGTCACCGTCACCGTCACCGTCACCGTCACCGTCACCGTCACCGTCACCGTCACCGTCACCGTCACCGTCACCGTCACCGTCACCGTCACCGTCACCGTCACCGTCACCGTCACCGTCACCGTCACCGTCACCGTCACCGTCACCGTCACCGTCACCGTCACCGTCACCGTCACCGTCACCGTCACCGTCACCGTCCGTCCGTCCGTCCATCCATCCATCCATCCATTATCGTGTCTCACTTGGTTCACTTCGGTTGGCGCCGCCGTCGTAGAAAGAGGGGGGGGGGGGGGAAATCTCTCTTGACGGTCACGTGTCCTGACGCGATGTCCTGACGCGAGTTTAACATTTTTTCCCCAGTACAAAAAGTGTGCAACGCCGCTAAAGAAGTTTTCACTTCAAAAAAAACCGATTTTCAAAAAAAACCCCTACAAAGTAAAAAATAACTTTAATTTCGGAAGTCGGTATCGTTGGTTCCGCATTTTCGTTTTTTGACACCGATTTCCGAAATTAAAGTTATTTTAAATAAAAACAACAAAACCAAACAGTTATTCTAAATTCTAAATACAAGGATATTTTGACACTCGAATGACGTTGACAGGTGGGCGCTGTTGGTAAACACTTGTGCAATTGTTTTGTGAAATGTCACTTGAAATATAAAGATGGCGACGTTAGTTCTAATTTTGACCACGCGCCTGAACAACTTTGTAGCGCTATACAAGTTGTGGTCGAAGAATTTTAAGATTATGAAAACTAAAGGAGTGAAGTTAATTTTCTTTTCAGCCTGTTTTAAAATATTTTGCTCCAAAAAGAAGATTCTGTGCCTAATTAGTTTAGGAACTCGGCCGCTAAAGCCTACAAATTATGTGCCTTTCATGCTGAAGATAATTGTGCCGGCGTTGCTAAGACTTAAAATATGTCTGTTTTACATTCTAAACGAAGCCATATTAGTTTTTAGATATTTTAGAAAAGTTTATTCATTAATCGTTGTATACATAGGTAAATTTTTCCTTCTTATATTTGTTTCTTCGAATCTTTTCGAGAGAGACAAGAAAAGTATTTCCAACAGAAGTAAAATATGTATACCTAACCCTTCGTTATACATTAGACACAACCATCTCAGTGTCAATTCCCGTATTTGCAAGAACGCTCCCATCCAAATCTCAGTCCCAATCTGGCAAAAATACCTCTAATCTTCTATATACAAAAAATAAAGTCGGATTAGTTACACCATTTATAACTCAAGAACGGTTCGACCGATTTTTATTATCTTTGATTTGTTGGATTTGTCTTCGCCCCGAATAGCAGAATAACTATTAAAGCATGGGAAAAAAATCCCAAAAAAAGGAATAATGAAGATAATTCATTTTCTTATACATTTAGGCGGTACGAAAATCGCTCATAGTCAGCTAGTATTCATATATTTTTGACTTTTTTTCATCTTATTTTTCATTTTGACTGTCGCTGAGATGAGATTGCGAATATATTTTTAACGTTTTTAATTACGGGAATTATTATTGCCATTCTGTTTGGCACATTTATTTTGTTTGTTTAGTCTTTTTCACATAGCATGGGTATAGTATAGTGACTCATCATCATCATCATTTCAGCCGAAAGACGTCCACTGCTGGACATAGGCCTTCCCCAAGCACCTCCACTTCGATCGGTTCTGTGCTTCTCGCATCCAACGGGTTCCTGCGGTCTTCACAAGGTCGTCGGTCCATCTTGTGGGAGGCCTTCCAACGCTACGTCTTCCGGTATGCGGTCGCCACTCCAGAACCTTTCGGCCCCATCGGCCACCTGTTCTGCGAGCAATGTGCCCTACCCACTGCCACTATAGTGACGACGTGGATTTTTTTTTTTTATAGAAGTGTAAAGTATAATAGTTACTCGTAGATACGATAAAATGAAAAAAAAAAAAAAAACAATTGAATATTTCATCGAAACATTTTGTTGGATAAAGCTTATTGACAACCTTAATTATAAGTAATCCCGTTAATCTACTAATTAGTAAATCTTCATCGTACCCATACTATACAGGGTGTTACGGAAAGGGTATATCAATACAAACGGGTTGAAGAGTGTATCTGGTCTAGAATCTCTATACAAAAGGGTTTAGCCGTCCTTCCATAAGCAAACTGCCCCCGATAGGAACCTATATCGTAACCTATGTTATATTGTAGAGGGTACTAATAGTAGTTCATCGCGTAGATATTAGCTCTATATCTTAGGTAATTGAGGAGCTATTTGAAAAAAAGTGTCCGGGGACGACTTTTTTTCAAAGTGATATATCTCTGTTGATTTCAAAGCTAGAAAAATAAAACCAATTCCAGTGTTTATGGTACACTTTACAGTTTATTTTATATAAATTTTCATGAGCCAAGCTTAAATAAAAATATTAAAAAAAAATGCAAATAATTTTTTTTTATTGATTTCTATAAGATTGAATTGAATTACCACTTTGAAAAAAATATATAATAATTGTCTATACCTTGCCTAACAGCATGCCAAGTTTCACTAAAATCCATAAGGTGCAACATGATGAAAAAAAAAAAAAAGTAAGTGGACCACCTTATGACCACTTTGTTGACGCTTGCCAAGCCTTGGCAAGCGGGAAAAGGCCCCTCTAATAATCTTTAAAAAAGTAGCGTTTTGACAGTTTATAAGAAGTACATTAACGATTGGTGATGTCATTAGCCTATCACAATATTTTGTCGATCTACTTTTATAGTGACTAGATTATCAAAGTACTCGCGCGTGCATGTTCCTACATGATCACAGTGAATAGTCGTGGTACGCTTTCGCTGTTATTATTTGCGCAGTTTTACAAATTCCTAATTCAGGGATGTATTGTTTGTTCATGTTTAAAAATATATACAGGGTGAATTTTCCAAGTGGGCGTGGATGGCCAAATTCTAAACTATGAGGAATAGCGAAAAGTACTGAAAGGAGTCGCGGGCTCGATTTTGATGAAAACTAAAACTATATCATTGGATTTTTGAAAAATCAATATTTCTAGCCAGGAATCGAACCTGTTGATTTTGAAAAAAAAAACACATACTGTATTATTACAACATTCGATAGTGTCCCTAATAAGGATCAAATTCTGGGAAGTAATGACATACGGCAAACTAAAAGAAAGAGCGACGACGCGTCGACGGTTGCCGCCGACGCGAGTCGACGGCTGCAGTTACCTCTGCCGTTGGGAACATGCCGCTCGTGTGTAAGAGCTCTTAAAAGTGCAAGTACAATCGCGACACATTAATAGCAAAACCTACAGATGTTACATTGACTACAACCCCAATGGAAAAAGCCGCGAAGATATTCGGCGTTATTGCTGTAACTGTGCAAATGGAAATCGAACAGTTGGGTGTTGCTCTCACGTGGCAGCAATTTTATATTATTTATCAAATGCAAGATATAAATCGCATATAGTTCACCCAGCAGAAATACACTTGGGAGCAAATAAATCGAGCCACTTCCTTTTTAACCGACTTCAAAAAAAGGAGGAGGTTATCAATTCGACTGTATTTTTTTTTTTTTTTTTTTTTTTTTTTTTATGTTTGTTACCTCATAACTTGCGACTGGGTGAACCGATTTTCATGATTCTTTTTTTATTTGAAAGCTGGTGCTTGCCGTGTGGTCCCATTGTCACCATTTAAATATCTGATGATGGGATCTTAGAGAAATCGAGGGCAACCCTCAAATTTTATAGGCTCACTTATTGTTTTTCGCATGTTTTATGAAGTATCTTGTGTATTTGCGTATGGTTGTCACCATCTCAGGTAGCTGAGCTGATGATGGAAGGTACAACTCCTTAACAGTAAGAAGTTACTCGAACAGGAAAGGACTGTTTTAGTAAATTGTTTTGATGTTTGATAGGGCATTTGCCACATTTGGTCTCATGATCATCAAGTCATGATCTGATGCTGCAGTCAGGATAGTCTGCAGAGTACCTAACTCCTCGACAACTAACAGCAGATATATCGTGTTTAGGCTCATTGAAAAGGGCTCGATGTGTGGATAAACGTACTGTTAATGAGGAACACCGAAGTACATAAAGACCTGATGCTGAAGCCAGGAGCATTAGAAAAAGTACCAACCTTGAAATTACAGCACCGTAGTCGTGTTTGGGCTCATTTTAAACAGGACTAAATTTTAAGTTCAATGTAATGTTGACATAAGTCTGGCCTGATGCTGCAGCCAGGATTATCAGCATCTAGTCTAAAAGCATCAGGTCAAGATTTGATGATGGGATCCTGGAGAAATCGAAGGAACTCTTCAAATATTATAGGCACACCTATAGCGATTTGGGTATTTTTTATAGTAACTCGTGCATTTGCTCTCGGAAAGCACTATTTGGTGAAGTGGAACTGATGATGAAGACCACAGATGGCCATCGGAAGTACTCAATAATATCTAAGTATTTCACGGGTTGCGATTCGATTACTTTAATATGGTTGCTAAGCAATTTATGCTCGTCAGAATGTGAATGGTGATATGGAGCTGATGGTGGACCTGGAGAACTCCTCAACAATTAACTTCCCTGCATCGGAAAAGCAATATTTTGTTTGTAAAAGGCGATAATCACTAGGCTATTGTAACTTAGATAAATTATAAGCAGACCCACTAAAAAGCGTGAAATAAAAACTTTTTAAGAAAAAAAAACCGACTTCCAAAAAAACACTACAAAGTGAAAAATAACTTTATTTCGGAAGTCGGTGGCAAAAAACTAAAATACAGATCCAAAGACACCGACTTCCGAAATAAAGTTATTTTTCACTTTGTAGTGTTTTTTTGGAAGTCGGTTTTTTTTTCTTAAAAAGTTTTTTTTCACGTATAATGGTTATTATTTTTGGTATTATGGAACGTATCAAATCAAAACATATATCGCCTAAGAGCTTATTTAATAATCTTTACAATGAGGGTAAATTATTGAATGATAACCTTATTTAATGATAAATGATTGGCTCTGAAAGAAAAACGGTAATTTTGATAGAAAATTGTCAGTCCAGAAAAAAACAATTAAAAACAAAATTATGGTATAAACTTATTCTTAATATCTTGTATTACCCCCCCTTGCCCTGATTTCGATAGATTTTCTGGACTGTTTTAACTCTACAATTTTCTATCAAAATTACCGTTTTTCTTTCAGAGCCAATAATTTATCACTAAATAAGGTTATCATTCAAAAATTTACCCTCATTGTAAAGATTATTAAATAAGCTCTTAGGCGATATATGTTTCGATTTGATACGTTCCATAATACCAAAAATAATAACCATTATACGTGCAATAAAAAGCAAGTGGCTCGATTTATTTGCTCCCAAGTGTATTATCCAGTGTTTTTTTCTATAAATAAAGATCACGCTGTAATTAATGAAAATAGTGACGATGACTAATAAAAGCTATTTTTTATTAATATGGATTTAACTGTTACTGAGAAAAAATCCTTCCATTTTCTTTTAAACCTTTCATGCCCAGTATTGAAAAATCAAATATGCAATACGATTTAATTAAATACTAGATTATTGAAAAATTAAAAGTTAAAAGCGTCAACAAAGTGGTCATAAGGTGGTCCACTTACTTTTTTTTTTTTTTTTTCATCATGTTGCACCTTATGGATTTTAATGAAACTTAGCATGCTGTTAGGCAAGGTATAGACAATTATTATATATTTTTTTCAAAGTGGTAATTCAATTCGATCTGATAGAAATCAATAAAAAAAAAATTGATTTGCATTTTTTTAATATTTTTATTTAAGCTTGGCTCATGAAAATTTATATAAAATAAACTGTAAAGTGTACCATAAACACTGGAATTGGTTTTATTTTTCTAGCTTTGAAATCAACAGAGATATATCACTTTGAAAAAAAGTCGTCTCCGGACACTTTTTTTCAAATAGCTCCTCAATTACCTAAGATATAGAGCTAATATCTACGCGATGAACTACTATTAGTACCCTCTACAATATAACATAGGTTACGATATAGGTTCCTATCGGGGGCAGTTTGCTTATGGAAGGACGGCTAAACCCTTTCAGCTCAAAAGCAATAACTTTGAAAATGCTTAATATTTTTTTATTAAATTAAATTGAAATCATAACAAACTCGATACCGGAAATATGAAATAACGTAAGGGACATTTTGTCGAAAATGAGTTATATATATCATTGGATTCGTAATTTCTTGCTCTATCGATTGGTATATTTAAAATCTCAATATCTCAAAAAAAAATGTCCCTTACATTACATATTTTCCGCCGGTCTAGACCATTTTTTTTACGAAAACTGGCTGTATAGGACGTTTTAAATTAATATTTTTATAAAAACTAATGTATGACTAGTGTAAGACTGCCCGTCATGATATATGGTGCCGAAACGTGGACACTGACGGTCGGGCTGGTCCACAAATTCAAGGTCGCTCAGCGCGCTATGGACCGAGCTATGCTCGGAGTATCTTTGAAAGATGAAATCAGGTTTGAAAGTTTCCGGAAAAGAACCGGAGTTACCGACATAGCTTGCAGAGTAAACAGTTGCCACCCCACCAGCCCCATTCACACAGTGGGCTGGCCATGTTTATCGAAGGACCGATGGCCGGTGGAGCAGACGAGTCCTGAGTGGAGACCGCGTATCGGCAAGCGTAGTGTGGGACACCCCCCAGCTAGATGGACGGACGACCTAAAAAAGGTGGCTGGAACGGACTGGATGCCGAAGGCGGAGGACAGAGTGTTGTGACGCAGCCTGGTCTATGTTCAGCAGTGGACTGTAATAGGCTGAGTTGATTGATTGAGATAGAATAATTCGAATCCTAATAAAAACATACCTTCCAATAGGTAAAATATTGGTAAGTAGGTCATGTAAAAATTACAACTTATTAAGCAGTTAACGCAGGATGAATAGACAGCATGCATGTTATCATTCAAAGGGAGATTAAAAACTGATGGTTTGGGAACCTCTCCAGATGCCATCACTTATGGAATCAGCCAGAAAAAGTCCTCTTGCTTATCGAGCGATTATGTTGTACTTAGCATTATTTATGCGAGTTATTTGCGTTTATAAAAGAGGATTAGTGAGTACAAATAAAAGTTTTAATCTATTTTATTCGTTTATTTTTTATCCTTTTATGTCAGCAACTAGGTTTAAACTATATTGATAGGCACAGTAGGTCCTGAATGTATTAAATTCTATTTTTAAAATTTATTAACAGCATAAGCAATAAAGAGTACACCATTAAAGAGACCTTTACTTTGAAAAACACTAACCCCCTTATTCATAATCCTATTTTATCTCTATTTTAGCTAAAATAGGTTTATAGAACGTTTGTCTTTATCTGTCACGTTGTCATTTCTGTGTGTAAGAAAGAGACAAACCCCATTTTAACTAAAATAGGTTTGATAAGTTTTATGAATAAGGGGGTAAATGTTTATTTCCTATAATGTCCCTTACACCAAAAAAAATATTTGTTTATTTCCTATAATGTCCCTTACATCAATGCTGTTAATTTACATCTCAAATTTTGTTAACGTATGTCACCCGTATTTATTATTATTTAACGTAAGGGACATGCTATCTTTAAAACTATAGGTTTTAATCAATATTTGCTATTTTAGCTTAAAAGAATGAAGAAATCTAAGAAACTTTGTCCTAGACACTTTTTACATAAAACATATAGTTAAAAAGTTATAGTCAGTTTTTGTAACAAAATATCTTATTTTTGCTCTCCTGTAAACCTTAGTTTTGTCCCTTACGTTATTTCATATTTCCGGTATCGAAACGTGTCACCGCACTACGAGGGTCATTATCCATTATCTGTAGTGTGTCTGTGCGCCTAGTACACGCACATCACGCCGCCGCGCGCCAGTGCAGCGCCGTAATGTTGAAATAAAAAAATATTAAGCATTTACAAAGTTAATGCTTTTGAGCTGAAATTTTGTACAGAGATTCTAGGCCAGATACACTCTTTGACCCGTTTGTATTGATATACCCTTTCCGTAACAGCCTGTAGATAAAAGTATATCTACCAATAACACAAAACAACAAAGTCTCCACAGTAACAAAATACTCATAACATAGAAGATTTTCATTAAAAACATGATTGTTTTACAAAGTTTAACAGAGGCTCTAGATGTTACGCAATTAACTACTTGAGCGCACATTAAGGAACATTTTGCTTGTAACATGAGACGGCTTGTTAAGAAATTAATAAAATTATAAGTGGCCTCTTATGAAGCGCGCCCTAACCTTTGATTATCTGGTTAGTGTTGTGGCCGTGAGGAGGAGAGCAACTTTCTTATATTATGTTTCTTGACGGATTTTTAGTTATTTTAGGGTTCCGTACCTCGAAAGGACAAAAAGAAACCCTTATAGGATCACTTTGATGTCCGTCCGTCCGTGCGTCCGTCTGTCTGTTTGTCAAGACCCTTTTTCGCAGGAACGCGTGGAGGTATTAAGATGGAATTTATATCAAATACTCAAGTCTACTGTCCCTTGGAGCTGTGAAAAAATCACACTTCAAAGCCAACGCAATCAAAAGATACAGCCGTTTATGCCGCACACTCGCAAGGGAATCAAAACGTACGTACGTCACGTAAACTCAGAATCTTGAAATTTGGTACGAAGCAACGTCTTATAGCACAGATAAAGGAAAACTTGCGAAAAAAGTAAATTTTTAGTTACATACCTACAAATTTGTACGGAACCTTCGTTGCACGAGTCCGACTCGCACTTGACCGGTTTTTTTTATTGTTCTTAATTTCTTTGATTGACATGAAATGTAGGAGAGCAGTGGTGGCCCCGACTTACGAGTTCGTGGTAGGTTCAAGCCCATTCAGGCGCAATACTCTGTGTAGTTTATTTTGTCACCACTGCTCTCAAAAATGGTGAAGGAAAACATCGTGAGGAAACCGGCGTGCCCTAGAACCTAAAACTCGATCACATGGAACATCTACCCGCACTGGGCCCGCGTGGTGGAGTACAGTCCATTTCCTTTCACAGTGTGGAGGCCTGTGTGTCAGCAGTGGGCACGTTATTATAGGCTGATTATGTATAGGAATAAATACATGATTATGACAGTAATTCAAATAGCAGCCAGGCAGCAAGGTCGCTTCTTCTTCGTGTCAATGGCACGATAGTTTAGGTGTTAAATTCTCTTGGCCCAAAAGCAGCACTTTTTTTTTTCTTTTCTGGGTGGAGCGAAAGGGAGTGTCAGACTCTTACTGACTAAAACACATCCGTGTTCCTTCCTTAGCCCTTTATGTTCCGGGTAGCGGTAACCCTTTCGGATAATCCCGCACCCCAAAAGGAGCACTTGACTTTCTTTTTATATTATAATTTTCCCACTGCTGGGAACCGCTATAGCTACTCTCGGAGGCTTTTTTAATTCATTTTGTTACAAAACCTCGACATTAGACATGACATAATTATCTGGCAAGACTTGGTTGTACCATACATCATTGCCTACAACTAAGGCTCAATTTACACCGCCGCAGTACGGAATAGAAGCAACTTTTTTTGTAAAAAGCATTATTAGCTTTACGTCAGTACTGTAACGCACAAATTAGATACACCCATACGCAAAGATCGCGCATCTCCTGGAGAATTATCGCGGATTCTCGAGAATTCTTAAATTTTTATTTCAATTTTAATTCAATTATATCTTCTTTCTCTTTTTATTATTTTCACCTGTATAGTGTATGTTTCAGTTTAGTTTAATTTTTTTTTTTTTTAAGTATTTTACCATGTTCTCTTTTGAATGTATGTAATCTATATCGCATGTCGTTCGTGTTTGTTTAACTTTTTAATATTTTGTGGAGAATGTTGTTGGTTATACATTTATACTCCCATTTTAGTCTTAAGTTCTATACCTTACATTATAATGTGTAACCGTTTATTTTCCCTAATAAAATAAAATAAAATAAAATTCACGCAGTAACAAGCTCGTATCTAGTTTGTACGTTAGACAATTGACATAAAGTTCATTTTGCTATTACAAAAAATCGCTTCCATTCCGTTCCGTGGCGGTGTAAATTGAGCCTTAGTGGAAAACAGGTGTTATTTGTAGTAATATTTGGTACAAAATTAATTATAACACCTGCCTATTATTGTCCCACTGCTGGGCAAAGGACTCTTCTCATACAGAGAAGGCACGAGCATTGATCACCACGCTTGCTGAAGATGGGTTGGCGATTTCAGATTTATATAATATTAACTATAAATCCAGTCCAGTCCGTTAAACCGTTGGTCCCCGCTGTCATTAGTGGATCTTTGACAGTTGTTATGGGTCGTCAGTAGCCCGAAAGTCCGACAACCAGTCATACTAATAGGTATCGTATTACCCAGTAACTGTGTTGTGGAGGTCAGATAGGCAGTCGCTCCATGTAAAATACTGGTACTCAGCTGCATCCGGTTAGACTGGAAGCTGACCCCAATGTAGTTGGGAAAAGGCTAGGTAGATTGTGATTGACTATAAGTCCAGGTTTCCTAACGATGTTTTTCCTTCACCGATATCAGTAAACCCCAATATAAACTCAAAAAATAAATATCTTAAAAAAACAAAAATAAATATTTTCTTGCAAGGAAGTGTACGCAGCAATGAGTGCTTACACATAACATAATCAGTCTATAATGTTCCCACTGCTGGGACACAGGCCTCCTCTCGGTGAGAGGGAGTGGGCCGTAATCCACCACGCGGGCTCAGTGCGGGTTGGCAGACGTCAGATGTCTTCGAATTTTTGGTTCTAGGACGTGCCGGCTTCCTCACGATGTTTTCCTTCACCGTTTTGAGAGCAATGGTGATGAAATAATTTACACAAATTAAAGCGCTTGTCAGAGTTTGAACCTACGACCTACACCTCGTAAGTCGCGGCCGTTACCACTTGGCTACCACTGCTCTCATGAGAGTGATGAGTACTTGCTTTATGTAAACTACAGTTTGTGATAATATCTATTTTACAAACGACAACAACAACACGTTCTATTTCACGAATGTTCTTGCAGTCAAAATGTGGGTATTATTACATCTCTGCCTACCTTTTAAATGGGAATACAGGCGTGATGTTCAGGAAACCGCAAAGTAAAATAAAAAAATAATGTTTATTGCACTTACATACAAATGAAAAACTCATTTGATGGAGATCACCTTTTAAGCAAGAAGATGCTTGTGTTAGGTGAACTCCGCTCTTCCACTTATCATGATATTAAGGGCCATCACGACCCGAAACTATAACGATTTTCTTACACTTGTCTTCAAGATTAATATGGAAATTAAGATTTAAAAAAAGGCAGTAAGCCTGCAGCTTATGTCTTAGTTGAAGTATCCACTAAAAGTCAAATGAGGGTACCAAGTATGGCGGTCGTAAAGGACAGGCGATCGTTTTTTTTTTTACGCCATCGCTGTAAACTTACGTCTTTTATTTCTGCTTAGCAATAATTATAAAGCTCTGGGTACTATAATCTGCATTCGCAATTTATTTGCCAAAAACGTAAGCAAGGTATGAGTTTACGGAAAAATAACTTTAAATCCTACACAATAAAGTTCAATTTACGCTACAACTTCAAACATTTTTATAACTCTATCAATAGAACCACTCACACAACACACACCTCTCACTCTGAAATCAACTTAATAACAATTACAATAAAGTTGATATTTACTTGAAGTAATATTAATTTTAAACATAAGCTTGAATAGACTTTAGGTGAACATTACGTCACACCTGTATTAGCAATAGAGGTAGGCATGCATTTACAGTCAACAAAAGAGATAAGTATGCAGGATCGTCGGATATAGTTGAAGTTTAGTAAGAAACCGATGGATGTTGTCGACTGAAATTTAATTTGATAAATGAGCTGTTTGTTTTCTAATAATGAAATTAAAACAATGTCAAGTGTACTTTCAAATGAACAGCAATCCTTACAAAAATTCCCAATGTCTAGTGTGAACTAAAATTGAATCAAAAAGGTTAATGTAACTTTCAGTCTAGGTACTGTAATAAACCTGAGTAGATCTCCCCTTAAAATTAGAAAGAGTAAAGTAAAGTAAAGACATGTTTACACTGAATCAGCCGATGTATTCTGTAAAATTCTCACCGTGAAAACTTAGGTGAAGTGAGCTTCTAGTGACCTGTCAATACTGTCATCCCATTCGATGCTAGGGATTGACACTATTGGCAACTCACTTCACCTAAGTTTTCACGGTGTGATGTTTTACAGAATAGCACTACTGGACCTATTTTTTACACTCTCTGGGTAGGCTAATATTTTTAACACGGCATGGGCTGTTCATGAGATATTATTAATATCATGAGAGCAGTGGTGGCCCAGTGGTTATGGCCGCGATTAACGAGTTGTAGGTTCGACCCCATACCTGCGTTTTACTTTGTGTAAGTACATTATTTCATCACCACTGCTCTCAAAACGGTGAAGGAAAACATCGTTAGGAAACCGGCATATCCTAGAACCAAACATTCCAAGACATGTGAGATCTCCTAACCCGCATAGGCCCACGAGGTTAGTTTCGGCCTACTGCCTCTCACGGAAAAAAGGCCTGTGGCCCAGCAGTGGGAACATTATAGGCTGATTATGCTATTGGCTATTCAGGGTTCCCTATCCATTTGCATAAAATTTTAAGACCTAATATAACTTGGCATACTTTTGTTTCTCCTAATTATATTTTCGCATAACATTATTTACGCGTAACAGCTTACCCATAATTTTTTTAAGCATAATTTCTCTAATCATAATAATGATTAAGCATAACATTCTAAAGCATAAATTTAGCATGCTCGTTTTATTCCTAACGACGTCATGTCGACGGAGGCCCGCTGCGCGGGGCTCCTATTTCTGTATGCAGGGTTTAAAGGAACCTAACCAAACCGAACCTCGGGGTGCCCTGACGTCGTTTAGTATTATGCGAACTAAATTTATGCCAAAACAAATAAGCCTTGAAGATAGTTATGCCAACATAAACTGTATGCCAAAATAAAATATGGCAAAATATTATTATGCCAAAACAAATTATGCCAAAATAGTTATGCCAAAGTATATTAGGAAAAAGAACATTATGCGAAAAGAAGGGCTCTCGCTATTCAGATTATCCATACTAATATTATAAATTCGAAAGTAACTCTGTCTGTCTGTCTGTATGTTACCTTTTCACGCCTAAACCGCTGAACCGATTTAGATGAAATTTGGTATAAAGATAGTTTGAGTCCCGGGAAAGGACATAGGATACTTTTTATCCCGACATTCTTACGGGATCGAGACTTATGCGGGTGAAACCGCGGGGCGCAGCTAGATTAAATAAATTTAGTTCGAGTCAATACTATATAGAGAAGCTGAAGGTCAGTAGGTCGTCTTATTCGACGGCTGAATTAGGGTCAATTCCCACTGAAAGAGCAGCGGCCGGCAGCGGCCATTATCCATAGTCATTTGAAGGCAAAGGAGGGGCAGCGCGGCGCCGCGAGGCTGCACGAGCCTTCTAGCGCCTACTCAAAAGAGGAATGTCACTTGCTCTTACGGCCGCTGCGCGCCGCTGCTCTTTCGGTTAGGATTGACCCTTAGGGCCTACTGAATTCTAGAATTCAACACACTTAAAGATAATGTCCGTTTATTTTGTAACAAATTTATAAATGCTCGAAATAAAATACATACAGGGCGGCAGGGACATTAAAGCGCAAACTAAAACCATGAATTCAGTACATACCTCAGACCAAATAAAAAAATCAAGACATACATAAAAAACAATACAGTGAAGCATGCCAAAACTACACCTCACTAAGTGCACACATGTTTACGAAACCGGCCTCAATTTACTGTTGACAGCCTCTGTCTTGGTTTTTTATTTGGTCTGAGGTACAGACGCCAGCACATCAAGCTACCCGAAACTTTCAAATTTTCCTAGTCAACTTTGAACCTTATGTTTTAGCAATAAAGTTGAGAATCTATTAAAGAAATTTGACAGATTTTAGTAGCTAGATGTGCTGGTGTCTGTACATACATGATTATAGACCGTGGCGTAGAAAATTTTCCTCAGTTATTAAAAAATAAAACAGTTTAATAGAAAAGTGCAATACTACGCGGTCAAAATGTATGAAAAAGCATTTTTTTTTATAACCGACGAAAAATTTCAGCCTCCGGGGCTTCAGAATCATGTATTGAAATCATGGTTTCAGTTCACGCGTCGGTGTTTCTGCCACTCTATATTCTATAACAACTTCACATAAAAAATCACATCGTTTCAAAAGACATGACTACACAATATCAGACATGTTGTGTATCTAGCTTTATGTTACGAGTTCTGAGTGTAAGCGAGATAGCAACACAAGTGACAGGTGCACCGAAGTACCTAGAACGAGGGTATAACAAAAATTTTATTGGTCGACAGATTCACGAGCTATTTGGCAGGGATCAGTCGCCCTCGAAAAGTATTATAGATTATCTACAAAAAAGAATTACGATTGGAGTATAAAATTTTGTTGGATTTATGGAACGACAATGAATGAAATTGGAGTCTGGAGTATAAAGAATATTCATGATTTTATGTTCAGGTTTTTTGCCCTTGCATTTACTCAGTCCCTTTTTATTGCTTAAAATCATGCTAAGATTGAACTTTCCGAAAACAGTTTACAAGAAGACTAGTAGACCTACTTAACTTACAGGAGTTTAAAAAGAGCAAGACAAATTAGTTTACTATTTATTAATTTTTTTTAATGTTCTTGATTTGGCTTGGAGGTCGGAAAACGCTAAATCATTTCGGAAATATACACCACGGGATATTTTCAGGCATGATTGATTAAGAAACATAACCAAATTCACTTACTAACACACAGGCTTTATTTTTTATGAGAAGAAAAAAGGGTAATTTTACATAACATTACATAACTGGTAAATTCATAATTTTTAAGCTACGATACATAATATACGATAATAATAATAATATAGGTACTATTCAATTCAGCAAAAATAATGAGAGAGAAACCAAAAAGAATACCTCAAACGTGCAAAAATTATAATCTTGTGACTAGGTACGAAGACGAAGTAAACATGGAAGAACGTATCAAGTATGTCAGTATAATCCTGTGTGATCCACTTTTCTCGTTACTTGCCAGTCTCCGTACCGTGCAAACGCATGGTAAGACCCATAATCCTCTTACACAAAAATACAGCTTGCTTAAAAATTTCATGTGTACCGAATATATCTTGCGAAGCTTTCAAGAAAAGTAAGGCAGGGTTGTCACATTTTGATTAGTGAATATAATATAGCCGTGTATAAGGAAGGAGACAAGTTAGGGTTAATTTGGTAGGTCGAAATGAGATTATTGTCATATCTATACAGGCTGGCAGGGATATCGACGTGCAACGTGGTACCATGGATTCAGTACACGATTCTGAACGCCTCTGCGTTGAAATTTTTCATCGGTTATTAAAAACAGTAGGTTGTTATACAAGGGGCTAAAATGACCCATTACACGAGGTAGTTTTATTCCCGAGCTTTAGCGAGGGAGTAAATAAAAACTGAGTTGTAATGGGTTTTTAGCGCCGTGTGTTACACTCTACTTTTCACTACGATGTTAAAAATCAAATGTATAATTTGTACAATTCTGGATAATTCACGAGATAGTTTTTCGTGGCAACTTAAACTTAACTTCACAGAGAACTGAATCCTCTGTGAAGATGAATGTTGAGGTGTCTGTGGGGTAAACGTGGGAGACACACGTAGTTCCAGGTTTGAGGGTCCCTCGTTCGAATGTTCTGAATAGAGAATAGCGAGAATAGGGCGACTAGAATCAATTCTATTTTAACATAATTTTTGACGATCAAAAGTACCTTTTATGTGCCTATTTGAAATAAATGCTTTGACTTTAACTTTTGAATCAGCTGAGTTGACTCATCCCTTGATGTCGAATATGTCGATGGTCGTGGGCTAGTTGGGAGAATATTGATGCGTTCCGTGATACGCTGGGTGATATCAAATTTGTTTCTTTTCCTTTCTCTTCCATTTGCAAATTAGGGTCTCACTAGATGATGACATTTTCACTGTTGTAAAATAAATTACGGTTACCAACTCAATTTGCAATTAGAGAAACATTCTAAAGATTTCGCTTCAATGTCTTTTTTTAATTTTTTTTGTAGCCACAACGCAATGTACGCATTCTATCGAAGAGATCACCGCTCTTAGTTCCATTTTCAAAAATAAAACGTTGTTTTTTTTTTATGAAACACTAATAAGTCGAGGCTTTATTCATGATTATTCTACTTATAAATAAAGACTTTTTCGTTTTTGTAGGTTCATTGGTAACAGACAAAATTAAAAAGAAAAACTTTTTTCCCCTAGAGGAAGAAATGCAATTTTTTTCTCGCTCTGGTACGCTACAATGACGGTCTTTTTGAGCAAGAGGAGTGGAAAAAATATTTGCTCTTTCATACATTTTGACTGCAAAGGTATCGCACTTCAACAGATAATACTAATATACTATTAATATTATAAATTCGAAAGTAACTCTGTACTGTACGCATTTTGATAAAATTTGGCAAGGAGATAGATGGCATCCTGAGAAAGGACATTTAGGCTACTTTTTGTCCCGGCAGCACGTTCCCATGGAATAGTTTCCGACATCCACAGTATTATTATATGGCCACATATATACATATTTATAGTTCGTTTTCATTACATTTGTGATATTTTTGACGTTAAGATTTTAATAGTGTTGTTGAATTCTTCATTAGCACTTACATAATCCTAATCTGAAATAGTCATCGTAATATACCTATTTATAAATGCATATTTATAACAGATTATGAACAAAGATCCTAATTTCCCGGACTGTGATTTTTAACAATGTCATTATTTTATTTAGTACCCAAGACATCTGTGAAAACTACGAATACGTCGACATGGAATTTTACACACACATAACACGAATAGTCATAAAGGAAGTTTGTGTGAACAGACCATAAAAATGTATACATATATCTATGGAACAGACCAACACTGTTATAACAACAACAATAAAAAACCAATTGAATATCAGTGGTATTTAAAGGAAATATTTATAACAAACGGATTACAATAACCATGACGCAAGAGGCTTTAAGAGATTAAAGCAAGTTGATACTACGTAAGCACTTCATGCAGCTACGGAATAGGAAAGTAATTAACCGCCAACATAAAATACACGATAAAATTAACAGCTAATAAACGGACACAATTATAAATTATTTATACAGCGTCTCCACGTTCAACAGCATTGAATTCTTAGCCATCAACACTTGAAGCGCTTAGCACAGCAAAATTTAGTATTTCTAATGTAAAAAGTACAATGAATACATTATGGTATTTAGTCAATTTGTTGGTTTTTACACAATTCGTAGCATGTCGGGACTTCTACCTCGGTATGTTCAGGCGAAATGATTTCCTAGTCGCCCAGGACACTATATATAAGGCAGCGGCGCCTTTTGGTTTTACTACTGCAGCCTATGGAAGATTTTTTAAATGTCCAGTAAGTTTCTACTGCATTTTATTTAAGTACCAAATTGATCCACAGCCATGCTCACGAGATCAAGCAGTTTAGGTTTTTTTGCAATATAGTAATGTGCAGTTGTTCAGATATTATGGAGCAAGCAACTTGGCTTCTTCATTTTGATGGAAACATGTCAACTTATATACTTCAACGCAGTCAAATGGTCATTGAAATTCGAAATGGGAGATAATCAGCAGATTTAATGCATATTTTTTTATGAAGGAAATTGAAAAGTACCCTATTGCAAAATGTAAATTGTTTTACTTTCACTTGATTTAGTATACTTAGGTTGATAAAATAATAATAAACCCACCGCCGTATCTCTACGTTGACGTCGTGGTGGGGCTTGCACGCTCCGAACTCTAGGCCTGTGCCGGAAAAGTTTACTTTGCCGGAACATGTCATGGGTGAGGAGCCAGACCAAGAGAGATACAGAAACCTGAAAGGCAGCATGTGGCGAGCTGTTGGGTAGTAGCGAGCCCACTGACCCTTTCTCGTGGGAGAAGTTTTGTTCCTCACCTCTGGCTTGCCTCTATTGACCGGCTTGAGTAGAGATTCGCAAGAGCAAACGTGCTCGGAGGAAGGAAGTATTCCAGTAAGATACTGGTAGCGATCTTGAACGTACTTCCGGGATTGTCCTGATAGCCGTGGAATACCTCTCCAATCCTCATAAGCACCTTAGGTTATGGTGCCCCCTTGTCGCAACGTCACTATGTGCTGCGCTGTGTGTGTGTGTGGCGCTGGTGGTGGTCCTGGATTCGCTGTTGTCAAAATATTTTGATACCTGCGAAGACCTCACCGATACTCATTCCATTCTGTACTGCGCGGCTGTAGCGGCATGTCGTGTAGCTCACGTCAAATTTGTCAATAATTCTAAAGCTACACGATCGAAACCAGGTGTACCAGCTTAATAGTGCAGAATTGAACGCCATATTGGTGGGGCCAGAACGCTCATCGGCAAGCTAATCTACTTCAAGGAGAGCAATACTCGCCCTAGAGTGATGCACTTTGTAAGCTGGGCGTTCTCGGGGACTGATATCAGTCCTCAAGACTATATGTCTTGTGTCACAGAGCGCATTGACTTCCTGAAGCAGAAAGTGTATGCATGAACGAACCGTCGGAATTAGCGGCGAGTAGAGCGATACAAATCGCACCTTCCAGAGCGATAAAAGGTGGGTTTATAGGGGTTGGGAACGACTGGACCAAGCTGTGGCTGAGACGTGCCTGCCGGATGATGATGCCATGTGTTCCTTCTGGCGCAGTATCTGGTCGGTACTTGTCAGTCACACCGAAGGTGATTGGGCTCGTAAAGTCGAGCGAGCCTGCGATCCAATACGAGAAATGGGAGCCCTCATTCTTGGTATTGGTTCGCAGGCTCGCCACCACCATCTGCCCCCAAGATGTAGCTCGTGCAGTCCGTCCGTTGCCCAACTGGAAGCCTCCAGGGCCGGACGGGCTGCATAACTTTTGGATCAAATGGTTTTCAAGGTCACACGCTCGCTTGGTATCTCAGTTCCAGACTGCTTTAGAGTCTGGTTTGCTACCCCAATTCCTAACTACAGGAATTACCCACTTACTCCATAAATCGGTTCCCTATCCATTTGCATAAAATTTTAAGACTTAATATAACTTGGCATACTTTTGTTTCTCTTAATTATATTTTTGCATAACATTATTTACGCATAACAGCTTACGCATAATTTTTTAAGGACGCTATCACATTTTTCCACGAATAACAGTGCTTTTCAGGTACCATTTTAATGAACAGGAGTCAAAACTGCGAAGATATCTTGGTTTCAAATTAAAAATAATATATGCATCTCTAGAATGGTCCCATAACAATTAAATAGCCCCATACAAAATTTTCACACAAATACGTTTTTACCATCACAATAATCGAAAAAAAATCAAATAAAAAGAGATTTTAATAGGAACCAGTATTGCTAAATCCACAGCATATTTTAAATTAAAAATAATAAGACATTGTTGCTTATGTAGTCCTCTATACGACAAGCTAAATATTTTGTAGATAAATAAATAACTTTTTCATTTATGATATAAATAAGAAACGCTCTCAAATTTCTCCACACATTTTCTACCCGCGGACACTTGCGGTTGGTCATTCCGCGCTCAGACACGCTCGTGGAAGCACGCCTGTATCGCTTTCTCGCAAAAAATATTTGCGTAAAACAGTGAGTTCCGAGTTGTGTACGAAGTGTTGGACGAAGTTGATACTTTTTCGGATCGAAATAAAATTAAGTACGATTATTGGAATTTGTTTTCGAAATAAATACTTAGTTGTAATTTTTTGTAGATGACGGATAATGATTGTATAATAAATATTTATGAATCAAATTAAAATTATGGAAATAATTTTGATGGCGGGTGTATTTCTTAAATAAAAAATCAAGATTGGTATCAATTGTGGAGGTGTTTACGAATATACCATCCAATTTTTTATTCAAGGTGGGGTTTTTTTTTTTGTGACAAATTGGCTTACTGCCAATTTTTTCATAATACCAGTCTATTCAGTTGTCATGCTACATCACAGTTGTACTCTTCAATTTAGCAACTTTTTTGATGAATTATAACGTTGTTAAATTGAATAATACAACTGTGACATAGCATAACAACTGAATAGACTGGTATTACGTTTAGTCGGTTAACTAAGTCACGTGGTTTTTTTGGTTACCTTTCTTTAACTTCTTAAACCTATGGATAGTATTGTAAACAATGAAGTATTTTCTAAGTGAACAGACAGCTATGCTACTGGGGAGATTGATGCGCCACTTCTTCTTCCCAGTGAAAGCACTAGGAAGTGGTGAAGGGCGGGCGTTTTGGGGGACTGTCTTTTGTAATTTTGACGTTCGAAAAGAGCTGATTCTCAGCCTAATTTGAATAAATGACTTTTGATTTTGATTTACTTTTGTTTGAATTTTTAAGTAAATTAAAATACTGTTTTCATAAAGAATGATTATTTTTAAATATCACAACGAAACTACGATAAACTCCCATACTAGTATTTGATTATGTAATGCTCCAACAATTGTCATCAAAAATAATATTTAAAAGTACTTAGGTAGGTACATCTTTTCAAACTAACAGCAGACGGTCCTTGTTCGGTTCCTTGTAATACTAAAATGTTAAGGTCGTTTTTGGATACCTAGTAATGTACGTATTGACTGATGAACTTCAACAATACTAAAAACATGATTATCACCACATCACGCAGACAGTAAGTACTAATAACACTTACCAAATTCGATTGCAAACTTACAACTAACTTTATTTAATAAATACAAATAAAAAAATTAAAAAAAATATCTTCATGTATCAAGATTATCATGACCCTCCTATTTAGGGCGCCGAGTTCAGTCTGAGTCCATTTAAGTTTGAATGTGCCGAAAGAGTACATCAAAATCGGCATGACGCAACCATTGAAGGTGCGTACCTTTTTTCCGCCTGATAGAAGGCTATTAAGTAATTTTTTTCAGGCGGCCAAAGAAGTGCTCCTTTAACGATTGTTTCATGTCAGTAACATTGATGCCTAACGCTTCCGACATACCCAAATACTTCTTGCTTTCGGATGCGGAGAGGGCTCTAAGGTTTTGAAAATCGATAGTTGAGTTCCCACGAATTTCACAATCTCCCCTCGCTTTACATGCATAACCGCACATTTGTCCACACCAAATTCCATCCTAATGGCGTCACTGAACGTTTGAGTTACTTTCAGTAGCTCCACAAGTTGCAAATTGTTGGGGGCAAATAGTTTTAGGTCATCCATGTTGAGGAGGTGCGATATAACCTGACCACGTCTCCTCAGCCGACAGCCTAGACCTGAATCCTCCAGCAATGTGCTTAGAGGATTCAAGGCTAAGCAGAACTAAAGCGGACTCAAACTATCACCCTAAAATATGCCTCGCTCGATCCTTATCGGTTCGCTATTCCTCCGAATATTTCGACATCCTGGATAGCGAAAGACCGTCCTCCATTATGTGGCACCGAGTCATAAGCCTTCTTGTAATCTATCCAACATGTCGACAGACCCTTTCGGAAACGACGAACCTGTTGTTTAATGGCCATATCAATGAGGAGTAGCTCCTTAGTACCGCGGGACCCATTCCTACATCCACTCTGAGAGGCAGACATGAAGGTTTTGTTTGTACAATTATGGACGAAGTTATGATGACGAACAATACCGGAGATTTATTGTGAAAGACGGCACGGTTAACATCTGTCGGGCATGCCACCGGCCGGGGGAATCAATCAGGCATGTCATCTCCGGGTGTTCTCGTCTAGCTAACGGAGAGTATTTGCATAGACAAAACAACCTTGTTGCCAGGATAATCCATCAGCAGCTTGCTTTGAAATACAGCCTTGTGGAATCGGAGGTGTTGTACTACAGGTATATGCCCGACCCAGTTCTCGAAAATGGTAAGATCGCATTATACTGGGACAGATCCATCATCACTGAGAGGAATATTGTTGCCAATAAGCCTGTAGTGGTGGTGAATCGATCAGAGCGGCGTGTAATAATTGTTGACATAACCGTCTCGCATGATGAGAACCTCGTGAAAGCCGAGAAATATAAACAAATTAAGTATCTTGACTTGGCTCGTGAGGTTGTTGACATGTGGACTCAGCGATCATTGTGCCGATAGTCGTGCAGCCAATGGGTTAATAGCCAAGAGCCTCGATCAACACCTGAGGAGGCTCTCGTTGCGCAGCTGGATCAAGAGCTTGATTCAGAAAGCGGTACTCCTGGACACGGCCCGCATTGTTAGGAGGTTCCTCTCTCTGGAGCTTTGACCCCCGGTAGCTTGGACCCTGTTTCCGACACCGGTGGGCTACTATTTTTTATATTTTTAAATGTTTTTATGTATAATTTATATGTACTATAATTATATTTATTTGCATAAAAACACGGTATAAAAAGATGGTAAAAGTACAATTTAGAACAAAACATGTTTTGCCGATATAATAAAAAAAACATGCAATTTTTTCAGTATGTAACTGCCATTAACATTTTTTGTCAATAAAATCCTTAACAATGTAAAAACTTTACATATATATTTATTATTATTCCCAACATTACAAGTCACCCCAAATCGGTAGCGTGGTCTTAAACAATATTTTTTCCATTACAGCTTTTCACATTTAATGTAATTTTTGTGAACTCATTTAGAGAACAGCTAAATAAATCTACCTTTTCCGCGATTTCGTTAAGTGTATGCAAGGCGCGCGTCAAAGGTGCACCCGCAAGAGCCCAGTATATATAACCATTAGTACACACATTTTATTTTTAAATAACTTAGTATTAAAATTAGTATGTGCCATTCATCCTTTTGAATCCGAGTATCTTATTGACGGAGCAATCTCTTTTTTTACAGATAACCTACTTCAGGGTGGTCGACCGCCTTGGACAGGGCCGAGGCCCCATCACGACAATTGTTCGCGGTGGTCTAAGGAAAAAATATATAAGCGTACGCATCAAAGCAACCTACAAGCTTCCCATTTCCGTGAACATATACGTTGGTTGTGAAAACAAGCAGCTGAGCACATTCAAGACTACGCGAATGATCCATACAACAACTATAAGTACTGATGCTGGTGAAGATGGTGCTGCAAGTACAACTATTGATGGCGTTGGTAGTGATAGTGCTATTGATGCCACTACTCTCGGCGGAGATGATACTTCAGTTACCGATTCTGGACCTGGTGAGACAACTGGTGATGCTGCTGGTGGAGATGCTGCTGGTGGTGATGCTGCTGGTGGTAACACTGAATCACAAGGCATCACAACAGAATCCGATGCCGCCGCCGAAACAGACGCACCATAATCATCGTAGTGGTAGCAGAGAATGATTAAAATTTCTGAGTTATTTGTTTTATTTTAATGCTTTATGTAAACACACTATATCACTCCCAGCATTAAGGAGTTGGAACGTGGATTTATATGTCGAGACCTTTACTCATCATTTTAATTCAAAATGAGAAGATTCTCATTCCTCACTGTTTATGCAGTAGATGCACCTAAAACCACCGCGGTGTTCCTCCTCTACCTATGGCTGGGGGTGCGGGATTCGCATAAGCATTCACCGCTACCCCGACAGGCCTCGAACCGCTGTTCCTCAGCGGGTCCCACCTCTCCGTGCGCCCATTCCTATAATGGCCGCACCCGACTCTTGAGTGGCGCGTGTGGAACACTGCAGCGCCAACTCGGGCCTGCCTGGTCGGACGACAGAGACAGACGCCTCTAGTCCGCCGACCGCTGGCCACCTCTCGTGGAGGTCGCAGATCGTTTTGCGGCCTTCTCGGGCGCCCGGTGCATCTCCTGCGGGAGGGAAGAGAGGATGTGGCTTCTTTCTCCCGCTCGGCCGCCTCCTTTGCAGATATGACATCCTCGCAAAAGGAGGCAACTCCATCCCATGCGCTCTCGCTCTCGACCATCGATTCAACGACGGCCGGGAGCGAGAGATTGCTCCCTCCTATTACCGCGATGAGGTCACGGCGCAGCCCTACCCAAGCTGGGCACTCTTCCAACGTGTGCTGCACCGTATCCTCAGGGCAAGCTGCACAGTAGTGACACATCGGTGTCTGCTCCCGACCTATACGACACAGGTACTTCCCAAAGCAGCCGTGGCCAGAGAGTACCTACGTCAGCCGGAAGCTGAGGGCGCTATTCCGCCTCTCAATCCACGCCTCCATGACGGGTCTGGACCCACCCCCGATAAATGTTGGACGAGGCGGTCTGCAACTACTCTCTCAAAGAGCTTACCCACCTCATCCAACAACACAATGGGGCGGTATGCGGATGGTGAGTCAATGGGGTGTCCCTCCTTCTTCAGCAGGACCAGCTTGCCCATCTTCCAACGCCTTGGAAACTGCTCCGATCCAAACATGCGCTAAAAAGCCTTCCCAGTCGAGGCCCTAGGGCCTGTGAAGCCAGGACCCAAGCGCGGCCTGGAATGCCATCGGGCTCTGGGGCGGTGTTTTTGGCTTGAAGCCTCATCACCACCACTCTCAACTCTTCTGGGGTTACTTCGGGCACGTCGTCATAATTTTTTTCTGTATAATCCAGTCGATTCTGGCACTCGCCGGCCGCTGCCACGGCGCCGCTCGCTTCGATCGCTCGGCTCGTGCGTAGGGGTTACAGTTTTAACCTAACCTATCATTTTTTTTTTAATAATTAACCTAATCTAACTAGCCGGTTCCGGGTAGCCCAATAAAAATAATTTCTTTTATCTATTAGCCCAAGTCGATGAGAGAATGAGTTTCATTTTTAGGAAATTGCGTAATAATAAGTCAATAATGTAAAACGTTTTTATCCCAAACGAGATAAAATGAATAAAAAATGAATTGTTTGTCAAATAACACGTTATTAAACCAAAGTTTATAGGGTAATTATTTTGTAAAGTGAATAGGGTATTACACCCATTTTTGATAAGTGTCTCAATTAAATTCTATAGTGCTAATGAACCACTAAAAAATTCACAAAATTTTTATTCAATCGTTAAGTGCCATAAAATGCATTTAAATTTTGCATTTTCAAAGGAGAAGGGAAAGACTACATAGTTTCCTGGGCCCAGGTGTTAACTCAATCAAACTAGCCTTATTTGTAAGTGGATATAATAACAAAGCCTCACTGAAAATTTGGTGAAATTTGGCTATCCAGGAATCTAGTAATATGAAATATAGTAAAAGTGAGGTTATATATGAAATATAGTAAAAGTGAGGTTACATTATAACATTGTAGTTTTTTGATGTAATTTGCGAAATATTTTTGAATGGTTTTGGCTGTATAATGGTTTTATTTATATGGTGTACATAATAAAGAGTATTCTATTCTATTATGCATAGAATGCAAGTAGAGAGCCTCCATGTGTGACGTGTTGAAGAACCTGACATTTTTGGCACGCCCTGGACAGTCGCTACAGTCGAAGACATGTCTCTACATCCAATATCCTGCACTTAGAAGCAGTAGGTACGTTTTAAAAAAGGGAGAATAGGAAGTAAAATAAAACACCAATATATGTATAAAATATTTATTAT
Source organism: Amphipoea lucens (assembly GCA_947508005.1). Lineage (NCBI taxonomy): Eukaryota > Metazoa > Arthropoda > Insecta > Lepidoptera > Noctuidae > Amphipoea > Amphipoea lucens. The sequence goes on along the minus strand of OX382369.1, from coordinate 5,798,004 downwards.
TCGTCTTCAATAATTATGAGAATATAATCTAAAAAGTGCTTCAATCGGACGTCTCCCAAGAACCACAATCATCTTGGGCCAAGTTCCAACATGCTTGGCATACATAGTTTTCACTGCTAACCTGAAAAAAATTAACTATTTGAATCTTGTTCAACCATAATCAAGCTTCATTACATGTACCTAATCCTAATGCATGTTCAACTAAATCGCTACGTCCCAGCCGAGAGCGAAATGGCCCCAATAACAGTCAATACCTCAAACGGGACTTGACGGTTACTTACACCTTTTTTATGAGTGTTCCATAGATTCATATGGCTAATTAATCAACTAATTAGGTATTAAGTAAGTATTGTTTTAATATATGCTATCCAACAAAAATACAGCCGACAGACATGACGCTGGAGGTCGTAAACAGTAGGTACATAAGTCTGGTTTTGTTCGCTTGATAGGCTTAATATTATAAGAAGGGGTTTTTGGAAATTCAACCTTTAAGGGGGTGAGAAGGGGGGATTTTGTTTGTATGAAAAATCTTATTCCTTGAGTTAATTACCTAGAAACTTAGCACAAATACGACGTTAAAAAATAAATTATGACGTTTGACATTTTTTGTTTTTCTAAACTACCCCTGAAGGGGGATTGGGAGGTGTCGAAGTTTGTATGGAAGAATTTTAACGCACGGTCCTATTAACTCGAAGTCGAAACTCAGTATTTATACTTAAAACCAAAAATAATGAATAACGTTTATCAGGGTTTTTCGAAAATCTACCCCTTTTTTTTTTTTTTTTTTTTTTTTTTTTTTTTTTTTTTTTTTTTTTTTTTTTATGGATGGGAAATCATCAAATGACCCCTCCCGCTCTGGGTGGAGCGAAGGGAGTGTCAGACTCTTACTGACTAAAACCCATCCGTGTTCCTTCCTTAGCCCTTTATGTTCCGGGGTAGCGGTAACCCTTTCGGACAATCCCGCACCCCCGGCAGGCTTCGGCCCTGGCAGGCCCCTTCCTTTCTGCTGACATCTCTTTGAGGCGCGCGTGGAACACGTACGCGCCGTCCGGCACGGGCCTGGTCCTGATCGGACGGTGAGCTACCCATTACTCTCCGTCCGCAGGCCCGCGCCTACGGTGGCCGGGAGTCGTCACGCGGCTCCCGACGCCCGGAGCGTCTCCCGCGGCGGCTGGGGTGTGAGGCTCTCTCCCTCAGCCGTTCAGCCACCTCCTTCGCTAGCATGACTGCTTCGCAGAAGGAGGTGACCGCCCCCCACTCCCTCTCGCCCCGGACCATGGCTTGAACCAGGGTGTCCTCTGGGCGATCCTCGCAGTGGTGACACCCGGGCGTCTCCTCCCGCCTGATGATGTGCAGGAACCTCCCAAAACATCCGTGTCCGGTGAGGACCTGCGTCAGGCGATAGGTGAGGACGCCGTGACGCCTCTCTAGCCACTCCTCAGAGAGGGGTCTTATCGCCACTATCGTGGCGTGCCCTGCGCTGGGTTGCGAAAGTCGCTCCTTCCATGCCACCATGAGATCGCGCCGGAGGTCTGTCCGCTCCGCCGCGATTTGCCGCGGAAGCGGAGTTTCCCCCCGGCTCAGTGCCTCCGCGCGCCACTCATACAGGCGCGCTAGGACTATCGCCTCCAGATCCCATGGCGGCAGTCCGGCAAGGAGGCTTGCCGCCTCGCCCGAGATCGTGCGGTACCCCCGGATCAGCCTTACGGCTACCACCTTTTGGGGCGCGTTCAGATAGTGGGCGGCTCGTCGCCGCAGAGAACGCGCCCACACCGGGGCCCCGTATAGGGCCATGGACCGCACGACCCCCGCGTAAAGCCTCCGGCAGGAGGTGTTTGGCCCCCCCAGGTTGGGCAGGAGCCGCTTGAAGGCGGCCCCGGTCCTCTCCAGTTTGGGGGCCAAACGTCGGAAGTGTTCGACGAAGTTCCACCGGCTGTCGAGGACGAGACCCAGGTATCTCATCGTTGCCTCGACGCCGATGTGAACCCCTCCCACCGTTAGTTGGGATCCCGATGGTGGCCCGTTCCGAGGCCCATGGAAAGACATGGCCTCGGACTTGTGCAATGCCACCTCGAGACCCAACCGCCGGATTCTTTCCACGACTATCGCAACCCCGCGTGTCATCGCGTCGGCCGCCGCCTGATGCGACCTCCCTTGCGCCAGGACCAGCGTGTCGTCAGCGTAGCAAACCACGCTGACGCCATCAGGGAGGTCGGCCCGCAGCACCCAGTCGTAACCGATGTCCCACAGGAGCGGCCCCAGAACCGATCCCTGTGGGACACCGCACGACATCTCTCGCCGGTTCCACTCCCCGTTGCGACCGGGGTAGATGACGGCTCTGTCCGTCAGATACGCCCCAACTACTCGACGGAGGTAGGTCGGCACCCGGTGATACCGGAGTGCCTCCCCAATACAGCTCCAGGGCAGGGTGTTAAACGCGTTGGCGATGTCGAGTGACACCGCCACGACTACCCCACCCCGGGTCACCGCGTCCCCCGTCGTGAGGGCTCTCACGCGCATGATGGCGTCCACCGTCGAGCGCCCCTTGCGGAAGCCAAACTGGCTATCCGCAAGATCCGGCCCCGTCCTCACTAGGTGCCCGACGAGGCGGCCTGCAATCACTCTCTCAAAGAGCTTGCCGACCTCGTCGAGCAGCACTATGGGCCGGTATGCGGACGGAGAGTCCGCAGGGCGCCCTGGCTTCTGAATGAGGACCAGCTTCCCCGTCTTCCAACGGAGTGGAAACTGGCCCCTCTCCATGCATGCGCTTAAGAGCGCCTCTAGTCGAGGCCCGAGAGCCCTCGAGGCCAGGACCCAGACTTTACCCGGCAAGCCGTCGGGTCCTGGGGCGGTATTTTTGGCCTTCAGCCTGCCTACCGCCGCTCTCAGATCTACCCCGGTCACTTCAGGGATGTCGTCGTCGTCGTCTTCGTGGTCCGCTTCGGGCACCGCAAGTGGCGGAGCCATGGGCGGGGGAGTATGCTCCCCCCGTGAAGGGAACAGAGTGCTCACCACCTCCTCCACCAGCTGTGGGCGGAGACTCTGCGTCAGCGGGGGGGCCCAGGTGCGGAGTTTATTCCGCACCATTTTGTAAGGGCGCCCCCATGGATCTCTGTTCAGAGTCTCCACCATCTCTTCGCGGGCCGTATCCTTGGCCCGCTGGACAGCCCCTTGGAGGGCGGTCTTGGCCGCTCTGTACCCCTCGTACAGCTCCGCCTCTGCTTGGTAGGTACCTACATACCTAACATTTACCAAAACCCATGGGTTTCAATATTGGTAATTTCGTTGCCAAAAATCATAGAGTAAACGCTATACGAAAATGGTATATTGCATACAGGGTGGTAGGGCATTGAGTCATTGGCGCCGATTCCCTTGTTCACAAAATAAACTAAATTTAAGTTCAGTGCATCTTTTTCTTTCTATTTCATTAAAAAAAGGACAGGAGATAAATATTACTTTAGTCCTGTCAAATTAAGATACTCCATGGACAATTTAGACGTGATTAAAAAATTCTACCCCTAACGGGGTGAAAAGGGGTAGTAAATTTCACAGGGGAGTATTTTATTACGTGGCTTGATTAACTGTAAAATTGGTATAAATAATCAAAAAATCGTCTGGGATGGTTCTATAATTTGACATAAAGTCAAGTTATAGAACCATCCCAGACGATTTTTAAAATTCCACCGCTATGGGGATAAAGAGGGGGGTTACAGTTTATATGAAAAATCTTATTCATTTGGTTAATAAACTTGAAACTTGGCAATATTTGGCTCAGTAAATAATAAAGATTGCCACATTTAGTTAAAAAAAAAAAAAAAAAAAACTCCTCACAGAGGATTTAGGGGATGACAAAGCTGATAGGTTAGAAAAATATGTAACCCGCTGTCGGATTAACTCGAAACTCGGTACTACTAAAACAAAAAATAAAAAAGTATGTATTTTGGGTTTTTCACAAATCGACTCCTACCAAGGTGGAAAAGGGTAATAAAGTTTAAGGGGTGGATTTTACTGCTTGCTTCCATTATCTCGAAAATGGGTATGGGCCTTTGAGTCAAGTTATGAACACATCCCAAACGATTTTTCAAAATTCCCTATGGGGGTGAAAAGCAAGGATACAGTTTATTTGAAAAATCTGATCCCTTTGATTTAATAAACATAAAAAAATGGCCCGAATACTTATTTATCTAAATAAATGAAAACATACATTTTCGACATTTTTAGAGGAAAGTACGAATTTCATGCGGAAAAAGTTGCGGGCAGAAGGTAGTGCCCTATATGAACCAATTTGTTTCCGACGCAAACATGAATGTCCCGATTAACAGCTTTTAGAATTTCCTCCAGTAGCTGGAAACTTTTTCATTACAACTCTCTTGCAACATGGCGCCAAATTCACTTCTGTATTTACAAGTTAGTCGCAGTCAACTATAACTTCGTCTCTACCAGTGTACTGTTCCAAATGAAATAAAACTGGACTTGTTCCTTTCAGATTTCTCAACCTTGTCTCTTTGAAATATTCGTTTGTTTTCGCTCGGTATTTTTGCGCCTTATGCTAACATCACAGCCAAGACGATGCGACGCCTGGGTAATTGGGTATGAATCGTTACGTGGTGTTCTTGGTAATAATAGATCCACGATCAAAAGTCCTCATAGTCGATCGCCTATGATTATTTCGTGCATCCTGATTATTTCGTGTCCGGTTAGAACAATCAGATCTGCGGGGTAGTTGGGTAACAGTATTCATTGCAGTATCTACATTGTCGAGCAGACGAATTTGACAAACATTTGAAGAAATGGAGTATGAATTTTCTTCAAAACCCTTGGGATCATTCTAGACGGAATTGGGGTGCTATATATCTGTTTAGTTTTACCCCTCCGTGGTATAACACGAAGTGAAAAAACCTCGTTAATATAGGTAACTAATACGGTGCTGAGCAACGATTGTTTGTTTAACACAAACCTACATTTTTCCATTATGGATTGTAGGGTAATACGGTCCATGGAAAGAGGAAGACAATGGTAATTGTATTATTACAATATAATCACACGATCTATTGAACTTGGAACATAATGATGTTAAACAAACGGAAATGCAAATAATAAGAAATATATTAGTATAGAATAGAACAGAATACTCTATAGCGTGCGAGCGAGCGTCGTCTCTCGTGTTAGGTATATATAAAGAGAAATTACCGTGTTGAGTTTGTATTTTATATAATTTCGAACGGTCACCATGTGGATTCGAACTTTACCTCTAATACTCATTATGAGTGAAATGAAAACAATGGAAGCATGGACTGCAAAAAATAGGCTTCCTGATGCGAAATTCCTTGAAGACGAAGTCATTTTAGAAACCGAGAAAAGACAGAGAATCAAGAATTTTCTGCAATTAACGGACAACGAATTTGAAACACCGAAAGATACAATCAGTTATTGCCGTTCTTTTGAGAAATGCCAGGAATGTGTGAACAGTTTTTGGTTTCCATGCGGCTGGTGTCATGACTATGGATGCACAGACAGTCCTGACATCAAATGTCCTTTTGCTGAGACCAAAACTGAAAAATCCAATATAACTGGAGAAACAAAAGCTTGTCCACACGTTGAACATGAAGGGCCTATAGTGGTTCACGTGGGGGTAACAACTACTATAAAAGTTAAACTCTATGTACCAGATCCAGTACTCCATGATAAAGAAATTATATGCCAGATCAAGCTTAGAGGCAAGATGGCTCATCTTAAAGGACAGATACTAAATGATGTCGTGCATTGTCATCCTGTTGTGTTGCACACATATGCTAGTAGTAAAGTGGATAGAGGTTACTTCACTCTGATATGGGGCGGACCTCAACCATATTCAAATGATATTCCGTTGGATGTGTACAATTGTGAAATGTTGGCCAGTAACTGTGACGCTTGTAGAAAAATCCCAGCTTTATATGGATGCGGGTGGTGTGATCCAATAAAAAAATGTGTGATTAAAGAAAAATGTTCCAACACTAGCTTGAAATGGGCTCTAAACAGGTTGTCTTGTAATCGTAATATTAAAAAAGATAATAAAATAACAATAAATTTCTTGCCTTGGTGAATTCTTTACTTGCTGTGTTTATAAATATGTACTAATAGTACATTACTGCAGCGGCCATCAAAAGAGGCATTGATGGACGAACGTGTAAATGTGGGCGGAGGCGATAGTTGTGGCCAAGGCTTGTATAGTACTTTTCTCAAATAATGCGTGGAAGTTGAAACTAAGTAGTACCTAGGCAGAACTTTTTTGTCAATTACAATTATTTTTCAAAATCAATGAAGAACAACGAACAACATTATTTTTTCCCGCGTTAGGCTGGCCGCATACGTCCGGTTTCATGATTCGGAATTCAGATTTGGAGACCCCGAATGCACGCATTTTATACAAAATCTTATCTTTAGCGTACACGTTCTTATATTTTCCGTTTTCCGTCAGGATTTCCGAATGGAAAATATAAGAACGTGTGCGCTAAAGAAAAGATTTTTTATGAAGTGCGTGCATTCAGGGTCTCCGGATCTGAATTCCTGATTCGGAAACTGAATCAGGAAACCGGACGTATGGGGCCGGCCTTAAAGTGTTCATTTTTTTTTTTTCAATAAACAGGTGTCTATTTCCAAAGCCAGTTCGAAATTTAAATAAAACCTTTGATAAGTTACCTCCTTGGTTGCCATGTCTCGGAGAAAAAGATCGTTCCATTTTTTAATTACACGACAGATATGAGTTTACTATGTAATTTATTTGACCGCAAAACACAACAGATATGGATTTTGATACAACTTTTGCCGGCTGCTGCCCGCATGCATTTGGCCAGTACAGCAATTTAGATTTATCTCGAAGAAGGTTGTCAAAATAATGCTCAAATTTCCAAGCATGTTTGAGAAAAACTAAATTACATATTATAAAGAGATAGAATAATAATAATAATAATAACTTACAGATACAGAAACCCGCAGGGCAGCATGTGGCGAGCTGTTGGGCAGTAGCGACCCCACGGACCCTATCTCCCGGGAGAAGTCTTGTTCCTCACCTCTGGCTTGCCTTTATTGGCCGGCTGGAGTGAACAATGACGAGGAACAGAGCTCCCACTTCATTCTTGCCTTTGTTGGCCGGCTTGAGTGGAGATTCGCAAGAGCAAACGTGCTCGGAGGAAGGAAGTATTTCAGTAAGATGCTGGTAGGGATCTTGACCGTACTTCCGGGATTGTCCTGATAGCCGTGGAATACCTCTCCACTCCTCATAAGCACTTCAGGACATGTTGCCCCCTTGTCGCTACGTCACTATGTGCTAGCGACCGTTTCCGGGGGCCCATTATTGAGTGTGCAAGTCACCCCCTGCTATTTTATCCGTGTATATATAAAACATTGATTAGGCAGGGGTCATAGTTCTTCCATAGTTATTGGTAACCAGTCCACTTTAGCCACCCAAACTCATAGTCCAACTTTTTATTTTTCCATATCCTGCAATAGTCCTACACCAACCGGGGGTTGTCCTTGGGTGCACTTGCATAGTGCATACAGGGAGAATCGTCGGTTGGTGCCACATTTCATTAAAATTTCCTAAGGGGCCTCTGCGGGTTGGCTTCGGCCCCTCGTACGCCTTCCAAAGGACCGGGACCCCATGGTCCCGAGATATGTAGTCATAACTTTACTATTTTACTAATGAACCATGTACCTACTTACAAACTTTGTACCATGTCGTCAGTTTTCGAGTTCTAAAACGTTCGGTTAGCTACTCGTAAATATTCGAATGGTCTTTTATTGCGCTTGTTTATATTGTAGATTGTAAGGATCTAATGTTGCTAAGAAACCTCTGCATTAAAAAAACATGTTTAATTTTATTATTCTAGTAACAGTTTCGTAACTTTTGTAGTCACTCGTCGGATGTGAGAATAAAATGTAAAAACTCACTGACATTATTTTTTCTCAAAAAACTTATGCACATAACATAGCACTGTAACACTTAACACTCATATTATAAAGGCCAAAGTTTGTGAGTGCGTGTTTGTGTGTATTTATATGTTTGTTACTTCTTCACGCTCAAACGGCTGGACTGGAATTTTTATAAAATTTTGTATGGAGGTAACTGACACCCTGGATCTATGCTGCTTTTTATTCTGATATTCCCACGGGATCGACACTTATGCGGGTGAAACCGCGGGGCGCGGCTAGTTATAAATATAACATAACATCACGCCTGTAATCCCCAAAAGGTTATGCAGAGGTGTACTCATACTATTATTCTATTATACGTAATGTATGATACTACAGTTAGTTTAAGGATCGCAAATATAGTTCGAATACATGAATTAAATTTAGACTATTTGTTTAGGGATTTTATGTGGAAATCCCGAAAATTTGGTAATTGCAAGTTTAGTTAAAAATAGCCTTTACCCATCTTAAATAAAGCTTATTTTCAACTTATTTAAGATTTTTCCTACATTCCGGGAAAAAAAATGTTGTCGTAAGGAAGTCTCCACTTTCTGTCTCTGTTCTCCGAAGTTTAGGTAAATATAGTCAGCTTATTCCGATCACTGTTTATCACACTTGTTAGTTAAGAAAAGTACCGTCCTTAGTTTCGCGGGACGCATGAGGGCATGCCAGCACAGGCTCAGCAAGAAGCTAGTCAGGCCTTCGAAAGACCGCAGTCAGCGTGAGTTGGTAGCAGGTCGTGGAACGCCTGTTTATTTATTTATTTATTTATCCTCCTACTGGAACGCCATACAGCAATTACACCAACGGAGCAAAAAATTACATCATGTGCTGTTTTCATCCATCCTGTACGCGGTGGACTTTGAACGGGCGGCGATGGAATTCGCACGCTCACACAGGCAGCGTCAGCTCCACAGTTCCACTACTCCATCCAAATTGCGCACAGATCAGATGCAACGTGCAACGTGTAGGAGCGTGCAATTTGTAGAGACCAGGCTACAATTCAATGGTCAGCTCACCGTCCGATCTGGACCAGGCCCGTGCCGGACGGCGCGTAGGTATGCGTTCCATGCGCGTCTCAAAGTGATGTCAGCAAAAGGGAAGGGGCCCGTTAGGGCCGAAGCCTGCCAGGTCAGCGGGATTGTCCGAAAGGGTTACCGCTGCCCCGGAACATAAAGGGCTAAGGAAGGAACACGGGTGGGCTTTAGTAAGTAAGAGTCTGACACTCCCTTCCGCTCCACCCTGAGCGGGAGAAGTCATTTGATGATTTCCCATCCACAAAAAAAAGGCTACAATTCAATCAATCAATTCGGCCTATCGCAGTCCACTGCTGGACATAGGCCTCCCCCAGGCTGCGCCACAACACTTTTTTATGGTCGCTGGTCCATCTAGCTGAGAGGCGTACGTGTACCACACTTCTTATGCCAGTAGGTACTCTAAGTTAGCTAATCAGTATTAGCTATTAGTAAATAAAAAAAAACAAATAACCTCCAAACAATACGCATTGTATTGTTACATAATCAGTGATATAATTAAATTATGTAATCTTTGCTCAATAGCTTGCTGTTTATAATCTTATTTGAAAATATTTATCCATCAATACATAAGTATAAATAGTAAGGACACCTGTGAACATATTTAGTAAGGTTTACTTTGCTGAAAGAGTTACTTGTCTGTGGTGTTAATAATTATTTGGATTTCACTATATCTGTAAGTAGTTTTAAGTTTTTATTGTTTGTGAAATTTTAAACTTCAATATCATCATCTACCTTACAAAATTAGCCTGTAATGTTCCCATTGCTTTTATTTTTTAAGAGGGAGTGGGCCGTAATCCACTACTCGGGCACAGTGCGGGTAGGTAGATATCATATGTCTTCGATTTTTTGGATCTAGGACATACCAGTTTCCTCACGATGTTTTCCTTCTCTGTTTTGAGAGCAGCGGTGATGAAATAAATTAAAACCAAAAATCAATCAATCAAAAATCATCTACCTGGCCTGCTCCCTATGTAACTATGTTGGGGTCGGCTTTGAAAAAGATGCAGCTGAATCCAGTATTCTCAATTTAGTAGTTAAAGCGAAAGCGCCAGTATAGCCCGCGAAATTCAATTTTTGTTTACGTTTTTTGCAATTTGCTGATCAGTATTAAGTTGTACATTACAAATACCTATGTATTTACAGAATTATAATCATTAAAGTCATCAACACAACTCTCTAAGACCAAGTAATCCTACTGAATGACTATTTCATGAAATCTTGACATTTTACGATTATACTAATTTAACAAGTTGTATTACTGATTCTAATGATTATAATTTCTGTAAATACATATGTTTTACGGTCGCGAATCCTATTTTAATCAACGTACAACTTGATAATGATCAGCAAATTGGAAAAAACGTAAGAAAATTTGTTTTGTGGGCTACCTTAGCGCTTCCCCCTTAAGATAGCAGAGTAGTAATAGAAGCAGTATTCAGCAGTACAACATTTTTATATATATTTAAAAACAAACTCAGGAAAAAACCATTTGCTTTTCAGGAGGGGCATATACTTATGCTGTAAGGGCTTGTCGTAGACACGATAGCAGATATAAAGGACGATGTTAAACTTTAGTAAAATGGTTTTGTTTATGCTCACATACATTAAGTTAACAAAACCATATAACACGCAGTTATCCGAAATAGATACAGTCCAGGCTTACTGCACTCTATTTAAAACTTGCTGGGATTGCAAAAGGGCGGGCACTCAATGTGACTGGTGCCACGAAGTCGGATGTACACACTACCCAACTCTTAATTGCCCTCAAAAAGTTTTGCTCGATAAAGCTAATCACAAGAGTTCTCTAATCAGATATTGTACTGAAATAATATCAAGTGATCCCGTATTTGTCCCCGCTAACATAAGGAGGTTCATCAAACTGAATTTGAGAATAGAAGATTTCACACTTTACAAACGGAATATAATGTGTGAAATCCATATAGAGCAAAGGGTCATAAGACTAAGAGGTTCATTTGCTAACAATATATTCTACTGTGATATGACAAAATTGCGGATAAGTCGAGTTGTAACTTTGGGTTACGTGAGATTGCTGTGGGGTGGTGCAGACCCATACTCCAATATGGTATTGATGGTGGTATACAACTGTTTGCCATTGGCAAGTAACTGTATGGATTGCCAAGCTTTGGATAAGAGATTCAACTGTGGCTGGTGTAAAGAAACTTCACAGTGCAATTTGCTGGAGCAATGTCCAAGACAATTCGGTCAATGGATACACAGTGACAGTTCATGTGGGAGGTCTTCTTTGTCAACAGGAGTAAAATACTTGAGCTTATAGTGTATTCGCAGAAACATGACGGTTTGTTAACTTCGTTTTCGTGAGTGGAGAAGTTTCATGATGTTGTTAATAATATATTTAACACAATGGTGTTTAAATATGGATCAAAACTAATAAATGACTTAGAAATAGATTATTGAAGTTTACGTATTTTAAACACGGAACGTCTGTGGTCTCCGATTCGCCTGTGACGTCATTTGACCTATCCGACATCATCGCACCACAAAACGTTCAACTATTTGTTTCGTAGTCGCGCCAGGACTCTCGCGCCGTTTGTAGTTATTTACATACAGCAGCTGTTTGTTTTTTTATTTAAGAGTGTGTAGTTTTTATTTCACTATAATTGAAAAAACCGGCCAAGTGCGAGTCGGACTCGCCCATGAAGGGTTCCGTAGCAGCAAGTAACATAATATAAAAGTTCTTGTAGTTCGTTGTAACTTTGTGAAAGGTAAATTGCGGTTTTCGATTTATGACGTATTAAAAAAAAACTACTTACTAGATCTCGTTCAAACCAATTTTCGGTGGAAGTTTACATGGTAATGTACATTATATATATTTTTTAATTTTATCATTCTCTTATTTTAGAAGTTAGAGGGGGGGGGGGACACACATTTTACCACTTTGGAAGTGTCTCTCGCGCAAACTATTCAGTTCAGAAAAAAATGATATTAGAAACCTCAATATCATTTTTGAAGACCTATCCATAGATACCCCACACGTACAGGTTTGATGAAAAAAAATTTTTGGAGTTTCAGTTGTAAGTATTCTATTTTTGTGTGAAAATCTTACTGCGGTTCACATAATACATCTACTTACCAAGTTTCAACAGTATAGTTCTTATAGTTTCGGAAAAAAGTGACTGTGACATACGGACGGACGGACGGACAGACAGACAGACAGACAGACATGACGAATCCATAAGGGTTCCGTTTTTTGCCATTTGGCTACGGAACCCTAAAAAGAGAAATGGTAGAAAAAAAATGTTGGGGTTTTTAACTGACGTGCTTTGACACATTAGGAACAATACAATATTTGTAGGCGTATTTTTTAAACTCAGTAATAAACAAAATACGACTCGAACGGCGCAAGTGACTATACACCAATGATTTTAACGTACTTAGCGAATATGAGCCGCCTTGTCTAGGTCAAATGACGTCGGCCAAATGCTAAACATTGCCATACAACGTGGTGGTGCCGCCACTACCTTGGGTACATTACCAGTCGACAGCGATGCGGATGAATTTTTCGACGCTGTATTTTGTTATTTTTATTAATTAATTAGGTATTAGTTATTATTTGCTTATAGATCTTAATGAACCAATAATGAGGTCTAAATCAAAGAATCTATAGGATTGCGTTGTTTAAGATACCTTGTGGCTGTTATAACAAGCACGACACAAATTTGGCGTTGGTACTGGACAATTCAATTCGGTCAGTTCGATCTTCGCACGGTGGCTGGTAGCAGCTGGATGAGAGTTGCCGAGAATCGAGCTAAATGGCGTGCAAATGGAGAGGCCTATGTTCAGCAGTGGATTGCTGTAGGCAAATTGGACAACTTGAAGAGATCACAACGCGTTGAGGACTCTTTTATCGCTCAATGTTATTTTTTTTCGGTCTTTGAGCCTAAAAACCTACTCGGGGTTATACAGGGTGTTACGGAAAGGGTATATCAATACAAACGGGTTGAAGAGTGTATCTGGTCTAGAATCTCTGTACAAAATTTCAGCTCAAAAGCATTAACTTTGAAAATGCTTAATATTTTTTTATTTCGACATCACGGCGCTGCACTGGCGCGCGGCGGCGTGATGTGCGTGTACTAGGCGCACAGACACACTACAGATAATGGATAATGACCCTCGTAGTGCGGTGACACGTTTGTTATGATTTCAATTTTATGAACTATCGAAATAAAAAAAATATTAAGCATTTTCAAAGTTACTGCTTTTGAGCTGAAATTTTGTACAGAGATTCTAGACCAGATACACTCTTCAACCCGTTTGTATTGATATACCCTTTCCGTAACACCCTGTATACAATGGTGTACATATACTAAAACTATCAGTCATCATACCTCATCATCATACCTATTATATTATATACTGTTCTAATCACAAAGGTTCTTTTCCTCAAATCATTAGGCACCTAAACGTTTAACATCTTTGTATTTATAATACCGATGCGGTCGACATTAATTTTGCGGTAAATGCAATATGTCTTCTGGAAGATTCCAATTTACACAAACCTACCGTAAATCTGAGGAAGCTTTTGTCTCAGAAATTTTAAATGTTACCGCCCGAAGTATCGTTTCAAGAACTTATAGGTACCGTTATACTTTAAGGGTTGAATGATTTATTTTGTTGAAACCTCTTTGGGAAAATCGGATAAACAAGAATTGGAGCATTTCACTAAGTTTGTGTCGAAGTTTTTGGGTCTGTCCTGGATATGAGATGATTGTCAAGTTGGGTTTTGGAGTTAGGTCGATGCTATCCCTAATTTATCGCAAAAAAGCCTATTTATTTATTATTAACATTAATGAACGGTTAGTAATTGGGTACTGTTAAGATATTTACTCCAACGAGTTCCAGCGGCTTTACAAGGTCGTCGGTCCACCTTGAGGGAGGCCTTTCAACGCTACGTCTTCCAGTACGCCGGGTCGCCACTCCAGAACCTTTTGGCCCCATCGGCAATGTGCCCTGCTCGTTGGATGCGAGAAGTACAAAACCGGTCGAAGTGGAGGTGCTTGGGGGAGGCCTATGTCCAGCAGTGGACGCCTTTCGGCTGAAATGATGATGATGAAGATATTTACTAGTTGTTAACTAACTAGCTTCTGCCCACGACTTCGACCGCGTAAAATTTCTTGCTCCCTCGACCTATCCTGACGCTTCGCATCTCCTGCCCGCGCTATTGTTTCGAAGGCGAACTAGCAGGGTATCGAAGGGGGATTGGGGGGGGGAGGTCAGGTAATCAGATCGGAATAACTCTTTCTTTCTGACCTTTTCTCTTTTTCCTCGGCTTCCTTAGGTCGTGATGTTAAGTAGCCTATAGCTTTCCTCAAGAATTTGGCTATCAAATGCAAAATATTTATTACTAGCTGCGCCCCGCGGTTACACCCGCACAAGTTTCGATCCTGTGGGAATATCAGGATAAAAACTATCCTATGCCCTTTCCCGGGACTCAAACTATCTCTATACCAAATTTCATCTAAATCGGTTCAGTGGTTTAGGCGTGACGTATGATGTAACATACATACAGACAGACAGACAGAATTACTTTCGAGTTTATAATATTAGTATGGATTTTAAGCTGCCAGTCCTTTGAGTACGCTAATGAATGGCCGTTGTGGAGGAATACTTTGATACACTGTTAATATTTATGTTTTTAAACCAACTGTAAGATTATTTTATTGTTTTATTTCAATTTTATTTTATTCATTAGGCCTTTAACCAATATAATTATATAAGTTATACACTAGATTTATTTTAGGCATAGTTTAATATTTTCTTCATAATATTAATATGTAACTTTGTAATGATGTAACTTCTATGTAATTTATATGTGTACTTAAGAATAAACATTATTCTATTATTACTATTCTATTATTATTGATGTTGGTACAAATAAATGAGTCAACCCCGGGTTTATCCAGTATTCACTGATTTATTTAACTATAACGGGTCTCCTTATGAAACCATGTTTATTTAAATACTTGCAAGCCATATGTCCGATGGGATTTTTCATCAGCATAATTGACGGACTTCCATGCAAACGTTTACAACCCTTATTAAACCCTAGGGGATGAATTTACAAAAATCCTTTTTTAGTGCTCACTCCGTTATATAAGGAACTATTGTGAATAACTTCATATTCCCAATTAGTTGTTGTTTGATCATTATTTTATGAAGTAGATAAAAAATTCGTTTATTTTTTTCCGGTACTGGACATAAAAACAGGTAAGTACCTATTAATACCCTAGATATACTAAATCAAATAAAAACACAACAAAAACAGAAACGCATAAACAGCAAAGGTATCCTGGTATTGAACCTTTTATCATAATGAGAATAGCGTCAATATCCGTAGGCTTGATTGAACACTTTTCTATCTGTGCCGAAACGAGATCTAGTAAAGCGGGAAAATTGAACAGATGCTACGGAAACGAGCGCCTCACCAGGTTACATTACTATTGGGAAAAGAAAGAAGTACATGGAACGGCGAAGGTGCTGATGCGGCATTTTGCCGTGACATCCGTCTTTATATTTATAAAAGTTCGTTTAAGTATGTTATTTAAGAAATGAAGTAAGGGCAATTAACCGTCTTATAACTAATTTATTTAAGAACATTATTTTACTACCATAACGGACAATATTAGCACTAGAGATGACAGATTATTTATTGGATTAGGTTATGATGGGGCTGGCATGGTCGTGTTGTGACCAAAAGCCCCTAAATTTATAATAGATAATAAAAAAATAAAATAAAAAAAGATATGACAGAAAGAACAAGGAGCCTTACATTATACCCTTGACAAGCGACACGGCTGTGTCAGGTTGCATCATTTATAAAAAAATAATTGCAGGCGTCCATACTTTCATCAGTTATGGACGATACTCACTACGAGCATTCTCTTCGTGACTTTATGTGACAAACATTCGTTGCGCGTGATTTTGTTAAGGTAGGTTTCTAATCCTAAGACCAAACGAATCTAAAAGCAACAAACAACGTTTGATGGGGTGAGAATAAAATTAGCGTTGGCTCGTTTGGCCTAAACCTGCCTTTAGTCGACGAACATTCATTCGCGAAGCACCATTGGTCAAAACCGTATGAAAATCCGTTCGGAAGTTTTTGAGTTTAACGCTTTCAGACAGACGGACATTGTTTTGTAGTGATAGTGATTTTTGTATTGTTTACACAAATCAAAATAGAACAACACAAAACATTATCTATATTAGAGTCAGGAATTTGAGATAATTTTCAAGTTATGGAACAAAAAACTGAATAGCATACCTGGCAAAGTTCAAATTCCATTGCCACCAAAAACCTATTAGGATCTTTTTGTTACAAATGGTCACTCAAAAATTAACTTAGAATATAAAATAGATAACATAAAGTAAATAACAGATAAAATGGCGACAGAATATCATTTATCTGAGATTATGAACACTATAGTTGTTTACTTACCTTTATCCAAAATACACACAATATTAAAATCCAAACAAACTGAATAGAAGAATTATTTGCCGCCTCCAGTTTTCTGAAATCAAATAAGTACCAACCACAGATATAGATACACCTAGATAACGCAAAAGGAACTACTTCGCGTGCCCAGCCTAACTACGTACAAAAATCGCAAGGTGCCACTTTCGCGCTCAGTCCTGTAGTGCTGCTGGCTGGCGCTAGGTGCCACGTCTTTGAATCGATTTGATTTTCCCATCACTGAATAGTGCTTGTGACGTCATAGTAGGTAGTCAAAAAATGGCACGCTTGGTTTTCAGCGAAAACTAAAAAAAAAAAAACTTTTTACACAGATCGTGATACTTGCGTTATCTATATCTGTGGTACCTACCTACTATCGACTACACGGCATAAAAGTCTGGACATTGATTTCTACAAATTGGTTTCGTAAGTGTATTGCGTTGTAAAAGTCCTTTGTACTAAGTGCATGAGCAGAGAGAGGAACCCAAGTGATCCACTAACAAATAATGATTCTTACAATTGCCTCCATGCAAATATTACCAACAGATGGACTGGCGAAAGACGCTGTAATGGTAGGTGGATATTATAAACGTATTTGTCCAGCAGTGGACTTGTCTTTTTCATCTAAGAAGGAAGAACTAAGTCGGTATGCGAGCAAAATAAGTTCATATACAGCTTAGCCCGCCCTTCCTAGATGTCTTTCAGTTGATTTTGGCTATGACAATTATGATGCAATAGAATCATTAAAACTTTTATAGAGGTATGAGGAACAGGGTGTAAAGTTCACTCATCCTATATAGGAAAAGGGAGAATACTCCGACGAGGGTATTGTGTCTGATGGGCTATTGTGCAACGATTGATCTCGGGACGTTGTCTAGTTTCTCGGTAAACTCTGCTTGCGCGATGCATGGTTTTGTGTGACGTCAGGGCGATGCGAAGTGGGAGGTGGGACCCGCTGAGGAACAGCGGGTCGAGGCCTGTCGGGGGAGCGGTGAATGCTTATGCGAATCCCGCACCCCCGGCCATAGGTAGTGGTGGAACACCGCGGTGGTTTTAGCCGGTAAGAGTCATATGCCCCTCTGTCACCCCTACGATAAAGGAAGTCCATGAGGATTTCCACCGCGAGCCTCCGCGACATCGCCCGCGAGCATCCGCGGTAAGTCCGCATGTAGCGATGTAGATGCCGCCACACTTTAATTCGAGTCTTAGAAATATTAATGCAATTCCGGCTCGTTACATGTTTGCGTCTGGGCGCTCCTTGCGGAGCTCCACATCGCTGTCAATGCGGTGAAGCAGTCGACTGCCTCGGACACCATGGCCTATCCTGCAGCAAGAGCGCTGGTCGGATGGCACGGCACGCCAGCATTAACGACATCATCCGTCGGGCTCTTGTCACCGCCGGAGTGCCAGCTGTTTTAGAACCCAATGGCTTGGCACGTGACGATGGGAAGAGGCCAGATGGAATGACCATAATGCCTTGGAAGTTGGGTAGGCCTTTGGTGTGGGATGCAACCTGTGTCGACACCCTCGCGCCATCCCATCTTCCTAGCACGGCGGGCGGTGCTGGGGCGGCTGCTGCAGGAGCAGAAAACCTCAAACGGCGCAAATATAACAACCTTATTGGGAGCTATATGTTTGAGCCGTTTGGGGTTGAAACTCTAGGGCCTTGGGGTCCGAGTGCTCATCGCATATTTCGCGATATCGCCAAGCGTTTGGTTGACTCTTCGCGTGACCAGAGGGCTGGCCTATTTTTAGCCCAAAGAATAAGCATTGCCATCCAACGTGGCAATGCTGCCAGCCTTTTGGGCACTTATCCCATTGACAGCGATGCGGACGAATTTTTCGATGCCCAATGAACTCCTGTCTTTTTTTTTTTTTTTTTTATTATTATTATCATTTGTATATAGTATATTTTGTAGTTTGTGTGTACATAGATAAAGTAGGTACAGTTAATTTAAATGTTTCAATTAAAAGTAAGAAAATGCACTTCTTAAAATCGGAACTAAGGGAGACTTTTGCCAAGCAGTCCGACAGCATAGGCCATTTCAAAAATCAATTTAAGGCACCTTTGTGTTCGAATTAAAAGTAACTATAATTGACCGAAAAAAAAATATTTCGATCATCTAAACAGTAGATAACATAGGTATGTTTCAAAAGCAACATTATTTAACAGAGGAAATTAAAAGAAAACAATTAGTAGCCCCGGGTCATTTTCGATCCGTCTAAAGGTGCTTTTATTTGAATATAATATAATAAAATTTATTTAGACACATTTTGATGACATGCTAAGCACAACAAACAAAAGATAGTAAAATAAAAAATATTAAAGACATAGTGAAAGTAGCGTTAGATCCCACACTAGGATACCCTGTGTCGTGGGATCTAGTTATTACGGCGTTAATGACACATTATAAGTGCACTAGCGGGTGGTTTAGTGATCGTTTGGTTACCGAGTCTAAACAATATTTAAACTTAGGTACTTAACTAAAGGAAACATGCAAAATTACAATTATAAGGTTTGTGTAGAGTGTAGTTTACATATTATTCAAAACCAAATGTTTTTCCTGTGTATAGACATATCATAAACAAACAAATTGAATAAACATAGCATGAATAACACTACCTATATGGCAATTCGGTTGACGTTTTCCATTCATCATCTTATTCATCATTTCAGCAGAAAAACATCCACTGCTGGAGTTAGTGCCCTAAGCACCGCCACTTCGAACAGCGGGGCAATTGCGTAATATATTATCAATCGGAATCGGTTTCATTTTGACAGTTCAACAACATTCATTGCGTTATTTACGTGTTGACCAGACACATTTTTCGAACTTATGAAGCAATGGATTAGCAATCTGCTTCAAACTGATTCAGATTCCGATTGATAGTATATTACGTAATTAGGGTGCAGTTCTGTGCTTCTCGCATCCAGCGGATTCCAGCGGCCTTCACAAGGTCATCGGTCTACCTTGGGGGAGACGTTTTCCATAACTTTTTCCACTACTACAATTTATTTATTTACAACAAGCTGCGCCCCGCGGTTTCACCAGCATAAGTGTCGAACCCGTGGGAATATCGGGATAAAAAGTAGCCTATATGTTAATCCAAGGTCTCAACTACCTCCATACAGAATTGTATCAAAATTGGTCCAGCCGTTTGAGCGTGAAGAAGTAACAAACATATAAACACACACACTCACAAACTTTCGCCTTTATAATATTAGTGTGATAAGCTTTTATAATAACTCAAGAAGCGGATCTTGGAGAAAAAACAGCCAGGCCGAAGTGGAAGTGGGCCGGACACGTCACGCGAATGCACCCGGAGAGACGGGCAAAGATCGTCACTCACTGGACGCCTGAAGGAGGACATCGCCGTCTAGTTAGGCCACATCGAAGGTGTGACGATCTAACGAAGTTTACAGGGCCATCACGGCCAGAGATCGCTCAAGACAGGGAGCTTTGGAAGGAAAAAGGGAGGGCCTTTGACCAGCAGTGGGACACAATAAGGATAACGAAAAAAAAAAAATTACAAAATTTTTATGTTTGAAACTAGAGAAGATTTTGAGATTGTGTTTATTTTTTTTGAGATTGTTGTATTAGTAGGTACCTATTTTTGGCTTTTTTATACACACCAGACCTTTAACAAGCCATTTATATAAACGTTTCGTCTATAAAGTAGGTATAAACTCACAACTAATCCTCTTTTATTATACAAGTGCATACGAAAATGCACCCTCACGCAACATTAGCCGTTTCCCATTATGGTATTATCATCCCTACACATCCCCTACTCTCTATTATTCGGAAAGAGTGAAAACATACAGGAAATAAATGTACGTGCGGCACCGCGACGACTCGTCAAAAAAAACTTCTTATGGGCATATTTTTCAATAGGTAGTCAGATGAGTTTTATCTGAAGAAAATTATTTTTGACATGTTATATTTTCTATACACAAAAGCTATAAAACAGCAATATTTCTTCTTTAAATAAGATTGTTTTTGAAAAATCAGTCCATAGCAGAATTAGTAGAATTACTTAGTATTGGAAACAAGCGGACGGCCAGCCGTGAGGGTAAGTGGTCACCGAAGCATTATGGCCATCTACGATACCAAATTCAAGTGACAAATTTCGGAAATCACAAGAAACCAGGCAACAAACTATCTAGATTCTTTTTTTAAAGCAACTTATGACGAGTATTCGTATAAAATTCGAAGCTTAATTTTTATTTGTTTATTTTAGGCCAGTCTTCATTGTAGCGGTCAGTACTCTATCATGATCATAAAAAAATAAGTTGGAACCTCATTCCCTACGTATTGTATGGGAAAAGTTTTTTGCGAATTCTGAAACAGGGGGGCAAAAATTATTCAGATTCTGGTTGATAGTGTGTTACGCAATTAGGGTGCTAGATTGATTGGCATAAAAAAAAGTTTTTTTGAAAATTGCCCATTTTCCTGCTGACTGTAAATTTTTTTCAAAGTCTGTGAAGGGAAATCAAAATTTCTCAAAAAGTTAAGGAAAGTCTCCTAACACCGATTTCCTGTAGCTACAACGATTAAGGTAGCTGCCCTTAGTGCCCCATCTCAAAGTCCACCCTGTATAAACATGCTAAATAAAACAAAAAAGAAATTGATTTGATGTTATTTTGTGGGGTCATCGACCGCAGTTAGTGTATATTTCACTTACGTGAAGGATATTGACATCGTAACACGATAAATGTGAACGGAAGGCCATTTCCCGTAATTAAAAACGTTCAAAATCTAGTCGCAATCTCATCTCAGCGACAATCAATGTCAAATACTTGACAAAAATGTTGGTAAATTAGAGGTATTTTTGACAGATTGAGACTGAGATCAGACTGAAAGTTCTTAAAATTACGAGAATGGCCCCTCTTATTTTTTCAAATCAAACTTCCAATAACAACACTACAAGAAGTCACTACAAAAAAAAAAATTATTTGATCGTGTTTAGATGTCGATACACATAACGTCTGCACAGTTTATCTAGCTAATTAAATTTAACCCTGTAGATACCCGCATAGTCAGAATAAGTTCTGACCCACGTTAAAAGTAACAGCGAACAACCGCTGCGGAACCGCCCCGAATATGTCCTAAGTACATTTCCAACAAAGGGTGGAAGGAAATCGTTTATAAATAAACACATTAGTGTGAAAGCCGGATTTTGATGGTGTTAACAACAACAATAGTATTGGAGATTCATCGCGCGACGCAATACATTCTGATAGCTGCTTAGGTACACGAATTTATGGGCATGTAGCTATGGAGTTATGAATATTCGATTGGATACTGATTGAGAAGATACTCGTCTGTAATATAGGCTGTAATGCGTTAGCACTGTTCGTGAATTGATTGAGTTTTACAATATCATACATCAAACATTTTGAAAAAACCCACGACGGTTAAATGGAATTGGAAAAGGATAAAGAAAAAAAAAATGATTTTGCTTTTTATTTCAAACTTTCTAAAGAGCATAGGTTCGTGATACACCTATTTAAGAATCCTCACTAATCAACCACAAACCCACTATTGATGATGAAAACTGCATCCAAATCGTACTAGTAGTTTTGGTTTTGCACAAACAAATGTTTACTGCAGCGCCCCCTGGTGAGTTATTACCGTAACACTTATCTAAAAACATGCACCAATCAAACCAGAACCCATTACTGAAAACCCCATCAAAATCGGACTAGCAGTTTTGGAAATAAATGGAAACATTGGTTTGTACAAACAAATATTTACTGCAGTGCCCCCTGGTGAGTTGTCACTGTAACATCTATCTAAGAACATGCACCAATCAAATCCAAACCTATCATTGAAAACCGCATCAAAATCGGACTAGGAGTTTTGGAGATAAATGGCAACATTGATTTGCACAAACAAACACATTCTCTCACCCCAAACGCATATACCGTCTTCGTGCCGTCACGAGTAAAGAATACCACATTTAATAGCCCCCTAACACGTATACTATGGCAAGGCAATATAATGAAAGGTCCAATTTAAAAGATGACCCTATTGACATTTTCTCCATGAGTTTCACTTCATATAGACGTTCTCTATTTACACAGCGTGTGTGTGTTTGATAATTTCGATGTTATTATCGTTTGAGCATTTTGTAGAGATTATGCTTACGCCGGGAGCAGCAAGCACTGCGTTACCGTGCTTTGAACGACAAGTGACAAACTCAAACTCAAACTCAAAGCATTTATTTCAATTAAACCAATTACAGGCACTTTTGAATTGTCAAAGGGTCGGTCAGTCAGAAAGATGAAGCTAGTTGCCCATTCCAAAGCGTAGGTACCTATGGAGAAGAACGGGCAAGAAACTCCATGGACACTCTTTTAAATCAAAATAATATAGTTACAAATTCTCGGTTACATCATTCATGTTAAAAATTATACATGTGAGAACGATGCAGAACGTTAAAAGCGTCCATAATGAAAAGATAAGAAAAAACAACAATTCAAATAATAAAATAAAATAAGCCATGGCAGCAAAGAGATGACCAGTCCCTACTGACGGCGCCCGTTCACGAACATGACGCATGTATTAGCACCATTCAGCTCAACCATTTTGAAGGGAGCTAAATGATCCAACACATGCGCCACCATCAGCGAGACATTTGAGTGAGCATGACATACTCTCAGCCGCCAGGGCACATTCATTCCAGTCCAGGAATGTGAGGCCTGCCTTGGGTGGAGTCCCGATGGGTCTTTTGAACACATAAGATAACACAATGCGTCTTGCGAGATAATTCAGAAAGAATTTCTGCTTTATCCTGAGAGAACTCTTCGATGTTGATCGAGATTACACGACAGGCTGGATTTGTTATTAATGGACTGTTTGGCCCTGTGAAGGACCGATTTAGGACTTATATTTGCCATCGTGCTGAAAAGATTAGCCAATCGAAAGAAGTCGATTGCCCAGGGTGCACCGGACGTAACAGAAGGTCGGCGGGTACGTCGTTCGGGGACGCTCCTTTCATGCACACAGTTCCAACAGTGCTCGTATATGTAGCTCAAATTTCTTTGTTTTTGTAGTATTCTAGATTCAAATCTAATAGACACACTCTATTTTTAACCAACTTCAAAAAAAGAGGAGGTTCTCAATTCAACGGTATGTTTTTTTTTTTTTTTTGTATGTTTGTTACGCGATTACTCCGTCAATTGTGGACCGATTTTCAAAAATTTTTTTTTTTTTCGAAAGGAGATACTTCTGAAGTGGTTCCATAGTCACCAAGTCAGGATCTGATGATTGGATCCTGGGGAAATCGAAGGAACTCTTCAAATATTATAAGCACACCTATAACGATTTGGGTATTTTTTATAGTAACTCGTGCATTTGCTCTCGGAAAGCACCATTCGGTGAAGTGGAACTGATGATGAAGACCACAGATGGACACCGGAACTACTCAATAATATCTAAGTATTTCACGGGTTGCGATTCGATTACTTTAATATGGTTGCTAAGCAATTAATAATAAATAAATGTATTTTCTTTCTTTCTTTCTTTCTTTCTTTCTTTTCTTTCTTTCAATTTATGCTCGCCACGATGTGAATGGTAATATGGAGCTGATGGTGGACCAGGAGAACTCCTCAACAATTAACTTCCCTGCATCGGGAAAAGCAATATTTTGTAAAAGGCGATGAGCATGTTGACACTGGCTATTGTAACTTACATAAATTATAAGCAGACCCACTAAAAATCGTGAAATAAAAACTTTTTAACAAAAATACAACCGACTTCCAAAAGAAACACTACAAAGTGAAAAATATCTTTAATTTCGGAAGTCGGTGGCAAAAAACGTAAATACAAAACCAAAGACACCGACTTCCGAAATTAAAGTTATTTTTCACTTTGTAGTGTTTCTTTTGGAAGTCGGTTGTATTTTTGTTAAAAAGTTTTTTTTCTCCTTTGTCTCTAATATTCATATGACAATGTCATGTATTATGTTATTATGTATTATGACCTGTTATTTACATGGTTACTGGAATGCCAATTTTAGTTATTAGTTAATTTGAATTGTAAATGACGGTGCTGTTGGTGTGCTTATCGATACTAATACTATAAATTCGAAAGTAATTCTGTCTGTCCCTACCTTTTCACGCCTAAACCGCTAAACAGATTTCGATGAAATTTGGTATAGAGATAGATTGCATCCCGGGGAAGAACATAGGATAGTTTATATCCCGATATTCCCATGGGATCAACACTTATGCGGGTGAAACCGCGGGACGTAGCTAGTTCTAAATAAATAACATCACGTAAACCTTATAGGGTAGAACAGAGATGCACCTATAGTACGGTCACCAAAGGAGATAAGTAACCAGGGTCGTCGGATAAAGTTGAAGTTTAGTAAGAAACCGATGGATGTTTCCGAATAAAATTGAATTTAGTTAATAGAAAACAAACATTTCATTTATGAAAAAATCCATCGGTTTAGGGGATTAGACCGGGATAACTCGAATATATGTATATAAATAAAACAAAGTCGGGTTAGTTACACCATTTATAACTCAAGAACGGTTGGACCGATTTTTATGATCGTTAATTCGTTGGATTTCTCTCCGCCCCGAATAGCAGAATAAATATTAAAACATGAGTAAAATGCAAGAAAAATAAATTATGAAGATTTCAACATTTATTGATTCTGAGGCGTTAGAAAGTTCACCGGATCAGCTAGTAATATTACAAAAGTGAAAGTTTGTGTGTTTGTTACTGAATCACGCAAAACCGACTGAACGGATTTAGATACAATTTTCCACTCTGTCGGATATACCATGACTTGAGTCATAGGCTACTTTTCATCATGGATATAGCTAGTCCATTATTATAAAACAAACTTGATATAAAACATTTATCTTACCCAAGCACATTTAAAATGAAAAACAATAAGTTTAACTAACTCTTAAACCGAACAAGTATTGACTTACTTGTACAAACGCAAGCCCACGAATGAAGATATTTGAGGCTTGATATGGCCTGTGAACAAACATCGAGAGATAGGATTGGATCAAATATTTGTCCAACACGAAGCCATGCAAATGTTGGGTAATCCGTGCTTACGGGCTTGTGTTTAACCCATTCGGTCGAGTTTCTACAGATTTCCTCGGCACTCCAATTACAAAGCAAGCAAGGGGCAAGTCTCAAATATATAGAACTAGCTGCGCTCCGCGGTTTCACCCGCATAAGTGTCGATCCCGTGGGAATATCGGGATAAAAACTATCATATGTCCTTCCCCGGGACTCAAACTATCTCTACACCAAATTTCATCTAAATCGGTTCAGTGATTTAGGCGTGAAAAGGTAACATACAGACAGACAGACAGAGTTATTTTCGAATGTATAATATTATTAGTATGGATAGTATGGATGATAACGCTGAGTACAGTTATAAAAATGAGAACATTTCAATCAGCGCGCTGATTGAAATGTTCTCATTGTTATACCTGTACTAGCTGCGCCCCGCGGTTACACCCGCGTTATAAAAATTAGCCTAATTATGTTAATCCTAAGTGTCAGCTACCTTTATACAAAATTTTATTAAAATTGGTCCAGCCGTTTGAGGGTGAAGATGTAACAAACATGATTGTGTTTGACAGTGATACGTGCAGTAAGAATACTAAATAGTGTCTCTCGGCGTTTGGAATATTTTCCTGCTCTTTGGCGGAATTCCAGAGGGTGACACTTGGTATGTTGTCCACTGTGTAACTTGTGCTTTTACCCAAATCCGTTACTTGGGGCTGGGCAATTAGCAATCCATGACTACTTTTGTTAGCTTGGGTCTTACCTGTAAAAACAATTGTATGTGTGCTAATGAATAAAATAAAATAAAACATATAAGCACACACACACACATCCTCACAAACTTTCGCCTTTATATTCATATTCATATTCATTTATTCACATTTAAATAGAGTAAATACAATTGGTGGTGCTCCATGTTACATTATTTGGTCTTATAGTCTATTTAGCCTTATTATGGCATGTGAATCTACATAATGCAAGATATTAAATTAATCTAATACATAAAAAAAATAAAAAGTAAGTACGGGTATTTAGCCAAAAATCAAACATGTCCTCGAGATTCATAGAGCCTAATGTCAAATATATCGTATAGTAGTAGGTAATCATAACAATGTCAAATAATAATAATGTCAAATAATAATAATAATAATAATGTCAAATACATGTCAGCTTACAATGTCAACATTATTCCTGTAACCACTCATTTATTGAGTAAATCATTTTTTTAAGAAGTAGCTCTTTAAGCTTTTTCTTAAATTTTGGAAGTGGGAGATCTTTAATGTCTGATTGCAATCTATTATAAATTTTAATACACATTGCTGAGCAGTTTTTTTTAAACACCGCAGTCTTTGGTGCAAATTCTAGCACTAGTCGCTGACCATGCCTTGATTTACGAGGATGGGTATTATCACGTGTATAAATATCATTAGCTTTCACAAATAGGCTAGAGTTGGATTTTACGAAGACACATATTTCAAAAATGTACATACTCGGTAGAGGTAATATTTTGAGCCTCTTAAAGTGAGGCTTACAAGACTCATATGAGGGAATGCCAACAATTGCTCTTATACATCGTTTTTGGGATAGAAACGCATATTATACAGGGTGAAATTAAATTCATGGGCATCCTTTTAAGGGGTCATTGTACTCATCATTATGAACAACTTTTACTATGGGAGTAAACCTAAAATCGCGAAAAAAAAAATCAGCTATTCCTTGCATTTATGTTTACATAACTCGACAAAATGTACCTAGGGAAGAGCTGATTTTTTTTTCGCGATTTCAGGTTTGGTCCCATAGTTAAAGTTGTTCATGCTGATAATTACAATGACCCCTTAAATTAAAAGGATGCCCATGAATTCAATTTCACCCTGTAATATTAGTGTGATTTATGTATACTTACTAATAATAAAACTGAAGAGTTTCTTTGTTTTAAGGCGATAATCTCTGAAATTGCCCGTTGTTTTTTTTTTTTTGCGTTTAATAGCCCAATTTTTAAGGAAAGCTACAGGCTGTATAACAACATACCTACTAGGAGCAAAGTACGACTAAAAAAGTAAAAAAAAAAACTAAGCGAAAACGAAGTAATAGCGCCGGTAGGCGATGCGACGCGATGGGATGGGTCGGGGGAACAAGAAATTTTACGGGGGCAGAAATCAGTTTTTTTTTTCATAAAAGTTAGATAGTTTATTAGTTTTATATAAACGTATTATTTTCCTTATTTCTAAGAATGAAATAAAGAAAATCACACTAATATGAAGGCGAAAGTTTGTGAGTGTGTGTGTGTGTGTTTGTTTATATATCTGTTACTTCTTCACGCTCAAACGGCTGTACCGATTTTGATAAAAAAATGTGTGGAGGTGGACACCCTGGATTAACATATAGGTTACTTTTTATTCCGATATTCCCACGGGATCGAATCTTATGCGGGTGAAACCGCGGGGCGCAGCTAGTAAAATACAAAGATTTTGATACTTTGTGCAATATGATAATATTAATAAGACTTTCAGTTCAAGTATTTACTCATGCCAAACACACCTAGCTAAGCTCGAACTGTCAGATGTGTCAATAAGAACTCACATTTTACTTAACCGCAGAAAGATACCCATACTGCCAGGTACGTGCTCGCCTCAGAAGCGTATGTTATCCTCATCATTATCTGCCTAGCCTTTTCCCAACTATATTGGGGTCAGCTTCCAGTCAAACCGGATGCAGCTGCTGCTGCAGTATTTTACATGGAGCAACTGCCTATCTGACCTTTACTACTATTACTGGGTAATACGATACCCCTTAGTAAGACTGGTTGTCAGACTTTCTGGCTTCTGACGACCCGTAACGACTGTCAAAGATCCACAAATGACAGCCGGGAGCAAGGGCTTAACGTGCTTTCCGAGGCACGGAGGGGTCTTGGTATGTAAAGATGGTCACTCATCCACGGACTTACCGCGGCAAGCGTAGCTTAACCTGATCGATCAACTCGAGCGGCTGTTATTACTAAGCCCCGCGTAGGCTGTCCTCCTGGGGTTAATAATAATTCACAGACACAGTAACTGCAAGTCAATCTTCAAGTCAACAATTCATAATCTAAATTGACATATTAACCAGTCTTTCAAACCAGGCGGTCTACTCTGTAAGTCCGTAAGAACAGACAACGGAGATACAGCGTCGTCCGTCAATAGTTGATCCGTCAAAACAAGTGTTAAATTCAATTTTTCGGACGGGCAAGAAGGCGTCGGGTGTAAGGACAACGGTCAAAATCTTGTCATTCATTCATAGTTCGGAAATCGATTTATTCTTGTGTCCGTAAATGCCCGTAACTACGGATTTCGTGCTTAGGCAGTAGACCCCCAGCTGCAGGTAAAAGGAAGCCAACTACTACATTCCTTTATTCCAAAAAGAAAAATAAAAATAGGGAAACCACAGGATGAGATTATGAAAATTTCCAATTGCGGTGTTTTCAAAACACCTGTGTCAGTTCATACCTAACATTCGGGAGCGCGATGCGATACAAAATGAATATTTGGCGGCAAT
The DNA here is from genome assembly GCA_947508005.1 of Amphipoea lucens. NCBI lineage: Eukaryota > Metazoa > Arthropoda > Insecta > Lepidoptera > Noctuidae > Amphipoea > Amphipoea lucens. The sequence goes on along the minus strand of OX382369.1, from coordinate 5,768,950 downwards.
TCCTATGCAGCTGCCAATTTCAACTAGGAAATTCGTGAAAAAGCCGTTTCTTCAAAAATGTTGTGCAATTTTGTAGGAAATTGCCAGGATACGAAGTTATTTTCCACAATTATACGAGTTTCGAACTTGTAACGACATTAATTTGTTTAAATTTCGTCTGAGTGATTTATGTTTGCTGATCTAATAACGGAATTTTGGGTTTACTTTTGAAGTAATATTATGTTTACGTCAATGGAGCAGTGGTGGCTCAGTGTAAGAGACCCCGACTTACGAGTTTGCAGGTCATGAGTTCGAAACCAGATAGGCGCTTTACTTTGTGTAATTTATTTCATCACTACTGGTCTCAAAACGGTGAAGGAAAACATTGTGAGAAAACCTAGTCCTAGAACCAAAAATTCGATGAGATGTGACAGCTACCAACCCGCACTGGGCCCGTGTGGTGGATTACGGCCCACTTTCTATCACAGAGACTCCTCTCTCTCTCTCTCTCTCTCTCTCTCTCTCTCTCTCTCTCTCTTATACATGCCTCCGCCTGTGTTCTAGCAGTGGGAACGTTTTAGGCTGATTATGATGATGTTAACGACAATGGGGTAGTCTTGGGTAATAAAAGTGATAGGTAGGTACTGAATTTTTTTTCTTCTATCCAGTACCCAATTATACTGTAAATTTATTGTGGATGTGAGGACTATGTGGGCCATTTCTTTTTCTGTATTTCTTTTTTTCTGTTTTCCTTTTTACAATTAGTTAGTTTTAATAATGATCTGGCAGTTTGAGTAATTCACGTGGCCTACCCAAATGTCCTTTCTTTGGTATTGTTCGTCGAATCGTTGAGCTCCTCAAGTTCTGAGTTGAGCTGCACGATTTTTGACAAATGCGTGCACTGACTGGACAGGTCCGCTCAATCTGTGTGGTTCTTTCCTTAAAAGGCCATTTCAGACACCAATCTACATGGTTTTTACATGATCTGACCAAGATTTTGACAGGACTTTAAAAGAGACTGTGACCTCTGAGCTTGTTTCGGCCTTTCTTCTCAGAGTAGTCAGATAGGAAACGCCGACCTCACCTAGCTTAAAAAAAATATGATTGACGTGTAAAAGTGTTTGTACAAACCTACTTACAGAAAATAAATCATTTATCATTTATCGCTGTGACTTTCAGTTATAAAATAACGTTAATATATCTTAGTTTAAAAAACCGTTTATCAACTAAGAAAACTGGTTTTCTACAAGTAAACATCTGCTACAATTTTCTATTAGCGATTCACTAATAATGCTAAACATTTTACTCCAAAAGCAATCAGGTCTAGCACACATATAAAAATGCTTCTTAACTGTTTCGCTACACTTACCGCAGCAAGAGGTTCAGAGCACCCTTAAACCCATTAAAAATCCAATATTCTTTCACTTCAGCTACTATATATTTTCACTGGAGAACTTATAGTTTTAAGAATGCTCGCCGAAATAATTAGGTACCTATTATTTGACACTTAAAAGAATGGAATTACCACTTCAGGCACTTGTGAGTTTTCTTGAAATTCTTTGGCGCTTTAATGAATTTCTAGGTTGAGCTACGAAAATAGCGTTTTAAGCATGGGCATTTAAACTTTACGTTTAGTGGCGAAGTGTAAAAGTTTTATACCCAAAGCGAACGCGTTGGTTGTGCAAAATCAATTTCGAAGCAATCGTTATTTTGGGAGCGAATGATGAAATCACCATTAGATAGTCTCCCGTTGGTCTCCTTAAATAAACCCGAACATCTGTACAATTATCTGGAGACATATTTTTGAATAATTCACTGTGGCGAGGCCAGGGCATATCAAACGAAAAAGATACTTCGTAGTCACAAACGAAATCTCCTAACGCAATTTCTAACCATCACAAAGGCACAGTACCTACCTACACTAAGGGCGGTTTCGCAATACGTCCGATCCGAATCCGACAAATATTCCATAGTCCTATTTGTTCAGATTTAGTGCGCAACCCCTCATACAAATAGGACAATGGTCACTTCGGACCGGCATTTCTCGGATTCGGATCGGATGTAGTGCGAAACCGCTCTAAAGGTCCAACTTTACGGCAACCGACGAGTCCCTACTTATGAAAAAAACTTATAAAGGCTAGCAAAAGTCAGAGCGGACCACTCCGCGGCAACGCATTGCAAAAATCCTCTTTTATGACTTTCGTATACCTACATTTTCTATGAATCAACGCACACTACACAGGTGGTAACACAACATACTATTTTGAATGAAAATGTGTTGCACTGGGGCCCGTTGCACAGCTCTAATGTGCGTTTGACTTTAGTAGATTATAAATTATATTATAACTAGCAGCATATCGCGGTTTCACCCGCCTTAGTTTCGATCCCGTGGGAATATCGGAATAAAAAGTAGCCTATATATTAATCCAGAGTGTCAGCTACCTCCATACCAAATTTTATCAAAATTGGTTCAGCTGTTTATGCGTGAAGAAGTAACAAATATACAAACACACTCACAAACTTTCGCCTTTATGATATTAGTGTGATAGTGTGACTTTAGAAAGCATTTTGAGTAAAACAATATCTTTTTTTATGCCTTTCCCAGACCCACTCCTGGGCAAAAGCCTCCCTCCACTCTTTCTATATTTCGCGAGCCCGCATGTCATACTTCCAGTTTTGACGCAATCTATCCAGCTCGTCCCGCCATCTCCTACGTGGTCTGCCGCGAACCCGTCTCACTGTCTCAGTAAACAATATCATAGGGTAAAAAAATCTCGCTTTACGTGGCTCGACACATAGAATGGAGATAGTTAATATCTTCTTGGTAGCCGACAACCACGGCGCCCGAAGCGCTAAAACGTTATTCTAATTTTGTATTTATTTTTAAACGTAGAACCTTCACTTCCTTGAGACATAAGTAGGATATAACGCACTCCTATTTTTAGGGTTCCGTAGCCAAATGGCAAAAAACGGAACCCTTATGGATTCGTCATGTCTGTCTGTCTGTCTGTCCGTCCGTCCGTATGTCACAGCCACTTTTTCCCGAAACTATAAAAACTATACTGTTGAAACTTGGTAAGTAGATGTATTCTGTGAACCGCAGTAAGATTTTCACACAAAAATAGAAAAAAAACAATACATTTTGGGGTTCCCCATACTTACAACTGAAACTCCAAAAATTTTTTTTCATCAAACCTGTACGTGTGGGGTATTTATGGATAGGTCTTCAAAAATGATATTGAGGTTTCTAATATCATTTTTTTCTGAACTGAATAGTTTGCGCGAGAGACACTTCCAAAGTGGTAAAATGTGTGTGTCCCCCCCTCTAACTTCTAAAATAAGAGAATGATAAAATTAAAAAAATATATATAATGTACATTACCATGTAAACTTCCACCGAAAATTGGTTTGAACGAGATCTAGTAAGTAGTTTTTTTTTAATACGTCATAAATCGAAAACCGCAATTTACCTTTCACAAAGTTACAACGAACTACAAGAACTTTTATATTATGTTACTTGCTGCTACGGAACCCTTCATGGGCGAGTCCGACTCGCACTTGGCCGGTTTTTTTAAATTGAAATTGAGTTTTAATGCTTTGCGATTTTCTACATAACATTATTTTAAAAGAACATCATTATGGCGCTATATAATTTCTACTTCCCCCTACGGGAAGAAGCCGTGAGTTTGTGTATGTATGTAATATTATAAAATAAAAAAAAACCGAGTGTGCTTATGCCACACGACTGAAGTGAAACTTCAAACGTATTTAATTTGGCTATGAGAGGAAGAGAGAAAGAAAATGTGCGCGCGCACTGCTTTCTCTTGCTTATATCCCCCACTCAACTCCCGTTCGCCTCGCCCGATCACACTTTTCGTAACGCTTACGTCACGCGTTCGCCAGCTTACTTCCCAAGTCAAGCGTGCGTAAAGAAGTTTCACTTCAAAAAGTTAAAACATGACTGTTGATTTCTGAATTCATAATCAGCCTATAATGTACCCCCTGCTGGGGCACAAGTCTCCTGTCTGCGAGAGAGAGAGGGCCGCAGTCCCCCACGCGGGTGTAGTGCGGGTTGGTTGGACATGCCGGTTTCCTCTGATGTTTTTCTTCACCGTTATGAGTAGAGATCGGATATTCAGATGCATATTTACCTAAGGGAAATAATAATGGTTCCGAAAAACAAATTAATCTACAGCGATCTGTGGCCGACTAAAAAAAAATGGATCTTCGAATAACAAAACTAAACTTCCGAATAAAATACTGAACCTCCGACAAAATTACTAAGTTACCGACAACAGAGGTTTTGTCAAGGGCATCCCGAGGTTCGGTTTGGTTAGGTTACATTGAACCCTTTACATAGAAATAGGAGCCCCGCGAAGCGGGGCTCCGTCGACAGGATGCAAGAGCGAGCGAATGAGAATACAAATACCTTTACCTAGGCATATATCAAAACGTAATTTAAGCTGGTAGAAAAGTATTAAAGCAATAAAAAGTCATGTTTTCAGTATCTCATTCGGTCGTTTCATCATTCTTAAGTATGGGAGCGGCTTCTTAAAATATTTTTTCTGTAAAATTCCCGGGATACCAGGAACACCGGGCATGCATAAGTAGTCGGGTGTATAGTATGGAAGGAAGGAACTATACATAAATAAAATTATTTCAAATATATGTATTCCGATATCTTACCTTGACGTTGTTTGCTATTGCATTTTGGTATCTACCTAGCTACTTTACAATATTAGGTAGGTAGATATGCTCATATATATATATATATATAGATATATATATATATATATTATATATAGCTCATATATATATATATTATATATATATATATATAGATCATGTATCCGCACATCGAGCGCTTTTAAAGTGGTTACCTATCCGGCAGCGCAGAGCGTTGAGGGCTTTGACAACCCTGTTTTCTCTTCTTCACAATCCCGCTTCTCCTTCTTATCTGACTTCTCTTTGTCAATATTTATGCTCTGCACACAGCAAGAACCTTCGGTCCGAGAATAATCGTCTTCTTCGTTGTCCTTCTCATCGCTCTGGTTTTATAAAGTCGTCTTTCTTTGTCCAGGCGGTTTTCCTTTGGAATGCGCTCCCTCAGAATATCAGGACGGTAACCAATCGGTTCACATTTAAAGTGAAAGCTCGAGAACACATACACAAGAAGTTGGCAGATTCGTCTCAGAATTAAGTTGTTGTAGGATTTCTTATTTATGTCTCATAACTATTTTATATATATATATATATATTGTTATGCATATGTATGTATATATGTATTTATTATTATATGTATTCTTATATCTTAGTTATAAATATTTTCTTATCTTTTCTTTCTGTTATTGCACCTACTGTGTATTGTCTCTGCATCACCCTAAGGTAGACTGGTAGAAAATGCCTAAGGCATTAAGTCCGCCTTTGTACAGTTTTTACTTGTGCATAAAGTTTTAATAAATAAATAAATAAAAAAAAAATATGCATCTAATTTTATATTCAGAAAAAAATACAAAATATCGGAATCGCGGGATTTGTACAATCGATACAAAAGCTCATTCCATATTAGCCAACTTCTCAACTTTAGGTGAATATGCATCCGAATATCCGATCTCTAGTTATGAGAGTAGTGGTGATGAAATAATTTTAACAATGTAAAGCGCCTGTCTGGGTTTGAACCTACGACTTACGAGTGCTGCTCTATGAATTACTGAATGACGTAACAGTCGATCAATCAATCAACTCAGCCTAACGCAGTCCACTGCTGGACATAGGCCTCCCTCTCTCAGACTGCGCCACAGCACCCTGTCCTCCGCCTTCCGCATCGATTCTACCCCAGCCACCTTCTTTAGGTTGCTGGTACGCGGTCTCCACTCCAGGACTCGTCTGCTCCACCGGCCATCAATACTTCGACAGACATGGCCAGTCCACTGCCACTTCAGTTTGCTTACTCTGCAAGCTATGTCGGTAACTCCGGTTCTTTTCCGGATAATTTCATTCACGTAACAGTATTTTGATAGATTTAAATGTGTGGTTTTGTATGGCAGACGGGGTAGTAGACTTTCGAAGTGGTAATTGCGTAAAACACTAACAGTACCAATGTCTTTCATTTTGACAGTACAACAACATTCATTGCGTTATTTACGTTGTTGAGCAGACAAATTTTTCGAATAAAGGAAGCAATGGATTAGCAATATCCTTCAAAATTCAGATCAGATTGTGCTTGAAGGTGTATTAGGTACGCAATTAGGGTGCTGGTTGAGACTCGCGCAGACCAGTAGCAGTCCTGCCTTCTGAATCAGGCCCTTACTCCAACCGCCTAACCTCCTGAGAGCCTCGAGTGATGTAGATCGAGGCTTTCAACCATTATACCATTGGCCAATATGACAATCGGCACAATGACAGCCAAACACATTCCACATGCTAACAACTTCGTGTGCTAAGTTGAGGTATTTATTTTTCTTTTTTCATCTTTCTCGTCTTTTTGAGGTTCTTACAAAGGTACCAATTATTATGTTCTTAGTTAAAATGTACTAAATAATAACTTGGACTAAATATTAAACAACCATCACGTTATTTAATATTTTATCTAAGTTATTATTTAGTACAGACGCCAGCACATCAAGCTACTACAATCTGTCAAATTTATTTAACAGATTTTCAACTTTACCGCTAAGGCATGAGGTTCAAAGTTGATTGGGAAAATTTGATAGTTTCGGGTAGCTTGATGTGCTGGCCTCTGTACATCAAAATAACTTGTCAAAAGGCATTATATGTTCTGTATGTATGAGTACACTTAAGAACATGTACTTACTAACACATGCTCCCAATATGTAACCAAAGAGTAAAGAATTCGTATCGATAGTACGCTGATACTGGCGAGCTGTAAATGAAAGCCATGTGTCATCATTTATTCAGCTACCAATTTGAAAATAGACCCGAACATAAAGCGATAGAAAACCGCATACAAATTGCCAGTAAGATACTCGATCATAGTTCAGTCTTGCAAACCTCTGTGACACCGTACACCGTCCCTATCAGAATTTCCTTTCGACAGGCGTCCGTCTAAATTCGACACCTTCGTTAAATCCAGACGATATAATGCTGACATCGATTCCACCTCATTTGCCACCAAAAGGGCTTCAAATAAATCCCTTTTTGACATTCTTTTTTTATTCTTGGCGTCTTCGTAATAATAATCCTTGGAAACAGGACAGATCGTATATTTTATCGGGGATCCAGAATACGGACATATTGGAACTTTCTTTTGTAATGAAAGGACTGCTAATGTTACAAAGGATCTCGTGTAGGCTACTGATTCTGTCATCAACCGGCGGGCGGGTCGGCGTAATAAACCTTTTATTGGTTGACGTTTATGGTCTGAATGTGTACTGACTATTGGTTAGGCTGGTTTTCCTGTTGTTCTGTCTAGAAATTGACATGTTTTTGTGGTAGGTACGAGCACAGCAACGAATTTATATGTTCTTATCTATAAATCACATTACACTAATCCATACTTCCATACTAATATTATAAATGCGAAAGTGTGCCTGTCTGTTACCTCTTCACGCTTAAACCACTGAATCGATTTAGATAAAATTTGGTATAGAGATAGTTTGAATCCCGAAAAATACATAGGATAGTTTTTATCACGATATTCCCACGGAACTGACACTTATGCGGGTGAAACCGCAGGGTGCTGCTAGAATATTATAAACCCGATTGTTTGTGAGTGTGTTTGTATATTTGTTACTTCTTCACGCACAAACGGCTGAATGGATTTGGATGAAATTTGGCACACAGATAATTTATAACCAAGATTAACGCATAGGATACATTAATCCGGATATTCCCATGAGATCAAAACTTATGCGGGTGAAACTACAGGGCGCAGCTAAATAGTATTATTATAAACTGAATCCACTTTTCGTGACTGTAATGTGACCTCAATTGTCGCCATTATTGAGAAGGGTTTATGGGAAACTTTACATTAAACTAACTTAAAGGTAATAAAGAAATCATCAAAGTTATAAAGTCGCACCAATCACTGACGAAATGACCGAAAACCACCTCAGATGGTATGGGCACATTAAAAGACGCAATGTAGATTATGTGGTACAAATTGCATTACTTAAATCTGCCCGCCATTGGAAAAATATAAAAAAACAGCAGCACTCCGGGAGTACCGACAGAAGTGAAAAACTTGGACAATTAGGTGTGTATTTTTTGAATCGTCATACTTATATACAGAGGTATTGGTTACGGTAACAGTGTCACGAGTTCAATGGTTTTTTCCCATCGTAAAAAATGCCCAACGCGCCTAAAGAAGTTTTCACTTCAAAAAGAGTCCTCAAAAAAGCACAATTGCCTGAACCGATAACCCAAGACAGAATAACTTGGTACAGAAAAGTGAGAAGACCCACCCCAAATAACGGGACCAGAGACGGAAGAACAAGAAGAAGATAGGTAGTAAAGAAATCTCGATGTTTTTTCAAGTCGTAAACCCTGCGAAGTAGAGGTTATTCGCTTGGTCAATGCCTGCACTTCCACTGATAGAAAAAACTTATTAATATTAATTTTTGCAAATTAAATCACTTACCAGCTTTTGAGTTTGTGTACGATTTCCAAAAGTATTTCTAGTAAATGATGCACAAAGAAAAGATTTAGTGAAGCAACATTTCGTTCAGCTTTCATTAGTCAAATCCCTATTTTAATGAAAACTCTTCACTATTTTTTTGTTCGAGAACAGTCAATGAAACTTTCGTTGATGAGTGTGTTAGATTTATACCGATATAGTTGTTAGATTTATACCGATGTAGTTAGTATGTAACAGAATATTTCACGTTGTAATATAAAATAGTAAATTGATTTATTAATTATGAATTAATTTACTAATAAAAACATTTAAATAACATCATTTTAAATTAAATAAGAAATGTTTTAATGTTGCGCGACAAATAGGTACGAATTATGATCGTTTGTCACAGTTTTAAAGAAACATGAGTCATAGTTGTTTGTCGTCGCCTATAAAAACGAGCGTTCCGTTGTATTTGACTCATCAAAACCGTTTCCTCCGAAAGGCTACGGGATCCCCCTGGTTCGTCCGAAATGAGATCCTCCATGTTGACCTCAAAATCCCCACTATCCAACAATTCATGAAACGCCTTTCCAAGCGTTTCTTTGATACCGCCGCCAAGCATCGCAACCCCCTGGTTGTCGAGGCCGCCAGGTATACTCCCTCCCAAATCAGCAAACGTCGCCGTCCAAGGCATGTTCTCTTAGACCCTGACGACTCCATCACCCTCCTCCAGGAGAGTAACAAGGCAACTAGTACAGTACACAAAAACAAAAAACCGACATTCCGACCTCGCCGACGAGGTCCCTCGCGACGTCCCCAATTAAATACCCCACCCCGACCCTTGCTCGATGAAGTGCCAGCCCGCGCCGCAGCTGAGCCTGTAGCTTTAAACTCCCGACTGTGACCTCTGAGTTTGTTTCGGCATTTCTTCTCAGAGCAGTCAGATAGGAAATGCCGGCCCCATCAAGCTTAAATAATAAAAATCTGATCCAGCCTGTCCCATCTTGCTGCCCTCTCCAGCGACGCCCTAAGCCGAGGTTCGTACCCCACAGGGGGTGCCCTTAGCGTGTAGTCGCTTAATATAGTAGATATTCGCCCTGGCTGGAGGCTTTGAGTTTTCTTAAGGCAACCACAGGATAGTCCGGTTAAGTAGTCACGACCTCTCAAGGTCAACTACGAGATGCCATTTCTAAAAAAAAAAAGTATTTGACTCACTATTGCTTGAGACGTTGGCCGGTGCGGAGCTCCCGAGAAATACAAAGATAAGTAGTATAACTTTGATGATAACTGTTTAATGTATAAATGTGTACCTACATAAAATAATATATAGCTGTTGTTAATATATAATAAGTATATATTGTGTGTGGTGTGTATGTATATCCTACTAATATTATAAATGCGAAAGTTTGTGAGGATGGATGTATGTTTGTTACTCTTTCACGAAAAAACTACTGAACGGATTTGGATGAAACTTTACAGTAATATAGGTTATTCATCAGAATAACACATAGGCTACAATTTATAATGATTTTATGTAGTTTTGGTCATATTATAACGATACGTGTCAATTAAGTCGGAAAAAAATCTTCCATCTGAGAGCTATCTTGGCGTGCGCTGCCTAAACCAATGGAGTTACATAAAGATGATGTACCGCAGGATTGTTTGTCTTAAGTAGATCTAAATAAAAATCCGCGACAGCATATATCTACCTTTTATGTGCAAGCCAGTACAACCAAAATTGTGAACCATAAATCTAATTAAATTTGGTACTATTTTACAATGCACATTTAGTATATAATTATCAAACTCTTATCAAAATGAATACATTTCTCGCATTAAGTATTTAATGTAGATAAACTTTGTCTTTCACACTAAGTAATTTGGCCGAATAGCTTAAAAGTTATCACGATATGATTGACTTGAACGGAGCGCCTAACGCCGCAGCGGCGGCCGCAGCACGGGCGGAGCGCGATGCGGCGCGGCGGCGTCGCAGTCGAAGAAGGTATGGTTCTATTCACTAACCAATTTTGTCACGTTGTGGATTCGGAAGACGCACTCATTGCTCAAGTTTTTCCAAATTTGCAACAGAACATCCACGATGAAAGTTGGCTATGTGAAAGAACTATACTAGCACCAAGAAATGAGACAGTTGCGAAAATCAATAACATTATCTTGGACCAAGTAACCAGCGATTCAACAACCTACAACTCTATCGACACAGTCATGTCATCTGAAGACTGTACAAGCTACCCCGTGGAATTTCTTAACTCTTTGGAGCTATCCGGGGTGCCATCACATAAGCTCCAATTAAAAGTCGGTATACCGGTTTTGTTAATGCGTAACTTGGACGCCCCGAAACTATGTAATGGCACTAGATTGCGAGTCAGGGAACTAGGCAGGCATATTGGTAAGGCCACAATTTTAACTGGAGAAGCTAAGGGTGAAAATGTTCTTATTCCACGCATCCCAATAATACCCAATAACTTACCCTTTAATTTCAAACGTTTACAGTTTCCACTTAAAGTTGCATTTTCTATGACCATCAATAAATCGCAAGGGCAAACTTTGAAAGTAGCGGGGATACATTTAGGCACGCCCTGTTTTTCCCATGGGCAGCTTTACGTAGCTTGCTCACGTGTTTCTAAATCCCAAAATCTTCTTATTTACGCTGAACAAAAAAAATCAAATAACATAGTATACAGGAGTATATTGCAGTAAAAACACAGATAAATTAATACAGATGTTCACCTATTCCAATTACGTACCACATAATTCTTTAGTTATTACAAAATCTATTAAAAAAAACCGGCCAAGTGCGAGTCGGACTCGCGCACGAAGGGTTCCGTACCATTGTCTATAAAAAACGGCGAAAATAACACGTTTATTGTATGGGAGCCCCCCTTAATATGTACTTAATTCTTATTCGTATTTGTTGTTATAGCGGCAACAGAAATACATCATTTGTGAAAATTTCAGCTTTCTGGCTATCACGGTTTATGAGATACAGCCTGGAGACAGACAGACAGACGACGGAGGCTTAGTAATAGGGTCCCGTTTTACCCTTTGGGTACGGATCCCTAAAAACCGCAGCAAAATCCGTTGCGTAGTTTTAAAAAAATTAAGCATTGATAGGGAAAAAGAAAGCTTCTTTGTTTTATACTATGTAGTGATTAAATGCAAGTAACATTGGTCCGACCTGTTTAGTTGTCAGTGTTTAGTAATCCGTTTGTGCTGGATAGGATAATCTCAAGCCTACTTTTTATAAACACACCATACAGGTAAAGATTGATGAAGAAACCACTGGACTTAGCATTTTCACATTTGCAGAGTTCTATTATAGCTTAAAATAATGAGCACTTAGAAAGGAATTCAGATAATTCCACCCTCAAGAGATACCCTCTAAATATTAGGTATAGGAGTTCAAAGATTGTATGGAAACTAATTTTGAAGTTAGAAATCTGGGATGTACGATGTGAAGGTACATTAAAAAAATATCAGTATTTAAAAAAAAATGTCACGTAACTTAATGTGGCAGACCAAATTCTACGCGAGCGAAGCCGCGGGCAAAAGCTAGTGTATATATATACATATATAGTGTGTATATATATATATATGTTGTTATATATGTATTATTATATTATTGTTGTTATTACACATATGTAAATAGATGTTCAAGAGATATAATTGATTATTTATAAAATTATAATAATTTATGGCAATGTAAGTTTGTTGATAGAATACTTTAATACTGTTTCCATGGAGTTTCTTGTCCTTCTTCTCCATGATGACCTAGATTTGGAACGGACAACTAGATTTCTGATTGATAACTGACAAGTCTAAATTTTAATAAATGTCTAGCTTGTCTTTCTGTGCTTTATTTCATAAAATCCTTCCCTACATACCATATTCATAGTTACTTTTACGAATATTAAATGACTAGTAGCCATTCTAATATTTAGAGCTTTATATTTGGGTAATATATATATACTTATAGATAGATTATATTCCATCTTCTAACAAGTGCATAAAAGTGTCTTTGAACTTGCTAACGCTACGTAATTTTTGTTTTGTATGCGGATTTTTACCGAAAAGTTTGGTAAAAATATTGTAATAAAAGTGTTTTTTAATCAACGTGTTTGTTCTGTTTAATATTTACATAGGTATGTTCAATTGTACACACAACAATCAAAGAAAATGAATGTACAAGAAATATTAATAATAACAAAACAAAGCGGTCACTCGAAATTAAAAAAAAAGCAATAAAGTATTGAGTATTGAGTAAAAAAAGGTGACTTCTAAAAAATATTCTTACTCTCCTCTTGCATTGCTGATTTGTATTTATTTCTGTAAGTAGCTTTATACAAACACTTTTTTTACACGTCAATTAATTGCTTATTTATTGCATACCTTTTTCTTCTTTTAAGGCCGCGCAAAAAACAGAATTTTCACTACCGTTTCACTTTTATACCTTTCCTGTAACCTGTTTCAGAACAGGAGTTTATGCCAAACTTTGATTCGGTACGAGAGCAAAATTCGTGAGCAAAAATATATAGAGCAACTAAAACAGGCTGTAACGTAGGCTGGCGTAGACTTGTGCCCGCGTTTTATGTAACATGATCGACAGTTTAATTTACTTGTCAGTTGGCGGAGCGGCTTTATGCAAAGTGATGTATCGGATACTAAACGTTAGTTTTGGAAATGTGAAGTGGGATGAGAAATGTCCTATTTTCGGATTCTGCATTTTGGATTATTTATTTACTGTTTGTGAAAGTTGTTTCTCAAAAGATTTAAAGGGTTTTACTGAAACTTGTAGTAGCATGCAAGTTTACTTATTGATGTATTGAGGTATTATTAAATCCCATATAACTACAATTATTTTGAAATTGACATTATTATTATTATAAATTGCGTTGATCTAGTAGCCAATACTGAAACAATGGAATTTTTTGTATTGTCGCAATGAAAGCAAATTGTGATTGAGTGTTTCACGAAATTGCGTTTCCTATCAGATTCGTAGTAAAATAATTATACTGTTTTAATTGTTCCCAATTTCGTGCAAAGAATACCAGCCATATTCAAAATTATTGAAAGGTAAATGGTGAACTTTAACTTTTTATGACATACTTTATTTCTTTAAATATTTACATAATATAAGCTAACATTTAAAATAATAATATGTATATTTATATGAAAAAACTAGCTGCGCCCCGCGGTCTCACCCGCGTAAATGTCGATCCCGTGGGAATATTGGGATAAAAAGTAGCCTATATGTTAATCCAGGGGGTCAGCTACCTCCATACAATTTTTTTTTTATAAATTGGTCCAGCCGTTTGAGCGTGAAGAAGTAACAAACATATAAACACACACACACACTCACAAACTTTCGCCTTTATAATATTAGTGTAATAGTGTAATGTAATAAGCAAAAGAATCATGGGGCATCAAAAAATTCGTCCGCATCACTGTTAACAGGAACAGTGCATAAAAGGCTGGTAACTTTGCCACGTTGTATGGCGATGCTAATTCTTTGGCCAAGAAATATGCCCGCCCTCTGGTCACGAGAAGAGTTAACTTTTTTATTATTTTTATACTAACCTGTGTCCCATGAAGATGGATCATTGTACAAAAAATAAATATTTTGCTGTACCAATTTGATACTAGCATTAATGAAAATACCAATCCTTTTAGTTATAATCTCTTCAATATAGCAAACACTATAGGTAACTGTTTCAATAACGCACGTTAAAGGCTTTGTAAAATCACGCTTCGTAACAAACTGAATAACAAAATTTTAAAACTATCGGACGATAACCTATAAAATTCCATAGACTGTGACATCGGCGAGTTTTTATAGAAAATTGTAAAAAGTTTTTTGACAAACGTTATTTGCTTAGGGCTGGAAGCGGAATTTTCATTTTATTCCATTTTTTTACTCGACACAAGAAATAACTGCGTTTTCATTTGATATACACTGGGGGAAGCTCGTTGTTGCGAATTATGAACCTACTATGATTTTATCAAACACTTTGGCTAAAGTATGTTTCGGCAGTAAGTGGTGATAAAGTCGGTGAACCTTTGTATTACTTTAATGAGACTGTGAAAGTTATACGACGTGGTACATATTAGAACATAAAGTTTTTTTTTTGTTTTATTTGGACTTTACTATTATGATTCCGCAGTTACCTATACAAGTACATTTATATTATTATGTGTTATTGTCTTAATTCGCTTATCAATTAGTTCGAATAATAAATAAAAAAAACATGTTAATTGATATCGGATTCTAAATACTTTTAAGGTACACAGCTAGAATATTTTTGGGCCTAGAACACACCCTTGAGGTAGCTCAATATTAATTGCCATTAGCCGGGTAAACTAAACCTTATGGCTACCCCTAATTACCGTTCGGTTAGCACACTGAATATCCAATTGCTCAGATGGGCATTCATCACATATTAAGAACCTTACTATTTACTCTAGGGTGTCGAACCCTATCAAAGCCCTTGGAGATATCGTCAGTTACAACAACGGTTTCTGTGGAAGTTTACCATTAATATTGACGTATTAGGTGTGAGCGTCTAACAATACGCTATCATTCATGTATTACTTATTCAAAGACGTATTCCTAGAACTTGGTGAAAATAACGATAACTAAGTGTATCTTCTAAACTTGGGCTGCAAGTAATGAGAGATTTCTACAGATTTCTTTCCTGGAATGTTTTTTTTTTCCGTAAACAATTCTGAATGTGTTTGAAATAATAATATCAGGTATAAAACATAAAAATGATTATTCTTTCAATTTCTTTTAAAAATCTTGGAAAAACAGATTGTTTTTTTTTTAGATATTTTTAATTAAATCGTGTATGCTGCCGCTCATAGAGCTGGTTTTACTTTGTTTCACAACATGTTCAAAAAAATATGACCAGATGGTCAAAATATGATATTTCGTATGTAGATACATACGAAATATCATATTTTGTATATTTCTTAATATTAGTAGTAGACATTTGAAATATACCAGTTGATCGTTGTAAAAAAGTGAATAGTCTCAAATTCTCACAAGATTATTGTAAGAATTTGAGACTATTCACTTTTTTCCCGCTCGCACTTTTAAATTATAACTCGACATAAGCTGACAGAAACTTTAGCAAAGAGAAGCTAATCCGACGTGACATTGACTAATATAACTTTAGGCGATGCCGTGTTCTCCACCTCACTTCCTTCTTTCTTTCAAATGAATTATGAATTGCTGGTGGAAAACAAAAACTATAGTCTCAGAAGGTGTTTATTTATTTACTTTTAGTTTTTGAAGAAATAGATGAACTAGTCGCGGCGTAATATAATATCCTCCTAACCAACTACGCAGGAGAGCCGGGAGATAATATAGTTTAAAATGTATGTCCGTCTATTAGTCCTCTTCCCTGTATCCTCTGACACCGACCCAGGGTCTTTCCTTTCGTGTACGCATATATAGTAGCATTTTCTCATCCTTCCTACGCATATTCCATATGACATGACGCATGTCAAGTCTATAGTTGTATGTTGAACAGTTGAAGAAATCTGGAAGCCAATTCCCATGTTCAAAAACATTTCAATTTTTAGTCGCAATCTCATCACAGTGACAATCAACCAAATTAAATTAGAATGCGATCGATCTTAAATATATAATTGCCACTTTGGTCAGCGTCACTGTGTCAAGCACATATGAAATGATTTATTCATGTTCAATTAATGGGAGAGCTTCTAATAACTAATTAATATGAAGATATACATATATGTCTACGATGCAACTGTCTAGCCTGAAGCTATACATGCATAATAATCTGAGAAAGGGACATTTTGCTACTAGTAGTCATTTTGGGAAGTGGTCATTTTGCGACAGAGCTAAATAAATGAACAAAATATTTATTCTAGAATCGTGGGCTATTTTTGGCTTATGTATATGAATGGCTAGTAAATGAAGTTTTAATACATGACATGAATTTGATTCACCAAGGTTCAGACAAATCATTTATTATATGCAACGAGTATGAGCAAATACGGTTTTCCTTGTGTATTTCTAGAAAAAGGTTACGTAACTAATTATGGATCACGTAAAGAGTAATTCAAAACATTTTTGTAAAATGGTTAACTTCAAAATGATATTTATTTATTTATTTATGTACACCCAGTAAAATACATAAGGAAATGTTATAATTATAATTTGAGTACAAAGGTACTGCTTATTTCTTAAGAAATTTCTTCCAGCAGACCTGCGAAAGGAGAAGTAAAAAAAAGAAATGATAATGTAACAGATGAAGCTAAATTTAAAATGTGTTAGGGTCGGCACATGTCCATATAAATGATGGTAATCGGTCAGTTCTTTTGCTAAAGAAAACAAGTACAAGAAGAAAATTGAAGTGAGTAGTAAGTTTCAACACGCTTCAAGTTAATGAACGAGTTTACGATTAACAATGAGGAAAAGCAAACAGTATATTGAGACAAAAATACTCAAAGATCTTACAAGAGTCTATTAAAAATCACAGATGTGAACGTTAAAATATCCTGCAATATTAAAAATCCAGATGATGAAAAGTAATAATTTTATGAATCCTTGAAGGATATGGTTTTTAATGCGGCATACGATACCATGGTACCTTCTGCTGTTGTTTTTATCCAATTCTTTTCATTGTTTAGGATTTCCTTTTATCATAAGATGTCATTGTGACTTCGGGCTTTTATGTACAAAGATTGTCAAAAACCGAGTAACTTTTTGTCCTACCCACCTATACATCTTTTCCAGGACACTCATCAACCACTTTTGAGACCGAAACACTAAGTGGCAATTTATTTTAAACTAGCTGTGCCGTTCGCGTTCATGTCGGAAAACGAATTGGATTTCATGGGTTTAATTTTTTGTATTCTTCTTCTTTTTTAAAAATATAAGTTTCTCCTTATAATATCAGATATCCGCCAGTGAAAGTCCCGTCAGCCGTTTTGGAGATTAGCCGGAACAGACAGATAAAAAATTTATAGATTGTTTTTTTTTGCTACAAATACCATATAAACATAAGTATAAGTAAAATAACCTAGTATACATAAGTCCGAGTATCATAATTATGCATTTAGTAAAAAGCTGTTATTTTGACATTACGATACCGGAAATATGAAATAACGTAAGGGACATTTTGTCGAAAATGAGTTATATATATCATTGGATTCGAAATTTCTTGCTCTATCGATTGGTATATTTAAAATCTCAATATCTCCAAAAAAATGTCCCTTACATTACATATTTTCCGCAGGTCTAGACCATTTTTTTATAAAAACTGGCTGTATAGGACGTCTTAAATTAATATTTTTATAAAAACTAATGTAAGTCTCTTTACTCACAGTATTTGGTATTTACATTAAAAAAAAATCGAGAACATTTTACAACAGGTCTTATACATTAGTGTTCCCTGAATAGGTGCAAATACCATGTCCCTTACGTTAAATTGTGGCTCGAATTATCATAATCATATTGACCCATACGTTAATTTGTCAGCATCGAAAATAATTGACCTGTCCTTTATATCTAAAACTTATCTAGACGAATATTATTATACGTCTCTGTCACACGCAAAACGGTGCAACATGTCTGACCTAGATAGCAATACGGATTTTGTGTTTGATTTTACCTGCGCGGTCGTGACCCTTACTTAGTATTTCGTAACACTGTGACATTACACATCTTCATTTAAGTAATACATCAACGTTTTCATTGATCTAACTACAAATACCTAGTGAAAGTTTTATCTGGATTCTAAACATGAGTGATGAAAAGTTATCTTCACTTCTCTAGCCCGCAGGCAAAAATTTATGAACATTAATCACACATCAACAGAATCACATAAACAGGTTATTATTTCTTACTACTTTTGGTAAATTATTGTTTAGTCATAAATGGAGTTCAGTAATTTAAAAATTGGTCTATTTAGATGGAATAAAACCTTAAATCCTTGCTGAAGAACTATAGACCCATCTCACTTCTGAGCCACGTATACAAGCGTTCTCGAGGGTCGTCACAAACCGTCTCGCCAGTATACTTGACGAGTTCCAGCTGCCAGAACAAGCCGGTTTTCGAAAAGGCTTCAGCACCGTAAACCACATCCATACTGTTCTGCAAATTGAACAGAAGACCGACGCTGTGTATGGCATTTGTGGCCTACGAGAAAGCCTTCGACTTCATCGAAATATGGGCAGTTCTGGCCTCTCTGCAACGATGTCGAATTGACTGGCGCTACATCGAAGTGTTGAAATGTTTGTATGACACTGCCACGACGACTGTCTAGATCCAGGATCAGAAAACTAGCCCCATCCAACTGCTCAGAGTGGTGAGACAGGGGGATGTTATATCCCCTAAATTGTTTACAAATGCGTTGGAGGACGTCTTCAAGACGCTGGATTGAACTGGACTATCAACGTGAACGGCGAGTACATTTCAGATCTTCGATTTGCCGATGACATCGTCATAATGGTAGAGACGCTGGAACAGCTACACCAAATGCTGCACAGCCTAAATGTAGCTCCTCGGCGGGTTGACCTCGGCATGAATTTGAACAAGACGAAAGTCATGTACAATTCGCACGTCTTGCCGAGTCCAATCTACATCGAAGGGTCGCTTCTCGAAGTTGTGAAGGATTATGTCTACCTAGGGCAAATAATCTAGCTCGGTAGAAACAACTTTGAGAAAGAAGCCGACAGAAGAAGCCGTCAAGCCTTCTCGTCGCCTATCCCGCAGTGCTTGAAGACTAAGATCTTCAACCAGTGCGTTCTGCCCGTCAGAATATATGGTGCCGAAACGTGAACACTGACGGTCGGGCTGGTCCACAAATTCAAGGTTGCTCAGCGCGCTATGGACCGAGATGTGCTCGGAGTCTCTTTGAAAGATAAAATCAGGATTGAAATTTTCCGGAAAAGAACCGGAGTTACCGACATAGCTTGCAGAGTAAACAGTTGCCACCCCACCAGCCCCACATACACAGTGGGTTGGAAGGACCGATGGCCGGTGGAGTAGACGAGTCCTGAGTGGAGATCGCGTATCGGCAAGCGTAGTGTGGGACGCCCCCCAGCTAGATGGACGGACGACCTAAAAAAGGTGGCTGGAACGGACTGGATGCCGAAGGCGGAGGATAGGGTGTTGTGACGCAGCCTGGGAGAGGTTCAGCAGTGGACTGCAATAGGCTGAGTTGATTGATTGAGATAGAGTAATTCGAATCCTAATAAAAACATACCTTCCATTAGGTAAAATATTGGTAAGTATGATATATATAATTGTGTCTAGTAAGTAGGTCATGTAAAAATTACAACTTATTAAGCAGTTAACGCAGGATGAATAGACAGCATGCATGTTATCATTCAAAGGGAGATTAAAAAGCTGATGGTTTGGGGACCTTTCCAGTGGCCATCATTTATGGAATCAGCCAGAAAAAGTCCTCTTGCTTATCGAGCAATTATGTTTTACTTAGCATAATTTATGCGAGTTATTTGCGTTTATAAAAGAGGATTAGTGAGTACAAATAAAAGTTTTAAACTATTTTATTCGTTTATTTTATATCCTTTTATGTCAGCAAGTAGGTTTAAACTATATTGATAGGCGCAGTAGGTCATGAATGTATTAAAATCTATTTTTTAAATTTATTAACAGCATAAGCAATAAAAAGTACACCATTAAGAGGCCTTTACTTTGAAAAACACTAAATGTTTATTTCCTATAATGTCCCTTACATCAGAAAACATTATTTGTTTATTTCCCATAATGTCCCTTACATCAAAAAACATTATTTGTTTATTTCCTATAATGTCCCTTACATCAATGCTGTTCATTTACATCTCAAATTTTGTTAACGTATGTCACCTGTATTCATTATTATTTAACGTAAGGGACATGCTATCTTTAAAACTATAGGTTTTAATCAATGTTTGCTATTTTAGCTTAAAAGAATGAAGAAATCTAAGGAACTTTGTCCTAGACACTTTTTACATAGAACATATAGTTAAAAAGTTATAGTCAGTTTTTGTAAAAAAATATCTTATTTTTGCTCTCCTGTAAACCTTAGTTTTGTCCCTTACGTTATTTCATATTTCCGGTATCGATTACAAAAAGACAATTAAATTTTATTTACTTATTTGTATATAGATTCATCTTTTTTCATATACAAAATTACTTTAGAAATTTTAATACCTTGTCCTCTTTGTTTAAGCTATAAAAGAGCGTACACCGTACTTACAAATGTATTCAAATCAAAATCTAGATTTCCTTCAACCGCAATAACGTATCGTCAACAAGGTAAAACCTAGCTTAATACAACTAAACCTCCGTAATAGTTTTTAAAGTACTAGGACCATAAGCCTGCCTTGTCTATCTTAACATCAGGGTAAGTGCCCTTAACGAGGGTAATATTCCTCCGACATTACGCTTTATACCAGCAGTGTCCGGATATGAAACTTTTCATAACCACTTACGTAAGTATTTAGAGAAGGCCCAGTTAATTATTTAAACGTAATGTTTGACCTTTGAACGTAGTCCACGACTGTAGGGAACTTTAATTATCTCGATTCCAACCCTCGTTTTAACGATCCCCAAGTGCGTAATTGCTTACGTAAGGGTGGGGGATGCGAACGTAGAGTGACTGAAAAAGGCTAGTTTTCCGGAATTAAGTACAGAGTAGAGAACGGAAAGTGTTGGGATTTGTTTTATAATTTTGAATATCAGGACTGCTCCATTTGTCCTCTTGCTTTTTTTACTTCTATAACGAATTTGTATTACCTATGTAGCGGTATCTACAACGCCACATGCGAACAACGCGTCATACTGACGTCACGCAAATCCTGCATCTCGCAAGCAGAGTTTACCGCGCAACTAGCATAGATACAACGACCCGACATGAATCATTGGGCAGTTGCCCGCCAGACACAACACCCATCTGGTCGGAGGATCCTCCCTTTTCTATAGAGTATAAGTGAACTTTACACCCTGTTCCTCATACCTCTATATGCTCAATAAAGCTTCCGGCATGTTCGCAGAGGCGCGATTAAATGTCTTTCACGCCATCATGCGCAAGCGATGCGCCTCCATTATGCGCAGGGCACGCACCAGACCCAACAGCATCCTGAATGCTATAGCAGATAGGTGAGACAGCCCCATACTGGCACATTAGATACGCCTACGTGCCACTGTGGCGTAATAATAATATAGTTTGTGTTGATTATATAGTAGATGTAAGTATTAACACTAAAGTGATGTCAGATATTTTTTCGATCACAATGAGGTACTTATCACATTCTTTTGAATTTAACTGAGTAGGCAGATATTTAAGACGCAAGACATGTCCGTTAATATTGCATTGACACATATTTTTGAAGCCGATGTAACGTAGTATCCTATATTTTGGGCGTCACTGTCTTGTTAGATAGTTTTGGTGTTCCTTCGAAGTCGCATATTATTTGTGCTGCTTCTTGTATATGCCTTCCACAAATGATCACATACATTTGCCGCCATATATTAATGGATGAATAATGAAATCTGATATTTTTGCCGAGCTGTCCGTAGTAATATATTTGTGCTCGTGACTGTACTTACTATAAATGGTACATTCGATACGATAAGCCTCTTAGTACGTATCGTCGTCTATGAACCTTCCAGCCAATTCTCTAGTCTATGGTCGCCAGCCAATTCTACATGATTAATGTTAATGAATGTCTCAGTTTGTTGATCAACTTTTTCGTAGGCAAGCCTCTGATGTGAAATGAATTAATGAGTTTTAAGCCCTAATTATAACGGTGTACTTACCTTAGATTAGCTTTCTTTTTTCGGATACTTCAGCAAAAACTCCAAGTCACTATCTAGAGGTAATTTTTTTCCCGATTTCGTTGAATGACACGAAAATATAATGATTTTCCATTGATAGTTGAAATCACAATGGGAATCAAATTCTATTACGCAATTATATTTCCCAAACTTCCAAAATTACCCGATATCAATCAAGTTTAACAAAGCAGGAATTTTCCCAACACACTGTCACCGGGAGCGACGATATTTCAAACTGGACAATAGGTCCAATAATGTCCAGGCCTCCTGATCACGCCTCTTCGGACTTTGGATAGTGGAAACCCAGCCATTCGTCCAAAACCCATAACTGCTTCTGACTTTTCTCTGAACAAAAGCTTTTAACCATTTTCCCTGCATCTAATTAGTATCAAAATTGTCCCGATCCAATTTTGAACTTAACGGCTTTTGTTAAAATAAAGTATGGCCGCCATCAAAGAAAATTATTGGCACATCTTTTACAAAAGATTTGGGGCATGAAATAAACAGGGTCTATTATTGTCAATTGTTTTGCAAACAAATGACTGAAAAACATTCGAATTGTTAGATAAACAAAGGTTTTGTTTCGGAAGTTGTATTTACAGAACGTCTGTTGGCGATTCTCAGAGGTGTTATAAATTAAATAGCGGACTGTATTTATAGGTATGGTATATTCAAAACACAATGACGCGCGCCTCTCGGACCGTTCCGTTTTAAAAAGTGAAGGGCAGTGCAGGTCATCGGCGATCGGCGTCTCGTCCCCCGCTCCCCGCACGCTGCTGCCCCGCTCCCGTAGTCGCTGTGGCGGGCGGCGCTACGTTTTGTCTCCAACATACTCCCCGGGTTGAAGTAGGTAGGCAGCTGATTCAACAAGCAGGTTCTGGAAGGGGACAAATGTTATTAAATGCCCTTCGAATAATGGTTCCTCCCTTGATCCTTATATCGGCGACTCGAGCAACTTGATCTTGAGCCCCTGGGAAAACGGCCACACAACGACCCAGGGCCCAACGTAAAGGAGGCAATGCTTTATCCTTTATAAGGACTAAGGAACCCAATTTGAGTTCGCTTGACGCAGTAGGCCACTTCGTATTTTGCTGCAGTGTGGTGACGTACTCGTTGGAGAATCGTTTCCAGAAATGTTGCTTGACGAACTCGATTCGTTTGTATCGCTCAAGACTTGTTATTCTTTCTGTCAGCTGTGGATGTGGAACAGACACAAGTGGTCGTCCTATTAGGAAGTGAGCGGGTGTTAAAGGTGTGAAGTCTGTAGGATCGGAATTTAAGGCGGTGATAGGACGTGAATTAAGGATGGCTTCCACTTGAGTCAGACAAGTGTGCATTTCTTCATAAGTGAAATGCGTAAGTTGGAGAAGCCTACGAAGATGATATTTAGTGGAACGGACAGCAGATTCAGCCATACCATTGAAATGGGGGGTGTAGCTCGGAATGAAGAGGAAGTCTATACCCTCTTGGGCGACTTCAGAACTAATTTGGGAACTTGATTCCTGTAAAAAACGATGTAACTCGTTACATGTACCTACAAAATTAGTCCCATTGTCAGAGGTTATACTTTGAGGCTTCCCTCGACGAGCCACAAACCGGTTTAGAGCGGCCATGTATCCCTCTTTAGTAAGGTCTGTAACGAGTTCCAAATGCACGGCTTTTGTAGCTAAACAGACAAAAATGGACAAGTAAGATTTAGTCAGTTGGCAACCTCGACCTTTACGGTTAGCTATCTTAACTGGGCCTGCATAATCCACCGAACAGTGTAAAAAAGGGAATTCCAGTGTAGTTCTGGATTCAGGTAACTGTCCCATTATGGGCTGAACATTGTTGGCTTTAAATCTGAAACATTTTATGCAACCTTTCGTTATCGATTTAGACAGATTCCTTCCTCCCAAAGGCCAAAAAGTTTGACGAATATTGGACAACAATAACTGAGGCCCCGCATGTAAAAGCTTTAAGTGATGCATATGAAATATGATTTTCGTTAAATGATGTTTGCTACATAATAATATTGGATGCTTGGTGTCATAGCTATACGGTGAGTTATCAAGTCTACCGCCTACTCTCAAGATATCATTTGAATCTAGAAATGGGGTCAATGATATTAATTTATTTTTCTTTGGTAATGCGTGACCTGATTTTAAGATAAGGTATTCATTTGGGAACATTTCTAACTGTGCAGTGTGTATGATAAAATTGAATGATTTTTTCAATTCCTCACAAGAAAGATGATCGCAGAATCTGTTCGTTTTGTTTTTACAGTTATAAATAAATCTGTATATATAGGCTATAACTCTTTGTAAACGTGTAAATTGTGAATATTTAGGTATAAGTTTTGTAAATAGCTTATCGTCATCGTTCTTCCTAACGTCATTATTTATAAGAAGACAAGGCTGGAGATCCGGTAGGTCCTGTTTCTGGGATTCATTAGGCATTTTTGGCCAACAATGATCTGACTCGAGCAAATACGATGGGCCCGACCACCACAACGAGGCGTCGCTGATGACATCAGCCTTCACCCCGCGAGAAACAAGATCCGCCGGGTTCTCCTTGGACGGAACGTAGCTCCACGTGTGACCGCTGGTGCTTTCTTTGATCTCGTTAACACGATTACGTACGAACTGATTAAGTTGATTTGAAGGGGTGGACAACCACCCTAAGACGATCGTGGAATCGCACCAAAACCGACACATGTTAATGTTTAGCGTAAGTGAATTTCTTACCTTAGTACACAGTCTTGCACCTAATAGAGCGCCACACAACTCTAGACGGGGAATAGTTGTGGGTTTAATTGGTGCGACTTTGTTTTTCGAGATTAAGAGCTGAACACGTACACGACCCGAATTACACACAGACCGAATGTAGACGCATGCCCCATACGCACTTTCAGATGCATCTGTGAATACATGGATTTCAATCTTTACGCAAAGATCACTAAGAACCCATCGAGGAATTTGTAATTTATTGAGACAGGGTAATGTGTTAGCAAATGAAGACCAGAGATGTAAAATCTCTGACGAAACTTCTTCGTCCCAAGAGCTTTTATTGACCCACAATTTCTGCATAATCAATTTTGCTTCGACGACGCATGGACCTACAAGCCCTAATGGGTCGAATATTTGACTTATGACTGAAAGAATGTGGCGTTTGGTAACCTTCTCATGAAGTTCAATGTTAATTGAGAAAGATAATGTATCCTGCTGACAAAGCCAATATAAACCTAATGTTTTTGATGATGTATTTTTGTTGTTATCTGATAGATCTAAAATTGTGTTTGAATCTATAATTTTACCTGAGAACAGCTCGTTAAGAATAAATGTGTTATTAGATTTCCATTTGCGAATATTGAATCGTGCTGAATTTAAGGCGGCAGTAATTCCCTTACATAACTTTATAGCTTCGCTTACAGTACTGGATCCACTTAATAAGTCATCACAGTAAAAGTCGTGCGATATACTGTATTTGACGTTATTATCGTTGACTGTGGATGCCAGACTGCTCAAACATTTTGTCGCGAGATATGGCGCAGCAGCAGTCCCCTGACAAACTGTGTTAAGTGTGTAGGTTTTTAAGCGATGAGAGGAATCATACCGAAATACAATTTGCTGTAACGAGCGTTGACTGGGTACTATTTCAATAGACCTAAACATTTTTTCAATGTCTGCCGATACTACAAATTTATGCTGGCGGAATCTGAGGAGAATTGATAAGAGATCGTCTTGGACAGTAGGACCGACCATCTGAATTTCATTGTAAGAAATTCCTGAAGTGGTGACGGCAGAAGCATCGAAGACTGTACGCAACTTTGTCGTTGTACTGGACTCCCGAAGTACGCCATGATGAGGAAGGTAGTAGTTGGCATTATCACTGTATGGAAAAAGGGTTTTATTTTCAGTCATGTGACCTAATCGCTCGTATTCTTTCATGAAGTCTAAATATTTTTCTTTGAATATTGGTTCTCGTTCGAATTTTCGCTCAAGCGATAAGAAACGGCGCTTAGCCATCTCAAAGGAATCGCCTAAGACCAGAGGATCTTGCTTGAGAGGTACGGTGACGACAAAGCGACCATCGTCATGTCGAGTTGTGTTAACAGTGAAATGATTTTCACACGCACGTTCCTCCGCGGATTGAGAATGCTCAAGAGAAACACTATCTACTTCCCAAAAACGAGTGAGGTCAATATCAAGTTGGCCTTGTGTAAAAAGACATTGACTGAATGTAGTTTTCGGACTCGAGATGTGACCAGTGACTATCCATCCGAGCTCCGAACTGCGTAACATAGGTAGATGCTTGCCTAGGCTAATCTTTTTGTTACCTAGAATATCCCAGAAGATATCTGCCCCGATAAGAAGATCGACCTTAGAAGGAATATTATAAGAGGGGTCAGATAGACATAAGCCTGCTGGGATTTGAATGTGTTGTGTGTCAATGTATGTGATTGGTACTGCTGTGGTGACGTTGGTAAACACATGACAATCAATGTTAGTCCTATAGCTAGAATTCAATGACTCAATTGTGAGAATGCAAGACTGTGTACTATTGGATACATGATTATTAAAACCTGATACCGTGGAGCTCACGTTCCGCCTCGGCAAACCCAGCTTACTGCAGAAAGCTTCGGAAACGATATTTATTCCGCTACCGTTGTCCAAGATCGCCCTGGCGGTGTGTTTGCTGCCCCTGCTGTCAACCACTCTCACCAACGCTGTGGATAGGAAAACACGCGTCGGAGTAGTTACCGGTAGAACATCAGTTGTCAGTACAATATCTGTTGAAGACGATGAAGACGAATCATGAGAAGCAGATTGCTCGGATTTTTCTACATGCAGAAGAGTGTTGTGCTTTTCTTTGCAATATTTGCAGTGTGACAAAAAACATTTCTTTGCTACATGACCGAAACGCAAACAGTTCAGGCACACATTGAACTCCTTTACTTTTGAAATCCGAGATTCTAACGGAAGACTTCTAAACGATTCGCAATTGAACAGCTGATGTGACTCATCGTCACACAATGGGCATGATTTACGTTTTTTATTTTTATTTTTGCTATTAGTGCTTTTATTTATTACTAAACTTTTCGCTTTTACGGGTTCTGATTTTATTTTATTATTCTTGTTGTTCTCTTCTAAAGGGGTTTGAAGGTTTTGGCCCTAAAATCAGCCGCCATTTTGATTTTTTTTCAGAATCGCGGTGCACAACAAAAGTTATATATTTAGATAGAGGACACTTATACAAACAAAAAATGTAATTAACATAATATCCTAAAGTGTCAGGTTTCGGAGTTATTCACCGAAATATAAGTCGAAAACTACTAAGATTTTCTTGTTTTTTTCCCTTCCAGGTAAGAATATTGAACTATTGAGGTAATAGAAACGTTATGAAACCTTTATGGAGAAGAAACAAATGAAGAATAGACATTTTTTAAATAAATAATTAAACACGGCAATTTATAGTTCGTTTTTTTAATCCCAGAGACTAATCTGACAAGTGTAATGTCAAACTTCTATACTAAAAAAAACGAAAACACAAAAGACTTACATGTCAGATTAGTCTCTGGGATTAAAAAAAGGATCAATAAATTGCCGTGTTTAATTATTTATTAAAAAAATATCTATTCTTCATTTGTTTCTTCTCCATAAAGGTTTTATAACGTTTCTATTACCTCAATAGTTCAATATTCTTACCTGGAAGGAAAAAAAACAAGAAAATCTTAGTAGTTTTCGACTTATATTTCGGTGAATAACTCCGAAACCTGACACTTTAGGATATTATGTTACTTAATTTTTTTGTTTGTATAAGTGTCCTCTATCTAAATATATAACTTTTGTTGTGCACCGCGATTCTGAAAAAAAATCAAAATGGCGGCCGACCTTTAGGGCCACCCTCCATACAAAAATCTTCAAACCCCCTAATAAGTCGGCTCTGTTATTTAAGAATGTTATGAACTGTGATAGGGTTGGGGATGAAGTCAATGTATTTCTATGTTCTTCCCACTCTCGACCCGTCACGCTATCGAGTTTAGTTGACATCATATAAATTACGAGCGTGTCCCAGTACTGTGTGGGTTCATTCAATGATGTGAGAGCCCTGATGTTCTTATTAGTTACATCAATAAGATACTGAATCGACTTACACGATTCTGATCGAATAGGATCTACGTTAAACAAAGCCTGTATGTGGTTATTAACCAGTAAGCGACTATTGTCAAATCGCTCGCACAGTAATTCCCACGCAATTTTATAGTTGTCACTTTTAAAATCGATGTTTTTAATTATTAGAGCGGCAGTTCCTTGAAGAGAAGCCCGTAAATAGTGGAATTTATTTATGTTATCTATGCAATCACTGTTATGTATAAGAGAAAGGAATGTGTCTTTAAATTCAAGCCAGTCTTGATAGCCACCACTGAAATGTGGTAAGTCAATTTTCGGTAGCCTAACAAAATTTCTTACTCGCCCACCTGTTTCTGCATCGCTGAACTCCAACACAGACCCGCCGCCACCGCCCTTGCCTCCGGCAGCAAGCAGGCTCTTGGCTGTGGCCACCAGCGGGTAGTAGTCGTTGTCAAACTGCACACGCTCTGCGGAAACTTCATCGGTTGGTGGCTCATCTGATAGGATCTCGATTTCAGTCTGTAACGAGTCGAATTCCTCACATAAGGGCTCAAATTTTCGCAAGCGACACTCTAAATCTATGGTTTGTAGCTCCGTTAATGTTTTTGAAGTTTTAATTAATTTTATATGATTGCCAAAAATAGTAAGCTTTGATTTTATAGCTGAGCGTTTTTTAATTAAAGTTTTAAGCTCGGTCATGATCACTGATCGGACCTCAAATCGCAATAAGGGCAATAGCTGATTTTAAAATAGCAACTACACACACAGCTGCTTGATGCACCGTAGTAAAATTATGTAAGCAATAATTTATAACCAGGTAGCTGAACTCAATGACTGTGCGTATCGATTTAGAGTAAACAAGATGATTCATGCGATAGGCATTCAACGCTCGTGTTTTTTATGATTGCAAGTAGCTCACAAGTTACGACGATGAATTGTCAACAAACCAAATTAACCGCAATGTTATAGATAACAGGATATAAATGTATATTGTTCTATGAGTTATAACGTATGAAGAATGCACAAAGCACCGACTCAAGTTTTAGCAAAAGGAGTATGATATTTAGAAAGGAAATGTGATAGCTAAGAGAAGAGGGAATAAGAGGAATAAATAGGAACGAACTCACAAGATGTCTTATCCTTTACCCAGCGACGAGACGGTTTGTTCGTCCTTCAAATGTCCTTCCTTGACCTCCTCGAAAGTCGTCGCGTAATGGCCGGCGCGTACGACTCGTCAAATTTCTTGATTAAGATACGGAATAGTCTCCAAAATAAGCTTCAAGACGTCCTCGTGTCCTTTTTCACGGTGAGAGGACCATATGTTGGCGATTCTCAGAGGTGTTATAAATTAAATAGCGGACTGTATTTATAGGTATGGTATATTCAAAACACAATGACGCGCGCCTCTCGGACCGTTCCGTTTTAAAAAGTGAAGGGCAGTGCAGGTCATCGGCGATCGGCGTCTCGTCCCCCGCTCCCCGCACGCTGCTGCCCCGCTCCCGTAGTCGCTGTGGCGGGCGGCGCTACGTTTTGTCTCCAACAACGTCTAATAATGAATATTTTAAACTGCTTTTGATAAATAAACATAAAGTATAGTAAGCCTAAATAGGTATGGAGGTATGGATTAGCTACTTTATTTTATATGCAATTTATCTAAATGTCTTTAATCAAATAAGTCATTGACTTCTTCCTTGAATACATAACCAGTCTATAATGTTCCCACTGCTGGGACACAAGCCTTCTCTCTTCGATAAGGAGTGGGCTGTAATCTACCACGCGGGCCCAGTGCAGGTTGGTAGATGTCACATGTTTTCGAATTTTCGGGTTTTTAGGATATGCCGGTTCCCTCACGATGTTTTCCTTCACCGTTTTGAGAGCAGTGGTGATGAAATTATTTACACTAAGTAAAGCGCCTGCCTGGGTCCAAACCTATGACCTACGACTCGTAATTCGGGGCCGTTACCACTGAGCCACAACCACTCTGCTGAATTTTTGATTTAATATGCGTACCGTAATGCCCTTAACTAGTCAATGTAGTCGATTCTAGACCCTACACTAAACTGACAGTATCAATCTACTGAAAACCCGAGTCAAAATCCAGAACAAAAACCGCTAAACACATCATTCGGAAACCGTCAACCAGAATTCACCAACAGTAATCTACACTTGAGGCCAACAAGAAGTGTAAATAACATTTCTAAACGCGACATTACACTAAGCGCTCGAACCGCAGCTATGCCAAATCTCTCGATATCAGTTGCTTATTCAATCGGCGCGATTTGAGCTAGCGAGCGAAAATACAGTTGGGTGCACTGAACAATTTACAATTCACTTGTGCCCGCCTCTGTACCGGGGGGACAATGGGTGTGTGTGATTTGAGGTTTGATTTTACTCCAGCGCCGGCTTGGCTCGCATTGTCAAACGATTTCGGTGACTGGGTGAATTTTTTTGTCCGCATTTTGATTAAGTTTTTGTTCGCTTGTTGGTCGTATGATATTTAGGTTAAGTTGGCTTGTTTAACTGTAGTTAACGGTATTACTCGTATAATGGTGTGATTTCGTTTGATTTTATGGGGTTTGATTTTCAGTATAAGGATTTTAGAAGCACTAGTTGCACAGTGTATGCATGCAGCGTTCTAGGCATGGTTAAATACAGACATGTCTATAGTACTTACTCACCAAATTAGATTCGATTTAGTTCATTACCTATTTCAATATAAAGAGGTTTACATGACAAAAGTACATATTTTAAGAAAACAAATTAAAAATCAATTTCAAACCAAAACTACTGATGTTCGCGAAACAATTATGTTGCGTTTAGGTGAAACCATGGGATATCCTAGACACAAAAATTCTTTTGGATGGCCCATTTATAGTGTCCAATTGACTACACTTGGACACTATAAATGGGCCACCCTATTTAAGCATGTAATTTATTTATTTCATCATCTGCCTAGCCTTTTCACAACTATGTTAGGGTCGGCTTCCACTCTAACCGGATATAGCTGAATACCAGTATTTTATATGGAGCGACTGCCTATCTGACCTCAACAACCCAGTTACTGGGTAATACCTTGGTAAGACTGATGTTCAGACTTTCGAACTACTGACGACTTCCGTAATGACTGTCAAAGATCCACGAATGACAGCCGGGACCAAGGTACGGAGGGGTCTTGATGTGTATAGATGGTCACCCATCCACGGGCCAACCGCGGCAAGCATAGCTTAACCTGATCGATGGACCCGTGCGACTGTTATTACTTAGCCACAATCCCCATGTAATTTATTTATTTATCTGTTTTTTGTGTATAATATATTTACGAAGAGTATTATATTATCTGTGATATAGTATAGAGGTCACACTATCACTGGGCAGAGACCAGCTACCGACCTGGTCTCGTTTATTACTAGGAAACTAATTAAATAAAGGTGCTGTAAGTCCCTACCAAATATCATAATATAGCATTAGGCAATTACACGCTTGCAACGCTCATGTGTAGCTTTAGACACCTGTGGTAATTATAATAATAATTATTAGGTTATATACTAGTTTGTCAAGTGTTAAGATGAAATGTAATTAAAATTATACACGCCCGAATGCATGTGAATGAGATATCTACTAATACTTATAAATTATGATAATTATTGTAGTTTGAATTACAAACCTAAAGGTGTCTTATTAGATCAGTAGGTACGTTTGTATGACGTCAAAAATAATCACATTGTCATACTAATATTATAAAGGCGAAAGTTTGTGAGTGTGTGTGTTTATATGTTTGTTACTTCTTCACACTCAAACGACTGGACCAATTTTGATAAAATTTGGTATGGAGGTAGCTGACACCCTGGATTAACATATAGGCTACTTTTTATCCCGATATTCCCACGGGATCGACACTTATGCGTGTGAAACCGTGGGGCGCAGCTAGTTTTTAATAAAAGAAGAACCTTTTTCAAGTACGACAGACAAAAAAGTTTTACTAAAGTATAAATTTTTATTATATATAAATTACAGAAAGTGGAGGCTGTGTATGTATGTATGTACAGAAAATTAGTAACAAAGTTATTTCAATTTTTTTTTACTTAGCCTGCACTGTCCCATTCCAATGGTTTCTTAAATTTAAGTAACATAATTTCATCACCTTTTTGAATAAATTTAGCTATATTGTAAACTCACTGGAAGAAGTCACTTGCTCCTGCGGGGCAATTGTGTAACACCTTATCAATCGGAATCGGTTTCATTTTGACAGTTTAACAACATTCACTGCGTTATTCACGTGTTGAGCAGACAAATTTTTTGAACTTATGAAGCAATGGATTAGCAATTTGCTTCAAAATTATTCTGATTCCGACTGATAGTGTGTTACGCAATTAGGGTGCTGAATTAAAGTCACTCTAACATAGCTCTGGAGTAGGATTTCAAACTTATCCTGTAGGTGACCCAATTTATATCACTAAATAAATTAATATTTATTATTATCTAATTGGACCAAGGTAACCGACATAGCCCGAAGAATTGCCAAACTTAAGTGACAGTGGGCAGGGCACATTGCTCGCAGAACACATGGCCGATGGGGCCGAAAGGTTCTGAAGTGGCGACCGCGTACCGGAAGACGTAGCGTTGGAAGGCCTTCCACAAGGTGGACCGACGACCTTATGAAGGCCGCAGGAACCCGTTGGATGCGAGAAGCACAGAGCCGGTCGAAGTGGAGGTGCTTGGGGAAGGCCTATGTCCAGCAGTGGACGTCTTTCGGGTGAAATGAATGGAACGGAAACTGCTAAGTTTCTTATTATATTCTATAGTAATATCTAGTAGAAAATTGGTACCACCTGATCTATATTCAGACCAAAATGGCCTAGCAAGAGTGATAATCTTGCTACCTTCGGAGCGGCGCTATCAAATTGGCCATAAAATATACATACATGCACCTGCCACACCGTTCTGGGTCGTAATGATACCTCAATATAAATTGCTAAGCGATTGAGATAGAGCGGAAGAACTGACACTCGATTGACGTACGAGGATTGTGATTTTTATACGATCTGCCAATGTGTTAATGGTTATTAATTTATACTGACAGTGGTGGCTGAAATTTTCTTAATCAACCATGAACCTTATGTTTTAGCGATAAAGTTGAAAATATATTAAAAAAGTTTGACAGATTGTAGTAGCTTGATGTGCTTGCGTCTGTACAAAGGTGGACTCAATACGTAAGACTTTCTCTACGAGTCAACCAAGGGTGGTGAAGAGATTTGATGGCAGGTGCTTTGGTTGAGAGGAACAACGATAAAAAGACACTATTAAAATATTGAATTAAAAACAAAATAGATAAAATTACTAATCAGTGCAGACAGTCCCCTAAAACGCCTCCCTTTCACCACTTCTTAGTACTTTAGGGCTGGTTTTATAGTCACGCCGCTAGACGCGCCGTTGGGCAGCGCGCTGTTGAACAGCGCGCGTTCGCGTTCACCGAACGGCGCTGCTCAAGCGCGCAAATTTGAAACGCTACTACTACCCCAATACATATCCGAGCGCGCGCGCTCCGACGGCGCTGCTGAAACGCGTCACTATAAAATCAGCCTCAGATAACGAAATTCTTTTTTTGTTACCACAGACAATATCACCACTGACATTCTCAATAGTTTGGCTTTACATATTCAACAATGTGCTATTTTTTAAATTATTGCTGGATATAAGCTTCTCACAAGTTGCGGTGCCGTAACACCCGGTTCTGCGCCATAAGTACTCGTATATTTACCCCCTTACTAATAAACGTTGTATAGCGTCTGTATTGTTACACAACGTTTTGTCTTCTTCTTTCGAAAGTCAAATTACTGACGACTGAAAGAGAGAAATCGGTGTGTAACTATTCATCTGATATGATACGTTTATTAGTAAGGGGGTTAGTGTTTTAGTGTGCGTTTATTTGATCACAGGATCAAATAAACGCACAGATCAGGCACAGGCCTGATCTCTCTCCAATCGTGCCGGATTGCCGTCCCAACGGACTATGAGAGTGAGGGAAGAGGGAGTGCACCTGTATCTGCGCACACTTGTGCACTATAATAATTATCTCCGGCGCCGAAGGCTTGTCTCCGTTGAGATCGACCGCCGTGGCCGATATATTAGTCTGGAGGGCTTTATTAGTCAAGTTTTTTTTAAATATTGATAAGTATGTGGGTACGTATAGCGTGTCGATGGTAATCGAAATAGTGTCAGACCAGAAATTGGCTTCGAGTTTGGCACATTCAGTAGCGTCCATCGGTTCATGTAACGTGCAGGCGACAAGATACGCTGGACACGTTATTAAGCACCTCATTGTTTGTGGGACTGCACCACATTTACACCCCGAATGCAGCTAAATACCAGTATGTTACATGAAGCGACTGCCTATCTGACCTTCACAACCCAGTTACTAGATAATATGATACCCTTGGTAGGACTGGTTATCACACTTTCGAGCTAGGTACTGACGACCCGTAAAGACTGTCAAAGATCCACGAATGACAGCCGGGACCAAGGCACGGAGGGGTCTTGATGTGTAAAGATGGTTATCCATCCACGGATCAACTGCGGCAAGCATACCTTAACCTGATCGATCGACCCCTGCGGCTGTTATTACTGGCACTTGCCAAACACCACACATATCACACCATACACCACATTTACACCTATGTACCTGTTATAGAATCACGAAAATCCAATTATACGAAAAACTATATTGACCTCTCGAAACACGAGAAAGATGAACCGAAACTAATTCTAAACGACATAATATCTGACAAAATATTATAACGTAATTGAAGATAAGGGCTACTACAAAAGAGAATGCTTAGTTGGCATCTATAAAAGGCGGGTCTGATTAATGGTTTTTCGTCTGCGCCCGTCCTTCTCCGTTAATCAAGTAAATAGTCGACGAGCGCCTAAATTAATTTCAAGACGAGCATTTCGTGGACAAGAGGAAATAGTGTTGGACAATTTATTAATTATTATAGCAGTTATTATCATTATTGTTAAATGTGAAATTGTCTATTTGTTTGTCTTTTACGGCTGGGCAAAGTTGGTAAATTTTTAATTAATAAAAAAAGAAACCTAACACACCCCGAGTTTTTTTTTTTTAAACGTAGTAAAAAAGAAAAATTGTCGCAGAAACACGTGCATACAATTTTTTATTTTTATTAAATCTGTAATCTCGAGCCCAGAACAGAAATTAAATATTTAAGAGATAAGTATGCAGGATCGTCGAATATAATTGAAGTTTAGTAAGAAACTGATGAATTTACTCGAATAAAATTTAATTTTATTAATAGAAAACAACAACAAACAGCTCATTTATCAAATTAAATTTCAGTCGACAACATCCATCGGTTTCTTACTAACTTCAACTATATCCGACGATCCTGCATACTTACCTTTCTCTTTTGCTGACTATACCTACATAAATCCCTACCTACTAAATAAAGGACTTTCATGAGACAATTTATTAACCAATACCAATTTTCTTCTACTCGTACAATGCGAATCCATAAATCAGAACGAATTGAACACCGTTTAAAACAAGACACATAAAATGGCGCATAATTAAGCGTAATTTATTGGATTTACGAAATTTTGTTCAGTACATTTATATTTCGATACAGTATATTTTAGGGGAACACTAATTGTGTATAAATTAATGAGTGAGGTTAAGCCGCCTACATCCTACCTCGTTGGTTTGGTGGTCGCAAGCTCTACTGATGTGGTATTAGGTCTTGGGATCGATTCCTAGGTCGGGCAAAGTGTTATTGGGTTTTTTCCACAAGTAATTTCTCAATAGCGCCCGGAGACTGGATTTTTTGGGATGCATGAAGAAGCCTCCTCGTGTAGCGCAGTTTGTTCCGCCAGTTACCCAACTGAACACTCGGCGTATCCTGGATGGTCGTCTAGGATGTGCCGAGCGCTTGGTTTTGGAGGAAATAAAGTGTTGGGTGTAGTCACACCCAAAACTTTATTTGACTGGCCAATTCTTCCCTTGCGGTGGTAGGGCTAACGCTCGCCTGGTTTGCGACTCCCACCGGAGTCTGGCGCCAAGCAGCCTGCTGTGTGTCGTCGATGCGTGGCAGTTCCAATGCCTTAGGCATCATCTGGGCACGCTCGTTCCATCATAGACCCATCCATCGCTATCCATCAGGCGTTATCGAGGTCAAGAGCGGCCAGTAGCCGGTTGAATGCCGTAATTACAGACACAATTAAAAAGCTATTGTGTCTCGCGTGGATCCACGTTTAAGCATACGAAAGGTTAAGCAATAAAAAAAATATGTGCCCGGTTGATGGCAATGGGTTCGCTCCCTATTACATACTTGTAACTGGCGAAATGAAGGTGTACTATATCCAAATAAACTATTTTTCTTTCTTTCTTTACTATAGCTACATCTGCCTAACCCTTCAGGGAATACAGGACTGATGTTATTTGTAAGCTGTCCTTTGGGTATTTTCCCTTATCACGATGTTTTT
The DNA here is from genome assembly GCA_947508005.1 of Amphipoea lucens. NCBI lineage: Eukaryota > Metazoa > Arthropoda > Insecta > Lepidoptera > Noctuidae > Amphipoea > Amphipoea lucens. The sequence continues at coordinate 5,731,956 of OX382369.1, read as the reverse complement.
CCAGATGGGTGGCAATGACAGGCCTATTGCTCACGAGTAAAGTTGGGTTGTCTAATATTGCTTACCTTCTCTGTTTTGCTTTTATCTGACTTCTACTAAGCGCGTTGTTACGAATATGCCGCGGTTTATTTATTATATTCTATTCTGGGCTGATTTTTCCAACGCCGGATAATTTTACCCGAGGAATAATTTTGAATTTTTGACGATTCTTCCATACAGAATCAATCAGACGTCAATTATATTCCACGAATAAGAATTATGGATTAGTTGCATGTCGTCAGAAACGCAAATGGTCAAATACGCATTTCGCCAGAAAACGCATATCGACAGAAACCCATCTCGTCAGATTTGCACTACGTCAAAGACGCAGTTTGACAAACACGCAACTTGTCAGATGCGCGTCTCGACAGATACGCAACTCGACAGTCAATTAATAAATAAATAGGGTTTAAACGCTTGTAGTCAAACAAAGTAATCTATTTCGTATTTATGACTATTTTGTTTATTTTTTCATATAATTGTATATATTATTATAGTTTGTATGTTAGCTAATATTATGTAAATATCTATACAAATAAATAAAAAAGAATTTCGTATTTTATCATTAAAAAACTTAATATGAATAAGCAAACTATACCTCTAGTAAATCTGTCGATTGAAAAATCAGCCCTCTGTGTAATTATTTTTCAAATAAATTATGAATTGATTGGTGAGTTCTTCTCAAATGTCCTTCGGAGATTACAGCCATGAAGTTATGTAGGATCGTCTTTTGTTATCAATTATAACACTTTGCCTGTACCTACCCCCATAATGTGTATGTATGTAGAGGTAAACCATTATAAAACTGCACGCCTCTCCACTTTAAACCATACAAACATTTGAAACGTGTAAGCAACAATCAGTGGAAGGGCGTTCATTTTTAAAATAGTTTATCCCTGCCTTCATGATCCTTTGGTACCGGTTGTCATGTCGTACCGTGCAAAAGTATATTGTATAACAAAGGAAATATTCCCTTTCAAGAAACTATTTTGTAACGCAAATAGTTGTTTATTAAGACAGTCCTCAGCCACGATAGTTTGGAGTTTTGCCCATTTCGTAAGATAAAACAGTCATGTAAATGAAGTAGTATTCTTAAAACAGTATTAGCATTGCTGAACAAACCACTCAGGTCTGGTTGCAGGCGTAGAAATGTGTTTTTAGACAATTGATGAAGCTTATACATAATTAGTTAGAAGACATAAAGTATAGAAAAACCGGCCAAGTGCGAGTCGGACTCGCACACCAAGGGTTCCGTACCGCCGTACTATTGTACGATGTTACGGAACCCGTTGCATACAAATAACGGCAAAAAAATCACGTTTGTTGTATGGAAGTTAATATTTATTTTATCTGTTTTTAGTATTTGTTGTTATAGCGGCAACAGAAATACGTCGTCTGTGAACATTTCAACTGGTTAGCTTAGTAATAGGGTCCCGTTTTACCCTTTGGGTACGGAACCCTAAAAAGGACACTAGCGCACAGAAGAGATATTAGTTAAATACTATAAAACGTGTATGTATTTTTTTCCTTACTTCATTGCATAAAATTCAAAATGTGCCAATTCATTCGAGAGAAAATGACGATTCGCACTTTTCGGCCGAATAATTCGTGCTAATCGACTAATAAGCCGCTGTGTTGGGATGTAACATCTGCAAAAATTATTCCATACGAATTTTTACGCCTTTCCCTTCATTTTTAGCCCCTTTAGTAGATGAATTTTCAAAAGTCCTTCCTTGGTCACTTTGTTACAAAAGTAGTTATTTTGCCACTCTGCAATCGGCATTTTGCTTTTGCTTTGATTGTAGTTTGTTTTCATTTCCTGGCAACACAGATTAACGTGTATTGTCTTTGGTCCCTGGCCCTGACATCAAGTAATGGACAAAATTGAAAAGCTTTTATTGCTTGAATACGAGGCTTTTGACTACTTCGTATATGTGTATTTTATGTTAAAAAAAAAATGTTCGTTTTGTTTGTGCAGAATACTCAATTTTTGTTTCTTTCTTCTTTCCTTATGTAAGGAAGTTCTGGACCTAGTGTTTTAGGCTTTCTGTTGTCTGTCAGTGAATGAATTTAAGATTTCTAGTAGATATGTAGGAGAACAACTTCATAAGGTCGTCGGTCCAACTTGTGGGGCCTTCTAACGCTACGTCTTCCTGTACGCGGTCGCTACTTCAGAACCGTTTTTTCCACTATCCACTGCCACTTAAGTTTGGCAATTCATCGGGCTATGTCGTTTACCTCGGTTCTCCTTCGGATCTCTTCATTTCTGATTCGATCACGCAGGGAAACTCCAAGCACATCCCTCTCCATTGCCTTTTGGGTGATGAAATAAGTTTAGTTCTATGTAATTCGAATAGAGGTTTAATTTTAATATTAAGATTTTTTTTTAAATTAGTGACCACAATTTTTCAGTATTTAATTCCTTCCAATGAAGTTTTTCTCTTGCCACAAAGTTGATTTTAAGGACTACAAGAATATTATGTTCCGAGAAAATATTGAAATGAATGTTGCCGCAGAGCAGTCCGTTTGATTATTATTCGAAGTAACTAAATATCAAATGAACCGTGCCCAATTATTATCGAAATATTCGAAAATTCAAATGAAATGAAACAAAAAAATGTTTCACTAAAAATTTTAATAAAACTGATTCACAAATCTCTACAGGACTGGTATTGTTTGAATACATAAGCCATATTGACATTGCATTGGATCCAGAGTACATAGTCAACAGAGACCAAGCTTCATAATAATCCCATAGCGATAAGTAAGCTATTACCTGCATCTGTTTCGATTTTATTTACTTTTCATGAAGATGCATTTGATCCTTGGAGCCGGATATCTGCTTAAGAACCTTGCCTAATATTATGGACCTAAAGTACTTTCATTGCGACATAAAACATTGTAAGCGGTAGGTTTGTAAAAAAAAAAACAAAACAGTAACTAAATCACGAAAACCGGGAACGAATTATAAATGGAAATATAAAATCCCTAACAGGAATAAAAATAACACACACATCCAATTTTAATGTTTGATTTCAATAGTGATATTTTTAGCTGTCAATCATTATATAAAATTCAACCCTAAAATATTGTTAGTTTCAGCTGTTACGTAGCGAGGAACGTGCGATATTATAAAAGTTGTTGTTACTGTCGGATTATCTACTCAGGGGTACAGTCGAGCGCAGTAGAAACCAATTCTTTGGTCTACATCGCTTACATTTGCTGTTTTCCTTAGCTGACTTCAACTACGTGTTCCGCATTAGATATAAGTATCGATTTATTTCTTTTACATTCTGTTTCATTCTTTTTTAATGTAAATCAATCATATTTAATTTTAATGTAAGCATAATCAGCCTATAATGTTCGCACTGCTGGGACACGGGCCTCCTCTTTGTGAGAGGGATTGGGCCATAATCTACCACGCGGGCTCATTGCGGGTTCGTAGATGTCACATGCCTTCGAATTTCTAGTTCTAGGACATGCCGGTTTCGTCACGATGTTTTCCTTCACCGTTTTGAGAGCAGTGGGGATGAAATAATTTACACAAAGTAAAGCGCTTGATTGTTACAATTGGTAATGTAACTACTCACGTTTAATATTTTATTATAACACCTCTGTATTTTCTTAGCCCTCAGCTGGTAGAGTTAAGTTTCCTATTACAATTATTGTGACTATTCTCAAACTCAAACTCAAAGCATTTATTTCAATTAAACCATGTACAGGCACTTTTGAATTGTCAAAATTAAATAGTCGGTCAGTTAGTCAGAAAGTTGAAGCTAGTTGCCCATTCCAAAACGTAGATCTCTATGGAGAAGAACGGGCAAGAAACTCCATGGACACTCTTTTAAATCAAAATCCTGAGAACATTATTCTTGTTGCTTCTATATGTGAGAACAATGTAAAAAAACACATAAATGAAGAAACAATTAAAAAAATAAAATTAAAAATAAGCCTTGCCAGTTAAGAGATGACCAGTCTAAACCGACGGCGCCCGTTCACGAACATGACGCGTGGATCAGCACCATCCACACAATGTTCGATTAGGAGGATCATCTTTAATAGATGATCCTCCTAATCGAACATTGTGTTGTGGTGGGGTCTTGGGTTCAATCCGCGGGTTGGGCTAAGTTGTATTAGGCTTTTCCGGATTTTCTCAATAGCAACCCTGAGCCTGGACTTGGGCTTGGACACAGATGTTTATTTTTTCCATACATGTTTTGTCGACTGTACATCCGCCCTTACTACAGATCGTAAGCAGCTGATACAGCGGAGCTAAAAGATTTGGCTCGTGACTTCTTTTGTTTAGTTTTCACACAGTGCCGGTAGATGGCGGTAGGTTTATTTCAACGGCCTATTTTAATTTATTGGATTCCAGCCTTCGATCAAGAATATTCCCATTGATTTGCCTTGATTGGGAATAGAATTAATAATATTCATAGAAATTCTGTTTTTTTTTTTTCAATTACCGATTGTGTTATATCGCTCATTTGGAGAAACATCGACGTAACTGCTACTTTAATTTTTTTTTACGTCTTTGTTTCTTCTATACGCTTTCTAAGTGCGTTGTCATATTTAACTCATTTTTGGGAAAAATACATTCATGTCGATGTTTCTCCAAATGAGCGATACGATAATTCACACAGTAAATTCTTTTTTTGCTATCGTTCATTCAATTAAGTAACCACGTCTTATAGTCGAAAGCTTCTTCTTAGTGAATAATTTTTCGGACATGGATCGTTTGTGTGACGCAGAGTCTACAATAACTTGCACATTCTCACATCAACACCATATTTTGAACGCGTCTACCCTACATAATTAACCGAGCGAATTTCATAGCGCAGTTATGCTGAGTGGAAGCCTTCTTGTCACAGTCCTGACGTGCAGCTGCCGACTATTTCTGTTATACCTGTGCTTGTGATTATAGATCAATTTTGTTTTTATTATTTTTCTTTATTATTCAACTTACCTTATCTTTTTATATGCACGAGTTTCTGTTACATAAAAACCTATTTTTCTTTTTTTCATAGACCCGGTCCAGTCTTGTGTCATCTCTTACTTCTGTCTTTCCCTTTATTATGGCTCCTTCTCACTCCAGTTCACTCCACTACAGCACTCGCAAGGCTCACAGCTTAAACTGACATCTAAACTCGTAGATTTCTTTACTGAGTTATTTATTAGACTCGACTACAAAGAAGGTTCGAATCAACGCTGCAAAAACTTTAATCTGAAACTACTGAAACTTTACTCAATGTAACTACTGAAACTTTACTCAATGTGAAACTCCTTTCGTGTTTATTTTTTTTTTTTGTAAAGGTAAATTTTTTACATAATCACAGTAACTACAGCTTTAAGCCGTTTGGGGTCGGAATGCTCAAGTCATGGGGCCCGAGTGCGCGTCTCCTTTTTGAGGAAATTTCTCGCAGACTGGTCGACACTTTACGTGGGGGCTGGGTCGTTCTTTGGCCAAAGAATTAGCATTGCCATTCAACGTGGCAATGTTGCCAGTCTTCTGGTCACGTTTCGGGATGACAGCGATGCGGATGAGTACTTCGAGTAGGTACTATTGTTTTTGTATTTATTTGTATAGTTAGTTTGTCATTTAATTTAGTACCCAGTGTAAATAGTTATCCGTACATACAATAAAATTGACAGTTATAATTTATCTATTAAAATGTGGAGATATTTTTAATCAATCAATTTTTTTTTTAATGTCATATTAGGTGTCTATGGGTCAATTTATATTTGTAATCTTTGTTTTTTTTTTCTTACCTTTTTTGATGTTTTTTTAAGGCCTGTATTGTGTTTTTTGTTGCACTAAATAAACGTTTTATCTATCTATCTATCTAATCAAAATATTAATTTTGTAGAATATATAATGACGAATAATCCAAACGCAATCTAAAAGAAAAAGAAAAAGCTGAAAACATTTCGTCTAGACTTACTAAAGCATCATTCATTGAAACTAAAAAGTGTCAAAAACATATAGAAACGAATATAAAACGTGAATAAAAAATTTCCATGTAATAATCGTTCGGTATGACAAATGGTACATTCCAAATAGTTTTCATCGACCGTAACATAATTTCGATAGTCATAACTCATTTCTACTCGTCTTGACAGCCAAATAATCGTGGTTGGTTCTGACAAATGGTCGTCAATTTGTTTCGTCTCCCAAATTGTTTCAAATTAATGCAAGATCTAATGGAGGATTTGGGATACAGATAGTGGCTGGCTTAACCCTTGAACTTCAGATGTCGAACTACTGAATGGATATCAACTAAGCTTAATTGAGAATGTCGGGATTAAATTGAAGAGCCGTGCGCTTTTGGACTACGGGCGAATTTCGGTTTAAAGACATTTATTTCTCATAAGAACATACAGTCCGCTTATATGAATGAATTTCACCAATGAAACTGAACGCGATCAGCACATCTGAAGGCGTCCAAGAGCTGTCAGTATATTATTGTAGTTTAATGACACTGGCAGCTCTTTGACGCGGTTTCGATGTGCCGATCGCGTTTAGTTTTATTGATGAAATTCGCTCTTAGAATAGATCATGCCATATCACTGGCTGGTGCGACTTTAAAATTTTATAAATGGAATGCACTGAGTCTCAGGAGAAAAGAAAAAAAGAAGATAGCAGTAAAGCTCCTTGTGATAGTGGTCTCGGAGAATAACGACTAGGTATAACAAACAAACAGTAATTTGTCTGAAAGCAAACCGGACAAGAGGCTAGAAATGTATTATATTCTGCGATTAAAGGAAACTTCGTGCCTGTGCAGTCACTATCCACGAGGTACAGTAAAAATGGTGCAGAATTAAAAAGGATAAAATGATCTGTCATATAAAAAAACAACCGACTTCAAAAAAAAAACACTACAAAGTGAAAAATAACTTTAATTTCGGAAGTCGGTGTCGTTGGTTCCGAATTTTCGTTTTTTGACACCGACTTCCGAAATTAAAGTTATTTTTCACTTTGTAGTGTTTTTTTTGAAGTCGGTTGTTTTTTTTGTAAAAAAGTTTTTATTTTTCACGTTTTAGTTGTATGCTACCCTACACAAATTCAATTAACACTAGTGCATTGAAGAATTGAAGACACCGACTAGAAGAATCATCAAAATTCGCATGGAAATGCCGGAAATGCAGTACATTTATGCATATCACTTCGTACATAAGAATAATTACGTAATGTATTACACCTATACTAAAACCTGCCTGAAAGTATGTAGATCACACTAGAAAAAGAATTATCAAAATCGGTTCATTAGTTTTTGATAAAATCGCGGACATACAAACATACATACATACATACGGGTCGAATACAGAACCTCCTTTTTTGAAATCGATTAAAAACGGGGAACTAATCGAAGATGGGTGATACAAACTTACCTTCTTACACCACTATAATATTATCATAAAATTTTATAGCATCCCAAAAATCGAGACGACCAGCAGATAAAATTGTTATAAACGTTTCACCATCGAAAAACAGAAAACAAAAAGTGACTTCGTTAATAACTCGTAAATCTTGTTCCAGTGTTCGTGCGCCATTAAAAATCTGTCGAAGCAACGTAATGGCGTCTGGATGCAGCGAGCAATTACTGTCACTCACTCGAATGCACCAGTCTCAGCAAAATTCGATATATCTATTCCATCGAATTAGCTTTTTAAGCGAGTCCCTTTCAACATTGTTAGAGATGATTCTTTGAGGAATTTCTTTTTACACTTGATTTGTTTTCAAGTACGCAATAAGGGTTCGCTTTTTAATTTGCGATTGAATGAGGACATCATTATTTATTTATTTGTGCGATGTACTTTACATTGTTATCTTCGTTCAGGAGAAAATCATTATAGATAAATTTAGGTTTCCTTTTGTGACTGTTCATTGATCAATCAATTCTCGTTTACATATTGAACATTTTTTTTTTGTCAAATTTTCAATATTGTTTCGAAGAAGTTGTTTACGTAATGATCCTGGACTCAATATTCAAGCCAGTAAAAAGTGACATGATCAAAATCAAAAGTCATTTATTTAAATTAGACTGAGAATCAGCACTTTTCGAACGTCAAAATTACATAAGATGGTCCCCTAAAACGCCCGCCCTTCACCATGGATTCCTGAGTAAATATAAATAATTAATTAATTACCATAATATCACCTACATATCTAAAAAAAAAACAACCGAGTTCAAAAAAAAACACTACAACGTGATAAATAAATTTGATTTCGGAAGTTATACTAAAACCTTTCTGAAAGTATGTAGATCACATTCGTAAAAGAATTATTAAAATTGGTTCTTTAGTTTTTGAGAAAATCGCGGACATACAAATATACATACATACATACTTACGGGTCGAATACAGAACCTCCTTTTTTGAAGTCGGGTAAAAATATCCCCATACACCTACACATTCCTTGCAAATGTGACCATAAACATAACATAACTATGACTTTCATTGTCCCATAGACAGCAACTCCACTAGCCTATCTTGGGAACTAAAAAATATTTACGTGCACAATCGTCGATGGTGCTATTGAAAACGTTTCCTGTTGCCATTATATCTCCACTAACTAGTTATAATAATTGCATATTTACCAACTTTATTGGCCACAGTTGGACTCCGATAACGTACATAAAGTTGAATTGGTTATTCCATTTACATAAACGATTGGGAACAGTATGATTGAGCTCGTTGAATTTGCTGATTATATATTTTTCTTCGATGTTTTTCTTGGGTCGTTGTTTTAGTTTAAGGGTGTGCTGGGGCCATATTTTAGATGGGTGTCCCGTTTCTTTCAAGTCAAGACTCTTCCTATCTTCGGGCAATGCGTCAACTGTCAATCTTTTGTCATTCGAAGGACATGAAGGACGTTTCGGGCTGAAAAAAATTGGAGCTTGTCAATCTGGTTGCCCTCCAGTGTGCTATATCCTAACCTAACAACAGTGAAGTAAAAAATGGTAGACTACATTCAGATATACTCAGGAAATCAATCAACGAGAAAGTCCAGTCACTTCTTTAGACGTCTCGTAAAGAAAAACTGTAAAGAGACCAACCGATACGGAACAATATTTTACTTCTGATTAAATTCGCACCAACTTCTCAGCTTGGGAAAAAAGAGGACCAGCTGTTCATAAAAAAAGTGAAGCCCTATTGGAAAAAAAAGTACAATAAATCAATCTAAAAAGTATACTCATTTGTTTCTCGGCGTATTGAATTTTCGCGAGCCAAATTGTATTGTTACTCGGTGTATTGTTGGGAAAAGTTTTGAGAGCCTTATTTTTTATTGTTTTTCGAACCTCGTTAAAACTATCCATGGATGTACCGCGTTTTTCTGACGAGATTTCATTTTTCGACAGATTGATAGCGAATTACATACAATTGTTTAGTTATGTTTTTAGTAAAACAGATCAGTAGTTCTTTCTAATACCTATGTATTCTGTATTGTTTTTCGTCGGTTATTAAAAAAATCTTATGCTGGTTCCTAAGATCGACTCGAAGAAGATGATGCGCTACCGCGACAACAAAACCGTGTTTCTCAAGGGGAGAGGTACACTGAGGTATTTAGTACTCCTAAAATCACGCCTGCATCCCCCAGAGGGAGGCAGAAGAGTATAGTAGACACAAACTTAGGAACATAAGCGGCTGGCTCCTAAGATCGAGCCGAAGAAGATGGTGCGCTACAGCGACAACAAAATCGTGTCTCTCAAGGGAGAGAGGGACACTGAGGTATGTAGTACTCCTAACATCACGCCTGCACCCGCCAGTGGGAGGCAGAGTAGTACAGAAGACACAAACTTAGGGACATAATCATGTACTCCCACCCTGTATATTTTGCTTGCTTTGATTCCATTATAATAACATCATGGTTTTACGCACTACTAAATCAAATGTCATTGCCACATATGAATCAAAAGCGAGTTGTGTTTGTTTGAAATCTAGCAATAACGCATTGAAACGGCAATCATTCGAAAGGGCGTCAACATAAATAATGTACTTCCTCTGTTTGTTTAATGCCCTAGTGTTATTTACATTAAAGGCAATCCTGCTCATTGGTGACTGGGACCCAATTTTTTGCCTTAAAATTTTCCAAATTCCTGAGATACCCAGAGCCCTTTCGAAAACTGGCCACCCGCACTTGATTTTATTTCTTGTGTGTCGAAACACACAATGCCCAAACAGAAGATTTCCGTACAAAAAAGTCCCTACAGTGCGGCCGTGGAGAGAATGCGTTCTTAAAACCTGTCAGTTTCATATAAACGAATACGTGTTTTGCGAATTTGATCTTTATTAGTTACTTGCATTGTCACACTGACCGGTGTCAGGAACGCATTCTCTTCACGGCCGGACTGTAGCTACAAAGAGAGACAATAAAAGGAAACATTTCGAAACAAAAGAAAATATTGTCTAGTATCAAACCGCCTATTTAACTTTCCAATATGGCCGCGCGTTTCCGAAAACGGACGCCCTGACTTTTCCAATTCACTATTGCAACTAATTAAAACTTTAGTTTAATCCGAGATTCCCATTATACTTTCAGAAATGGCGACGGGTTAACCTAGAACTGCCGGGAGGGTGATCTCATTGGATACTTTTACACCGTACTGTAATAATACTAATAGTCCTCCCGACCGAATTTCGGCCATGGCGACCAATCTCAAAGGAGACTAGCCTTTCACGCGGGTGATATTATAGTGCACAAGACAGTGTGTGCGTAGACACAGGTGCACTCTCTCTTTCATCACTCTGTCATAGTCCGATGGGATGGCAATCCGACACGACCGGAGATAAATCAGGCGCAGGACCAACGGCTTATCGTGCTTTCCGAGGCACGGGGGTATCACTTTGCCAACTTTAAACTCCGGGCTATTAACCAAAATCTATTAACATTTTGCCCGACCTTGGAATTGAATGGTGCTGATGCATGCGTCATGTTCGTGAACGGGCGCCGTCAGTAGGGACTGGTCATCTCTTTGCTGCCATGGCTTATTTTAATTTATTATTTGAATTGTTGTTTTTTCTCATCTTTTCATTATGGACGCTTTTAACGTTCTGCATCGTTCTCACATGTATAATTTTTAACATGAATGATGTAACCAAGACTTTGTAACCACATTATTTTGATTTAAAAGAGTGTCCATGGAGTTTCTTGCCCGTTCTTCTCCATAGGTACCTACGCTTTGGAATGGGCAACTAGCTTCATTTTTTCTGACTGACTGACTTCTTGACAATTCAAAAGTGCCTGAAAATGGTTTAATTGAAATAAATGCTTTGAGTTTGAGTTTTTTTGAGTTTGAACCCAGGACTGGTCTGACAGTCCAGTACTCATGAAGATTTTCACACGTGAAAAAAATCTGTACGGTATTAATGTAAGGCTCTGTCTTTCCATAAGAGGCTGGGGAGGATAAACGAGAACTTTTCAACGATCTAGGCAGTTGTTCCACCGATGAACGAGTAGCGAGTAGAACTAGCAACTGAAAACGAGTTGGCGAGCGGCGAGTAGCGAGTGTGTAGTTCCGATAGTTTTGTCGCTGGGCTATCAGCGAGTGTCCTAGTGCGACGGGTGATTACTCGCTTCACTCACTCGGGGCGGAGATACTCGTATACATACATAGTGGGCGTGAGCTCTGACCGCCAAACGAGCATCGCTGAGCGAGTATTATCTTTGATAGCTCTTGTCGCTCAGCGACATACCAGTGGAGCGAGTCCTCGCCGGCTGTGTGAACAGTCAGCAATCAACTATTAATATGCATCTCTTTTGTTTACACGGAATGTATATCTATTGTACGTTTCTTGAGCGAGAAAATAGCCGATAGTTAGTCGCTTCCTCGCCGGCAGTGGAACAACTGCCTAAAAAAAGTTACTTGAAGCTTTATAAACGGTACATAAATAACGTTTCGATTTCCTCCATAGCCAACGCTAAATTTTTATGCATTAACGCATTATCTTTATTTTCCCTTAAATGTAGGGAACCATAAAATTGTGCTGACCCAGCTTCATGGTCATTCTCGTCATTAGACGGCATTTGGGCGTCCCTAATTAACCAGTCGGTTAATCTACTACCACATTTCTGAAAAGGGTCGTTCTAGGAAACATGGGGTTAAGGTTGCCTCCTAATACGGTTTTATCACCGTCTACAAGGCGGAGAAGAAAATAATACAATAAATTAAACTTCGTATATTTAATGACTTTCTCAGTCTGCATACAAAAAGTCAATCAAATATATTCCAATAGTTTAATCACTAAGCTAGTTCGCTGATCGGCAAAACCTATAGTCGGTCCATCACTACTATTTTATTTGTATGGAAATATATATATACTAGCTGCGCCCCGCGGTTTCACCCGCATAAGTTTCGATCCCGTGGGAATATCGGGATAAAAAGTAGCCTATATGTTAATCCAGGGTGTCAGTTACCTCCATACAAAATTTTATCAAAATTGGTCCAGCCGTTTGAGCGTGAAGAAGTAACAAACATATAAACATACACACACACTCACAAACTTTCACTTTTATATTATTGTGTTTTTAGGGTTCCGTAGCCAAATGGCAAAAAACGGAACCCTTATGGATTCGTCATGTCTGTCTGTCCGTCCGTCCGTATGTCACAGCCACTTTTTTCCGAAACTATAAGAACTATACTGTTGAAACTTGGTAAGTAGATGTATTCTGTGAACCGCAGTAAGATTTTCACACAAAAATAGAAAAAAAACAATAAATTTTGGGGTTCCCCATACTTACAACTGCAACTCCAAAAATTTTTTTTCATCAAACCTGTACGTGTGGGGTATCTATGGATAGGTCTTCAAAAATGATATTGAGGTTTCTAATATCATTTTTTTCTGAACTGAATAGTTTGCGCGAGAGACACTTCCAAAGTGGTAAAATGTGTGTCCCCCCCCCCCTCTAACTTCCAAAATAAGAGAATGATAAAATTAAAAAAAATATATATAATGTACATTACCATGTAAACTTCCACCGAAAATTGGTTTGAACGAGATCTAGTAAGTAGTTTTTTTTAATACGTCATAAATCGAAAACCGCAATTTACCTTTCACAAAGTTACAACGAACTACAAGAACTTTTATATTATGTTACTTGCTGCTACGGAACCCTTCATGGGCAAGTCCGACTCGCACTTGGCCGGTTTTTTATGTCAGGATTTATTCAATAGTTTACTCATATACATTAGTACTGATAGTATTTTCATAATATATTTTATTTTTATTTTATATTGTCGTACTGTCGTCTCCATATTATATGTATAACGCCGTCCTATTTATGGCCAAACTTTATTGACAAGTTCTGATTTTCGGACCAAGTTTGTAGTAAGTTGATCCTGAGCAATGCATCATACTGCCGTTAATGTAGAAGTTTCGATATAAAACAGCACGTTAACTTTTAGTTAGTGGACAAATTCAACTGTCCAAGTAATTGATTTTATACAGACAGAGAAATGAATTGTTTAGCAGACACACTGCATAATCAGCCTTAAATATTCCCACTGCTAGGACACAGGCCTCCTTTCCCTGAGAGAGAGTGGGCCGTAATCCACCACGCGGGTCCAGTGCGGGTTGGTACATGTCACTTGTCTTCGAATTTTTGGTTCTAGCTAGGACATGCCGGTTTCCTCACGATGTTTTCCTTCACCGCTTTGAGAGCAGTGGTGATGAAATCATTTACAAAAAGTGGTCTCCGTATCAGTCGCATGTCGGAGCAGCAATATGCAAAAGCTATCACTCAGTGGATCCTAAATAGCAGGAAACGACTGCGCGCTGGGCCCAGAAAGAGATAGTGGGATAAGCCTTCTTTAAAGATTGGCCCGCAATCGCAGTAGACCGGGAAAAGTGGAAAAAAGGGAAGGTAGGCTTTTGCCTTGCAGTGGGATAACACAAGCTTATAATATTAATAATAACGCGCCTGTCTGGGTTCGAACCTACGATCAGTGGAGTGCATTGCATATAGGCATATAAGCAGTGCCTACCTCGATAGGTATATCAACATAAGCCTGTCAATTACATTTTAGTGTGTGTGCCCTACAATTAAGAAACTCACTAAATTATCATACCTAACAAAAAACAAAATCTTCATACAAACACGCGCGGCAGTAGGCAGTCGCCGGACGGCCTACTCGGCTCCCTTACCATTCGCACATTGTCATTGGTCTTTACTCGTTCAAGTTAATACGACAAAATTAAAAATACGTACGTCTCACGCGTTATACCATGACGTTCGACCTTCGCAATTTATCACCCTTAAGTAGGCATGCCTACTCAAATAACCACACTTTTGACCTGACTTTTTTTTTCTGATTAGTGACCGCGTCTGCCTAGACTAGACCCGGCCTAGTGCCTACCTATTCTGAAAACCAATGCACGCCACTGCCTACGATCTACAAATTCGCAAGTCGCGGCCGTTACCACTAAGCCACCACTGCTTCCCGTATTATACAGAACCTTCTACGTAAGAGTTAATAGTCAATTAATAAATTTGTTAAGCAATCCATTTACCTGATTGGAGAGCCATTCCGAAAAAAAAATACTCCCACTCACTGCAAATCAAACAACGATTCCCATGAATCATATATGACTCACAACTGAACTGGGAAAGGGTTCGATTTTACGACTGTTGACTCAACCATGTTTGACACTCTGATTTGGGAATTTGAACTCTACTTTAGTATTACTTAAGGTGATTCCTTTAATTTGACCAGTGAAATTCAAGATTTCGTTTTTCACAAAGAAATATTGAATTTGACAATAGGAATCTGCGTTCTTCCAAAAATCTTCTCATGCTCTGACCTTCTCATGCTCTGTTCTTCTCATCATATTACTTATTAGCCTGTGACATCCCACTGCAGGGCAAAGGCCTCCCTACTCTCTCATGAGAGAGTAGGGGTTTAGGCAAATTAACCCACCGCGCTTGTCTAGTGCGAGTTGGTGGGTGTACAGTGGACCGCCTGACTGGGTCCGTGGGCGCCGCCTTTGACGTGCTAGATGTTCATCAGCCGCCGCCCTGAGTTGATATCCTGCACTAATATCGACTGTTCCATCCGAGCCTATTTGGGTGTATTTATCCCATAGCCTACAGGTGGCGTTCTACATTTAGTTCAATACTAAATGCACGACAGTTTAAAGTCATATCGAGGATTAGGGTTCTTCTCATGCTGAAATCAAAATCAAATGTCATTTATTCAAATTAGGCTGAGAATCAGCACTTTTCGAACGTCAAAATTACAGAAGACCCCAAAACCCCCTTCACCAAGCGGTGAAGGGGGTTTTGGGGGACTGTTTTCTAACTAGCTTCTAGTCTTCTAACTAGGAAGTCCTAGGGCTGTCGCTGGGAAGAATTGGCGCAGCAAACTCGCCAACATGCTTAGGACTGTTCATTCTTCCTTTCATATTGTCATTTCTTCTCTGGAAAGCGCTTACTCTTGATATCAGGACGGTCACCAATTAGTATGCATTTAAGCGAAAACTGCAGAGCTATTTTCAAAATAAATACCATAGAGTCATCTGAATTACCTCTTTCCTTTGAATTTGCATATATACATATACAGGTTTATATTATGTTAATTATACATGTATGTATAAGTTTATAACCCATTTTTGTACTATTTTATTTAAAATTTATTAAGTTATCTTTTTAATATATTTTGAATATTATTATCTCCTCTTAAACAGAGCACCTAATCTCTTCACCACCCTTGGTTGACTGGTAGAGAACGCCTAGGGCATTAAGTCCGCCTTTGTACCTTAATGTCCGCAAGTTTAAAGAAATAATTAAATTCGCGGGCGTCACCTATAATGTCAAATCAGACTGACAAGTTCTCAACTTCCAAAAAACATGCATGGTGTTTAATTATTTTATTTATTAGATCGCCAACAGAGGCTACACAGTTACATGCATGTTAACATGAACAGGGACAAATAAAAGTGTGCGCTTCCAATAATAGGCGACCACATAAAAAAAAAAATAATAATAAAAATATCTTTTGTCGCCTGAGGAAGGTATTAATTAGTCTTCTTTCGGGCGGAAATAAGGTGCGAGCCTTCAACGGTTGGGTCATGCCGGTTTTGATGTACTCTTTCGGCATACTCAAATGGACTCAAACCGAACTCGACGCCCTGGATAGAAGGGTCCGCACACTGCTGACTGCAAATCGGATGCATCACCCACGATCATCGGTGATGAGACTGTATATCCCGCGGAAGTGTGGGGGTCGAGGCTTTTTAAATGCAAAGACCCTCCACAACCGCGAGGTGTGCAGTCTCAGGGAATATTTTTTAACAGCTGAAGTGGGTATGCACCGTGATGTGGTCGCAGTGGACAAAGGGCTCACCCCGCTGTCCATGGCTAAAGAGAACTGGCGCAAACCTGTAGTACTTACTACCGATGACCGCAAGAAGGTATGGCAAAGCAAGGAGCTTCACGGGCGCTTCTATCGGGCTCTTCATGAGACCGATGTAGATTTCTTAGCGTCCGTATCCTGGTTACGTTTTGGTGATCTTTTCGGAGAAACCGAAGGTTTCGTCTGTGCAATTATAGACGAAGTTATCTTGACGAATAACTACCGGAGACATATTATGAAGGACGGGACGGTTGACGTGTGTCGGGCATGCCACCGTCCGGGTGAGTCTATCAGACATATTATCTCTGGTTGTTCTCGTCTGGCTAACGGCGAGTACTTGCACAGGCATAACCAAGTACCCAGGATTATTCACCAGCAACTTGCTTTGAAATATAAACTTGTGGATTCTGAGGTACCGTATTACAAGTATGTGCCCGACCCAGTTGTTGAAAATGACCATGCCACGCTGTACTGGGATCGGTCTATCATTACTGACAGGACTATTGTCGCCAATAAGCCTGATATAGTGGTGATAGATCGATTAGCGCGCCGCACAATGATTGTCGATGTTACCATTCCACATGACGGGAACCTCGTGAAAGCTGAGAAAGAGAAACAAATTAAATATCTTGACTTAGCACACGAGGTTGTTGACATGTGGAATGTGAGCTCGGCTATCATTGTGCCGATTGTCGTATCGGCCAATGGGCTTATGGCCCAAAGCCTCGATCAACATCTGTCGAGGCTCTCGTTAGGCGGTTGGATCAAGGGCCTGATTCAGAAGGCAGTACTCCTTGATACGGCTCGTATTGTGAGGAGGTTCCTGTCTCTGGAGCCCTAACCACCGGTAGCTTGGACCCTGCTCCCGACACCGGCGGAATACTATTTTTTATATTTTTAAATGTTTTTTATACTTATTTTTTATATTTTAAGAAATATTTAAAAATGTAAATTAATATGTAGGTACATAAATAAATAAACGAAATAATAAAAATATTATAAAATGAAGTGGTATTATACAAATTATTCGCAGTCACTTCGGTGTGTAAGGCACGCTAGAACCTTACATAGCAGAACGAAAACAGCAGGACTTAAATGGTTTTCTCTTTGTCGAGCCAATTTAGTAATGTGCTTATTTTCACCAGTTGACGTCTGATGGTAGATTGTTCGGAGCACCTAGACTATTGTACCTATAGTTATGGGATTCAAAAGTGGCTTTAATGAGTTTAAACTAAAGTAACCGAGAGTGATTTCTACTATTTGAATTTAAACTTTATTCTTTAGTAGTAGAGCTGAATATTGACCTGTAAGGATCGACGAAAAGTTTTGAAATGTTTTCTTAGTTGCTAAGATCGCTTTCTGCGAATATGGCGGAAAGTAATGGAGTGACAGAGCTCTTTGTAAGGTGTGAAACTAATATCAACTGTAAGGTTGATCCAGTATTTACGATATTATTTTAATCAAGTGTTCAGTTTTTTATTTGTTTTTTTTTTTATTTTTTTTTATTGCTGAATGGGCCCTCTCTTGACCTCAATCAAGCCTGATGGAAAGTGATGGATGAGGTCTATGATGGAACGAGCGTGCCCAGAAGATGCCTAGGGCACTGGAACTCCCACGCATCGACGAAACACAGCAGTCTGCTTGACGCCGGACTCCGGTAGGAGGGTGGTCGCAAACCAGGCGGGCATTAGCCCTACCACAGCAAGTGAAGAATTGGCCAGTCAAATAAGGTGTTGGGTGTGACTGTCCAGGATGCGCCGAGCGCTCGGCTCAGTTGAGTAACTGGCGGAACAAACTGTGCTACAAAAGGAGGCTTCTTCATACATCCCACAAAATCACAATCATCATCAGCCTAGCCTTTTCCCAACTATTTTGGGGTCAGTTTCCAGTCTAACCGGATGCAGAAAACCCAATTACTGGGTAATACGATTCCCCTTGGTAAGACAAAAAATCACAATCACAAAAGAAAATTAAATATTAATAAAAAAAAACCAGACAAAGTCCATGGCCGTACCTTCTGGTAAGGCGGTGATGTGATATGACGGTATACGGACACATTAAATAAAGAACAGGTTAATGAGCCAAGTATTTTTAATTGTTCTTTTAGCTCATCCAAAGGTGGTTAAAAACTCTTTGCATTCTAGATCTCAATCTGTAGACCATACATAAATGAAAATAGAAAAAAAAAACACGTTCGCTGTCCTCGTTCGAAATTCAAAAGTGGTGCGCCAGTAGCTAAAGTTCAGTTGTTGCTAATAAAAAAAATATTAAGCATTTTCAAAATTACTGCTTTTGAGCTGAAATTTCGTACAGAGATTCTAGACCAGAGCCCTGATTCACAACCATACGACAGGCTATCGTATCGAAAACCTGACATTTCGATAACCTGATTTGACTTGCCCTCAACAGCACATAGCTGTTGGAAGAATAGCGGGCGTCTATTTGATTTAAACTGACAAAATTTTCGGGTTTTTTACTTGTGAACAGCGTTTAGAAGACTCCTACGTTAACAATGATTAATGTTCGATACGATACGGAAGCGTATCGAGTGTTTGTGAATAGCTATGCAGATACACTCTTCAACCCGTTTGTATTGATATACCCTTTCCGTGACACCCTGTATAGTAATTTACAAATATCGTGCTGCTAACTGCTTATCATGGCTCAGTGTCCTCTTACTGAAGATACGGAATAATTTATTGGAGTAATTTAACAAATAAGATTGTCATTAAAACCCATAAAAGTTGTTTTGGACAAATAAATTATCTTATCTTTAAAATCTTTCCTTAGGCGTCGCGCCAGCAATAAGTATTAAGCGAAGCATTTGCCTTTGTGCACGAGACAGAGTTACACATCGGTGTCTGTTCGTGTCCATCTGTCACTTGGATGGATGTCCGTGCCTCTCACTGCAATCGATTCACATTTCAGCATAGACCTGCGGGGCAATTGCGTAACACACTTACAATGGCTATGCCTTTCATTTTGACGGTTTAACAACATTCATTACGTTATTTACGTTTTTGAGCAGACAAATTTTTCAAACGAACAAAACTTTTTACCCGACTGCGCGACGCAAAGGAGTGGTAATGTGTTTATCAGCCTATGTATGTATGTTTGTATGTTCCTTTGAAGCACTATACAGACCAAACGCCTGGGCCGATTTTTATGATTCACACGTCAATCGATTCCTCATAGTCCGGCGAGTGTCACTAAAGACGTGACGTTAATGAAAATTCAATATGGCGACTACTGGACGCCATATTGTGAAAATGAAAAAAATGAAAGTCAACAAACTATGTCAAGTGGGGTATCGTTGAATAGGTTTTTCAAAAATATTAGTGGTTTAGGAAGACCGTTTTTTGATTAAGTAAACCGTTCGTGACTTATCAAGCTTAAAAGTACCAATTTTCGTTAGAATCAAGTGTCCCCCCCGGGCGCGTCTCATATCGTAGGTATAGAGTTATTTGGTATATTTTCATTTCAATAACGTTCACAAGATATAATAAACGTGAGATATACCAACTGTTGATATAATTTCTTTACATATAACATTTATATACCTACTCTAAAATTTACTTCGTATAACGTTATTGGATATAACGTTTATTTAATCGAAAATCATTAGGTCTATCGTTTAAAATATATATTGATACCATCAATATGGTTATCACCCCGATTCAGAGCGATCCGACTCGGACAGCTTAGGTTAGAAAGCCTTCGTGGCTTCGTGGCTTCCGAATTATTTCCGTTACCGTTACCGCACCCGAACTCAACGAACGCAATAGACGACGTAGGATGCAAGAGCGGGCGAAGGGCACCCCGAGGTTCGGTTTGGTTAGGTTACTTTAAACCCTTTACACAAAAATAGAGGCCCCGCGAAGCGGGGCTTCGTCGACATAGGATGCAAGAGCAAGCGAAGGGCACCCCGAGGTTCGGTTTGGTTAGGTTACTTTAAACCCTTTACACAGAAATAGGGGCCCCGCGAAGCGGGGCTCCGTCGACATAGGATGCAAGGGCGAGCGAAGGGCACCCCGAGGTTCGGTTTGGTTAGGTTACTTTAAACCCTTTACACAGAAATAGGGGCCCCGCGAAGCGGGGCTCCGTCGACATAGAATGCAAGGGCGAGCGAAGGGCACCCCGAGGTTCGGTTTGGTTAGGTTACTTTAAACCCTTTACACAGAAATAGGGGCACCGCGAAGCGGGGCTCCGTCGACATAGGATGACATAGGATGAAAAAAAAAGTTTTTATCATATTAGACTAAATAGGTTTTATGTCTATTGAGTGGTATATCAAATGATTTTATATTAATTGTCTGTTATTCTTATAGAAATTAGTTACATTAAAATTATATCAATCGTTTATTATATTAACTGATCATTATCTATACTAATATTATAAAGAGGTAAAATTTCTTTGTAAGTTTGTATGTAGGGGTTAATTTCTGGAACTACTAGTCGGATTTGAAAAATTCTTCTTGCATTTGATAGCCCAATTCTTGAGGAAGGCTATAGGCTATTTAACGTCACACTAGGGCCCTTAGGAGCCGAGCAAAAGCGCTATGGGGAAACGAAGTGATAGAGCAGGAGACGCGGGCAAGTGATGCAATACGACGAGATGGGTCGAGGGAATAAGAAATTTCACGCGAACGAAGTCGCGGGCAGAAGCTAGTATCAAATAAAATTACAGGTTCAGTTGTTATATCTTGTAAATATTAGAGGCTTTGTAATTATATCATATATTACTTACCCCCCCCCCCCCTCTACCAACTAAACGGTTGTAGTTAGAAATTTAAATGTTACGGCAGTAGTACCTATATATTACGAAGTTTAAAGGAAAACTATCACACTTAAGTGGGATTTACAACTCATAACTAAAAAGAATAAAATAAAAAAAAAGACGGGTTGCACTCCGGGAGTGCCGGCAGAAGTGAAAACTTGAATATTAACGTTGAAATAAATCAATTATGAATTGAATTAATATAACTAATTTTTTTTTCACTATTTCTGCGTCACTTTTTTCATTAATCGATGCACTTTGTTCAATTTCCATATTAGAAACACTTTATATACACGAATTTTACGAATACACAGCAGTGTGGCTACACAGACGGTCGAGCCATCAGCTGTCCATCCACATCCACGTCCACCATCACCGTCACCGTCACCGTCACCGTCCCCGTCCCCGTCACCGTCACCGTCACCGTCACCGTCACCGTCACCGTCACCGTCACCGTCACCGTCACCGTCACCGTCACCGTCACCGTCACCGTCACCGTCACCGTCACCGTCACCGTCACCGTCACCGTCACCGTCACCGTCACCGTCACCGTCACCGTCACCGTCACCGTCACCGTCACCGTCACCGTCACCGTCACCGTCACCGTCACCGTCACCGTCACCGTCACCGTCACCGTCACCGTCACCGTCACCGTCACCGTCACCGTCACCGTCACCGTCACCGTCACCGTCACCGTCACCGTCACCGTCACCGTCACCGTCACCGTCACCGTCACCGTCACCGTCCGTCCGTCCGTCCGTCCGTCTGTCCGTCCGTCCATCCATCTATCCATCCATCCATCCATTATCGTGTCTCACTTGGTTCACTTCGGTTGGCGCCGCCGTAGAAAGAGGGGTGGGGGGGGGGAATCTCTCCTGACGGTCACGTGTCCTGACGCGAGTTTAACATTTTTTCCCCAGTACAAAAAGTGTTCAACGCCGCTAAAGAAGTTTTCACTTCAAAAATTATATTTAAAAAATCAAAAAACCCGACTGCGGTAAAAAACATAAGTTAAAAAAAAACTGAAAAGCTAAAAACAAGCCCATTTTAAATTAAATAAAAGTTGGAAGCAGGCGGGACCCATACCATTTTTCAAAATGTAGGGAGCAGCTGATTTTTTTTTCGCGATTTCAGGTTTGGTTCCATAGTAAAAGTTGTTCATAATGATGAGTACAATCTCCCATTTCGATTTGTCGCATGTGTTCTATATTTTCAAACTCAAATGGGTCCCGCCTGCTTCCAACTTTTATTTAATTTAAAATGGGCTTGTTTTTAGCTTTTCAGTTTTTTTTTTAACTTATGTTTTTTACCGCAGTCGGGTTTTTTGATTTTTTAAATATAATTTTTTTATTGAGCAAGTTGTCGACCGTAGGTTCAATTATTGAGGTAAGGGACAAAATACGATTTTTCAGGAGAGGCCGACAAAGTTTTTTTTCAGACGTTATTATGGGGTTGATTCGAAATTTGGATCCAAAAATCATTAGGGTAAGGGACATTTTCTTAAGCTAGAATTTTTTCATATTCACCATTCGATAGAGCGAAAAATTCTGAACAAAACTGTATACTCAACTCATTTTGGGTATTTTGTCCCTTACCTCAATTGAACCTACGGTCGACGAAGTGTAGAACTAATAGTGATAATGCCACACATAATAACACATGAACAAAGTGTTTATATCAGAGGGGCAATTCTCATAATAATTCGTAATTTTAAGAACGATCACAGTCTCATCTCAGTCGCAATTTGTCAAAAATACCTCTAACTTCCCTACATTTTTGACACGTTCTTGACACTGATTGTCGCTAAGATGAGGTTGCGACTAAATTATGAACGTCTTTAATTACGGGGATTGGCCGTCTACGACTTTACACAAGTCCGTTCCAATTTTTTAGAATCATCTACGAAAGTGGAACAGACTTGTAGAATTAACACTATTCGAAGTTTGAAAATAATTATCACGTAAAAAATGAAGTTTAATTAAAATTGCTTTAGTCTTTTAGGCTAGATTGTAATTCATTATTAAGAATCGGGTTCTTTTTACTAAAGGATGAAAAAAACATTGTAGTAACCGACTAATGAGGGTAGGCAAGGTTTAGAAGTCTAAAACCTAATCACTAATGTAGGTCTGGTCGGATCCAGTCCGGGGTGCGGTGAATGTACAAGTATCTCCCGGGCCCCCGACTCATGGTACTAGAAGAACAGTGGGGTTTTAGTCGGTAGGAGTTCGACATAACCCTCCGTTCTTCCCAGACGGAGGGTATCCATGAGAATTTCCCCACGATCTTTGAATCGAATCTTTGTTCGGATAGATGGTGTGTAAAAGAAGAAGTATTCTACGCAGCCCACGTTCGCACGGAGACGTAAAAATATCGCGACGGGATTTTTCCGTGCACTGGATTTCCAACTCTCGGTGTTAAGCCCAGAATTGAGAATCCAACATAGCGCATCCCAGTGCGTCAAAAAAACACACAGATTTTCAATTCTCGGCGCTAAGCACTACGCTGAAAATTCAGTGCGCGTAAAAAATCGCCGTGGTAACAACGTGTCCGTGTGATCCTGGGCTTACGGTCATGTAAAAAGTATATTGTTTGATTGTGATTGGTTGTGTTCCACAATTAGGTCCTTTGTACACGGCACGGTTTCTAACAGTGTTAACGGCGCCGTAGAAAAATCGTGTGACCTTGTACAGACGCCAGCACATCAAGCTACTACAATCTGTCAAATTTCTTTAATAGATTTTCAACTTTATTGCTAAAACATAAGGTTCAAATTTGATTGGGAAAATTTTACAGTTTCGGGTAGCTTGACATGCTGGCGTCTGTACATAACACGTCTCTATGTAATACGGATACGCAGTGCCGCAGCCGTAGTGTCGAAGAACCGTCAACAAACTTCCATAATGATCAATACAACACTGACGACCTTGCCTACATAGATACGGCGAATAAACCCTAGTTTTTCACGGCAAAAAAACGTGTGTATAAAGGGCCTTAGGCTGCAGCTATCAACTTTATTTTGGATACAATAACTTCAGAACAAAATTGATTTTGGATCGCGTCTACCCAAATAAAATAGAAAATCTAGGCGAAAAAGGCTACAGATCAATTGCTTACGCTAAAAATTTTTGTAGCAAAAAATACAGTAACTTTCGTATGTGTTTACTTTGTCTATGGATCTCTAAGAGCCGTTTTTTCTTCATGCTAGTGAAACAAAAAGGTTTTAGTTAAAAGAATACACAGTATTTTACGGAGTTGAAAGCTTTTCTCTCAATCGCCACCACTGTTTCAGAAATGTTTGTTTACTTTTACCCTTCCATGCAAATTGACGTAATGTTTTATAATACAATAATGTGCTACGTAAAGTGCTTTTATTCCTATTATGAAAAAGTTATTAAGTGGGTGGTCGTACTTTTTTATTACTTTTTAAAAGGTCAATCATTCGAGCAAAAACTTTTTGTAAGATCATTGTTTTACTAGGGCGGGTTGTTTCACGTCCACTTGACGCACGCGTATACGTCAAAAATGGCGCTAACTGTCATCAAACCAAAAAAAAGCGTTGTTTCAAATTACAAAATGATGGAATTGACTTACTTCAATTAATTACGATTACGTACAACGATTTATTCCGGTATCATCCTCTGAGTCCCTCCTCCACCCTCCCTCCTCGATCCCCCGCTAGTTCTTCTTCTACTTATTATTTGACGTATGTACGTTACGGTTAACCAACCATTTGAAACCACCGGCTCTTAGTAGTAAAGCCATATGAAAGAGCTCGTTCAGTGAAGTACTACCTCCACGCCTACCTACATGTTTCTGCCGCCAAACAACGTCATCACTATGTTTCGATTCGAGGCCTTTTGTCCACCGGCACCGTCATCGGGACGTCAAAGGAGCGAGATGACGGCGGTACCAAAATAGCAATACATTTACTACGGTCACGTGTCCATCGCACACGTCTCGTTCGGTTCGAATAATCTCGATTCTCGTTGACGTCCCCTTGACGTTGTGCGGGGGACAAACAGTGTTAGGGTATGGATGCCGGCGTAATTACAGGCACATAGCACATTCCAGCTTTGTCTTTGGGCTAGCAACGCATCTGCGAAGTCTCTGCCCAACAAACATTTCTATCGTATAAGTATCGTATAGTAAAAGATACGCGACTGAAAATGCTATAAACATCGTATTAAAGTAATTTTAGCATGTAATACGATATAGCGCCGCTAATGTTTATACAACTTGTAGTCGTATAGCGACATCGTATAAACTTCTTTACGACTTTTTTATACGACCATTACACAACTTTTAGTAGTATAACCAGGGCTGCCGTCTTAGTAACCTCTATAGGACTTTTACACCAATCTTAAACATATAAGAGTCGCGAGAATTACTATTACGCGATGGTCGCGAAAGAGTGATAAATTGCACTCCTAAGCGATTTTAAGTCAATCGTATTAGAGTCGCGGGAACTACTTCTACGTGACGATCGTATAAAGGGGAAAAGTTGCACTATTATACGATTTTAAGCAAATTTGAACACTTTTATACTACTATTTAATGACTGGATGTCCTATTAGTGTATAAAAATTTGGTAATATACAAGTATACAACCACAGCCATCTTTTCTATTAAACATAATTTTACGTCATTAAAATGAATAGAAAAAGCTGGGCAAATGTAAAAAAAAGTGGTGCTTTTAAAAGAAAAGTTAAACAAAATTATATTGCGCTTACGTCCAATTGTAATATATCGAATATTTCTACATGTCAAGTCAATTGTAATCAAATTGGAGTTGGTTCCGCACAACATTTTACTTTGAACTCAACAGAATTGAGTTCGGTGCAGAATGGGTCTAAATCATATGATATTGCTCAAAGTGCAAAAAGTAAATCTAGTGGTTCTATAACAGTAGAGTCAGAAGAAGACGAAGTAGATGAAATATTTGATAAATTATGTCTTAGTGACAGTTCCGATTATGAAAGCGAAAACGAAGCAAGTAAAAATGATACACTTCGTGATAATATAAAAATATGGGCAATTCGATTCAATATTACACAAGGCGCATTGAGAGAGTTAAACCAAATTCTGAACAACAGAAATCCCTGTTCAGTTCCGAAGGATCCACGGACACTTTTAAATTGTCAAAAAAAAACAATATCCTTAATTCCTGTTGATTCTGGTCATTATTGGCATAATGGCCTTATTGCTACGCTGAAAATGATTTTATTACATTTAGACTTTGTACCAAAGTGCATATCTCTTAATGTAAATATTGACGGCTTACCATTATTCAAAAGTTCCAAACACCAAGTATGGCCGATATTGTGCAACATTCACGAATGCCCCAACATTCCACCATTCGTCGTGGGCGTGTATGAAGGCACAAGTAAACCAGTAGATTTAAACTCATTCTTACAACCGTTTATTGAGGAATTACTAGAGCTCTACCGCAGTAATTTAAAATTTACTACACGACAAAGAATTGAAGCAACAACCACAGTAAAACTGAGAGCTGTTATATGTGATTCACCTGCAAGAGCATTAATCAAAGGTACAAAATTTAAAATCTATTTGCATGACCGTAATAAGTTACGTACGTAACATAATACTCAATTTTAAATATTATTAGAATAATTAATTATGATAAGTTAATGAAACTTTCTAACTGATTTGTACAATTTGAGTTTTCAGGAGTATGTAATTTTAATGCAAAACATGGATGTCTTAAGTGTAATGTGGTTGGCGAATACTCTCATGTATCTCATACTGTCACATTTCAAGAAACTGATAGCTCAAGAAGAAACGACACGGATTTTCGTGCCAAAAAATATGGCAACCATCACAAACGTGATTCTCCTTTTCTCCAATTGCCGATAGACATGATTGAAGATTTTCCTGTTGGAGATTCCCTTCATTTGATTGATTTAGGCATTATGAAGCGATTACTATTTGGATGGAGAGATGGGAATTTGGGAAAACTTATTACCAAATGGTCGGCTAGAGATATAGCAAAAGTGACACAATTTATACTCAGCTGTCATATGCCAAAGGAAATTCATAGGCATTTGAGAGGTCTACAAGATTTATCAAACTGGAAAGCTACTGAATATCGCACATTTCTTCTGTATGTTAGTTTCATAATACTAAAGGATGTTTTGGCTGATGGTCCATACCACCACTTCTTGAATTTCTTTTGTGCTGTAACGATTTGTTCAAGTCCGCATCACTTTCAGTTTTTACCAGTTGCGCAAACGATGTTGGTACATTTCGTTGAGCATTACGGAGATTATTATGGTAGAGACTATATCACAAGTAACGTCCATAACTTGATTCATCTTGTTAATGAAGTTAAAAGATTTGGTATATTACAAACGTTCAACGCATATCCCTTCGAAAATAAATTAAGTTCTATTAAACGAACAATGAGAAAAGGAAATAAACCTCTTGAGCAAATTGCCAACCGTCTAATGGAAAGAAATACAATAGAAATACAAGAATTAAGTAATAATAGTAACAAGGATGACAGACCTGTAATTAAAACATATATATATAAAAAAACTTCTATAACAGTGATTCATCTGGAATCCTTTATTCTTTCTACAAATAACCAAAATAAATGGTTTTTGACTAATAACTGTGAAATTTTTGAGCTAATATCTATAGAAGATAACGACATGTGTATAAGTTTAATTGGGAATATTATTCAGAATGTCACTGATGTTTTTGATAAGCCAATTAGGTCGTCATTTCTTTATATATTTATGATAAATTGTAACAGTATTAGAAGATTGAAAGCGACTGTTAATATTACCGACATAAAGTGTAAGCTAGTAACTGTAGAATATTGTTCAAATATTTATTTTGTACCACTCATTCATACTCTTTAAGTAAAAGGTGTAAATAAATAAGAAAAATTAAAGGTTGTTTTTATTTATTATAAATAAAACAAAATACAAAGGCGAACACAATCAACACACAAAAGAATCGTAAATACAGATCACAAAGTTTTCTTAACTAAGTAAAGGTGCGTCTACGTTAAACGAGCCGAGTACGAACGGAGCACGAGCCGTGAACAAATTCGTGTAGAGTGGACCGACTTACGAGCCTCAAACGAACGAGCTACGCCATAAGAATTTGTGCTCGGCTCGTGCTCCGCTCCCGCTCGGCGTGTCCAATGTAGACGCACCTTAACCCTTCCTAAACCTTAAAAAACCAATCTTTAATTTTGTCATCTTTGGATTCTCTTTGGAGTATGGCTTAAAACTAACAAAAGTAAGTATAACAATCAAAACTCTAGCAACTAAGTTTATACAGGGGCTAAGTGAAACTGACGTACAGCCGATTGTCATGAGCACATGATTCGGTCGGCTTTTTCGAAATTTTGTTTTTTTTTTTGACGTTTTCTTTTTACTTTAAACTATTTAATAAGTATTCCCATCTATTCCAAAATTATTCAGCAAAAACTACGATGTCAAAAAAATGTAGAGCTTTTTTTTTCAAATTGCTGCTCTGCTGTTTAGCTACTGTTTACGAATGAAGTCAATACCGGCTGCTACACAGCAAGGCGCGCACATCAATCTAAATGATTTTATAAATTTTAAAATAAAAACAAACAACAAAAGAAACCATAGAAAGTACAAAAAACCGATGAATAATTGCAACGCTAGGGTGTTCGAAATCACACACTGAATACATGGTTGTGTGTCGATGTCGGTAAGAGACGTCGACAGCGTTCAACCGATATCGACAAAATCGAAACTTAACATATGTTAAGTTTAATAGTTTTTACATTTACGTATGGTCAGCATCATAAATAGCTATAAAGTTTACAAGCCTTTAATGGATGGATGTACTTATAATGCTGAATATAGCTTGCAAAAAATTATGTAATATAAAAAATAGTATTATCAACTCAAACTCAATCGCAATTTCAAATTATAAAATAATATAATAGAGTCTATATCATAATTCTGGTAACTGGACACTTCTGCGAGGTACATTTCCGCGGCAGATACTAGCTCGAGTCAACTTGCGCTACCAAACACTTTCGCGATTGGACATTTCCACGCCAAGACACTTGCACGATTAGACGTTTCCGTGCCAAGACACTTGCACGATTAGACGTTTCCGTGCCAAGACGCTAGCGCGATTGTACGCGAGCGCGATTAGCTGTTTACGTGTGTGCCATTTTCGCGCTAGACACGCTCATGTGTCGATTGTATAACTTACGTGATTTGTCATTTTCGTAAGTGTCTATCGCGGCAAACGCAAACGCGCGGCGGTACTAACGCAAAAGTAAGTTATACAATCGCTCATGTGTCTAGCGCGGAACTGGCACACGCGGAAACAGCCAATCGCACTCGTGTACAATCACGTAAGTATCTTGGCGTTCAAATGTCCAATCGCGCTAGTGTCTTAGCGCGGAAATGGCCAATCACGGAACTGTTTTGTAGCACAAGTCGACTCGTGTTAGTGTCTGCCGCAGAAATGTAGAAGGTAATAAGCTAGTTTACTGAGTCTGATCACTAATGTTAGGCAGTCCCTGGCCCGGCCGATCTGCATCTTGCAATTGGTTTTCAGCAGCCCTATTTCTATTCTTCTTCTTCGTTGTGGAACTACGTACACGTTTGGCTTCGTTTCTTTTTGTGGAATGACGCATGACATTTTTGAAAAAGTCCTCACAATTTGGTTTAGTAAACGTTTCATCATATTGATGCACTACTTTAAGAAACAAATCGATTGTTTTTGAAAAAGCTTTGAAGCAATGTTTAGGTTCCCCCTTTGAACCTCCTCCCCAGGAACAGCGCGTCATAAGTTTGCGGTCGAACATGGAATCCACTAATGCATACGCATTATTTTGAGCAGATTTTTTATGACTACATATTATAGAAAGTTCTTCAAAATATTTAGATACCATTAAGGGACATTTCAGTTGTTCCTCAAAATTAGTTAATTCGTCTATATTCGTGATTATTTTGAAATGCGGCGGCTGTTCCTGTCGTTCTTGTTGAAATGGTCCCTGTGACCTCGTGAAGTATTCATCTAATTTAGTGTTTATTTTAGCAAGGCCTTTAAGAATGTTTTGTTGGTTTTCGAAAAGAACTTTTTGATTTTCTTGAATAGCTGACATCATTTCGATGAAATATCCCATTTCTTGAGGAACCTGTATAGTTTCGGTAACGGTGCTTGATGGATTTGTAAATTGAAGATCATGTTCCGGTAAAATTTCATCTGGCTGTATATTTTGAATATTGGAAGCTACATTAGAATCGCTAGTATTTTCCTGAAAAAACAAACAATTTATCTGGTGAGATCAAGGCTATGCAAACTACACAATACAAAATAGCTATCATATCACACATACAAACACACTGTAAAATTAGACACTTTTACAGATAAAAAATACAATAGACAAAAGAAAGTGTTGCTGTTTTGGCAATGAATCCTTTGCAACAGTACTGTCCAGTTTCTAGATAGAAGATTATATGTGGCAAATTATCAAACGCGCGATAGCTACGACGATTGGTTCAATGTATTGTCAACAGCCAATGATAGTAGTTTACCAGCGCTTGACCATTTGTCATATTAATTTTGCTATAATCTGCGTTCGAAAAACTGGGCCTAACTGTCAGAACTGATTAAATGCTACGTGCTTAACATATTTATTTGAAATCAACGTTACCGTTTTCACAGTATGCAAGCAAATGTCAACCTTAGGCTAAGCAAGAGCAACATTGTCTTTTGCTGACAGTACATAATTATTTTTTATTATGGATTAGTGAACTAACCTGCGAGAGGTCTTGTATTAAGATGTTATTTACAACTGTAGGTATGAGTGCATTAGACTCAATTTCCATTATTGAGGATAAATCTTTAACCATCATAACTGAGGATGCGTCTTCTGTCGCCATTGTTGAAGATGAGTCTTTAGCTGCCATAAGCGAGGTTGCATGTTCTGTCGTCTCCTTTGGAGATGTTTCTTCAGCCAGTTTATTTGCCTATAAATAATACACGAAAAACAATTTGATTATAAAGCTACGCAAATACACACACATACTATGCGCCAGCAATGGCAACACGCATGTGCATTTATTAGCCAGTCAATATCGACATACCCACACACGCACACACACACACACACACATGAACACACAGACACACAAATAACACACACACACACATGTCACATTTCATAATGTAAATACCATACCTATAAAATTCACGCAAATATTAGTGAATATATCTGTTACCGGCCAAACCCGATTTCAGGACAAACTAGTTTAGCCTAGGCTAAACTAGTTCCGTCGACATAGGATGCAAGGGCGAGCGAAGGGCACCCCGAGGTTCGGTTTGGTTAGGTTACTTTAAACCCTTTACACAGAAATAGGGGCCCCGCGAAGCGGGGCTCCGTCGACATAAGATCCAAGGGCGAGCGAAGGGCACCCCCTATCGCGTATAGGAAGAACTAGTTTAGCCTAGGCTAAACTAGTTTGTCCTGAAATCGGGTTTGGCCGGTAACATATCTATTCTCAAATGAAATCGAAGGGCGAAATAATCATTTTTGAAACAATGATAAATTTCCGCTGATTGAATAAATAGAACTGACAATAAAGTATGAATTTATTTCTAAAGATAAACCAATTTACCTGTATACATTCCATTGCCAGGTTGTTCAAATTTAAAGTAATTGAGGTATTTGTTCGTGGATGTTCATTTTCCTTGTTGTCTGTGTCTGTGGCGTCAGACATCACAATAGTCTCCTGCTCTGCAGTTTTATAATCTAAGATATTATCCCGTAATAGTATGCAAGATAAACACTTCCAGTCTGATTGAGGTGTAGACTTTTCATTCTTTTTCAATGAAATCACATTTTTTCTTGGCCAATATAAATTTCCATCACTTTCCCATGATGAAGGAACTGCTGCAATTAATCGTCTTCCACGCTCGATTGTTTCTATAATTTTGAATGGCATTTTTCTTGAACGTCTAGAATAAAAGTAAGTATTACCATTAATAATTTTTTAACATCAACTACCTATGTATTTTCGATATTTTGTGTCCGCGAGTCGATGTGAACTAGCACTTACACTCGTAATTTGATAACGGGGCAGCGCGACACCAACACTCACTTCGGCTATTCAAAACCAAGTGAGCGAGAGCGAGCGCTGTGACACCGCGGCGCGGCTGGAAGCCACCGCTCGGCGCGCGGGGGAAGGGGCACGCAGAGTTAGCAACTAATGCACGTAATGAATCACCCAATAAGCGAAAAGTTAGCCAGTTCTATCAAACTATAATTTTTAAAGACGAGAATTGATTGAAGCACATAATGTAGTGTGTAGAAGTAAATAATTCTGATCCAAACTTTTGTTAATATAATTAATAGAACATTATTTTACGCCATAATCTTGAATCCAAATAAGTAGGTTTATTACAGCTTAGATGATGTAGGTAATTTTCTTCTAAGTATATATTATTTTGTTTGTATCGATGGTGTCATTTTATTAAAAAGAAAAATAATTTTAATTGCAATATTCACATTCATCCTCTGGGTAATGATCGTACATGGCAAAGGAAGCGCAACGTGTACACCAGAAGAAATCAAAATTTATCAAGTATTTAACATTTTCCTGAGTCACTATAAAATGTCTAGGTTTAGTTTCGTCACTAAATATCAGAAAACCGCAACCGAAACAACGATCTGCGCGTATAAAGTGTGTAGATACCCATGGCCATCTCAAATGCGTACGTATCAATATAAGAAAATCTGATTTTGTTAAAAACTTATCAACGTTCATTATAATATTACATATCATTTTGTATTATCACCGAGACCACCAATAAATAAATCACTAGTATGTAAAATGGGTTTTATCCACAAATAGATTCATTTGAAGAACCCTAAATTTCGTTAAATGGCTGCCAATATATGGATAAAAAAGAGTGTACGGATTAAAAGGTCCGTTAGATGTTGTATTACGGTTGTGTCTTAAACTCTAAGTCGTATAAAGGTAATTGTTTGCACGTTTGTTAAATTATAAGCACAAAATATTGCTTAATTTGAAGAATTTACAAGGCGCGTTCATATATTGAGAAAACTAGCGCATATTACTCGATAACATTAATTTCCCAACAGATTTATGTACTTGAACATGAGTTTCGGACATGCAATAATGAATATATAATATAAAATGGCTGATTATACTCACCTTTCAATGATACAAATTAAATTCCAACACAGTATAACTATCACCGGTTTATTCACTATAATATTAATATATCACTTTACATCAAAATCCCGTTTAAAAGTCGTGATGAACACTGGTTATTCGATTAAATGCCGTAAAACAGCGGTAATAACATCATTAAGTTACCATAACTCGACAAAAAGTGGTTCTTTCGACATCTATACGACCACTGCACGACCATTTAGTGATTTATACGACTGGTAAACGTCTCTATTGCGACACTGATTCGTATAAAATGGGCCTATTCTCGGTCGTGTCAACGTGATTGCGACGTAAAGACGACCAGCTTATAGAACAAAAAGTTAGATTCGGCACGTTGTGGCGACTTATAAAATGTTTGTTGGGTGGTATTGCAAATATCAATGGGCGCCGGTGGCCACTTAGCATCAGATGAGCAGCCTGCTTGTTTTTTAACTATAGCAAAATCAGTCTATAATGTTCCCACTGCTGGGACACAGGCTTCCTCTCTGTGAGAGGGGGTGGGCCATAATCCACCACGCAGACCCAGTGCGGCTTAGTAGACGTCACATGTCTTCAAATTTTTGGTTCTAGGACATGCCGGTTTCCTCACGATGTTTTCTTTGACCGTTTTGAGAGCAATGGTGATGAAATAATTTACTAATTAATTTAAAAATAAAATTAATTTTATTTTTTGGGATGCATGAAGAAGCCTCCCCGTGTAGCGCAGTTTGTTCCACCAGTTACTCAACTGAACCGAGCGCTCGGCGCATCCTGGGCAGTCACACCCAACATCTTATTTGACTGGCCAATTCTTCCCTTGCGGTGGTAGGGCTAACGCCCGCCTGGTTTGCGACCACCCTCCCACCGGAGTTCGGCGTCAAGCAGCCTGCTGTGTTTCGTCGATGCGTGGGAGTTCCAGTGCCTTAGGCATCTTCTGGGCACGCTCGTTCGATCATAGACCTCATCCAACGCTTTCCATCAGGCGTGATCGAGGTCAAGAGCGGGCCCATTCAGCAATAAAAAAAAAAAAAAAAAAAAAAAAAAAAAAAAAAAAAAAAAAAAAAAAAAAAACCAAAAGTAAAGCGTCTCTCTGGGTTTAAACCTAAGAACTGCAACTCATAACTCGCGGCCTTTACCCCTGGGCCACCACTGCTGCTTTTTAACCCCAGTCAAAAACAGAGGGTTGTTATAAGTTTCACGTGTGTATCTGTGTGTCTGTCTGCGCCCTCGTAGCTCCCAAATGGCTGAACCGATTTTGATTTTTTTTCTACTAATTACATTAAAATGTCAAGTATATTTTGAGTATTTAATAATAAATAAACTAAGCTTAACAATACTTTTCTTTTAAAACTCTTTTCAATATCTTTCCGGAGGGATTCTTCGGTAACGCGTCTAGAAACACGACTTCCTTCACTCGCTTGTATACTGCAACTCTTTCGGATACAAAGGAAGTTACACCATTTGCATCTAATTTACGTCCATCTTTTAAAACTACGAAGGCTTTAGGAGCTTCGCCCGTTCTCGCATCAGGAATGCCGAGTACTGCTGCGTCTAGAATGTCCGGATGTTCTTTTAGTACGTTTTCTAACTCGGCTGGTGGAACTTGGTAGCCTTTTACCTGAAAATAATTGAAAATATCACTACTTGTAACTTTTTTTATACTGTTATCTGTCACGAAAACCACCGCACCACCACGTACGTCCAGGGCGTGTTGGTTTCACTATCTTTGTTTTTTTTTTTTTACTTTTTTAACCGACTTCCAAAAAGGAGTTAATTTAATTAGACTAATCCCATTAGGCTGATCCAATTAGACTAATTTAAAAAAAAATGTGATATAAAACATTAAAACTGATCTGGATCTGGGTACCAAATTTCAAAAATTTTTAAGCGTTATCAAAAATTATTTCTCACTTTAAAAGCGTTGCAAGCCTTTATCTCCCCAATTTGTTTTGTCCACGACTTTTTGACTACCCTGTATATTAGTTTAATAGCATTTTTTTTTTTAACAACCGGGGTTCATAATCTTGTACTGAATTCATGATTACAGTTAACGCATCGATATGTCCCTGCCTGAAATGTATTTCATTACAAAAATCGTGAGGAAATTGGGTGACATACAATGTCTTTAAAAATACCTTAATCAGTTCTTTGAGACGGTCGCATATTGTAACGATTCCATTTTCGTCGATGCTTGCAAGGTCGCCAGTTCCATACCAGCCATCCTTAGAAATGGCTGCCTTTGTGGCTTCTGGATTATTTCTGTAGCCTTTCATCACTTGAGGACCACGGATAAAAAGCTCTCCCATCTGTAAGTGAATGGATTTACGTAATTATTTTGGTGTGATTCTTATTGAACGATGATTATTATTTACTAGCTGCGCGCCGCGGTTTCACCCGCGTAAATGTCGATCCCGTGGGAATATCGAGATAAAAATTAGCCTATATGTTAATCCAGGGTATCAGCTACCTTCATACAAAATTTTATCAAAATTGATCCAGCCGTTTGAGCGTGAAGAAGTAACAAACATATAAACACACACACACACACACACACTCACAAACTCTTGCCTTTATAATATTAGTGTGATGTGATTTGACTGCTTCTTTGGTCTAGTGGTCGCTAGCGCTACTGCAGAACATGAGTTCTTGAGTTTTTTTCCTGTGTCGGCAGAATTGTTATTGTATTTTTCCATCTGCAATTTGTCAGTAACAGTCTGAAGTATAGATTTGTGCTTGATTGATGGCAATGTGCTCGCTTATTACATGGGACTTAACACTTTGAGCGGAGCAACGTTAAAATACGTAAAATTTGATTAACGCTATTTGACACAACGTTTAATCACGTCAGCAAAAACTATGTCTTTCTTTAAACAACGTGTATAAACGGCTGCGGCTTATACTAATTCCCTCAAGCTACGTCATCGCGCCGTATCACTTTAAATTTTCGGACTGCTAGCGCCACTCCACGTTAGTTTTTTTGTACTCACACACATACATTCTAATTACGTATTTTGTATGAGAGAATAGTGCACCGCGCAACAAACATTTGAATACCCAGATGCTCCGCTCAAAGTGTTAAACATAACTGGCGGAATGTGAATGAAAAATCCTTCGGGGCATATCGTATGTAAAAATATTTAGTCTTTTTTTTAGAATAACTAGTTTTATAAATAGTTTTTAGATAAAGTAGTAGAAAAATAAAAGTCAAAATTTTTTGTTTCACGAATTACATTAGGGTCCGATCTCGTCTGGAGAAAACCGATGGATGACGTCAAAATAATATTAAACGATCATGCGGCGCGGTTCGCCGATCGGCGACGAAACAATAGAAAATCAATTATGTCTCATTAGCGGCGCTTGACAGATTAATTAGATGAAAATGTATATCAGGTATGGTAAAATTAAATTTAGCTTTAATTTATTAAGGAAATGAATGAAGCCACATGACCGAGAAAGAGGAAAGTTTCTTGTGGACTCATTTCATTTCATTTCATTTATTCATTTTGTGAACATAGGGTACAATATACAGGTGTTACATAAATAATAAAATGTTGGTCCATGCTATGTTCCGCCGAAAGGCATACAAAATATCATTAGGTAATCGAATTTCAAGTAAAAAAATAAAATAAAGTCAATAGGTAAGTAGATGTCACAATTTCAAACAATAGTTAATAATAATATGTCAATAAATTAAAACAGCACATAAACAAATAGGTAATTAGTCACAATTTCGTATACAATACATAAAATGTCCATGGATATTATCATTATCTTATGAAAGCAACGTTTTAATTATGAACCGATATAAAATTATACAAATATTATTTTAATTTGTCATTAAGATATTCATTAACCGAATAATACGCCTTGTTACTCAATAATTTAAACAGCTTACGTTTAAACTCATTCATGTTGTTGCTTGATACAATTTGATCAGGTAATTTGTTATAAAGTTTTGGAGCCATTGCATATATACTATTATAGAGAAACTTGGTTTTAGTGTAAAGCGGGTGCAACTTTTTTGAGCGCCGCTGACTTTTTACAAATTCATATAAAAACATGTTGTTTTTAACAAAGATACAAGCTTCATAGACATAAAGTGATGGCACAGTCAATATTTTTAAGTTTTGGAAATGTGGCTTGCATGAATCCGTCCGTTTTATTTTACATATAGCTCGAATACATTTTTTCTGTGCTATCAGTACCTCCTCTACCTTAGTCGCATTGCCCCAGAATATAAGGCCATACCGCAAAACAGAGGCGACATAACCGTGATAAGCTGCTAGGAGCGCTGTCTTGTTCACAATTTTGCCTAACATATAGAGAGCATAGGAAAACTTACTGAGCTTCCCACATACGCTATCAATTTGAGTCCTCCATGACATATCGTTATCAATATGCAATCCGAGAAATTTTGTGACATTAGTTTCCAGTATTTGGTCTCCTTTGTAGTGTACTTGAAATTGTGAAAGTGCTTTTTGTCTAATTTTAAAATTCATAATTTTAGTTTTACTTAGGTTAATTTTAAGGTTATTAGCGTTCAGCCAGTCAACAATCGTAACAAGACTAGTGTTAATATCATCTTCTATTTCTTTATTACTACCAGTATCATATATAACCGTGCTGTCATCGGCAAATAAGGATATTTGGTGATTGATTACTTGGGGAATGTCATTAATGTAGCAGATAAACAGCAAGGGTCCCACCACAGAACCCTGCGGAACACCGTAACAAAGAACTTTGGAACTAGACGAGTATACTACTTCAGTTTTGGTCTTAATATCTACTTGACTAATCTGAGTAATTTGTTTTCTATCTTCCAAATAAGATTGTATCAGATTAAGCACGTTACCTCGGATGCCGTATCTGTTTAGCTTAGCTAATAGTACTTTATGGTCCACATAGTCAAATGCCCTAGTCATATCCATATACATAGCCATTACTGGTTTCCTATTGTCCATGTTGTAATGTATTTTTTCAAGAAAATTATATATGGCCATATTAATGGTTTTTGATTTCCTAAAACCCATTTGTTCCTTGCAAAAAATATTATATTTTTCAAAGTAATTATAAATTCCATTATAAATAACTTTCTCGAAGATCTTTGAGAAAATTGGTATCAGAGCTACAGGTCTATAATTAGTTAAATTTGTTTTGTCATCTTTTTTATGTAATGGCTTGATAATAGACACCTTTAACTTTTGCGGAAATATACCATGTAAAATACATATATTTATAATGTCACTTAATATAGGTGCTATAAGAGGAGCCACTGCTTTAATTACTCTTGTGTCAATATCATCATATCCTGTACTATTGGTGTTTTTAAGGTTGTTAATTATAGTGATAATGTCCTTTGGTATGGTTGGTTCCATAAACATAGATTTATGCGATCCTAATGTTATAATATTATTATTCGTCTGAAAATGATTGGCATTCGGTATAATTGAGTCCACAAAATAATTATTAAATTGCTCTGCTATCATTTTAGGATCCGTTATATATTTGTCGTTTACATTAATTACACTTATATTGTCTTTAGGAATGTTAGGTTTAATACTATTTATTACCTTCCAGGTTGCCTTAGATTTGTTGGTACTTGTTCCAATAAAATAGCTGTTTTGAGCTCGCTGTGTTAATTTGACCACTTTTTGATATCTCTTTGAGAATATTTTAAAAGCCATTTTCGAATCACTGTTACGTGTTAGTCTATATTTCCATAATAAAGTTCGTCTCTTCTTACTACATCATAGACAAATGATGTCGAAAATGACGGTAAATACAAATATCTGTTGACCATTTTCTATTTTGTTATGTACAGTCAACAAAAGAGATAAGTATGCAGGATCGTCGGATATAGTTGAAGTTTAGTAAGAAACCGATGGATGTTGTCAGCTGAAATTTAATTTGATAAATGAGCTGTTTGTTTTCTGTTAATAAAATTAAATTTTATTCGAGAACACCCATCGGTTTCTTACTAAACTTCAACTATACATCCTGCATACTTATCTCTTTTGTTGATCGTTCCTAGTACTTAGTGACAGACCTGCACTGTCCTCCCATATCTATTAACAGTGTAATTTGAAAACATTGTAAAAGCCAATTATTTTTAAAAAGAGTAACCGTGTCATAGTCAAAGTCAAAGCATTTGTTTCAAATAGGCACATAAAAGGCACTTTTGAACGTCAAAATTACCTAAAAAAATATAATTGATTCTAGTCGCCCCTTCCAAAAGGTAATTTTCGTATGGAGAAGAATGGGCAAGAAACTCCACCTTTACTCTTTTAAAATGTTTTACTATATTTTTGGAATTTCTTGCCGGCTCTTCCTCATAACAAACAACCAATTGACAACATTTCATATTTTTAACCTGCATGTATTATTACGTTATATAAAAGTAAATTCAAATCTAGGGCACCCATATTTTTTCGTTTTTCGAAATTATGTACTTTTCATTCATAATTTTAACTTTGAAATTCGGTGTATTCTAAAAAGACGTAAGTGCCAGATGACGATAGAATGGCGATATTACCTTTGCTTTACTGTGACCCGTCAAAAAAACTGTTAGATGTCACTTGTCTCAGTCGTTGTTTTGGTTCCGTCATTGGCGTATATTTTTCATTGGGATCCATTTTATTGGCGAAATATCAATCAAAAATTGATAATATTAACAGTAAGCAGCGTGTCTAGTTGATAGGAAAAAATATTGTTGAATTCAATTCAGTTTTTTAGTTGTTTTCTAGTTACACTTCTTAGGTGACATTGACATGTTTTGTTTGATGTAATGTTTTCAATCAAAGACATTAGAATGCGCAAAGGTAACTACCTCATTCCGCCGTTTATGTGACGTCATCACATGTTTTTTGATTTTTATTTTTTTTCTCAGAAATTTAGAAATAAAAAAATTAAATAAAAATATATTTGAACTCAGGATACGAAAATAAAGAAATAGTATTTTTGTTTTAAGGTCGTGTCAGGTTTGAAATGTTGTCAATTGGAACCGTGCACGTAGCTTGTGACGTTTCAAAGTACCCATATAGGTTTATGTATATTTTTTTTTTAACTCACCTCATTAGGTCCCAATGGTCGTAACTCTTTGTCTGCAATTTTCAATTCAGTATTTGGCACAGCATAACCAGCTTTGGAGTAATCATTTGATCCTGGTAACATTGCACTTACAAGTGGCGATGCTTCTGTCATTCCA
This sequence comes from Amphipoea lucens, assembly GCA_947508005.1. Taxonomy (NCBI): domain Eukaryota; kingdom Metazoa; phylum Arthropoda; class Insecta; order Lepidoptera; family Noctuidae; genus Amphipoea; species Amphipoea lucens. Next base: position 5,691,384 of record OX382369.1, on the reverse strand, counting down.
TAGATTTGTAAAAAGTCCATGTTGTGCTGAAAAATAAAGAAAACATTACGCACTGGCTTTTCCCGCGGCTTCGCCCGCGTGGAGGTTGGAAATTACCCTACGAGAACGTACTACTGGGAAAACATATCCTATGTGCCAACTCAGTTGCTGTATTATGACGTTGTAATGCCATCATGATTCCAGCGCGAGAGAGAGACGGAGCTATACATGACCGATAGCACTATCCCTTTTTCAGACTGGAATCATGATGGCATTAATACTTCATAATACGGCCCCTGGTCCTGGTCTACCTGTGCATCTGTTTAATCGAAATCTGTCCAGCCGTTAAGGCTTGAAAAGGTAACAGAACAGATAGTCAGATACATACAGATATACTATCGCATTTACAATATTATTCATTACTAAAAATTGTCTAGTAGGTACTAGCTGTTGTAGCAATTTTGTTTGCGGTCCAGGATGCCTATGTCCTTTTTCCAGTTCCCAGGCTACCTATCTGTCAAATTTCATAACGATCGGTTCAGTTGTTTAGGCGTGAAAAGGTAACAGACAGACAGGCTGACACAGGTACTTTCGAATTATATAAGTACTAAGTATACGGAAGTATGGATTAATAAAATTTGGACGAACATAGCTTACGTCCGGCCGCACTAAATTTCCTAAAGATATAAACAACAATGGCCGCTCGAAATTGAAAAGAACATTTCTTTTAAGTCATATTTGTTTTCGTCTAGTTAGCTTGGAGATTTAGACAAATACAAACATTACTTAAAGAAATGTTCTTGTATATCGATTTTATTCAATTTCGAGCGGCCATTGTTGTTTAGAACTTTGGCAAATTAAGCGCGGCCAGACCTTAGGTATATTTTTTTTCTAGGGTGTTTAAAAAACCCAGAAAGTTGCGAGGACTTAAGGTGAATGGGTAGTTGTAGCCCGCGAAATTCAATTTTTCTTACGTTTTTTGCAATTTTCAGGTCAGTGTCAGGTTGTATCTTGATGAAAATTTGATTCGCGACTATAACAGGTACGTATTCACAGAATTATAATCATCAGAATCATTAATACATCTGTTTAAGTTAGATTTCTACCACCAACACTTTTCCATACGAGATTTGTTCTTAACGGTAGAAATCTAACTTAGAAAGATGTATTAATGATTCTAATTATTATAATTCTGTAAATACGTACCTGTTATTGTCGCGAATCATATTTTGATCAAGATACAACCTGACACTGACCTGAAAATTGCAAAAAACGTAAGAAAAATTGAATTTCGCGGGCTACAACTACCCATTCGCCTTAACAGAAAATGTTGGTTATCCATCTCTAGTAGATCATAACTGGTCTTCAAAATTATAATTAAAAATAAATAGACCATTTAGTAGAAAAGAAAATACAATTCAGAAAAAGGACTGAAGGATATTAATGTTACTAAGTTTCGACTAATTTTATTATGCAAAGAAAGTTTGGATTATGTTTATTTTCTTCATTTATCTTTGCTCCGTGAGGATCTTTTCAGTTTAGTTTATTTGAAAATTTTGTATACGCTTTTTATATTAATGGAGGTTTAGTATTGGAAATTGTTTATTTTACGGGTTTGTTGGTTTGTTAAAATCGATCTCCTTATCTGCTAAAATAAGCAATGTCTATGTACTTAATGGAACGCGTTCCGAAGTAATAATAAATTATGGTTTGAACAGAAAGTTCTAGTACGATCAAGAAAAAATACTCCTACGACAATTTTCCGCGTAAAGCAATTCTTCATGCGATATTTATCATTTATCTCAAGTTTTTGCGAAGTTTACCTTTGAAAGTGTAATCGAAAAGTTTGAGATTAAGGGGATTAAAGGACCTAAACGCAAAAAACGCAAGTTTTAGAAGCAATAAAAGTATATGATCGACTACAGTAAACAAAATCAGAAAAATATATGATATTCTTCAGGATAGTTATATGCTTAAGATAATGTGTTGAAAACATAATACAACTAATTTGATACGATAGAAAAAAATCATGAAGATACCTCTAAAAACTTTCTTTGTGCAATAAAAACCATACAATAATTCTGATTTTTTGTCAGATTATTCTACAAGCAATATACTAAAGCACTAGTGTTTTAATTTTTTAGTCCAAACAATAGATTTTTTTGTAAATAGATAATTGCTTCATATTTTGCAAAAAATTACCAGGGTTGTGTCATCGCGCTTCTCTTTCTTTTCTATGCAGTCCGACAGTGACCGCGCTTTAGGTCATGTAGTCCCCTTAAAACAAAATAATAAACATACAATCTTACCTTAACCTTTCCTAGTACTTTAGTGACGTCATTTCTAGCTAATGGTGCAGCACCAGAAGTAATCGTTTTCATTGATGCCAGATGTTCTTCTTTTATCCCAGGATGTGAACCAAGAAACAATACTGAAAGTATTATATGGATTTAGGTAATTTGGTTGGATACAAAAACAAAAATCATCATCATCATCATCATTTCAGCCGAAAGACGTCCACTGCTGGACATAGGCCTCCCCCAAGCACCTCGTGGGAGGCCTCCCAACGCTACATCTTCCGGTACGCGGTCGCCACTCCAGAACCTTTCGGCCCCATCAGCCATCTGTTCTGCGAGCAATGTGCGCTGCCCACTGCCACTTAAGTTTGGCAATTCTTTATTACACGAAAATAGTTTATTATAATTTTATTTACACTAGCTGCGCAACGCGGTTTCACCCACATAAGTTTCGATCCCGTGGGAATAAAAAGTAGCCTAATTATGTTAATCCAGGATGTCAGCTACCTCCATACAAAGTTTTATCAAAATTGGTCGAGCATATCGAGCGTGAAGAAGTAACAAACACTCACAAGCTTTCGCCTTTATAATATTAGTGTGATTAAAAAGCCCATATTTTCGCAGGGTTGGACAGAGGTGTACATTGGAATCATATGTCGCATGTTGGGTTTAAATCCCACGTGATAGGGGTTGATCCTTTTGCCTTTTCCTCGGCAAAAAATACAGACACTGGGATACTACTGAGTAGGAATCAAACCCATCTCAGGATCAGCATTCACGATTGCGAACACATGACCAACAAAGTGGTCGAGAAAGACGGTATTATTTAGTTGTTAACACTTACTTAAAGGCGGAGCAGCACAAAACAGGTTTATCTTATGATTTTTCAACGTTTCCATGAATGTATTCGGCTGAAACTTAGGCACTGTAACTATTTTATATCCCACTGATAGTTTGTGCCACATTACTACAGATTGTCCATAGATGTGGTAAAATGGCAAGACACCCAAAGCTACATCTTGATTGGTTTCTGTAATAAAAAATATATTGATTAGAAATATACAGGTCAAAAATCCAAAACAAAAATGGTCACTTTTTCCCAGTTTTGCGTGTATAAACTGTAAAATACAAGTAGCGTATATAATAGAATAATCTTCGTAGTTTGGTTAACGTAAGCAAGACTTAAAGGAAACCTTATATATTTACTGCGGTTTGCAAAATGTTACGTAGTTCCAGAAAATAATTTCTTTTACCTACCTACCTATTGAGGTATAGTAATTTTATTCCACGTACATCGTCTTCACATGTAATTATATAATTAATGTAGGTATACAAAATATTGTAAAACATTTTAAAAGAGTAACGGCGGTGTTTCTTGCCCATTCTTCTCCATACGAAACTACATTTTTGGAAAGGCCAACTAGAATCAATTCAATTTTTTTTTTGTAAATTTTGATGTCTAGAAGTGCCTTTTTCGTGGCTATTTGAAATAAGTAAATGATTTGATTTTGACTATGACTTTAATCTACTAGGTCGTACGTCACAAGAACCTGAAGATGACAAAGAACGAACGAAGTATTGAAAGAAAAAAAAAGAAAATAGGTTTATTTGTCACAGAAACACGTGCAAACAAAAAAATCCGATTCGAATCCGATTCAATTGGAGCAGCAAGTTCTATAGCAAACAAACGTTATAAATAAACGCAGCAATTGTAGTAGGTACCCGAATGGTTGATTGTTTGTTTGCTGTCAAGTTTAATTTTTCGCAATGGCTACAGAACCACTTTAAGATATCATTTTAAGATAATATCATTATTATAAAATTTAAATTATATTTCTAATTTATCAATATGTATTTAATCATTCAACTTACTAGTCGTTTCAACGTAATGTCGGATACTGTCGACATCTTGCTGCAGACAGTTGACAACAATATTCCTATGTGTCAACTCCACGCCTTTTGGAAGACCCGTAGTACCACTAGAATATGGCAGAAAAGCAACATCCTTAGACTTTCTTGCAACCTCTTTAAGGACACTGTGATCAACATTATCAGCTAGTGCAAATTCTTGGAATGAAATAGTTTTTGGTGGAAGATCACTGCCAGTTTCTTTGACAGTGATTATAGGTAAATCTTTTTTGGCCAAAAATAATGCTTCTTTTAACACTGGTATGGTTTCTGGTACACCAATTAAAATTTTAGGATCGGATTGCTTTATTTGGCGCTCCACTTCATCTGTAATAAAATGATTGATCAAGGTTTAAATCGAAGAGGATGAGAAGAAGACGAAGAGGAAGGGTGGAGAGGTAGCAAGACGACCTGGACGCATACCGCAAGGGTTAGTCGAGGTAGTTCTAGAAAAAGAAGCCTGGAAGAATTTGGGAGCGGCCTCTGCTCTGCAGTGGGGCGGTGTAGGCTAACTAAAACAAAATATTAAAATCCGTTGTTTACGTAAATTAAATAAGAATTTCTTATCACTGCGCGTAACAGATACTGTTATCTTGAAAGCGTTACTTTATAAAATTGTTTATGAGATTTGATAACGAGTATTCATCGAGGTGTTAATTAAATAGGTAATACAGGTTACAAATGCTATGATAGGCACGCTGTGATAAGCTGTAAATATAATATATGTAATTATGACGACAGTTATCGAAATCTACTCGTATCTATATAAATAAAACAAAGTTACACCATTTATAACTCAAGAACGGCTGAACCGATTTTTATGATCTTTAATTTTTTGGATTTGTCTCTGCCCGGAATAGCAGAATAACTATAAACACAGGGGAAAAATTCACGAAATAAAATATTGTGAAGATTATTCGTTTTCTTATACATTCGTTCTTATTGATTCTGAGGTATTACGAAGTTTGCCGGGTCAGCTATTTGAGAATGAAAGAATATTGCACTAAATGTTTAATACCTACATAGTAATAAATAACACTAAGCCCGATCTGGAGATCGAATCCAGGACCCGACGCTCAGCAGTCGTGCTAGCGGCTACTAGTCCAACGTGGCCGACTACTTTTTTATTATTATTTTTCAGTTTTTTGTTTGACAATCTTAGGATCTTTAATCCCGAGCCTTTGGATGGCGTACAAGGGGCGTAAGCCAACTCGCAGAGGCCCGTTAGAAGTTTTGAATTAAATAATTATTATTAGCCGTTTGTTCCCCACTGCTAAAGTCCTTACATCCCTCCTTCCACCATCTCTTCCTAGGCCTGCCTCATCGCCATTTTCTGCTGTCTGGGACACACTGGGTGGTTATTTTAGCCCTTAGCTCCTCCTTTCGGCATGCGAAAAATGTGGCCAGTCCAGTTCCATTTAAAATTGGAAGCCGTTTGACTTTTATCAGTAATTTGAATTATGGAACACAATTTATATCGAGAAAAAAGAGAAAGCGGAAAGAGAGTAAGTAGGTCAAGGGCTAGAAAAATAAAATCGAGTTCCTTATGCGATCATAGTTTAACATAATACTTACATGGAGTGTAAATAGGGTTGACAGTGGTGACTTCAGCACCAGCTTCTAATGCTCCAAGGGTTGCCAACGCATACTCAGGAGAGTTCGGCATCATAATACAGATAACGTCTCCATCCCTGATCCTCAACTGCGTACGAAGTTTTGCGGCGAAATTCCGTGAGTATTTGTACAACTGATGGTAAGTGTATGATCTGTCTGTTATTGCACATACCTTAAAAGGAAAATTGTATTATTAATTATTTCATCACCACAGCTCTCCAAACCGTGAAGGATTACATCGTGAGGAAATCGGCATGTCCTAGAACCAAACATTCTTGATACTAGAACATGAATGAAGAATTCGAAGATATGCGACATCGACCAACCCGCACTGGGCCCACGTGATGGATAAAAGCCCACTCCCTCTCACTGAGAGGTGTGTCCTGTCATGTCCCAGCAGTGGGAATGTTATAGGTTGAATATGCATTATGCATTAAAAAAGTAAGATAATGCTATCGAGTAACGTCAGCCTAAAAATAAATAATATTTCACTTTAAATATTAGGGCACAAGGAGAGGTCAGCGGGATTGTCCGAAAGGGTTACCGCTGCCCCGGAACATAAAGGGCTAAGAAAGGACCATGGGTGGGTTTTAGTCAGTAAGAGTCTGACACTCCCTTCCGCTCCACCCTGAGCGGGAGAGTCATTTGATGATTACCCATACACAACAAAAAAAAAGGCACAAGGAGAGCATACCTATGCATACCAGCCTACAAAGTTTCCACTGCTAGGACACTTACAGGCCTCCTCTCTGTAAGAGGGACTGTGCCGTAATACACCACGTAGGCCCAGTGCGGGTTAGCGGATGTCACAATCATGTCTTCGAATTCCGCTTCTACCTCGAGTTCGTCTTAGAACTTAATATACCTAACATAACATTAACCACATGGTCTTAATCCCCATCTCATAGAGAGGATTAATATCATGATTAATTAGATTATGGGGTGATTATGCTATCCACATAGTATTGTTTTGTCAGCTTTGTTTCAAGACAGGCTTGCAGCCTTTTGACCGGCCATAAATCCCGAATCAATGCTGCTTTTCTATCTCTAGGGAGCTCCTTAGTTCGATTTAGCGGTAGGGCTTGAGACCATTGCCACAGTGGTCACGTGCTGCCGTGCATAGCAAGGCTCATGGGAGGCCCCTTTACAGTCTCCCTAGGGATGTGCCTTACAGGCGTTGCGGGGGATTCCAGAATTGGTCTTTTAAGAGGAACCGGGACCACCTCTATGTGCTGATAGTGATCACCGGGGTGGTTTGTCAGTGAGGTAAAAGTCCCACACTCCCGGACCTCTTTCCGCGGAGGTCGGGTGCCTTTTGAAGGTTTCCCATCGACGGCAAAAAATAGAAGGGGGCTTGAGACCATGAGACCTACCAAGGCAGTCGCAAATACTACAGTCAGAAAAATACGTACCATAGCAGTTTTATCTGCCCACCGCTCCATATTCTCCCATATGTGCTCAGGGACAGTCCTGTTCGGTATATCCACATCCTTGTGAGGTGATTTGACGATATTATCAGCTGTCCAGAGACTGCTATGTTTTCTATGAGCTAAGAAAATATTTCTATATGTCAGTAGTCTTTGGGCTGTTCTTGGTAGAAGGTTTGATGTTGCCATGGTTTTCTCTGAAATATATTATACTAGCTGAGCCCCGCGATTTCACCCGCATAAGTGTCGATCACGTAGGAATATTGGGATAGAAACTATCCTATGTCCTTTCCCGGGGATCAAACTATCTCTATACCAAATTTCTTCTAATACGGTTTAGTGGTTTAGGTGTGAAAAGGTAACATAAAGACAGAGTTACTTTCGAATTAATAGTATTAAGTTTGGATTAAAACTAATACTACTATTAAATTAAAACACTACTTTATACTGTAGTAGTGTATACTTTACATTACATAGTATAAAGTAGTTTATTATTCTTAAGGGCTTAAGTCGCGTGGCGTAATTTGTGCATTGTAGGAAAAAATGTAGTAAGGCTTGCTTACTTGGCGATGGTGATTTTAGACCCCTAGTCCATTTAAAGTTCCGAAACTATTATCATGGTATACTAAGATAATAATCAGCAAAACCCCTTTTTGCGGGAATAGGCACCATCCAATTTAAACCAAATGTTGTTACACTTGCCATCTCAAATTATGAAGGATACGGTTTTCAAATTCAATGAAAAAACAAAACGGAAAAAATGTTGAATCTCTAGTTGCGTTAAACGACTAATCACATAATGAATCCAACTTACTATTACAAAAATGTGAAAGTTTGTATGTTTGGACGTTAGTTACTCAGTCACTGCCTTTAACTGCCTCGTCCGTCTCGTGGTTGCGAGCGTGACTGCTGAGCGTGGGGTCCTGGGTCCGACTCCCAGGCCGGACCAAGTGTTATTGGGTTTTCCATTAGAAATTTCTTAGTAACAGTCCGGAGTTTGGAAGTTGGCAGTTTAATACCCCCGTGCCTCGGAAAGCAAGTAAAGCCGTTAGTCATGCGCCTGATCTCTCGCCGGTCGTGTCGGATTGCCGTTCCATCGGACTATGGGAGTAAAGGAACAGAGAGAGCACCTGTGTTTACGCACACACTTGTGCACTATGATACTCGTATCTCCTGTGTTCCTGGCTAATCTCCGTTGAAATTGGCCACCGTGACCGAAATCGGTCGGGAGGCTATTACTCAATCACACAAAAACGGCTTAACGGATTTAGATTAAATTTAGCACACAGATAGTTTATAACCTGGATTAAAACATAGGATACTCTTTATCCCGATATCCCACGGGATCGAGACTTATGCGGGTAAAACTCATATCATTCATACTTAATATTATAAATTCGAAAGTAACTCTGTCTGTCTGTCTGTATGTTACCTTTTGACGCCTAAGTATCTGAACCGATTTAGATGAAATTTGGTATAGAGATAGTTTGAGTCAGTCAGATTAGCCAAAGTACATACATCTTTTATGGGGTACTGTGTTAAATGTTACAATAAAATACCTTGTGATATATTGCAATTAAATGAAAGAAAATTTAAAACTCACATTAAACGTACACTTTGTAAACAAGCATACTATAAATTAGAAGATTATATCCAAGATAAGAACGCTTGGAAACATGCTGGTCCTGCTCCATAGGACAATCTAGAGTCTAGACAAAATCAAACTGGTTGCTAATTTAATTGTAAATTTTTTTATTCTTTCTTTTTACATTTATTACTCACACCCTGACTTATTACTTGTATTTTGTTTTTTAATTAAAATCGTTTTGCTTGTACCATGTTTGTAAATATGTGAGCACCATGTATCTATCAGATAATTAATTTATATGTCATGGTTTCGTTTTTAATTCTTTTACCTATTGTGGTATAGTAATTTTATTGTAGGTGCATCGTCCTCACATGTTATTATATAATGAATGTACCCATGCAAAATATTGTACCTAAACATTTTAAAAGAGTAACGGTGGAGTTTCTTGCCCGTTCTTCTCCATACGAAAACTACCTTTTGGAATGGGCGACTAGAATCAATTCTATTTTAAGATAATTTTTGACGTTCAAAAGTGCCTTTTATGTGCCTATTTGAAATAAATGCTTTGACTTTGACTTTGAGTCCCGGGGAAGGACATAGAATAGTTTTTATCCCGATATCCCACGGGTTCGAGACTTATGCGGGTGAAATTGCGGGGCGCTGCTAGTTAGTTATAAAAGATTGAATTTCGGTTCACTATATCACAAAATAACTGCATGTACGTACCTTAGTGTAGCCGATTAAAAACCCGTTTATAAAAATAACAGATTCTACGGATTGAAGCGAAGTGTTGACTTCCAAACAAACTTAGTCAACGTTATCAGTAGTCTATATTATCACATTATACACACACTGTTATAAAATTCTCTATTATCATCACAAAGAAAAATTCACGTTTGTAACTGATAAGAATATTTTTAAACACGCACAAAACGTAATAAAAAAATAATATTGTGATTCTGTGTCCATGTGAACATTACGAGCGGCAGCGACCAACTGAGTCGATCATTAAATTTCATTGTTATCGTATATGCGTATACGTCCTTCAGGGTCGAATATGCTAACAAAAAAAGATACCTGTCTTTACAATACAATACAATAAAAAAAACTGTATGTACAGAGTATCTATAGCCTTAAACACAGTCTTGTATGATAGTGCGTTTTGATTTAATATTTATCTTTGTTTGATGAGGTAGATTTGTATAATACTTGCGGTGGTAGGGCTAACGCCCGTCTGGTTCGCGACCGGTCCCACCGGTGCTGTGTTTCGTCAATGCTTGGGAGTTCCAGTGCCTTAGGCATCTTCTGGGCACGCTCGTTCCATCATAAACCTTAGCCATCGCTTTCCATCAGGCGTGATCGAGGTCAAGAGCGGGCTCACTCAGCTATAAAAAAAAAACAGGATTGTAGATTATTATGTAGTGTTCTCATTCAGTATGGGGAGAACAGGTAGACCTCACGGCGGTGGTACCAGTTTGCCGTTGAACTGGTCTGACGTAGTACGGAGTTTCAATAGAATGCGAGGCCAGTTTATACTGGTTTTGTGACATGTAGCCATACTGTACGACCATAATACAAGGTGGCATGGACATCGACGTGCAAACTAACCATGAATTCAGATGAATCTAGATCCCCTAGCGTAGAAATTTTACATAGATTTAAAAAAAAAAGCTGTTTCATTGAAAAGTACAGACGCCAGCACATCAAGCTACCCAAAACTGTCAAACTTTCCCAATCAACCTTGCACCTTATGCTGTAGCGATAAAGTTGAAAATCTACTAAAGAAATTTGACAGATTGTAGTAGCTTGATGTGCTGGCGTCTGTACAATACAATAGAAAACTTGTATTTCAGACAGGAGTCCATAGGGTTAATAAGTAATACTTACGCGGTCAAAATGTATGGAAGAGCAAATTTTTTTTTAATCACCGACGAAAAATGGTTCCTATACCTACATGTACTGAATCCATGTGCTGTAACTAGCTGCGCCCCGCGGTTTCACGCGCATAAATCGGGATAAAAACTATCCTATTTCCTTTCCCGGGACTCAAACTATATCTATACGAAATTTCATCTAAATCGTTTCAGCGGTTTAAGCGTGAAGCAGTAACAGACAGACAGACAGACACACTTTCGCATTTATAATATTATAGTATGGACTTGGGACAAGCACTTGGGACATTTCGCTTCGTCTCTGCGCAGGTCTTGCAGATGTGCATATTGACGGTGACCACTCAGTCAAAATTGGCTCTACCAATGGTACACCCGCGATTAACCAAAAAACTTCTCAGCCTAAGTAGAAATAACCACTTGCGTTCCCATTGAGGGACCACATTTGAATTTTGAGCTTTTGAATGCGTCAGCCTTTAGTAAAAGTTCTCAAACAATTGTAAATTCAGCCTTTAATTTGTAAAAGTAGCCAATCAAAAGTTACAATCGATTAAAGGTGGTCCCTCAGTCGTGACTGACAGGCATCCCTATCTCAAAACCTAATGAAAATTTGCAACTGCTATAAATTACTACTCTTAGTAAAAGATTTGTAAAACTAATTTATTTGAATATCAACCCTTCCTGTTCAAGGAATAAAAAGAACTAGCATGCGGAAGGTGGTCCCTCAACCGATCACCATATGTTCACCTTGAGTGGAGACCACAATGGAATCGGAAATTTACATATGGGTCTAGCGTTAGTAAAAGTACTTGAACGATTGTATATTCAACCTTTAGTTTGTAAAAGAAGCCATTCAAAAGTTACAATCGAATTAAGGTGGTCCCTCAATTGAAACGTTAATCATAAGAAAAATCAATTTACGTAGCATTCGGAGGTTAAATAGACGAATGCTACAGTCTATCCTTTAGTAAATTTTTTTTACTAACGATTACTTTACTAAACAGTATAAAAAAATGTACCGTTTTATTTTAAATAATAATCAAATAGCTGGGAAGAAATACTAAGATAGAGGTGACCACACAGCAGGGTTTTTCTAGTGATGGGCGACTAGAATCAATTCTATTTTAAGATAATTTTTGACGTTCAAAAGTGCCTTTTATGTGCCTATTTGAAATAAATGCTTTGACTTTGACTTTGACTGTTGATAATAATTTTTAATAAAAATAAAATCTGCGCGTCGCGTACCTACGTGAACATACTTAAAAAAACATTGGTTCATTGACTAGTAACTCAAGTCGCAAATAATAAAAAAAATCCGGATAAGTCGGACTCGTGCAACGAGTATTCCGTACAAATTTGTAGGTATGTAAATAGTTTATCACAGTTTTTTTTAAATATAACTACAAATATACGGTTTTCGGATTTTTTCCTTTATTTGTGCTACATGACTGCTTTAATGAGGCTAATGTTGATGATGACATAATTTTAATGTACTTATATTAAAGGCTTGAATGACAATAATTACAAGATAGATGATATTTACATCCTGAGAGCACAAATAATTTCCCAAGCTTGTAATAAAAAGAATAAAATCAGAGACGTCGTTACTTACAGTTGCGAATGTAATGTGTCTACCGTTTTCGAAGAAGTTATTAATAAGATTTTTTTTAGTGTCAAATTCTCCAAACTGTGTAGCAATGCATGGTGACAAACAGAAAACATTTTAAAAAGATATACATTTATCAGTTTGAACATTCAGCTTATTAAAATATTTGGCATTAGTATTTTGGAAGAAGCCATTTTAATTCGTGACGAAATTAAAGAATGTACATTGTGTAATAATCAAGTGACGTACGAATATGAGCTTACAGATTTTATATCTTTCGATTTAAACGACACACCAAAAGGACCGATTAGCGAAGTACCTCGAACGATCAAATTCAAACAAAATTTCTACAAATAAGTTGGGGTTATTGAATTTATTCCCGGAACTAGCGCCAGTGAGCTCGGCCATTACAGATGTCTCTACTTCTTTAATGAGAGCATACGTTCTTACGACGACTTACGCTTTAAATTTGATGATAGTCCTCTAAACGAACAAATTTTTATACATACACTTTGCTACTGTCTTATTAGTAGTAATGATTGATGTAAAAACCTTTTTACAAAAAAAAACAACCGCGACTTCAAAAAAAAAAAAAACCACCAAAAAAATGTAAATGCAGAACCAGCGACACCGACTTCCGAAATTAAAGTTATTTATCACTTTGTAGTGTTTTTTTCTGAAGTCGGTTGTTTTTTTTTTTTTTGTAAAAAAGTTTTTATTTTTCACTTTTTAGTTGTACCTACCCCACACAAATTGAATAAGCACTAGTGGACTGAAGAATTGAAGACACCGACTAGAAGAATAATCAAAATTCGCATAGAAATGCTGCATTTATGCATATAACTTCGTACATAAGAATAATTACCTAATGTATTATATACTAAAACCTTCCTGAAAGTATGTAGATCACTTTAGTGAAAGAATTATCAAAATCGGTTTTAGTTTTTGAGAAAATCGCGGACATACAAACATACATACATACATACGGTTCGAATACAGAACCTCCTTTTTTGAAGTCGGTTAAAAAGTTCAGAGTTACATTTTCAGTGCAGGGTAAAATTTTGTTTCTTTTTTTTTATTATCATAAACATTATTTTCTTTGTGTTTTTATTTAGCTAAGTGAGGTCAAATATTAATAAAAATTAATATCAACAAACACTCACTAGTTTTTACTTAATAAACAATCCTGCTGTGTGGTCACCTCTATCTTGGTATTTCTTCCCAGGAATTTGATTATTATTTGAAATAAAACGGTACATTTTTTGATACTGTTTGGAAAAGTAATCCTTAGTAAAAAAATACTACTAAAGGATAGACTGTAGCATTCGTCTATTTAACCTCCGAATGCTACGTAAATTGATTTTTCTTATGATTAACGTTTCAATTGAGGGACCACCTTAATTCGATTGTAACTTTTGAATGGCTTCTTTTACAAACTAAAGGTTGAATATACAATCGTTCAAGTACTTTTACTAACGCTAGACCCATATGTAAATTTCCAATTCCATTGTGGTCTCCACTCAAGGTGAATATATGGTGATCGGTTGAGGGACCACCTTCCGCATGCTAGTTCTTTTTATTCCTTGAACAGGAAGGGTTGATATTCAAATAAATTAGTTTTACAAATCTTTTACTAAGAGTAGTAATTTATAGCAGTTGCAAATTTTCATTAGGTTTTGAGATAGGGATGCCTGTCAGTCACGACTGAGGGACCACCTTTAATCGATTGTATCTTTTGAGTGGCTACTTTTACAAATTAAAGGCTGAATTTACAATTGTTTGAGAACTTTTACTAAAGGCTGACGCATTCAAAAGCTCAAAATTCAAATGTGGTCCCTCAATGGGAACGCAAGTGAAATAACCTTAGAATAATAATAGGTACAATTACGGTCCATAACAAACATCTTTTTAGCATAGGCGCCAGAGACAGCCCCCTTTGCAGGGGCTGCCTTGACGCCGAGGAATCAGCCGCCCACGTCATCCTAGAATGCGAGGCCGTGGCTCCACAACGTGATGAAATCCTCGGATCAGTGAGGTCGCTCCGTGAAGCCTGTGAAGCTCCCAGGAAGCTTCTGTGTTTTTGGGCGCAGCTAGGCTGGCTCTGTTAGCCAGTACCCCCACGCACAACGGACCAAATGGGAGTCTAAGTGCGGAAAAGGGAGCCCCATCATCATCATCAAGGTTATTTTGTCGCCTGAATGACATTGACAAGGGGAGTGTTAAACCTTTGTGAAACAGACACAGAAATTTAACACTCCTATAAGATATCTTATAGGTTTTACGCGTGGCCACCATTTTGAAAAAAAAAAAATATCGGACATATAGTTATCCCTAGTTTTCCGAGAACCACACTAATTTACAAATTTCCAATAAATTACAACTCCCAAGTTTAGTAACACCTTTCATATTACTTGCCGCTAACAAGAAGTGGCTCTTACTAGAACACTCCAAGAATTAGTTCAACTTCAATATTTAAAGTCCACTAACAGCGCTCCAACTTCCAGTTAGGTAGTTTTCTAACTCGGAAAGTATGACTCGCCCACAATCGTGCGCCAATGACGTAAGAGCGATTTGATAACGATTGTGGTAACTTCGAAAGGGGGCTGGATGTCTATGGAGAGCTGAAAATTTATTAATGCTCAGTTCCTTACACAAAAACGGATCGTTTTGCTTACCGATGGTAGCATTTTTAGGGTTCCGTAGCCAAATGGCAAAAAAACGGAACCCTTATGGATTCGTCATGTCTGTCTGTCTGTCTGTCTGTCTGTCCGTCCGTCCGTATTTCACAGCCACTTTTTTCCGAAACTATAAGAACTATACTGTTGAAACTTAGTAAGTAGATGTATTCTGTGAACCGCAGTAAGATTTTCACACAAAAATAGAAAAAAAACAATAAATTTTGGGGTTCCCCATACTTACAACTGAAACTCCAAAATTTTTTTTTCATCAAACCTGTACGTGTGGGGTATCTATGGATAGGTCTTCAAAAATGATATTGAGGTTTCTAATATCATTTTTTTCTGAACTGAATAGTTTGCGCGAGAGACACTTCCAAAGTGGTAAAATGTGTGTCCCGCCCCCCCTCTAACTTCTAAAATAAGAGCAGATAAAATTAAAAAAATATATATAATGTACATTACCATGTAAACTTCCACCGAAAATTGGTTTGAACGAGATCTAGTAAGTAGTTTTTTTTTTTTTTACGTCATAAATCGAAAACCGCAATTTACCTTTCACAAAGTTACAACGAACTACAAGAACTTTTATATTATGTTACTTGCTGCTACGGAACCCTTCACGGGCGAGTCCGACTCGCACTTGGCCGGTTTTTATTTGCAAACTGGGCTTAAAAATAGATTCATATGTTTCTTCTTCCATATAGGAAGGTCTACTATGCAAAGCGACGAGGCTTTTGCTTAAAAAACATAATATTAAGACTCTTGAGTTTTAATTAACCGACGAAAAAACGGAGGAGGTTCTCAAGTCGACGCATGTATATTTTTTTTATGTATGATCACGCATAACTTTTTACAGAGCAGTCCGATTTTGATAATTCTTTTTTTATTGGAAAGGATATAAGTACCCCAAAGTTGATCCCAAATAAATTTGGAAAAAAAAAATCAAACCTAAGGGTAGGAAAACAGGGGATGATTGATTGTTTACTCACTGATTGTAATGTATGATTTTTACCAATAGCGAGCGGTCCGAAAACGAGAATCAGCCATAAGTCCAGCAAGATCGAGATTGAACCTAGACTATTAGGATAAAAAATCTAAGATTTTATGCAATTTTAGGCACACATCAGGCAATCCCTACATGTATTTTGCAAAACCTAAAGTTCCAACCAAGATACAAGTTATTGTACACCGTTTGTTTCTTGTAAAGATCATCGCTTTTACATAATTGAATGTAAGTTATTACTACAAACCCGTTCGCGCTGTTTGCCGGTCTGTGGAATGATTATTCGGTAATGATTTATTCGGCAGCTTAATATTCTTCGTTAGTTTTGCTGACGGTCAGCGGCAAATTTAGCGCGAACGGGTTATAAAGGCTTATTTTTTTATCACCATCCAAATTTTTACAGGGTGTTCTACCCATGAATATGAACAACTTTCACTATGGGACCAACTCTGAAATCACGAAAAAAAATCAGCTGTTACATACATTTTGGTCAAGTAGGTATTGAACTTTTGTATGAAACAGCTGATTTTTTTTCAGTTGTTCATATTCATGGGTAGAACCCCTGTAAAAATTTGGATGGTGATAAAAAAATAAGCCTGTATGTGTGTATTAATGCGAAAACAGCTAAGGGTGTGTCTAGATAATATGTTCTTTTGTTCGTACCGTACCTCCGTTTAGCTGTGTCCAGATATGTTCTTTTGTCCGTACCGTACCTCCGTTTCGTATCAGCGTCGCGATCCAACGCTGATACGAAACAGAGGTACGGTACGGACAAAAGAACATATCTGGACACACCCTAACCTTTCGCGACGTATTTGGTTATCGTATAAGGCACGCAAGCAAAAACACACTATACCTTATCTTGTCTGTTGCATGTGTACATTTAGCCTATTAACAACTAGCTCTGGCCTATCATCAAGTGATTACTGTACTACGCTCGGACGGAACATGTATCAAAGGCAATTGACAATAACAATGCGTTTCCCAACCATTATACCAATTCTAAGCCTCGGTAATTCTCGCAAACATTTGATGTACTCGTAATATAACACTGGTGGTGATTTGGCCAATTATGAGGCAAACTATTAAGGGGCCGCGTGGCATGCGTAGTTCATGCCCAAAATAATTTATAAATCAAGGATAGTGTGTATTTATTCCGATTGAATTACAGAAAATCCAGGTTCCCAAATATATATTTTGAAAGGACACTGATATAAAGACGAGATATGAAGAATTTCAAATTTCTTTAGAAAACTTATTTTTTGGCTTCAGCACCCTCGAAAACCATGAAAACTATCTCTTTCTCTCTCTCTCTGTCTCGTTCTATTACACATTTTTATTAATTGTCACTAATAAAGCTTTTTCGTTACGTGACGATTTCTCCCAGTTTACTCCTACCGCAAGCTCCGTTAAAGAACTTCGTTCCAAAAACACTTTTTTTCGTACACTTTTTCAACACGCTTAGTACAACTGCAGTAATGGCGTACTTTCTGTCTCATTTTTAAAAAAGTAATAAGATACTTTCCGAGCAGGTTTAGTATAAAAGTATTACGTTTAGTTTTAATAATTGTAACAATATTTTATTATAAAATTCACTTTAAAAAAAGTCTTTTATTTTCCTCGTAGGTTAATGTAGTAAAAGCACTATGTATCTAATGTACTCGGCTGAGCCTCGCGGGACTCAAACTACACCCTCGTTAGTAATCGGTCACTTTCTCTTCTTGGTAAACAATGTACGGTCGAACAAGCTATTTGGTATGCAGGCAAAAATATTCATATTTCCACTACACAGCCAATATTTAGTTTTATTTTGTGCGTTACAACTTTTTCAGCTTATGGCATCCTTAATTAAATAGAGTGATATAAAAGAATTGAATAACTCAGCACACCATTGTTTAAAAAGTAGTTGAAAGTTAGCTGCCTGTATACCAAATAGCTTGTTCGACCGTACTATTTATTCATTCCTTTCACGAAAATATTATAATCATTGAAATATCTATCTTAAACTAGGGCTACGAACAGTCTGAAATCTTGGCACATTGGTAATGCCACCAGATACCGACTATCACAGCTTTCAGTTCAGGACCCGAGCTATAATCATTCGCAGTGCAGTTTTCACCACTGGAGTAGAGAAAAACTGAGTATTGTTCCTCATGCGGTCGGTGCGTTCTCCTTTCAATCTCTCGCCTCAGCCCCCAATTGCAAAACACACTTACAATCACAATCCGAAAGGTTTTGAAGGAAAATCCTAATCCATTGCTACGTAAGTTTGAAAAAATCGTCTGTTGACAAACGTAAATTACGACATGAATACTGATGATAGATTGTCAAAATGAAAAGCAGTGTAATTGTAAGTGAAATTAAATGTTTATTTCTGTAAGTAAATATTTTGAGACACTTTTACATGTCAATATTTTGTTGGTCTATATTTTATAACTAAATGGCGCCAGCCTTTCCAGGCTTACTAATCCCTGACAAGAAATGCCGAAACAAACTCAAAGCTCTCTTTTAAAAACCAAACTTTCATCATTTCAGCCGAAAGACATCCAATGCTAGACATAGGCCTCCCCCAACCACCGACCAAGCTTCGACTGGTTCTGTGCTTCTCGCATCCTGCGGGTTCCTACGGCCTTCACAAGGTCGTTGATCCATATTGTAGGAGGCCTTCCAACGCTACGTCTTAAGGTAGCGGAATCCAAACATTATTATCTATTACTAGCTGCGCCCCGCGGTTTCACCCGCGTAAATGTCAACCCCGTGGGAATATCGGGATAAAAAATTTGCCTATATGTTAATCCAGGTTGTCGCAGCTACCTCCATACAAAAATCAAAATTGGTTCAGCCGTTTGAGCGTAAAGAAGTAACAAACATATAAACACACAAACTCACAAACTTTCGCCTTTATAATAATAGTGTGATTAGGATTTTATGTGAGTCTAACAAAGCAGGGCCATGTCTGGAAGGGCCTATTGAAGAAAGAGCCATTGCCAGAGTGTTACGTAACTATGCTGCAGACCTTCGGGCGTCAAGTGTTCAAGTTTTACTCTCCTCATGAGGCACCTCCTCATAATCTTCTAACCTCATTGTGCCTACATTAAACTTCGATAACGTGAATCTATTTAGAGTACAGCTGACTGCTCCGATTATGACTCCGACTAAAGTCTGTACGGTACATTAAACAATCGGCTCTCGGGATTCCGCCTGAGAAATGTTACTTAAAACGGCGAATCTCTTTACATTGTTTCGAAGTCCTTGGTTGTTCTAAATAGGCTTGTCGGATAATTTAACTGTTAAACTTTGAATTTTCGTGTCATTATTCAATTAGTAAAGTTTGTGAAGGTGAGCGGTAGCTAATTAAACCAACATTTTGAATACACCGTGGCAATGCTGCCAGCCTTTTGGGCACTTTTCCTATTGACAGCGATGCGGTGCCCTTTGATTATTTCCAGTCCTTGCACATATTATCATTTTAAGACTGTTAACTTTTTAATTTTAAAAGTGGTTTTTTATAAGGTATTGTCATAAATACCATAAAATCGTGGTACCTATCTTAAAATTATAGTGTAGTTTTTTTTTTGTTAACTTGTTTTGTGTCCCACTGCTGGGCAAAGGGCTAGTAGTAAGATTAAATATATACATAGTACATAATTATAGTGCCTAAAAATAAACTTATACTAAAATATTTTTATTACAGGTGCAAGTAGTGATTGTTCGGAATTAGAATGTTAGGAGCGCCCCGCCCGAACTAGGTTTGTTCAAACCTGTGTTTCAGGCCAAAGTGCAATACCTATGCGCTCAAAATTAATGGAACATCAATTTTTGTTTTTATATTTCAACACAGAGGGTTGCAGAATCATGTACTGGTGGTATAAAAGGATGTGCATCGATGTCCTTGCCACCCTGTATGTACTACACAAAATATGAGAGTGAAGTGTTTGTTTAGCTTTATAAATTCAGTGGCACTGTACCTAATAAGGCAATCTACCCAACATAAACAGGACACAACATAAACAGGACACAACCTAAGCAATTAAAATAACAGGAAAATAAATAAACAACATCTTATTAAGTGGGTAAAGAAAAATATAAATTACAGTCTAGAAATATTACTAGAGCACGTTCAACGCTTTACGGGCACCGTTGTCAGGCGAACAGGAAAAAAGGGAAAAATAAGAATATTTGCATAAACTTTAGTCGTGGACCTATTAAACTACAAGGCTTATTTGTGACTTATAATAACCTTCTTCAACTTTTGTCTAATAGCTAGCTAGCTTTTGTCTATGTTTCTATGAACAGTTTGTTTATTTTGAAGACATATTGTGAACAGATTTTCAAAAGAGGTGCTTATTTTTTGGGAAATATTTATTAAAAAAAAATTCAAATTTTCTTTAAAAACTCCAGTCTGTAGGTAAGTAATTTTCCGAAAGTTGTAGTCACTTTTAAAAACTCCAGTCTGTAAGTAATTTTCCGAAAGTTGTAGTCACTTTTAAAAATAACACTCGAATTCTAATTGCGTAACACACTATCAATCACAATCAGAATCATTTTGAAGTAAATTGCTAATCCATTGCTGCATATGTTCGAAGAATTTGTCTGCTCAACAACGTTAATAACGCAATGAATGTTGTTGAACTGTCAAATTGAAAGCCATTCCTACTGTTAGTGTTACGCAACTACTCCGCAGTATGGTACTCATTTTTAAGGCATTTATTTATTAATCGTGGCATTGGATCCCAACAAAGCAATTACAGCAACGGAGTAAACAATGATGCATATGATGCAATGTGCATTGTGCATTGTGCAAACATGCAGGGCAGGTCAAGGTTACAGTTACAGGTGATTTTGCCAGACTTGGCAATGGCAGCAACCCAATATAATTCTTATTGCCATGACAGTAAAAATCACTGTGGTTTTGACACATGATACAAAATCGTAATTACTGTTACTTCACAGTTATTAACCGACTTCAAAAAAAGGAGGAGGTTCTCAATTCGTCGGAATTTTTTTTTTTTTTTGTGTATGTTCCCGATTTCTCGAAGACGCCTGGACCGATTTGGAAAATTTTTCTTTTGTTTGAAAGGGTATACTTCCCAAGTGGTCCCATGATCATCAGGTCAGGATCTGATGATGAGATCCTAGGGAAATCGAGGGCAACCTTCAAATTTTATAGGCACATAGTACCATTTTCATATATTTTCTAAAGCTGTTCAAGTATTTGCATCTGATAATCATCAATCATCTCAGGTGGATGAGCTGATGATGGAAGGCACAATTCCTCAACGGCTTGGAGTTAAAACAAAATTCTTTCGAAATTATTTATAGTAACACTCGTGCATTTGCTCTCGGAAAGCACCATTTGGTAAAGTGGAACTGATGATGAAGACCACAGATGGCCACCGGAACTACTCAATAATATCTCCGTACTATTCGATACTTTAACATGGTTGCTAAGCAATTTATGCTCGTCACAATGTGAATGGTGATATGTAGCTGATGGTGGACCAGGAGAACTCTCCAACAATTAACTTCCCTGCATCGGGAAAAGCAATATTTTGTAAAAGGCGATGAGAAAGTTGACACTAGGCTATTGTAACTGAGATAAATTATAAGCAGACCCACTAAAAAGCGTGAAATAAAAACTTTTTAACAAAAAAAAAAAACCGACTTCCAAAAAAACACTACAAAGTGAAAAATAACTTTAATTTCGGAAGTCGGTGTCTTTGGATCTGTATTTTAGTTTTTTGCCACCGACTTTCGAAATTAAAGTTATTTTTCCCTTTGTAGTGTTTTTTTGGAAGTCGGCTTTTTTTTTGTTAAAAAGTTTTTTTTACCTCTAATTTTGCATCTCTGTCAAAATTACAGTGATCTTTACTGTCGTGGCAATAAGAATTATATTGGGTTGCTGCCAATGCCAAGTCTGCTAAAATCACAATGATCTTTATTTCCGTTGCAATAAGGTAGTTATCCGGTTGCTGCTGTCAGAGGTAAAGTAAATGTGAACGGACTGGTAGGGCACTTCACTAACCTTTCGTCTGATATTGACCTACTATAAGAGGAGGACTTTTTCAACGCCATATTTTAATTTAATCTTATAAATAAAAACAAAAGGCCTGACTGACTGACTGACTGACTGACTGACTCATCAACGCCCAGCCCAAACCCTTGGACCTAGAAAGCTGAAATTTTACACAATGGTTCCCTTTATAATGTAGACAAGGAATAAGGAAGGATTTTTCGAAATTCAACCCCTAAGGGAGTTAAATAGGGGATGAAAGTTTGTATGAAAGTCCGTCAGTTTTAAAGTTAGGATCTTCAAATTTTGTATTTAGGCCGACGATTGAAAATTAATTAACACGTGTCTCAGCGTTTTTGATAATTCTACCCCCAAAGGGTTAAAAAGGGGGATGAATTTGTGTATGAAAGTCCCTCAGTTTAAAAGTTAGGATCTTCAAATTTCGTGTTTAGGCTAACGATTGAAAATTAATTTACACGTATCTCAGCGTTTTTGATAATTTCACCCCTAAAGGGGGATGAACGACCTGACTACGCACAGCCTAAACCGCTGGTCCTACGGACATGAATTTTGGAGGGTATGTTCTTTGTGAAGAGTAGGTATCGAATAAGAAGAGGTTTTTGGAAATTCAACCTTTAAGGGGATGAAAAGGGGGGATTTTGTTTGTATGAAAAATCTTATTTTTTGAGTTAATAACCTTGAAACTTGGCACGAATACGTATCTAAGTAAATTATGAAGTTTGGAATTTTT
This sequence comes from Amphipoea lucens, assembly GCA_947508005.1. NCBI lineage: Eukaryota > Metazoa > Arthropoda > Insecta > Lepidoptera > Noctuidae > Amphipoea > Amphipoea lucens. The sequence continues at coordinate 5,668,631 of OX382369.1, read as the reverse complement.
CGTTTTTCTAAAATACCCCCTGAAGAGGTATTGGGGGATGTCAAAATTTGTATGGAAGAATTTTAACGCGCTGTCCGATTAACTCAAAACTCAGTATTTATACTAAGAACTAAAAAGAAAGAATAACGTGTATCAGGGTTATTCGAAAATCTACCCCTAACGCTGTGAAAAGGGGTAGTTAATTTTACAGGGGAGGATTTTACTGCGCGGCTTGATAAGCTCGAAAATTGGCATAAATAATCTTTGAGTCAAGTTATGAACACATCTTTAACGATTTTTCATAATTCCACCCATATAGGGGTGAAAAGCGGGAATACAGTTTATTTGAAAAATCTTATTCATTTGGTTAATAAACTTGAAACTTGGCACGAATTCAAAACTCAAACTCAAACTCAAAGCATTTATTTCAATTAAACCATTACAGGTACTTTTGAATTGTCAAAATTAAGTAGTCGGTCAGTTAGTCAGAAAGTTGAAGCTAGTCGCCCATTCCAAAGCGTAGATCTCTATGGAGAAGAACGGGCAAGAAACTCCATGGACACTCTTTTAAATCAAGATATTACAAAATCCTGAGTACATTATTCTTGTTGCTTCTATATGTAAGAACAATGTAAAAAAAACACACAAATGAAGAAATAATACAAGAAATAAGATTAAAAATAAGCCTTGGCAGTTAAGAGATGACCAGTCTCAACCGACGGCGTCCGTTCACGAACATGACGCATGGATCAGCACCATCCAGCTCCACCATTTTGTAGGGAACCGAATGATCCAACACACGCGCCACCATCAGCGAAACATTTAAGTGAGCATGACACATTCTCAACTGACATGCTCTTTGACATGACATGATCCATGGTTCTTACATTTACAAAATTGAAAAAATGCTTCTAAATGATACAAAACTATAGATTGCAATTTATTTAAGAGATGAATAAAAATTTTAATACCAAACAGGAAAAGGTGTTTAGTATTGCAGCATTAAACAATTAAAACATGATTGAATAAAATAAAAATAAATATTAAGATCGTAATGTCAGAAACACTAAAAAAGAAAAAGGGAAGCACCTCCTCCAAATATTGAAATTTTAACTAGAGAGCTCAAGGGCCTGTGGAGCAGGACCAGCATTTAGCCAAGCATTTTTATCTGCGATATAATCATCCAACTTATAATATGCTTGTCTACATAGTGTGCGTTTAATGCATGTTTTAAATTTCTTCTCATTTAGTTGAAGAATATCGAATGGTATTTTATTATAACATTTTACACAGTAACCCATAAAAGAAGTTTTTACTTTAGACAATCTGAAACGCGGTTGATCTAATTTGTTCCTATTTCTTGTGTTAAAATTATGCCTGTCACTTATCTTATTAAAAAGATGTAGATTTTTTCGAACGTACATAATGTTTTCATATATATATTGACAAGGAACCGTCATGATGTTAATTTTTTTAAACAGTTCCCTTAGAGAATCGCGTCTGCTGAGCTTGTATATGGCTCTGACAGCCCTCTTTTGCAGGATGAAGATAGAATCAATATCTGCAGCCCGTCCCCACAACAGAATACCGTAAGACATGATGCTATGAAAGTAACTAAAATAGACCAGTCTCGCGGTATCCACGTCTGTTAATTGGCGGATTTTCCAAACAGCGTAAGCGGCTGAACTTAGCCGCCCTGCAAGAGATGTTAAGTGCGGACCCCACTGCAGCTTTGAGTCAAGCGTAATCCCCAGGAAAACCGTATTTTCGACGAATTCGAGTATTTCCTTATTCAATACAACGTGACATTCACTACTTCTGACATTTGGTAAAACGAATCTAATGCATTTCGTTTTTTTTTCATTTAATACCAAATTATTTACAGTAAACCAATCATGGACCAAAAGCATAGCGTTATTTACGTCGTCAAGCTCCTGTGCACGTCTGCTTACTTTAAAAATCAGAGATGTGTCATCAGCAAATAACACCATTTGTGATCGGTTTATCAGTAAATGAGGTAAATCATTTATATATACTAAAAATAGGAATGGCCCCAATATTGAGCCCTGCGGAACACCCATTTTGACTTTCAAGCCCGATGAATTCACACCGTTAATTTGAACTTGCTGAAATCTGTCATTTAAATATGATTTCATTAAGCTAAGAGCAAGTTTACCGAGTCCGTAATGCTCAAGTTTCAAGAGCAGTGTATCGTAATTTACGCAATCAAATGCTTTGGATAAGTCACAAAAAATGCCTATTGCATCTTGTGCCTCTTCCCATGCGTTAAAGATATGTTTTAATAAGGTGACACCGGCGTCGGTTGTACAACGTCCTTTGGTGAAACCATACTGTTGATCGTGTAGGATGTTATTACGATTAAAATGATTGAGCATTTGATTTAACATTACTTTTTCAAAAACCTTACTGAAAACCGGCAAAACCGATACGGGTCTATAATTATTAGTGTCTTTGCTGTCTCCAGATTTGAAAAGTGGAATAACTTTACTGAACTTCATTACATCCGGGAAAACCCCTTGATCTACACACAAATTAAATATTAAAGCTAAATAGGGTGCAATTGTCTCAATAATGGATTGACAAACTTTAGTAGACATGCCCCACAGATCCTCGGTAATTTTGATTTTAAGTTGCTTAAATGCCTTTATAATGACTGTAGGGTTTATATGTTTAAAGTTAAATTCCACAGGACAGGCTGAGACATTCGCTCTTAATAATTTAATAGCTAGTGCAGGCGAGGAATTTAAAGTTTCTGTAGTTTTAATTGGGATATTGGTAAAGAAAGTTGCAAATTCCTGAGCGACATCGATGTTATCGCTAATGAGACCGCGGGAAGTGTCCAGTGTGTAATCAGTATTATGTTTTTTGTTCCTGTTCGTTTCATTGTTAATAATTTTCCAAACTGTCTTTATTTTATTGTCTGCTGATTTAACCTTGTTACTAATGAAAGAAGCTTTAGCTACTTTGCAGACATTTTTAAAAGTTTTAGAATATGTAGTAACATACTTATTAAACGTATCCGTGTTAATATACGGCTTAAGGCCATACAGTTCAAATAATCTATCCCTACTTTTCCTGATTCCCTTAGTTGCCCAGTCACTGAATAAAAACTTAGGGCAAATAGTTTTAGATTTCTTCTTAAAGGAATTATTGAACTCTGTTTGCACTAATGAAAAGAATTCTTTATACAAAATATTACCATTAGTCACACTTAGGCCATGAGCACTCAACTTGCTAGTTAAAGTAGCATTAAACTTATTCAAATTACCCGATGTTATTGGTCTAGTTTGAATCTGCACTTTTTGCATCGGTGTGTTGGACTCAAAAGAAACAGTTTGACCACTGTGATCAGAAGGAAGATAATTTACAATGGCTTTATCTAAATATTCGCAACAACAAAAGACATTATCAATGCATGTAGCCGTAGCCATAGTTATTCGCGTTGGTTCCAAAAACACATTTGACAGATTGAATGATTTAAAGAGGCTTAACAATCTACTGCTATTTGAATTATTTTCTAAAATATTAATATTAAAGTCACCACAAATAATTACTGATTTGCTACCAGTTGCAAGTTTTCCCAAGACATCTTCCATTACCGACTCAAATATAGAATAGTTTTGATAGTTTGGAGGTCTGTAAACGCACACTATAAAATGCTTATCCAGCTCAACACAGGACAGTTCGATGCTATGTTCCACCGATAGTTCCACTATGTCTTTACGAGTCTTAAATTTTACACAATTTTTAATTAAGATTAATGAACCACCACGCAGCATGGATTTTCGGTTAAAGCAACTGCCTACACTATAGTTCTCATAATTAATCATCATTTCATAATCTTTCAACCAGTGTTCAGTAATACAAATAATATCAAACATTGTTTTTTCTAAAAACAATTCAATTTCTAATAATTTGGAAGAAAAACCTTGAATATTTTGATGAAACAATTTCAAGGAATTCTGCTTAGCCCCTTTTTTACAATTAACTAATTGAGTGCTAGAAGATACCTTGTTGGAGGTGGTATTAATAATATTGTTATTGGTACCTTCTGTTGTCTTACTGACTAGTTTAAATTATCGTGGCTAACCACCTTCATATTAGTACTATTACTAATTTTTATGGTGCTAATTACATCCGACTTCGACATACTACTTATGTCTGAGTTAATAATAAAAGCTAATAGCCATGCTATTTCACGTCTAAAACTAATAGGCAGATACACTGTATCCCTAGTCGATTTTAACTTCTCAACAAAAGTGTTGGTGTCAAAAAATATAATTTTGTCACTATAGTGATTAGCTAATAAATGCATATGGTTATTTAGCTTATGTATGTAATGGTTTTGCTTACTTGTTAAGTGCTCAAAGTATGGGAAAGCACACAAAATTATTTTCTGACAATTAATCTTTAAGATTTCAGTGACACTGTCAGTGATGTCATCTATTTTTACATTTGCACTATTACCTACAAATACAGAAATAATGGCATTTGGATTATATTTATTGCAACTTACTGATGACATTATCTCATTGTATGATTTCCTAGGCATACAATAATTAACAGCAGATTGACCCAGGTTGTTACTTAATAATTTACCTAACCCTCTCCCTAAACTATCTGAAAACATAACAGAACAATAACAAGCATTACTAGAAGTTACAGCACAACTCTCTATCTGAGCTACTTGAGATGACTCTTGAACAACAAGCGGTGCATCTTGATTGGGGTTACAGTCCTGAGCTCCTCCAGACTGGGACGGGTCCTCCGTTGCCTCAGGTTGGATAGCCCCAGGGTTGGAATCCCTTTGACAAGAACATTGATGTGTGCTCTGAGTCATCGGGTCCCCTCTACCTACCTCATCATTACACATTTCCACCAACTCGTTTGCAGCTAGGATGTGTTCCTTTATTTGTTTTTGAGAGCTCACATACTTAATATAATGTAAATGTAGTGACTCTTCAAGTACCTCAATTTCAGACTGTAATCGCTGAGTGTCAATGTGATAAATATTTTTACTGTCTTCTAATTTAATTTCATAGTTTTTTAATTTATTTATTAGAAAAACACGTTCTTTCCTTAGTTTAATATTATTGGAATTGTGTTTTTGTTGTTTCCTAAATTTATTGCATCTATTTATGATTTTATTTAGTTTTGCATATTTTTTTATTTTATTTTGACTAACTTTATAATTATTATTATTATATTTCAATATAGAATCTTCAGTAAGGTCTATTGTTATTAAGGAATGAGGGTTGTAATTTGTATTGAATAATTCAGTATGCAAGTTACTAGTTTCCCGAGCCTGAGTACATTCTTTTAGTTTCTGTAACTTAGTAATTTGTACATTTGCATAAATTAATTCCTCTTCTAGGTCCCTAACCTTACACAAAGCCTCCTCATATAAGTTACTGCAGTTATTGAAACCATCCGTGACCAACTGCAGTTTGTCCCGTTCTTCGACAACAACCAGGTATTTTTGATGAAGGTCTACTAGCTCCTGTTTTAAGCTTGTATTTTTGAAAACGACCTTCTCGACTTCCTTCTCACTATCCTCTATTTCCTGTAACAGCTGATCACATTTACTGTTTGAAGCCTTAAGATCTTGAATGGTTGTTTTCAATTTAAGCTCCAACTCCTGAGCAGCAGCCTTACGGGTCATCACAGGCATGGTTTCAGGAATAAGTACTGAAAGTGGAATTAAAGAAACAGTGAGAACTAGTTAAATAACCAAAGAAAAGCTAGAAATGAAAGGAAAATTTGGAGAAGTTAGTGCTGATTTATAGGTAAGATGAGGTAGGCTGAATCAAATTGGAATGCAACTGATATGATTAGATAAAGAATACAGTTACATTGATTCTATTGACTTATGATTTAACTTTTTTATGTGGGTAGGATGCCTAGCTAAAGAAAAATCTAGTTTTACATTAATATTACAATGATTATTGAAAATAACGATAGTCAACATTAATTGCTATTATGTACAAAAAAAGTTAGCAGTAATAGAATTTCAATATTTTGATATTTCACAATAATAAGCTTCGTTATGATCTATGTAGGTAGGTAAACAAAGTGACTTAGACCCAGTGCAAGGGTGCCAAATCAAACAAGTGAGTCAAGGAATGTGATACAGTGTCTAAAAGACGATTGTGTGCTAATTATAGAATAGAAAGTAAACAATACTCCCCGTTTATATCCGCAGGTCGAACATCAGCTGTTCGTGAGAGGTTACCGGTAACGGTGGGCAACCAAAAACTGTGTTTAACTTTGTAAACTTGCACGAAAACAATAGTCCCGAGTATATATGCAGTTATTTAACATTTAGATATATTATTACAACTTAATTACACTTAAAAATTAAATAAAACTAATTTTAAAATACGGAACAAAATTTTGACATGTCACTCGGGCAGTGTTACCAGTAAAAAAAAAAAAAAAAAAAAAAAAAAAAAAACTATTATATTTATGTAATATTTATGTAAGTAAATTATGAAGTTTGGCATTTATTGTTTTTATAAACTACCCCCTAAAGGAGGATTTGGGTGGGGGTGTCAAAATTTGTATGGAAGAATTTTAACGCGTGGTCCGATTACCTCGAAACTCGGTATTTATACTTAAGACTAAAAATAAAGAATAACGTGTATCAGGGTTTTCCGAAAATCTACCCCTAACGGGGTGAAAAAGGGTAGTCAATTATACAGGTGAGAATTTTAACAAGTGGCTTGATTAACTCAACAATTCGTATAAATAATCTTTGAGTCAATTAATGAAAACATTCCAAAATATTTGTAGAAATTCCACCCCTATGGGGGTGAAAAGCGGGAGCGCAGTGTATATGAAAAATCTTATTCATTAGGTTAATAAACATGAAACTTGGCACGAATACTTATATAAGTAAATTATGAAGTTTGACATTTTTTGTTTTTCTAAACTACCCTCTAAAGGGGGATTGGGGACGTCAAAATTTGTATGGAAGAATTTTAACGCGAGGTCTGATTAACTCGAAACTCGGTATTTATACTTAAGACCATAAATAAAGAATAACGTGTATCAGGGTTTTTCGAAAATCTACCCTTAACGGGGTGAAAAGGGGTAGTTAATTTTACAGGGGAGGATTTTACTGCGTGGTTTGATTAACTCAACAATTCGTGTAAATAATCTTTGAGTCAAGTAATGAACACATCCTAAACGATTTTACGGAATTCCACCCCTGTGGGGTTGAAAAGCGGGGGATACAGTTTATATGAGAAATCTTATTTATTTGGTTAATAAACATGAAACTTGGCAATATTTGGGTAAGTAAATAATAAAGATTGTCACTTTTAGTTTAAAAAAAACCCCTTACAGAGGATTTAGGAGGTGACAAAGTTGATAGGTTAGAAAGATATGTAACCGCTGTCGGATCAACATGAAACTCGGTACTACTAAAACAAAAAATAAAACAAGTATGTGTTTTAGGGTTTTTCAAAAATCGACTCCTACTAAGGTGGAAAAGGGTAAGTAATAAAGTTTAAGGGGTGGATATAATATTACTGCTTGCTTCCATTAACTCGAAAATGGGTATGGGTCTTTGAGTCAAGTTATGAACACATCACGAACGATTTTTCAAAATTCCACCCTTGTGGGGGTGAAAAGCGGGATTCAGGTTATTTGATAAATCTGATTCCTTTGATCTATAAACTTAAAAATTGGCCCGAATACTCATTTATCTAAATAAATGAAAAAGACCATACCTACACACATTTTCGAAATTTTTAGAAGAAAGTTCGAATTTCACGCGGACGAAGTCGCGGGCAGAAGCTAGTTTGTTAATAATTATACTTAGGTTAGGTAATTATATTTTTTTAAGTATAGTTCTTAGGCAATTTGATGTAAAATAAAGTTAGTCTGGTTTATATCCACCATGTCCACAACTGTATTTCAATTGATATCAAATATATTTTTTTTAAAGACTGTATTACTCGTATAATGGTTAGTTCCAGGACTGTTGCATTATTTTCTTAGACTTATTTGTATAAATTCTTTGCTTTGAAGCTAGTAACATATATGTAGCACTAGCTTTTGCCCGCGACTTCGTCCGCGTGAAATTCGTACTGTCCTCTAAAAATTTCAAAAATATATGTATGTAGGTATGATCTTTATCATTTATTTAGATAAATAAGTATTCGGGCCAATTTTTAAGTTTATAGATCAAAGGAATCAGATTTTTCAAATAAACTGCATTCCCGCTTTTGACCCCCACAGGTATGGAATTTTGAAAAATCGTTCGTGATGTGTTCATAACGTGACTCAAAGATTATTTATACCAATTTTCGAGTTAATCAAACCACGCAGTAAAATCCTCCCCTGTAAAATTAATTACCCCTTTTCACCCGGTTAAGGGTAGATTTTCGAAAAACCCTGATACACGTTATTCTTTATTTTTGCTCTTATGTATAAATTCAGAATTTCGAGTTAATCGGACCGCGCGTTAAAATTCTTCCATAGAAATTCTGACGCCCCCAATCCCCCGTTAGGGGGTAGTTTTTTTTTTTTGTCTAGCCTGCCCTGTCCCACTCCTGGGCAAAGGCCTCCCTCCACTCCTTCCATTTTTCGCGTGCCCGCGCGTCCTCCCTCCAATTTTAACGGAATCTATCCAGCTCGTCCCGCCATCTCATACGTGGCCGCGACCCCGCCTCACTGTCTCAGGGCACCAATTCTGCACTATTTGGGCCCACAGTTAGTCCGGCATGCGGCAGACATGTCCTGTCCAGTCCCATTTAAGTTGAGCAGCCTTTTCAGCCACGTCAACTATCTTCGTTTTGGAGCGCAGTATTGTGTTTCGAACACGATCCGTTAATTTAACGCCTAGTATACTGCGCTCCATTGCTCGTTGGCAGACCTTGAGTTTGGACTTCTGGATGTTAGTCAAAGACCAAGTTTGTGCACCATAGGTTAAGACGGGAAGAATACACATGTCCATGAGCCTGCGTTTCAGTGCCATAGGTAACTCACCCTTAAATAGTTCCTTCAAGGACCAGTAGCTCTTCCAGGCGTTTTCCGTTCGTCTTCAGATTTCTTTATCTTGCCTCGCCTGGAAAGAGACTACTTGACCCAAGTAAAGGTATTCCTGGACATGTTGTATTATCTCCCCGTCTACTTTTATGCTTCTAGGTGTTTCATTGCACATGACTTTGGTCTTAGACATATTCATCTTCAGTCCAACCTCAAGGCTTGCATTGCTAAGTTCTTGGAGCATCTGTTCAAGTTCAGTGGATGAGCGGTAGTTTAGAAAAACAAAAAATGCCAAATTTCATAATTTACTTATATAAGTATTCGTGCCATATAAGATTTTTCATATACACTGTATTCCCGCTTTTCACCCCCATAGGGGTAGAATTTCGAAAAATTGTTTGGGGTGTGTTCATTACTTGACTTAAAGATTATTTATACGAATTGTTGAGTTAATCGGCTTGATTAACTCAACAATTCGTATAAATAATCTTCCCCTGTATAATCAACTACCACTTTTCACCCCATTAGGGGTAGATTTTCGGAAAACCCTGATACACGTTGTTCTATATTTTTGGTCTTAAGTATAAATACCGAGTTTCGAGGTAATCGGACCACGCGTTAAAATTCTTCTATACAAATTTTGACACCCCCCACCCCAATCCTCCTTTAGGGGTTAGTTTATAGAAACAAAAAATGGCAAAGTTCATAATTTATTTAGATAAATATTCGTGCCAAGTTTTAAGTTTATTAACCAAATTAATAAGATTTTTCATATAAACTGTATTCCCGCTTTTCACCCCTACATGGGTGGAATTATGAAAAATCGTTTAAGATGTGTTCATAACTTGACTCAAAGATTATTCATGGCATTTTTCTAGCTAATCAAGCCACGCAGTAAAATATGACCTTGCAAAATTAACTACCCCTTTTCACACAGTTAGGGGTAGATTTTCGAAAAACCCTGATACACGTTATTCTTTATTTTTAGTCCTTAGTATAAATACTGAGTTTCAAGTTAATCGGACAGCGCGATAAAATTCTTCCATACAAATGTTGACACCCCCCAATACCTCTTTAGGGGGTAGTTTAGAAAAACGAAAAATGCCAAACTTCATAATTTACTTAGATAAGTATTCGTGCCAAGTTTCAAGGTTATTAACTCAAGGAATAAGATTTTTCATACAAACAAAATCCCTCCTTTTCACCCCCTTTAAGGTTGAATTTCCAAAAACCCTTTCTTATTGGATACCTACTCCTTACAAAGAACACACCCTCCAAAATTTAAGTCCCTAGGACCAGCGGTTTAGGCTGTGCGTTGATATCTCAGTCAGGTCGTTCATCCCCCGTTAGGGGTGAAATTATCAAAAACGCTGAAACACGTATAAATTAATTTTCAATCGTCAGCCTAAACACAAGATTTGAAGATCCTAACTTTTAAACTGACGGACTTTCATATACAACTTCATCCCCCTTTTTAACTCTTTGGGGGTGGAATTATCAAAAACGCTGAGACACGTATAAATTAATTTTCAATCGTCAGCCTAAACACAAAACTTGAAGATCCTAACTTTAAAACTGACGGACTTTCATACAAACTTTCATCCCCTATTTAACTCCCTTAGGGGTTGAATTTCAAAAAATCCTTTCTTATTCCTGGTCTACATCATAAAAGGAACCATCGTGTAAAATTTCAGCTTTCTAGGTCCAAGGGTTTGGGCTGGGCGTTGATGAGTCAGTCAGTCAGTCAGGCCTTTTGTTTTTATTTATATAGATAGATAACGCGAAAGCATCTGGGTAGCCCTCGAAATTCAAATTTTCTTACTTTTTTTTTAATTTGCGGGTCAGTATCAGGCTGTATGTTGATCTAAATATGATTTGAGGCCATATCAAATATTTATTTATAGATCGAACTCTCTAAATTCATTTTACCCTATTGAATGACTAGTTTATGAATTTACGACATTTGAGGCCAATTTTAGCTTAAGGAATTGTATTGCTGATTATAATTCTGTAAAGCCGTATTTGTTACGGTCGAAAATCATATTTTAACCAACTAAAAACCTGAAGCTAACCTGCAAATTGGAAGAACTTAAGTAAATTTGAATTTTCCGGGGCTACCTTAGCACCCCCCTTAACAAAGAAAATTAAATAGGCATCTTGCTACCTACAGAAGGTAAATATAAAGTAGGCACAGGGTGTCTGGGCGCACATTGCGTAAATCTTGTATTTTTTTCACTCCATCGGGCTCTCTTCATTATTATCGTACTTAATAATTCGCTGCCGGGGCCCTATGGTTAAGGTGCATTTACATTTTACTGGAAATCGCAGACTGCGACAGAAAAACATACAAATGTTTTCATGATCAGCGGGGGGCAATTGCGTAAAACATTATCAATCTAAATCGGTTTCATTTTGACAGTTCAACAACATTCATTGCGTTATTTACGTGTTGAGCAGACAAATTTATCGAACTTATGAAGCAATGGATTAGCAATTTGCTTCAAAATGATTCAGATTTCGATTGATAGTGTGTTACGCAATTAGGGTGCAGACACATATTAATATATACTACAGAGAGGCGATGAGGTTATCACATAAATAAAATGAAACCACGTCTCCTACATGACATTCTTTAAAATACACTTTTTTTTAAATGTTAACTTACAATATAGACGCGGTACCTTGTTTTTCTTTTATTCAATATTAGCAGCGCCCTACCGTTTCATCCGCATAAGTTTCGATCCCTTGGGAATATCGGGATAAAAGTATCCTGTGTTAATCTCGGTTATAAACTATCTGTGTGCCAAATTTCATCCAAATCCGTTCAGTAGCTTTTGCGTAAAGAAGTAACAAACATACAAACACACTCACAAACTTTCGCCTTTATAATATTAGTGTGATTTAACAACAACGTGTAAATAATATCAAGTGGAACTCTCTATCTGCGTCTGTTTTTCCGAGCGTATACAACCCGAATCTCTTCAAAGTGAGAGTGAACAGGCTTCTTCTGGGTCAGCTCGCTCCATCGTCGACTTTTGACCTTTGACCTAGACTAGAGTCAAGAGCAAGCCCATATCAAAAAAAAAAAAACACGTGTTCCCATGTTCTGCAATAGTCTTGCACCAATCGGGAGTTGTCCTTGGGTGCACTTGCATGGTGCATAGAGAGATAATCGTCTGTTGGTGCCTAATTCCATTTAAAATTGTCTATGAGGCTTTGCGAGTGGCTTCGACCTCTCATATGCAGGCTCCAAAGGACCGAAACCCCATGCGATCAGGGGCGGGAAGGGGCGCGGGGTTGTGAAAAAAATTCAAGCGAAAAATGTACGCACAGTAAACAGCTTATGGCATAATTCTCGATGCGTAAAATGGGACGGGATAAAGGGCGGAGGAGATTTCACCGGCGCATGCAACGAAGCGCGAATGTGTCACTCAGTTCGACGACGCTGGTTATCCTTGAGGGTAGTTCACACTTTCAGGAGTCACCTAATCACTAATTTATATTGTTGTTATTTTTTTTTTTTTGGATTTGTGGGCGTTTTGATGAGGTTCCTTGTTTTGTTCTGCTACCGGCTTCTGACCACCCGGAACTACTGTCAAAGATCTACGAATGACAGCCGGGACCAACGGAGGCACGGAGAAGTCTCGATATCTGATGGACAGTCCCATCAGTCAGTCGGTTGTCGCTGAAAACCAGCGCTGGGGCTCTGTCCTGCATAGAGTTGCAGCATAATGCTGAGCGATAGCCGTTTTGCGTGGATGTGACGCATGTTTCCCCCTACCTTTATATTTTATTTTTTGTGTTTATGTTCTTTTTTGCGTAATTTTCACCGCAAATAAACGTATTTTCTTTCTTTCTTTTCTTTCTTTCCATCCACGAACCAACCGCATCAAGCGTAGAGTCCCCTTCTATCGACCCGTGCAGCGTGTTATTATTTAGCCACGAGCCACTCCAACAACGAAAATCTGTATCAAGTGTAAAAGTGCCTCTAAACAAGCTTTTTGGAGAGCTACCTATTAATATTCTTTGCTAGTCCTTACTACAGAATAAATTATGTTTTTCACGAGAACACTAACAATCCAAGTTTATCCAAGTAAATGTACTTAAGTAACTTCGTAATAACTTAGTCTTGAAACTTCAGCATCTTCGGTCGGATCACTGACTTGGTGAAATAATATTTTTCGTTTATTATTATAAGCAACGACCGCTGTTTTGAGTGGAGAAGTGTTGCGAGTTACGCGTGAAAGAAATAAATTATAATTATAAAAATAGTGTACAGATTATAATCTATTTGGTGCTTAACTGCTTACGTGCAATCTCCGCGGGTCCGTTAAAAGTTACTGGCAAGAAATACAAGACAAAAATTACTTTAGTTTAAGATTCGAATATAAAACAAGTAGAGGTCTGTCTAGCTGAAAAGCAAGAAGACAGAAGATGAAAACAAATATAACTGTAAAAACGTAATTCCATTCTAGAATTCTAGATGTTATATACCTAACTGATCATTTAATTTACTCATCCTGGTACGGAGAACTCGCAAGAGCTCCCACAGTACCTACTGCTCGTTTTAAAGTTTGGCACAGTGGTATTTTGGTACAGGTAGACGACTGTACTCGCGTAAGGGGTTTCTATCCTCACCAAAATAAAACATTTATAATAGCCTAGTGAGCAGTAATGGCCAAGTGGCAACGGCCGCGACTTACGAGTTGTAGGTCGTAGGTTCGAATCCAGACAGGCACTTTACTTTGTGTAAATTATTTCATCACCACTGCTCTCAAAACGGTGAAGGAAAACATCGTGAGGAAAGCGGCATGTCCTAGAACCGAAAATTCGAAAGCATGTGACATCTGCCAACCCGCACTGAGCCCGCGTGGTGAATTACGGCCCACTCCTTCTCACCGAGAGGAGGCCTGTGTATATGCTGTATAGGCTGATTATGTAATGCCTAGGTGCACATGTTAAAGAAACGTCACTAACAACGTAACTTTCAGGGTTTTGTACAACGAGATCCCATTACTCCGTGTGTCTGTCTATCAACGGGGTATCTTTAAGACCGTTATAGGTAGATAATTGAAATTTTCACAGAATAAGTACAACTACAGCCGCTATTATGGCAAACAATAAAAAGAAGACAAACGGAACACCCGATCTGTTTTTTAAAAATCTCGTGAAAACTTGTGCGTGAGCGTAAAGTGAGCTATCAATAGTCTACACAGGTTATTCTATAACCTTGCTGGGAATGCAGCACCTCTCCACCATTTCAATTGTAGTTTTAGTACACTAATATGTCAACCCTGTAAATTACCATGTACTACAAAGCTGTTATGATGAACTAGCTGCGCCCCGCGGTTTCACCCGCGTAAATGTCAATCCTGTGGGAATATCGGGATATAAAGTAGCCTATATGTATGTTAATCCAGGGTGTCAACTACCTCCTTACAAAACTTTATTAAAATTGGTCCAACCGTTTGAGCGTGAAAAAGTAACAAACATATAAACACACACACACACCCCCACACACTCACAAACTTTCGCCTTTATAATATTAGTGTGAAGTGTGATAAACAATTTATTTATTTAATCCTTAGCATCAGACGCACTGCCAACTCACTTCACCTTAGTAATTAATCCCAGTGAATTTTTATTCGGTTACGGTCAGTTTTCTTTAATTTATAAGTTGGATCAGTCCCCAAAAAGTTTATAAATAAAATAGATTTCGACGAATCACTGCAATTGAACTGCTCCCCCTTCTTTTATAAAATCAATAGCCCACTTCCTGGATATAATTTTATCCCCAAGCATTTCGAGTTGAGCTGCTTCGAGATCTGGGGCGGTATCAGTGCAGATAAATCAGCTGACAATAAATTTTCCCGTGAACTTTGGTATGAGATGGATTTCACGGGCGTTTTGTCTTTCCGCTCCTGCAGATTTCACTACGAAACAATTCAGTTGTTTTTTTTATCTTAGTTGGATTTTTAGTAGACTCTTATCATCAAACTTTTACGCTTTTTACATAAAATCGTAAAATGTAAAAGAAGTCCTTTATGTAAAAAAAAAAAATATCTGCTTAGCCCTCTTCCAACTATGTTGTGGTCGGCTTCCAGACTAACCAGATGCAGCTGAATACCAGTATTTTGCATGGAGCGACTGCCTATTCATTATTATTCGAATAAAAAGATTACTAGAAGATACTCTGGCGTTCAAAGGGTTAAGGGCTGATTTTACCAAAGACAGATATATTTTATCTGTGGAATAAAATAGACGTCTGACAGTTCTAGTATGGAAAAACTGTCAAAAAAACAAAATTTATTCTCAGAATAAATAAATGTTTGGTGAAATCATCATCATCATCATCATCATTGCTGAAATTAACCACTACGTGGATAAAATAATAGAGTAACCCATCTCAAAATTTTTCAATATTCCTCAAACCAAGAATTTCTTAAAATAATCTTTAATCTTTATTAACATAAGAAGGGTAACAATTTGTATCAAATCCCTGACTCTTGCTCTTTTTAAAATTAATGTGGCAACAAAAGCAGCCGTCGACGTTTCGCACGATCGAGCGGTCAGAGCCAACGGGTTCTCGGTGTTCTCGGACGGCGTCCGTCCGTCCATATTAATGGACAGCCAACCGCGGAACCGACAACCGCAGGATAATCGACTTTGTAATTACATGGATCGCATTACATAACACTTTTTTGTTTTGAAATATTATATTATCAGTAGTGTGTATGAAGATTTGGTTAGAAATTTATTTCCAAAACATCTCATTTTGACTAAGGCGGCCAACTTTCCGAAAACTGAATGCGGGACTTAACCTTTCGTGAATGGGGGGGGGGGTTAGGGATTAGTAGGTAGATATAATTACCAAAAAGTTTTTGGTAATTACACTAATTACATCTACTAATTTTCATGACGGAAGTAAGTTGTAAGCAAAAAGCAATAATTTAACCTATCAATATGGTGTCACGGCGTGCACTAATGTCTAATTTTCAAAATCAAAACAATTCCATTACTCGTGCGCCCCTTTCCGCTCTTACGCCTCATGAGTTCAGTAGAGAGAAAGAGAACGAGATTAGCGCGTGCGCGATACGCTTGTCGCTATTATAGGTAATCTGTGTTCCTACGCTGTTGACCGTGCGCGCGTGTGGGTGTTGTGTAGAAGTGTGGTAGAAAAATAGGGATGCGGGACATGCGGGACGCATGCAACGTTTTACGGGACTATTTTACTAATAATTTCAAAGCGGGATTTCGTCTAGCATTACGGGACGGTCCCGCAAAATGCGGGACGGTTAGCCGCCTTAATTTTGACGTACAGTCAACAAAAGAGATTAGTATGCAGGATCGTCAGATATAGTTGAAGTTTATTAAGAAACCGATGGATGTTCTTGAAAAAAAAAATTATTTTATTGTAATAGAAAACAAGCAGCTCATTTATCAAATTAAATTTCAGTCGATAACATTCATCGGTTTCTTACTAAACTTCAGCTATATCCGACGATCTTGCATTCTTATCTCTTTTGTACATCGGATTTCGGCATTCTCGATAGGATGAGAGCGATAAACGCTTTCACCCTATCCCTATCCTTTTTTAAAATGGCGAAATTATAGTCTAGTATTTTGTGAAATAATATATTAATTTTCTCCTCTTTTTCTCTCATAAGTAGTGGCACGTATATTATAAGTGGCAGTGGTATCTATATTATATAATACTAGCTGCGCCCCGCGGTTGCACCCGCATAAGTCTCGATCCTGTGGGAATATCTGGATAAAAAGTATCCTATGTCCTTCCACGGGACTCAAACTATCTCTATACCAAAATTCATCTAAATCGGTTCAGCGGTTGAGGCGTGAAAAGGTAACATACAGACAGACAGAGTTACTTTCGAATTTATAATATTAAGTATGGATTATGTAATCGATTTATTATTATTTATTCTGGAGATACTTAGTATTATTACAGTTTTGTTACAGTTAACAATTCTTCATGACAGCATCCAATTTACTATCAACTAATCACAGTTTAGATTTAGTCGTTGCACTCATCGCCATCTGGATCAACTCTGCGGTCACACATTCGACACAGTGTTTCTAGTCAGGTCGCGTTATAAACGGGCAGTCAACCGCTTAACCACCAAAATGTAATTACACGGAACGGATTACTTCACAATCTAATTACTTAGCACCTGTTTTCCATAGCCGAGAGGATTACACGAGTTTTGGTTGGCGTGTGCTTGAGCCAAATTGTTAGCTGTGAAAATAAGGTAATTGTTAAGGTTTACCACTTTGGATGTGAGCGATGATTTTGTTCTCGAAAGAGGTGAGATATCTGCTTCAAGTAGCTGTATTGAGCATGTGTTTGGACTGACTATTAGATGAACTACAGGGTGAAATAGGGAAAAACAGGACTAAACCTAAAATCGCGAAAAAAAAATCAGCTGTTCCTTGGATTTATGTTCACATAACTCGTCAAAATGTAGGGACGAGCTGATTTTTCGCGATTTCAGGTTTGGTCCCATAGTAAAAGTTGTTCATAATGATGATTACAATGACCCCTTAAAAGGATGCCCATGAATTAAATTTCACCCTGTATATCGCTCTTTGAAATATAAGAGTCTCACAGTCAAAATAATAATTGCGTAACTCATTATCAAGAACTACTTTAACTTAAGCTATAGGGTACGGGATCAACCCTGAAATCATACATTTATGTTCGCATAACTCAACGAAGTAAGTATATATGTACTTAGTAGGGAATACACATGGCACACAGGCACACGTTAGCATATTTTCTTTTCACGATTTTAATTTTGGTCCCATTATAATAGCTGTACATAATGATGAGTACAATGACTCCTTAATATGAGATGGAATTGGAATTACTCATAGCCAGCCTATAATGTTCCTACTGCTGTGACACAGGCCTCCTCTCGGTGAGAGAGAGTGGGCCGTAATCCACCACGCGGGCCCAGTGGGGGTTGGCAGATGTCACATGTCGTCGAATTTTGGGTTCTAGGCCATAGCGGTTTCCTCACGATGTTTTCCTTCACCGTTTTGAGAGCAGTGGTGTTGAAATAATTTACACAAAGTAAAGCACCTGTCTGGGTTCGAACCTACGACCTACAACTCGTAAGTCGCGGCCGTTACCACTTAGCCACCACTGTTCTACTGCTCTTGGAATTACTGAAATTCCGATTCCATCTTGTCTAAAATAAATAAATGGAATGAAACTAACGACTTCATTATCCAATAATACCTCGATAAAATTTAGGAGCACCAAACTCTAAGGTTCGTTAATAAGTCAGGTTTCAGAATAATGAGGGTCTTAATTAAAATCTGTACCTAAAGTATCATGTATGTAGGATTTTAATTAGAGAACAGTTTTAGTTACTAGCAAAACCTAAATTTGTTTGGGCTAATTTTTCAATGGTCCAGTAACTGTACCTGAAAAATAAATATGACAGTTTGACATATTTTCTATAATGAAAGCTGTCAAACCGCAAAATACGTAAGTATTCCTCAGATAAAAATCATGTGACTATTTAAAAATCAGCCATAAATGTAATAAACGTAGAGGTGATAGTGATTTAATTTATTTATTTATTTAAGATTACATGCACAACTTTACAGAATTAAATCCCAAGACGTTGTAGAGAAAATTACATTAAGTGACACTAAAACATACTTTTCTTCTTCTTTCTGCTTAAAATTCTTCACAAGCACCGAACTTGAATAAATGAGAAGACCTGTGATAAGGGAGCTATGATTACTAGGCACCAACAGTCCAACACGCAATGGGCTTGCGTAGTGCTAGCGTGGGTTTACAACCCACTTCCTCTCACTGAGAGGAGGCCTGTGTCCCAGAATTGGGAATATTATAGCCTTATTATGTTAAGCGGAGCTGCAACCAATAGGTATGTTAACAGATAAGTAATTTAAAAAAGACAATGTTTTGACTTTAGAAAACAATGACAAGACAATGTTTAGACTTTGAAAATTTTCTCAGGTCTACCTGAGAAAATTTTTCTTAATAACGAAGTTGCCAGAACCCTTTATGTCTTCATTAAATTAAAATAGACATAAAATATAACCTAATAAATTCAGGGATTATGTCGAAGCAAAATATTAAGCAATAAAGTTGTGTTTGAAGAAAAGCTAATAAACTGTTTTCCTTGAAGCTTATGAATTTGAGATTGATTTCCAAATAAATCAAACAGAAATAATAATATTGCGGATCATAAACAAAGTTATCTTTTCCAAGAAAAAGCAAAACCTAACAGAATTAATTTGTTGGAAATTGTGATATAAAATGTTTTTTTACATAAATACCTAGGCAGTCCCCTAGACTGTCTCATTGGTCTCGTAGTCGCAAGCGCTGCTGAGCATGTGGTGCTGGGTTCGATTCCCGGGTCGGGCAAACTGTTTTTGGATTTTTCCATTGGGAATTTCTTAGTAACGGCCCCGATTGACAGTGATTTTCCTGGAATAAAGTCCAGGAAAATCACTGTCTAAGGTTGCCTGGATGAGATCGCAGAAAGCGATAAGGCCACGCATTGTATATTTTTATTGATCGTTTTTTTTGTTACATATTTTTGTGGTGTACAATAAAGTATATTTGTATAAACAAATAAACATATAAATAACGTCCCGGAGTTTGGAATTAATTTGTTGGAAATTGTGATATAAAATGTTTTTTTACGTAAATACCTAGGCAGTCCCCTAGACTGTCTCATTGGTCTCGTAGTCGCAAGCGCTGCTGAGCGTGTGGTGCTGGGTTCGATTCCCGGGTCGGGCAAACTGTTTTTGGATTTCTCCATTGGGAATTTCTTAGTAACGGCCCTGATTGACAGTGATTTTCCTGGAATAAAGTCCAGGAAAATCACTTTCTAAGGTTGCCTGGATGAGATCGCAGAAAGCGATAAGGCCGTCCATTGTATATTTTTATTGATCGTTTTTTTTTTGTTATATATTTTTGTGGTGTACAATAAAGTATATTTGTATAAATAAATAAACATATAAATAACGTCCCGGAGTTTGGAATTAATTTGTTGGAAATTGTGATATAAAATGTTTTTTTACATAAATACCTAGGCAGTCCCCTAGACTGTCTCATTGGTCTCGTAGTCGCAAGCGCTGCTGAGCGTGTGGTGCTGGGTTCGATTCCCGGGTTGGGCAAACTGTTTTTGGATTTCTCCATTGGGAATTTCTTAGTAACGGCCCCGATTGACAGTGATTTTCCTGGAATAAAGTCCAGGAAAATCACTTTCTAAGGTTGCCTGGATGAGATCGCAGAAAGCGATAAGGCCGTCCATTGTATATTTTTATTGATCGTTTTTTTTTGGCATATATTTTTGTGGTATACAATAAAGTATAAATAAATAAATAACGGCC
Organism: Amphipoea lucens; assembly: GCA_947508005.1. Lineage (NCBI taxonomy): Eukaryota > Metazoa > Arthropoda > Insecta > Lepidoptera > Noctuidae > Amphipoea > Amphipoea lucens. Next base: position 5,648,243 of record OX382369.1, on the reverse strand, counting down.
CGGAGTTCGGATATTGGTGGGGTGATACCCAATGCCTCGGAAAGCACGTTAAGCCGTTAGTCCTGCCTCTTTCATATATCTATGGTCCTGCCCCTGATCTCTCTTCGGTTGAGTTGAATTGGCGTCCCATCGAGTATGAGAATGAAGAAAGAGAGTACACCTGTGTCTGCGCACAAACTTGTGCGCCAGTCTCCGCTAAGATTAATCGACACAGCCAAAATTCAGTCTTAAGGACTTTATTTGTTTATTTATTTATTTATCTACTAGGCAGTAGTAGTATTGCTAGGACATGGATCAGGCGAGCTGGAGGTCGCCAGTTCGAACACCCCTGTTGCGCTATAGCTGGAAGGACCAACACAAATTATGCCTAATACATCTCTGAAGGTTTCGGCAGTGATGTACAGACGCCAGCACATCATGCTACCCGAAACTGTCAAATTTTCCCAATCAACTTTGAACCTTATGCTTTAACGATAAAGTAGAAAATCTATTAAAGAAATTTGACAGATTGTAGTAGCTTAATGTGCTGGCTTCTGTACATAGTACACCCACATTTCGCCAGATGTTTAAGACCAATGTAGTTTTTTATTTTATTTTATTATTTACTAGCAGCGCCCCGCGTTTTCACATGCATACGTTTCGATCCCGTGAGAATATCGGAATAATGTCCTTTCCCGGGACTAAACCTATCTCTATACCAAATTTCATCTAAATCGGTTCAGCGGTTTAAGCGTGAAGAGGTAACAGACAGGCACACTTTCGCATTTATAATATTATACTATGGATTAATTAAGGAACAAGACAAAATATAAACAGAAACATCATAAAAACCTCAATAGGTCTGTCCGGATGTCGACATACTTTTAAAAGGAGGCGAGCATGTTGCCATCAACCAGGCACAAATCCAGACTCTTGCAGCTGTATTAAATCATTCAGAATAGATTGACATGAACGTTCGCGAGATATAAAATAAAATATTATATAAATTATAGGCGTCGCGGCAGACCCCGTAGAAGATGGCGGGACGAGATGGACAAAATAAACGACCAGTGGTCCACTTTAGCCCTGGATCGAAAGAACTGGAAGTCATGGGGAGAGGCCTTTGCCCAGCAGTGGGATGATGCAGGATGCATGCTAACAGTAAGAGTATTATATACTTTTTGTTCTTTGATAATTTTAATAGCTTTTTTATCATTTTCCGGCACAACCAAAGCACCTGCCATCTAATCCTTTCACCACCCTTGGTTGACTGGTAGAGAATGCCTAAGGCATTCAGTCCGCCTTTGTACGAAAAGATTAACCCCCTTACTAACAAACGTTGTATAGCGTCTGTATAGTTACACGACGCTTTGTCTTCTTCTTTCGAAAGTCAAATTACTGACGATTGAAAGAAAGAAATCGGTGTGTAACTATTCACGTGATATAATACGTTTATTAGTAAGGGGGTAAATAAATAAATATTATTGCTGTGAAAATTGAAATTGTATTTAAATTCTTAACTGAAATTGTTCTTATATCTATGTAGATAGAATTTTAATAAAGTAACTCCATACAATAGGTCGCAACAAGTAGGTAAGGCGTGTTATACGGTTACTGAGCTTTATTAATATTCGATTGAGCAAAAAAAATGACTCATGTCGTAACGATACTCTCGAAGTTTGGCTACACACTGTTGACCCCTAGGTAAGCACAAATAAATGATAAAAATGTATAAGGGGTTATTAAAATTAAGACATGTTTTGTTTTGGTTTTTTTAGAGTTATTGAGGAGCAGTGGTGGCCAAGTGGTAAAAGGAGCAGTGGTGGCCAAGTGGTAAAAGGAGCAGTGGTGGCCAAGTGGTAACGGCCGCAACTTACGAGGTGTTGGTCGTAGGTTCGAACCCAGACAGGCGCTTTACTTTGTGTGAATTATTTTATCACCACTGCTCTCAAAACGGTAAAGGGAAACATCGTGAGGAAACCGGCATGTCCTAGAGCCAAAAATTCGAAGATATGTGACATCTGCCAACCCGCACTGGGGCCGCGTGGTGGATTACGGCCCACTCCCTCTCACCGTGTGCAGTGGGAAAATTATAGGCTGATTATGTAGGCATGTTTTAATTCAACATTACTTAAAATATAGTAAGATGTACGCACGACGACAGATCAGGCATACATTTCCAGTCTATTGACTTCTCATTGTACGAAAATCCTATACCTACAATGCGAGGTCAGCTAAAACTCGAAATCTATAACTTGGTATGCCGTTGTGTGTACCAATACTTTGAGTAGGTACCTATAAATAATATTTTCATAACATAACATAATCAGCCTATAGTATTTCTACTGCTGACACACAGGCCTCCTCTCAGTGAGAGGGAGTAGGCTGTAATCCACCACGCGGGCCCAGTGCGGGTTGGTAGATGTCACATGTAGGTATTCAAATTTTTGGTTCTAGGATATGCCGGTTTTCTCACGGTGTTTTTATTTACCTATTAACTACTTGCCAACTTGTAAAATGTAGTAATAACTAGAGAGAATACGTCTCACTCACCTTATATTCTCGCAGGGTCACGAAAGATGGAAGGAGTGGAGGGAGGCCTTTTTGCCCAGGAATGGGACAGCCCAGGCTTTCTATTCTATTTAATTACTAGCTGATCCGGCAAAATTCGTACCGCCATCGAAATCAGTCAATCCGTTGTCGAGATATCATCAAAGAAGCCGTTCCATACAAAATGTGTGAGAAAATGAACTACCTTTTTTATCGTCAATTTTTCCCATGTTTTTATAGTTATTCTGCAATTCGAGACGGAGACAAATCCACAAAATCTAAGATCTCAAGAAATCCCTTCAGCCGTTCTTGAGTTATAAACGGTGTAACTAACCCGACTTGGTTTTACAAACAGATTATTTACATATTTATGTTATATTGTAATTCAACACTATCCACTGCTTTGACCCTGACTGATCGAGTTGTTGAATAATAATTAATGTAATTGAATAAAAAAACATGTGATTGAGAATGTGTAAAGCAACTCGGGTGCAGGAGTAATGTCAGTGTTTAACGACTTTTATTGACAAACAAACGGTGGAAGTGTTGATTTATGCGTACAGTCTTTTTTTTAATGATCTATACAAATATATAAAATTGGAGTGTCTGTTTGTAATATTAAAATAACCGCTTTTTACTAAATTCATATGGATGTATACACGGTACATATACCAAAATAACATTTTTTACAATTTTTGTCTGTTTGTTCCGGCTAATCTCTGAAACGGCTGGGACGATTTTGACGGAATTTTTACTGGCAGATAGCTAATGTAATAAGGAGTAACTTAGGCTACTATTATTTTAGAAAAAGAATTAGGGCTCCGCACAAAAAAATTAAACGTTTTCCGTCATGCGCGCGAAGGAAGTCGCGGGCAAAGGTAGTCTTAAATAAGATTCAATGAAAGTTAGGTTCAAAATAGCTGCAATAGAATCTGTTCATACAACATTCCCTAAAGCGTTCATAAAAAAAACTTCTAAAACCACACTTTATGCCCGAAATAGGTTGTAAAAATAATCCGCGAATCTTCTCAAGTATCCATATTGGATATAAAAGAATATTTATCCAGACCGAACCCATCAATCAACGTCTAAAAACAGATAAAATAAAAACATAACGACAGCGCTGTCATCGGTTTGATATGTAATTCAATTTGGACGCGAACCAAAATTGTTTTGTTTTCAATATAAAATAGTTGAACGATTGAAATCGTGTTATTATTTTGTTTTGTTTGTAAAGGGGTACTTTTGTTATTTTTTGAGTGATTCATGGCTGGTGTCTGTGGTCTGCAGATAAACTTTGAATAGCTGTTGATTCGTCAAATTGTTTATTCAAGCTAAGTTCTACCCCGTGTGTTCAAAAATGCGATGCAATTATCGAACAAATAAATACCTCAGAAACTGGGCATTAGAAATGGATGCAATAAACTGTTGTGACTGTCATGAATTGATACGTCTTTTGATACTAATAGTTTATTGGTTTATTTACTTATGTCCTCTGGACTGACTCTCAGAACTCTCAGTGTTAGATATACAGGAACATTTTTTCATCACCATCCAAATTTTTACAGGGTGTTCTACCCATGAATATGAACAACTTTCACTATGGGACCAACTCTGAAATCACGAAAATAAATCAGCTGTTTAATACAAAAGTTCAATACCTACTTGACCAAAATGTATGAAGCAGCTGATTTTTTTTTCGTTATTTCAGAGTTGGTCCCATAGTGAAAGTTGTTCATATTCATGGGTAGAACACCCTGTAAATATTTGGATGGTGATAAAAAAATCTTCCTGTATAGCATAAGCGAGTTGGAGGTGAATATTATATTATTTAGATGTAACCACATTGCATCTCATTACTTACTTATAAGTGAACTGTTAGGCACGTATTGCAAGTTCTTGTGATAAATAAAGTTCCTTCAATTTTCGTGGAAATATCACAACACCAAGAAAGGGGACAACGGGAAGGATATTTTATGACTTCCCGTTGTCCCCATAACGTGAAAGCATCAATGGGGACAACGGGAAGGAAGTTTTATGACTTCCCGTTGTCCCCGTAATGAGGACAGCGTTAATGGGGACAACGGGAACAGACCAAATTTTCGCCAAACTCAGAATCAAATTCTTTATCCAAATTGAGCTGAGAATCAAATCATTTTTACGTCATAAGTACATAAGGCAGTCCCCCAAAACGCCCGCAAAAAGTCTAGTGCTTTATTAGCTGGGAGGAAGTCCCGCAAAAAACTCCCCAACAGCACAATTGTCTGTTAAGTTTGAAGAACTTAGTTTTTTTTATTCTATTTAGTTATTTCCATTTATTTTTTTATAAAGGTACTACTGTTTGTTTTCCCTTACAATTAAAATAAATAAGATACAATAGAAGGCAAAAGAAATTAAAATTACAAAACAAAGACAACAACGTGCACGTCTATTGTTGATCCACTAACGTGTTTAAGTAAAAAAAGTCGCCCATTTTCCCCAACACTGTTCGACTCTCCGATCTCCGTATCAGTGTGTAATCCCTATAAGCGCATTTCCTTCAAGTAATTTTCCACTTGATCAGTCCACCGACATTTTTCCCTCCCTTTTTTCTGTTTCCTTATCCCAAGTCAAGTGTAGACTTATTGGCCTGCTAAGAATTCTAATAAAAGTTAGGTACATCAAGTTAGTAAGACTAAGTGGCTCTTTACCTTAGCCGATACTGAAGTGGGCGGGGATTGCGATGGCACTTGATTTAAATACAGCCCCATTACGTGATCTGAATGGTAAACTTTGTTGTTTCTTTGTTTTTGTTTATTGCCTTCAAGATGTAAATTAATTAAATCAGCAACTGCTTGAGATTAGAATAATGATTCGACTGTTTTTGAATTTCTTTGAAATCTTATTTGAATTTTCTCCGATGGTATTAGAGTTTGCTGCCAATTACGTGTTATTGTTGTTTTGTTCATTGTTGTTATTGCCTATATATTTTGTATTTAGAAAATTGTGTAGATTCATCATCTGCCTAGCCTTTTCCCAACTATGTTGGGTCCGGCTTCCAGTCAACTGGATGCAGCTGAATACCAGTATTTTACATGGAGCGACTGCTTATCTGACCTTCACAACCCAGTTAATGGGTAACACGATACCCCTTGGTATGACTGGTTGTCAGACTTTCGGGCTTCTGACAACGCGTAATGACTGTCAAAGATCCACGAATGACAGCCGAGACCAACTGCTTAACGTGCTTTTCGGGGCAAGATGGTCACCCATCCACAGACTAACCGTGGCAAGCGTAGCTTAACCTGATCGATCGACCTGTGCGGTGGTTATTAATTAGCTACGGGCCCCTCAGAAAACGGTGTAGACTAACATTTATTTTTATAAATTCTTTATTTAACCTTTCCTAATCAACCTACAGTGTTATCTTCATAATGTTCACAGCAAAATCTACAATACATAACCATAAATAAACAAACAAATCACACTAATATTATAAAGGCGAAAGTTTGTGAGTGTGTTACATGTTTGTTACTTCTTCACGCTCAAACGGCTGGACCAATTTTGATAAAATTTTGTATGGAGGTAGCTGACACCCTGGATTATCATATAGGCTGCTCTTTATTCTGATAGTCCCACGGGATCGACACATATGCATATAAATAAATAAATTGTAGTAGTGGAAAAAGTTATGGAAAACGCCTGCCCCAAGGTACCTAGACCGATTACCTTGTGAAGGCCGCTGCAGGAATCCGCTGGATACGAGAAGCACAGACCTGTTCGAAGTGGCGGTGCTTAGGGGACTAACTCCAGCAGTGGATGTTTTTCTGTTGAAATGATGGATAAGATGATGAATGGAAAACGTCAACCGAATGGCCATATGTATAGGTAGTGTTATTCGTGCTATGTTTATTAAATTTTTTTGTTTATGATATGTCTATATGCAGGAAAAACATTTGGTTTTGAATATGTAAACTACACTCTACACAAACCTTATAACTGTAATTTTTCATGTTTCCTTTAGTTAAGTAAGTTTAAATATTGTTTAGACTCAGTAACCAAACGATCACTGAACTACAGTTATCTATACTTATAATAAATCTGTAGAGAGGTCAATTCTGTACATGAAATATATTTTCAAAATAACTATCAGGGGGTGATTAGTGATCGATACTGATGCCAAAAATGCAATCAGTAAAATTTTTGTCTGTCTGTCTGTCTGTCTGTCTGTCTGTCTGTCGGTCTGTATGTTCCTTATAGAAACAAAAACTACTGGACGGATTTTAACGAAACTTGGTACAATTATTCTTCATACTCCTGGGCAGGTTATAGTATACTTTTCATCACGCTACAATCAATAGGAGCAGAGTAGTGAAGGGAAATGTTGGTAAAACGGGAGAAGTTACTCCATTTTTTAAGCTTCCGTCGCGTGTGCAGCCTTAATGGTTAAAGTTACATAGAAATCATGTATGACGGAAATATTCTAGATAAAATTGTCTAAAAAATATCCCGCAACAGCATATGTCTATCTTTTATGGTTGACTCACAATAACACGTGTAACTCCTGATAGCTTAGCAGTTCGGAGCATTCTGATTATATTTGTTTACTCTTACGTTTATAATACTCTCACTCATCCCTAATTTAAAAAAGTTAACATTATTACCTATTCAATAAAAAAAGAATCATAGAAATCGGTATAGAAACACCAAACTTATACATGAAATAAGCCATCGCGCCGTCACACGTCTGAATCATGCTATAAGGATTATATTTGTGTAACGGTTGCCGCGCTCGACACTGGTCGCGGTAGTGTATAAAAAGGCGGGAGGTCCGAGAGCGTCAGAGCGAGCTTCATTCAATATTTGGCTGTTGATGCGTTCAGAGCGTTCGACCTTATTGACAGACAATAATTGATATTGAGAAACCGTGCTTATCAGCGCGACTTTTAGTCTTTAAATTGTTTATTTGAATTTCTTTTGTTGTTATTTTGTAAAATAGGTATGAGTTGTTTTGGTAGTGTTTAAATATTCGTTCAAATTAAAAATTATTAAGCGTAGGTACTTTTATTAATTAAAGTAGGTAGTTATAGGTATTTATTTTGAAATTTTACACAATGGTTCCCTTTATAATGTAGACAAGGAATTAGGAAGGATTTTTTAAATTCAACCCCTGTACAACCACCCCTTAACAAAGGTTGCGGCTGTACATGAATATATGGTAAATTGAAAGGACCTACACTAAGACCTATAAGCCCTACAGTCCCTACGGCCCTAAGTCCTATAAGCCCTACAGCCCTAACCTACCATATAATTTGTAATAAATAAATATATAAATAAGTACAGGATGTCTGCACCAAGAGACCTAAGGTAACAGACGGATAGTGGTTAGGAATTACAGGTGAGGGTGAAGGGTAAACTCACTGCCAGTCCAGCAGACTCACAGGACTGATCAGAGATGGCTAAAGGTGTCTTGGCCACAGTGAGGGGTAATGAGAAAAGGATAAATTCTAATCTGATTTATTTTACAAATATCACAGCTTATATACTACTTTTTCTTAATACACACAAATGTACAAATATCTTAGTATTCTATGCGTGTAATATGCAACTATGACAATATTTGAAGTAGGCCGCGCGTCCACCGACGAAGTGCTGAGTCAATGGTCAAAGGTAGCATTGAACAACCCCTAAGGGAGTTAAATAGGGGATGAAAGTTTTTATGAATGTCCGTCAGTTTTAAAGTTAGGATCTTCAAATTTTGTGTTTAGGCTAAAAATGACGACTAAAAATTAATTTATACGTGTCTCAGCGTTTTTGATAATTCCAACCCCAAAGGGTTAAAACGGGGGATAAAGTTGTGTATGAAAGTCCGTCAGTTTAAAAGTTAGGGTCTTCAAATTTTGTATTTAGGCTAACGATTGAAAATTAATTTATACGTGTCTCAGCGTTTTTGATAATTTCTCCCCCAAAGGAGGATGAACGAACTGACTGAAATATCAACGCACAGTCTAAACTGCTGGTCCTAGGGACATGAGTTTTGGAGGTTGTGTTCTTCGTGCAGAGTAGGTATCGAATAAGAAGGGGTTTTTGGAAATTCAACCTTTAAGAGGGTGAAAAGGGGGGATTTTGTTTGTATGAAAAATCTTATTTATTGAGTTAATAACCTTGAAACTTGGCACGAATACTTATCTAAGTAAATTATGAAATTTGGAATTTTTCGTTTTTCTAAAATACCCCCTAAAGAGGTAATGGGGGGGGTGTTAAAATAAGCATGGAAGAATTTTAACGCCCTGTCCGATTAACTTGGAGGATTACTAAGGACTAAAAATAATTAATAACGTGTATCAGGGTTTTTCGAAAATCTACCCCTAACTGTATGAAAAGAGGTAGTTAATTTTAAAGGGGAGGATTTTACTGCGTGGCTTGATTAGCTCGAAAATTGGTATAAATAAACTTTGAGTCAAGTTATGAACACATATTAAACGATTTTTCAAAATTCTACCCCTGTGGGGGTGAAAAGCGGGGATAGTTTCTTTGAAAAATCTGATTCCTTTGTTCTATAAACTTAAAAATTGGCCCGAATACTTATTTATTTAAGTTAATTATAAAGATCATACCAACATTCATTTTCGAAACTTTTAGAGGAAAGTACGAATTTCACGCGGACGAAGTCGCGGGCAGAAGCTAGTACATAAATAAATAAACCAAAATCCCTGTTTCAATAAGAAAGCGTTAGTTATTTATTGGAATATTCAATTGGGAGAATGTTCGAAGTAAAAGTCTGTTATTATCAGCCGTTTTCAATTACAACCCTCTCAGAAACTTCGTTATTTAGACCTTTATAAGGTTGTTACTCGTAATGGGCGAGGCGGGAAAGATTGATTATGTTTTCACTGGCGGATATTTTGTTCTTAATTTTATTTAGTTATATTGGGAGATTTTATTATTAAAACATTCATAACATTACGCCTGGAGACCTCGAAGAGTTAGGCAGAGGTGCACATAGGTGCACCAGGGTGAAATTTTAATCACCGGTTTTCTCTTAAGGGGTCATTGTACTCATCATTATGAACAACTTTTACTATGGGACCAAACCTGAAGTTGTTAAAAAACAATCAGCTGTTCCCTACATTTTGACGAGTTATCTATATCTATACTTATAATAAATCTGTAGAGAGGTCAATTCTGTACATGAAATATATTTTCAAAATAACTATCGGGGGGTGATTAGTGATCGATACTGATGCCAAAAATGCAATCAGTAAAATTTTTGTCTGTCTGTCTGTCTGTCTGTCTGTCTGTCTGTCTGTCTGTCTGTCTGTATGTTCCTTATAGAAACAAAAACTACTGGACAGATTTTAACGAAACTTGGTACAATTATTTTTCATACTCCTGGGCAGGTTATAGTATACTTTTTATCACGCTACAATCAATAGGAGCAGAGTAGTGAAGGGAAATGTTGGGAAAACGGGAGAAGTTACTCCATTTTTTAAGCTTCCGTCGCGTGTGCAGCCTTAATGGTTAAAGTTACATAGAAATCATGTATGACGGAAATATTCTACATAAAATTGTCTAAAAAATATCCCGCAACAGCATATGTCTATCTTTTATGGTTGACTCACAATAACACGTGTAACTCCTGATAGCTTAGCAGTTCGGAGCATTCTGATTATACGAGTATTTGTTTACTCTTACGTTTATAATACTCTCACTCATCCCTAATTTAAAAAAGTTAACATTATTACCTATTCAATAAAAAAAGAATCACAGAAATCGGTACAGAAACACCAAACTTATACATGAAATAAGCCATCGCGCATCGCCATCGTGAATACTGAATCATGCTATAAGGATTATTTTTGTGTAACGGTTGCCGCGCTCGACACGGGTCGCGGCGGCGGTAGGGTATAAAAAGGCGGGAGGTCCGAGAGCGAGCTTCAAAATAATTCCGATCCAGTCTGTCCCTTGCTGCCCTCCCCCAGCGACGCCCTAAGCCGAGGTCCGTACCCCAAAGGGGATGCCCTTAGCGTGTAGTCGCTTAGTTTTAGTAAGTTTTTAAGCCCTGGCTGGAGGCCTTAATTTTGAGGCATCCACAGGCAAGCCCGGTTAAGCAGACGACAACCTCATAGATTGAACTGCGAGATGCCATAAAAAAAAAAAGAGCGAGCTTCATTCAAATTTGGCTGTTGATGCGTTCAGAGCGTTCGACCTTATTGACAGACAATAATTGATATTGAGAAACCGTGCTTATCAGCGCGACTTTTAGTCTTTAAATAGTTTATTTGAATTTCTTTTGTTGTTATTTTGTAAAATAGGTATGAGTTGTTTTGGTAGTGTTTAAATATTCGTTCAAATTAAAAATTATTAAGCGTAGGTACTTTTATTAATTAAAGTAGGTAGTTATAAGTATTTATTTTTAAGTGAAGTAGGTATAGGTAGATAGTATTGCACAGGCGTTTCAGCTTTATTTTCATTTCTTTTTTGTTGTGAGTTGTATATATTTCTGGTTATAATTCTATAAGAATATTTTAGTTTAAATAGTCACTTAGATTTTAAGTGTAAGGTAGCTAAAGTTAGGACCACGTATTAGTTGTTTTGGTATTATAGTGTTTAAATATTCGTTCAAATTACAAATTATTAAGCGTAGGTACTTTTATTAATTAAAGTAGTTATAGGTATTTATTTTGAAATTTTACACAATGGTTCCCTTTATAATGTAGACAAGGAATTAGGAAGGATTTTTTTTAATTCAACCCCTAAGGGAGTTAAATAGGGGATGAAAGTTTGTATGAAAGTCCGTCAGTTTTAAAGTTAGGATCTTCAAATTTTGTGTTTAGGCTGACGACTAAAAATTCATTTATATGTGTCTCAGCGTTTTTGATAATTCCAACCCCAAAGGGTTAAAAATATAGGAAATGTGGGTTATGGCACTTGAATAAAACGAATATAGGCTTTTTAAAATTGTAAGTATATATTGTAAGCCAAATAAATATCACTAGGAAGGTTATACGTCAGTCACTTCAAAAGCGCAAAAAAACAAGTGAAGAATTATAAAGGTGACGTTAATAGAGAATTTTATTTTCTTTTTAAATAAGTACCTACAACATATCGATTATTACAAAATCGATTAGATTGATTTTTGTAAATCAAATAAACTAACACGCCCCCTCAAAAATTAATCTACCAATTATACAAATAAAATAAATCAAAGTAAATACCTAATTGACCGAAACATATTCACTTCCTAGTGTTTGCTGGGAAATACATCTCATGGCCCAACATTTGTTGCTAAGGATTAAGGAAAACCCAGAAGACCTTAATCAGACCATTACTAAATAATAATTAAATTAATCTCAAAAAAAAAATCAGTCTTATTCCAAGCCCATCTTGCTTCTCATCTGCTGAAAAGTTATAGCAGGTAATGGCTTGGTCAGAACATCTGCCAACTGCTGACCTGTTGGAATGTAATTTAATTTTATCACATTTTTCTCAATCTGTTCCCTAGAAAAATTATACTTTATATCAATGTGTTTTGTACGTTTATGATTGGTTGGATTATTTGCAATGCTTATACAGCCATTGTTATCCTCATAGATTATGATAGGTTTGTCGATATCTATCTTAATACTAGCTGCTAATGATTTAAGCCATAATGCCTCCCTAACAGCTTCATACAATGCCATATATTCCGCCTCTGTTGAAGAGGCAGCAACTGACATTTGTTTCTTTGTACTCCAGGTTATAGAATAGTGCTCGAAGAGCTTAAATAAATACCCAGTTGTACTTTTCCTGTCACTTGAATCACTGCCACCCCAATCTGAATCTACGTAACCACATAGAATATTATTGTAGGCACATCTTTTATAACTTAATTTCAAATCAACTGTACCTTTCAAGTACCTAAGCACTCTCTTAAGACATTGCCAGAGTTCTTTATTATTTTTGTTTGTATACCTGCTCAGTATATTAACGCTTGTACTTAAATCTGGACGAGTGCATAACATGACATACATTAAACATCCTACAACGTTTCGACATGGAGCGTTGTATTTTTAATCAGAGTTTAATGCGTCATAATTAAGTTTATTTTCAATGGGTGTATTGACAGGTTTACAATCGTGCATATTAAATTTATTTAATACCGTGTTTATGTATGCACTTTGATCTAATGTAATTTAATTTGCATGCCTTGTAATTTTTATACCAAGAAATAATTTTATCTCTTTTAAATCAGTCATTTTAAATTTACTCATTATATACCTTTTAAAATTATTCATTGTTTCAATGTCAGCGCATACTATAACTAAGTCATCTACATATAGAACGACATAAATATTTTTAAGCACATCTCCATTGTCTTGCAAATATATACATACACCTATCCACTGAAGAACTTTGAAAACCTTCTTCTTTAAGAGATCGTTCGAAAACTTCAAACCAACACCTAGCTGCCTGTTTTAGCCCGTAAAGTGCTTTATTTAATTTACACACATAATTATCTGGACAAGAGATACCCTCAGGGACTTTCATATAAATTTCTTCTTTTAATTCGCCATTTAAGAAGGCGGTTTTGACGTCCATATGATGAACTAGCAAATTAAATTGATTCGCAAAACTAAGTATAAATCTGAAACTAGCTATTCTTGCTACTGGTGCGAAAGTTTCATTATAGTCCATGAGGTATTCTTGACTGAAACCCCTTGCAACAAGTCGTGCTTTGTGTCTTATAGGTTTTCCAAATTCATCATTTTTTATAGTGAATATCCATTTACAATCGACAATGTTTTTATTTTCAGGTCTTGGTACAAAAGTCCAAGTATTATTTACCTTTAGAGAATTTAATTCGTCCTTAATTGCGCTTTCCCACTGAGATCTATCGTCTCGAGTTTTAATCTCTTCTAATGAATTTGGTATTTTACACAGAATAGACTGAGCACACAAAATGTAATCATCATCGTCTTCATTATACGAAATAGGTGGACGATTTGTGAGCCTATTGCTTCTTCTAATGTCAGGATTATTATCTGTGTTTTCTTTTGGTGAAGACAGGTTATCAGAAAGTGTATCAACTATTTGTTCCGATTCAAATAAATTATCATGGTTTGATCTGCGAATTTTACTAGGACACTTACGCTCATCAGATTTAGATGTATCTGATTTTAAACTGTCAGAGTTATGAGACTTTACCGGCACTGACTTAGATATTACATCATCAGTTTTGCCGTGAGAATTTTTAATATTCCCTTCAGACTTGAGGTCTGGCCTGGATTGAAGAAAACCAGTCTCATCAACAATAACATCTCTGACTATTACGTATTTTTCGCATTCTGGGTTCCAAACTTTATAGCCGTTTGGTTCATAACCCAGTAGTATCCCTTTCCATGATTTTTCATCAAACTTGGTCTTACTGATTTTATTATGAACGTAAACAGTTGAACCAAATACCTTCAAATATTTAATTTGCGGTTTTTTTATCATGCCACATTTCGAATGGTGTTTTTGAAATTTTCAAAGCTTTAGTTGGGGTCAAATTAATTAAATAAACAGCAGTCAGTACTGCATCACCCCAAAACACTTTGTCTAATTGAGCACCGCTTATCATGGAACGAGCTTTTTCAGTAATGGTTCTAACCATACGTTCAGAAACGCCATTCAATTGTGGTGTTCTCGGAACTGTTAAATGATAAGATATCCCTCTCTCTACACAATAACTTTTCATTTCAGTCGATAGATATTCGCCACCATTATCGCAGTATAAGTTGACTAATTTTAAATTAAACTTAGTTTCGCTTTTAGCCACGAAATCTTTAAAAGCAGCGAACACGTCTGATTTATAAGTTAATAGGTACGTAACACAATAATGCGTATACCCATCAACAAAAAATACAAAGTAGTTTTTGTTGTCATTAGTTGGGGGAGTAATAGGTCCACAAACATCTGAGTGCACATTAAATAATGGCCGTTTAACATGACTTTTATCTTTAACCTGAATTGAATGGAAGTCGACTCTGTTTCCCATTAATACAGGCCTCACACAACTCATCATCTGGCATTACAGTTTCAATTTGGCTGATGTCATAAACCATTTTATTATTTTTTATTTCAATGAATTTATTTTTACTAATATGACCAAAGCGTTGATGCCATAATTTGTACATATTTTTATTACTGCATACTTGAGAGACAGATTGACACTTATTTACAGATGCCATTAAGTCTACAGCAATTAAATTATTTTTCAACATACCTTGCATAATGGTTTTATTATCCTTACGTATTTGGGCTCCTTGCTGGTCGAAAATTACTGTCAACCCAGCACGTTGCATTTTTGATACAGAAAGCAGGTTGTATGGTACCTCAGCACAGAAGAGCACGTCCTCTAAAACTCCTTGTACGCCCGTGTTGCTGGTCACATACATCATTCCCTTTTTGGTAGCTGAAATATATTCACCATTTTTAGCAATAGAAATTTTTAATGATGTTTGCAAAACGGTGTGACTAATGAAAAGATCTTCTCGGTTTATAATATGGTCTGATGCTCCAGAATCCAAAAGGAAAGTAACTTTCTTTCCATCATCATCCGCTTGATAGTCTCCCATCATAAAAGCAAATCCAGAAAAATTGCTTGACGTGGATGGTCCACTGATCTCAACTGCCTGGATCGTCCTTGTCCTTTCCGTATTTTTCTGCTGCTGAGCTCTTTTGAAGTAGAAGCAATCGTTTTTCACATGCCCCTTGCGGCCACAGTGATGACACTTCAAGAACTGATACTTTTTCTTCTGCTTGTTATTCTTCTGGTTGTAGTTATTATTTGCTTTATTATTTTGATAATGATCGAATTTTCTTTTTCGAAATTCCTGTCCATTTTTCCGCTCAACTTGTAAAACTTTGACGCTGGTATCACTGGATTCATTATTCAACTTGACTTCATGATCCAAAAGCCTGGTTTTAACAAATGCTAGCGTTAAATTATCCTCCGATAAAGTTTCGATCGCAGTTATCACGCCATCATAGGTTGCGGGTAGGGTGAGCAACAAATGAGCTACCTTATCGGTTTCTTCCAACTTCGCTCCAGAATAAATTCGCTCAAATTCGCTCGAATTCGCTCAAAAATAGTGAAGTGCTTTACTAACGTAGTGTCACCTTGAAGTTTTAAACCCAACAGTTTTTTTACGTAACGCCAACTGAGTCGCCAAACTTTTTCTTTCGTACAAAGCGTCCAAGTTTTTGAAGATTTCACGTGCCGTAGAATCGTCTTTCGCAAAACCAAGGAATGAATCTGCCAAATATTCAACAATGACACTTTTCGCGATTCGGTTGCTCTTCACCCAAGTCTTCGATTGTAAATCTGGTTCCATGTTGATATCTTTCATAACGTCCATCTCGGTCAACAATGCTTGAATCCGGAACTTCCAAACGCTGTATTTCTCACCGTCGAACGGTTTTATGTTTCGTTTCACTTTCAAATTCTCCATAGTGAAAAAAATCGAAATACTTACAGTCAGTAGATTTAAATAAATTAAACACTTTACTTGAATAGCGTGGTACTTAACAAAGTGTAACTGGGCCCATAACCTATAGGAAATGTGGGTTATGGCACTTGAATAAAACGAATATAGGCCTTTTAAAATTGTAAGTATATATTGTAAGCCAAATAAATATCACTAGGAAGGTTATACGTCAGTCACTTCAAAAGCGCAAAAAAACAAGTGAAGAATTATAAAGGTGACGTTAATAGAGAATTTTATTTTCTTTTTAAATAAGTACCTACAACATATCGATTATTACAAAATCGATTAGATTGATTTTTGTAAATCAAATAAACTAACAAAAAAGGGGGATGAAGTTGTGTATGAAAGTCCGTCAGTTTAAAAGTTAGGGTCTTCAAATTTTGTATTTAGGCTAACGATTGAAAATTAATTTATACGTGTCTCAGCGTTTTTGATAATTTCTCCCCCAAAGGGGGATGAACGAACTGACTGAAATATCAACGCACAGTCTAAACCGCTGGTCCTAGGGACATGAGTTTTGGAGGTTGTGTTCTTTGTGCAGAGTAGGTATCGAATAAGAAGGGGTTTTTGGAAATTCAACCTTTAAGGGGGTGAAAAGGGGGGATTTTGTTTGTATGAAAAATCTTATTTATTGAGTTAATTTAATAACCTTGAAACTTGGCACGAATACTTATCTAAGTAAATTATGAAGTTTGGAATTTTTCGTTTTTCTAAAATACCCCCTAAAGAGGTAATGGGGGGGTATTAAAATTTGTATGGAAGAATTTTAACGCCCTGTCCGATTAACTTGAAACTCAGTATTTATACTAAGGACTATAAATAATTAATAACGTGTATCAGGGTTTTTCGAAAATCTACCCCTAACTGTATGAAAAGAGGTGGTTAATTTTAAAGGGGAGGATTTTACTGCGTGGCTTGATTAGCACGAAAATTGGTATAAATAAACTTTGAGTCAAGTTATGAACACATCTTAAACGATTTTTCAAAATTCTACCCCTGTGGGGGTGAAAAGCGGGGATAGCTTCTTTGAAAAATCTGATTCCTTTGTTCTATAAACTTAAAAATTGGCCCGAATACTTATTTATTTAAGTTAATTATAAAGATCATACCAACATACATTTTCGAAACTTTTAGAGGAAAGTACGAATTTCACGCGGACGAAGTCGCGGGCAGAAGCTAGTGCGAACATAAATGTCGGGAACAGGTGACTTTTTTTCACGATTTCTGGTTTGGTTCCATAGTAAAAGTTGTTCAAAATGATGAGTACAATAATAATAATAATGGCAGAGTAAGGAGCTTCACGGACGCTTTTTCCGGGCCCTTCATGGACCGGATGTAGACCTACTAGCGTCCGTAGCCTGGCTACGTTGCGGTGATCTCTTTGGAGAAACCGAAGGTTTTATTTGTGCAATTATGGACGAAGTTGTGATGACGAACAATTACCGGAGATTTATTGTGAAAGACGGCACGGTTGACATCTGTCGGGCATGCCACCGACCGGGAGAATCAATCAGGCATATTATCTCCGGGTGTTCTCGTCTAGCTAACGGAGAATACTTGCATAGACACAACCTTGTAGCCAGGATAATCCATCAGCAACTTGCTCTGAAATACAGCCTTGTGGAATCGGAGGTGCCGTACTACAGGTATGTGCCCGACCCAGTTCTCGAAAATGGAAATATCACATTGTACTGGGATCGATCCATCATCACTGACAGGACTATTGTTGCCAATAAGCCTGATATAGTGGTGATGGATCGATTAGAGCGGCGCGCAATGATTGTTGACATAACCGTCCCGCATGATGAGAACCTCGTGAAAGCTGAGAAAGATAAACAAATCAAGTATCTTGACTTGGCTCGCGAGGTTGTCGACATGTGGGATGTTGACTCAGCAATCATTGTGCCGATAGTCGTCACAGCCAATGGATTGATTGCCAAGAGCCTCGACCAACACCTGAGGAGGCTCACGTTGGGCAGCTGGATCAAGGGCTTGATTCAGAAAGCGGTACTTCTGGACACGGCTCGCATTGTCAGGAAGTTCCTCTCTCTGGAGCCCTGACCGCCGGTAGCTTGGACCCTGTTCCCGATACCGGTGGGCTACTATTTTTTATATTTTTAAATGTTTTTATATATTTTTTATACTAATATTTAAAAATATAATTTATATGTATATAGTGAAATAAAAGATAATAATAATAATATATTTATTCAAAAATTATTAGGCATGAAAATAGGCATGACCCTTTAAGAGGAAAACAGTGATTAAAATTTCATCCTGTAGATACACCCACATTTCTTTAGTTATGTTTAAGTCCCATGCAATAGCTGGCAAGCCTGATTGTCATCAACCGGGCACAAATCCAGACTACAAGCTGTTACTGAGAAATTTGCCCGACTCGGGAATCGAACCCAGCACCCTATGCCCAGCGCCTTGCCATGCCTTATGACCAACTCACAACGTTTTATTTATTTATTCACAAGGCAACTACAACAGGCAATAATCACATTAGGGTATATCACTAGGTTCAAAATTATAGGTTTCGACCTGACTATCACCCAAAGCGTAGTCGCACAACATGACAAGCAACAACAATTATAATGATAACAAATACAGTAACTAATAAAAATAATGCTTAATAGGCAACATTTACGGATACAAGGTATATGCGGTTTTCTTATAATAGAAAAGCTATGTTTTATACCCTTTTTTCCTTTATGAACAATATGTTTGTGGTGTCTAATAGGAGCTAAAACTGTAGCTAAAGGCTTTAAACGTTGTACCAGAGAATTGTTTCCAGGCGTAATGTTTTTAATTGTAAGGCTGACAAAGACTAAAGTCAGTTTTCATAATCAGCCTATAATGTTCCCACCGCTGAAACACAGGCATCCTCTCGATGAGAGGAAGTGGACCATAATTTCTTCGTTTTTTTGAAGTGAAAACTTCTTTAGCGGCGTTGAACACTTTTTGTACTGGGGAAAAAATGTTAAACTCGCGTCAGGACACGTGACCGTCAGGAGAGATTTCCCCCCCCCCCCCACCCCTCTTTCTACGGCGGCGCCAACCGAAGTGAACCAAGTGAGACACGATAATGGATGGGTGGATGGATAGATGGATGGACGGACGGACGGACGGACGGTGACGGTGACGGTGACGGTGACGGTGACGGTGACGGTGACGGTGACGGTGACGGTGACGGTGACGGTGACGGTGACGGTGTCGGTGACGGTGACGGTGACGGTGTCGGTACGGTGACGGTGACGGTGACGGTGACGGTGTCGGTGACGGTGACGGTGACGGTGACGGTGACGGTGACGGTGACGGTGACGGTGACGGTGACGGTGACGGTGACGATGACGGTGACGGTGACGGTGACGGTGACGGTGACGGTGACGGTGACGGTGACGGTGTCGGTGACGGTGACGGTGACGGTGTCGGTACGGTGACGGTGACGGTGATGGTGACGGTGACGGTGACGGTGACGGTGTCGGTGACGGTGACGGTGACGGTGTCGGTGACGGTGTCGGTGACGGTGACGGTGACGGCGACGGTGACGGTGTCGGTGACGGTGTGACGGTGATGACGGTGACGGAGACGGTGACTGTGTCGGTGACGGTGACGGTGACGGTGTCGGTGACGGTGTCGGTGACGGTGACGGCGACGGTGACGGTGACGGTGTGACGGTGATGACGGTGACGGTGACGGTGACGGTGACGGTGACGGTGACGGGTGACGGTGACGGTGACGGTGACGGTAACGGTGACGGTGATGGTGGACGTGGATGTGGATGGATGGATGGACAGCTGATGGCTCGACCGTCTGTGTAGCTACACTGCTGTGTATTCGTAAAATTCGTGAATATAAAGTGTTTCAAATATGGAAATTGAACAAAGTGCATCGATTTATAAAAAAAGTGACGCAGAAATAGTGGAAAAAAATTAGTTATATTAATTCAATTCATAATTGATTTATTTCAACGTTAATATTCATGTTTTCACTTCTGCCGGCACTCCCGGAGTGCAACCCGTCTTTTTTTTAGTTCTAGGACATACCGGTTTCCTTACGGTGTTTTCCTTCACCGTTTTGAGAGCAGTGGTATTGAAATAATTTACACAAAGTAAAGCGCCTGTCAGGGTTCTGAACCTACGACGTACAGCTTGTAAATCGCGGCCGTTACCATTGGGCCACCAATGTTCTACCGAAGCCTACAGTCAGTTTACGATAATACTTCTCAAATGAATACACTAAATCTTGTATGATATTTCTTCTCCCATCAATTATAATATCATTCCGCCATCTGCTTATAACTTTAGCGTAATAACTGGAATCTATCTCAATTGTTGAACAATGTTTAGGTTTGAACACAGTTGATCGGGCCGGAATAATCCTTTCGACCGTGATGTAGTTCTATCTAATTGAAATATAAAGTATCTTTCGACAATCTTGAGGGTGTAATGTTACTGTACTGAGCTCTAGAATTCGGACAAAAGTAGTGGAAAATCTTGCAGACAATTGTTTTTCCACTACTGTTTTTTTTTTTTTGATGGGAAATCATCAAATGACTCCTCCCACTCTGGGTGGAGCGGAAGGGAGTGTCAGACTATTACTGACTAAAACCCATCCGTGTTCCATCCTTAGCCCTTTGTGTTCCGGGGTAGCGGTAACCCTTTCGGACAATCCCGCTACACCGGAAAGCGCTGCCTGGGTTCGAACCCACGACCTACAACTCGTAAGTCGGGGCTGCTACGACAAAGCCACCACTGCTTAACCTCTCACACGTTTGCCCGCTTACCTGTCGAAACACCCGACGCGTCGGAGTAGTTGAATGGGCGCAGTAAAGTAATTGTTTTAACAATGACAATAGAACAATGACACTGTTGTGTACACTTGGTGTACCGTTGACGTTTCGAGCACTTTCTCTTTTGTACACTTGACGCTTGAGGGGTTAAAAGCCTATAAGAAGCCAATATTAAAACCTAGGTATTCCTCGATTTCAGGATAGCAAAATTAAACTAAGAAGTCACCGACCTAATTGCTTAATGTTTCACTGTTAACTTGGCACTGTTTCAAGTTAACGCTACAACGCTAACCAGTACAATTAACTGGAAAGCTTACTGAATACGGACAGTTTTCGCAAATCTTGGATTGGGTTGGATACTTCTGAGTTTTGTGTTTATTTTTCGTTCTTTTAGTTCGTGGAACTAAATTCTTTATCGCGGCTTGCGGTAGGAGTAAACTGGTAGAAATAGACACGTAACAAAAAAGCGTTATGCCCACTCTTTGTGATTTTCTCTCTCTATTATTAAAATAGAAAGAGAGACAGAGAGATAGATAGTTTTCATGGTTGTCTAGCGTGCTGAAGCCAATAGTGAGGTCAAAATAAAAATCCAAGATGGCGGCTGCGAAAATTTTCATTTTTTTTTATTTCTAAATGTCCCATTCTTAACCCAAATCACGCCTAATGGAAAGCGATAGATGAGGTCTATGATGGAACGAATGTGCCCAGAAGATGCCTGTTCACTCTTGAATTATCTTATCACGTAGGTATGTCGTTTTCATGGTTTTCAAGGCTGCTGAAGCCGGTAGCGAGATCAAAATGGCGACGACTTTATAAGATCTTCTAAAACGTATACTAGATGGCTTTGTATTAAAAACGCGTATTAATTTCACATTTTTCCTTTCTCTGCCTCTATCTATTATAATGCAACTACGTGTGCGTGCGAATATTGCGGAACTTCGTTCCTTACTTTGTGTCTCTTGTCAAAGGAGACTCTAAATTACATATTCAAGTTGCATTATTTCATAATCATGATCCTCTTGTCAAAGTAGAGTTGTGTCTATCAAGAGACTGATGGTTTTTAGAGACCGGCTGTTTGAATATAGTATTTTTATGTGTGTAGCCTTTTTGACTGAACAGACATTTCTAACAGAACAGACAGCTGTGCTGCTGGAGGGTTTGTTCCGCCACTTCTTCTCCCCAGCGAAAGCACTAGGAAGTGGCGAAGGGCGGGCGTTTTGGAGGATTGTCTTTTATAAATTTGACATTCAAAAAGTGCTGATTCTCAGCCTAGTTTGAATAAATGACTTTTGTTTCTGATTTTGAGCCCCACAGAAAAAATTGACGAGCTATTTTCTGATAAGTTTTAGATGATTTTTTTAAGACATTTTGGGTCGAGAGATCAAGAAAATCTTAAGAAAAACCCCACACGTATTTATTTTAAACATCGAGAAAAATTGTCACCAATCCTTTACAAGCCGAGATCTTATAAACAAACTTTTAAGATAAGTTTTCAAAGTCTCTTAGAAGTCCTAAGAATGGTCTGTCTACTGAAAACTAAGCTAATGGTTGTTATAAATTCTTTGAATGACCCGAAGAGTACATCTATTTGTTAAAACCGATTGGGTGTCACTTTGAATGAATTAGTTTTATTATGAACTGACAACCCTCTGACAGATTTAATAAAGGGTCTTCAAATGTCTCGGTTTTGAAATTGAAAATGTTATTAATTGTTTAATATCGGCGGTGGTGGATTTTTAACGCGGGGTAGAATAAGAATATTCTAAAAAGACAAAACGGACAAACTTTTCTTAGAATGGTGCCTAATATGTTCACTAAGAGTACTTCTGTTTTTTCTAGAGATAGTCCGAGAATGTACAACGCTACGCCGCCCTACGTCGAGCTACGCTAGGCTACAAAGAACTATGCTAAGCTACGCCGCGCTTCGCCGAGCTACGACGAGTTACGCCATCCTACGCTAGGCTATGGATAACATACACTGAGAAAACTAAGCAGTAAATAAAAATGAAAAACATTGATCTGAACTGCTTTAAACAGTTCCATATGAGCCTAACGTTCAAAACAGTATTTTTTACTGATCCGAAAACAGTTAAAGCTTGAGGCAAAATGTTACCGTCATGACAGTAAAGCTTTAACGTTTTAAGATGCTAAAAGATCACAAAATTAACTGTTTTATTCATTTGGTGATATCGTTCAAACAATTTAAATTTACTTACACTAAAGCAATGCTGGTTTTCCCTTTTTTTTTGTTTTTTTCAGTAAATAGTATGTTCAATCATTAAAAGTTACTGTTTTGTCTTTTAATATTTTACTAACATCTTTTTACTATATAAAGTCAGTAAGTCTTAATGAAATCGCTTAATGTGATTAAGTAAGAATTTTTTTTTTCAGTGTTTTTGGGAAGAGGCTAGGCATTTAGCAACATAACTTCCACTCCACACATGTAATGGATAAAATGTAGTTAAATACATCAAAAGTTTCCTCCTCTGGTTTATCTCCAAACATGCTCATAATTATAATAGAAAGTTAACACTGGCATGTACCAAAAAACTTTTACATATAATCAGGAGGTGTGGAGTTGTTCGTTTATACTCCGCACGCCCCCTGGAGTATCTCAACTGAAACTTATTGGGTGTATCTTATTTGATAACCTTCCCCTAAGGGATTTTACTGTATGAAAATATTAGATACAATTTGATTTACGTTTATTATACTCCATTAGGTTTTCTGGAAGTGTTTGCGATTTATTATTGGGTTGGAAAATATACATACATGACTGTGTCATTCTTGTGAATGAGTACTGAAATGGTGTGATTTATTTAAGTAAATAGGTATGACATATTGAGTAATATTACTTTGTGGTAAAGAATAAGTCAAACTTTTCTCCCTGGAATATTTCAAATGTGAATGTTGACACTAGTAAGCTCTACATCTCTGCATACATAAGAAACGAGTTTCCATTCGGTAAAAAATAAACTTTGTGAAAAGTGCTATTGAAAAAAATTACCTAAACTTGTGTAACCATTATATTACCCGACTAAAGCGAATCCAAAAGGAAGGGTTATGTTTGTAGCAGCATATGTATGTATTAACGTATGTTCCACCGAAGCGCCTAAACTACTCATCAGATTTTGGTAAAAGATGTCAATCCACTCGTTCTGGTCCGGGTGACATAAGCTACATTTTATACGAACAAAATCAATATGACGGATGGTACAGATCAAGCTACTACAATCTGTCAAATTTCTTTAAAATATTTTCAACTTTATAAATGAAACATAAGATTCAAAGTTGATTGAGAAAATTTGACAGTTTCGGGTAGCTTGATGTGCTGGCGTCTGTACATTAAAAAAAAAGTGGGGTCTCTGATTTTTGTTTTTCACTATCTGTATCTTTTTCCGGCTTATACCCTTTTAGTTGGAGCAGTGGTGGACAAATGGTAACGGCCGCGATTTACGAGTTGAAGGTCGTAGGTTCGAGCCCAGACAGGCACTTTACTTTGTGTAAATTATTTATTCACCACTGCTCTCAAAACGGTGAAGGAAAACATCGTGAGGAAACCAGCATGTCCTATAACCAAAAATTTAAAGACATGCGAGATCTACCAACCCGTACTGGGCCCTCGTGGTGAATTACGGCCCACTCCCTCTCACCGCGAGGAAGCCTGTTTCCCAGAAGTGGGAACATGCTAGGCTGATTATGATGGTGTGCAAATAAGGGTAACGAAGCCAAAAGTTACTTGTTATTCTCATTTTAATGATCTTTTTTTTTTGTACTGGAACGTACCTGGGACCCTTCTGGTTACGGATATTATATTGAAAGTCAAAGTTCCAACTATTTAAAGGTTTTTTTACGAGACCAAGTTTACCGAGAGGAGGCCTGTTTCCCAGAAGTGGGAACATGCTAGGCTGATTATGATGGTGTGCAAATAAGGGTAACGAAGCCAAAAGTTACTTGTTATTCTCATTTTAATGATCTTTTTTTTTTGTACTGGAACGTACCTGGGACCCTTCTGGTTACGGATATTATATTGAAAGTCAAAGTTCCAACTATTTAAAGGTTTTTTTACGAGACCAAGTTTACCGAGAGGAGGCCTGTTTCCCAGTAGTGGGAACATGCTAGGCTGATTATGCTATGCTATGTTAAAGTTTGTGTTTTTGTCATAAGATAGGTTTTTAACGTTATTTTCCTCTACTGGACAGACGCCAGCACATCAAGCTACCCCAATATGTCAAATTTCTTTGATAGATTTTTAACTTTATTACTAAAGTATAAGGTTCAAAGTTGATTGGGAAAATGTGATAGTTTCGGGTAGGTTGATGTGCTGGCCTCTGTACATTGCTGCACATTTTAAAACATACTATAACCATTTCCGTTGTCCCCACAATTTCTGCAGAGTATATCAACATGCCATTTATGCGGCATCATTTATAGGATGTAAGAGGATTACTATTTTAATTACCACGGCACTTGGTGGTCTTCTGCCAGTTCGCTTTGTTGTTAGTTAAACTGGCAACTAGTTGACGGGAATAATTAGGTACATTTAATTTAGGAAATGACTTTAGGGAAATTATTGCGGTTTTTAAAAAGGTTGCATCGCGGTTCAATCATATCACAGATATACGAGTATGTAAGAGAAATGGTGACTGGTTAAATTAGCCGTTCAGCCTTTTAACTAAACGGCACCATTCAACTAGCGGCCTAATTGATATTCCGCCAATTCGTCTAATATACTTAACATTTAATGAATTGGCTGGCTGATGCTTAAGCCGTTTATACAAAATTGTTTCTAACCTTAAATCATAAAAAGGGAAAACGAAACGTTAATATTGGCGATTGACAACCAAATCTGTACCAGCATGTCCAGTTGTCTGTGGTGTAAAGTGTCGTGCAAAATCGATGAAACGGAACGTAAAAAGAAAAGTATACCTAGATAACGCAAGTATCACGATCTGTATGAAAACTAAGCGTGCCATTTTCTGAATACCTACCATAGTAGGTATTACGTCATAACGTCAAAAGCACTATTTAGTGATGGGAAAATCAAATCGATTCAAAGACGCCGTTGCGTGCGGGCACCCGTCTAGCCCCCCCGGGGCCTAGCGCTAGCTCTCACGCTCACCCAGCCAGCAGTAGGTACTCAGGACTGAGCGCGAAAGTGGCGGCTTACGATTTTTGTACGTAAGCTGGGCACGCGAAGTAGTTGCTCTTGCGTTATCTAGGTGTGTCTATGTCGTGGCCAGATCATAGAAAGAATTCATCATTTAATGAAAGGTTCGGTCATTTCATGAAATAGTTGTGTATCATGAAATGGCCAGCTATGATTGACCATATCGTTTAAAAGTCAACGTTTAATGATATATCATTCGAGGTTTGGCCATATCATGAATTTAGGGTTCGCATAATGCTAAACGACGTCAGGGGCACCTAGAGGTTCGGTTTGGTTAGGTTCCTTTAAGCCCTGTAGACAGAAATAGGAGCCCTGCGCAGCGGGGCTTATGCGGGTGAAATCGCGGGGCGCAGCTAGTAAATAATATATTCTCAAAATCTCAATATCTAGTAAGCGAAACGCAAATCAATATAAGTACCTTGCATTCAGGTAATTTCCATAAATATTGCAAAATTCAATCACTTATACGTACCTACAGTTTAAATAAAAAACGGTTTCCAAAACAGTGAATAGTCGAATGCTGTATTTCAAGACGCTACGGTATGTCTTCTGGTAATTTTCCTAAGTCGAGTCATTACATTACGCAAAAGTTGCTTCTTTACGGAAATCCCGATGTCTAACATAAAATCACGCCTGTATTTCGCGAAAGGTGAAGCAGAGGTGTAACTATAGTACATCTACATTTCGCCAATAATGTTTATGTTAACCAGACAGAAATCCAGACTACGGGCTGCTAGGTACAAACGCCTGCACATCAAGATACCCGAAACTGTCAGATTTTCCCAATCAACTTTGAACCTTATGCTTTAGTGATAAAGTTGAAAATCTATTAAAGTTTGACAGATTGTAGTAGGTTGATGTGCTGGCGTCTGTACAAACGCCAGCACATCAAGATACCCGAAACTGTAAAATTTACCAATCAACTTTCAACCTTATATTTTAGCGATAAAGTTGAAAATCTATTGAAGAAATTTGACAGATTGTAGTAGCTTGGTGTGCTGGCGTCTGTACCTATTGAGAAATCTCAGATGAAAAAAACCGAATAAAACTTTGCGATGTTCATTTGAGTGTAAAAGCGAAAATACTACGAGTATTACCAACCTCCTAAATGGATTTATAAGAATTGAAAGAATTAATATAAAATGCAAAATTCTTTCGAAAACAAATATCCGGTAAGGTAAGTCCTCAACCGTAATGGAATGAGACAAATTTCCAAGATCTGCGGAAAGCAATACGAATATTAGAAAATCCCCATACGGAGATACTGTGGGGCTATGAGATGCTCGAATTTATTTCATGTTGCGTTGTTATTCCTGGCATTTTTAGGTTTATAGCGAGAAAAGGCTTGTGAAAAGAAACTGTTGCGTTGGCGAGAAATTCGCAATAACAATTTCTGTAATAAACAAAAGAATGCTGTTAGTTATGTGCGCATTCTTTTGTTTTTGCTATATTTTTTGCCTTCTTGATTGATCAGATCGATGCTTGTAGATTTTTTTTAATTGCTGAATGGGCCCGCTCTTGACCTCTATCACGCTTGATGGAAAGCGATGGATGAGGTCTAGGATGGAACGAGCGTGCCCAGAAGATGCCTAAGGCACTGGAACTCCCACGCATCGAGGAAACACAGCAGGCGGCTTGACGCCGGACTCCGGTGGGAGGGTGGTCGCAAACCAGGCGGGCGTTATCCCTACCACCGCAAGGGAAGAATTGGCCAGTCAAGTACCTAAGGTGTTGGGTGTGACTGTCCAGGATGCGCCGAGCGCTCGGTTCAGTTGAGTAACCGGTGGAACAAACTGTGCTACACGAGGAGGCTTCTTCATGCTTCTTGGTAAAAAAGTCAAAAGTTGGTATTTTATAAGCATCATTCTCAATTTCTTGTTTTTCTTATATATTAGTAGAATAGAAACACAGGTTTTTGAAGTGAAAACTTCTTTAGCGGCGTTGAACACTTTTTGTAATGGGTAAAAAATGTTAAACTCGCGTCAGGGCATCGCGTCAGGACACGTGACCGTCAGGAGAGATTCCCCCCCCCCCATCTCTTTCTACGGCGGCGCCAACCGAAGTGAACCAAGTGAGACACGACAAAGATGGCCGAAGAAAATGACATTAAAATTTGACGTATGTACAAATGTTTGAAAAGTCAGTTTCGTAAACAATAGTACTTCGAGGAGCCGCAGTTGTATTTAATTTATTTTGAACTTCTGTTTAACCAATTTAGTTTATTATTATATACCTACCTACAATACAAAATAGAAGCGACGAAAAATATAACGAAGCACATTATAGCAACAAGAAATACTGTGGGACATTGCTGCTTTTGTGTGAAAACAATGCTTCCGTGTCGACCACGGAAGTTTACACCCTGCAGGGAGATGCTCCAGTAGGGTGTGGCTGTGAAGCTATGTTGCAAAACATGCTCCACGTCCTATTCTGCCTTATTTGTCCTACCCAAAACATGCAGTCAAAGTGACCTCTGCGCTGCCACCGGATTCTGAAACATTTCTCCGACATTCGTTTCGCCGTTGAACGGTTCACCGATAGAACGATTCACTTTTCATTGTTTCACCGATAGAACGTTTCAATGACGAACGATTCGCCGACAGAACGATTCACTTTTCATTATTTCACCGATAGAACGTTTCAACGGCGAACGATTCGCCGACAGAATGATTCACTTTTGAAAATTTCATCGATAGAACCTTTCACCGGCCAACGATTCGCCGACACAACTGTTCGTCTGTCCCTGGGGTATAAAACGTAGGTATTCGACATGTAGACCTATTTCCGTTTATCCCCCAAACTGGAAAGGACCGGGGCCGCCTTTATGCGGCTCTTGTCCAACCTGAGGGGACCAAACGCTTCCTGCCGGAGGCTTTACGCGGGGGTCGTGCGGTCCATGGCACTATCCGGGGCCCCGGTGTGGGCGCGTTCTCTGCGGCGGCGAGCCGCCCACTATCTCAACGCGCCCCAAAAGGTGGTAGCCGTAAGGCTGATCCGGGTGTACCGCACGATATCGGGAGAGGCGGCAAGCCTCCTTGCCGGACTGCCGCCATGGGATCTGGAGGCGATAGTCCTCGCGCGCCTGTATGAGTGGCGCGCGGAGACACTACGCCGGGGGGAAACTCCGCTTCCGCGGCAAGTCGCGGCGGAGCGGACGGACCTCCGGCGCGATCTCATGGTGGCATGGAAGGAGCGACTTTCGCAACCCAGCGAAGGGCACGCCACGATAGTGGCGATAAGACCCATCTTTGAGGAGTGGCTAGAGAGGCGTCACGGCGTCCTCACCTATCGCCTGACGCAGGTCCTCACCGGACATGGATGTTTTGGGAGGTTCCTGCACATCATCAGGCGGGAGGAGACGCCCGGGTGTCACCATTGCGAGGATCGCCCAGAGGACACGGTGGAGCATACGGTGGAGGTCTGCCCCGCATGGGTGGAGCACCGCCGTGCCCTCGTAGAGGCGATCGGCAGCGGCGGCGACCTCTCGCGTTAGGCCCTGGTTCAAGCCATGGTCCGGGGTGAGAGGGAGTGGGAGGCAGTCACCTCCTTCTGCGAAGCAGTCATGCTAGCGAAGGAGGTGGCGGGACGGCTGTGGGAGAGAGCCTCACGTCCCAGCCGCCGCGGAAGACGCTCCGGGCGTCGGGAGCCGCGTGACGACTCCCGGCCACCGTAGGCGCGGGCCTGCGGACGGAGAGTAATGGGTAGCTCACCATCCGATCAGGATCAGGCCTGTGCCGGACGGTGCGTACGTGTTCCACGCGCGCCTCAAAGAGATGTCAGCAAAAAGGAAGGGGCCTGCCAGGGCCGAAGCCTGCCGGGGGTGCGGGATTGTCCGAAAGAGTTACCGCTACCCGGAATATAAAGGGCTAAGGAAGGAACACGGATGGGTTTTAGTCAGTAAGAGTCTGACACTCCCTTCCGCTCCACCCAGAGCGGGAGGGGTCATTTGATGATTTCCCATCTATAAAAAAAAAATAAAAAAAGGGACAGACGAATAGTTGTGTCGGTGAATCGTTTGCCGGTGAAAGGTTCTATCGATGAAATTTTCAAAAGTGAATCATTCTGTCGGCGAATCGTTCGCCGTTGAAACGTTCTATCGGTGAAATAATGAAAAGTGAATCGTTCTGTCGGCGAATGGTTCGTCATTGAAACGTTCTATCGGTGAAACAATGAAAAGTGAATCGTTCTATCGGTGAACCGTTCAACGGCGAAACGAATGTCGGAGAAATGTTTCAGAATCCTGCCACCGACGACAACGTGGAAGTGGCAATATTTTGAGCCAACAAGATCTAAAGTAAAAGAGAAGAAATTTAGGGAGTAGTTCATTAATAAAAAGCTTGTATACAAATATCAGTTTATTTTTATAATACTTGTACGCACCGGGACTTACAGCTTAGTACGGCTGTTATTCCAAATGCATACAGTGTGGCTAAGTTTGTAACAATTGAGCCTGGTATCTATGGTTACCTCACCCTACTGATTATAAACCTACAGCAACTACTTAACTCCCTAGTTATCCTAACACCCTAACCTATCATACAAGCCTACGGGAGATCTACGGGAACAGAAATAGTTTTGTCATTGCCGGTCCCACAGACTCATAGAACTGGTGATGGCTAAAGGTGTCTTGGCCATAGTGAGAGGAATTATGGAAGATGAATCAAACTCTACTCCAGCTTGATGACTAATTTATTCATTTACTAATTACTAATTTATGTGGAACGAATGTATGTCGCTCTTGATGCTGACGCTGGCGTATGTAACTCTTGCCTGTTCACGGCTGAACAATACTCTAAACTCTAATTTGGCTTCTAAAACTTGTGCAAGCAGAACAACATTTTTAAAATGTTTGCTTTTCATTTGCCATCTGTGCCATCTCTTCTGTAGGCCGTTTCATTTTCTGCTATTCGTAGTGAAGCACCATCCTTACTAGTCCTATTGACCTGAAATACAAAACTAATGTTATAAATTCTTTCTCTTCATTATCTTATTTATACTGATTTAATTAATCAGTAGCGGCATCAAAATAACAGTCATTATTATTCTTATGGCGGGTTTTTTTTTTGTTACAATGAGTTTTGTACAGGCAAACGAAGTTCTTCGTAAAATTGTAAATTGGATAGGCACCTAATTCGTAAATCATGCCAGGCTGCCCCTGTTTAGCGTTAGTGCTTGTGTCAGTGTTTTTATTTTCTATTATGGAGACCTCTCCCTGACCAATTCTTCCAAAAAATCTAAGGATTAGAAGCAAAAGCAAGCATAAGTATAAGAAATTGAGAATGTTTACAAAACATAACTTACTTTGAACACATTTTAGCTGTAACAGTAGGTACACACCTTATCCTCCTCCAACCAATATTCAATTCTTTGCCCTTTATTGCAACTAGTCTCCGGTCTTAATTTCATTTATTTTAAATACAAAAAAAATATTCAAAAGTTTTTTAGTTTGACACATACAATATCAAATTCATTCATTGACATATTCATATTGTTTCCATGACGACCATGACGTTGTCGCGTCAAAACTGTTGAAACTGTAGACAATAAATTAGTTTTTCATACGTAATAATGTCTATGGACACAAATATTCGGTTCGTAGACAGATAGATATTCTCGTATGCCGATTTAATGTGTTGGCCAATTTGTTGGATGACTTCATTATAATGGCAACATTTAGAAGTTGTAGGACATTCTAGTTATAGAACGTTTATGAAGCGTTTATGAATACAAAATTTTATCGAATGTTTTAAAGGCCTATTGAGCATTTTAACTAAGGAATGAAAACCTTCAATAGGTTTTTTTTACGAATAAGACCGAAAGTGTTTAAAATATGGAAATTGAACAAAGTGCATCTATTAATGAAAAAAGTGACGCAGAAATATTGAAAAAAAAATGAGTAATATTAATTAAATTAATAATTGATTTATTTTAACGTTAATATTCAAGTTTTCACTTCTGCCGGCACTCCCGGAGTGCAACCCGTCTTTTTAATACTGTATTACAATCAATTTAACTCTTAACTTATTATTTTACGTGATACGTTATGTTATAACTAAGAATAATGGCGCCGATTCTGTTGTTCACAAGCTAAACTAAATTTAAGATCAGTGCATCTTT
Source organism: Amphipoea lucens (assembly GCA_947508005.1). Lineage (NCBI taxonomy): Eukaryota > Metazoa > Arthropoda > Insecta > Lepidoptera > Noctuidae > Amphipoea > Amphipoea lucens. Next base: position 5,616,139 of record OX382369.1, on the reverse strand, counting down.
TTTTTCTATTTCATTAAGAAAAGGACAGAAGATAAATTTTAGTTTAGTCCTGTCAAATTAATCAGCACCTGACGTAAATTGACGTAATTGTAGTAGGCAAGTTTTTAATCACGTTTAAACTTGTATGGAATAGTGTCAAGGTTTAACAATTTCCGGCGCGGTCCTTTATTAGGAAAAGACAGTAGAATTTTTTATACAAAAGACGACCCACTGACCAAAATCACAATACTGTCATAACCGTACTAACAATGTCACGGAAAAATAAATGGCTACAATGGCAATGGCTGTATATAGCGTTGTGGATGAAATCTGTTTACATGTGAGTATAGCACACATTGAGAGCACGTACACCACATTGTACCTAAACATTTTAAAAGAGTAACGGTGGAGTTTCTTGCCCGTTCTTCTCCATACGAAAACTACCTTTTGGAATGGGCGACTAGAATCAATTCTATTTTAAGATAATTTTTGACGTTCAAAAGTGCCTTTTATGTGCCTATTTGAAATAAATGCTTTGACTTTGACTTTGACTTTGACACCACTTGTTTTTTTACATTAAATCAACGTGAACGCAGCCTTATTGCTTTAAGTATAATGTCTATACAATAAGCAAATAATTTACACTACGGCAGCCGTGTTTGACGTAAAGAAAGTACCAAATTATACGGCTGTCGCCGTACTCTCATTCCATGAACTTTTAAATTATGGATACACATCATCATCATCCACAGCCGGACTTAATCCACTGCTGGGCATAGACCTCCCTTTTCTTGTGCCAATCACTACGCTCCCGCGCCAGTCTCATCCAGATTTTGCCCGCGATGGCAACAATGTCGTCTGCCCACATGTGAAAACACCACTGCCAAATTCATCACACTGCAAGAATAAATTTCCTTCTTAACGTTCGTCTTCAAAATGCTTAATATTTTGTTTACGTAACTTCAATAATTCGATTCCCGCCAACTTCAAAGCCGTAAGCTCAAGATATTATTTCTGGATTCCTTCGGAAACATACTTAACAGATTTGAAAACTTTATCTGTATTTGCTGTAAGACATTGAATTATTCGAGCATTTTTAAATGGTATTAGTAACTTACCCACCTATAGGTATTTTGTTTCTTAATGCCTCCGAACAACTTGGTAATCTACTTCCTTTGGCTAAACGGAGTTTGCTTTGATATTACCACTGTTCTTAAAGGCTTGAACTTCAAACAAGCGTAAATTACTTTCCTTTTGTTATTCGTTTGACTCATTTTGCGTCGAGTTTGGCGTAAACCGCAATAAAACTAAATACTTTCTTTGAGCGGTGTAAATTAGGCTGAGTTAGAGTCGCGTAGCCAAAACCAGATTTTATTTTGATCTTTTTTTTTTTTTTTATTGCTAAATGGGCGCACTCTTGACCCCGATCACGCCTGATGGAAAGCAATAGATGAGGTCTATGATGGATCGAGCGTGCCCAGAAGATGCCTGTTCACTCTTGATTTGAAGGCAGACGGGTTAAATGTGGGAGGGAACACAGATGCCGGCAGAGAGTTCCACACTTTGGCTGTGCGCATAATAAAAGTGGAGGAGAAGCGCCGAGTACGACTCATCGGGATATCAACCAAGTGCGGATGGTACGCTGCAGTACGTCTGGTTGTCCGGTGGTAAAAGGGCGATGGTGGGATCAGGTCGTGGAGCTCCTGCGCACACTCTCCGTAGTACAGTCTATAGAAGACCGTCAGGCAAGCGACATTACGCCGATGAGCCAGGCTGGGAAGCGTAGCTACCAACGTCTCGTCGCCTATAAGCTTTCTAGCTCTGCGTTCCACCGAGTCAAGTGCAGCAAGCTGGTATTTTGCTGAGCCATCCCACAAGTGGCTGCAATACTCCATACAGGAACGGACCTGAGCTTTGTACAAACTTAAAAGCTGTCCTGGTGTGAAGTATCGCCTCACCTTATTTAGGATGCCCAGCTTCTTGGCTGCGGTCTGAGCTTTTGACTCGATGGTTGAGCCGAAGTTGAGATCTGATGTCAACTCCATGCCCAAAAGCTGAAGGCGGTTGGTAACCGGTACAGATGCACCTCGGAAAGCAGGGCATAACTGGAACTGGCTCCTTTTCGCAGTGAAAAGACACGCCTGTGTTTTTAAGGAGTTAAATTTGACCAGATTGTCGTCACCCCACTGGGAAACGAGATTTAAGGACAAATTCATTCGTTCCACCATGGCCTCTCTAAGAGTAGCCGTTTCCTCTCTGCTGGCTTTTGCACTGGACAGGTATCTTTCTGCGACTGTGCTGTCATCTGCGTACCCGATTGCACCAAGCTGAAGCAGGTCGTTGATGTGCAGCAGAAATAAAGTTGCAGAAAGAACAGACCCCTGAGGAACACCGGCATCAATGCCCATATGTTTCGATGAGCAGCCATCAATGACCACTCTGATCGATCGATCACTCAGGAAGTCTGAAATCCAGTTGCAAAAGTAAGCGGAGAGGCCAAAAGCGGGAAGCTTGCCCAGCAGACTGGCGTGCCAGACCCTGTCAAAGGCCTTTGAGATATCAAGCGACACAGCAAGGGCTTCGCCGTGTCTCTCAATGGCCTCGCCCAAGCAATGCGTAACATACACAAGAAGATCCCCAGTTGAACGACCATGACGGAAGCCATACTGGTGGTCACTGAGGAGCTCATTGTCTTCGAGGTATGCCAGCAGCTTTTTGTTAAGTACCCTTTCCATCACTTTGCACAGTATGGAGGTTATGGCGATTGGTCTATAATTGACAGGATCGGCACGGTTACCCTTTTTGGGCACCGGCTGCACATTAGCAAGCTTCCAGGACTCCGGCACCACTCCGGTTTTTAGAGAGAGGCGAAACAAACGCGTCAAGACAGGAGACAACTCTGGAGCACTCTGGAGAACTAACTTCTGCCCGCGACTTCGCCCGCGTGGCAGTCAACTATACTATAAAACATACCCTATGGCACTCGACAATAGAGTAGCTTTCTGCGTGTGAAAGAATTTTGGAAATCCGATCAACTTGATCTCTTTAAAACTTATCTCTTTGTCGGCGCAACATGTCTTTTTCTTCCATACTTCTCTATTAGTCGTCATCTCGGTAGTTTCTAACCATATCATCTTTCACAAGGTCCATCCATCGTTTCTTTGGTCTTCCCCTACTCTTACCTACTTTACCTCTTTAAAATATAAGTGTAGAAATGCCACCGAACTTTCTAGTAAGTACCTTCAAGAGATCTTTGAAAGAGACCTTATTAACTGCCTGGCCACTTTAGGAAACGCCGCTATTTCATGATTTGACCATCTAACATCCAGCGTTCGGCGATTTGCCCAGCGATACCTGGGCATATCGACCCAGATACGCGTAAAAACATAACCCTGTCTGTATTGTGTATTTACTGCCGCGCAGTCGCGTAATAATTCCTATTTGACCTCTACTCGAATAATTCCTATTTTAGGGTCCTAAAAAACTATTTAGCCAAGAAATTGCGACCAACTTGGATGTAGCGCTCACCGGCCGTTGCCGCGGCACCCCTTGCTTTGCTCCCTCGCACGGCTCGCGCGTGGGTGGTCATAGTTCTAACCTAACCTATTTGGTTGGGGTGCCATTAGCGGCGTGAAATGCAACTACTTTGCGATATGCCCAGTTGTCAGCTGGCAATATCGATAAATAGGTTGCTTTTATGGATCCGCCTATCTTTCGACTAGGCGCATCGTGATTTAACCAGCCAAATCATGAAATGGCGACGTATCGTGAAAAGACCAGGCAGATCACGATATGGCCATTTCTAAGATCGGACCACTACACGGGCATCTCACTTAAAGATTGAAAAGTTAATTATTCTAGATTACGCTGTTCTGATCTCGACATTGGCCTTAAAAAAAATCAAATACCTAAAAAAAAGATTTCGAAGTACGTCGTCCCAGAAATGATCTTTTTAACGAACTTCGTTAATTTTTTTATAGCGGTACCTTCATTTAACTCACTTCGAAAGGCCTAATAAGGCTGGATTACGCTGATCTAGTCCCGACCTACGCAATAACTGGCCCAAAAAATCGGACACCTAAAAAAAAAAATTTCAAAGTCGCTCGTCCCAGAAACAATCTATTTTAACGAACTTCGTTATAATAATCCTTATAGACACGGCTGGCGAGGGCCTTTCCGCCATTATTATTATATTCTCGCAATCAGTACCCCTTCATTACGTATTCTCGTCGGCCTAAGGTCCCGTACTTGTATCTTAAGGTGTACAATAAAAATAGATGAACCCTTTATACGGGCCCCTGTAATTTGTTTTAAGCAAAGTGCTTTCGTCGCACATTGCTACGAGTTTTTGGACATAGAATTGCTGGAAACGAGTGTTGTCGTGAAGGCTTATTATTATGACGTATTGAAAATTTTATCTACACCCATGCTATAAGTCCTCTATAAAAGTTTCTGAAACAGTTAGCTTATTGCCAACATTAAAACAACCAGTGTCATAGTAACCATAATATCATCCAAACGAGTGTTGTTATGTTGTATAAATTTCATTATGCAACTCGTTTTCAAAAAAAGAACATTGTCATGCACGCGCGTTTCACTACCGCAGCGCAGTAATTTTAAAAAAGAACTTATAGGTTATTGGAATTCACGTCGTATCCCGCCGGCCGCCATTTTTGTTCCATAATATTAGTATTGCACGAAACTGTTTTAGAACCTTTTATAGAGGATTCATATCATGAGTGAAGATAAAGTCTTGTAGGCAACTGTACATAATTAGGTATTAAAACAGTTGCATAAATAACTATTGGAGGGGAGTTTACCATGAAATAATACTTTAGCAAATCATAAGATGTCAAAATGGGAAAAAAATAATTTTGTGAGTTGATCTTGTTATATCCCCGTAGAAGATGGCGACACGAGCTGGCCAAACAAACGACCAATGGTTTACTTTAGCTCTGGATTGCAAGCACTTGAAGTCACGGAGAGAGGCCCTTGTCCGGCAGTGGGATGACACAGGCTAACAGTAATCGTATTCAATCCTGCTATTACAATAGCTATACAGGGTGAAATTAAATTCATGGGCATCCTTTTAAGGGGTCATTGTACTTATCATTATGAACAACTTTTACTATGGAAACAAACCTGAAAACGCGAAAAAAAAAATCAGCTCTTCCCCATTTTAACGAGTTATGTGAACATAAATGCAAGGAACAGCTGATTTTTTTTTTCGCGATTTTAGTTTTAGTCTCATAGTAAAAGTTGTTCATATTGATGAGTACAATGACCCCTTAAAAGGATGCCCATGAATTCAATTTCACCCTGTATAAGACGTAGATAAGTATTTATGATACTTTGTTGCTGGTTGATTGACTAGCTTATGGTGTAAACGCAACTGCTGCACGGTTCCATTTCCAGGTCGAGCAAAGTGTTATTGAGTGAAAAACAAAATACCACTACGATTTTTTCAGTAGCAGCCTCCGAGGACTCTAGAGTTGTGCCCGATGTATGGTTTTTATTTTGCAGCATAGCAGGCAAAATGTGGGTGTAAAGTCAGGTATAGCAATTAGCTGACCCACCTTTGCATAAATGGTTGAGATTTTTTAGAATACGAATCTGTAGAATTTTGTAATTTTTTTATATTTTATTTATCAAATAAATTATTAAAAATTTTATAATTCTTTTATATTTTATTCATGAAATAAATAATTAATAGTTTTATCATTCTTTTATATTTTATTTATCAAATAAATCCATACTAATATTATAAATTTGAAAGTAACTCTGTCTGTCTGTCTGTATGTTACCTTTTCAGGCCTAAACCGCTAAACCAATTTAGATGACATTTGGTACAGAGATAGTTTGAATCCCGAGAAAGGACATAGGATAGTTTTTATCCGGATATTCTTACGGGATCGAAACTTACGCGGGTGAAACCGCGGGTCACTGCTAGTAAAATATAAAATATTATAAAGTTCTATCGATTCGTATTCTAAAAAATCTCAACCATTTATGCAAAGGTGGGTCAGCTAATTGCTATAACTGATTGTTCTACACCTCTGCCTTCTCTTCGGAGGATGCAGATATTCTGGTATGTCTCTTCTAGTGTCTATATCTCCAAACTTGGCTCTACTACGTAAGTACCAGGGCACGTGGTTAGCGTTACGCGGTACCAAACTTTTGGTGTTCAGCCACGGTACATTTTAGCTTAATTACATTTTCACAATGTACACTTACTTACCTACCTAGTAATTGTACAGTGGGTAAAAGGGGTATTTATTACAAACTAGCAGCGCTCCGCGGTTTCGCCCGCGTAAGTTTCGATCTCGTGGGTATATGGGGATAAAAACTATCCTATGTCCTTTCCCGGGACTCAAAGTATCTCTACCAAATTTCATCTAAATACGTTCAGTGGTTTAGGCCTGAAAAGGTAACATACAGACAGACAAACAGAATTACATTCATAATATTAGTATGGATTACTTTGTCTAGTTTGGATTTGTTGAAAAAAAGTTTAAATTAAGTTCAGTTAAATTCCACTGTTGTTCTGTATTGTCTTTTCACTTTTTGAATACATACATAATCAGCCTATAATGTTCCCACTGCTGGGACACAGGCCTCCTCTTAGTGAGAGGGAGTGGGCCATAATCCACCACGCGGGCCCAGTGCGGATTGGCAGATGTCACATGTCTTCAAATTTTTGGTTCTAGGACATGCCGGTTTCCTCACGATGTTTTCCTACACCGTTTTGAGAGCACTTTTTGAATACCTACTCAAAAACTTGTTGCCAGAAGAATATTTAGTGTATTTTACAGTTGACTGTTTTTCGTTTACAAATCTTTAGTACATGACATTAAAAAAAAATACAACTGCAAATTACAAATGAAAATTGATTTTGAACTTGGTTGGCAGGAGAATAATTAGTGTATTTTATAATTTACTGTTTTTCATCCACCAAACTTTAGAACATTACATTGAAAAAAAAAAAACGTGTACAACTTCAAATTACAAATGTACAAATACAAATTTCATACGTGCGTTCCACGTTCTAATTCCAGACTTGGCTTTTCTGAACACTTTCAGTACCTAATGATCTAATGATATCGATAAGGTTGCCTGCTCCAAATTGAGCATAATTTCATCGCTTAACTTAACAACTAAGCAATAGAAACAGCTAAGAAACAGACTAAATAAGCAACTAAGCACAGAAGTGACTAGATTTAACCCTATAAATGCTAATTGCCAACAATAAACTACACGGCCACATCATCCATAACTAAATTACGTCCAAACCAGAGGTAGTAAATCATTGGCACGTTTCAAATTAATTCACTACTGTACCTGAGACTAATCCGTGACGCAATCAGAGTGCTTTTGTGCCCGAAATCGAGTAGAAATATAGCTTATTGCTTATTGTATATATGGGTATATCGGGATAAAAAGTATCTTCTGTGTTAATCCTGGTTATAAACTATGTGTGTGCCAAATTTTATCAAAATCCATTCAGCAGTTTTTGCGTGAAAGAGTAACAAACATCCATCCTCACAAACTTTCGCCTTTATAATATTAGTGTGATTAACAAAATAGGGCCTTAAACTAGAGGTAGGTAAGAAATAATTGGATTCTACCTGAACTAGGAACATTACAAAAAATCAGTTTTAAAAAAAATATTATTATTAATTAAATTTAATAATAAATTATGTTACATTTTTAATAAGGTCGCGTTTACTTTTTAAGAAATTGTTAAGAGTAACGAAAACAATGTTGATCACTGAGGATCTCCCCCGGTGGGTTACCGCGTTGTCGAAGCGGGGGGGCTCAGTAGCCGTGGCTTGGTCACCCACGGTGGAGCGAAGAAGAACCCGAGGAGGGGTCGCTCGTCAGCGCTTTTGCCGGTAAGCCGACGACATAGCGGCCAACAAGTAGGTTTGGTGGCCGCGGCGGGAGAGGAGTGCGCCGCTCTCCCTACGTTCCGCGGCCTTGACGGGGTTGCCACCGTCTGATGGCGGACGCTGTGGGGCCGCAGGGGAGGAGGACTGTTGGTATGATGTTGGCCGCTCTCCCTATCCTCTGCGGCCGAAAATTGGCAGGCGGTGGGGCCAATCACCTGACCCTTCCAAGGGGGACCGAGGGTGCCCAGACACGGGGTCGTCTGGCGCCCACTTGCTGGTTTGGTCCCTGGGGTGGTCACGGCGTGCTATGTGTACTGGTGGACCGGTGATGGAGAATACTCCCCACAGCCGCGGTGGGATCACGGATGAGGCTTACCCCGCCGCCACCGCGCGCTTTCCAAACACACACACACACACACCCCCACAGACACACACACACACACGCGCGCGCGCACTTTTACTACGGGACCAAATATGAAAACGCAAAAAAAAAAATCTGCTGTTCCCTATATTTATGTTCGCATACCCGTAACTCGTCAAAATGTTGGAAACAGCTGATTCTTTTTTCGTGATTTCTTGTTTGGTCCCATAGTACCTAATAGTTGCTCATAATGATAAGTACAATGACCCCTTAAGAGGTTATCCATTAATTACGGGACAGCCTGTATATACAAATAGTAAAATATTTATCCTAGTTTCCCGGCTTCTGATTTAGTAAAGTTTTCCTAATTATTTAGGAACATCCCTGTCCCAATTAAGTACTGACGGATTGCTTAATAATTTAGTAGTTTATCGGGTTTTCATATAAACACTACGTATATTGTAGTAGTCTGTCAATTAGGTGCTAATTAGCATGACACAATATGTTCCAACCAGAAATGTTAAGAGGTCGTTTTAGAAATGTTTTCCTTACGTTGAAAATAGCTTTTAAAACAAAAATTGAACAAACATATATCTCAAACAAATTATGATAAGCGCAGTATGATGGAATTAGAAAAAAAAGGGATGCGAAAACTGTTATTCATAATTGTCTTTTTTAGGTAGATACTAAATTGAAACAACAAAAATAGTTAACATAAATTTAATTCTAAAATATTGAACAAATACTTTTGGTTACTATATTTTAGTTTTCTAAAGAAATTTATTTGAGTTAGGATAAAGTTTTATTATTTTTATTAATTAATTAGGTATTAGTTGTTATTAACGTACATATTATTTAATATCTAACAAAACAATAGGTACCTAATTAAATAGGGATAATACTTTTTTACTAAAGTCAGTTTTCGTTAATTTCACCTAATTATACCTACCTACTTAAAATGTACAGTTTTTTATTAACACACACTACCGGGCCAAAAATATTGAAGGTCAAACCCAAACTAGCTCCCAGCACATCTGCCTGGCGTAGGGGATAATGGTTTTTTCAAGAAAACTTCATCAGCAATAAAACAATGTATGATTTGTCTTCCTGTTGAAAACAACGTGAACTTAACACGGTATTCTCCGTAAAAAAACGAATTTCCAAAAAGCAGGTAAATTGTTTGTGAAAAATTTGAGGTGATTCTCATGGTACCCTGAAACCGAAAGTAATTAAGTCAATATAGCTAAGGTTAGGTATATTATACCCACATGTCACCAGATCATGTAAAGGGGGAATTTACAATCCCTATTTTTAAGGAATATAAATGGTCTTCTTCTTCTTAGCGTGTCGATAGCAATATAAATGTACTCGGCCCAAAATTCGGCTACTTGTTTGGCGCCTTCACTAGCGTCCATCAGTTCCTGTAACGTGCAGCTGACAGGACACGCAGGGCACGATATTAAGTGTCCCATCGTTTGTGGAACAGCACCACAATTACACTCCAAGGCGGAGTCGTCTATAAATCTCCACCTGAGCAGGTTTTCCTTGCTTCGGCCAACCTGGGTCCGGAGTCTGGTTAAAGACTTCCAGGTTACCCAAGGTAACTCATTGGTAAACCACAGTAACACTTTGAACACAGTGTCACGCTTAAGAGCCTATACTACCTCAAATAGCTTAGCGTGATCCTCTGTTATGTCGGAAATACTGCACCATTAATTTTGAAATAAATATGTGGTAAAGTTGAGGATTAATGCTAAGTCCTATGTTAGACGAAAACACGATTCCATAATATCTTCTCGATAGAAAAAAAAAATAATATTATCATTATTTTCACTGTAAAAAGCAAATACCTAAACATTTGGCGCTGCCTGCCGCCCAGCACCGCACTCTGTCTCGCTCTCACTCAGTCCGCGAGCAGTATCGTATGAGCGAGATAAAGAGTGAATTTTAGCTGAGGTAGTATGGGCTCTTAATAGAAGCACTTAATTTTTTTATTTGTTTTTTTTACTAGCTATTAATGTCTCACTGCTGGGCAAAGGCCTCCCTACTCTCCTTCCACCTCACTCTGTTCACACCTGCCAAGGACTAATCTTTGTTAAAGGAGAAAAGGAGAGCTTATAGAAGCACTAGGCCAGAATTATTTTTCATAGGTTTAGGCAGTTCTAAAACTATCTCTCTCTGTAGTCGGTCCCTCATATCTGAGGATCGTGGTCAACTTCGGAGTTGCGTCTGGAGCAGAACACATTCTGCTTACGCAAGCTAACAATATAAAAATTTTGGTATCATGTATCCAAACGCGTCTCACATATTGAGGGTAGAATTCATATTGGACCACAGTATTGAGCCAATCATACTCCGGCTTCCTTTCCAATCCTACCCCCATGCCGCAAAAAAGGTGCTACACCGCAACACCAGTGAGAAGCGTTTCCGCCGCAGTGACTTGACAGAGGTCGCCATGAGGATTCGCACTGTTCTCTTCAAGCAGCCAATCGCATAACACCGCTTTAACTCAACTGCTGTACCATCATTATAATATAAACTATTTAACGTGTTGGCCGACACAAAGTGACAAAAGTGGGACATTACAATCGATTTGCCGGGCGCGAGTGAGAGAAACCATCAGAGAACGCGCGTGCACCAACCTGACATCCAGTGCTCCCAAGTAAGTCATATTCTTCCCATACTTTCATTTTGCTCAATTTTCTGTGTCGTCCAATATTCGATCCAGCATAAAAATTATTTTCCCGCTAAATTACACAACGCTTGATGGTCCTTCGAGAAGCCGCTATCCCAACTTCACCACATTTTCTCCTATTTCGGCCACATAGTGCGCAGAGGCGATGAAAGTTTAGAAAAACTGATTGTGGTTGGAAACACCGAAGGCAAACGATCGCGCGGTCGTTCACCAACACGATGGACCGATCAGGTGAAGGAATCATCGTCCTCTAAATTCTACACGGTGGCAAGGGATGCGTTAGACAGAATCCGCTCCAGATGCAACTCTAAAACTATACACGGTCCCATTAAAATAGGTGGACAAATTTTAACACAGCGCTCAGTACGTCCAACCAAAGATATCCAACCAAAAAAACACTGATTGAAGTGATTTTATTTTGACCTAAAATAATAAATTGCCGGCACATAAGTGTATTTTCGTTATCTGATTATTTTAATTGTAAAGTATCTAAAGCGTTTTTTTTTTTATACATTTTTTTACCATCGGCCTTATTTTGGTGGTCTGAATGATTTCTAAAAGTTTGTCCATCTATTTTAATGGGGCCACTCTAACAAGATTATTTTTTAAAATACCGTATAGCGAAGATTTGGTAGCCTATTTACTTCCTATTATAATATTTAAAGAACAAATAACACACAACAATACTCAAGATAAATTATTTACCTTTTTCATGACACAATTACGAATATCTACAAATGGTTTGAGCGCCCCTGAAAAAAAACTTTTTAAGAAAAAAAAAACCGACTTCCAAAAAAACACTACAAAGTGAAAAATAACTTTATTTCGGAAGTCGGTGTCTTTGGATCTGTATTTTAGTTTTTTGCCACCGACTTCCGAAATAAAGTTATTTTTCACTTTGTAGTGTTTTTTTGGAAGTCGGTTTTTTTTTTCTTAAAAAGTTTTTATTTCACGCTTTTTAGTGGGTCTGCTTATAATTTATCTAAGTTACAATAGCCTAGTGATTATCGCCTTTTACAAACAAAATATTGCTTTTCCCGATGCAGGGAAGTTAATTGTTGAGGAGTTCTCCAGGTCCACCATCAGCTCCATATCACCATTCACATTGTGACGAGAATAAATTGCTTAGCAACCATATTAAAGTAATCGAATCGCAACCTGTGAAATACTTAGATATTATTGAGTACTTCCGATGGCCATCTGTGGTCTTCATCATCAGTTCCACTTCACCAAATAGTGCTTTCCGAGAGCAAATGCACGAGTTACTATAAAAAATACCCAAATCGCTATAGGTGTGCCTATAATATTTGAAGAGTTCCTTCGATTTCTCCAGGATCCCATCATCAAATCTTGACCTGATGCTTTTAGACTAGATGCTGATAATCCTGGCTGCAGCATCAGGCCAGACTTATGTCAACATTACATTGAACTTAAAATTTAGTCCTGTTTAAAATGAGCCCAAACACGACTACGGTGCTGTAATTTCAAGGTTGGTACTTTTTCTGATGCTCCAGCATCAGGTCTTTATGTACTTCGGTGTTCCTCATTAACAGTACGTTTATCCACACATCGAGCCCTTTTCAATGAGCCTAAACACGATATATCTGCTGTTAGTTGTCGAGGAGTTAGGTACTCTGCAGACTATCCTGACTGCAGCATCAGATCATGACTTGATGATCATGAGACCAAATGTGGCAAATGCCCTATCAAACATCAAAACAATTTACTAAAACAGTCCTTTCCTGTTCGAGTAACTTCTTCCTGTTAAGGAGTTGTACCTTCCATCATCAGCCCAGCTACCTGAGATGGTGACAACCATACGCAAATACACAAGATACTTCATAAAACATGCGAAAAACAATAAGTGAGCCTATAAAATTTGAGGGTTGCCCTCGATTTCTCCAAGATCCCATCATCAGATATTAAAATGGTGACAATGGGACCACACGGGAAGCACCAGCTTTCAAATAAAAAAAGAATCATGAAAATCGGTTCACCCAGTCGCAAGTTATGAGGTAACAAACATAAAAAAAAAAAAAAAAAAAAAAAAAAAAAAAAAAAAAAAAAAAAAAAATACAGTCGAATTGATAACCTCCTCCTTTTTTTGAAGTCGGTTAAAAAGGCGGTTTGAACACGGCTTCTCAATTTTGAAGTTCCCTAACACATTCTTATCATCGGTCTTCATATTGCGAATGACTGCATTCATCGGTAACCAAAAGGTTATGTTTCAAATTCACGCCTTTTCCTATGTAAGCGGAAACTACGGAAAGCCACGTGCTACTATCCTTCAATACTTCCTTAGCTTCGTTCATATTTATACATCCAGTCATATGCACCTGATCTTCTTGAAGGGACATCCTTCAAAAAGGTCAGGTTCTTTCGCGCAAATGTCTATTCTTGCAAGTGTATTTCGCGCAAGTGTCCTGCCTCACAAATGTCCAATTGCGCAAGTATATTTCGCACAGGTGTCCTTTCGCGCAAAATTCTATTCGCGGAAATGTCTTTTTGCGCAAGTGGGTTCGCACAAGGTGTCTTTAGCGGAAATGTCTTTCGCGTAAGTGTGCTGCTACCGACCTCTACGCAGGCAAAGATATGGGTAAAAGCTAGTAGTAATACAAAATAATAATATGGTAATAATAATATACAAACTTCAGTAAACCGCACAGGTTTATTAAGCGTGACGTTGAGATGTGCTATGTATGCACTTTTTTCACAAACCAGTGCTATACTTATGTTTGCTAAATAGTTTTCTGGGTGTGAACATGGGCCAAAGTATTTGAAACCGACGACGTATGCGCCCTGGAAAAAAAAATCATATTAACCATCATGTAATTCCATTAAAGGCTGTTAGACAAGATTTACCAAAAATATTATTATGAAGACCAATTATTCACGTTTAAAATGCAGTCACAAATCACAATCTCATCTCACCGACAATCAATGTCAAAAACTTGTCAAAAATGTAGGAAAATTAGAGATTTTTTTGGCAGATTGAGACTGAACTCAGACTCTGAACGTTCTTAAAATTACGAGAATCACCCCTCTGATAGATGATCATGATGATTATTGTCCGATGAAACCTCATTAAAACTGATGCAGGAGAAAGCAGACAGCCACTACCTCAGAAAGGCCTAGCAGACAGTGCAGCTGGGCTGTGGATGATGATGATGATAAACTTCAGCACCTAGTAAATCATTTATTCTCGAGTCAAAACTGCTTTCTCCAAACCTCACTCCAGTGACGTCATACAATTAGAAGGCGATCGAAATCAATATTCTACTGACTACAGCCTCCTGAACACAGTTGAGATTTACTGATCGTTGGTGGAATTTACCTTGTCTTGATACTACGTTTAGCTGAACTTATTCTAAGTGAGGATCTAATCCATAAGCATGACTATCAAATTTTTTTTCACAGTATTTTCCTTTACCCCAGCAGAATGTTGTAAGAAAATAAATAAAACACTAAAACACCCTGTTTCATACTTACGTAAGTATCAGAATTTTTTGGTCCAGCCTTCAAAAAATGCACTGAATGCACATATTGTATTGATGTCATTATAATAAAAAAAATCAAAAGAAACATCGCGGTAGCGTTTGCTGTGTGGTATAATACGAAAATAATGAACATAATCATTTCAATAATTTTACCTTAGCTGATATTAAAAACAAATATAAATTTAATGAGGACTAATAATGGTCTATCCACACATGTCAATGTCATGTCCTGAACGTGGACGGACCGTGCTCGGTCAGGGTCTCCTAAAAAATATCCGTGTACATTTTATATGAACTTGTTCACACACGTCCATGTTCGGGCCTGTGACGGAGTTTCAGCCCACGTCCGCACGGACGTTAAAATATCGCGACGGAATTTTATCGCGCACTGGATTTTCAACCCACGGTATTAGACCGAGTGTTGAAAATCCAACAGAGAGCGCATCCTAGCGCGTTAAAAAACATACTATTGGATTTTCAACTCTCGGCGCTAAGCAGCGCGTTGCAAAAGCCAGTGCGCGAAAAAAATTACCGCGAGAAACACGTGCCCTTGCTAACCTGGGCTCAGTGCCTGTTTGTATACCTCGGCCCGGGCCCTCCGCCTACGGCCCTGATATGTGTGAATACATCTTAATGATGACAAAATTATAAAGGATGAAATTATGTGATTACCTGATTACGGTGATGGTGAAGAGTCTAATGGGTTTCTGATGAAAACCTATATTGGTGTATTATCTAATGGATCTACTAGGCAAATGGTTAATGGTTAAAGGACAGTTGGGCAAAAAAGTTGCGAAAATGAGACTCCTTCATAACATCACGCTTGTTTTTTTTTCCAAAAGTTCGACGGGGGTGTATGCTATGATTAGTACACCCATAAGTAGCCAGTTCTGTTCAAGTTACAGATAGACTGACAATAATAATAGTCCAATAATTACTGTGGTAGTTTTTTTAGTTTAGACATGGGTGTCATTTTCGTGGTTTTCGAGGTCGCTGACAACGATAATGTAATATATACTTCCAGTCTGCCTGTGAAATGAACATATTTGGCGAATTTTAGGTGTACTATTCACAGTATACATCCTTGCCCAACTTTTTGAAAGAATACAAGTGTGATGTTATGAAGAAATTTCATTTTCGCAACTTTTTCGCGAAACTGTCCTTTCACTTAAGTGATTTTGCGCAATTGAATTCGCGTATGTGTCTTTTGCACAAACGTCTATTCGCGCTAAAGTCCATTCGGGGAAATATCTTTCGTGCAAGTGTCCAGCTACAATTAAGACTTCCATTGCAATTTCTGAAGAACTGGAAATAGAAAAAAAGGATTATAAAAATTCGTTTTCATTCTAAATCTCCAAGCTAACTAGACAAAAACAAACATGAATTAAAATAAATGTTCTTGATATCGATTTTATTTAATTTCGAGCGCCCATTGTTGTTTACATCTTTGGCAAATTTAGCACGGCCGGACCTTATTGTAGTAGTCTGTCAATTAAGTGCTAATTAGCATGACATAATATGTTCAAACCAGAAATGTTAAGAGGTCGTTTTAGAAATGTTTTCCTTAAGTTTGAAATAGCTTTTAATGGTTTAGTAGGGTAACAAAAATTAAAATAGCTCAAATAAGTTTTAAAATAACGTGAGGTTTTCATATTTTCAGATTCGGTGTTGAACAAACATCTTCTTAAACAAATTATGATAAGCGTAGGTGATTTTCTGGAAAAGAAAGGTTGCGAAAACTGTTATTCATAATTTTATTTTTCAGGTACTAAATTGAAACAACAAAAATGGTTTACATGAATTTAATACTAAAATATTGAACAAATACTTTTGGTTACTATATTTTAGTTTGATAATAGTTTTTAGTCCAGTTAGGATATAGTTTTATTAATTAATTAGGTATTAGTTGTTATTAACGTACATATTATTTTATATCTAACAAAACAATACCTTATTAAAATATAATTAAATACAGGTATAATTAGTAAATTACTGCAGCGGCCAGCAAAAGAGACATTGATGGACGAACATGTAAATGTAGGCCGAGGCAAAGCCGAGGCACCATATGTAAGTCCATCAATGCCTAGTTGTGGCCAAGGCTTGTATAGAACTTTTCTCAAATGATGTGCGGAAAATAAAACTAAGTAGCACCTAGGTGGAACTTTTTTGTCAAATACAATTACTTTTCAAAATCAATGACGAACAACAATAATTTTTCCCGCGTTAAGTGTTAATTTGTTTTTTTTTCTTCAATAAACTGCCTTCTATTTGCAAGCCAGTTTGAAATTTAAATTAAACCTGTGATAAGTTACCTCCTTGGTTGCCATGTTTCGGAGTAAAAGATCGTTTCAATTTTAATTACACGACAGATATGAGTTAACTATGTAATTTATTTGGCTGCTAAACCAGGACAGATATGAATTTTCATACAACTTTTGCCGGCCGCTGCTCGCATGTGTTTGGCCAGTACAGCAATTTCGATTTATCTCGAAGAAGGTGGTCAAAATAATGCTCAAATTTCCAAGCATGTTTGAGAAAACGTTTTTACTGAAGTCAGTTTACGTTAATTTTACCTAATTATACCTACTTAAAATGTACGGTTTTTTATTAACACACACTACCGGGCGAAAAATGTTGAAGGTCAAACCCAAACTAGCTCCCAACACATGTGCCTGGCGTAGGGGATAATGGTTTTTTCAAAATAAGTTCATCAGAAGTAAAACAATATATGACTTGTTTTCTTGTTGAAATCATCGTAAAATTAACAAGATATTCT
This sequence comes from Amphipoea lucens, assembly GCA_947508005.1. Lineage (NCBI taxonomy): Eukaryota > Metazoa > Arthropoda > Insecta > Lepidoptera > Noctuidae > Amphipoea > Amphipoea lucens. The sequence continues at coordinate 5,598,942 of OX382369.1, read as the reverse complement.
CCGTAAAAAAATGAATTTCCAAAAAACAGGTAAATTGTTTCTGAAAAATTCAAAGTGAATCTCATGGTACCCTGAAACCAAAAGTAATTAAGTTAATATAGCTAAACTTAGGTGTAGATAATAATATATTATTCCCATATGTCACCAGTTATGTTTAAGTCTCACCCATGTAAAAGGGGGAATTTACAATCCCTATTTTTAAGGAATACAAATGGTAAGTTTGGCCAGGCTGGGGCGCGAGCGCGAGGTGGGTGCGGGTGCGGGAACGCACGCTGACTTCCTGTCCGCACTGAAGCGCGGCTACGTTCTGCGTGTCGTCGTGTCCAGTGTTTACAAAATGTAATATGGATGAAGAAGACCTATTTTTACTAGAAAAAAGCTCGAACTAGTTTGAGATTTGGTAACCTATTTACTTCCTATTATAATATTTGAAGAATAAATAACACACAACATTACTTAAGATATTTACCTTTCTCAGGACACAATTACGATTATCTACAAATGGTTTGAGCGCCCCTGACAAAAGGCGGTTTGAACACGGCTTTTCAAATGTGAAGTCCCCTAACAGATTCTTATGATCGTTCTTCATAGTGCGAATGACGACATTCATCTGTAACCAAAAGATTATGTTTCAAACTCACGCCTTTTCTTATGTAAGCGGAAACTACGGAAAACCACGTGCTACTATCCTTCAATACTTCCTTAGCTTCGTTCATATTCATACATCCGGTCATATGCACAAATGCGCAAATGTCCATTCACGCAAGTGTATTTCGCACATGTGTCCTGTCTCACAAATGTCCATTTGCGTAAGTATATTCGCGCAGGTGTCCTTTCGCGCAAAATTCCATTTGCGGAAATGTCTTTTTGCGCAAATGGGTTCGCACAAGGTGTCTTTAGCGGAAATGTCTTTCGCGTAAGTGTGCTGCTACCGACCTCCACGCAGGCAAAGACATGGGTAAAAGCTAGTGGTAATACAAAATAATAATATGGTAATAATAATTTACAAACTTCAGTAAACCGCACAGCTTGATTAAGCGTGACGTTGAGATGTGCTATGTATGCATTTTTTTCACACCCTAGTGCTATACTTATGTTTGCTAAATAGTTTTCCGTTTGTGAACATGGGCCAAAGTATTTGTAAGCGACGACGTATGCGCCCTGGAAAAAAACAAATTCATATTAACCATCATGTTATTCCATTCAAAGCTGTTAGACAAGATTTAGGATAGAATAGAATAATATATTTTTGCAAATATGGGTAGATGATACATGAATAGGTAAATATATACATATTTTGCCATTCGGAATGCAAATATTTACATCAAATTATTATTATTATTGTATATTATCATTTACATCAAATTATTATCATATATTATTTATATCAGATTATTATCAAATTATTTATTATTAAATTAAAGTTCCTTATAATAATATATATCGAATACTAGAAAAGTCAACTAATATTTTTCGCAGATAAGAACTTAGTCACACTGCAGTACGTTTTATTTATCAAAAATTTCCGTAGTTTATTCTTAAACAGCAAAGCATTTAAATTTTCCAATCTCTTGGTAATTTATTATAAATAATTGGGCTCATGCAATAAACACTCTTGCACATCAAAGCAGTTTGACACCTCATTTGACATAACCTTAAATTTGCCGACGATATAATTATAAAGACCCATTCCCATAATTAAAAACGTTTAAAATCTAGACGCAATCTCATCTCTCCGACAATCAATGTCAAAAACTTGTCAAAAATGTAGGAAAATTGACTGACTGCAGCCTCCTGAACGCAGTTGAGATATACTGATCGCGTTCAGATCATTGGTGAAATTCACCTTGTCTTGATACTACGTTTAGCTGAACTTATTCTAAATGGAGATCTAATCCATAAGCATAAAGACTATCAATTTTTTTTTCACGGTATTTTCTTTCACCCCAGCAGAATTTTGTAGGAAAATAAATAAAAGACTAACGTAAGTAACTCTTTCATACTTACGTAAGTATCAGAATTTTTTGGTCCAGCCTTTAGAAACTGCATTGAATGCACATATTGTATTGATGTCATTATTATAAAAAAATTCAAAAGAAACATCACGGTAGCGTTTGCTGTGCAGTATAATACGAAAATAATGAACACAATCATTTAAAAAAATTTACTGCTGATATTAAAAACAAATATAAATTTAATGAGGACTAATAAGGGTCTATTCACACATGTAAATCTCGTGTCCTAAACGTGGACGGACCGTGTGCTGCGACGGAATTTCAGCCCACGTTCGCACGGACGTTAAAATATCGCGGCAGGATTTTATCGCGCACTGGATTTTCAACCCTTGTTATTGTGCCGACTATTAAAAATCCAACAGAGAGCGCATCCCAGCGCGTCAAAAAAGACTATTGGATTTTCAACTCTCGGCGCTAAGCAGCGCGTTGAAAATCTAGTGCGCAAAAACACCTGGGCTCAGTGCCTGTTTGTGTGCCACGGCCCTGATATGTGTGTATACCTTAATGACGACAAAATTATAAAGGATGAAATTATGTGATTACCTGATTACGGTGATGGTGATGAGTCTAATGGGTTTCTGATGAAAACCTATGTTATTGTATTATGTAATGGATCTACTAAGCAAATGGTTACGCATGTAATGTTTGTAATAAAGTCTGCTAGACATCTGTCGTCTAGTTTCTTAAACGCAGTTTGATCCAGAAATGCGTTTGGAGACACTTGCACGAATCCACTTGCGCGAAAGGACAGTTGGGAAAAAAGTTACAACAATGAGATTTCTTCATAACATCACGATTGTTTTCTTTCAAAGAGTTCGACGTGGGTGTATACTATGAATAATGCACCCATAAGTCGTCAGTTCTGTTCTAATTACAGATAGACTGACAGTAATAATAGTCCAATAATTACTGTGGTAGTTTTTTAGTTTAGACATGGGTGTCATTTTCGTGGTTTTCGAGGTCGCTGACAACGATAATGAAATATTTACTTACAGTCTGTCTGTGAAATGAACATATTTGGCGAAATGTGGGAGTAGGTACTATTCACAGTATACATCCCTGCCCAACTCTTTTAAAGAATACAGGTGTGATGTTATGAAGAAATTTCATTTTCGCAACTTTTTCGCGAAACTGTCCATTCACTCAAGTGACTTTGCACAAGTGAATTCGCGCATGTGTCTTTTGCGCAAACGTCTATTGACGCTAAAGTCCGTTCGGGGAAATATCTTTCGCGCAAGTGTCCTGCCACAATTAAGACTTACATTGCAATTTCTGATGAACTGGAATAGATAAAAAGGATTATGAAACTTGCTATGCGTAATTTTCTTTTCCTTAATGAAACAATGAAGTTGGCTTACATGAATTTTATACCGATAAATATTGAACAAATACGTTTCACTGAAGTCGCATGTCAGTCTAAAATAATACGAAATTTGGTGATACCAACTTATAATTTACACACACACTGTCGGGTCAAAACTTTTGAAGCTAAAACACTTCAGGCACATTTTCCTGACGTGGTGGCTAACCGTTTTTTATCAATGAGTTCATCAGATAAAACACAAAGTATGTTTTGTTTTCTTATTGAAACCAGCGTTATCTTAGCGAGATATTCTCCGTAGAAAAACGAAGGTCCAAAAAACTCATAAACTTTGTCTGTAAAATTGATGGTGACGCTGTGGGCACCCTGAAACCAAAAACAAAATGGATGATATGGCATCACGACTCTATTCCCCGAAGGAATAAGTACACCCACATTTCGGCAGTTATTCTACTATCCTACTAATATTATAAACCAGAAAATTTGTGTGAATTGACGGGTGGATGGATGTTTGTTACTTTTTCACGCAAAAACTACTGAACGGATTTGGATGAAATTTGGCAAACACAGAGTTCATAACCAGGATTAACTAATAGAATACTTTTTATCCCAATATTCCCACGGAATCAAAACTTATGCGGGTGAAACTGCGGGGCACTGCTAGTATTATATAAGTTCCACCCGCAGTAAAAGCTGGTAAACCTATACAGGGCAGCAGGTAGTTCGACGAGCAACCTGTTAACATGGATTCAGTACCATGATTCTGAACCCCTCTGCGTTGGAATAAAAATTTCGTTAGTTATTAAAAAAATTGCTGTTCTATATGTACATTTTGACCGCGGAGGTATTACACTTTTTAACTGACTTCAAAAAAGGAGGAGGTTCGCAATTCGACGGTATGTTTTTTTTTTTTTGTGTTTGTTACGCCAATTGTGGACCGATTTTCAAAATTCTTTTTTTGTTCGAAAGGATATACTTCTGAAGTGGTCCCATAGTCACCAAGTCAGGATCTGATGATTGGATCCAGGAGAAATCGAAGGAACTCTTCAAATATTATAGGCACACTTATAGCGATTTGGGTATTTTTTATAGTAACTCGTGCATTTGCTCTCGGAAAGCATCATTTGGTGGTCCTTGGTTTTGTATTTACGTTTTTTGCCACCGACTTCCGAAATTGAACTTATTTTTCACTTTGTAGTTTCTTTTGGAAGTCGGTTGTATTTTTGTTAAAAAGTTTTTTTGATCATCTATGAAAAGTTTCTACGCTAGAGGGTTAAAAATCATTTGCTGAAATTATGGGTACAGTTTGCGCGTCAATGTTTCTGCCGCACTGTATATCGTCGGTCGGAAACAGTAATGGAACATTTCAAAATGGCCTGTTCTGAGTTTAAAGTTTTTTAATATTCAAATGCTATTTTATTTTTTCTAGAGACCATTTTGTAATTTTTTTTATTGAATAATATGCAGATTATAGCCAAGTTTATTGTGTATTACTTTGGATAAAATATTCAATTCCCTACCATTCTACATACTCATCTCAAAAAACGTGATTTTGGAAATGTTCCGGTAGTGAATCCGACCGACGATATTTCCAATGCCTATTTGAATGGGAAATTAATATAACACTTTGCCCAACTCGTAGATTGAACCCAAAATCTCACTTTCGATAGAAGCACATGTGACCACGAGACCAAAGTCTAAGTTAGCAGTTGTTAAGAGACCCCTTAATAATCAGCCTATAATGTTCCCACTGCTGGGACACAGGCCTCCTCTCAGTGAGAGGGAGTGGGCCGTAATCCACCACGCGGGCCCAGTGCGGGTTGGCAGATGTCACATGTCTTCGAATTTTCGGTTCTAGGACATGTCGGTTTCCTCACGATGTTTTCCTTCACCGTTTTGAGAGTAGTGGTGATGAAATAATTTACACAAAGTAAAGCGCCTGTCTGGGTTCGAACCTACGTTCTACAACTCGTAAGTCGCGGCTGTAATCACTGGGCCATCACTTCTCAGACCCCATAATGATGTTAAATTATTTTGAAACACAGTGAAAGTAGCACAGAATTCATAGCCTATATACTTTGTAAATTAATTATTATATTCAAAGAGATAACACAAACCGATACTCATGATATTTACCTTTTTCAGGACACAAGTACGAACATCGACATGTGGTTTAAGCACCCCTGTCAAGAGGCGATTTAAACACGGTTTCTCAATCGTGAAGTCCCATAACAGATTCTTATGATCGTTCTTCATAGTATGAATGACGACTTTCATCTGTAATCAAAAGGTTATGTTCCGAAATCACGCCTTCTCCTATGTAGGCGGAAATAAAAAAAACCCGATGTACTTCTTTGCTTCGTTCATGTTCATAAATCCAGTTATATGCACCTGACCTTTTTGAAGGACATCACTCATAAAGACATTGCATACCTATCTTTTAGTCGTCAGTGTATCGCCTTTTATTAATACCAACACTCTTTAATCTGTCCTTTGTCAATACATCCATGCCATACTAATATAATAAATGCGAAAGTACTCTCGCTGTCTGTTACCATTTTCCGCCTTAAAGGCTGAACGAGTTTCGATTTTGGCACTCAGGTACCTAGACTAGACCATGACCTGGATACAATTCTTTTAATCCCGGTTCACGACCCCGAGGAATAGTTTCCAAACTCCACGCGGGTGAAGCCGTGGACAATAGTTATCTTTATTTATATAAAACTACGTACTATAAAACCGTGTACGGGGCAAATTCCCCGCTGCCAAGAATGTGTAGGCTCATGAACGAGTGCAGTGATCTAATAGATGTGCATATGGACTCACTTGGTCGGTTCCGATCACGGATATCGAGGGATATGGCATGGAGGCGTGGCGCACGTCGCCTCTATAAAAGACCATAACCATGGTACAATTATATAATACCATGGCCATAACTTGTAATCTGGGCGTATGTTAGATGCGCGAGTTGCGCGACGGCAGTAAGCGCCGTAGTCATATGTTTGTATCGAAACGTGTGGTGTCATTTCGTATTTTTACAAAATGCCGAATTGTTCCGTCCTTATTTGCAAAAATAGATCAGTCACAACAAACCTTAAGACAAGCGGCGTGTCCTACCACCGGTAAGTAAAAAATCACTGCACTAATTATATTATTTAAGAATTTTACAAATATTTCGTTGTGAAATATTATTGTGATGACATGAGAAAATTGCCTAGCAACGTCATTTGACATGGATCGTGTCAAATGATGCATTAGTGATGCGTAGCGCTGAGATATTGCTATCGATAAATTGTAATTTTACAAGAATTAATAATTATTTTTTTCAGTTTCCCGAAAGATCCAGAAATTAAAAATAAATGGATAGATGCAACAGGCAGGAAAAATAATTGGTTTCCCTCAAACCAATCTGTAATTTGTTCTGTACTTTTGTAAAGTACCAATAATCAACACTATTCTAAGTTTTAACCTTTTAACCGCCGGACTTTATATCAGTTGTCGTGCCCCCAGCGCCCGACAAAAAAAAAACGAACAATAAATACCGATGAAACGAGCTGTGATGATGTAATAATAATACATATTAAACGAGCTGTGATGATGTAATAATAATACAGATTAAACGAGCTGTGTTATTTGGTCGTATATATATGACTCTGGCGGAATGGACACGAAAATATTTGTCGGATTAATCCGACATAAGCGGTTAAAAGGTTAAAAAAACCCTCCTTTTGGGCTTCGCAGCATTCGGGTAATAATTATTATGTAAAAAATTTAGATTAAAATTGCTTGTTCGTCTTATAGGCTAGATTGTAATTAATTATTAAGAACCTGTTTATTTTAATAAACGTTTTTTTATTAAATGTTCAATAGGTTATTTGAATTGTTGTTTTATGATCGATAGTTAAATAGTTTTAATTTTACGTAAGAGAGAAACTAAAGAAACTACTTATTTACTTAAATGTCATTTGCAAACAAATTTATTATATTATTACGTGATTTGGTTTTATTGGTTTTTTATTAATATACCACGTTGAAAGCAGGAAAAATAAATAATACAAAATACACCCAAAAACACTCCTCTTTTTTGTAGTTGATATCTATCGATATTTTTATCGATCAAATATTTATATTAACCCATCTTCCCTAGTTGATGCTAGAGTTGCATGTGTGCATTCCGTGACTGTGTCTATACTTTCTAGTGCCCGCCCCTTTTGAGCATGTGTGCAATAAGATAGCACAAAAGTGTTACGCTTATTTTCTTGTGTGTGTGCCAAAAAAGCCGCCCAATTTGATCATGTGTGCCGTATCTATTTCTTTTGTTTTTGTGGGAGTTTCCGGAGTGGGAAAATGTGGCGACACTTGAACTTGAACAAATATGCAGTGAAGGCATATCTCTCGGATATCTATGGTTCCGATCTAAACTGCTCGATCATTTGTCTCGCAGTCGCAGGTAATAATAGTGTCAGTGCGCTCATTATTTTTTTTTTTTCTATTATTTGTTTTTTTCCTTTTTCTACAAAATAATTGTGTAACTACTCTACTTTCAGATTGTTCACTTAGTAGGTAATAATAAGAAAATGCTGTATTTACCTATAACTGTTTGTTACATTTAGTTCTGTATTTTATGTTGTTTCCTGTGATTTCTGTAGTGTATACGAACGTTGGTGAATCTAAATAAATAAATAAATAAAATATATAAAACTAGCGGCCCGCCCCAGCTTCGTAAGGGTGCAATTTTTTTTCGAATATCTGAAATTTTCTTTCATACAAACCTTGTCCTGGCAATACCGAACACAACGTAAAAATAATTATGCGCGTACGTAGGTACCTACATGATTTCGGCTCTCGGAAGGATTCAAAGTCTTGACGTCAGTCAAGACTTTGAATCCTAAAATCCTTGATATATCAGTCATGATATATCAACGCACAGCCTAAACCGCTCGTCCTAGACACATACAATTTGGAGGGTGTATTCTTTGTGAAGCGTAGGTATCCACGAAGAAAGGGGTTTTTCGAAATTCCACGCCTTAGAGGGTGAATGGGTTGAGGGTGAAATTTCACGCGGACGATGTCGCGGGAAGAAGCTAAATTAATAAAGCAAAAATAATATACAAACTTCATTAATCCGGACGGCTTGAGGGAGCGTGATGTTGACTGTTCCCTTATATGTATTTTGTTCACATAACAGTGCTATAGTCATGTTTGCTAAATGATTTTCTGAGTGTAAACATGCGCCTAAGTATTTGAAGTCGACGAAGTATGGGCCCTGGAAAAAAGAAATCATATTAACCATTATGGACCTAATGTAATCGGGGGCTTGTGGCTAAGTAACTAAGTAATAACAGTCGCACGGATCGATCGATCAGGTTAAGCTACGCTTGCCACGGTTGGTTTAAGGATGGGTGATCATCTAACCTATAATCATGACTATTAGATTTAATTTTTGTTTTTACCGACTTCAAAAAAAAAGGAGGTTATCAATTCGACGCGTATGTATGTAATATTATTGGAACTGCAATATATTCGCATATGGCAATCTATTAGGGCTTCCAAAGAAATACTTATACAAAAATTTTATAGATGTATGTATGTTTGTCCATGCATTTCTCCGCAACTATTTATCGGATCGTGACCATTTTTTTTATTGTCTTACATTTACTTCAATTTAGGGAAAAGTGCAAGTTACATCAAAATCGATTTAATAATTTTCAAGATATGGACTTAATACGTGTCAGTGTGACGGCCTGGCTTATTGATGCGAGCTACCGGCGGGTGTAGTGTCAAAGGGAAAACACCTCAAAACCTTGGTATTATTCTAGTGCAATATTTACACCAAAACTATTAACTGCATATTACAAACAAATACTCCAGTTTTTATTTAAAACTAAAAATTACGAAACAAAAAGGAAATTTAAAAAAATTAAATCGACTTCAAAAGGAAATTCACTTAAAATTATGAAATAACTTTAATTCCGGAAATCGGTGGTAAAAAACTAAAATACAGATCCGCCGACTCCGACGCCTACTTCCGGAATTAAAGTTATTTCATAATTTTGAGTGACTTTTTTGTAAATTTTGAAGTCGATTTAATTTTTTTAAATTACTTTTTTACGGTAGTTTAGTTCACACTTCAGAAAGTTGCAAGAATTTTAATAAAACACTCTTTTATACTTACGTAAGTGTCTGAATTTTTTGGTCCCGCCATTAAAAACTGTATTGAATCCACATATTGTGATAACGTCATCAATATAAATAAATTCAAAACTGACATCACGATAGCGTTTGCTGTGGAGCATAATACGAAAATAATAAACACAACAGTAATAGTTTGAAATGTTACATGAACTGAAATTTAAAATAAATATGAATTTAATGAAGGTACTGAATTTACTACTAATGAAGACAATTTAATCAGTGGAATTATATGTGATTACTTAAGTATAGTAGTGGTGAGTAGTCTAATGGGTTTCTGATGGAAACCTATATTATTATTATTATCTCCTATATATTCAGCAGCTAAATTACGCGAAACGCGTTCTATCTCCTCACCCTAGACTGGTTTCGGCAAACTAAATCCTACCAGCACAGACCTAAAGCTTAGAGCTCGCTAGCTTCACCACGACGTCAACGTAAAGATACGGTTTAATGGATCTCCTAGGCAAATGGTTATATTTGTGATCATGTAAAGTCATCTATTTTCTTAAACCCAGTATGATCCACAAATTAATTTTGGTATTACAAACATTGAGATATTATTGAATCAGTACAATCTCCAGATATTTATATACATAAAAATTCTGATTTACTGAGTTTTATCGAAAATCGGTCTGCTGAAGTTTGCATCATTATAGGATTCCTTTTCATTCCGTTTCCAAAATTGGTAGTAATAACTTTAATTTTAAACGATTGCGAATTCTATGAACTCTTCTGAAAAATGAAAACTTGTTCTAAACCTCACAACGTTTAGGTAAATTAATAACGATAACATCACGGCTCATAAACGCAGTGATAGCACGATGTTTACCAATCTCGGCTAGCATTGTAAACAGAATGCTATTAACGTTTACATAAGTACCTATTCAGTTTTGCGGCTTTGATTTTGTCAGTGAAATTTCAAACTCCGCTGCAGCTATTTTGAAAGCATTGACTCAGATTAAAGTAACTAATTAAAAAGTTATTTTTGATTATTGTTGTACTGTATTAACGATAAATCCAGGTTTCCTTACGATGTTTTTACCTTCACCGAGGTGAGGAATGTCCAAGATAAACACAGAAAGTACAGACCCCAGCATATCAAGCTACCCGAATCTGTCAAAGTTTCCCAATCAATCGTGAACTTTATGCCTTAGCGATAAAGTTTAAAATCTATTAAAGAATTTTGACAGGTTGTAGTAGCTTGATGTGTGGTACTTACCCGAAATCGCCAACCTATCTTGAGGGAGCGTCGTGATCAATGCTCGTGCCTTCTCCGTACGAGAAGAGGCTTTTGCCTTGCAGTGGGACAATAATAGTCTCTGTAACAAACATCTAACGCCATCTACAGTTACACGTGTACAACACTATGTCGTCCCACCTAGAAGATACTAGATATCAAATATGTACAGACGCCAGCACATCAAGTTACTACAATCTGTCAAATATCTTTAATAGATTTTCAACTTTATCGCTAAAGCACTAGGTTCAAAGTTGATTGGCAAAATTTGACATCTACAGTTACACGTGTACAACAAAAGAAAATGCATGAAATCTTAGACGGAAAAACAGTAACCAAATGCATCAAGAATACAGGATGTGCTACCTCGCACATGTCTACAGGCGCCGCAAACCACACCTGCTGCATGCAGCAATGCAGTACAAGGCCAAATCCTGGAAGGTCGGCCGACCTATTTACGCATGGAACGACAATTTAAAACAGGACATGAAGTACTTTGACAAGGAAATCAATTTTTGGATGGATACAGCGGAAGACAGAAGTAAGATCAAGATCGCTGCTAGTGAGATTTACAAAAAACCGAAAACGGAGAGTAGCGAAACATCCGACGATGACATTGAAAACAGCAACATCCAACACAACACAACAGAGCAACGACATACAAAAGAACCGAGAAAGCAGTAGAACCCCGCCAAAAGACTCAACGATGAAGCTCGACCTGAACCAGCCTGGCGGCAAGGTTGTTAAAAGATGCCCATCCATAGATATAATTACCCATATCTCCACTAGTCCACTGCTTACTCTAGGATGCATATCCGGTAGGCTCTTAAATCCTTACATATCCTTCGGGCACGTCTTCCCTACCATTACCGCGCCCCCCGGCATCACCATGAAAATGAGGCTACAGGAGCTAGTGCGAATCTTGGGGTTCATTCGATTAATCGAGTCTGGTTTAACCACGCTGAGATCGATGCAATTCATTTATTCGTTCATACAGTTACACGTATACAACACTATGTCATCCCACTAAAAGATATTAGATAGCAAATTAAGTACAGACGCCAGCAAATCAAGCTATTACAATTGTTACTTCTTCACGCTCAAACGGCTGGACCAATTTTAATAAAATTTTGTATGGAGGTAGCTGACACCCTGTATTAAAATATAGGCTACTTTTTGCCCCGATATTCCCACGGGATCGACATTTTCGCTTGTAAAACCGCGGGGCGCAGCTAGTAGGGAATAATGGAAGAGGAAAACAGTAATATGGAGACAAGGAGAGGAAGAATAAAAAACAAAAAATAGTTGCATAATAATTTTACACCCAAATACATAAAACCGTTAATGTGCATTATTTATAATGTATATAATTACACTTTCTTAGAAAATAAAGCATTGACCTGGATACATACAATATTGCCTTCTTTTGCCAAACCATTTATTTTGAACGAATATTCGCCATAGAAGAAAGAATCTCCAAGGAATCGATATGCAATCTCAGTGTAGTTAATTTTAAAGTTGTAGTCACCCTGCAAAGAATATCAGTTATTAAATCCATCATTATGTGTTTCCAGAGTCAAGCGACTGGAAAAATATAACTTTACCTTTTAACAGTACGTTTGACACTGTTTATCTTCTTAGAGAGGATACTTAGTTCACAATGCTGCTAAAAGCAAGTTAACATTCTAAGGGCTATGTGAATAGAACGTCTAAACCGCGTAAAAGAGCTGTCAGTATCATCATTGTTTGTGCAATTTGCCAATGTCGCGTCTAGTTTAAATTGTATCTCAAAAAGGACTTCTGTGTTCACTCGTCACCATTGTTATGGAATATTGACACTTAGGTACAGCTCTTGAACGCAGTTTCTTCAATCATCAATGTCATTCGCCGAAAGGCGTCTGATTGCTGGATTTAGGCCACCTTCAAGCATTGACACAACACCTTTTACGAATTCAGCCCTTTTCGGCCCCATCGGTCATTCGTTCGGCGAGCAATGTCGGGCAGGACACATTGCTCGCTGAACAAAGGGCCAACTGCCACTTTTATAATATTGTCATCCAATAATCTGTCCCAATGCAGGACAAAGACCTCTCATCGTAAAACAGAAACGTACCGTGCTTGCTCTCCCGAGTGAATAAAATTCTTGGTGCTTAGAAAGCGAATACTAAACCTCCGGACCAATGTAGGTAATAAAATCTTGTATTCAAAACATGCATACAAACCGGAGGAACTACACAGTTGTGCATATTACGATAGTATTGTTGCATCATCCCAGCGATGATAAAATGCTGACATGGCTTGTTCACTTTGTAATTCCATAGTAAATTTTTTCGATCTCCTTTTACATTCCACACGGTGATTTTGACCTGTGGACGACAAAATTCTTAAATAGACAATACTTTACCTGTCATACTTTTACTTTGTTTACCATTTTATAAGACTTTACTTTATTCCATTATAAAATACTTTTACTTTTTTTACCATTTTATAAGATTTTACTTTTTTTACCATTATAAAATACTTTTACTTTTGTTTACCATTTTATAATACTTTTACTTTTCTTTACCATTTGACTTGTATTATTATTTAGGTAAGGTGATTTTATGATTATTGGTGAGTACTTTATTATTTTTTTCATCTAATCTTATGCTAGGGAATATGTTCAGTGCAATATTCGCAACCGAACAGCTCAGCTGTATGCATTTTCATAAATGCATGTATCGTAATACCCGTTAGGACACACGGTGTCATATCCAGTTATACAGGGTTATTGGAAAAACACCAACAACCTCTTAAGAGGTCATTGTACTCATCATTATAAACAACTTTTACTATGAGACCAAACCTAAAATCGCGAAAAAAAAATCAGCTGTTCCATACATTTTGACGAGTTCTACGAACATAAATGTTTGCAACAGCTGATTTTTTTTTCGCGATTTCAGGTTTGGTCCCGTAGTAAAAGTTGTTTATAATGATGAGTACAATGACCTCTTAAGAGGTTGTTGGTGTTTTTCAAATAACCCTGTACATTTCTAGTTTTAGCTGACCTCGCATTGTATACGTTTTTTGTTCAATGAGAAGTCAGTTTATACTGGAAATGTATAGCTTGATATGTCGTCGTGCGTACGTGTTCGACTACCAGTCGCGTAACTTGAACCAGCCCGAATCAAATCTCTATCTATGTTTGGGCTCCAGTCTAATTGGATACAGCTAAATACTAGTGTTTAAAATGGCTTATCTAACTTCCACAATCCAGTTACCAGTTGATGCATGCGTCATGTTCGTGAACGGGCGCCGTCAGTAGGGACTGGTCATCTCTTTGCTGCCATGGCTTATTTTAATTTATTATTTGAATTGTTGTTTTTTCTCATCTTTTCATTATGGACGCTTTTAACGTTCTGCATCGTTCTCACATGTATAATTTTTAACATGACTGATGTAACCATAGATATCCGAGAGATATGCCTTCACTGCATATTTGTTCAAGTTCAAGTGTCGCCACATTTTCCCACTCCGGAAACTCCCACAAAAACAAAAGAAATAGATACGGCACACATGATCAAATTGGGCGGCTTTTTTGGCACACACACAAGAAAATAAGCGTAACACTTTTGTGCTATCTTATTGCACACATGCTCAAAAGGGGCGGGCACTAGAAAGTATAGACACAGTCACGGAATGCACACATGCAACTCTAGCATCAACTAGGGAAGATGGGTTAATATAAATATTTGATCGATAAAAATATCGATAGATATCAACTACAAAAAAGAGGAGTGTTTTTGGGTGTATTTTGTATTATTTATTTTTCCTGCTTTCAACGTGGTATATTAATAAAAAACCAATAAAACCAAATCACGTAATAATATAATAAATTTGTTTGCAAATGACATTTAAGTAAATAAGTAGTTTCTTTAGTTTCTCTCTTACGTAAAATTAAAACTATTTAACTATCGATCATAAAACAACAATTCAAATAACCTATTGAACATTTAATAAAAAAACGTTTATTAAAATAAACAGGTTCTTAATAATTAATTACAATCTAGCCTATAAGACGAACAAGCAATTTTAATCTAAATTTTTTACATAATAATTATTACCCGAATGCTGCGAAGCCCAAAAGGAGGGTTTTTTTAACCTTTTAACCGCTTATGTCGGATTAATCCGACAAATATTTTCGTGTCCATTCCGCCAGAGTCATATATATACGACCAAATAACACAGCTCGTTTAATCTGTATTATTATTACATCATCACAGCTCGTTTAATATGTATTATTATTACATCATCACAGCTCGTTTCATCGGTATTTATTGTTCGTTTTTTTTTTGTCGGGCGCTGGGGGCACGACAACTGATATAAAGTCCGGCGGTTAAAAGGTTAAAACTTAGAATAGTGTTGATTATTGGTACTTTACAAAAGTACAGAACAAATTACAGATTGGTTTGAGGGAAACCAATTATTTTTCCTGCCTGTTGCATCTATCCATTTATTTTTAATTTCTGGATCTTTCGGGAAACTGAAAAAAATAATTATTAATTCTTGTAAAATTACAATTTATCGATAGCAATATCTCAGCGCTACGCATCACTAATGCATCATTTGACACGATCCATGTCAAATGACGTTGCTAGGCAATTTTCTCATGTCATCACAATAATATTTCACAACGAAATATTTGTAAAATTCTTAAATAATATAATTAGTGCAGTGATTTTTTACTTACCGGTGGTAGGACACGCCGCTTGTCTTAAGGTTTGTTGTGACTGATCTATTTTTGCAAATAAGGACGGAACAATTCGGCATTTTGTAAAAATACGAAATGACACCACACGTTTCGATACAAACATATGACTACGGCGCTTACTGCCGTCGCGCAACTCGCGCATCTAACATACGCCCAGATTACAAGTTATGGCCATGGTATTATATAATTGTACCATGGTTATGGTCTTTTATAGAGGCGACGTGCGCCACGCCTCCATGCCATATCCCTCGATATCCGTGGATGTAACCAAGACTTTGTAACCACATTATTTTGATTTAAAAGAGTGTCCATGGAGTTTCTTGCCCGTTCTTCTCCATAGGTACTTACGCTTTGGAATGGGCAACTAGCTTCATTTTTTTTTTTGACTGACTGACTTCTTGACAATTCAAAAGTGCCTGTTAATGGTTTAATTGAAATAAATGCTTTGAGTTTGAGTTTGACTGGGTAACACACAGGGTCGCTGGCTAATTTAAGCTACGTACTTTTGCTTAAGGCGGTACCCCGACCAAAACCGCGTTTTTCTTCGTTATTCAGTGGCAATTAACTCAATAATTATGAGAAATAAACTACATCTGAAAGGACATTATTAATTTTCGATATCCTATAATGACATTGCACATTATTATTTGTTTTTATATGTTATTAATACATTTAAAATCTCCTTTTAAAAAAGTGACTAAAATTATTGATTGCATGCATCTTTTGCTAAATTTGACGTTCTATTAATTTGAGGATTTCACCAATGGATAGATAATTTAAAAATCTAAATAATCCATTTTTTTATTTATTTAAAAAGATCGCTATTCTTTTTTTATTAAAATAATTACAAAAATTGTGCGAGTTCTATGATAAAAGGGCGTGCGCAGAATGCGCTGCATTCCTTTCGTACGAGGAAGTCGTGTCGCTCTCTGTCTCTGTCGCAATGCTCAAGGTTATGTGGTCGGAGTACCGCCTTAAAGTTAAGTTGGTACCTAGAAAAAGACATGGTATATCAATTCCTGCAAATATTAAAAAAAAATCTCCTTACCTCTTCTACTTTAGCAGGTATAATAAATGAAATATTGTAAGTAACAACAGTTTCGTATTGATCACTGTTGAATGTGGATGATAATATTGTTACGTTTTTTGAGCGTGGACCTGCGCATAGTTTGTAGTTGTAATATTTGGTGTTGTAGGGACCCTAGATAAAAAATAAAAATAATTCGTTAAAAGATTTTTAGTATGTCGTCAAGAGGATGAATGAAAAATATGAACTATGAATACGATGAACAAGGAGATAATTAAGGTTGATATTCAACAAAGAGAAAACATTCACAAAACATCTGAACGGAACTAGAGAGGTTGATACATGTGGGTGAAGGTGTGTGTATCTCTATAGGATATTGAATGAAATAGCTGTTTACGCCAATCCCAGCTCATAAGGTGAAGAAGTAACATGAATCAAACTTGCGATAAAGATCTTATTGAATAACTGGTAGCATTTTAAAAAGTGAAAGACACCAATGATTTTCATTAATCACAATACAACACACACATACATGTATGTCACAAAATTTTATTTTTCCGACATATTTAATTTATTTTAAAAATTATAACTAATACCCAATTAATAAATAAAAATAACAAAATTAAATCCTAACTTAACTAACACTATACAGAAACTAAAATATAGCGTCGAAAAATTTATCCGCATCGCTGTCGACTGGTAATGTACCCAAGAGACTGGCAGCATTACCACGTTGTACGGCAATACTTAGCCTTTGGCCAAGGTAAAAGCCAGCCCTTGGGTCACGGGAACTTCAACTAGCCGTTTCGAAATTTTAATCATGAGCACTTGGACCCCACACGGCCCGAGGTTTTCAAATCCAAACGGCTCAAAAATATAATTTCCGATAAGGTTATTATATTTTCGCCTCTTGAGGTTTTCTGCAGCCGCAGCAGCAGCGCCAGCAAAGCATTTAGAGCCAGGAAGATGGGATAGGCCTACCCACCTTCCATGGAAATAAAGACATACCGTCCGGTCTCTTGCCATTGTCATTCTATTTGATTTATTATAAGCTTTTTTATATATTTTTTCTGTTAGCCTATTTTGTGTCCCACTGCTGGGCAAAGGCCTCCCCTTTTTTCTTCCAAACCTTTTGTCTTATGCGATCTCTGGCCATGTTGGCCCTGCAAATGATATTAGATAATAATTATATTGTATTTTTATATTATCAAAGGGGTTTGAAGGTTTTGGCCCTAAAATCAGCCGCCATTTTGATTTTTTTTCAGAATCGCGGTGCACAACAAAAGTTATATATTTAGATAGAGGACACTTATACAAACAAAAAATGTAATTAACATAATATCCTAAAGCGTCAGGTTTCGGAGTTATTCACCGAAATATAAGTCGAAAACTACTAAGACTTTTTTGTTTTTTTTTTCCTTTCAGGTAAGCATATTGAACTATTGAGGTAATAGAAACGTTATGAAACCTTTATGGAGAAGAAACAAATGAAGAATAGACATTTTTTAAATAAATAATTAAACACGGCAATTTATAGTTCGTTTTTTCAATCCCAGAGACTAATCTGACAAGTGTTATGTCAAACTTCTATACTAAAAAAAAACGAAAACACAAAAGACTTAAATGTCAGATTAGTCTCTGGGATTAAAAAAGGATCAATTAATTGCCGTGTTTAATTATTTATTAAAAATTATCTATTCTTGTATATCGTCTGTAAGCTACACAACGCTTTGTCTCTTCTTTTTTCGAAAGTCAGATTACTGAAGAATGAAAGAGAAATCAGTGTGAAACTATTCATCTGATATAATACGTTTATTAGTAAGGGGGTTAAGGTGTATCTTTTTCTGTAATAAATAATTAAAAACAAAAGAAAAGTCTCGTACTAATGTCTAGATTACTTACGTAGTTGTTCGCATTTTTTGTCATAGCAAACTCCAAAGAAGTAGCACGCGATATGAAAATTAAAATCAGAATTCTTGAAACCAACATAATACACCAGCTTATGCGATACATGGTGTGTTAAATATGAATTTAATATTACCATAATTTGTAACTTAATGTTTTTATAATGGATCTCTCATGTAATGGTTATTTAATATAAATTTTTGATGCGTCCGCAATCACCGATTCAATTTACTTACTCGCTTGCGAATTTCATTTACATGAATTACTTATGGATACAGGTAAATTTAACTTTACCGGTGATGAGTACTTTTGCAGGGGTGATTCTTTTTAACATGGAGAATAGATGGATGAATGGCAAACTTATGCTTGATATGCATAGTAAAATGTTGAGATATAAATGGTGTCAATATGTATGTACTCGTAGATGATTTTTGAAAATTGTTAGCAAACTTCTTCCTTCAACTTTTAACAGTTTGATGTTTTAGAAAATTCGGTTAAATCAAAATTTTTGTTTAGGCATTAGGTAACCAATGGAATAGCACCGAAGGCCATTCCATTTGAGAGTTTAGAGAAAAGTCATATTTAGTGATTAATTCTGGAAAAAATTCATAACACATTAAAAAAATATTGGGTTTTCTTGAATCCTAGGCTTTATGGGGCGCTTAATTGTTGCAAATGGGTCCCACTATCACGTCCTGGAAGAAATATGTCAAATCACAAATCATCCTGTCTATCCTATGTCATTTGGCAATACTGTAACTTACCATTATTGAAAGAATTTTCGAAATCAGATCAGCAGTTTCGAAGACTACCTCCTACATACAAACTCAAAAATTTTACCTCTTTATAATATTACTAGTATAGGTACAGATTGTAAACAATACCAACATAGATTCCATGCATTTATGTTTAAAGTAGCAGCGCCCCGCGGTTTCATCCGCATAAGACTCGATCCCGTGAGAATATCGGGATAAAAAGTAGACTATATGTTAATCCAAAGTGTCAGCTAACTTTATACCAAATTTTATCAAAATTGATTCAGTCGTTTGTGCGTGAAGAAGTAACAAACATAGAAACACGCTCACAAACTTTCGTCTTCATAATATTAGTGTGATTATACAGGTTGAAATTGAAAACATGCGACAAATCGAAATGGGAGATTGTACTCATCATTATGAACAACTTTTACTATAAGACCAAACCTGAAATCGCGAAAAAAAAATCAGCTGTTCCCTACATTTTGACGAGTTATGCGAACATAAATGTAGGGAACAGCAGATTTTTTTTTGCGACTTCAAGTTTGGTCTCATAGTAAAAGTTGTTCATAATGATGAGTACGATTGTAAACATGCGAAAAATCGAAATGGGAGATTTCCCATTTCGATTTTTCGCATGTTTTCAATTTCACCCTGTATACTAGCTGACTCAGTGAACTTCGTATACCGCCTCAGAATCAACAAGTTTTCCAATGCACGAGGAAACTTCTCGATGAACAAAAAAATTTTTTTATCGAAATCAGTCAATCCGTTCTCGAGATACTATCAAAAAAAGCCGTTCCATACAAAATGTTTGAGAAAATGAATTACTTTTTGGAGGTTGGGTGTGTTGCGAATAAGTAGGCGAATAACGATCTGTATGATTTATTGGTAAGCGCTGCTTATATACAATTCTAGTTGGAGAAAATCAAAATATAAAGGGTACATCTATAAAACTTAAAACTAACACAATTTAGAATGACGGTAGAATCTGCCGCGCTCCCTTCGACGTGCGAGCGCGATGATACGGACGGCCGGTCGGCTAGCTCAGTATGCGCGGGCGCGCGATGACGAAAGGCCGTCTGCGTTCCTCCAAATTGTGTATGACCATACGTAAGTATGAGCTGCTACATCATTCCCCCGCTAGTGAAACGTACACAGGGCTTCGAAGTCCTACCTGATTTTGTGACGTATGCGTACGTATCTGTGACTGGTGCATCTGACTCGGTGTTGATCCGGAAAGCAGGCTTTAGTCTGTCAACAGTGATGTTGGAACATCTATTGCGTAACTGGATAGTGAAGTACTTGTCCTTACGACTGATCACTTTGTACGGGCCTGTGTAGGTCGGCGTCAGAGGTTTTCTTGATGCGTCATTGCGTAGATATACATGCGTACATTTATATAGGTCATCATGAATAAATGTCGCTCGCGATTGGTTAGATTTCCGTTGCGCCTGGGCCTTCTTTAACGCTCCATTCAACTTATTCATGAAGTTTGAAATCGTATCGCGATGTCTTGTTGATTCTTCATAGAATTCTCCGGGTAATCGTAGCGTTTGGCCATATAGTAGTTCAGCAGTACTGGCACCGACATCTTCTTTTATCGAAGCGCGCAGTCCCAGTAGCACTGTAGGTAGCTCATGCGACCATGTTGTAGATTTGAGTCTTGCGGTGAGTGACGTCTTGAGTGAGCGGTGCCATCGTTCTATCACGCCGTTACACTGCGGGTGGTAGGCAGTGGTGCGGGTGCGGTGAATTCCCATGCGTTGCGTCAATTTGTGAAACAGGTCAGACTCAAATTGCCTCCCTTGGTCGGTGGTTATGGTTACTGGGCAACCAAATCTCGCGATCCAACCCTCGTAGAATGCGTTAGCAACCTTTTCTGCGGTTATGTCTTCCAATGGGCAGGCTTCTGGCCATTTGGTAGCCCTATCTATCATGGTCAGTAGATAACGATAGCCGTCAGAAATAGGTAACGGGCCAACGATATCCATGTGTACATGCTCTAGTCTGTTTGCTTGTTCGAAACTCGCAATAGGTGTCTTCGTGTGTTGTTGCACCTTAGCGCGCTGGCACGCGTCGCACGCTCGAGTCCACTCATTTACGTCACTATTCATGGAGGGCCACCAGTAGCGGGCAGTGACTAGCTTCCTTGTCGCCCTTATGCCGGGGTGACTAAGGTCGTGAATCGCTTGAAAAGCTGCTTTTCGAAAATCTGGTGGTAGGTATGGACGAGCAGTGTTTGATGACATCTCGCAGGTAACAGGTTTGGCGGTTGAGTTGGGCATAGCGATCTTCCTGAATATGTACTTCCCTTTGTTTGCTAGCGTTTTGTATTCTTCGTCTTGATCTTGTTGTCTTGCTAACTCGGTGTAATCCAATGGTGTCGGGCATGTTATTGTTTCGACTCGCGATAGTGCATCTGCGACTTTGTTGTCCTGGCCGATTACGTGTTGAATATTCGACGTGAACTGTCCGATATATTCAAGGTATCTTGTTCGGCGGGGCGTCTCAGACTTGCTGTTCGAAGTTATTGCATTACACAGCGGTTTGTGGTCCGTGTATACAATTAACTCTCGTCCTTCAAACACACGGCGGAAGTGACGTATTGCCATGTAGATTGATAGCAACTCACGGTCGTACGTGCTGTATTTTTGTTGTGCGTCACTGAACTTCTTTGAGAAAAATCCCAGTGGTCTCCACCTGCCGTTGATCTTTTGTTGTATAACGGCACCAGCACATGTGTTTGAGGCATCTGTCATCAGTGCGAAAGGTTCGCTCAGTGATGGGTAGGACAATAATGCGCAGTTCTTGATATCTTGTTTACATTGATTGAATGCTTCTTTTGCCTCTTCGGTCCATTGTATGTTTGTTTTATCGTTTTTCTTGGCGTTGTGAAAGTATTTGCTCAATTCTTTCTGATGTTCAGCCGCATGGGGTATACTTGAACGATAAAAGTTCAGCATTCCGACGAAACGGCGTAGATCTTGGATCGTATTTGGCAATGGATAGGACTGGATTGCTTGCACCTTATCTTCCGTCGGTGTAATGCCTTCAGGGCTTAACGTGTATCCCAGGAAATTAAGTTTCGACTGGCCGAAGATACACTTAGCGACGTTTATTTTTAAACCGCTGTCGTTAAGTCGCTTAAACACTTCTTGAAGCTCTCTTCTGTGTTCTTCTTCGTTCTCAGAAGCTACCAGAACGTCATCGACGAATGGAAAAACAGGTAGGCCGCGTAGCACGTTGTCCATGTGGCGTTGAAATGTCTGGCCTGCATTCATCAAACCAAAACACATCCTAGTGAACTCGTACAAGCCAAAAGGAGTAATCACGGCTGTCTTCTTCACGTCTTCTTCTCTGTTTTTGATCTGGTAGTAGGCTTTCTGCAGATCAATTTTTGAGAAAACCTTCTTGCCTTGGAGGTTATGTGTGAAGTCATGAAGTCGTGGTATCGGGTATCGATCGGGTGTGGTTACTGAATTTAGTCTACGGTAATCACCACAGGATCTGTAGGTACCATCCTTTTTTAAAACCATGTGTAATGGACTAGCCCATGGGCTATTAGATGGTCGACAAATTCCTTGGCTCATCATGAGTTGGAATTCTTGTTTTGCGGCGTTGTATTTATGTGGCGGTAGTGGTCTCGCTTTTGTAAATATCGGCGGGCCGGTGGTTTCAATGTAGTGTTCGACTTCACTGTTTCCCAGTTTCTCTAAGTTTGGTCTCGTGATGTCTGGGTACTTGGCCAACAGGTCGTGGTATGGAAGCTTGTCGTCGATGGTTCGGATGCTTCCTTCAGCTGTGGGTGACAGGAACCCTCGTGCCGATAAATTGGTACTTTTATCTACCAATCGTCGTCCGTGGAGATCCACCATAAGTGCGTGGTGGTGTAAAAAATCAGCGCCTAATATCGGCCGACTGACTGTTGCAACCATAAATCGCCAACTGTAGGGACGCCGCAGTCCGATGTTGAGCACGATGGTTCGCTCGCCATATGTGGGTATTTGTGTACCATTTGCTGCATACAAGTAGTTGGTTGGAGTTCGCTGTTTATCACGTGCAGTAGCGGGTAATACTGATACATTCGCACCCGTGTCGATTAGGAATTTTGTTCCGGTTGATTTGTCGTGTAAAAATAGGCGGTAGGTGGATAAATCGTCGACTTCGGCCACCGCCACGGCTTGAGTCTCCTTTAGTTTTCCGGCTTCTCACTCGTAATTCCCTTAAAACTGCACGGACTTCTACATCGGTATGCTGCCTTGCCGAATTTCTGATGAAAATAGCACACGGCGTTTTTTCTGTCCCGAGATTTCGAGCTGGAACGGCTTCTGAAATTGTGGGATCGGCGTTGAAATTTGCGAGATCGATTCGTTTTCAGCGCTGCAACTTCCTTGGTCAGGGCTTCAATCATGCTGTAAAGCTTCTTGTCTGCTGGTTCAGATGTCGCCGCTATTTCGGCTGGCGCCGTTGTCGCTGGGGCCTTTGACGTGGAAGGTTGACACTGGCAGGAACACACGGCGTTCACCTCTTTCAGCTGTTCTTGCATCCTGTCTGCCATGGCAGCTAACGAGTCCAGCTTAGATTCTTCACTCACGGCTAACACAGTGCGGGTAGAAGCGGGTAGGTGGCCTTGCCACAACATTTTCAGGGTGTCATCTGGCATCTTTTTCCCAGCGAGGTTTCTCATTCGGCGAAGCAACTGTGATGGTCGTTGATCGCCAAGCTCCATTTCATTCAGTAGTTTTTGTAACTGACTACCCTCGCTATCTTCGTAAACCTCCAACAGTCTTCTCTTCGCTGCTTCGTATCGGCCGGAGTTGGGCGGTGACAAGATGATATCGCTGATTTGGTCCACATCTTTGATCTCCAGCTGAGCCACAACCAGTGCGAACTTGCCTTCATCGCCGAGCTTCTGGTTGTAGATAATGACCTCAAATTGGGCGAACCAAAGCTTAGGTCTGTTGCACCAGAATTTAGGGATGCGTGACTGGACGCTAATTGCTTCGACGTCTTCAGGCGTAGTAGTCTTGTCTTCCTTTGTTACGGGCGTAGTCATTTTGAACGCGGGGTCACCACTTTGGAGGTTGGGTGTTGCGAATAAGTAGGCGAATAACGATCTGTATGATTTATTGGTAAGCGCTGCTTATATACAATTCTAGTTGGAGAAAATCAAAATATAAAGGGTACATCTATAAAACTTAAAACTAACACAATTTAGAATGACGGTAGAATCTGCCGCGCTCCCTTCGACGTGCGAGCGCGATGATACGGACGGCCGGTCGGCTAGCTCAGTATGCGCGGGCGCGCGATGACGAAAGGCCGTCTGCGTTCCTCCAAATTGTGTATGACCATACGTAAGTATGAGCTGCTACAACTTCATTATTTTTTTTTTCTTTAATTTTTCCAATGTTTTAATAGTTTTTCTGCTATTCGGGGCGGAGACAAATCCAACAAATCAAAGATCTTAAAAACCGGTCTAGCCATTCTTGAGCTATAAACGGTGTAACAAACCCGACTTTGTTTTATTTATATACATAGATAGATAAGTTAAATATTATAGTATTTTAAACATAAGCCTTAAGGAATACTTATTCTATATGATGTTGAAAACCACATCAATCGTTTGCTTAGTTTAGAAGAACAAGGCGATCACATAGACAAACATGAAAAGCGAGCCCAATTAATTTTATTTGACTCTACTTAGTATGTCTTAGGGTTGATTTTTCAATCGACAGATAATTTTTTTTCCTGGAATAAAATTGATGGCTGACAAATTTTTTATCGAAGAACTGTCAAAAATTCAAAATTAATCCTAGGATAAAATTATCTGACGTTGGAAAAATAAGCCCTAAATCTATCAAAAACCATATTTCTTATGGTATAAGCTCATTCCTTCTCTAGGATAGGCCATCATTAGATAATTTGTCTCAGGTTAATTATTAGGGCAATTCAACAGCTTAATCTAAACCAGTAATAAATCCTTGCCTAATACAAAATAACAAATGTGTTCATGCATTATGGCCGACCATCCATAACTGATTCAGATTAGAACTAATTGCAGGCATGATGTACAACCAACAGATATCAGTGAGCTGCTATCTGTTATTTCAATTAGGACATTTCTAGATCGTAATTGAATAATATCTAAGAGATTAGGGCGTCTTAGTTTCGAGAGGCCTCTTGAACACGGATAACATGGGAGAAATAAAATAGTATTTTATGTTGCTTTTGAAAATGATTCACAGAAAACTTTTTTGGAAAGTTTTTTTTTTGAGAACTGCATTTTTTAATATTATTTTTTTTTAATTTTTCACAATTTTCATTAAATTTTTCACTTTTTATATTTTATCCATTTGCTTCACTATTTCATTTGTCTAACTCATTTAAATTAGTCAATTTCTATTTTGATTGCTTTTTCATATACGGTCTCTCTTAACGCCGTTGGTTCTGGTTGCATTTGTAATATGCAATATGCCCTAAAAAGAGTTATTTTTACTTCCTTAGTACATCGAGCGAACCTATGGACCAGTATGCGGTAGCAGCGGGCAGCATTATATATGTTTTTTTCCCTCAATCGAACTGCTAAAGGAACTAGGTATCTAGTCTTGGTAGTTTTAGATTTTGCGGAACTACTGATCCAAAAATTCTCCTTATTTCCTTCAAAGGAACTGCTAAAGGAACTAGTGAACACAAAGAGTCCGTACAAGGCTTTAGTTCTTACTTTTTGGCGCCGCCATTCTAAATGGAACACAGGTTATTGCTAGCTGAGGATTGCTGCATTAGACAGCTATTGATATTATTCGTATAAAAAAAATCAAAAACCTCTAAAAACCAAAAAAAAAAAATATATTGGCCCTTTAAGTTTAATATATTAAGTTGCAGGAAATATTTTGATCCAAGCGTCCTCGCGTCGGGGCACGGCTTAAAATAATCAAAATCGGTTCAGCCGTTTGGGAGCTACGATGGCGCAGATAGACATACAGATAGGCTCGTTAAACTTATAACACCCCTCTGTTTTTGTCGGGGGTTAAAAATAAATAAACAACACCAGCCTATTATTGTCCCAATGCATGTCAAAGGCCTATTCTCATACAAAGAAGGCACGAGCATTGTTCAACACGCTTGCTCAAGACGGATTGGCGGTTTCAGACTTAGGCTGGCCGTATACATCCGGTTTTCTGATTCGGAATTCAGATTCGAAGACCCTGAATGCACGCATTTCATACAAAATGATCTCTTTATCGCACTCGTTCTTATATTTTCTGTCTATACTTGCCCGAATTTGAACACACAACCTTATGCATGAGAAGCGAGGTCTTACCCACTGGGCCATCACTGCACTCACTAATGGCGTGGCTAACTAACATAATTATGGCAAATAATTTAATTTAATGTTCTGTGTCTCGTATTTTTAATTACTTTGCATACCTACTATAGTCTAGAATCAAGTATTTTCTAACTGAACAGACAGCTGTGCTACTGGGGAGTTTGTTGCGCCACTTCTTCTTCACAAGTAAAGCACTAGAAAGTCGTGAAGGGGGGACGTGTTGGGGGACTGTCTTATGTAATTTAGACGTTCAGAAACTGCTGATTCTCAGCCTAGTTTGAATAAATCGCACACCTAAAATCTAAATATTTGAGGTATGCACACCATCGAATTCCTTAACTCACTACTTAGCGACCAACAAAACAGATGCAAAAACTTATAACATCATTGTTCTATCTGCATTTAAAAAGTATTGATCAATACAGCAAACTCCTGTAGTGCACAGGGAGATGGTAATCAGTTTTTCAACTTTTCTGAAAAAAGTGTTTTTCGAGTTAATCGCTGTTTAGATCTAGGTGTGCGAAATGACTTTTGATTTTGATTCATTTTCAGGTTTACGATAAAATTCAAGCTCGATGCCCGACATTTTTATTATTATAACACAAAATAAGTCATGCAGCAAATTAATTTATCAGGAATAGATTTTCGGCTTACGTAGGTCATTAAATAAGTCGTGTCCATAATTACTAATTAATAGCGCCTGTCGGCCATTGGAACATGCAAATGATGTTGTATGGACTTTATTATAATTAGCTTTACAAATTCGTTCCTTTGTTAGGTTGTCAAGGTATCGGACTATGCCTAAACAATAGACAACTATTTTTCATACAAATAGTTAAGTTATTCAATAAAATAAGCAAGCACAAAACCAGTCGAAGTGGCGGTGCTTTGGGGAGGCCTATGTCCAGCAGTAGACGTGTTTCTGCTGAAATGATAATGTCATACAATCATAAAATTAGGTTAAATCGCATAATAAAAGTGGACAAGATGAAATTAAATGAAATTAAACAAAATTGGTCAAAAATAGATAGTATTAGATAGAAAACTCAAACTCAAACCATTTATTTCAATTGAACCATTTACAGGCACGTTTGAACTGTCAAGAAGTCAGTCAGTCAGAAAATATGAAGCTAGTGGCCCATTCCAATGCGTAGGTACCTATGGAGAAGTACGGGCAAGAAACCCACGGACTCTTTTAAATTATATTTTTACAAAAATATTAGTTACATCGTTAATGTTGAATTTATAACTATACGTAAGAACGATGTAAAAATAAAAAAACGTACACGTTAAAAGCGTCCAGAGTACAGCAAATAGTAAAAAAATAAAATAATTAAAAATAAGCCGAGGCAGCTAAGTGATTAGATAGAATTAGAGATAGAATTCGGGTAAATTGGAATAGAATTATTAATAACAAATGACTATTTAATTTTATTTATTTATTCCAAAGAGACTATACTGGGAGTAGCAATGGACTCCAGTTTTCGAGTTGCAGTGCAGCGATGCTATGCCTAGGTACTCATTTCCTTCAAATCCTCAAAAGCTACCAAACGCCTCGGACTTAAATTGTAAGTATACCGAAGTGAGTCGCGTTCAAAATAGCTAAAAGATACAATTCTACCCACAATATAAAACCCAGTCTATAGTTGCATTTGACCTCATTTTGTAAAATCGATTTCTAGAGGAATATTAGTGTAGCTTCGAGTAATAACTAGCTATAAATATAAGATGGTTTCCATTTTCTTTAGTCGCAAAGAGAAAATTACAGAGTATCAATTTTGTTCTAAACTTTGTTAAAAAGTCTCTTTTGCATCTTATTAAATGTATCTATACTTCAAATAATTCTCATTTTACTCTCTTAGAAATATTATTAAAAACACTTTAATATAATGATTGCGCCTCTTTTTACGAACCTCAAATAATTCCTATTTTGGGGTCCTAAAAATACTAAATAGCCAAGTAACTGCGACCAACTGTGAGACAAGGTCGGAAAGATAAAAAGAGGCTCATTTATTTAAAAAAAGTATGCTTTATTTAAAGCCCAAAAAGTTTTTTAGAGGATCAGTTAAATATTTGCCATTTAATTGGTTTTCAAATAAAATAGCGACAGGTGTAGAAAGGTTAGGGGCGCACCCAAATTGTAGTAGTTTTCACGAAACGATGTTTTATCCAAAATAAAAAAATATTGCATTCTTGAATAAAAAATGTCCTCAAATTTACCGCGGCAAGCGTAGCTTAACCTGATCAATCGACTCGGATAAGTATTTCTTATGTAGACAAGTATTCTTTATGAATCGAAAATCTAAGACACTAAGGAACTAAAGGATTAAAAAAAAATAATTTCCTAAAGGGCTTAAATATGAGATGAAAGTTTGTATGAAACTTCGTCTTTTCTGCCGATGAAAAATCACATCGGGCACATAGCTTGTATACATAAATCAGGTACAGACCTTTTTTTTATGGATGGGAAATCATCAAATGACCCCTCCCGCTCTGGGTGGAGCGGAAGGGAGTGTCAGACTCTTACTGACTAAAACCCATCCGTGTTCCTTCCTTAGCTCTTTATGTTCCGGGGTAGCGGTAACCCTTTCGGAAAATTCCGCACCCCAGGTACAGACCCTCAGTCTTGATTAAGGCTGTTGCCTTGACCAAGATCTATGTTTATCGATTTACCTACTAGGCCATTCAGTCACAAGCTCTAAACCTATACAATATACAGTATACAGTGACCAACTTCCTCAGCACACACCCAATTCCCATAAAAAACACATGACAAGTTGAACGTCACCGTGAAAATGTATCGAGTAATTTCGGATAAGTGACGAATAATTAATTAAAACGTTTAATTAATTACTCGGCTAAAAGCGTTGTTAATAAACGATGAAAGTCCTTGGACTTGCTCGTTGCTGTAGATCCCGTTTTTAGTACACGGGCGATTTAAAATTGCCAAATTGTTGCCGACAACAATCTGTTTTATCTTCAGATACACACGGTGTTTTATCTTCAGATAAAACACCGTGTGTATCTGAAGATAAAACACCGTGTGTCGGCAACAATCCAATAAGCAGTGAGCTGCTTATTGGATAAAATTACTAATAAAATAATCGGTTTTACTGTTTTACAAAAAATGTTGCTCGATCGATTTAAACCCCTTTAAAGTATGAATTGAAATAAACACTCTATAACTTTAAAGACATTGTTTAAATTAATAAAAATATTAGTCACTGCTGAAATTAGATTCAGCTACTATGTATATTTATTTTATGAGTAGGATCTCCAACAAAAGATAAAACACAAACAACAACACAACAACAATATACTCGTATGGTTAATTGACGACAAAGTATTTGGTAGGTGTACTCTTTCAATTACAGGAGACCACAGCATGCACAACAAAGTAAACAACTAAGCTAACAAATTAAATACCTATTACATAATAAAAGAAAAAAAATGCCAGTAGAACATAAAAAACACAATAAACTCTGTTCAACTGTTATTAGACTATGGTCTGCTATAAATGCTGTAGGCTGTCACGTAACCATGCTTTCTATAGGAATGTAGTCGTGGTCTCTTTGAATCGTGAAGCCTAAGAAATAAGTCAGTCAACTGTACTCGGTAATTTTGTTGACCAAGTAATTACTCAGTTGCTCGTATATCTCCACCATTTGGCTTTGTTTTTGCTTCGTGTTGCACATCAAATATTTATGTTAAATGTGTAGTGAAAGCATTCTCTTTGTGACCTTAGTTTTGGATAATAGTGTTAATTAGGTAGACATGGGAACTGGAAGACTCGTGCGTGGGTGTTGTGTGTGTGGGAGGTTCCCGTATCTGTTTACCTCATCGTCAACACCTGAATTATTTCGTGAAGAATGTCATAGTACGGTGTAATAAAAGTAGGTCCTATTTACTGTCTCTTGTTTTTCGAATGCTTGTTTTACTCGTTAAATTAAACCTTTCATTGGGAGTGCAGAGCTCAACATGGTTAGTTGCTAATATAAAGGTCGTAGCACACGTATCAAATCGGAAAGGGATCGGCACCGTATCGCCTTTCGCGTCGCCGTCAAATAGGCGTCAACCTAACGTAAGCACGTAACAAAAGCGGATCAGAAGCTGCGATAAATCGACTCGTGCTACGAGTCTAGGAAGAGATCTGATAGCTAATTTCCGTAAATAAAAACGTTCAAAATCTAGTCGCAATGACTTACCAACTGAACTTCGTCGCATGTCGTCGAAGTCGCATCTTTTCCTAGTTAAGTAATGTCGAAGAAACGCTTTGTCGGAGTACAGTAGTGTCGCACTTAAGGTATTTCGAACAAAAGTATTGTCGAAATGAAGACGTGTCGGAGTTCCATTTTGTCGAAATAAAATCTTGTCGTATTTCGAACAAAAGTATTGTCGAAATGAAGACGTGTCGGAGTTCCATTTTGTCGAAATAAAATCTTGTCGTATTACGGTTTGTCGAAGTTCAGTTGGTAAGTCAGTCGCAATGTCATCTCAGCGAAAATCAAAAACTTTCAAAGTTTCGGTAAATTAGAGGTATTTTGGAACAGTTGTGGCGCGGTATCAGCCCCGACTTCCGACTTCTAGGTCGTGAGTTGGAACCCAGGCAGGCACTTTACTTCGTTTATTTAATTACCCGACTGCGTTTCATCACCACTGTTCTCAAAACGGTCAAGGAAAACATTGTGAGGAAACACTGTTAATCGGTCGAGTTCCGCTAATGAGACACAATTGATTTTCTATTGTTTCGTCGACAATAGGCGACGCGCGGTGCTTGACCGGTTAAGAGTGGTGATGATATAATTACACAAAGTAAATTGCCTGCTTGGGATCGAACCCACGGCCTACAACTCGTAAGTTGAGGCCGTTACCACTGGGCCACCACTCCTCCACGCTTAGTTGCAAGTGCTTAACTATCTCGCACCGACGACAACTTGGCTAATTATAATAATTAGGTAAAATAAGTTAGAGGCCAATTTTATTGGGTGTTACGGTTAAAAACGTAATAAAGAACTGCTGATGACATTAATTTGCGTAACCCTTTCCTGGCAACCTACTAGTCATTGTATTTTGAATTGTGCCTCGTTTAAACTGTTAAGAATAAAAATCAATGCCAGTAAATTTAACTCCATTACCTACTCAATCACAGAATACGATTTTGTATGGATTTCAGTACCTTTTTAAATAATACCTGCATGTAATGGTATTTTGATCATCAGAGGTATGTATATATGTAAATGGTACACCACAGACCGCAGTAATGTCTCTCGTTTCTTTCTAAATCCATCCAAAGGTTGTCTTTAAAAGATCGATTTTAGTGACAAGACCACCCATTGTGTCGCCACTTGCAATATTTACATATAACGGAGAAGGTATGTGTGTCTCGTTATCATCAGCCATATTTTAACTACTGTGAGCGAACTATGGGTATAGTGTTGGTTATTGCGCAAAAGAAAAATGGTTTGCAGTTCAAATCAGATTATAATATCACAAGCAATTTAATCACACTAGCAAATCACACACTATAGGTACACGATACAACCAGATACGGAACACGGGACAGTTTCTGAGCGCATGTTGTTCGTATAATGTCCGATGTCCAAGAGGGCTACTCCACCTCGCTGCACGCTCTCTTGTATTCCCCACGAACTCAGGCTAGACTCTGTCGAGCGCCGCCAGATGGCGCTGGCGTTCCGAATAGTCAAACGAATGACCGGATGCGACATATATATAAAATTCAAAGTCCTGACTGACTGATATATCAACGCACAGCCTAAACCACTGGTCCTAGAGACATGAAATTTGGAGGGTGTGTTCTTTATGAAGAGTGGATATCCACTAAGATAGGGTTTTTCGAAATTCCACCTCTAAGAGGGTGAATGGGGGGAGGGTGAAATTCGCGGACGAAGTCGAAGGCAGAAGCTAGTCTGTAATATTTATGGTGTACAAAATAAAGAGTATTGTCTCTATCGTTTCTTGCTCTGTTATAAACCTAAGATTGTACTTCTGCAATATATAATAACTTATTCTACGCTAGTAGACCAGTGATCAAAGCTAGTTAAACAATAGATGCGGCGAGTGAAGTGTCAATCATAATGTAGTTGATTAAGTCTGATACAGTGTGACCCCTTTCGTTGTAAATTGAACGGTTGATAAAGTTATCGTGTTGAATCATATTATCAGGAAGACTTTCAACCCGCAGAATTGTATTAGACGTATTTATTGAGTTGTTGTGTTCTGCGGCCTTAAATAAATACGGGCATGATTATGACAGACTGTATAACGAACATTAAATAAAGAAGTATGACGTCATTTTGCAGCCGCTATAGTGATAGCATCGCTTTCCTACAAACCTAAGCTTTACCGAATAATATTACTGTTTAAAACGAAAACTTCATGTATGGATGTGTGGCGTAAACTACAATACAGGGTGAAATTAAATTCATGGGCATCTTTTAAGGGATCACTGTACTCATCATTATGAACGACTTTTACTAAGGGACTGAACCTAAAATCGCGAAATAAAAATCAGCTTTTCCTTGCATTTATGTTCACATAACTCGTCAAAATGTAGAGAAGAGCTGATTTTTTTTCGCGATTTCAGGGTTGGTCCCATAGTAAAAGTTGTTCATAATGATGATTACAATGACCCCTTAAAAGGATGCCCATGAATTCAATTTCACCCTGTATATTTGCCACGATTGCCAAAAAAATTAAAATATATACTAAAATATTCAACCTTAAAGTTAGTAAGTAGGTGGTGTGGACAGTCCTTGGAAAAGTTGCATATGAGTAACATGGATATCATGCCGTAGCAAGCTATGATATATTTGGTAACACTTTGAACGTGTTCAAACGAAATCTTCATGTAAGCACTGGTACCACTAACTAGTCCCATCTAAACGCTCCACAGAACCGTAAAGTTATCAGGTGCTACACAGCGGTGTCTTAATCTTTAACGAGTTTACTTCTGCCCATCTTTGAAACTTTTACGTTCCGATTATTCTTCTAATTAGCTAAACACTCTTCGGTATTTAGTTCGTCTATAGTAAAGAAGGCTGCCAGGCTCAAATGGGATTGGGCGAGTCACATCAGCCGTATGCACGATGACCGCTGGACAAAACCTCCACACAATGGGTGCCTGAATATGGACGGCGCTGCCGAGGCCGACCCAGAAAGTGATGGCGAGATGACCTCGACGCGTACCACAAGTTCGTGGAAGGATTTTCGGGAGGCCTTTGCCCAGCAGTGGAACAGTATGGGCAAAAAAAAATTAATAGTAGTTGGCATCTATTCAGAAATCCGCTGGTTCTGAGAAGCATAGGGTAATTACGTAACACACTATCCAGTAGCAATGGCTTTAATTTTGACAGTTCAACAACATTCATTGCGTCATTTATGTAGTTGTGCAGACAAATATTTCGAACAAATGAAGCAATGGATAAGCAATATCCTTCAAAAAGATTCAGATTGAAATTAATAATGTTGATGAACGATCTGTTTGACGCATTGAATTCATCGAGTCTCCGTGACAGCTATAAGTACAAAAGAGCGTTTTGTGGGCGTAAAGAACAGATTGAATTTTTCAATAAAATGTTGATTTTTTTCCGAACATTAAAATTACGAGATCCCCGAACTGGAAACGACGCTACTCAAAACGTGAAATTTATTCAAGGGTTTCAGATCACAATCAGGTCAATTTTACATCTGTACGAAGATCTTAAGCAAGAAGGATATCAATACATTCTGACGAGACGTCTTAATCAGGACGTGATTGAGAATTTTTTCGGTAAAATTAGATCGAAAAATGGAAATGCTCTAGAACCAACCAGCAGACAATTTATATCTGCATATCGTAAAATTTTCTTTGCCAATATTACCCGGGCTCCGAAAGAAGGCAATTGTACGGAAGATTTGACAGAGTCCCTCGTTCACTTAAGTAATTACAAAAATACGGATAATGACGCTACTGAAATCAATAACGTTCCACCCGTTATCAATATTAACCAATCAGAGATATTGCAGTCAAATAGTGTATTGCGTGATATTAGTTGTTCAGACTATATAGAATTTGATATTCCCGAAAAAAATGCTTTTTTTTACGTATGCGGAGCCTTGTTGAAAAAATGCATTGATCGTCACGAGGATTGCGAACAACTAAAATCGTATTTAAACGCGAATCAGCAAGTTTGCAATTTAAGTGCAGAATCTAGGTACCTTCACTACAAAAACTATTCTAGAGACCAAATTTTGTTAGTGGTTCCGCCCGACGACTTTGTAGAAAATATTAAGAGGATGGAGCAGATATTCCAAAAAGCATTTAAAAATGATCACATAAACTGCAAAATTGGCATGTCTGTCTACGAACAAATAAAAGATTTACATTTTTCACCGCCCTGCCCATGCTTTCCGAAATTATATTTGCAAAAGTTATTTATAAGGATGCGGATATATTACACATTAAAGTTTAATAACAAGGCGTTTCGTAATAGTCGAAACCGAAGAAAGTATTTTTCTGTAGCTAATTTGTAATTTTGTAATAAATGTGTGATTATATAGATATGTTTGTATTATTTATGTTTGTATTAATTAAAAATAAATATGGTCCTTTATGTGTAAAAATACTACATTATGCCTATTAAAAAAAAAAAAAAAACTAGATGACTAGTATAATATGTATAAACTACTAAGCAAATAATTTAAACACAAGCTCTTAGTCTATGTTACCGCCTGTGCCATCTAGTGGCGACATAAAGAGTCGGGACTGCGACTTGACGTTGCCGCTGTTCATGCGGTTGCGTTGCGAGCGGCGCGGGCGGCCGCGCCCAAACCACCCCGCCGCCCCGCCGCGCCGCGCGCCGGTCGGTTTATTTTATCCTTTTTTTGATAAATAATGCTACTCTGAATCTTAAATACATTTCTCTATTTGTTAGGAAAATCATTGTTGAACGTTATTGACTAATGATCACTGAATTAGTTATACAGAGATGTGTGTGTCATTAGTTTAAAGCCCGGTCCTTGCCAAGGCAAGGCCCAAGGGTTGCATCGTTTAGGTAAAATCGGCCGCACAAACTCTGTACCCAGACAATACAAGTAAAAAATACAACTTCCCGACCCTTGCCAATTTATAGGCACTGAATTAAAATTTATCTAAAAGTGACAACCCTGAGACAGTAGGCAATTATATCGCGGATTGGGCCGGAGATAGCCTACTTCCCTTCTCTTTATACTATGGTTCTATCACATCAAAAAGAACTACGTGTCTTGGTACCAGTGACGTATCATCATAGCATAATGAGCCTATAATGTTCCCTCTGCTGGAACACAGGCCTCCTCTCTTTGAGTGGAGTGGGCCATAGTCCACCATGCGGGCCCAGTGCAGGTTGGTGGATGTTACATGTCTTGGAATTATTGGTTCTAGGACATGCCGGTTTCGTCACGATATTTTACCAGCGACGTGTCAAGTTTTAATTTCAAAGATAAATGACAACATTTTATTTCTCTTTTATTATTAATACTAACAGCTGAAAGATGTAGCTGAACGTTGTCAAGGAATATTAGGGAAGAAGAAGGAACGTGTTTGGAATGATTATTAGAAGTTTCTTTAGTCTTTTACTAAATCATTTGTTCACTAGAAGTGCTACAGTTTCCTGTTATAGTATTGACGTAATATAATTGCTATTTTCTTTCCGTCACAACCATAATTTCATACCCACAATGTTGACGTATAAAATAACAATCACTGTTAAACCGTATTTAATTTGTTCTATGGTCTTAAAGTCATTATTACTACTATACAATATTTTGACATTAGGCTCTATGAATCTCGAAGACATGTTTTGATTTTTGACTAAATACCCGTACTTTTTATTTTTTATGTATTAGATTAATTTAATATCTTGAATTATGTAGCTTCACATGCCATAATAAAGCTAAATAGAATATAAGACCAAATAATGTAACATTTAGAACCACCAATGGTATTTACTCTATTTAAATGTGAATAAATGAATTTGATTTGAATTAAAAACAAAGATAACAATCTGCCTAGTCTTTTCCCAACTATGTTGGGGTCAGCTTTCAGTCTAACTGAATACCAGTACCTATTTCACATGGAGCGACTGCCTATCTGACCAAAACCCAGTTACTGGGTAACACGAAACCCCTTGGTTAGACTGGTTGTCTTTCGGGCTTCTGACGACTGTCAAAGATCCACGAATGACAGCCGGGACCAACGGCTTAAGGTGCTTTCCGACGCACGGAGGGGTCTTGGTATGTAAAGATGGTCACCCATCCACGGATCAACCGCGGCAAGCGTAGCTTAACCTGATCTATCGACCTGTGCGGCTGTTATTACTTAGCCACAAGCCCCTCTAGCCTTAGCCACAAGTCGCTGTTGGTCGCCTAAATAAACAAAATTAATTAATTAAAAAATGACAGAACATTTATATGAAGCCTAAACATGAATTCACATAAAGGAAACATTTAGGTACAGTTCGACCTAATACACTATCTCGTGTACACAAATATTGAAATTGACCAAATACAGAAACTAATTCGCTTCCTGAATCAAATACCTATTTGCTTTACGCTGGAATTAAAGTGCTACTGAACTAAAATCAACGAAATACACCAACATAGGTACAGGATCAAACTGAATTAGTTAGTAAAACGCTAGAGACGTGATTGATATCTAGCTGTATCTAAACATGATAAAATAAAAATATATTTGTTGATTTTTAGGGTTCCGTACCTCGAAAGGAAAAACGGAACCCTTATAGGATCACTTTGTTGTCCGTCCGTCCGTCCGTCTGTCTGTCTGTCAAGACCCTTTTTCTCAGGAATGCGTGGAGGTATCAAGCTGGAATAAAAAACTCACGTCAAATACTCAGGTCTACTGTCCCTTGGAGCTTTGAAAAAATCAAACTTCTAAGCCAACGCAATCAGAAGATACAGCCGTTCATGCCGCAAATTTTCGACACTCGCAAGGGAATAAAAACCTACAGGGTACTTCCCGTGAATTCAGAATCTTGAAATTTGGTACGAAGCAATGTCTTGTAGCATGGATAAAAATTGCGAAAACCTTAAATTTTTAGTAACATCATATAATAAAAATATTTTAAACAGGTTTGTACGGAACCCTCGGTGCGCGAGTCCGACTCGCACTTGACCGGTTTTTTTTTTGTGGAGTCATTGACCGCCGTTAATGTAGTCACTTTTTTTTGTATAAACTTCATAGTAGTTATCGATGTTTCAAAAGAGAACAGATTTTCTCAACTCATACTTCAAGTAACAACATCGTTATTACCTAGCCACAGAGAGGCTTGTGGCTAAGTATTAACAGCCGCACGGGTCGATCGATCAGGTTAAGCTACGCTTGCCAAGGTTGGTCCGTGGATGGGTGACCATATTCACATATCAAGACACCTTCGTGCCTCGGAAAGCACGTTATGCCGTTGGTCCCGGCTGTCATTCGTGGATTTTTGACACTCGTTACGGGTCGTCAGAACCCCGAAAGACAAGCAGTCTTACCAAGGGGTATAGTATTACTCAGTAACTGGGTTGTGGAGGTCAGATAGGCAGTCGCTCCATGTAAAATACAGGTATTCAGCTGCATCCGATTAGACTGGAAGCCGACCTTAACATAGTTCGAAAAAGGCTAGGCAGATGATCCGATGACTTCATGTAACAACACTAACAGCGGTCGTTGACCCCTCCCCCACCCCAAAGAAAAACATCCAATCTCTTTTATATTTTATTGTGTTTAAATATCGACGGCAGAACATCGCCGTCGAGGTAGACCAAGACGAAGGTGGCGTGATGATCTAATATCATTCGCAGGGCCAACATGGCCAGAGATCGCACAAGACAGGGAGGTTTGGAAAAAAAAAGGGGAGGCCTTTGCCCAGCAGTGGGACGCAAAAATAGGATAAAAAAAAAAAACGATACCCATCACGTCTGCGGAGTTTTGCTTGCTAATATATTATGACTGTATTTATGTAGAATGCATCGAACAAGCCTACCCGAATTTTCGATTGACTATTTCAGACCGGATATAAACAGGTTAAGTGGGTTCAAAATCTCGACTAATATGGTGGCTTACATACTTGAACACAAGCTCATGTGCGATGTAGGCATAAATTGCGAACAAACTAAGCTAGTGTTCGCGCCTCTATTCGCCTATTTGCTCGACATAGCCTTAATATAGTCGTTTGAAGTTAAACTACGTTTTACAAATTTACTGTGTAGGTAAGTTCAGGAAAATTAATTGTTAAGCAAATTGACACTCTGCAGTTCGGCCGTCGCGTTGAGAGAATGCGTTCCCGACACCTGTCAGCGCGACAATTCTAATCTATACTAATATTATAAAGAGGTAAAATTTTTAAGTTTGTAAGTTTGTATGTAGGGGGTAATCTCTGGAACTACCAGTCGGATTTGAAAAATTCTTCTTGCATTTGATAGCCCAATTTTTGAGGAAGGCTATAGGCTATTTAACATTACGCTATGACCCTTAGGAGCCGAGCAAAAAGAAAAAAAGTAAAAAAGAACGTTAAGTGATAGCGCAGGCGGGTGATGCGATACGACGGGGTGGCTCGGGGGAAACAAGAAGTTTCACGCGAACGAAGTCGCGGGCTGAAGCTAGTAGCTAATAAAGATAAAATTCGCAAAACGCACGCACGTATTCGTTTGTATGAAACTGACATGTGTCAAGAACGCGTTCTCTCGTCGGCCGAACTGTGGGGCAATTTGCCGCGCTATTTCATACAACTGCCAAAGAATTAGATTTTTTATTGTTGTGATGGCGAGATAGGTGGTTGGTCCATGTAAAATACTGCGGGGTAATTGCGTAATACACTATTAGAAGCAATGGGTTTCATTTTGCCAGTTCAGCAAAATTAACTGCGTTATTTACGTTGTTGAGCGGACATTTTTTTCGAACATATGAAGCAATGGATTAGCAATATCCTTCAAAATTATTCAGATTGTGATTGATAGTGTTATAGGCAATCAGAGCAGAGGGGCAATGAACGTTCACAGTCTGATCTCAGTCTCAATCTGTCAAAAATACCTCTAATCTCCCTACATTTTTGACATAGATTGTCGCTGAGATGAGATTGCGACTAGATTTTGAACGTTTTTAATTACGGGAATTGGCCTTCAGGTCTTCCTTCTTCTACTAATAACGAATATGGGGTTACCTTGTATACAATTCCAACGGCAAAACCGGAACATACTATTGTAGCAGCACAACTTTCCTAGACGAACTCTTTCAAAAGGAGCTTTACTACTAATACGTTTTTAGGGTTCCGTACCTAAAGGGTAGCAAAGGACCATCCGTCCGTCCGTCTGTCACAGGGCTGTATCGTTTGAAACGTAATAGGTAGACACTTGAACTTACAGATTGTTTATTTATTTATTAAAACTTCATGCACAAATAAATAAAAAAATACTGTACAAAGGCGGACTTAATGCCTAAGGCATTTTCTACCAGTCAACCTTAGGGTGATGCAGAGACAAAACATGTATTTATAACTATATGGCCGCTGTAACAATCCATACTAATATTATGAATGCGAAAATGTGTCTGTCTATTTGCCTGTTACCTCTTCACGCTTAAACCGCTGAACCGATTTAAATGAAATTTGGTATAGAAATAGTTTGAGTCCCGGAAAAGGTTTATCCCGATATTCCCACGGGATTGAAACTTAGGCGGGTGAAACCGCGGGGCGCTGCTAGTAAATAATAAAACACAACAAAGTTTAAAAATAATGTGTTGTAACCATACAAGAAACGTGTTTTTAGTATTAAATATTTTACGGTAGTACGGAACTCTTCGTGTCCGCTTATTTTTGTCGTGAAGTAACGTACGTTCACTTGCAAGGAGGAATTCCGGGAAAGTCTGAAGTTCAAATATTCCGTGGAGATTATCGTGTGAGTATCCAATTTAATATACCGCTTAGAACCTTGCTGCGGTTGCCCCTAATACATTCTTTGGTGGGGCCTTAGACATGTGTGCTGTAGAAGACTTTTCGATGTTTTAAATATGTATATGATGACTGTGTGTTTTTGCTGAAGATGTGACCTTTATTATTATGTCTTAATTTATATATTATGCCGAGATAAGAGCTCTTTTGGCCTGGCACAGGTCTTGTTTTTTTTGTTTTGTGATTTCTAAAAAATGACGTTAATTTTTTTAGTGTTTTTTTTTTTGTTTGCGACCCTTTTTTTTTTCTTTCTATCTTTGATATAGTATATCAGTAGTCCAGTTTAGTATATAAAAATGTTACCTTACACATATGAAAACGAAGCTAAATCAAGCCTTAAGAGGATTGAGTATTCAAATTTTACCTAAGTCTGAACAGTTGTAAACAAAAATTAAGGTCTAAAGAAACTTGAGAAATTGTGTCAGGAACAGACTACATCTTGAAATTCCTGGTTCTCAAACTAGTTAAAATAAAGACAGGCAATTACTCCAGTCATGAATAGAACCCTTGGAAATTACAGTCCAACTTTAAACATAAGGATTAAAGGCTTGGGCACACCAAAAGCAGGACAAGCGCAGCACCTTAGCAGGGCAGGGCAGTTGCGCCACGGTTGATGTCACACCAGAAACGTGAGCAGTCAG
Organism: Amphipoea lucens; assembly: GCA_947508005.1. Taxonomy (NCBI): domain Eukaryota; kingdom Metazoa; phylum Arthropoda; class Insecta; order Lepidoptera; family Noctuidae; genus Amphipoea; species Amphipoea lucens. The sequence goes on along the minus strand of OX382369.1, from coordinate 5,557,781 downwards.
AAAGCAGTTTGAATGCGGGCCTGCTTTGTAACTGCGTTATGTGTGTCGTATCGACAGCCACACTCAGTACACTTCAAGATGTTGAACGGTTCTGACTCTGACGAAGAGGAGCTATTGTTGCTTCTAGCTTTAAGTAAAAAAAAAAGACTATGGGTTCACGATGTAAATAAGAGAAGAGAAGAATATGGGGAGTACCATCGTCTATGTCGGGAATTAGAATCTTTTGAAGATAGGTTCTATACTTATTTTCGGATGTCGAAGAGTTCTTTTGAAGAATATTTATCCTTTAAATCATATAAACATTTATATTTCCTCACCAACTCAATCAATTTTTCATTCGTTTCCATGATAAAGTTGTAAAAAATCACAACCGTTTACGACCCGCGCTGCGTCTGTCCCGCGCAACTACTTTGGTGTGACTAGTCAATATGGCGGACGTAGTCATACAACGTGTACTCACTGCGGCCGCCCCGCGCCCGCGCTGCCACCGCCCCGCGCCTGCGCTGCTCCCGTCCAAAAGTTTTGTAGAAGAGCAGTGCGTGCGCGGTGCAGTGGCGGAGCAGGTAGAATCAGCGGGCCCGCGTTTGTTCAGTGTGTCATCCCTCATATAACTACATTATTTTCTAACGGAGACGCACTGCTACCGCACTGCAACTGCTTTTGGTGTGCCCAAGCCTTAAGAGATTTTTACAGTGTACGATTTGATATTTTTGAGCTACTAATCGGTTCGACATTCGTTTTAATGTGACAAAAACTTAAAAAAAAGACCACTGACTTAAAAAAAAAAGCACTACGAAGTGATAAATTTTTGACAGGCCTGATGGTCTAGTGGTTAGTGACCCTGACTGCTATGCCGGAGGTCGTGGGTTTGATTCCCACCCAGGACAAATGTTTGTGTGATGAGCACGATCATTTGTTCTGTGTCTGGGTGTAATTTATCTATAATATGTATGTATTTAGAAATATATAAGTATGTTTATCAGTTGTCTAGTACCCATAACACAAGCTCTGCTTTGCTTGGGACTAGATGGCGTTGTGTGATAGTTGTGGAATATTATTATTATTATAAATAACTTTAAATTCGGAAGTCGGTGTCGTTGGTTCTGCATTTTCGTTTTTTACGATTACCTTCTCCGTCATATTATTTCAGCGAGAGAGTGTAATCTACACATTATCTAAACAACAAATTGTCCATGGATTATCATTTGGGTACAAAGGCGAGCTCACCCGAAAATTCGCCTCGTTGGTCTAGTGGTCGCAAGCGCATCTGCTGAGCATAAGGTCCTGAGTTCGATTCTTCAGTCAGGGAAAATGTTATTAGGTTATTTCATCAGCAATTTTTTAGTAGTAGCCCGCAGTCTAGATTTATAACCGGTTGCTGGCAAAAGGCTCGCTCCCTAACACATGGGATTTAAACATAACTGGCGAAATGAGGGTGTACATTATTATGATTATATGTAAATTAAAAAAACTTAAAAAAAAAACAACCGACTTCAAAATTAAAAACACTACAAAGTGATAAATAACTTTAATTTCGGAAGTCTCTTTGATTCCGCATTTTCTTTTTTTGACACCGACTTCCGAAATTAAAGTTATTTATCAGTTTGTAGTGTTTTTAATTTTGAAGTTGGTTGTTTTTTTTTTGTCAAAAAGTTTTTTTTTTCACTTTTTAGTTGTACCTACCTCCAACAAATTCAATGAACACTAGTGCATTGAAGAATTGAAGACTAGAAGAATCATCAAAATTCGCAAAGAAATGCCGGAGATGCAGTACATTTATGCATATAACTTCGTACATAACAATAATTACCTAATGTATTATATACTAAAACCTTCCTGAAAGTATGTAGGTAGATTAATTTAGTGAAAGAAATATTAAAATCGGTTCATTAGTTTTTGAGAAAATCACGGACATACAAACATACATACATACATACATACGGGTCGAATACAGAACCTCCTTTTTTGAAGTCGGTTAAATATGCGCCCATCGACGACTAATCGGATCGCAAGCACAGAACAAGACCCACCACTAAACGCGAGTGGGACCAGCGTACAGTCGTAATAAAAAGTAGCGTGTGTACACATATTTACGTCTCGAGACGCGGGAACCTCTCTCGCCTTTATTATTTACGCGCCGCGACAGACGTGTTGACACTGGTTAAGGTGTGGTTTCAATGATGGGGATGATTAGAATCGCATATGCTTATAAAAGTCGTAAAAAGGATGGAAGAACAGGCAACGGTCTGAGATGCACTCGGGGTTAGGGGACGATTTTTTTATTGTTTATGATTTGACTTACAAAATTTCATCATGCCAACTATGTAGAGATCGAGGATTGTAATACACACACATATAGATATCGCAGGCTTAACAATACCGCTTGGCTCCGTCTGGGTATGAAACCCGAAAACTAGTGGTATTCATTGGTTAAAAGTGTAGTAACTCACACTGACGTCTTTAGGCTGGTCTTCAGTATACATCATGAACAAACAGCACTCTAATTGCGTAACACACTATCAATCGGAATCAGAATCATTTTGAAGCAAATTACTAATCCATTGCTTCATAAGTTCGAAAAATTTGTCTGCTCAACCCGTAAATAACGCAATGAATGTTGTTAATCTGTCAAAATGAAACCGATTCCGATTGATAATGTTTACCCAATTACACTGCAGGTTAAGGAAAACAAAAAAGGAGGTTGTATAGAAAATCATTTTTTTCCTATTAACGGCTGTGACTATCCTTTATTTTTTTTTTCTTATTTTATCTAGAAGTGTAAGAGAAGTTCTGACAATTTCGTGTTCTTTTAAAAATGGCGTCTTTTGTAGACGTCATCATCTCACTGAATCCTCCAAAACGAATTCTAAAACACCTTCACGTATTTTGCAAGTCGCACCAGTGGAACCGCACCCCCCTAGTACTTCAAAATATGAAAGGTGCCCGATGAAGTAGCGTTGCCGTTGTGAGTCGCCCACAGAGAATATAAACCGCACACCCGGCGTGCATACACGTCCGCGTTTTACGGGGATTGCATTCAGACAAAGAATCTTCGCGATTTCCCACCAGCTTTTCGGTGAAAAAAAAAAAAAATAACGCAATAGTGAAACCAGAAAATGTTTCGTAATATTTTCATTCAATTATTCGAACGGGTGAAATATGGAATTCGTGTGAAATTTTGTTCTGTAATATTTCAATTCTGGGATTTATGTTTTCTTTTTTTTTCTTGTGTTATCGTTTACCTAGTCCACAAGCGCAATTAGGGCTCACTTGCACCACAAATTATAAGTTTAACCCTAAACGAAATTAAACCATTGTTATTTTTCGGTAAACTGTTTGAAGTTGACAAGACTTATTTTGTATTTCATCCTTTTTTTTTTTGTTGAAGGGCAGAATTGTATCAAATGATGTGAACCGCTATATATTATATGTACGTGTTTAGTGAAGCAAGAGGGCCTTAGTTGAGCTCCTTAAGTTCTGAGTTGAGCTGCACAATTACTGACAAATGTGTGCACTGACTAGACAGGTCCACTCAATCTGTGTGACCATTTCAGACACCAATCTGCATGGTCGACACATGATCTGACTAAGATTATATCTGGAATTTAAAAGAGACTTTGTGTTTTGGCTTTTCTTCTCAGAGTAGTCAGATAAAAAACGCCTACCTCATCTAGTTTTTAAAATATGATCGACGTGTAAAAGTGTTTGTGCAAACCTACTTATAGAAATAAAATTATTTACCATTTTGATATAAATCTTAAATAGATATTCAACCGCGTGTAACCAGCAAAAATACATAGAATTATGTGGATAACTTGATTTATTTGCAACAATAACTAGTTTGAATCAAATTTATTTTTCGTGTAAATAAAATATAGAGAGACCTAACCTTTTCTATTCTTACTGAGTGGTTTTTCAAAAGCCTAGATCTCACTTACGCGTGGGTACTGTAGCAGAAATCTTAGGGATTATGTCAAAAGGGATGCGAAGTCTCATATACGTAGATGTAGTAGATGTTATATGTAGACACGAGTTTGCTTATATAGGCTGGTCCATTTATAGTTGTCCAAATTTTTTTCTGTGTCTGGAACATCCCATGGATTCACCTAAACGCAACATATTATTATGTTCTGCGAATGTCAGTAGCGGCCATAATCCACCACGCGGGCCCAGTGTGGGTTGTTGGATGTCACAAGACTTTGAATTTTTGGTTCTAGGACATGCCGATTTCCTGACGATGGTTTCCTTCACCGTTTTGAGAACAGTGGTGATGAAATATTTTCCACAAAGTAAAATGCCTGCTTTGGTTCGAACCCGCGACTGATTATTACGATCCTTTAAACAACAGTTTATGCTAGTGAAAGCGTGTTCACTCTATTTCCAGAAATATGAATTTTGTTATTAATCTGCTTAACAAGTTTAGTATTGGGAATATTCTATGATTTTTCAAAAATTAGAAACAAAAGACTCAAAAAAGTTATTGCAAAATAAAATAATATCATCCATGCAGGCAAATCCGAACAAAAGCAAAATTTTCACATTTTTTCTACGTTAACAAAAATATTAAAAACAAAGAAATTTAACACTCCTACCGACTATTTTGGGATTCATCGAAATACAAACATTGGTATGAATAACAATTTTACATTTGGTGCAATATGAAAGTTTTAACAACAGTCTATTGCACATGATTCGAATCGTCCATGCGTACGCAGAATTTCAATATCCGTCCATGGGTTTATGGAGGTACTTCCATTTCATAGGCTGCTTACATACTCACGACTATACAGGGTGAAATTAAATTAATGGGCATCCTTTTAAGGGGTCATTGTACTCATCATTATGAACAACTTTTACTATGGGACTAAACCTAAAATCGCAAAAAAAAAAAACAGCTGTTCCTTGCATTTTATTTTACTAATGATGAAATTAAGCAGTGGGTCTAGTCGACCAATTCAAAATTTGATTTGGTCGACTGGACCCGCGGGTCCAGTTCGAGTGGGTCTAGTTGACCAAAGACTCATAAATCGTCAAAATGTAGGGAAGAGCTGAATTTCGCGAGTTCAGGTTTGGTCCCAAACCTGAACTCGCGAAAAAGTAAAAGTTGTTCATAATGATGATTACAATGACCCTTTACAAGGATGCTCATGAATTCAATTTCAGCCTGTATAAGATATTAAAATTCTACGGTTTAATATTGCTTACATACTGGTTAAAGTTTCATCTTTTTCTCTCATGCATCTTTGAAGGCTCTTCGTGAACGGTGAAGTGACAAAAATACAATATTATGTTGCTCTGGGTTGACAAGGCACAGGGATTAAATAATGTTTTGTTATGCATTTTAGAACTTTGATTTCGTGATTCTTTATTAACATTGTTACAAAATATGCCGCATGGAGTGTTTTTCTCTTGTAAAACTATCTAGTAGAGATAATAATACTTATGGATTTTTTTTAAATACATACTTTATTAAACTTGTGTTTCTTTCACAATATTTAACACAATCAACTATTTACACTCGGTAGATTAAATGACAAAACTAAATAACTAAACAAAAATAAAAGAACACTAGAGATAATAAAGTCTTGTCATCAGCATTGAACCTGAGCAAAGTTAACGAATATTATGATTAATTTTCTAATTGCTACTTTTGCTTATCTCAGTAAAACGACGGCTGTCCTTCTTAACAAACATTATTATATAATTTTTTTTATTTTTCAATTAAAGTATCCTAAACTTACCATATTTTTCGTAGTTTTTTCAGAAAATGCTGGTTGACAACCTGGATTATTAATATCAGCTGTTAAAACTTAGATTATTTGTCCAAATAATCTCGTGCGATTTTTCTAACGTTCATTTTGACAATTTTCATACTATGTGTTGCCAGCCTAAACATCGTTTTGACATTTTAATATAAATTTGATATTTTACTGGCAACTCCGATATTAGTGGCATTTGAATATCGAGTGCGATACAAGTTAGTTCGGGGATGGTAGTAGGAAATTAAATGGCGAAACTCTATTTAGTTTCAGCACTGAACGGAACGTGAACGAGGAATATAGTGCCGGTTAGTATTCTGAACTAGTTTAAGTATAGCATAAGAATCAATGGAGGAATATTCACAGAAGTTCGAAACACAACAGAACTGTATTATGTTTTCAAACTCAAAGTCAATGCATTAAGTTCAATTGAACCATTTTCGGGCACTTTTGAATTGTTAAGGAGTCTGTCAGTCAGAAAGATGAAGGTAATTGTTTTCTTTGTACAAATTAACCAGCAACTCCCTGTGTATTCGGAATAGAAAATTTTCATATCGCTTCAGTAGTTTAGACGGAATAGGTAACAGACAGAGACAGGCTGACAGAGATACTATCGCATTTATAATCTTAAAGTATGAGTATTAATTATGGATTTTTATCTTGTAATTTATAAACAAACTGAGCTTCACCTATTTGTAATGATTAGATATATTACATCCGGTCATTCGTTTGATGATTCGAAACGCCAGCGCCATCTGCCGGTGCTCGACAGAGTCTAGCCTTAGTTCGTGGGGAGTACAAGAGAGCGTGTAGCGAGGTGGAGCAGCCCTCTCGGACATCGGACATCATACGAACAACATGTGCTCAGAAACTGTCCCGCGTTCCGTATCAGGTTGTATCGTGTACCTATAGTTTGTAATTTGCTAGTGTGATTAATTTGTTCGTGAAATTTTAATCTGATTTGAACTGCAAACCGTTTTTCTATTGCGCAATAACCAACACTATACCCACAGTATTCGCCCACAGTAGTTAAAATATGGCTGATAATAACGAGACACACATGCCTTCTCCGTTAGATATAATAATTTAGATACACCATAATCTTAATTCAGATCATTTAAAAAACACTTTTAAATCCGCGCACACCAAAGATGTTTTTAAACCGCTTATAAAATACATAATTTGGGTATAATGTATTTAGTTTCAGTAATTAAGTTCTACACTAATGAGGGTAAGAATTAAGCATAATAATTCGAAATTATACCTACTATGGTTAGATACTAAACTACCAAAGCTTGCCTAGAATAAAAAATAAATTAAAGAGATAATTTCAAGTTTAGTTTTCTGTAATTAAAAATCCACTGTATTTATAAAAATGGCACCTACTCTCACTAACAGAAGTCGTCGACATAAGGACCAGTTAAAATAATCGGAACTATAAAAATAAAATATAAAAAGAAATATTAAAATATCTATATTACCTATACATGAATTTATATATATAGCCGAAAGACGTCCACTGCTGCACATAAGCCTCCCTCCCAAGCACCTCCACTTCGACCGGTTTTGTGCTTCTCGCATCCAACGGGTTCCTGCGGCCTTCACAAGATCGTTGGTCCACCTTGTGGGAGGCCTTCCAACACTACGTCTTCCGGTACGCGGTTGCCGCTCCAGAACCTTACGGCCCCATCGGCCATCTGTTCTGCGAGCAATGTGCCCTGCGCACTGCCACTTAAGTTTGGCAATTCTTTGGGCTAGGTCGGTTACCTTGGTTCTCTTGTGGATCTGTTCATTTCTGGTTCAATCACGCAAGGAAACTCCAAGCATAGCCCCCTCCAATGCCCTTTGGATGACTTTTAGCATTCCAATCAGGCCCATTGTGTGTGACCACGTCTCAGTGCCATAGATCATCACTGGCAACATGCACTGGACAAAGACTTTCGTCTTGAAGCACTGTGGTATGTGAGACGAGAAGATATTGCGTAGCTTCCCGATCGCTGCCCAGCCGAGTCGGATTCGACGATTGACCTCTTTCTCGAAGTTGGACCTACCTAACTGCTAGCAGTGTATTGAATTAATGTTTGGTCACTAAGTTACAGAGACGTATAGAAGTGTTAATATTTTTTATGGCACAATCATCATCATTACCATCTGCCTAACCTTCCATTCTAGCCAGATGCAGCTGAACACAAGCATTTTACATGAAGCGACTGCCTGTCTTACCTCCACAACCCAGTTACTGGTTAATACGATACCCCTTGGTAAGACTGGTTGTCAGATTTTCGGGCTACTGACAACCCGTATTCCGATTGCTAAAGATCCACGAATGACAGCCGGGACCAACAGATTAACGTGATTGCCGAGGTATAAGATAGGTAGGTAGGGGTGTAGTAGTAAGATGGTCAGCCATCGACGGACCAACCGCGGCAAGCGTAGCTTAACCTGGTCGATCGACCTATGCGGCTGTTATTACTTAGCCACAAGCAATTCTTATGGTGCAATCATAGACAGTAAAATTATCATGGTTTCTCGCATAGTTTTACCTATAATACAAACTATGTCCTACAGCTCAACTGCTCAACTAGTTCAGCATTCTAGTTGAGCAGTGGGGAAGAGTGGTATTCAACAACGAAATCGAATTTGATTGCTGTCTGTAGCACAATACTTTCCGATCAAACATCATATCCACACCTTCATAAATTATTCCAACAAAGAACTGTAACAATAATATGTCCTTGTCTCGTTAACTCATACGATATCCGCACTTTATCACCCTCCCTACCTTCCTCCATTATGTCGCGTAAACGTTTTTAGTTCAACAGATCACAAGAAAGAACGTACAAGGAAGGATGTGCAATTTAACCATACCAAAAAGACAAGCGATACTAGTCTTTAGTTAATCACAATAGGGTTTAATAAAGGTGTGTTATTTAAGTTGGTAAATTCAGTCACAAGATTAAGCGGGATCATTGATGTGGTAATTGTATCTATGAGAAGTTTCATGGAACTATTTCACTGGAATTCCTTTATTGATGTTAGGGTAAATAAGGGTATTCCTGATAATATTGCTTTACGTGGTTATTGTGTATCTATAAGTAATCTGTACGAAAGTAAGGATTATGTTATTATACTGATAATGGAGAGGCTTGTGGCTAAGTAATAACAGCCACATGAGTTGATCGATCAGGTTAAGCAATGTTGTCGCGGTCGGTCCGTGGATGGGTGACCATCTTTACGTACCGAGACCCCTTCATGCTTTGGAAAGCACGTTAAGCTGTTGGTCTCGGCTGTCATTATTGGATATTTGACAATCGTTACGGGTCGTCAGAACCCCGAAGGTCTGACGACCAGTCTTACCTATGGGTATCGTATTACCCAGTTACTGGGTTATTGATAAGATATTGTTATTCAGCTGCATCCGGTTAGACTGGAAGCCGAGCCCAACATAGTTGGGGAAAGGCTAGGCAGATGATGACTGATAATTGAGGTCATAACTGGAGAGATTTTTTGGCTGCGAATACATCAGCGATTGGATACAGATAATTCATCGTGATCATGACCACTGGTGACATCCAATAACTCGCACTGGGCCCGCGTGGTGGATTATAGCCCACTCCCTCTCATAGAGAGGAGGCCTGTGTCCCAGCAGTGGGAACATAATAGGCTGGTTATGACCACTCTGTCAACAGCGAAGTTATGAAGAAGAACAAAGATAGATAGAGCAATGGAAGTTAATTGTTTATCAAATTGACGCACAACGTCAACTTGCCTTGCTATAACTTTTTAATAAAACTGCCAAAAGATGACAGCTGTTGTGAAACGAAAATTCGGACAAATTAGGTTGGTAGTGAATTTGGTAAATAATTAGTTTCCCTGACATTTATTTATTTATCCATCATCATCATCATCATCATCAGCCTATAATGTTCCCACTGCTGGGACACAGGCCTCCTCTCTGTGAGAGGGAGTGGGCCGTAATCTACCACGCGGGCCCAGTGCGGGTTGGTAGATGTCACATGTCTTTGAATTTTTGGTTCTAGGACATGCCGGTTTCCTCACGATGTTTTCCTTCACCGTTTTGAGAGCAGTGATGATGAAATAATTTACACAAAGTAAAGCGCCGGTCTGGGTTCGAACCTACGACCTACAACTCGTAAGTCGCGGCCGATACCACTGGGCCACCACTGCTCTATTTATCCATACTTATACTATAATATTATAAATTCGAAAGTAACTCTGTCTGTATGTATGTTACCTTTTCATGCCTAAACCGATTAAGATGAAATTTGGTATAGAGATTGCTTGAGTCCCGGGAAAGGACATAGGATACTTTTTATCCCAATATTCCCACGGGATCGAGACTTATGCGGGTGAAACCGCGGGGCGCAGCTAGTTATTTATATATTTAAACTCTCTTGTCTCAACAGTCATAGAGATGAGGGTGCGTCCTAGTTTTTTTACCTAGACGATTACTGATTACTGATTTTGATTATCTAAACTTTAGAAAGAAAAAAAGAAAGAAAAAGTATTTATTGCGACTCTTTAGGTGCGTTGGGCATTTTTGAGATGGGAAAAAACCATTCAATTCGCGCCACATGCGATACCGCTTCGGATGTGTTCGGCTGTCCTCGGGATGTACTCGGTTTTAATGTAATTATATCGGATATGTCAGTGAGTGATGGCAAGGTATTCTTGTCTGTGTTTTGTTTTCACTTCTGTTGGCAGTCCCAGAGGGCCAATGTTTTTTTTTTTGTATATTTGTTTGTTACGCTTTAACGCTAAAACGGCTGAACGGATTTCAATGAAATTTGGCACATAGGTAGACCATGACTTGTATTAGGACAAAAGATAATTTTTATCCCGAAACTTCCTCGGGATCGAGACTTATGCGGGTAACACCGCGGAGCGCACTAGTGATATATATTTAGTACAGCCATTCATTGTAAATTAAATATAAGCACATTACGCAAACAGAATACGTACTATTGTTAGCCTCTAGGATCCAAAAAACATTAACGTCAATGTTCCAAAGTGATCTACGGTAAGTACTTTGATATAATTAATTCATGTCCAGGATAAAAGATGGCGCCACCGAGTTAAGGGTACGCTGTTCAAACGAAAATTAGGTAGCCTTAAATCCCTCGAGAGTCATTTTAACTAAGCATTTACTTAAAGGCCCGTTTAAGTTGAAACCTTTTGTTGCAAACCAAACACTAAACCCATTAATTACTTCGTGATGTTTGAGTAAGTCATTGGCTAAGAGAGTTGAGTTTGATGTGGATAATGCGGCAAGTAATGTTTTTTAAGTGAAATATTTAAAAAAAAGAATTACTTTACAAACATTATTTTTTGGTAAACTTAAGTACGGTCATCAAAGGAGATAAGTAACCAGGATCGTCGGATATAGTTGAAGTTTAATAAGAAACCGACAGAATGGCGTCCTCTGTGGCCACTCCTTGAACTAGTCCGCCAATGCAACGATCCACTGCAAGTACACGGGACGGAGAAGTGGGCCCACGGTGGCTCCACTTGTATATGTTACCGGCCAAACCCGATTTTAGGATGAACTAGTTTCGCCTAGGCCAAACCAGAACTAGTTCTAAGGTTGGTAAGAGCTTAGGCGACGTAAGATGCAAGAGCGAGTGAAGGGCACCCCGAGGTTAGGTTTGGTTAGGTTACTTTAAACCCTTTACACAGAAATAGGAGCCCCGCAAAGCGGGGCTCCGTCGACATAGGATGCAAGAGCGAGCGAATGAGAACTGGTTTGGCCTAGGCGAAACTAGTTCATCCTAAAATCGGGTTTGGCCGGTAACATATATATCAAAAACGACCGGGCTCGTAGGACCAACGTGTTTTCCGAGGCTCGAAGGCGTCTCAGTATGCAAAGATGGTCACCCATTCACAGACCAACCGTGGCAAGCGTAGCTTAACCAGATCGATCGACCTGTGCGGCTGTTATTATTTAGCCACGGGCCCCTCCTTGACATCTAACCCATAAAACATATTGCCACCTATACCAATCATCATTATCATCTTATCTAGCCTTTTCCCAGCTATGTTGGGGTCAACTTCCAGTCTAACAGGATGCAACTGAATACCAGTATTTCACATGGAGCGACTGCCTATCTGACCTCCACAACCCAGCTACTGCAATCAAAGTCAAAGTCAAAGCATTTATTTCAAATAGGCACATAAAAGGCACTTTTGAACGTCAAAAATTATCTTATAAAATAGAATTGATTCTAGTCGCCCATTCCAAAAGGTAGTTTTCGTATGGAGAAGAATGGGCAAGAAACTCCACCGTTACTCTTTTAAAATGTTTTAGGTACAATATTTTGCATGGGTACATTAATTATATAATAACATGTGAGGATGATGCACCTAAAATAAAATTACTATACCACAATAGGTAAAAGAATTAAAAACGAAACCATGACATATAAATTAATTATCTGACAGATACATGGTGCTCACATATTTACAAACATGGCACAAGCAAAACGACTTTAATTTTAAAAAAAATATAAGTAATTAAGTCAGGGTGTGAGTAATGAATGTAAAAACGAATAAAAAAAAATTACAATTAAATTAGCAACCAGTTTGATTTTGTCTAGACTCTAGATTGTCCTATGGAGCAGGACCAGCATGTTTCCAAGCGCTCTTATATACACCAATATCATCACTTATCCAAATTCCATTGAAACTTTTTATAACACCACCTAAAACTTGTGTAATCTGTTTCACTAGGAGAACTAATTGCGTTTCTAGTACTTCAGCTTGTTTATTAAGGTCCTCAAACTTCGTTATTGGCATCTTAATGTACAACTTTGTTGAAACAGTAAGGCTTAGATGATCCCGTTTCGTGAATGCCGAGATGTTTGTGGAATTTATTGAGAGCTATTTTTAGGTTCTCTTGAAGAGATACTTTTGTTTCTTTATTAGAAACCAACACAGGAAACACAATACAGAAAAATAAACATTATTGTTTGTTTTTCTCAATTGTGTGCTTATAAACCACTTAGGTACATTTTTATTGTTACTCAACAATGTATATTTGGAACGAAGTTCTTTAAAGGAGCTTGCGGTAGGAGTAAAGGAGAAATCGTCATGTAACGAAAAAGCATTATGCCCCTTTCATTTTTATTACATATAATAGAGAGAGTCAGAGCGAGAGAGATAATTTGCATGGTTTTCGAGGGTGCTGAAGCCGATAGTGAGGTCAAAATGAAAATCCAAGATGGCGGCTGCAAACATATTAAAATTTTTCGTCATGGGTATCGTTTTTCTGGTTATCGAGGACTCTGAAGCCGATAGTGAGGTCAAAATGTAAATACAAGTTGGCAGCGGCGAATATTTTCAAAGCTTGAAGTATTAATTAAATAAATACTACATTTTATACTGTATGGGCCCAACTTTGTAGGCCCACTTCTGCAGCGTTGTTCGTTTTTTTTAAACCACTCATAAATTTTAGTTAGTAGATTTTATAAAATAGTCTCATTTTCGATATTTTCAAAATTGAGACAAATAGCATTACTCTTAGTTTGGCTTGTTTACAAAGTCTTAGTAATAGGGTCCCGTTTTTACCCTTTGGGTACGGAACCCTAAAAACAAACATTCAAATAATTTATTGCTTCATAATAAGTAACTAACTATATACAATAGATACCAAAATAAATGACTAACTAACTTACAATACAAATATATAAAAATAAAAAACAAAGGACACTTAGGCGTCGATGTATTCATCCGCATCGCTGTCATCCGGAAACGTGCCCAGAAGACTGGCAGCATTACAATGTATGAGCTCGAATATTAGATATACTACATAAACTTCTCAATCATAAACAGAACGTGCATTCAAAACCTAAAGTTAAATTGTACAGAGAATTAACTAAGCCGGATTACAGTTAGAACCTAGTTTTAATAGTTGATATAAAATGTTTGGGACTTTGAATTTAAGAGATAAAATTTAATTCTAACGTTTGTCAGAAAATGCAGGTGTGTATTACTTATTCATTTTAAAACGATAAACCTAACTTTATTTATTTGTTAAGTTGTTCATATTTGTTTCATTACCACTTCGTTCTATCCGCCTAGCCTTTTCCTAACCATGTTGGGGTTGGCTTCCAGTCTTACCAAATGCAGCTTAATAACAGTATTTTACATGGATCGACCGCCTATCTCACCTCCACACCAGTCTTCTTCTTCTTAGCGTGTCGATAGCAATCTAAACGGACTCGGCCCGAATTCGGCTACTTGTTTGGCGCCATCACCAGCGTCCATTACAGGGTAACACAATGCCCCTTGATAAAGCTGGCACAACCTTGATAATGTGATTCGAAATAATTATATTCCGATCAAAATTTGTACTCAAAAATTGAGGCACAAACCTTGAACTAATACAAATTATATAAATGAAAACATCAATCTAACAAAAACATTAACATTTTTTATCCCATACTCGAACAAAAAATATTTCCAAATCGTGTGTCCAAATTACACTTTTAACGTCAGCGAGCGTCCCTCCACGTAATGTATTTATAAGTACTTGATTTGTTGCCTTTAATAACATGGCAACTGTAATACGATCCTCTCACAATGCTTTTAATTCTGTTTGTAGACCATTTATTATCGTAATATTGAGCTGCGAACACTACAATGGAGCTTTAAGCTTAGGGGAAGCAGTACTTGCATGGTATTGACATTGGTTATTTATTCGCCATTGTTAGATGTAATTTGGCTGGGGAAAAATGTTTTAGGAGTTTGGGAAAAGTTTTTTTTATGGAAGTAGAAAAATTGAGCATTTGTATCATCGATCATTATTTGGTCAACTGACAGTTCAAATGACATAGGAAAACTATTTGTTTCGTGTTCGATTCGAATTTTTATTAAAACTTTGTGGATTTTTCATGCCGATTATTTTCCATAAGAAACGAACAAATGGAACCGTGCTCCTAGCTTCTGACGTTTCATTAGTGCCCGTGTAAGTTTCTGTGCAAGAAAATTATTATGAACTAGCTGCGCCCCGCGGTTTCACCCACGTAAATGTCGATCCCGTGGGAATATCGGGATAAAAAGTAGCCTTTATGTTAATCCAGGGTGTCGGCTACCTACATACAAAATTTTATCAAAATTGGTATAGCCGTTTGAACGTGAAGAAGTAACAGACATATAAACACACACACACCCTCACAAACTTTCGCCTTTATAATATTAGTGTGATTTGAATTTTGTAATTTGGGGTAAAATATCTACGAAAAAACCAACTGTATATCCTTTCCCAAACTATGTTGTGGTCGGCTTCTAGTCTAACCGACGACGACAGCTAATATAGTACCAGTATTTCATAATTATGGAGTGCTACAATTGAGTAATCGCTGTATGAAAAAGAAAAATCTCAGTCAGTGACGATAAAATTAAGCATTAAATATCCACTATAAAATTGTATGTTACATTAGCAAAACATTTAAGACTAGCATTCAACTTAAAGACTTTGTTATTATAATCTTTCATTACAGTAACAATAGACGGCACAATTGAGTTAACATTATTCTCGGTAAACGAGAAACGGTAAATCCTTTACAAATCTGACCGGAATCTTAGCAATATATAATTGTATAGAAGCAAAATACGATTTTATAAAATTCCCTCTTTTTCATTAGAATCTTAAGCAAATACTATTTGTCTTCATTAGTAAACGTAATTAATCCTTTAAACAAATTCTTACTGACACTGTTTAACTTATCCTTTAGCACCTTGTTATACTTTTCAACTTAGTTTTATCAGGATTGGGCGAAAGGTTCTTTTTAACCTCTCTGCTCGACAAAATTTTGACATATGACACACCAGCTGACTCGACGGGGTGTTGCGAATTACGTCATGATAATCAGAAATTTACTTTAACTTTCAGCATTCGAATTTATTAAGAAAACTGTGTTACCGCGCCTATTTTGTAAAATAAGTTTGTGGCAAATATCTTTAACTATATGCTGAGGTCGGTAAAACCGCGTCATTCTACTGTTAAAGTTGTATAAAATAGATATTACTACACCTATCCAAAAGGTAGACACCTCAAAATCGCTGAAAATATGTACATAAACCATCTAATCTCTTGATGAAAATATGCAAAAGGGAAAAATAAAGATATTGTCATTCTCTCTGCATTCTTACTTTTACCATTTTTCATACATAAACTACATAAAAAACATGATCAAATCTTAATAAAAATTACTAAAAATTGTGTTGCGACGTGACACCTCTTAGTGCTGACCATCCACCCAATTTTCTTATTCCGATTCAAAAATGTCATAAAGCCTAATCGATAATCGGTATTTAAAAAAAAAATAAAAAAATTGTAGAGACTGAATAAAAACTCTTTGGTATATTTTATCATGAATTAATAGTTTTGTGAAATATAATCATTTTAAGAAATACAAACACGTACAGTGTGGATAGGGGTGTAACTTTTTATGGTTCCCTACGTCCGAATGAAAAAACGGAACCCGTGTGTCTGTCTGTAGGTTTGTTACAATAGATTTGTTTCGAACCTACTGGACCGATTAGGTTGAAATTTGGTACACATATAAATTTCTGTGACTCAAATACGGACGTGTAACATGAATAAATTAATTATGAATATGGGGTCACTTTTTGGGGTCACATTAGATAAAAAAAAATACCATTATTATAGTTTCAAACTCAAATGGGTCCCGCCTGCTCCCAAATTTTATTTAATTTAAAATGGGCTTGTTTTTAGCTTTTCAGTTAGTTTTAGTACAAGGATGCAGTCGGGTTTTTTAATTTTTCTAATTACTTTTTTTTTATTTCCAGCTTTTTAGTTTACAAATGTGAAAGATGTGTTTCGCAGACGATTTAGTTCTTGATACGTGTTTTTTACGATTTGTCACTTTGAATTACTTTTAACCATATAAGTTGTATATACAACATTATTTTTAGTATATGCGAAACCCGAAACACGTGTCTAGTATTTTTATGTAAAGAATCTATGTACAAAATTTCAAAACTGTATCATGAATAATCACCAAGTTATAAGCTTGTTATGTTACCTGTTTGTCCGTCCAAAATCATGCTCACCGCGTGCCGTTCGGTACAGCGCGGCGATTGTATTGTAATAATTAACTGGTGATAACATTTTCCATCACACTTGCAGGCTTTGGACTGTCGTAATGGTCAAGTGTAGGTAGTTATTATAATGTACTTTATTCGTAAATAAATGCAGCCGTAAGCTACGAATAAGTAATTACTTATTCGTAAGCCGTAAGTGATACAATGTAGTCAATGCGATTTGTTGCACCTTATGTCAACCACTTAAAGTTCAAAGTGGATGAAAAGTGTTAAACATCGCATTACTTAACCACAGCAGGCTGTAGGTACAAATAATAACTTTCTACAATTAACCATCTTGGCGTGTTTAAAAATGTTAATCATCACGGCAAAGCATTGTGTTCCACGATACTCTGATGTACGTACCATTTCTGTGTACTGGACGTTGGTGTATGAGAAAGTCATGGTTACACGACACTTTTTACATACGATAGGTAAGTACACGATCAACCGAAACAAAACTGTAAGGCCCGCGGCGCGCCAGCCTGTAGCACCCGGGCGACTGAAGGGGTTGCTTCACCCCCGCCCCGCTCGCCCCGCTCGCTGTGCGCGGGCGCCGCGCCTATTGTGTATGGGTATGGTAGAAAACTACCTAGGTACTAATGTCGCTCGGTGGCCAAGATTTAACCTTTTTTAAATATTTTTGGGCCAAAATATAACATGGGGTAAAAATTATTGGAATCGATTCAGTTACTTATTCTGAACAAACTATATTCAGGTTTCGCATATACTAAAAATAATGTTGTATTTTTGTAATCACCTCTTAAAACCCTTTATTTTGATACCCCACTCGATAGGTATTGAGAAAAAAAAAAAATATTGAAGGCATAATATGGCGCCAAAAATCCGCCATTTTTTTAATTTTTATTTTGATATGCCCAGTGTCACTCTCACAGTAAATACGAATCTAACGACACCTCTCAAGCTAAAATCATTCGAGCCGTTCAGGCCGCAGAGCGTGCCAAACAATTATACATACTTACATACTCTCGAATAACATAACCCTCCTTCTGGCGCAGTCGGGTAAATAGTAGATCGTTATACAAGGGTCGAAAGGAATCTATTCCCATACGAGGTATTTGGACTATAGTCCGAGTAGGAATTGATGACTTTCACTCGTGTTAAACACTCTACTTTTCATTTCAGGAAAGTAAAAAATAGTGGTCTTTCTAAAATATTTATTGATAATAATAACATGAATAATAGGTACCTATTTAATATTAATTGAAATATTAGAACAATTTGTGTGCTATTTTAAATATGGAACACACTGCGTCACTGCCGCAGGCCGTCCCGCTTGATAGGTATTTTTTTCACACTGGCTGTTTATACACTCACAAGAACGCAACATTTTTCTTAATTATGTAAAAATTTCGTAGCTGACTACTTAACCAATTTAGTTCTATTTTTTAATTCATTTCCGACCTAGAGAGGGAAGCAATTACTAAGAGTCTTTCCCGCCTTAAGGTGGGAAGCAACGTCTTCCACCCGCTATTCGGATCAAACAAATACTACTTTCCGAGTATGAGAAATGAAAAAGCTTTGCTTACTGTAAGTACCGCGTGATATATTAAATGAAAGGGTTTGTCGTGAGGGTCACAAACATATTTTTTTTAAAAAGTTATTTATTATTCTATTAAATAGAAACAATATATCTGAAACCACAGCGTAAAATAAAAAAAAGAACTACAAAATATAGTTCTGTGATTATTCTAGATTCCAAGAGATCCTATCAGACGTCTGGTCTTCAAATAATATAGCAAATCTCTCATTCTATACTGCGTACATACTTACATTTGGTCACAGTCAAAATATGTTCGGGACGTTATATTCAATTTAAAGTTTTTAAATGTTATGCTTAAAACACTTGTTATAAGAAGTCGGTTAAAAATAAGATTTTTGGCATTTTCAATCTCAATAGTAAGAAATGCTCAAGATGTTATTCCCCATAAGAAAACAGTAGGACTTTTCTTTTCTAGCTGGCACTTTAATTTTTGAGTAGGTACCTTATGAATGATGGGTTTATGAAAAACAAACTTATTTTTGCAGTCGATCAAATTAATGATGATGTACATTGTGCATGCGTGAATATTCAACCCTAACGGAACCTTTCACTGTGAAACATGGAAAGTTTTTTTTAAATTTCGTTGGGAAACTACCACAAAAACAAACAATTACTATTACTTAAGTAAACTGATAGAAACAAAAACTACCAAGCTCATAAAACTAACAACACATATTAAAATGTAAAGTGATTGCGGAATACGCAATTTATACAACTAATTTATCATCATTCCCAAACTTCTGCTCAGCCTACCTAAAAAATGTATACTGGGCATTCTGTAGCAAACTACATGTATTAGAAAAGTATCAAAAATAAATACTTAATTGTAAAATAAATAAAAATAATTTTATACGGCGAGCGCATTCGAAGATAAATTCAAATATAGAAACAATTTGGCGCGAAATTCAATAAATGACTATGGTCTAAGGTCCTCAGTGTTATTGACTCAGTTCAATTGAATGTCCAAAAAACTATTCAAAATGCATTAGAAAAGCATAAATCATTATTATAAACAATGCTTATAGTATTTAATGCTTAAAATAATTTTATTTTAATTTCTGAGTATCGATTTCCGATATTCGACATATTAATTACCCGAGTCAATCGTTTAAAAAAAAAATCGTTTTGCATAATCGCTTTCGCACATCATTACGATAAAAAAAAACAATCATGGACGGCGATTTTGAACACAAATTGAGTAGTGGTAATGAATAATACGTGTTATTCGACCTGTGTTTCAATATTACGTTAAGATTTGGGCATTTTCGTGTTGTTAATAACATTTACAATAATATTTGTCACATTTCAAATCTTATCTACTTGTGTGTGTGTGATATTTGTGAAAAGTAAAAGTGTAAACACGCACGACTGGCGCGAAACTTCGGCATTAGATATCAAAAAACTTCATTACCACTACTTATTTTAACTTGAACAATGGATGAATTCGTCAAATAATTAAATTATGTATTATTCACTGCCCCTGTGGTGGAGTTTGGATGTTCGAAATCCCCAATTTTTATGTTTTTTAGCCTCGACCACCACTGTCAACAAAATGGCGATTATCGCATTTACAGACTTGAATTTTATAAAGGTAAAGTAATAAGCTTGCGCGCTAAATATGAAATATTTAATGGCGTTAACATATGAGTTTTTTATCCAACTCTCTTAATTAACGCACATTCATAAGATTTGATGGGTAGCTTAATAAATATTTACATAATCAATGTAGGGTGTCGTATGTCGTAATTCTTGGGTCCTAAAGGGGTCATTACCGAGCCGGCGGAGGTTCTTGTGTTCGGGTCCTAAAGGGGGCGCTACCGAACTATACGGTTAAATCCGCTTATAAAAAGTTTTTGTGCAGGAACAACAGACCTGCCTCGTTCAGTTTTTTCATTTCATATTCAAATTTTAGGTTTGGTTCATTCTATAGACTGTTCTAAAATAAAAAAAATTGTGTAAGGTGCACCGAGGGTCTCATGCCTAAATAATAACAGTCACACGCAAAGCACGTCAAGCCATTGACAGTCGTTAGGGGTAGTCAGAAGCCCAAAAGTCAGACAACCAGTCTTACTTACGCCTATCGTGTTACCCTGTGACTGGATTGTGGAGGTCAGATAGGCAGTCGCGCCATGTGAAATAATGCTATTCAGCTGCATCTGGTTAGACTGGAAGCCGACCCCAACATAGTTGGGAAAAGGCTAGGCAGGTTGATTGATTTTATTGACAACTTTTTTAACTCAAATATAATTTCTGAACTGATCTTGATACTTCTATTTTCCAGGACGAGATCAAAGTTGCAAGCAATGTGTCAATGGGTGTCATTTATCTATAATATGTATGTATTTAGAAATATATAAGTATGTTTATCAGTTGTCTAGTACCCATAACACAAGCTCTGCTTAGCTTGGGACTAGATGGCGTTGTGTGATAGTTGTGGAATATTATTATTATTATTTGTTGGTATACATTTTTGTATCTCGGCATTGATGTGCCGGTTTTATAGAATAACACGGGCCGAAGCCAAGTGCTAACCTAAGCGATAGATGATAATATATTATGATGTGATGATATGTTTAGACTTTGTGTTGTTGGTGATGTTTGTGGGTGTGACATTTGGGCAACATTGTCGTTCTGGAGGAATTTTCTGACAATTCTGCAAGTGTTCAGAATAGCAGCTTTCTGTAGAGTTTGGTAGGTGGAAGGAGATAAATCTAGCGTTTTTAAAGATTGGTGTAGTTGTTTGGGAATGACACCCGTGGTTGAGACCACTACTGGGATTATGTCAACGCTGCCTAATCGCCACATTCGGCTTATTTCTATTTTTAAGTCTGTGTATTTTGACAGTTTTTCTGCTATAGTGTTTTGTAGGTTGTGTGTGTTTGGTACTGCTATGTCAATAATTTGCGCAGTTTTATTAATTTTGTCTAGTAAAGTTATGTCTGGCCTATTGTAATGAGTTGTTCTGTCTGTGAGGATGGCTCGATCAAAATATAGCTTGTGTGTTGTGTTTTCAAGAACTATTTCAGGATTATATTTGTAGTAAGGTACTGGAGGTGTAGATATTAATTTATATTTTATAGCAAGTTTTTGATGGATTATCTTGGCTATTTGATCGTGCCTGTGCTTATAGTCAGTCTGCACAATTGCTCTACATGCTCCAGTAATATGTTGTATAGTTTCGGAAGAACTATGACATCGCCTGCAAATATCTGTTGAAATGGGGATTCGCATAATATGCTTTTGGTAGTTACGAGTCTCGATTACTTGGTCTTGGATTGCTGTCATGAACCCTTCAGTCTCAGGGAAAAGATCTCCACGCCTGAGCCATTCGTTCGACGCTAATTTATCGACGTTGGGTTGGCACAGGTCTTGGCGATGTCGTCCATGAAGTGACTTTTGGGTCCACTCCAGCAATTTAGTTTGTCGGTCAGTCTGTTTCTCGTTACTTTGTGTAGTTTTGTCAAACATATTTAACGGTGTCAGTTTTTTGTCATTATGAACTATTGCTTTGTGTAGAGTAGAGGTGGTACTTTTTGTGTTAAAATATGTTCTAAGGGTACTTATTTGTTTATTGTGTAGGTTCGTAATGTCTATTATGCCTCGTCCTCCCTCTTTCCTAGGCAGTGTTAGTCGCTGTACGCAAGATCGAGGGTGGTGTTTCCTGTTTTTGGTCAAAGTGGTGTTAATAACGCGTTGAAGGTTTTTTAGTTCTGTTTTGGTCCAGCTTAATATACCAAAGGAGTATGTAAGAACGGGGATTGCAAAGGTATTAATAGCTTTAACTGTATGTCTGGAATGCAATTGAGTATTAAAAATGGATTTAAGCCTATGTTTAAATTGCTGAGTAAGTTTATTTTTGATTTCTTTATGTTTAATTTGCTGAGCTTGAATGTATCCTAAATATTTATATGTTTCGTTTTCATTTAAAGAGTCTATGGTTTCACCTGTCTGTATGGTGTATGAATGTTCGCAAGTTTGGCCTGCCCTGACTGAGTTGATCTTGCACTTATCGATACCAAATTCCATTCTAATGTCATTTGAAAATTGGTCTGTGGTTTCTGCGAGTTTATTTAAGTCATCTTGTGTAGAAGCGTATAATTTAATGTCGTCCATATAAAGAAGATGGTTAATTTTACAGTTTTGTCTGTCAGTCTGTAAGTCATCTGTAGTGTTATTAAACGGTAAGTTATATCCTGGCTTTAGTGTATTTAGTTTGTTAGATAAAGGATTTAAGGCTAGACAGAACCATAATGGGCTAAGCGAGTCTCCTTGGAATATTCCTCTTTGGATTTTTACAGGTTCAGTTTCAACTATACCTGAAGGTGTTTTAAGATGTAAGCGAGTCGTCCATTGAGTCATGGTGTTATTTAAAAAGGTTACAATTAAAGGATTTATTTTATATATTTTTAAAACTTCAAGTAACCACGTGTGTGGTACCGAATCGTACGCTTTTTTATAGTCTATATAGTATATACATAGTATATAGATCTCTTTTTTTTCGTTGGACCTGCTTCAGTATAACGGAGTCTATTGTAAGTTGTTCTTTGCAGCCTTGACTAAACTTTCGACAGCCTTTTTGTTCTTCGGATAAAATTGTATTTGTTTCAAGATGTTGATAAATGATATGAGTGATGCACGAGGTTATTATTTTATATATTGTTTGTAGGCATGTTATTGGTCTGTACTTTGCTGGGTTTGTGCTGTCGCTGCTGTCTTTTGGTATCATATACGTAATTCCTTCCGCTATGTATGAAGGCATCATAATTGGATTTTTAATGAAGGTGTTGATGTAATTATAGAGATATGGGTGAATGTGGGTAAATTTTTTAAACCAAAAATTGTGAATGTTGTCTGAACCTGGTGCTTTCCAGTTGTGTAATTTTTGAAGAACGTCATGGAAAGTTTCTATTGGAACATGCTCGAACTCCATTTGTTCAGTGTGCCTATGGTTTTCTGTCTCTATTTTAATCCACTCAGCTTCTGTGTTGTGACATATAGGCCTCTCCCAAATTTTTGACCAAAATTGTCGAAGTTCATCTATTGGTGGTAAACTCTGGTTAGTGCTATTTTCACTTTCGCTGGGTACTGTTTGGTTTGTTGTGGATTGTTTTAATGTTCGATAAAATTGCTTTTCGTTATTTCTAAACTTATTGTTTTGAGTTTTTCGAAGTGTGCATTTATTATATCTGTTTAGTCTACTGTTTACAAGAGTAAGTTTCTGTTTAAGCGTGTCTAAAAAGTGTGTGAGTTGTGTGTTCGGTTCTTCATGAGTGGAGTGTATTTTATACTTTTCTAGAATTGTGTGTACCTCTCTAACAAGCTTCCAACCTCTATTTCCTTGCATGTAAGCTGTCAGTCTGCCGATTTTTGTTCTTAAATCTTTAACTCTCAATTCTAACCTTCTCTGCCATTTAGGTTTCTTAATTTGTGGTAGATTTATGTTAGCCGGATTATCAGAAGTGACATGTGAAAGTTTACTTCCATTCGTTTTAGCAGCTGTCCAAGCAGCAGTATATATAACTGTTTGTAGGGTTTCGAAATCTGTATCTGCATTGTCATATTTTGGTAGGATGACGTTATTAATGTAGCTTACTATTTGTGCCAGTTTTTTTTATGGTTTTTGTTTAGGTATGTAATTTCTTTTTGTGGGATGAATGTTTGTGAAATGTTGTAGTGTGTGAGAGAATGTTTCTTCTAGTTCTTGACTTCTTTCCTGACTTATTTCTACATTTGAGGTATTATGCTCTGTGTTTATAATATTGTTTGTCAACGCTTCAAAGTCAATGCTATTCAAGAAATTGGGCTCATTTTCTACTTCGACTTCTTGTGTATGTGATTGGTTGACGTATGCAGTTTCAGTGTTGTTACTTATGAATGTTTGTGTTGGGGTGTTCTCTGCAGCTATATGTGAATAATGATATTCTGATTGCCTATAAGGATTTGTTTGGTTTAGTGTATTCTCTGCATACGTTTTTAGATCTTGAAGTCGTGCATCTGATATCATTCTGTTATTTAAGACTGCTCTTTTTTGGTCTGATATTCTCTGCTCAGATAAATGTGACAATTGTGGATAGAATTCAATAAACATTTCTCTTAGTTTTTTCCTCCAGACAGTCATGTCTGTTTCCATTTTCGTAGCAATGTAATAGCATTTTATTAGAGTTTCGTTCATTTCGTTTGACCATCTCATTCTACTTTTTGGTTCCGATCGTAACTGTGTATTGCTCTGATCTGTATTTAACTGCGACGGTGTCCTAATGTGTGTATCTAAGTTAGTGGTGTCTGTTTGTAGTTCTCTGCTTACTTCTAATCTAATTTTCTCAAGTGTAGTGGCCGAAAGTAATTTTTTGTGAACTATTGCTCTACGTTGATTTCCAACTCTTTGCTTCGAGACGTTCATTTGTGGAAATCTGTTAATGAATTGTTGGTGCAGTGATGTAAGATATGAATTTGTTTCCGTATCTAGTTTGGTGATAATTAAATACGTACGCCAAATGAATTGGTTCATTTCTTCGCTCCATTTTTTACGCGTATTGGATTTGACAGTAGCGGGTGAAGGGTTCATGGCAGTAGTAGCCTCCAACACAACGTCTACTGACATTGGTGACGATGGTGATGATGATCTTGATGAGCGTGATAAATATGAAGGTGGTGATGATACGATTGATGAAAAGATGGACCTCGGAGAGGATGATGATGAAACTGGTGATATTTCATTATCTGCTGAAGGCTTATTTGCCTGAATTAGTTTTTTTGTTTTTGATCTTGTTATCATACTATTCCCACGAGTAGCTAGGGAGTAAAAAAGTCGACCACAGCAGAGCCCTGCGTTCACTGTGGCAAGGGTGAATAAAACTGGAGGTCCCCTATTATCCAGAGTTGGCACACTAACGACTAGCCCCTCCCCTAGCCATGCAGCCCTCGGCATGTGCGACCTTGGCTTGGATGGTATCTCTCTTGGTCTGGCTCCTCACCCTAGATTTGTCTCGGCATTGTAAACTCTACCGGCACAAACCTAGGGCTCATTGAAGCACACAAGCCCCACCACGACGTCAACGTAGAGATACAACGGTGGGGTTATTATTATTATTATTAATGACTACGGCTAGTCTGAAAAAATACAGACTAAGGTAGATTAAGGTAATTTTAGTTAACACTAAGGTACGGGTAGATCAAGGTAATTTTAGTCAATGCTAAGGCAAGGTAAAGTTCAGTGGTGGCTCAGTGGTAACGGCCCCGACTTACGATCTGTAGGTCGTGGGTTCGAACCCAGGAATCCAGGCATGCGTTGACTTTTTGTAAATAATTCGCGCTCTCAAAACGGTGAAGGAAAACATCGTCAGGAAACCGGCATGTCCTAGAACCAAAAATTCATGTGACATCTACCAATCCGCACTGGGCCCGCGTCGTTGATTACAACCCACTCCCTCTAAATAGTCAGACTAAAGGTACACATAAAGGTAGACTAAGTATGACTAAGACGGTAATTTTAGTCAACACTAAAGTAAAAGTAAATAACAACAAAAACCAGCCTTATTCATTCTACAACATACTAGTGTATCTATCAGCTACAATCCTGCACATACAAAAATGTTCCCACACAAAATATTCATGAGTCATTAGAAATACTACGCTGGTAACATCGAACAATTCAGTGTCTCGGAATTTCTGAACAATTACTCCGTCAAACAACACTTTATCGTCTTGTTCCATACGATTTACAGGTCCCTAGTTTTAATAACGGCAATCACTCGAATAGTGGCCGTACAATAATTGCATAGCAATTTACGATATTGAGGATCGCTGTTGACAATTTTCCTTCTTGTTCTATTGTTGCATTTGTTATACTGTTGGTGTGGTTCAAGTCTTTAGATCTTTATTGTTTTTATTAGCGTTTACTTTTAATTGTTCTTTAATGGTTTGTTCTTATCAGTTTCATACAAACGAATACGTCGCACCTTCAGAATAGTAGTGACTTAACTCAAAAATCTAAGAAATCGAGTTACGATCATAGAGGGTCACTAAAAGGTACGCACTTTTAGGTGAATACTAAAGAAGCCACGTTTTACGGTAGAAAAAAGATACAATAAAAACGTCGCTTCTTCACTACTATTCTGAAGTTGCGACGTGTCTTGCGAATTTGATCTTTATTAGTTACTACAATTGTCGCACTGACAGGTGTCAGGAATGCATTCTCTCGACGACCGGACTGTAGCGTTTACTTTTGGTTGTTGAGTTTGTAAATCTTCTTAGTTGCTTGCAGGAATTACAGCAATAAGTGAAGCTCTGTTCTTGTTTTCACTGTACACGCGTACTATACTCAGACCTGCATAACTATCCACAATCATACGACAGGCTATTGTATCGAAAACCTGACATTTCGATAACCTGATTTGACTTGCCCTCAACAGCAAATAGCTGTTGGAAGAATAGCGGGCGTCTATTTGATTTAAACTGACAAAATTTTCAGGTTTTTGACTTGTGAACAGCGTTTAGAAGACTCCTACGATAACAATGATTAATGTTCTATGCGATACGGAAGCGTATCGAGTGTTTGTGAATAGCTATGCAGGGCTTTCTATAGCCGTCAACAAAAGATACGGGCCCGTCAACAATTACTTCAGAACTTTAGGTTAAACCCTACACCCGATTCTTTAACTTTATCTGACGGGCTAAATCGCATCGGGAGTAGGGACAACTGTCAAATCTCACTGTCATTCCTTCTTAGATCGGGCCCCAATCTAATCTTTTGTCCTTAGGCAATACGGTGTAGGAATCGCCCGTAACTTCGACCGATACTACTGATTTTGTACTTAGGCAGTAGACCGGCTTTATTTTTTATCGCTGAATTGGCCCACTCTTGACCTCGATCACGCCTGATGGAAAGCGATGGATGAGGTCTATGATGGATCGGGCGAGCTCAGAAGATGGCATAAGGCACTGGAACTCCCATGCATCGACGAGACACAACAGGCTGCTTGACGCCGGACTCCAGTGGGAGGGTGGTCGCAAACCAGGCGGGCGTTAGCCCTACCACCGCAAGGGCAATTGGCTAGTCAAATAAGGTGTTCGGTGCGATTGTCCAGGATGCGCCGAGCGCTCGGTTTAGTTGAGTAACTGGAGGAACAAACTGAACTACACGAGGAGGCTTCTTCATGCATCCCAAAAATCCCGGTTTGCTTTAATTTTCAGACGATAGCATGTGATTCAAGGCGTGGTCTTATCAAGCACGGCGTCATCCAACATGTCATGTTGGATTATCCTTTATTTATCCGACATTTCTGGGCCGAAACGTTGTTGTTTAAAGTCAAAGAGAGTCGACTATAGTACACAGAGAATGATTGTATTTTTGAACATGCTGTTCAATGTTCTGGAAGGAAGTAGTGATAATTTATAAATAGCCTCCGTTTTTGTTTGCTATGCATCTTTTTTCCGGACGAGCTTGACTCCTACCGTAGGACTGGCCGGCACTCGCAAAAGACAGAATTGTGTGGAAAAGGGAGAGGGAGGCCTTTGCCCTGCAGTGGGATAATACAGGCTATAGTCCGCGCGGAACTAGTTGGCCGCGCCTTAACTATGTGAGCGGTGGGACGGAGGGGCGGGGTCGCATTACTCAGTACGTGCGTTGCGAACCGCCACCTCACCTCTGTCCCCACCTAAGCGGCCACCTAGTTCCGCGCGGACTTTAGTTAAGTAGATTAGACATTTAATGAAGCAGCCTAAATTCCATAACTTGAACCAAATCCAATCTAAAGCCTTACTGTGAAGTGAATTGAGGACTTCAAAATAGCCGTCCGGTTCAACGTGCGATGCAATATTAATAGCACTGAATTCTGGATGGCTGCCATTAAATCATTGACGTTTAATTGCTCCAAAATGCGAATGCTTTTAGTTTGAATCGGTGATATAGTTTCATTTATTGCCGTTTTAATATGGTGATTATAACGATAGGGGACTGTGGTTTTTCCTATGTATCAGCTTATAATGTAGCCACCGCTGGGACACAGGTCTTTTCTCTGTGAGATAGTGAGCCATAAACCACCACACGGGTTCAGTGCGGGTTGGTAGATTAGTCACATGACTTCGATTTCCTTGGTTCTAGGACATGCCGGTTTCCTCACGATGTTTTCTTTCAGTGTTTTGAGAGCAGTGGTAATGAAATTTTAATTATTTATTATATGCCCGTGTTGTCCCACTGCAGGGCCTTTGCTTTGGAAAGGAAGGCCTTTGCCTTCCTTCCCTCTTTCCACTTTTCCCGGTCTATTGCGATTCACCATCCATCTCTTCCTGGACCTGCCGCGCAGTCGTTTTTTGCCATTGAGGATCCACTGAGTGGTAGCTTTTGCATATTGCTGCTCCGACATGCGACAGATATGGCCAGCTCAGTTAAACTTTAGTCCAGCAGCTGTGCGGCCAGCGTCCGCTATTTGTGTTTTCGAACGAGGTAATTAATTAAATAAAATACATAAAATATCTGCCTGGGTTCGAACTCGACCACAACTCGTAGGTCGGGTCCCACACCACAGCTGGGCTTCCTTTCCGATGTATGCATATTTAGTAATTTCTACGAACTGTCGTTTCGTAGTTTCGATTTGTAGATTACAGATGACTCTCATTGACAGTTTGCAAATTGTTGTGTGGTTTGATCAAATAACGTAATTTTTGTAGGCAGCACGGCAGACTGAAAATGATTCCTATTTTTCTCAATAATATTTATTTATTTAATTTAAATACCTAACAAAAATTGTCCAAGGATTTCGCACTTTGGATAGCATCACACCTTCCTTACTAATTTGCTCCATTGCAAGTTAAATCATTGATACTTCTGAAAAATCCGTCCAAAAGCACTCACGAAAAAAATAAATTACATAGAGAGCCAAATACGAAAAATATATCTGGAAATTTATCATGATAAAAAAAAAGCACGGCGGTATAAATAACATGTTAGGCTGAACGTTAACTCGCAAATGGAATTCATTCCCTCAAATCCGCGTCAGAAGAGCACTTAACACACGTAATGTATTCAAACGCGAAGGGGACTTGACAAAATAAGTTATTTAGGTACTCATTATTTTGGTGATAGAGGTGTTCGTCGAAAGAAGGTGTAATAACAGTAAATGGTACCCATCATGCGGCGAGGCATTAACATCCGTCGAGATGGGAATCATGCCTGCGATGGATACTACTATTGTATGAAGGAGTTTTATCACTTTAGGGGTGTTGTTTTCTGGTGTAAAATCAGGGAAATTAATTGCGAAGCGAATTGCTGTCATTTGTATGAAGTAGCTTTTACACGGCAAATTGACGTACCGTGTCAAGTTGCCTAACAATGAATTTCTCTTACTTTACAACATTGTTGTTCATCTTCATTCCCTTACCCCATCATCGTGGTATGTCAGACGCCAGCACATCAAGCTACCCGAAACAATAAAATTTTCCCAATCAACATTGAACTTTATGCTTTAGCAATAAGTTGAAAATCTATTAAAGAAATTTGACAGATAGCTTGATGTGCTAGCGGATGAGGTGTGATTATTAACGGGTGATCGAAGTATGGTGTCATCGGGAGACAAGAAGATGTTGCCTATTGAAGCGAGAGGTGCAGATTATGAGTTATTAGTTTCACCTATTGTCGCCGGACCGAAGCCCGATGACTGGATCAGACGAGTTCTGGACTGGGGATCGGGTATCGGCAAGCGTAGTGAGGGATGCCCTTCGGCTAGATGGACCGACGACCTTAAGAAGATGGCTGGGACAGACTAAATTCGGAAGGCGGAGGACAAGGTATTGTGTCGCAGCCTGGGAGAAGCCTATGTCCAACAGTGGACTGCGATAGGCTGAGTTGATTGAGTCATCAAAAACCAACCAACCAAAAACCCAAAAGCCCCACCATTCAGACTCAACCCAACAAACCTATTTTTCTTTCACTTGCTTGAACGATGGGAGCCTGTTAACAGTTTTCCTCTCGAAGAGAAAAGAGCCATCTGTCAAAACTTGAAAGCCCAACTTTTGTTAAAATGATTTATTCCGGTCTGACCCCCCCCCCCCTCCACCCCCTCCTCGATCCCCTGCTAGTTCTTCTTCCTTTTTTAATCTCTGGCTTCTCCACTTTATGCTAGGATACTCTTTTTGACAGGTAAGTACAGTCAAGAGAAAATAAACATTTCATGTCTTGGATTTCTTGTCTTTAGAATACAGAAACCGATAGTAGTGCCTCTAAGGTGCCGTGCCGCACGAAGTAAAATACTTGTTCTTATTACCTCGGCATTTTTAAGGTACAAAGCTTCGTCTACATTTTTTGCACTTTTACTTAGCATTGTTACTCAAAAAACAAAATGTCAGCGCCTTCTTTGTTTTCCGTGTTTCCGGATTTAGGATTACGGACGAGCTTGGGGATTGTACGTATCTATTAACATAATATTATCAAGTTCTTATGTTAAACAAATGAAAATCAAGCTTCCTAGATTCTTGTTCACAAATGTGGCTGTGATCATAATACTTGTTTTAACGGATCGAAAATGTTCTAACCTGAAAATTTATTTATGAGAATGATTGTTTCGCTTTTTTTATGTTTTTATTCTTGTTTAATAATTTCTTTTCGTTTTTTTTTATTATTTTTTTTTTGGTTTTAGGGTGGGTTCTTTAACCCGAAGGGCGCCAAGGGAACCCTATTACTAAGTCTTCGCTTTCCGTCCTTCCGTCCGTCTGTCTGTTAGAGATCTCATGAACAGTAATAGATAGAAAGTTGAAATTTTCAAAGTTTATTTCTATTGCCTTCGCTTTCCATCCGGCCGTCCGTCTGACTTCATGAACCGTAAAAGGTAAAAAAATTTCAGTGTCATATCTATTGCCGCAAATTTAAAGGAGACACTCTTTACTTTTTATTAACTTTATAACACTGTCTATGCAAGTCTTTTCTTCTTTTTGATACTTTACCTTTATACCTTTTGTTTATGTTTTTTCTACCTTTTGGTTTTACTTTTGATTGACATACATATATACCTATGCTTTGTTTTACTACCAGAACCCGCGCATTTTCATTTTGGTAGTTAATACTATCTATACCATACAAGACGCGTGTTTTTTCGGCGTTTTTTGTCTTGTGATAACGGAGCCCTTCATGTGCGAGCCTGAGTCGCACTTGGGCGGTTTTTTCTATGTACATAAATTTTCTATTTGGCCTTCAAAGGCTCATAAAGTAATAACTGTATTGACCTTTACTACTCCCATTCGAAGTTGTGAAGTGATATTTGTAACATGTTCCGAAACCAATTCAATAGGTAAACAATGATAATTGAGTTTTATAAATAGACTTATTTTCTTTCTTTCTTTCTTAACCTACTGTGATTATGATACTGTACGATTATTATGTATGTTGTGTGTAGAAATATTGCACATTGGGCTCTCCAAAGCATTGCCACATCAACCAGTGTTACGCAACGCAATCGTATCTTATGAACTTACACTATGTATCCGGTGTATTGTGTGTCTTTTAGTCTGTGCTAAATTAATGTATTTTCTTTCTTTCAATCACTCACTAAAGAGATTTGTTTTTTATTTGTTTGTTTGAGATCTGTATTTAAAAGGCTTCAGGTTTAAATATCACCACTTTTTCCAACAATTATTATTGTTTTAATTACATTTTTTTTAAATAATATATACTGTCCCACAGCTGGGCAAAGGTCTCCCCATACTTCTACATAATAAGCAGACTTAAAATAATAATAATTACCTATGTACATTTAAATGAAAAAGAATCACAGGACATCAAAAAATTCGTCCGCATCGCTGTCAATAGGAACAGTGCCCAAAAGGCTGGCAACATTGCCACGTTGTATGGCGATGCTGATTCTTTGGCCATGAAAGAGGCCAGCCCTCTGGTCACGTGAAGAGTCGACTAACCGCTTGGCGATATCTCGAAAAACCAAGTGGGTACTCGGACCCCATGGCCTTAGTGACTCAACCCGAAACGGCTCGCATTATAGATAGAAAATCACCGAAAAAAAATTAAGGTTATAAAATGAAACTCGATTATTAAATGAAAATCATCTTGAAGGTAATTTAAAATTAGAATTTCGGGTTTAAGGGCCGATACACATAAACGCGTTGCGGTACCGCACCAACAAAATCGGCAATGCCGCCTGCCATTGCTACGCGTTGTTTAGCATACACCACATTTGTTGTTGCGGCGCGGTGCCGCAACGCGGTTATGTGTTTCGGCCCTAAGTATTCAAATATTAAATTCAATTTGTAAGTGGCACTACTAATTGGCATCCACAGGTACGTTTTCTGGCAAACGTAAACAAATGTGTTAATGTTTCCATCATTAATTTTACATAATTTTTTTAAGAGACTATAAATTGACTTATAATAATTCAATAATGTCTTACTCAAATTCCAATTCGATATTATCTATAAATTCAGCACCCTCAAAACCACAAGGTCTAGAAAGGGGACACTTCACTTCACCCCCGGCTTTGCTCTCGACAAATTAAACAAGTTGGCTCACTCAAACTTTGACAAATCCGATTTCCTGTCGCTCTTTTAGAAGTTACGAGTCCATCCGTTGGTGTGATGGAGTTTAACTATTTTACTTACAGTAGGGATTTTAAAGGCATTTACCGTAAAGTTTCTACAAAACAATATAATATAATTATGTATCTGTAGTTGTAAACCCTTTATCTGCATCCGGTTAGACTGGAAGCCGACCCCAACATAGTTGAGAAAAGGCTAGGCAGGTGATGATGAGTTGTAAACCCTTACTCAAAAAGGGAGTCTGTTTTTTGTTTCCACTTAAGAGGCCGTACACGAAATTGACCGATTTTGATAAATTTTGTTCATTGTTTGTGAGCAAGAGAAAAATTATTTAAAATTATTTCTGATTTTTGAAAAGTCAAGTTCTTTGTTTCGCATTAATGGAAAATTACTAATATACGCAACAAGTTTTCCAAAAAATTACGCGGGACTAACGTAAATCATACTTTTACTAGAAACTAGTTTTGATTCTGAAGATTAAAAAAATATCATCGACATTATTATGTGGCACGTGCTGGTCCACTTTTTTCAATTTTGATACAAAAAATATAGCAGAAAAATAATGTTGAAAAAAAATAACATTTTTCGAAAAAAAAAACCAGTTAGTAATGTATTTTTTGCTATTATTTAGCAAACCATTTCGATTTTGAAGATCACACGTTATTAGTCTTCAACTATCCTTGAAATAAAATCAACATTTTAATTTATGACAGTACAATACAATATAATTATGTATCTATGGTTGTAAACCCTTATCTGCATCCGGTTAGACTGGAAGCCGACCCCAACATAGTTGGAAAAAGGCTAGGCAGGTGATGATGAGTTTAAACCCTTACTCAAAAAGGGAGTCTGTTTTCTGTTTCCACTTAAGAGGCCGTGCACGAAATTGAATCTTCATAAAGACGAAATCTATACTAATAATATAAAGAGGTAAAATTTGTTTGTAAGTTTGTATGAAGAGAGTAATCTCTGGAACTACCAGTCGGATTTGAAAAATTCTTCTTGCATTTGATAGCCCAATTCTTGAGGAAGGTTATAGGCTATTTAACATCACGCTATGACTCTTAGGAGCCGAGCAAAAAGAAAAAAAGTCAAAAAGAACGTTAAGTGATAGCGCGGGCAGGTGATGCGATACGACGGGGTGGCTCGGAGGAAACCAGAAGTTTCACGCGAACGAAGTCGCGGGCTGAAGCTAGTAAACTATATTTTCGAGTGCGCAAACCTAATGAAACTATTAACAGGTGCTGTGACTGACACGAATGGTTTAGCGCCACGAGAAGTGTACTTTTATAGTCCCACAAACTTAATATTTACCACTTGGCCACCACTGCTCTCTAGATATCTAGAACCACTAAAATCCTACAAATGTTTATTCCCCAAGAATCTTAATTTAGATCACGCACGAGGCCTTGTTTATCCAGAGAGCCTAACATTAAGTGAATTTACTGTATCATAAGCACAAACAACGTAATATATTACGCAGCATTACTCCCCGAATATCTGTATCGAATCTTGTATATCAGTACGCACGTATCAAACTTGGTGTTAGTTCCCATGCGTATTATTATATTATCTGTGCCAAAGGTAACTTAATTCCGTTATTATATAATTCTCCGTCATGAGGAAACTTTCAGAATCAGTCTCGTGTAGTTCCTTGTTCCCTTTTGTTCGGCTTATTGTTCCAAATTTCGGTATTAGTTACTCCATGTGTAACGTGGTATGTGGATTGTAAATTCGGAGATGTGACGTTATAGGTACTCTTTGATTTACTTCAGACTATAATACTCCAACAGTTCTGAATGCAAGTAACTGAACGCCTTTAGAATTTATAATATGACCGTAGTAGCTTTTTATGAATGAGTTTGTTCTAAAATCAATAATAACATACCGGTTTCTGCCAAGCCCTATTACTGTGTTTGGCTCCGTTTAGGTGTGGTGGTCATGATTCCTGTGTCGTTGTAAATATATTGCAGCTTTCAACGGTGCCTCGGATCTGAAGGGCAATCTTCGTAATTTTAAGAACGTTCACAGTCTGATCTCAGTCTCAATCTGTCAAAAATACCTCTAATTTCCCTACCTTTTTGACATTTCGTCGTTGTCAAACCAAAATATGCCATGTGCCGTTTTTTTAGATTTCAAGATTTTGATCACAGCTCACTCAGGTCACAGTGACCTATAAGCTGTGGTCAAAATCTTGAAATCTCAAAAAACAGCACATAGCAGATTTTGGTTTGACAGCGACGTCTCCGAGATGATACTGGCACTAGATTTTGAACGTTTTAATTATGAGGATTGGTCTTCAGGTATCGACCATAGGTGGCGGTGTCTGCTTGCCATCAGTTGGATAGACTATTTGATTTCCACGTAAGGATTCGCTCAGCAGGTCCTGTATTTAACATAATCAGCCTGTAACGTTCTCACTGCTGGGACAAAGGCCCCCCCTCTGTAATAGGGAGTACCAAACGCGGGCCCAGTGCGGGTTGGCGGATGTTTCATGTCTACAAATTTTTAGTTCTAGGACATGCCATTTCCTTACGATGTTTTCCTTCACCGTTTTTGAGAGCAGTGGTGATGAAATAATTTATACAAAGTAAAGTGCCTGACTGGGTTTAAACCCACGACGTACTACTTGTAAGTCCTACCTGTTACTACTGGGCTGCCATTGCTCTACTTACTAATTTATTAAAGTCGGGAGTAGAGGGTCAAATGACTTGGATTATAAAGTCTTCATGTATAGAAATTGATGTGTTTTTTAATGTTTAAGGTATACAGGGTGTTACGGAAAGGTTATATCAATACAAACGGGTTGAAGAGTGTATCTGGTCTAGAATCTCTGTACAAAATTTCAGCTCAAAAGCAGTAACTTTGAAAATGCTTAATATTTTTTTATTTCGATAGTTTATTAAATTGAAATCATAACAAACGTGTCACCGCACTACGAGGGTCATTATCCATTATTTGTAGTGTGTCTGTGCGCCTAGTACACGCACATCACGCCGCCGCGCGCCAGTGCAGCGCCGTGATGTCGAAATAAAAAAATATTAAGCATTTTCAAAGTTAATGCTTTTGAGCTGAAATTTTGTACAGAGATTTTAGACCAGATACACTCTTCAACCCGTTTGTATTGATATACCCTTTCCGTAACACCCTGTATAGTAAAGTGTACCGGAAGACGTAGCGTTGGAAGGTCTCCCACAAGGTGGACGACCTTGTGAAGGCCTTAGGAACCCGTTGGATGCGAGAAGCACAGAACCGATCGAAGTGGAGGTGCCTGGGGATAGGCCTATGCCCAGCAGTGGACGTCTTTCGGCTGAAATGATGATGATGATATAGTAAAGATGAAAGGCAACATTCGACAGCATGTTTATGACACTTTGGGCGATACAGTCGCTAATTTTATTTCAATAGTATATGTACGGGTAAGGTACATTTAAATAACAAACTGATAAATGTTCGACTTGTGTAGTGATAGAAAGCACAAATATCCAAAAACTGATAAAATGATCGACCCGTGGCGAATGAGTCGATCGATGCCATGCAACTACTGATTTGCTAACTCAAACGTGTATATTTTATTCATTTGTTACACGTCGATGTCAGCACAAAATTGATACAATAAAAATTGTACCGGTTTGTTCGTACAGTATAAAATGTATCACTATTCACTTTCAGAAGTTACTTATTTGCCAGCCAAACAAGGTGGTAACGTCAATGACCCTTAACTGTCATGAAAAAAAGTCACGACAAGGGGTCGCTCCCCAATTGGAAATCCCAAAAGGACTAAGGGTTCTGCCGGACCGCTTACATTGTAAACCATGAGGTGTAAGAGCTCCCTAGAGATTTGTAAGACCCATAGTTCACATAGTAAAATACACGCTAAACTCTTTATTGTGACTGTTATTGAGTGGATGGATGCATTAAATGGAGTTGAATTAATTAAAGATGAGACGATGGTAATAATTATGTTACTTGAACTGTAACTGTTATGCATCAAAAATGCCGTATCACATGTGCTTGAAGCAAGTCGTAGTCAGTTTTGAGATCGATTGATTCACATTGAACTGAGGAAAATATACTCACCAACAGAAAACAGATATGCCAAAGTAATATCAACATTATTACAGTTCCAGACTTCAATAATAATATTCAGTTTTGCATACACATCGCAATCATGACTATTTCAGACTATGCTGAAACGTGAAATTGAATTTTAACTAGATTCTAGAACAGCTAGACAATACCTAATACCTGTTGCGTAGGATGACAAAGATTATTTGAGTATCAAACAATCTTTGTGTTATGATTAGACGTCAAAACTCTAGTTTGTAAAGAATTTTATCTTGCCGTAACCTTAGAAAATCTCCTAATTTATTTCAAGACCAATTTCACTAACATTATTTCAGTGATGGCCCAGTGGCTAAGTGGTTTTTGGTTAAGGCCTTGCCTCTTATACACGAGTTTGTTGGTTCAAATCAAACAACAATCAAGTAACAATGTGACTTTTTCAATTCATACGTACTTTCTGAGAGCAGTGGTGGCCCAATGGTCACTGCCGCGTCTTACGAGTTGTAGGTCGTAGGTTCGAACCCAGTCAGGCGCTTTACTTTGTGTAAATAATATTATCAACACTGCTCTCAAAACGGTGAAAGAAAACATCGTGAGAACACCGGCATGTCCTAGAACCAAAAATTCGAAGACATGTGACATCTACCAACCCGCACTGATCCCGCGTGGTAGATTACGGCCCACCCCCTAGCAGCATTGCCACGTTGAGTGGCAATGCTAATTCTTTAGTCAAGGAACGACCCAGCCCTCTGGTCACGTGAAGTATCGAACAGCCGGCGAGAAATTTCCTTAAAAAGGTCCCATGACCCGAGCGCGAAATAAGAAATTAAGTTTAATGTTGTTAAATACTCAAACGAAAAAAACGGTTCTACTGCTAGAATGTTAATTATCATTAGTTAATTGTGTATGTTTGAAATATGAAATGGAATACCTACGTGGTTTCAATTAATGTGATAACCTAATCGCCACAATACTGACTCGGTACCTACTTGGATTGAGACTCGGTATATATTTTCATTTCAAAATTATTATTACCATTTTAATTCAGTAATTAAATTGATTGATTGGCATGAATACTTCTCTCGAATTTTAACGGTCTTCTTCGTAGTCCTTTTCCACGAAATTAATACAACAAAACATTTTCTGCCTGATCGACTCTTTATCTATTGTCTGAAAACTTGGGTAAATAAATCGCTACAAAATTCATGATCTCAAAAATTTTATTAATCCTTGGTCTGCTAGTTACAATATCCAAATCCTTAAATTCAATATTTACAAGTATTACGATTACAATATATATACATTTTTTATTTCATTCACAGACCTAACTCACACAAAAATCGGGTACATGCATCTAAAGTGTTAACATACATTGAATGTTCGATTTCCGCATTCGCCCATAAATCTGTATAAATAGATGTTTCTTCCATGTCTAGATGTTCAGGCGTATGATTTGTATTCGTAATACCATTTACGACATGGAAAATTCCAGTAAGGTCACCAACGGCAACCTTTATTTAGCAATAGTCATCATCATTTTCAATAGTATTCAACGGTTTACTTATATATTTACTGTTGTCTTAGTTGTAATTAAATAACGTGTGACAGCACTCATTAATAATTAGTATACTATTATTATCTATGTTGACATCATTCTGTTTAAGGCTAAAAGTAATCGTATTTGTACATAGGAGATCAGCGATAGTAAAAATCTTAAAATAAAGAATAAATCAAACAATCTTTAACCTTTACTCACAACTTTGCACTCAAATGATTTATTTTCCATTATTTGCTTTTTGAATACGTCTCTTTCGAACTTTTATACAAAGTTTATATCTAAAAGCCTTAAGCTTAAAAGATCGAGCCGCCGATCTCTAAAACTTTTAGTCACGTAGATATATCTACTATAATTTCTGAAAAGCTATTTGGTTCAAATTTATTATGACCTTTGTTTGACATTCTAACTTGACCAAAAACTTTAGGGTAGTCTTTCCTTTTAAGACTTACTTTTTACCGAATATAAAAAATAGATTCTACACAGTTGTAAACTAGTTTGGACATTTACAAAATCTTTACGTCCTTTTATGTTTTATCAACAAGTTGGAATAAACCCAAGATCACTATGCGAACGCTAATGTTATTGGCATTACATATAGAATCTTCGACACTGGTTATAAAGATTATAATATGACACTGGGTTTTTAAATTACACTTACTAAGAAATAATTTAATTAAATATCTAAACCAGTCTTTTTTCTTAAAGTCTAAAAATCAAGCATATAGCAGAAGTATAAAATTATAAGCTCTTAGTGCTGAAATTATGCGGTAAAATTCAATACATCAATTTTAAATGTACATACAGGGTCAGATACCAAAATATATTGGTCTTTTGATTAAGATCTTCTTTAAAAAAGGAAAAATATGCGCCGTGATAATGTTATCACTGATTATACCATTAAAGGAGAGATCGTTGCCAAAGATAATCGGTTCTATAACCATTACGCAACCTACTTTAGAATCAGTAAGGATGTATCTTTCTGTATAATGTTTGTTATCTGCTACTTGAACTTTTTCGTTGATTTCAGCACTACTATCGTACATAGCATCACACACGTAACTTTAATATTACTCAATAATTAAAATACACTTATTGATAGTAACGTCAATATGAAAAACAATTTTGGCAAAATCCGTATGCTTGTATTTGGTTGCCAGTAACTTTCATCTTTTGATGAGAGCATCAGAGAATCTTCACCACTTCGAACTAGCTGGCGAGGACAAGGCAAAGTTTCTACAGGTATATTAACTATTGTGAGTTGATTGGCCACAACTGGTTGCACGGTCATTTCGAATTTGTATTGATTTGTATCTTCATACAACTCTTCATCATTGGCATCTTGTTGAAGTACCTCAGCGTTCGTTTCTATCTCGTACAGTTGTTCAGATTTGGAAGGTTTGGGGTCGACGAAGGCCGAGTTCACATCGTTCGATGTACTTTCAACTGTTTCAGCAGTACTCATGACACATGTGACACCATCTAAAGCCATCCTTAGAGGCTCACTTTTTGTTTCATTTCTTAGAACTTGAATCCAAGATAGGCGACAGTCGCAACTTAGTTTATTACCTGTAAAGGGAAAATTTAATGTTAGTAACAGCTTTATTTTTGTCACAGATATTTGAGAAAGAACCTATAAGATCGAAAACGAAATGAATTATTCAAATATTGCTTCAAACTCCGAGAGTGATTCGCAAAATGAAAATACATTTTTCAAACTGAAAAGTTATAATCACATAATATCATGGGATTTAAATTTTATGCTCTAGTAAGTTTTATGTTCTACGCGTGAGTGAGTTAAGGTTGAGGAAGGGCTGATAATATCTACTCATGCGCTGATAGTAAAAGTTTTGTCTTAAAAAACATCTATTTGCTTGCTGCAGCCTTGTATAATCAAGTAAAACTCGCAGAATGTATAAGCTTCTCCTGTTTTAAAGTTGTTTTAAAAAGTTATTGAAGAATAAGAAAATGACCGCACTTTTAATAGAATCAATGTAATGAAGTCATTTGTGAGCTATTATTAATTTTCAGAACCCCTAATTATATAACTTTTGTATGTCCGAACAAGTCCTGGAACATTAATTGTTATGCATTACGTCGCATTACGCAATGTGCATTAACTTTGGTTTTGATGCAGACCTATAAATTGTGACCTGTCCTAACATCAAATAATAGACAACATTGTCAAACTAGTTTTGAATACGTGGCTTTTAGCTTCTTTGTATCAGTGTGTGTGTATTTTGTTGTTTTTGTAATGTGCCTCTTGTTTGTGCAGAATAACACAAGTCCGCCTTTGTACAGTATTATTTTTTTACTTGTGCATAAAGTTTTAATAAATAAATATCAATTTTCTACATAAAACACGAATCTCTTTAATAAATCCCTTAATCATCCAGCTACACGTGTCAATTTAATGAAAATGTTCAACTCAAACATGTTTGTTTTTAATAAAACTACACCATTGTACAAAAATCGACTTATTGCTACGTTTGAGTCGATAAAGGGCGCTTTTACATTCATTAATTGTCCTTAATGTGAAGGGTGCTTCAGTAAGGGGATTAAAATGCAGCAGGGAATTCCCCATTGTTTGCACAAAACATAGTTATTTAACTTCCCAAGAGTTGTTGTGTGCTGTGTACTATTTATTCGAAAATAACATGTTGCCAACAAAAATGGACGCGTAATATCATTATAATGGCAATGTAATGTCATTATCTTGAATAATGACATTGACAGTGATAGAATTGAATATTAATTTCCTGCTACAATCCAAATAGTGGTGTTTGAAGTTATTATAACGTAATTGCTTAGGGGAACATAAAATAATAGTTACGAAAAAAAATATTTAAGGGTCAGTAGGTATGAAAAGTTCGTGTGGACGGGTTGGGTTGAATGATAATAATTACTATAGTCACAGATAAACTACAGTAAATTCACCTATGTATATTAATCAAATATTTCATACATGAATATTAATACCTTCCATAGTAATAACTCTTTTTTTGACAAAACATGTTAAAGGCAAAACTCACCGCTCAAATACAGCACAGCATTCTTCATTTTCAAATTTTCCAATATCGGCTTTATTGTCTCGTAAGTAAAATGTTCTATCTCATTGTTCCTCAAATCCAATAATTCAAGACCGCGCACACCTTCTAATAGCCCCTCATTAATAGACTTCAATTTATTCCCTGTCATAGATAATTTCTGTAACAGAGCGAGACCATCAAAGGCCCTTTCGGACAGGAATTTCAATTCGTTATTATCCAGAAGCAGCTCATTAAGATTCCACAGCTCTGTGAAAGTTAAATCGCCCAACATTGACAACTTGTTGGACCGCAGATCCAATCTCGTCAGATTAGCTAAGCCCCTGAATGTGTCTCTAGTCAGCACCGTAATTGAATTAGCCTCGAGTATCAGATCGTTTAGTACGGTCAGATGTTCAAAACAACCGTCGTGCGCTAGATTGATACTGTTAAAAGACAAATCCAGATATTTGAGACTCGGCAAATCGACGAACACGTCCCTTTGCACTTCAGTTACTTTATTCTCTTTTATAGTTAGGTTTACGAGCGACGGGAGATTCGTGAACGATGAGAAGTCCAATTCGGTTATTTTGTTGTTCATCAGAGTTATTTCTTTGAGTGTGGTTATGTTTGAGAATGTTCTTTTCTCAATTTTGTTTAGTGTAGCGTAGTGTATGAAGAGCTTTTGTAGCCGTTTCATGCGATGGATCACGTGGAATGGAATGAACTTAAGTGCTCCGTCGGATCGAACGTTGAACGTTAGCCTTTCCAAATAAGGCTGAGAGTTGAATGTGGACCATATTGGATCTGTTTCATCAATACCTCCGTTGAAAACCCAACAGTCGGCTCTAGTGGCTGTTTTGACATCAGTGCTTTCGCAGTAGCAATGTACTTTAGATTCTCTGTTCGTTATCTCGCATATGTTATCTTTTACTTGCGTCCCATGGTACCTCCTTTCAGTTTTATCCCTGCGTTTTTCATTTAGACGGCTTTCAGTGTAGGATATTTGCACTGAAGTCAGAGCCAAAGCTAGGAGTAAATATTGGACGACGGTCTCCATGTCCCCTTGCCTTTTCACTAACCTGGAACAAACAAAAAATAAATTAAAGAGCTGCTTTGACAGCGCTGTAGTAGGCTGAAATAATGTTACAACATTTTTTGCATGTTTTAATAAAACGTTTGACTTAGAACATGCTTTGTGAATATTAACCTCAATGTTTTGTACCTCTTTTACGTAAAAATAATAAAAATGTTCTCTAAAATACCACTTTTTGATTAGCTTCTAAATTTGTAAAGTAAAAAAAAAAAATATAACAAATTCTTAGCGGATACATGCAAAAAGTAGGTTCATAATATTCCAGGCTAAATAAAATACACGCTTCACTGTAGCCGCCTGTTGTAAATTTACATAATCACTTAAACAGGAGGCTTTAAAACAATGACTCAGCGTTTGGCTGCCTACTTTATTACCAAAACTGATCGTAATTCATTCGTCCATTGACTTGTTGGAGTGGGTATCGGATGTATCGCCTGCACTCAGCCTAATTTGTGGGGAGGCGTGTAATGAACGCACCGGAACATGTCACGTGACTTTGAGTCATTTATGCTGCGTTCACCCTCTGTAAATTCGTTTTTTTACTATCATTTTTTGACGTAATTACTTTGATAATATGCCTTTCAATGGCGATGGCGGAGGGGAAAAATGAAATGTAACGTATGGTTTGCCGTTAGCACAACGTTTTGTATCATTTTGTTTATTTAGGTTAGCTGTCATAGTAATATCCCAGCCCTTGTGAAGTATTTGGTAAAAGTTAAACATTTAAAAAAGTCATTATTAGAATTCCTAAGACAAAAGAAGTTCAATACAATACAAGAACCTTCTAGTCTTATTGGTGGTTAAAAGACAACTGAAGTGGAATCTTCAAATATTAGAATTTAAAGTAGCTCATTAAAACTCCAATATTCCACAGCGATTTTTTATTACACCCATTTTCTCCAGATAAATTAACAAAACACAAAAGCATTGTCGTCAAAAGAAAATTACACATCGCGAAACTAGCTCATCAGCGTGTTTAATTAAAATCTTTTCTCTTTTTCTCGCGAATGAGGTTAGTAATCAGTGTGAGCGAGACAGAAGCGTTGTGTGCAGACTTTTTTGTTTCTTCCAAATGGTTATTAGGGATTGAAATTTTAAGGGCATCCCTTGACGCGTTCGCGACGCTTTAATTAAAGGGATTGTTAGATCGAGATGCTAAAGTTTGGCAGTTAAGTCTTTTGTTATTGTAAAAAGTTTAATATCGTGCGAAGATTCGCGAATCATGTTTTCCTTTTACTTTTTAAAGCAGCTTTGCAGAAGTGAACGCCTTTGTCTTGTGAGTGCTCTCGAAGTAATGTCTTGGAAATTTTTTCTTCATTTGATTGTAATGTTAGGTTTTATTAAATTATACGTTTGTAATAGGTAATGTATACCTATAATTATGACAGTAGGTTACATATGTAAGGAAACCGTTTAGTCTATTTAAATATACTTGAAATAGAGAAAATAATACGATCAGCTCGTGAATATCTCAGTGTTTGTATTGTAG
This sequence comes from Amphipoea lucens, assembly GCA_947508005.1. NCBI lineage: Eukaryota > Metazoa > Arthropoda > Insecta > Lepidoptera > Noctuidae > Amphipoea > Amphipoea lucens. Next base: position 5,513,568 of record OX382369.1, on the reverse strand, counting down.
AGTATCCAGAAAATTTGCCTGAGGAAACATCCATACTAATATTATAAATGCGAAAGTGTCTCTGTCTGTCTGTTACCTCTTCACGCTTAAACCGCTGAACCGATTTAGATGAAATTTGGTATATAGTTTGAGTCCCGGGAAAGGACATAGGATAGTTCTTACCCCATTATTCCCACGGGATCGACACTTATGCGGGTGAACACGCGAGGCGCCGCTAGTTAAATATGAATATCTGCATTCTGGAAAACCATTACAAAAAACAGAATCCTTTTCTCACATTTCAAAAGAAATCGAATTCTTGAATAAAAATCATTACACTTTCCGCGGCGCGATCGTTCGAACCGCACTCGATCGGACTTTTTTTAAATTTAATTCTATCTGGAATAGAGCCCGCAATACCTATTTGGAGTGAAGTTGTAAAAAGATACTGTTAGAAGTCCAACGTTTCGTTTTGGGACCTTTGTTTGCTTGTTTTTCTTTTATTTATAAACTCTTGCGAACAAAAGCTGTCTATTCTTTTTTAATAACGTCCCTCTGTTTGTTTGATTTATGTTTGGAGTATATTTGCAGAGGACAGAAACAATAATACACTTAAAAACTAATAACGGTCTTTGTATACATTGTTTGGCAGCATGGAAAATGTTTATCAGTATCATTAGTACCTACCATTTTTTTATGTTTCGGGTATGTCCCTTTGTAAAAATGAGTGAAATGATTTTAAGGAAATTATAGTTGGGTAACGCGTTCTAAGAAGAATTGCCAAACTTAAGTGGCAGTGGGCAGGGCACATTGCTCGCAGAACAGATGGCCGATGGGGCCGAAAGGTTCTGGAGTGGCGACCGCGTACCGGAAGACGTAGCGTTGGAAGGCCTCCCACAAGGTGGACCGACGACCTTGTGATGGCCGCAGGAACTCGGATGCGAGAAGCACAAAACCGGTCGAAGTGGAGGTGCTTGGGGGAGGGCTATGTCCAGCAGTGGACGTCTTTCGGCTGAAATGATGATGATGATAATGAACGCGTTCTAAATATGTATATGCATAAAACTTTAGAGAATGAGTAGTGAAAAGTTTCCCTATGGTTTTAAGATTAATATGAGCACAATGACAACCCGTTTTGAGCAAGCGTGGTGATCAATGCTAATGTCTTTTCTATATGAGAAGAGCTCTTTCCCTGTAGTGGGATTATAAAAGGTAATGTAAACAGGGTCCCATAAAAATAGATGGACACATTTTAACACAGCGCTCAGTACGTCTAACCAAAGATATCCTAGCAAAAAAAAACCCTTATTAAAGTGATTTTATTTTGACCTAAAATAATAAATTGCCGGCACTTTTAGTAGATTGTACAACTAAGGCATAAAAGAAGCTATTTTACCCCGAGACGTTTATATCCACGCGAGCCGCAGGCAAGGGTGGATAGTTAAGTCGAGGGGTAAAATGGCTCGTTTATGCCTGAGTTATACACTCTGCTTTTCACTTCGATTGCGAGAAAATGAAACAGGCATAAAGTATACAGTACATAATTAATCAAAAATGTTGCAAAGCATAGCTAATTCCCGCCACCACAGATAATACCGCCACGAAACTTTTTTAAAGTTTTTTTTTTAATTTCAACATTTGTCATTCGACTTGGGTACTTCATACTGCCAAGTCATAAAAACGTTTCTTTGCGTTTTTAAATAATAAATGACAACTATTTTACCTGATTTTATTAAATTAATAACGATAGAAAACACGGAAGTGGTATAAATTAAAGAAAATGAAATAAATCACGACTTTAATCTGCGAAATTTTATTGCGCGTGTGGCTGTTGGGCCGAATTACCTTAGTCTCAGAAAAAAAAAATACTTTATGCACTAGAACATAAAAAGCGATTTTATGTCGCCTAAGCACAACATAAAGACGAACTTTTAGAGCATGAGAAGTGAAAAGTGTATTTTCGTTAGCTGATTATTTTTCTTGTAAGTATCTGATGCGTTTTTTTTTTAATATATTTTTTTACCGTCGTCCTAATTTTGGTGGTCTGAATGATTTCTAAAAGTTTGTCCATCTATTTTAATGGGACCTTATATATGTATTGTACATATATTATTATTTATATATTATTCTGGTATTGTTATTATTTTTACTGTCTGAGTCTATTAGATTTATCTGTTTACGTCATAAATAAACGGTATCTTTCACAAAATGTAAAATTACTTTTGGCAGCAGGCTCAACACTGGGTTTTGGAATTTGCTTATTGTTACAACAACACGATATTTCGGGACGTTCCACTAAAATCCCCTAGACCAGTCCCCTAGGAGACTACACAGCACTCATCGTTCCACTACGATCCCCTATGCTGGGGATTCTCTAAGTGCTAATAAATGCTATTCCTTTATAATCCCTTCTAAATAAAAAAGCCACTTACAACATAACAATATGTGATACATATAATTAAAAATCAACAGAGGGGATAACAATAACGTAAATTAACTTATAGTCCAGATTCCAACTACGCCACCGAGTCGCTCGCGCTGCTCTGAGTGAACCTGCCAAAGCTTTTGGTACTTTTTTTCAAAATCTAACTTATATTAGAAAAGTTAATTTACGTTATTGTTATCCCCTCTGTTGATTTTTAATTATATGTATCACATATTGTTATGTTGTAAGTGGTTTTTTTATTTAGAAGGGATTATAAAGGAATAGCATTTATTAGTACTTAGAGAATCCCCAGCATAGGGGATCGTAGTGGAACGTTGAGTGCTGTGTAGTCCCCTAGGGGACTGGTCTAGGGGATTTTAGTGGAACGACTCGATATTTCAACCAAATTATCACCCAATTTTGATGTTTTCCTTTACCGAATACATTATGTACCTAGCAAAGTCACTGGCGTAAATATTTAGTCATGAATAGCGTACTTTTAATAAGTTTTGAATGGAGTGTACCAGTTAAATTTACCCTTTAATGAAGAAGTGAAAACTAGTTTGCTGAAAATTCATTCAAGCGCGCTTTCATTACTTTCGGAAATCGTTAATTATTTCATAGAATCAGTTAGTAGGTTTATTTATGTTGTAAATTGTTTGAAGAAAATGATGTTGTCAAATATTTGCTCTATATATATTTACCACAGACTTCTTAGGAAAATAATTTAGCTAACATTTCCAAACATATTTCATCATTAAAAGATGTCTGGACGACCTACTGAATTATTGTTAAACATAAATTCCTCACAAATTTTTACTAACATTTTATTTAACGATGTAAAGGCAGAGAAATGAATTCGCAAAATCACTACCAATTAAAAATTTACTTGGGTTATATTCAAATCACAACCGTCAATCTTTGACAGTTGTATAAAATGGCTATAATAATGCAAATTGATAAATTTTGATAAACAATGAATTTCCCTAACTACGCCCTAGCTGCGCCCCGCGGTTTTATCCGCGTAAATGTCAATCCCATGGGAATATCGGTATAAAAAGCAGCCTATAAGTTAATCCAGAGTGTCAGCTACCTCCATACACAATTTTATCAAAATTGGTCCAGCCGTTTAAGCGTGAAGAAGTAACAAACATATAAACACACACACATACATCCACAAACTTTCGCCTTTATAATATTAGTGTGATTTGATGAATTTCCCTAATCGTACCCGTCGTGAATACTTATAACAATTGCTGGAAACATCAACCAATTCATCATCTGCCTAGCCTTTTCTCAACTATATCGGGGTCGGCTTCCAGTCTAACCGGCTGCAGCCGAATACCAGTATTTTACATGAACCGATTGCCTATCTGACCTCCAGAACCCAGTTACTGGGTAATGCGATACCCCTTGCTATGACTGGTTGTGACGTGTGTCGACCCGTAACGACTTCCAAAGATCCACGATTGACAGCCGGGACTAATGGCTTACCGTGCTTTCGGAGGCACGGAGTGGTCTTTATATGTAAAGATAGTCACCCATCCACGGACCAACCGCGGCAAGCATAGCTTAACCTGATCGACCGACCCGTGCGGTTGTTATTACTTAGCCACAAGCCTCTCTACCTAAACATCAACAAATTCTACCACATAATTAATCGGCTCACGTTATGCGTCGGTGATGATAAATAATATCGTTCATATAAACATGGTAGCTAAAATCTGTAACCGTTCTATGGCAGCACTTTACATATTATTCAAATGAAAATTTTCTGACGGCTGAAGCGTCAGTTAATTCACATTTAATACGTATTCATAAAATATGACTCGATCTATACATATCTATACAGGCTGGTCAAAAACTCGTGGATCAAACGAAATATCCCTATTTCGTTTGTTCACAACTTTTTTGTCGACTGAAATTAAATTTGATAAATGAGCTATTTGTTTTCTATTAATTTAATTTAATTTTATTCGAGAACCTCCATCGGTTTCTTACTAAACTTCAACTATATCCGACGGTCCTGCATACTTATCTCTTTTGTTCATTGTATTATTTTATTACTATTTATTATTTTTAAGTCTTTTAGCTTATATTGTTTGAAAATAAAAATATAGGGAAAACATTTCAGATTGAAAAAATTTAGGACTTGACAAACTCTTCCTTACATAATAACCGCTCCCGCGTCCGCTTACAAGCAGGTACCGCCTTAAAAACGTCTGCATTGAAATCGGTTATTTTAGATGAAATCAATATCGTTGATGTCCAGACTCGGATGTTACCTATATAGAAAAGCTAATATGCTGCAGCAGTTACTGATTTAGACATTCATGTCAGTGAGGACAGTAAATTAATATTGTAGGCGTTTCATTCCATTCAGTGGCTAATGAATCATTGAAACTATAAATTGAACAATAATAATGGTTAGAGCGAATGAATGAACATTAATTTAATGTTCACTATAGTTTGGTTACATGGCTAGAGTATATGTGCTTTTGGTGAAATATTTGAATTCATTATAACTATGGTGCTTATCAATATTCATGATAGTTGACTGAATGTTGTTGTTTTTATTTGAATGATGTATTTTTATTCGAGTTAATGTTGACGTTAAAGTCTTTGAAAGAAGAGTTTAACGTCAAATGTCAACTATATTTTAATACTCTTCTTTCAAAGACACGTAACCAAAAGTCACATTATCACAGTCATGTGACTGTGATAATGAGACCTTTGGTGAAATATTTGAATTAATGATAAGGTACTCATTATGATGTTTGTAAGATTAGAATTTGTTATGTTAAGCTCGAAAATTTGACAACCAATCTTACCAAGGAGTATGGTATTACCCAGTAACTGGGTTGTGAAGGTGAGATAAATGTAAGCTGTGGTTACATGTAATTGAGTGTGCATTACAGGATAATGTATAATAATACAAGTTATATAACGGTTAAAGATAATTTATTGTAATGAATCTCGTTGGTTATCCTTAAATAAATAAATGTTAAAATCTGTTGTTATGTAAAATCCATGTTAAATACTGGTACTCAGCTGCATTCGGTTAGACAGGAAGCCAACCCCAATATAGTTGGGAAAAGGCTAGGTACATTGAATTCTTATAAACTAGGTCATCACAAATTTAAATGTTAATGATCCTGATAATTTTATTACCTACTTCGTCTTTTAAATTAGACGTTTTCCCAGCACATACAGATAATAGACCAAACTTAATTAAAAATTACCGAGAGTAAATTAACATGTAGCAAACGAGTTTTTTAATTAGACATACATTTACAATATTTGTTTAAGTTCTAAAAACTACTGGCAGAACGCGAGGTAGAATTTACATTAAAATGTTGGGAAAAGGCTTGGCAGATGATGATGATGTTTATAAGATTAGATTAGAAATTATTAAAATGTGGTTGAATGTTGACGTTAAAGTCTTTAAAAGAAGAGTATTCATAAACAGGTTGCTTTATACTCCTTAACAAAGTAAGAGTCTCATTATCATAAACGACTCAAGAGAACAAACAAAAACGAAATCCCGACAATAAAACGAAACAATCCGTAAAATTAGTTTTATTTCAATCCAAAAGAATCTACTCGAAATTATTAGATTAACCCTAAACTAATAAAAAGTAATGAAACAGAAAACATTGTAAAAGAAAATGTTTGTTAAGAAATTTCTCACATAATTTCGGGAGACAAGTGTGTAAAATCACTGCTTTGATCTTTGTCACGCTCACAAAATGCGACATTAAAATAATACGAGGGTGCTACGTGCTTACTTAATGTTGAGCTCTAGTTCCATTAGGCGAGCGCCCGAACGTTCGGTCGTGAGCTTTTATCGTAGAATTTGTTTTGATAAAATATTACCTACGTCTTTTCGGCTTTCGAGGGCACCCTTTCTGCGAAATTATTGGCGATTATGTTATAGCCTGTTTATGGTCAATAACTAACTCACTCGGGATTTTATTGGTTGGGTCGTAATATTTTGCATGTCTTTCGTTGAGATTCGAATGAACAAAGGTGATAGCTTTTTACCTTGCTAGAATAACTATTTTTGCTTTTGTGTCTTCAGACAATTCCTGTTGATAAACAGAAATTGCAAATTAATATTGCAATGCACAAGTGAACTTGAAATTATTCAAACATTAAATTTTCATTGAGCCTCATTGACACCAAAAATAAACACATACAAAACGTTCACGCAGAGAAATTACGTCCTAAATTCAATTAAGAGGATTCACTGACGTTACGAAAATGCCCGAAAATACTCAAACAATGACATCGGGAAAATACCAGGAATACTCGAAATTCTCAAAAGAACATGGTAGGTAAGCCTTATATCTTTTTCCACTTAGATGGAAATCGTCTTAGCCTTATAGAGTACGTTAATCCTTTAAGAACATTGTCTTTTACGCCAATTCTGAGCTGATGCCGGGTGAATCGAAACGTATCCTGATAAGAGGATTTTTTAAGGATTAGAATGTAATACAAAATGATGATTTTTTAAAAAGACATTGCTGAAATATTTTATAGGCAGGTACGTACCTATTCGTTTTGTGCGACATAAATTCATGATTTAGTTTAAAATGTTCGAAGTTCTTAAAATTGGAGTTTTAATGGCTTTTAGCAGTCTTTATTGGGCTTATTAGTCTTGAGCTCTTTTGGGTTCTACTAAACAGTTTATGGACCATATTATTGGGTTTAAAGTGGGTGCTCGGAATTTGTAGACTAAATTGCTCAGAATAACCATTTACTCATGCATATTTTTACTCAGTAAGAAAGTAAAAAAAACATGACCAGACAATCAAATGCAAAAAAAAGTCTTATCAAAAACTCTGTAATACGCAAGAAGCATTATAGGTAAATACATACATATGACAAAGAAAGCACATATCACTGTCTCGTTCTTATCTGTGTATTTAGAAAGAGAGTGTCCGACCACAGTCGTCTTCACTTTTATCTATAAGCTTCTTAGATACCCACTGTGCATTCGCACAAATTATTACCACCTCTGCTACCTGCCTACTTATTTGTACCTGCACCTTTTTCAAACAACCCTAAGAGATTTTTTCTAACAAAATCCTTCAAATTTATCACTAGGCACGTTTACCTGTCGCTTGTAGGCATAGAATTTTACCTGTAGGGGTAGAAGAATTCTTCGGGTCTTATTCAATATCTTTAATAGGCAAACAATGCGGTTCTGTAGAGTAATTGTGTAACGAGAACTGTAAAAGTATCTTTTGTTGTGTTTTTTCTTGTGACGAGTGTCACTTGTTTAGATAGGTTCGTAGAGAGGCTGGAACCTATCAATGATGAGGACAAGGGGATTATTTTCTTAGAAGCCATCACGTTTCGAAATATATAAACCTTAAATTGTATTGTTATAGGGAAACCGTAATTCTAGTTATACATGACGTACGTAGTGAGGAGAATAAAGGTAAGTCAACATCCATACTTTCTATACTAAAATTATAAATTCGAAAGTAACTCTGTCTGTCTGTATGTTACCTTTTCACGCCCAAACCGCTGAGCCGATTTGTATGAAATTTGGGACAGAGATAGTTTGAGTCCCGGGAAAGGATATAGGATACTTTTTATCCCGATATTCCCACGGGATCGAGACTAATGCGTCATCTGCCTAGCCTTTTCCCAATTTTGTTGGGGTCTGCTTCCAGTCTAACCGCATGCAGCTGAATACCATTATTCTACACGGAGCGACTGCCTTTCTGACCTCCATAACCCAGTTATTGGATAATACGATAACCCTTGGTAAAACTGGTTGTCAGGCTTTCGGGCTTCTGACGACCCGTAACGACTGTCAAAGATCCACGAATGACAGCTGGAACCGACGGCTTAACGTGCTTTCCGAGGCCTGGAGGGGCCTTGGTATGTAAACATGGTCACCCATCCACGGACCAACCGCGGCAAGAGTAGCTTAACCTGATCGATCTAACCGTGCGGCTGTTATTTCTTAGCCACAAGTCCCTCAAAACAGAAAGTACAAAGTTTTACTAAAATTAAAAAAAAAAAAGTTTTGAAAATCCCAAACATTATAAAAGCACATCAACAGCCTAATCTCATCCGTATACAATACTCCCTTTAATTCAAGAGCTACTTGAAGAAATACGTCACGTCCGTACTCATTACATAACAGTAAAGATAGCCCATAACAGTCCCCATAAAGAAGACCATAACTTAGTCGATGACGTAATCAAAGAGATACAGAAGGAACCTTGACCTCCCAAAGTAGCTGTGTAGTTTAGTAAATGGCATCGTTTATCACCAAGTGTTATAAAACAACTAGGAGATGAGCAGTCGGTAGGCGATGGAATAGTTATTTATATAGGGGAAGTTATAGCCAAAGTTTAATTTGAAGTCTGGTGGAACACAATGTTTTAAAGCTGAGGATTTTTATGCCGTCTATATTATAATGCGTTTTTTTTTATTATGCATAGCATAATTATATAATGTTTCTCCTGTTGGAACACAGGACTCCTCTCGGTAACAGGAAGCTGGGCCATAGTCTAACACGCGGGCCTAATGCGGGTTGGTAGATGTTTTAAGAACAGTGGTGAAAAAACACGATTACGACAATGATCATTAACTAAATCAGTCTCGGCTAATCATAGTCGAAAGAAGGGCAAAGCATGACGATGACAAATCATTTGAATTGGAAGAGACAAAGTAAAGTCTGCTACCTGCATTAGACGAATAAAAAACAAGCCTCAATCAAAATAAATGGCAGTTTTTTCTCACAACACAAATTTCTCTGAAATATAAATAAATAATGCTTAAGAAAAGACTCTACGGCAGGAAGTATCGTCACTTTTAGTTGAACTACTACAATGGTTTCTCCAGGAAGCCCAAAAAAATAAAGGCGATATTTATAAATAGGTGCGGTAACGTCTCCTGTCAGCGACACTGGGCTATTCGTACGGGTGTATAATGGAAACCGCCTTTAGGCTTTACGGCTAGGACCCGGCATGTGAATGGGCACGGTTTGGTCAAGTCCGAACTATTTTGGCGAAAATTATTTTTAGGTAGGAAAGTAGTTTAAGTTTGGTGTTGGATTCCTTTGCTATTTCTTCCTTCCTTCTGGATTCCTTTGCTCGTTTAGTAGTTGATTTGACAATGGTGGAATCATTTCCTCATTCATCTTTGGTTTCAAAGAGAATTCAGTTGTCACGTTCTCAGTTGGCAAGAAGTCGCAAGTTTAATCTGTCAAGCGCCGCTAATGAGACACAATTGATTTTCTATTGTTTCGTCGCCGATCGGCGAACCGCGCCGCTTGACCGGTTAAAAAGGATTTTCCATATGTAACCTACTCGTATGTTTTCAATATCTAAAAACTGATATTATAGACACGTTTTAATTGTGCCCGGTTGCTGGCGGAGGCTCGCCTCCTGGGACTTAAACATAACTGGCTAAATGTTGATGTTGTTGGGTAGAATAGAATAAATTTGTTTCCTTTACAATATAATCAAAAGGTACACCTCTGCCTATACCTTTGAGGATTACAGGCGTGATGTTATGTTATAATAAATGATAATAATTTATTTCTGACTAGGTTTTCCATAGTGTATTAGTAATAAACTGAAACTTAAGAACTATATTAGTAATACACACACACATACAAAAAACTAACTATCTACTATCCTACATGTTGGCGAATCCTGTGCCTCCAGATAGGACTCTCAATATGTTCAGCAATGACCCCCAGGTAGCCCTTAGGACTGTCTCTCACTCTGCGCATCAACGATGCTGCTCTTTTTCTAATTATGGCATAACAGCCATCCACTTGTGATTCTGCAAACATCGCTGACGCATTGCAATAGCGTGGAAGCCCCATCAACACCCAGAGGCCCTGAGGTTATGGTGTGTTATTTTACGATTAAACTCGAGGGTATAAAGGTGTGTATGATATAAGTTTGTTAACAATAATGTTTGTATAGTTTTATCGATCTAAAAGCCACGTGCTGCAATAACTTGCTGGGCTTAACTTGCAGTATTGTATCGATATTGATAATACATAACTTTAGATTTTACACTATAACAGGAGGAATACAATCTAATGCATTTTTATAGCCTCTGAAATATAGCCAATTTGGGATTCCACGTATCTGTGTTAAACTGGTACATAGGTAAAATACTTTAAAATATTTTCATTTATAAAATACATTGATATACAGATGTAATTTTTTCGTCACGTCATAATGTCAGGGTATTTTGGCAGTTTTTGTGTGTCAGTCCAAAAATGTTCATCCATAAGTGTGTTTGACTTTGACTTAAACCCACGGATATCGATGCTTAAATCCATTGTAATTTTATTTATTGTCTCTTTTTAACTAAGTACCTACTTAAGCCGTTGTATTATGTATTTCTTCTATATTATGTAATTCAAATTCTTTACAGTCAGCAAAAGAGATAAGTATGCAGGATCGTCGGATATAGTTGAAGTTTAGTAAGAAACCGATGAATGTTGTCGACTGAAATGTAATTTGATAAATGAGCTGTTTGTTTTCTATTAACAAAATAAAATTTCATTCGAGAACATCCATCGGTTTCTTACTAAACTTCAACTATATCCGACGATCCTGCATACTTATCTCTTTTGTTGACTGTACGTAGTCGATTCTTTGGTGCACGGTGAAACTCTAACGAGTTTATGTTTGCAGCAACTTAAATGTATAAAATAAAATTATTCTTATTCATGTACATGAAAGTATAATAGGTAAGTATTACTATGCGTTCATTATAATAGAATGCAATATGATAATATGTATTATCATTACTAGCTGGATTGTTAGTAGATGCACGTCAGTGGTAAAATAATCAGTAAATAAAGGTACAGGGTGTCCTTCGAAGTATGGATCAAATCGAATACGGGCGTGGGATAAGGTCATTTCCAAACTTTTTAACCCTGTGAATGTCGATGAATTTTTTAACGGTTCAAAATTATTGTTTTTTCAATCACTTCGCATAGTGCTTAAAGAAAAAAAAAAACTATCAGCGCTATCAATTTAATTTTTTTAGATAGACCTGATAGTTTTTTTTTATGATACTTTTTTGTATTTAGAACGTTTCAACTCACAAAGGTTTAAAGGTTTTATTTCAAGAAGACACTAAGCTAAAAGAGCGTAGAGCAGTGGTGTCCCAGTGGTAACAGCCTCGACTTACAAGTTGTATCTAGGTCGTGAGTTCAAACCCAGGCCCACCCCGACCCTTGCTCGAGCCAGCCCGCGCCGCTGAGCCTAATTCCGATCCAGCCTGTCCCTTGCTCCCCAGCGACGCCCTAAGTCGAGGTCCGTACCCCACAGGGGGTGCCCGTAGCATGTAGTCGCTTAGTTTTTAAGGCCCTGGCTGGAGGCTTTATTTTATTGAGACAACCACAGGCAAGCCCGGTTAAGCTGGCGACAACCTCATAGGTTGAACTGCGAGATGCCATTCACAAAAAAAAAAATCAAACCCAGGCCGGCCCTACTTTTTTGTGTATTTAATTTTATTACCACTATTCTCAAAACGGTAAAGGAAAATATCCTGAGGAAACCGGCATGTTTTAGAACCAAAAAATTCGAAGACATGTCACATCCAACCAACACGCACTGCTGGGTTCGCGTGGTGGATTACGCTCTCATAGAGGTGTCCCAGCTGTTAGAACATTGGTTCCCCTATCCATTTACATAAAATTTTAAGACCTAATATAACTTAGCATACTTTTGTTTCTCCTAATTATATTTTCGCATAACATTATTTACGCATAATTTTTTAAGCATAATTTATCTAATCATAACAATGATTAAGCAAACATTCTTAAGAATAAATTTAGCATACTCGTTTTATTTCTAACGACGTCTACCTATTTTCTGTCTGCAGGATTTAAAGGAACCTAACCAAACCGAACTTCGGGGTGCACCTGACGTCGTTTAGTATTATGCGAATTAAATTTATGCCAAAACAAATTAGCCTTAAAGATAATTATGCCAAAATAAACTGTAGACCAAAAAAAATATGGCGAAGTATTATTATGCCAAAACAAATTATGCCAAAGTATATTAGGCAAATAAACATTATGCGAAAAGAAGGGATCTCCAGAACATTTTAGTCTGATTATGCTACTAAGCCAAAACGTCAGCAATGTTCTCAGTAAAATAGCCAAGTAAAATAGTAATATTAAATTCTACACAAAGCACTAACCTTATCTCTGATGGATGCCGCAAAGTTAGAGCAAGTTAACTTGACGAATGACTTACTAAGTCTTATTAAGTGAATTAAAGTGTTGAAATAGACGAGTTGATACTTAAGACAATTAAAGCTTTTGTGATCAAAGAGATAAAAACTGTTGGTCTTACTCTTTTAATTTAACATTGTATCTAATGTTACACTATTTGCGCTGTAGCATGGTGCGGGTGACAGTTTCAGTAACATTTCGTTTCACTCTTGAAAGTTGCCGCGATTAACAATTTATGACTTAGTATTTCAGTTGTACCACATTCGTAATATATTAAATAATTAATAACTGTAGTAAATTAAATTAAACCCAACCAGAATGTTCTAATCAAGAAATAAAATCAAATTGAATGAAAAATTAAGCAAAGTGTTATGCGTATAACGTAACGCCATAGACGTATTTAGTGATGGGATGTACTGCTACGATGGATAGTCGATATTTTTTATAATAAAAAACGTATATTGTGCGTAGGTCAATTTTTATTTTTAAAAGGTCTAATTATACAACAGAACATTTATAGGGTAAGGTTGCTTAAAAGGTTGCTAAAAAAAAATACATGTTATTCGTCTAAACCCATATCAGAGTCAGGAACATCTGAATTGTCACTCAATTCATCATCTGAATCTGTGACGGATATTATTAACGATGACTCAATTATGTTGTCAATATGTATGTCACGATCCCAATCAGACATAATGTCCCTTTTTGTTTTATTCACGACCTTCGACCAGTCTTCAGGTTGAACATTGTTGATGGCCTCTTGTAATAGGGCCAACATCTTATTTGCCGTAAATGGCGGCGAAGTATTATTTCTTGCGGCGTAACCTAAAAATAAACGAACTTATAAAAAAAAGTATTCAAATAATCATCAATCAGCCTAATCTAGTATCTGGTAATGTTTTTAAACTAGGTACATGCTACGATCGGAAAGCTGATTTTTTTATAAAGCTTCAAAATGGGAATTGAAATTAAAAGCATACCTTTTATTTGGGCCCAAATCAGCTCAATAGCGTTATACTGGCAATGGTAGGGTGGTAGTCGAAGGACCTGGTGGCCTTTTTCTTTTGCCATCTCGTCCAGAGCATAGGTAGGAGTTGGTGGCTTATGGCGTCGGACTAAGGCAATAAGCTCCGTCTTTAACATTTTTATATCTGCTGTAACTCCGTTTTCACTCAGCCACTTCACCAACTCGCTTTTGCGGTTGGATTGGTTTGGGGGTTTATTAACTTGCACCGAATGGTAGGGTGCGTTGTCCATTATTATGGTCATAGGCTCTTTTAAATTGTTTAATAGACCTATGAACCAATCTTTAAATTTTTCGTAATTCATCTCCTCATGATACTCCGTAGTTTTTTTTGACTTAAAAGCCAGCAAACAATCAGGGACGAATCCACTTGCTGTACCTGCGTGACAAATAATAAGGCGTTCGCCTTTGCCTTCCGGCACTTTGGTACACGATTGTGCCGTATCGTCGGTCCAACTTTTACCCACTGTGTGGTTGGCGTTTAGCCACGTTTCATCCAAAAAGACAACTTTGCTCCAATCACTTATGTTTTTGGCCTTCCTTAAAAATCTACATCTTGCTAGGGCAATGTCAGTCCTCTCCATAATAATCTTTCTTTTGTTAACTTTTTTGTAAACAAAGCCAATATCTTTTATAACTTGCCGTAGCGAAGTAATACCTCCTTTGAACAAGTCAGCTTCTTTTAATGATTTTAGAAGCTTGAGCAATGTGGGTAGCTCCATTCTTCTATAATAATCATAAATATGATTTCTAATAGCAACCTTAGCAAAATCATCCAAATCTGTGATTGGCTTCACCTTGGTCCGCTTTTTGTTGGGTGTCGATAATTTATTTTCAAACATCCCATCTTGGCCAATTTTCTCACGTGTTATACGCGAAACAGTATTGCGGCCAATATCAAGAGCTTCGGCTACTCGTTCTACAATATGATTCAATGGTAACAACGGTCCATTATTTTGTTGTTCTCTTTCAAAGTAGTCTCGGAGGCGAACAACAAGCTCCCTGGCCTGACTACCCAAAACAGTTTTTTTTGTATGCTTAGGCATGGTAATAACAACAAACTCAACAAACTTATAACAAATAACAATTTAACAAAAATGAAAACAAACAATGAAATCGTAATACGTGTCACATTAAGTCACAATATAACGCGCTTGCACTCGTACTCGCACTCACAGCATCGCACGGGTAAACAACATGGCCGCCGCGCCGATGCACCATAGAGCAAAAATGTTGTCACGAAAAAAAAAACATAAACCCGATTTTGATTATTTTATATAAGTACAAAGATAATTATGTAGCCATAAAACATTTATATTGACAAGTTTATACACGTAGCACACACGTAGTTACACTGCACAACTGAATAATACACTAATTTTCATAACAATATTAAAGAGAACTAGATTCACGCTGCGAGTATCGTTAGCGATAAAAATGAATTGCATAACCTCACATCCCTAGTCATGTGGTACTGACAAATGTCAACGTCATACGGGCAACTGTCACCCGCACCATGCTACAGCGCAAATAGTGTAGGTTATAAGTAGAGATCGGATATTCGGATGCATATTGCATATTCACCTAAAGTTGAGATGTTGGCTAATATGGAATGCGCTTTTGTATCGATCTTAAGAATCGGTTGCATATCTACCTTCCTAATATTGTAAAGTAGGTAGATAGATGTCAAACTGCAATAGCAAAGAACGTAAACATATATTTAGAATAATTTTATTTATATAGTTCCTTCCTTCCATACTACACACCCGACTAGTTATGCATTCCCGGTGTTCCTGGCATCCCGGGATTTTCTTTACAGAAAAAATATTTTAAGAAGCTGCTTTCATACTTTCATAGCAGAAAATCCTAATTTTGATAATAATATTATGTGTAGTTTTATCAAGGTTTTTATTTGTTTTTTATTTGAATTTTAAACAGGCAAGACCTTTTAACTCGCGGCTATGAAACAGAGGGCCTGAAAAGATCATTCTCATTAAAAATTTACTTCACAAAACAAGTATTTTATGGTTTGTACTACTATATTGACGTAGCAAGCACACTCATCATCCAACAACCAAATGAACCAAATTCAGAAGCGATCATTAAACGATTCTATTGAAATATTATATTACAAAATGTTTTTGATTTTATTCATATTATTCAGTGAGACATCAAACAATTTCACAGAATTACCTAATTGCCGTTAAACATTATTCATACATCAATTTTCTTCAATACGTATATTTTATCATCTATTCACCATCCTGATGAATGTTAATAAGTTACAAAATGAACTTCTAACAGATTTCTCTCCTTTGAAAATTATTAAATAACCTAAAACATAGTAAACACGCCTACATCAACACACTGCTATAACGCAATAGAAAACTTATAACAACTTCAATAAACTTTTGCTTAGCCAGTTCAATTCATTGTATAATGGCAAACTTTCATAAGAATTATTTTAGTTTTGAAAAATCAATAGACGACGGCGGTGCTGAAACTTTCAGCCGATCAGCATTTATTATTATTCTTAGAACAGTAATTTTCAACTTGTACCTGCCAGTAATTAAAGAAGTATTTAATGTCTACAAAAACTTTTGAAGCTTGGTTGAACATAATATAATTAAAAAGATTATCATACCTATAGACACAGTAGTTCTATTGTAAAATTGGAATTGAACGGTAAACCGAAACTTTGATTGAAATAATTATATAACTAATAAAGCAGCGTTAAATTTTAAAACGGTTTTACTTTTCTTTCTCTTCTTCGTTTAAAAACCATTTGACATTTAATTTAAAAACAATTATTAAGGAACGTTCTCAAATTCAGAATTCCAATTTCGATCTGTCATAAATTTTGTTGTATCTGTTTAAAATTGTAGATTGTTACAAACAATGTGATTGCTCGTACATCACAGTACAAAGTTTGAAATATATCTCAGTTCTCAGGCCATCCGTCATCAAGCTATTGTATCTCGTATAGAGAAATAATTCAACACTGTAAAGGAAATTTGACAGCGGCATTAAAACAAAGGACTTTGGTCCTTATTCATTTGTTGTTAGAGTTGTTATTTCGAATTGGGTTTTTATGGCCTTAGAGTTGTAGTGAGGATCTTCATCAGAGTAGACGGAACTCGATTGAAGCTTCCAGTCTTCGTTTTATGTGCTGTTTGCCAGTTTTATTTCTACAAGCTAGGAGAGCAAATGGCGGAATGAAGACACTACATGTTTTAAAATCACAACAGTCGTGAAACAGAGGAAATAATTAATTGGGTTTATATTTGTGAGTTTTGCGACTAGTCTTTTGTTTTTGTCTACATATTATGTAAGTGTTTTTTCGTTTTAAGATTTGTGGAAACGTATTTTTAGTTCAGTCTTTGTGATTAAAAATGTTAAGAACAGCATTTTTCTTGCGGTAGAATACAGAACGATATGTTACTTTGTTTGGAAATGTTCCTACGAAAATAAATGTAGAATAACCAGGAAGATAATTAAGAAAATGAGGCAACAACCTATCAATCTGCCTTTTCCCAACTATGTTGGGATCGGCTTCCGGTTTAACCGGATGCAGCTGATTACCAGTATTTTTCATGGAGTAAATGCCTGTTTGACCTCCACAACCCAGTTAGGGTCGGGCTTTACACGAGACCCATTGGTAAGACTGGTTGTCATACTTCTTGGCTTCTGACTACCTATAATTACTGTCAAAGATCTACAAATGACAGGCGGGACCAACGGCTTAACGTGCTTTTCGAGGGACGGAGGGGTCTCCATGTGTATTGGATGGTCACCCATCCACGAACCGACCGCGGCAAGCGTAGCTTAACCTTCAATCGACCCGTGCAGCTGTTATCATTAAGCCACGAGTCTCTAAGCAAAGCCGAACTTCGAAAATAGCCACTGGTTCCCTATTTCTAAACCTTTATGTTCTACGCTTTACTTGGCTCAAATTAAAAAAGTGAAATCGTGCCTAATGCTAATCACTTCGGCATTGAAATAAAAATAAATTGTCTGAAATAAATATTTCGATTAATTCAGATTAAAACATCAGACATTCTAATGCTGCATGGCGTTGAAAAATGGCCCTCATTAGATACCGCTCTTGTAATGTCTATTTACGCAAGGTTTAGTCTGCAAAATGGTCCAGAAACCAATCTGGTATACAAGGGATAAGCTTACAGCGATAGCGATTACCATTGGTAACACGATAAGTTTCCTAAGAAAGTATATTCAGCCTATAATGTCCCCACTGCTGTAACACAGGCCTTCTCTCTTCGAGAGGAAGTGCGCTGTAATCAACCAGACGGGCCCAGTGCGGGTTGATAGATGTCACGTGTCTTCGAATTTTTGGTTCTAGGACATGCCGGTTTCTTCACGATGTTTTCCTTCACTGTTTTTAGAGCAATGGTGTTGAAATTATTGACACAAAGTAAAGCGCCTGCCTGAGTTCGAACCCACGACCTACAGCTCGTAAGTCGGTAAACAGGGACTAAAATAGCTCTTTAATCCCTAGGGACTAATAGTGATTTGGAATGTGGATATTGTGAGAAAAAGTTCCAATCACCAAAGAGATCAATTACAAACATTGTATGAACAAGTAACAGGCTGTATGATAAAGAAAAACGCGCGAGTCAAATTAAAAATAAAAGTTGAAAATATAAAAAAAAAACGCACGAAACGCATTCTGCCTTCGTTTGTAATTAATTGTTTACTCAAATCAGGATTTTAGAAAACTAAGTAAAATCCTGATTTGATAAAAAATGAGTATGTCTTCCTAAGTAATTGTATGTAAAAACCTAAATACTATTCTTATTCATATGTTACACTTATTTATTTTTCTTAGAGGGTGATAAAAAGTATAGTATCCACCTCAGGAGCAACACTATTTTAAGCTCGAGTGACGTACTTTGAATCCCAGGATATCGTTACCCTACCTACTTGTATGTATACCAATGAAGGCCACTTGACAGACTTTATTTATATTTTCTGTACGACGCGTACCGCGAGGGCTGGTTCGAGATGGCGCGGGAAAAAAGGATCCTGGAAGGATTTGGTGGAGGCCTTTGCCCAGCCGTGGGACAGTATAGGCTAACAAGAAAAAACTTTATGTAATTCAGTATTCACTCAAATATATATTTACAATTTCGGTCGGCCCCGTATCTTAGTTGACGGAATTAGATAGTAGGCTCCCTGTCCATAGTCTAGTGAGTCGAGAAGCGCGTGCGACGGGTTATGCATTTTTTTTTTTTTGCATTTTGGTTTTGGTTATTGTTGCTCGTTTGTGCTATATTTGTGTTTTCGCTACTGACTATGTTATTCACCGTGCGTATACGCTTACTAACTTTGTGTGTCCTTAATAACCCACTTAATAACCCATTGCACCTTCCAAACAATATTGTGTGTAACTGTGTACCTGCTATGTTTCTGGATAATTCAATATACATAATATCAAATTACGTAACCGTGAGTCGAATAAATATCGACGATAGCCACGTGGGCGTTTGAGACTTTCAGGGGAGGGGGAGGGGGAGGGAGGCATTTAGAAGACTCAGAGAAAATTATTTATCCTAAATTACGATTATATAATATTACACGTTTAAATATAATCGTGGCAATAGCTGTTCCAGATTCGAAATAGACGGGGAGGTCTCTAAAACACAAATATACTCGGAGTGCGGTGGGCAAAATATGGTTGAGAACCTATCTACGAGTATCCTTAAGAAGCTAACAATCTTAAAATAATAATATATTATGTACAAGTATATAAAAAGGGAGGGAAAATAATCAAAGAGCATCAAAAAATTCGTCCTCATCAATGTCAACAGGAAACGTGCCCAAAAGGCTGGCAGCATTGCCACGTTGTATGGCAATGCTGATTCTTTGGCCAAAAAATAGGACAGCCCTCTGGTCATGTGAAGAGTCGACCAAACGCTTGGCGATGTCTCGAAATACTAAGTGGGCACTCGGGCCCTATGGCCCTAGTGTTTAAACCCCAAACGGCTCAAATATATAAGTTCCAAAGAGATTGGAGTATTTGCGCCGTTCGAGGTTTTCCGCACCTGCAGCTGCCGCCCCAGCACATCCTAGATACAAACTGATTCATCCTACACTGGTGATTAGACTTAATATTTGCCTATGGGATTTCTATACTAGTGACAACAAAGGGATCACAGAGACGATTGCTTATGGGATATGGGTATTCTTCTTGTTGAATCGATGATAAGTAAGTATTTGTTTTTCACCCGCCTCCGCGATGGCAAAAACAGGGTTATGTTTATTAGGTCCTTACATATGAAATTGGCGTTTTGTATGGAAGGAACAAAAAGTCGAATATTTTTTAATATAATATATTTAATTAATCAAAGTATGAACCATTGTTTTCAATGCACTTTTGCCATCTTATAGGTAGTTCATTGATCCCTTTACTAAAAAAACCAGTCGGACGGGAATCAATAAAATCTTTGAAGGCGATTTGGACTGCCCCATCGGAGTTGAATTTTTTCCCTTGCAAAAAGTTATCCAAATTGCGAAAAAAATGGTAATCTGTTGGAGCAAGGTCCGGGGAGTACGGAGGATGTCTAAGACATTCCAATTCAAGTAATGTAACGCAGCAGTCGACGCGCGTTTGCCGGTTTGCTTCAGTCAATTCGTGAGGTACCCACCTTTCAAGCTTTTTAATCTTCCCAATTTGCTTCAAGTGAATTAAAACAGTTTTATCACTAACATCGAAGCCTGCAGCTAACTCGGACGTGGTTTGCGATGGGTCCGCTTCCACAATAGCCTTCAATTCTCCATTATCAACTTGGGTCTCAGGCCGTCCACGGGGCTTGTTCTGCAGGTCGAAATTTCCAGAACGAAAACGTTGGAACCAAAAACGAACTGTGTTTTCTTTTGCAACATGACCGCCATACACATCATTCACCCTTCGAGTCGTTTCCGCAGCACTAGTGCCACGGCGGAACTCGTACTCGTAAATAATGCGATATTTTAAATTTTCCATTTTGTAAAATGAGTGACGCAAACAGAAAAAACAGAAGAAAAAAAACAAATGAATGACGGTCATCGAAGCACAAATACATGAGTAAATAGCTGTACAAATTTGAATTTGGAATTCCTTACCAAAGAGGAGAAATTCGTGATTAAAGTGGCCAGTACGAAAAACGCCAATTTCATATGTAAGGACCTAATATCATGCGTATCTTTGTACGTGGGATTCTTTGTACCCTCGAAACATCCTAATAGGTTGATAGATCCTATAAATGAGGTGTCTATCGATTCGGTAACCTAGGTTGCGCGGTGGTTATAGACTAAGACTCAAAGCCTATGGAGCCCCTTCAGTTTTGAGTTCACCATTCCAGACCATTCAGACATCAATCTCTTCACATGATGCGACCAAGATTATGTCTGGACCTGCTTACAGAAATAAAATCATTAATTTATCAATGCCAACAAGATAGTCACTAAAGCTAGGCTGTTTTAAAAATCGAAATGGCAGATTACAGACCTCCAATCATCCATAGGTGAAGTAAAAAAAATGTATTACACAATGACCATGTAGTGTATCAAAATCAAGGGATAGTCTCTGTCAATCCAACACATTTTAGACTTTACCATCACCGATATCGCTGGCAGAATGTCTCTTGCACTGTGAAATTACTCACATACTCCTAAACTACAAATAGACTAAACAAGACACCTCCCAAACAAACGCAAACAAATAAACGTAAATAAAAGCACAAACGAATCCCGTACCCACCGCGCGTCTCTCGGACCACACCTCGGGGTTTACCGCCTCCCCGAAGCCTCGCGAACTAATAAACGAGTGACACTAATTGGTGTTGAGCTTCCCCGTCTTTGTGGACGACCACTCACAATGAAAATTCTTTAAAAAATCTCTCGAAATACCTCTCTGCCGTATTTCTTCCGCCATTTATTAAAGGCCAGAATATTACACGTAAAGGGCCTGTCTTTACATTTTTTTTTGTAAAGAAATTCGCGATGAGACCAATTTCAGCCGTTGAATGGGAGTACCTAATTGACATTTTTTTTTCGGCGCCATTACGTCTTTGTGTACCTAATATTGGATTAGATCCGTCGAAGTACTATGACAACATTATTAATCTTAAGTCTGTCTGAAACTTCTAGAATCTTTGAAAATGTATTTACTTTTTCTGTAGCTAAACGCAATTTCCAACACACATAAGAAATTACAAAAAGTAATAATATAATACAATTCCATGATAAGGGACTTTGAAGATTATCTTACATGAAGACTGAATAAGTAACTAAGCTCCTTGAGAACTCCTACACAAAAGACGGTAACGTTATATTTATCTGCTATTAAAATTAATTATTCGGTGATTTACCTGTTCGAATATACTTCAATGCGAAAGTAAGTTTCTTACATTGGCTATGTTATTACGGGCGTATCTTATTTTAAAGCCGAGAGATGGGTGGATTCTTAATGAGAAGCCACGATTACAGCTAGTTTGTAGTAGTATTATAGAGGAGGTATGAGGAACAGGGTGTAAAGTTCACTCATCCTCTATAGAAAAGGGAGGATCCTCCGACCAGACGGGTGTTGTGTCTGGCGGGCAACTGCCCGATGATTTATGTCTAAGTATTAAGCCATTGTATATTTGCTAGTTGCGCGGTAAACTCTGCTTGCGAGATACAGGATTTTGTGTGACGTCAGTATGAAGCGTAGTTCTCATGTGGCGTTGTAGATACCGCTAGAATAGGTATTACATACTTATTTAGTTTGGTATTAAGAAGCAGAAGCAGATAAGTATGGAAATAACACTGGTGACTAAACAACACCTAAATGTAATGCCAAAATATTCATGCACTGTTGCGCAGCTCAATATAAAAGCAGTGCGCTTGTATCTAGAAATTACATTTAGATCTCAACTAGTGTTAGTGAAAATACCTACGTATTATATCAAACATTGAGAATGAGATCCCAATGTAACTGAATCATCATCATCGTCATTCTCCTGCCCTTATCCCAATTTATTTGGGGTCGGCGCAACATGTGTTTTTCTTCCATACTTCTCTATTAGTCGTCATCTCGTTATTCACTTTCACACAGTCCATCCATCGTTTCCTTGGTCTTCCCCAATATAATTCAATATAACTCGAAATAAACTTCGGCTCATCATACAAGATTGTCCATGATGAATCAGAATTAATATCGATTGACAGATAATCCCTATGTCCTGTGTCAATGAATGGAGCATTGGCCTCGTGAGCTACAGTCAGCCATTTTGGAATGGAATCAATGTTAAAGGCAAATGACTCTTTGTATAGTACGCGCCACGAAAGGTGAGACATTTCGTAATAAATATTACAATATTGTTAAGAATTTTTATCTTAATGTCGTCGATAAATCCCTGAATAGATATACACATTATGGGTAACTATTTCGTACACGACTTACCTGCGCAAACACCCTACTACTGAGCCTGTCAAGTCTCATCTTTCGTGGCGCGTATTATACACGGCACGGTTTCTTTATGGTACGGCGTATTCACCGTGCCGTATAAAAAAACGTGTCTGCACAAGCTTTCATAATGATCCTTATACACGACCATGCCTACACACGGCGAAAAAACCGTACTTTTCACGTCAAGAAAAACGTGTGTGTACAAGGGCCTGAGAAACTCAAAAACTGAGTGTTCTATATATAAAGCATAGATGATCTTTATATTAAATATTTTTAATAGTTTCCCTAGGTTTTGCCCGCGGTGTCGCCCTCGTGGCTGTCGGAAAATGGAACTTATTACCGGGATTAAATGTACTCTATGTGTTAATCTAGGTTATAAACTATCTGTGTGCAAAATTTCATTCAAATCCGTTCAGCCGTTTTTGCGCTAATCCAGAGCATACATACAGAAAAACAGGCAAACGGACGAAAATTCTAAAACCGATTTCCTCGTAGTAATTACTTTTTTCAAAAATATTTAATTTTGGTACAGTTTTGACTTCGTTACTATTTTATTATTATGTAGATATAGATGTACTGAAGATATATATAGATTCGGGTTCTAAAAATATATACGAATTATGTCAATCGATGTTACGAAGACGGCAACATTGATAAAAACATTTTTACAAAAAAAAACAACCGACTTAAAAAAAAACACTACAAAGTGATA
The DNA here is from genome assembly GCA_947508005.1 of Amphipoea lucens. NCBI lineage: Eukaryota > Metazoa > Arthropoda > Insecta > Lepidoptera > Noctuidae > Amphipoea > Amphipoea lucens. The sequence continues at coordinate 5,489,743 of OX382369.1, read as the reverse complement.
AATAACTTTAATTTCGGAAGTCGGTGTCGTTGGTTCCGCATTTTCGTTTTTTTGACACCGACTTCCGAAATTAAAGTTATTTATCACTTTGTAGTGTTTTTTTTTAAGTCGGTTGTTTTTTTTTGTAAAAAAGTTTTTATTTTTCACTTTTTAGTTGTACCTACCCCACAAAAAAGTAAACGAAAAGATCGTTAATGTAGAAAATGTAGGTAAATTTTTAGATTTTTGTTGATTTTTCAAAAACCGCTTGTCCGATTTCGATAAAATTTTCATGTAACCATTTGGGAAGTATACCCTATCCAACAAAAAAAGAATTTTTCAAATCGGTCTAGGCGTCTTCGAGAAATCGGCGAACATACATAAAAAAAAAAAAAAAAAGATTCCGACGAATTGAGAACCTCCTCCTTTTTTTGAAGTCGGTTAAAAATAGTATAATATACTACATAACATAAATTATAGCATAAAAAACATGTTACATGTTATAATTGAAAAACAAACGTTATACTCGTATTTTGAGAGCACTTAATAGCATGCTCCTTAATTAAACCGATACGTACCTAACTAATTTCAGCATTTTCTTTCCAATCAACTACTTTCTCAAATCTCACATCATCTACTGACCAAATATCTACCAATTCAAGCCCCCATTTCCACTTATAATCAACTCCTAAGTTATTTGCGTCCACATTATTGACCCATCACATTCGACTCTGGAAATAGCAATCTACTGTATTTGATTGTTATTGACAATATTGCAATGGACACCCAGACTATGTAGGAACATAGTTTTTTGTTTGAACTAAAAACTCAAGCACTGTATCTAGATGATTTTATTTACTTTCAGTTTGTGTAAAATGCGTTGTAAACGAATTGTATCAAATGATTTTATGAAGGTATCCATGTTACAATATTATACCTCTACCTACACAACACAAACAAGCAATATAGAAGCGATATAGTATAAAAACATATACGCATATACAAGTAGTAATTGAAAAAAAAACATATTTTGAGAGTACTAAATAACACGCTCATTAATGAAACCGATTCTTAAAATCGTACCTAACTTTACCATTTCAAATTCTTCTTTCCAATCAACTACATTCTCAAATATCACAACATCTATTGACGAAATCTCCTACAAACTCACATCCCCGTATTTGCTTATAATTACCTGCCTACTAAGTTATTTGCGTCCACATTATTGACCCATCACATTCGACTCTGGAAATTGCAATCTACTCTTGTAACTGACTGTTATAGCCAATATTACAATTATTGACACCCAGAGTGACAGAGCGGTACAGCTAGATCCATACCCGTAATAGCTTTAGGACTTAGAACAGACTTGGTGACTGGTTTCGATACAGGATGAACGGACAGCCAAACAATAGGATAAGCATCTATATGTATATAGTCACATATAGTGTATATGTGCATGTATACATAGCTTCAGGTTCAGATCAATATACTGATTAAATTGTCAGTTTTGATGTCAGTACTTTTGTAAAATATGTAATTTTACTTGATTTTAGAGGTCAAGAGTTCAACACGTACGGGTTCGTGCCGGTAGAAATAAAAACACAAAGTAAAAAAAAAATTGGCTATATAAGATTTCTATTGCAAAACGCAATCAGTACAAAATAATAACGATTGCTTGAAATAAAGACGACTCGACGCGCATCTTTATTTATAAGAAGAAAATAAAAGCAAAAGAATTTTAGTGCAAATAAAAATTTTCTGTTCTAAGACTTGAAGCAATTTGTGAAAAATAAAATTCCGTTTTGTGACACAGCCTGAATAAGTAAGTGTTCAATGATGTAAATAAATAAATTGGAAATTGTGGAATGTCGCCAAGGGTCAAGGACGGAGTGTAAATAAATTATTGTTCCTCAATTTTGTCAGAACATTAATAATTTATCATACTAGACAACGAATAAAAAAATAAATAAAAAAAGCCTCACCTCTGAAAATTCCAACACGTTCGAACCACTTCACACAAACCCACAGAATAAATACTTGAAAAAAAAAGGATCAAGTTCGGACAGCGATGCGACGAATTCGTAAAGTTGGGGAGCGAACGCGCGTGCTTCCCTTATCGGGTGCGAGATGACAACTGGGCTGAACGAAGCGGGGCGTGGACTCCTAAAACTAGAGGGGAGTGGACGCGTTTAGGGGCTGTAATGGACAACCAAGGTAATGTAAATAATTTAGGGTGAACTCCAGACAGATAAGAAGATTTGATAATATGATTTTCTGAATATGACGAAATAACATTCCTAATACCCTTTCCCAATAACGGCAGCGTGAAATCTTAGCAAGAAGGTATAGAGATCATATTAATTTTTCGTTTTCTTCTTCAGAAAGGTTCCTTTTTTACCGAGTTTTCAAATTTTTGGATTGTTTAATAGCAAACGTGTCTATAACTTTCAGCTGTGACATTTTAGGACCAAAGAATTTATTTGTCAAAGAGATTTTACTGAGCCGTACCGTCAAAGGTTGTATTGATATCGTATCGAATCTTCTTTGTACAAGTATAAAAAAGGAAAAGGTAGAAGCTCATGGGGCATCAAAAAAATCGTCCGCATCGCTGTCAATGGGATAAGTGCCCAAAAGGCTGGCAGCCACCATGTTGGATGGCAGATAGGCCCTCTGTCTTATTTTGATTAAATCTGCTTTGAGGAAAAGAATCAGAATCTTCACTCCCCATCAAATAAATCATCCTCAACCAAGATCTTAGCCACGATTTATTTACTGCCCGTAAAAGGAAACACGGCACGAATATGTAATTAAGTTGCTCATCTCAGATCCTAAGTAAACAAATCAGTTCATATATGCTTAAGGCCTGCTGACCAGTAAATTAGTCGAGAAACTTGTTCCAATGTTTGCTGGGAAAATACTAGGTAATATATCTTGGTGGCCGCATGATTAGTGGGGATTATTAGTGACTACGCTTTCTACTACCGGTACTAATGATGTCCCTTGAGAGGTTTGCGGAGCGCTCCGGTAAGATGTTGTACTTGGCAGGAATACCATTGGACATCGGCTTACTCTTCGATTCGGTGGAGTGACGGGTAATACTGTTGTAATCACACCGATGTCAGAGAGGATAAAGTAAATGAAGGTCAGTCAGAAGTAAATAATTATGCTGACAATGGACAAGAGCTATTTGATTAATTTGCTCTCTATATTGACTATATGCAAATTCATATAGTGAATATAGAGAGCTCATGCATAGCATAATCAACCTATAATGTTCCCACTGCTGGGACCACAGATAGATAGACCTAGATAACACAAATATCACGAACTGTATGAAAACTAAGCGTGCCACTTTTTGACTACCTATTATGACGTCACAAGCTCGCGCTCTCTCGCTCACGTTCACCCAGCCAGCAGTACGCAGGACTGAGCGCGAAAGTGGCGGCTTATGATTTTTGAACGTAAGCTGGTGCGATTTTTGGCACGCGAAGTTGTTGCTCTTGCGTTATCTAGGTGTATCTATATCTGTGGCTGGGACACAGGCCTCCTTTCAGTGTGACTAGGCCGTAATCTAACACGCGCACCCAGTGCGGGTTGGTTGAATGTCACATGTCTTCCAATTTTTGGTTCTAGGACATGCCGGATTCCTCAATATGTTTTCTTTCACCGTTTTGAGAGCAGTGGTAATGAAATAGCTTGCACAAAGTAATGCGCCTGACTGGGTTTGAATCTACAACCTACAACTCGTATGTCGCGGCCGTTACCACTAGGCCACCACTGCTCTATTGACTATATGAAGTAATCAATTGGTCAACTCATTAATTAAGAGGATAAATACCTACCATCGTCTTTCTCTTCTATTACCTCACAACCAGCTGTCAAACAAAAAAAAATCTTTTTCCTTCAATTCATCTGATAAGCTATAGGTAATAATAATGATACATAAGGTCCCATTAAAATAGATGGAAAAACTTGTAGAAATCATTCAGACCACCAAAATAAAGACGATGGAAAAAAAAATATCTAAGAAAAACTCATTACATACTTACAAGAAAAACAATCAGCTAACGAAAATACACTAATGTGCTGGCAATTTATTATTTTAGGGCAAAATAAAATCACTTTAATCAGTGTTTCTTTTTTGCTTGGATATCTTTGGTTAGACATACTGAGCGCTGTGTTGAAATTTTTCCAACTATTTTAGTGGGACCCTGTATATGATGATACAGCCAACGAATCAAATTAAATTAGCCAACAATAACAACAACTACATAACCACTTTCTTTAATAACGTAACTATCATGACTAAACAACGTAATAAAAATTCAATACAATATCCTTTCGGTACAGAATTAATCAAATAATGCCATGTTTGCTATGAGGCGGGCGTATAGATTGTTTAATAACATTATTGAAGGCAGGTGGCGTTTGTGACTCATCCGTTTATAACGGCGCCTTAGGGTTGGCTCGTGATGTCATGCATGCGTTTATGAGCTTTATTCCAATAAACATTTTGGTTGCTAATTGTAAAAATTGTCTAGGAGTGTGGTATGGTGGCATCACGGAACTGGTGTCTACCAGTTCTGTGATGCCACCATACCACACTCATGGTGATGGTGCCAAACCACTAGCCAAGTTCTGGGCCGATTCCATTTAGATTGCTATCGACATTTTAAGAAGAAGAAGACTATTTTACCTGCATAATATAAGTCCCTACTTTTGTCTTTTCCGGTATAACAGTGTTCCGAACTGTATCTAACCTGCAGATTTTATAATAACGAAAATAATTTTAACTTAGCTACGAAATCCGTTCCCCAATTTCAACTTGACATCCCTAACATGTAGACCTACATCAAGGGTAGGTGCATCTAAACAATGGAAAATTTGGCTCAATTTGATTGGCCTTATCTTCCAAATAATCAGAATTTTAAAGCAGAACTCCGGCGGTAATCTAATATTCTACTATACCGTAAGTAAGCATTTGTTTTGTTTAATGTTGCAGCTGGCCGTATAGTTTCTAGTTACGCTTCGCTGGAACGTACTGGATCGCTGGAAGGGCCCCGAAAACTATCCGTATTACAGTAGTATATAGCTGTTCGAGTGATTTCACATATTTAATTTAATGCTAATATTTCCTAGGTAATAAAATTTTTCAAATCGTATCTAAGAAATTGTAACATAAAACATACAAAAACACCAGAACAATATAACATATACGTATAAAGTATTTAGAATCAGACCTGAATAAATCGAGTAATCGTAGAGGTAGAATAAGTTGATTTTTTGTTGTGTTTGGTTTTTGAGTCGATATGTAACGATGAGGGCAGTGGCGTACATTGCATATAGGCATATAAGCAGTGCCTACCTCGATATATCAACATAAGCCTGTCAATTACATATTTTAGTGTGTGCCCCACAATTAAGAAACTCACTAAATTATCATACCTAACAAAAAGCAAAATCTTCATACAAACACGCACGGCAGTAGGCAGTCGCCGGACGGCCTACTCGACTCCCGTACTATTCGCACATTAAAAATACGTATGTCTCACGCGTAATACCATGATGTTCGACCTCACACTTTTGACCTCACTTTTTTTCTGATTAGTGACCGCGTTTGCCTAGACTAGACCCGGCCTAGTGCCTACCTATTCTGAAAATCGATGCACGCCACTGGATGAGGGTGGCAATCCGTGGCATAATCTGTCCAGATTAAAACATCATCATCATTTTAGCCGAAAGACTGGATATAGGCCTCATCATAAGATTAAAACATACTTTATACAGGGTGTCTCTGGAAGTATGGATCAAATCGAATAGGGGCGTGGGCAAGGCAAGGTCATTTCCAAACTTTTTAATCCTGAGAATGTCAGTGAATTTTTTTACGGTTCAAAAGTTATGGCCGATTTTAATTTTTTTTTTCAATCACTTCGCTTAGTGTTCAAAGAAATTAATCATAAAATAAGTACTATCAGGGCTATCTAAAAAAAACAATTGATAGCCCTGATAGTTTTCACGAATTCGATCTTTCTTCTCTTTTTTTAGTATTTTTTTTTAGTGGTTTTTTTAGTATTTTTTTTTTGCTAAAACGTTTGGAAATGACCTTGCCCACGTCCCTATTCGATTTGATCCATACTTCCAGGGACACCCTGTATAATTGAAGAATAAAAAAACTTCTATAAATAAAATGGCGCAGCTGTGCGTAAAATGTTCTTCGTTTTGCAATTTTTGATTCAGACCTGTTGTGAGCAGATGTGACCCCCCTGTCAGTTATTTTCCAATATTCTATCATCAAACCAGTATATAAACCTTGAAATCCTAAAGAACCGTCAGTCTATTCATACTAAATGTACCATTTCTAGTTCTTAACTATGCAACAGCGAGAGAGTGGCTTTATGTAGTCATGTCCGAAATCTTACGCCAAATTTCCTCTTTTGGAGCAAGCAAAGCGTCAAGTAGTCACGCACAGGGTAGAATTTGTTCCCTTGTAGGACTTTAGTAGTGCAAATGTATGTCCAAGTCACGTCCACTAGCATTTTAAGCTGTGATAAAAGTAGTTGTAATTTCTCTCGTATGTTTTATTTATTTATCCATTTATTTCAGGCATCAAGGCCCGTAGAAAACACATAAAATACAATATTAATATAACTTAAAAATACTATAAATAAATACATCATTATAATTACAAATTAACTATACACGAAGTGACGGCGTCGTGTTTCGCTGACTGGTGTCATGTAGCCGGCCACGAAACCGGCGGTACACAACACCCTTCGGCCAGAACTCTTCTTTGAGGAACTTCTCGAGATGGTGTGTCGGAACACGCACCACGAACGACTTGAAGTTCGTGTTGTGACGAGACTCCAACTTCTCGACCCTCAAAGTCCAGTTGGTCTGGTTTTAGGATGGATATACAGGGTCCCGTTAAAATAGATGGACAAATTTTGACACAGCGCTCAGTACGTCTAAACAGAGATAATCCAAGCAAAAAAAACACTAATTTAAGTGATTTTATGTTGACCTAAAATAATAAATTGCCGGCACATTAGTGTATTTTCGTTAGCTGATTATGTTTTTGTAAGTATCTAATGCGTTTTTCTTATTGTATTTTTTTACCATCGTCCATAATTTGGTGGTCTGAATGATTTCTAAAAGTTTGTCCACCTATTTTAATGGGACCTTATATTTATCTTACTATTTATTTCTGACGGTTTTACTATGACTATATCATGTTAACCACGAATTTAGCCGCATACAATTTTAATAGCATTAGGATAGGAATCTTTAAATAAATTTGGTTGAAAGTCATCATCATGTAAATAAACTTATCTGCGGTATTATCTATAGGCGTCATAGTTCTGGAGATTTCGCATTGAGTGGGTGTCTCTGTGTGGTATTTCAATTATATATTTCTATTATAGACGGTCCTCTAGTTTTGGTATACTAAAATCTATACCCATAATAAAATCGTATCAATGCCAAAACTGTAGAATATAATAAGTATATCGGTTTAAAAAAAAAAACAAGTTCTAGTGTTAGTGTATCTGGGAACGATTCTAATGCCGGAAATATTATAGTTTTTAGAATTTTTTTTCGTTTTTCTGTTTGTTTTATATATGTTTTGGATTGGCGCAAAAACGGCAGAACGGATTTGGATGAAATTTGGCACACAGATCATTTTTAATTTTTTAATCCCGGTGGTACGTTCCTGTGGGATATTTCCGACAACCACGCGGGGGGAGCCGGAGCCGGGCAAAAGCATATAAAAGATAAGTGGGTGGTTTAAATAGCAAATCAAACCAAAGTACTTACTTCATTTCACAGAACCGTATACATATTTAATAGAAACATTAAAGAAAATGAGCTATTAAAATTGAATAGTTCGTAGTTCGACCTTATAACAATATACGACAAAGTAAACAGTTTAGATAATGTTTCAACGCCTCGCAAACTGCAACAGAAATAGCAAGTGTCAATTTGCCAGCCACACATTCTGTCAGGGAATTGATGGCTCTTGTAGCCGACGACATCTCAATAGGAAACCGCAAACCAGCAAATGAAGTTTCGGACGTTCTCAACCAGATAACGTGTCGACGAGTAAAATATCGGACAGACTGCAAGCTAAACTCGACTTTATGTTAACGTACAATTTAGGAGAATCAATATTATACGATATTTTTAGTTTGTTCTCGTTCTGATCTGATCGTGTTGAATGAAAGGCATCTCTGTCACCTTTTCAAATTATTATTAAGTATTTTTTTCGTCTTCTCTTAAATGTTTACCCTAAATCTTATTAAATTCAGTTGTCTTTATTCCAAGATCTACAGTTCTGATCGTACGATTATCATCTATTGCGAGTCTACCCTCTCTTTCCTCGTTTTCATCTAGACGCTCAGGTTAATTAATTTAATTCACAAGAGCCGCATCTAATTCCGCAAATACTGCAATAAACAACGCAGGTGTATTGCACCCTGTAAGGAGGCTGGCCTTTTGTCTCAGTAAATGTTCTATAATAAGATCTTAACGCCAGTTTTATGAGGATCCTTCCAACTACACTTCTTATTGTGTGTAGGAACAATGAACCTTTAATAGTTGTTGAGCATTAGCACGCCGCGCCGCGCCGTGTTTAGCGTACGTCTCCTTTGTTGGCGTTTTACCTGGCTTCATTTTATTCTTGTTTTGCTATTGTTTGGCCTTTTATAATATAACTGTGTTATTGGTTCAGGAGTTCTGTTGAGGGGAAAGACCTACAGCAGTGAATGTTGTTGATTTATTTTAATTTCGATACAATGTGCGAAGATTTATTGTGTGAATTGCGCTGAGTCAAATTTGGTGTGAGCTCACGTGTTTGTTTATTTCGATTGGTGTATTTGTATTTAAACCAGAATTACAATTGAAGAATTGATTTCATTACCTATAGCCGCCGGCTACAATAATTGTAATTGTATTTTAAGCATGTTTTTACACTTTATTTGATTCAGCTGGTGGTTTTTTATTTACTGGTGTTTTAAGATTCCTACCGATACCAATTTTCTAGTAACCCTGATTTACATCAATCAACTCAGCTTATCGCAGTCCACTGCTGGACATAGGCCTCTCACAGACTGCGCCACAACCCCCTGTCCTCCGCTTTCCACATCCAGTCTACCTTAGCCACTTTCTTTAGGTCGTCCGTCCATCTAGCTGGGGGGCGTCCTACACTACGCTTGCCGATACGCGGTCTCCATTCCAGGACTCGTCTGCTCCACTGGCCATCGGTCCTTCGACAGACATGGCCAGCCCACTGCCACTTCAGTTTGCTTACTCTGCAAGCTATGTCGGTAACTCCGGTAAATACATACATACATACTATTGTCAAATTTTAACAAGAAGAAAAAGTCTTACCGCCTTCTATCCTACATTTCTAGGAAACGTAAACGCTTCAAATCAAACCCACACCCAGCTTCCATAATGAAACTCAGTTACCTGTCACAGAAAACAAACTACAAAAGCGTTCTGTACTAAAACGCATTGTCCTTAGCACTCCAAGTCTCCAAGCGCCTTTATTACTGAACTGCACGCAAAGAACTTATTGTTTGGCACTTGAAAAGTCGGATTCCCATTGTGTTCTTGAAAGATAGTTTGCGGAAATTTTATTGTTTTCTTAAACTTTTTACTAGAGATTCATTGCTGCATAGTTAAGCTGAGCTATTCGCAATTACTTGTTTTCTGTGTGATCAGAATTCCGAAGTATTTTTGCTTTAAAGCGGACAATGTCTGAAGAATGTCTTTTACAAATTGCTAAATAAAAACCACGTTGCTAATTTTTTTATTAAAGTTCTTATAGTTTAATTATTGCAAAAATTACCTTGTTTTACTCCAACACTGCATTACCATAATTACCTATATTCATCTGCCTAGCCTTTTTCCCAACTGCTTCTTACCAGATGCAGCTGAATAGCAGTATTTTACATGACTGCCAATCTGACCTCCGCAACCCAGTTACTGGGTAACACTAATAAGACTGGTTGTCAGACTTTCGGCTTCTGTCTACCCGTAACGACTGTCAAAGATAGTCAGGACCAACAGCGTAACGTGCTTTCCGAGGCGCGGAGGAGTCTCGGTATGTAATGCGACTGATTATTTTCTGCTGGGACACAGGCCTCCTTTCGGTGAGAGGGAGTGGGCCGTTATCCACCACGCAGGCCCAGTGTGGGTTGGTAGATGTCACGTCTTCGAATTTTTCGTTCTAGGACATGCCAATTTCATGGACATGGATAATCTAGGAATCTTCTATTGAAATGAACCCATCGTCGAAATAAAAATGGTTCTGACGATGACGTCATTGTAAAAGAGCTTTAAAACTGTTCTATTTGGAGTTAAATATTCCCTTTTATTGAAGTAACTTTCTCCCCTTCTTTCTTACACCTATTTACACCAAATGAATAGTGCAATAAACATAGTAAAAATAGTGAGGAAATCCCATCATTGTGATATCCAATCGTGTTGTAAAAATCGACAAAAGGGAAAGGGCCCCGTAATGACCCTTGAAAGCAATGACTTAGCCTCTTGATTCTACCTATGAAGCCCTTTTATCCTTTCCCCTCATTTTACCTTATTTGTTGGGGCTAGCTTTCTTTCATTATCGTGTCATGGGCACTCGATTTAATGAAGTTCCTGCACAAGTCATTTCCAATTTCAGAAATGTGTATTTTCCTGTTCGAACAGGTTACTTATACCTACAAATATAGTGTAGTGCGAAGAACATAGAGTAGGACCTTTGGGGTAATTGCGTAACACGCATGAAATGTTAATTGAATGCGAAAGTGTATCTGTCTGTCTGTCTGCTACCTCTTCACGCTTAAACCGCTAAACCGATTTAGATGAAATTTGGTATAGAGATAGATTGAGTCCCGGGAAAGGACATAGGATAGTTTTTATCCCCATATTCACACGGGATCGAAACTTAAGCAGGTAAAACCGTGGGGCGCTGCTAGTCTGACTATAAAGTAAATTTGTATATAGCTGGCATTTCATCATACTAAATTGTTCATAATTCGTCAAAAAAATATTTTTGGTAAAAACTGAAAAAAAAAACCTCAGACGACTCCACAGTTATCCTCATTCTTTTGTTCTTTGAGCTGAATATTATTCTATTTTTAAACTACTCAAGAAATTACCGCCATTAAGAAGCGCCAGGGTAGCCTGCGAAATTAAAATTTTAATTTTTGTTGTAAGTAATGATAACTTTAATAATTATAATTCTGTAAATACAGTCATACTGAGCAGTGGTGGCCAAGTGGTAACGGCCGCGACTTACGAGTTGTAGGTCGTAGGTTGGAAACCAGACAGGCGCTTTACTTTGTGTAAATTATTTCATCACCACTGCTCTGAAAACGGTGAAGGAAAACATCGTGAGGAAACCGGCTTGTCCTAGAACCAAGAATTCCAAGGCATGTGACATCTGCCAACCCGCACTGTGTCCGTGTGGTGGATTACGGCCCACTCCCTCTCACTGAGGAGGCCTGTGTCCCAGCAGTTGGAACATTATAGGCTGATTATGTTATGTTATGTTAAATAGACACTTGTTACGGTCATGAATCATATTATTATTTTCTTTAACATACCGACAACCTGAAACTGACCTGCAAATTGCAAAAAATGTAAGAAAGTAGCCTCAAATTCAAATTGTATAAACTAAACTTAAACATATTTTGTTAATCGATTTATGTATATCAAGTCCATTATATGCAGACCACTTCTTTTGGGGATCCCTTCTTTTCGCATACTTAATGTTCTTTTTCCTAATATACTTTGGCATAACTATTTTGGTATAATTTGTTTTGCCATATTTTTTTTTTACTTATAGTTTAAGTATGTTGGAATAATTATCTTGAAGGCTAATTTGTTTTGGCATTTTCTCATAATACTAAACGATGTCAGGGGCACCCTGAGGTTCGGTTTGGTTAGGTTCCTTTAAACCCTGTAGACAGAAAAGGAGCCCCGCGCAGCGGGGCTCCGTCGACCTGACGTCGTTAGAAATAAAACGAGCATGCTAAATGTATGCTTTAGAATGTTATGCTTAATCATTATTATGATTAGAGAAATTATGCTTAAAAAATTTATGTGTAAGCTGTTATGCGTAAATAATGTTATGCGAAAATAATAATTAGGAGAAGCAAAAGTATGCCAAGTTATATTAGGCCTTAAAAGTTTATGCAAATGGATAGGGAACCCTTCATTTGACCTTCGACAAATCTATAATAGCCCAAATACAAGCTTTATGTCTAGATACCCCAATAGTAACCGGAAACTTCCCCACCATATTAACGGCCTCTCTCAAACATCACGCTATTACAATAGGGTACCGAACAAAAGTCGTGGTCATAATCAGACGGGTCTTATCCCACCCATTAATGCGAAATATCTTTTCAAAGAGGGGAATAAAAAAATCAAAATATGTTATTAGAAATCTGTTCGGCCCCTAGTTATGAAATTATGTTAATGTTGAACCGATCTCTGCAGCAATATTGCACTTTACTGCTAAGCTTTAAGGTCGGATACCGATTGTTTAGTTGCACAAAAGCCGTCACGGTGTTATGGTTCTTTTGATAAAGAGATTATTATGAGAAAAAATCTCCCATGGAGTTTTATTGTCTGCAATGTTTGGACTAAAGTAATATAATATGAAGCTTTGGTGAAGTTTAATAAATGTTCTATATACACTTTAATGGTGGGTATATCGGATTATTAATAATGGTGCATTGTGATTAGAAAAAAATTGTATTTGATTTTTATGCGGATCTAAGGGTTTTCAATGTCTCAATATCATTTTAGAACAGACAATATAACGTAGCATTCGATCCCTAACGTGTGTGCATACGTTTAGGATCAAATGACACGTTATATAAACGACGTTATGTTGTTCTAAAATGATATTGAGACATTAAAAACTCAAGAGGTCTGTATTACTAAAATCTTTAATTTAGGTTTCCTTGAGATACTATAAATTCTTATTTATGAATATCTGTGTTTTATTATATACATAAAAAAATATTTTTTAAATATTTTTGTAAACAAAAACATCAAAAAAAAAAATTAAAAACATAAAAAAATATTAGCCCACCGGTATCGGGAACAGGGTCCAAGCTACGGCGCGGCGGTCAGGGCTCCAGAGAGAGGAACCTTCTAAGAATGCGGGCCGTGTCCAGAGTACCGCTTTCTGAATCAAGCCTTTATCCACCTGCCCAACGAGAGCCTAAGCCTTCTCAGGTGTTGTGTTGGTCTAGGTAGTAGTAATTACTTACAGTAAACATCAATGCGCGCAGCAAGCCTAAAACATAACATTTAACTAAAAAACTTCATGAAACCATTAAACATAGATTTACCTACTGCCCTACTGCTAAATATGTCAACATTCGGCTTCTGAGCAATCAGGAGGGTTGTGGTTCATAAACCAGGTCATCAAATGATTGAAATATTAATGTTTCCGATAATTTAAATACATCTTCGTTTAAATTAGACGTTTTCCCAGCACATACACGAAATAGACCAAACTTAATTAAAATTTACCAAGATTAAATTAACATTTAGTAAACCAGTTTTTTAATTACACATTCATTTACAATATTTGTTTAAGTTCTACAAACTAGAGGTAGAACGCGAGATAGGATTTACCTTAAAACAGTTAATTCACAGACGCAGTTTAAAACTGGGCCAACGAGTACCGTAATTTATGTAGAATTTTTAAATATTTTTTTTGTTGGGAAAACCAGATGATGAGGTCTTTGTTAGGTACCTACTGAACAACCTCGAATTTCTCGGCTTTTTTCTTTTTTTTTGTCAGAATTTTGACAATAAAACTTTACGATTCCCAAGCTAAGTCGCATTTTCATAAAACACCAATCACCAACCATTTGTCTGAAAAGCATGTATTCAGGGATCAATGCAATATTGATTCTCAGAAAGAACTACAGCGCTATACGACCTGAGCAAGATTTTGTCTGGACTTTAAAAGAGACTGTGATCTCTGAGTTTGTTTCGGCCTTTCTTCTCAGAGTAGTCAGATAGGAAACGCCGACCTCATCTAGCTTAAAAAAATATGATTGACGTGTAAAAGTCTTTGTACAAACCTACTTACAGAAAATAAATCATTTTCAACACACTTGCTCGTAAAATGGCTCTTACTGCACAGCTTTTAGATCCATAATGCAGTGTATTACAAACGCGTGCTTTTTCTTTACGTTACGGTACTTGTGCTTTATTTCCACAGATAACTATTTAATTTACTAGTCGGAGGTCGGAGAAGTGCGTTTTTTTTTTAATCTCTTCAAAGAGACTTCATGCCAAAAAGAATCCGCGAGCCATATTTTACTTTTTTTTTTTAAATAGTCTGAATTGTCCTTGGTCCCAAGATGAACTAAAATTTATTTACCGATGAATGCGCAGTTGTAGCCCACGAAATTAAATTTTTCTAACGTTTTTTGCAATTTTCAGGTCAGTGTCAGGTTGTATCTTGATCAAAATATGATTCGCGACTATAACAGATACATATTTACAGAATTATAATCATTAGAATCATTAAATACATCTTTCTAAGTTAGATTTGTTCCATAAGAACAAATCTCTTATGGAAAAGTTCTTAGGGAACAAATCTAACTTAAATATATACTTATATATTAATGATTGTAATGACTATAATTTTTTAAATACATATCTATTATATAAATATACATTTTGATCAAGATACAACCTGATACTGACCTGCGAATTGTAAAAAACTTAAAAAAAAATAATTTTCGCGGTCTACCACTGCGCATTCACCTTAGGGTGCATCCACACATAGCGAGGCATGTGCCGCAAATGATTTTTTTATATGTACGGTTGCCTCAGGCTGAGGCATCTAACATACAAAAAAAAAGCACTTGCGGCGCATGCCTCGCTCTGTCTGGATGCACCTTACAATTTTCCGTCGTCCCTCCCGTAACCAAACGGGAAAGACCACTGGTGTTCTATTATTGCGGATTCTCACTGAATTAGTGTATATTTCTCTATGCCAGTAGTACTTTCTAATTCCATACTAACTTAACTACAATTTGACATACGACAACACTACGATCAGTCTAAACATTATTTTGTGTTTATTATATTTTTTCTATAGGCTGTTTATCGGTTTTGTATGTGCCTTTAGGAATGACCATTACTTACTCTATGGGTAAACCTGCGCGCGCACGCCAGCGCGGCGCGCGGAATGACAAACCCAGCCCGCCATTATCCATACAAGTTAATATTTAACAATACAAGTCTGTTTTTTTCCTCACAAGTGTGTTGAAAAACGTCGTATGATACGCGTGTGCATTGATAATTAAACTCTCGGCTACCTTATCGCGCTCGCCTGCGGCTCGCGCGAATAATACCGCCTCTAGTTTAATGATCAACATAGCACACATGTATCATAATGTACTATTATCATTTACGCACTAATTGGTTACCTAACACAAAACAGAAATTACAGTAAGTATCGTGTACAGTACAATTATTGTTGTCGGAAATGTTTAGTTAAGCATCAATCATTTACATCTCATGACAAGTTAACGTATGAGTAAATTATGCTCATATTACGTTCAGTAGTATATTATTGTGTATAGATACAAGCGTAGCGTGGGACGCTAGATGGGCCGACGACCTTAAGGAAGCGGCTAGGACAGGCTGGTTGTGAAAGGCGAAGGACAGGGTGTTGTGGGGCAGCCTGTGAGAGGCCTATGTCCAGCAGTGGACTGCAATAGGCTGAGTTGATTGATTGTCATGACTACGGATGTAATTTCAATTTTATATCTAAATGTGGTTACACTTTGCGTTTGAGCTGGCCTAGCGTAGTATGGATTTTCAAATCAATAAGACTATAAATTTCTATGAATATAAAGGCTAGTATACGTTTAGGCTCATGTGGACTATGATATGCTTAGGTTACGAAATCAATGACGTGGCGGCGTACCATACCTACTACAGAATGCGTTCCTGACACCTGTCATTGCGACCATTCTAGTAGCTAATAAAGGTCAAATTCGCAAATCACGTACCTATTCGTTTGTATGAAACTCACAGATGTTAAGAACGCCTTCTCTTGTCGGCTGCACTATTCTTATAGAAAAAAAGAAAAAAAAATGAAAAAAAGAATAAGAAGAAAATTAAATATAAAAAAAAATATTTATAAATATAGATGAATGAGAAGAAAATGTTTTTACATTTTCTTATTGAATTATAGCATTCACCTGCCTAAAGGGTACGGTATCCAAGATACATGTCAATCAATGTGCGGAAAGAAACCATCTACGATTTGAACAGTAAACCAATCATCATTATAAAACTGCCCTTGTCCTATTAATTGAATCCTTCTGATTTCCCTTTCTTATTCACTTCCGTCCTACGAGTAGTCATCGTCTTTTATACAAACCATTCGTTTAATCTTCGATTTTCCCCTTAATTAGAATACTGCCTTTTCCTAGTCGCAGTTCGCCGTTAGTTGTTTCTTAATTGTTGTAGATCAATCAAACTGCAGTATAACCAAGACCCTCTTTAACTATTTCAATTAAAACACCACTACGAGACTTTCGTACCTCGACGCCTACTGCAATACTGTTACATAATACATTCGAAAAACTGTCCAAATAAATTGACGCAGATACAGCGTCGAGCGAGTGCGACATAAATAATCTGAACAGAACGGTGTCCCTAATTCCCATAAATCGAAATATCCGTGGGGCCACATCGACCCGGCTGCGGTGATAACGCATATTTATGGTGATGATGCGTCCACTTTGTCTGCGGATGAAAGTAGCCTTGAATGTTGGTTGGTCCTTTTGAGTAGATTTCGTACTGAACGATCAGGGTCCTTGGGCACCATGCATTGATATAGTAGAGACATATTATATCAATACTACAGGGTGAAATTGAATTTATGAGCATCCTTTTAAGGGGTCATTGTAATCATCATTATGAACAACTTTTACTATGGGACCAAACCTGAAATCGCGAAAAAAAATCAGCTCTTCTCTACATTTTGACGAGTTATGTGAACATAAATGCATGGAACAGCTGATTTTTTTTTTGCGATTTTAGGTTTAGTCCCATAGTAAAAGTTGTTCATAATGATGAGTACAATGACCCCTTCAAAGGATGCCCATGAATTTAAGTTCACCCTGTATATGTGGGGTACCAAAAGTATTACAAGGTTTTTTTGTATGAGAGTGACAAATAACAAAGTTTGAAAAACTGCCCCTGCTGCTACTCCCTGCGCTTCTACTTGGCAAAACAATTTACTAAAAAAGGAAAAGTCAGCGTTCTCCTGCCCGTTATTCCTATTTATTTGAGGTCAAAAAACAAAGGAACATGTCTTTTTCTTCCATACTTCTCTATTAGTCGTCATCTCTTTTCTCTTTTCTTAATGGTAGAAAAGGGACAGTCTACTGATTTAATTTAGTGAAAACAATATGAAGAACAAATATTCTCTTAGCAGCTCGTATCACAAACGGCGACCAAAACAAAATAAGAGCTTTCATAAAGTACAGACGCCAGCACATCAAGCTACTACAATCTATCACATTTCATTAATCACACTTCACACTAATATTATAAAGGCGAACGTTTGTGAGTGGGGGTGTGTGTATGTGTGTTTATATGTTTGTTACTTCTTCACGCTCAAACGGCTCGACTAATTTTGATAAAATTTTTCACGGAGGTAGCTGACACTCTGGATAAACATATAAGCTACTTTTTATCCCGATATTCTGACGGGATCGACATTTACGCGGATGAAACCGCGGGGCGCAGCTAGTAGATTAATAAAGTATAACATTCAAAATTGGGAAAATTTTACAGTTTCGGGTAGCTATGTGCTGGCGTCTGTATACATATGACACATACCCACACACACTACATATTTCGGTCATATCAAAATTTTTATTTGTAAGTTGTAGCCCACAACTGAACGTAAGCCTTTATCGGATCGTACCAAAACAACCAGCCTTCTAGCAATTCAAAATTGCAGGAGGACCAACAGCTTTAAAAACTGGAAGCGATACCCGTACGTAATTGGTAGCCGGAAACTATTTTCTAGGATATTCTCATCACCGTCTGTAATTCCGAACTGGAAATGTAATTCCCTGTAATCTTCAACAAGTGGAAATCGAATGAGTGCCCATACAACGAGTAGCAGAAGATACTCTAATAAATGGACCGATGGGGTTGTTGGCCACTAGAGTGCAACAAGTTAAGCCTACTGCGTAACACTGTGAGGTAATACATAGATTACAATAATGTATTTACTTTGTAAAGTATTTTTATTTTATTTAATAATTGTGAATGTGAGGACTATGTGGGTCATTTCTTTTTTCTGTATTTCTTTTTTCCTTCTTAGTTAGTTTTGATCATGATCTGGCAGTTTGAGTAATTTGCGCGGCCTACCCATATGTCCTTTCTTTGGTATTGTTCGTCAAATCGTTGAGCTCCTCAAGTTCTGAGTTGAGCTGCACGATTTTTGACAAATGCGTGCACTGACTGGACAGGTCCGCTCAATCTGTGTGGTTCTTTTATCAAAAGACTATTTCAGACACCAATCTACATGGTCCTCACATGATCTGACCAAGATTTTGTCTGGACTTTAAAAGAGACTGTGACCTCTGAGTTTGTTTCGGTCTTTCTTCTCAGAGTAGTCAGATAGGAGACGCCGACCTCATCTAGCTTTAAAAAAATATGATTGACGTGTAAAAGTGTCTGTACAAACCTACTTACAGAAATAAAATCATTTATCATTTAGTGTTTTATCTGGAAAAAGTGTAAGAGTTTGAAAGAGTTAAACTAAAGAGAGTAGATAAAAATGTCCTTCTATTTTTATTTACGCCACTATAATAAGAGTGTTTATCAATTGCTTTCATTTATGGTTTTTATTTTGTTTTTTTAAAGTAGATTTGTTACAGTTAAATATATCCACTTGTGACAAATCTGTGTTATAAAATATAAAATGCAATAAGGGTCAATACACAATTTTTGGCGTAATTAGTCGAGTGCCGAGCCACGTGTAGCATCGTCGTGTGACGAGTGCGCCGTAACGAGTATTAAAAGTTACTTGTGCGACCAACTCGGGGCAATCGAGGCGTCCATTGAGTATGTCATAAAGCAAACGCATATCCATAACTTTGCGCCTTTCATCGAGTGTTAGTAGACCATGTGTTCGACAGCTATTTTCATAGGTCATCGGAGGTTTTCAACACACTATTTGACTAGCATAATTATATCCTGAAGAATATCATATATACATTTTCCTGATTTTGTTTACTGTATCATATACTTTTAGGCATTATAAAACTTGCGTTTAGGTCCTGTTGTCCCATTAAGAAAACTAATAATAAACTAATAATTGCACAGTTTCGGCCTGATGAAAGGAAATGATTATTTCGGTAAGGAGATCTGTTAAGACACAATTTTTATTTACACGTTAATATTTTTTTGGTAATATTTCAAAACTAGATGGTACCGGCGTTTCCTAGGTGACTGATCCTTGAGAAAAAATGCCTAAACAAACTCAGAAGTGATGGTATATTTTTGATTTTACAACAATATGTAGGTACTTATTTAGTAGTAGTTGAAATAACATCAGTATTCTTTCAAAATAAAATGATTTATGTATTATAATCATAATTATCTGGGGAGTTCATTGCATATCGTTCTATCACAAACACTGAGAGGGACAGACGTCGTACAGATATCGCTTTTTTAACCAACTCCAAAAAAGGAGGTTCTGTATTCGACCAGTATGCATAAATGTACTGCATCTCCGGCATTTCTTCTTCGATTCTTCTAGTCGGTGTCTTCAATTCGTCAATGCATTAGTGTTAACTGAATTTGTGTGGGGTAGGTACAACTAAAAAGTGCAAAATAAAAAAAAAAATTACAAAAATAACAACCGGCTTCAAAAAAACACACTACAAAGAGATAAATAACTTTAATTTCGGAAGTCGGTGTCAAAAAACGAAAATGCGGAACTAACGACAACGACTTCCGAAATTAAAGTTATTTATCTCTTTGTAGTGTGTTTTTTTTGAAGTCGGTTGTTTTTTTTTTTTGTTATTTCAAACGTTTTGATCGTAGTAAACTGTTTAACTATTTGATTATAATACTACTTCTATTTTCGTTTATTTCTAAAATGGGAAGGTTATGATCCTTACAAATGTATGCTGTTTTCCTTATAATATATTTTATATGATAAATAGTATATTATCGCATGTAAGGAATCGTGTGCGTGTGTTATTTATTGCATCTCAATGTTTATTTATTCCCTTGAAGATCTTGTTGCGATTGATTGTTTCCTTGTTTACATATTGTTATGCAATAAAAGTGGGATCCAATTATTACGATGCGCCATCTTATATTATGACTAACTGTGCCCCGCGGTTTCACCTGCGTAAATGTCGATCCCGTGGGAATATCGGGATAAAACGTAGGCTATATGTTAATTCAGGGTGTCAGCTACCTCCGTACAAAATGTTTTCAAAATTGGTCCAGCCGTTTGAGCGTGAAGAAGTAACAAACATATAATAATAATAATAATAATAATAATAACTTTATTGATACTAAAATACCTTTGATACAATAAGTAGTACATGTAGGTTACAAATACAATCAGTTGTAAAAAGGTGTCTGGAAGGGTTGAAACCCTGCCTCCTAAACTAGGGGAAACCTGTGCCTTAGGAGACAGTGTTCTACTGTTACATATAAACACACACACACACTCACAAACTTTCGCCTTTATAATATTAGTGTGATGTGATGTGATGATATAAGTGTGATAATCTGTTGAATGGTATCACGTTCTTTTGTGCTTTCTCTCAAAACTGTGGCCTTATCGTAATTTGTACCGTGGCTCACTGTTCGCTCTCGTCTGCTTTGGAAAAGACATAGTCTGTGTTCTTTAATTTTGTATTCACTTTAATTATATTTTACTATCCTGATCAATAGACTTACGTCAAAATTAGCTTCATATAACATGTAGACACGGCGACACCTCAAGCTATACATTTCCAGTTTTAGCCGACCTTGCATTGTATAGGTTTTTCGTATAATCAGAAGTCAGCTTATATTGGTTATTATAGCTTGATGTGTAGCCGTGCATACTTTATACCAGGAGTTGTAAACTTATTAAAGTCAAAACATTTATTTCAAATAGGCACATAAAAGGCACTTTTGAACGTCAAAAATTATCTTAAAATAAAATTGATTCTAGTCGCCCATTCCAAAAGGTAGTTTTCGTATGGAGAAGAATGGGCGAGAAACTCCACCGTTACTCTTTTAAAATGTTTTACAATATTTTGCATGGGTACATTAATTATATAATAACATGTGAGGACGATGCACCTAAAATAAAATTACTGTATCACAATAGGTAAAAGAATTAAAAACGAAACCATGACATATAAATTAATTATCTGATAGATACATGGTGCTCACATATTTACAAACATGGTACAAGCAAAACGATTTGAATTAAAAAAAAATACAAGTAATAAGTCGGGGTGTGAGTAATGAATGTAAAACAATGTAAAAAAGAATAAATAAATTTACAATTAGATTAGCAACCAGTTTGATTTTGTCTAGACTCTAGATTGTCCTATGGAGCAGCATCCCATGAATTCAAATATTTCAGCTGTTTACGTACTATCTCCATCTAGGAAACTGAGAAAATCTACTACAGAACATAAGCTCCACAACAAGAGATCCCCTCAATTCTAGTTCATTCATTCAAAACCCGCCTACCAGCCATATCTTAGCATCATTCATTCAATAACTCAAAACGTTTGCAGCATTAAATTATGCCCCGAATGGGCAATGTCTATCGTTACGTCACAGTGAACGAATAGCCTTCTCTGGGCCAGCCGGCGATTCGTTTGCGGTATTTGCGATGGTCGTGCAACGGTATTTCACAAATATTTGGATTTGTAAAATGTTGTGGCAGATATTGCTTGGTATTTTGAAATTGCACTGGCAGATTTGATGGCATTTGTTGTGGAGTTTATTGATTTGGTTGCATTAAAATATTTGAAAGGTTTTTTTCCCTATTTATGTTTTTTTTTTTATGGCGAACAAACAGGATGCCTGCCTAATTGTAAGTGGTTACTGCCATCTCAGGATATAGGTCGTAGCACACGTATCAACTCGGAAAGGGATCGTAATCGTATCGCCTTTCGTGTCGCCGTCAAACAGGCGTCAACCTAATGTAAGCACGTAACCAAAGCGGATCAGAAGCTCCGATACGTCGACTCGGCTACGGCTAGGCGACGCCGCGCTTACGGCTCGCCGACCACTGGTTGACGGCTAGGCGGCACTAGTTCAATCATTGCGCGCGGCAGGGCGTGGACGAAGAAACGTAAGCTAGGGTACGGAGAGCCGTAAGCTAGGCTACGGAGAACCGTAAGCGCGGGAACTGCAAGTCGACTACGCACCGCACCGCGGTTCGTGAGCTTGTCCCGACGCGAGGCGATTACGTTACGATTCCGATTAGTGTGCGTTGCAGTAGGGAGTTTCATACAAATAATACGGAACGGCTCGAGTTAATACGGTGACGATCCCTTTCCGAGTTGATGTGTGTGCTACGACCTTTAAATGCAGTAAACAAAGACATCGTATAAGAGCATTGCCATACTAAAGACTGCAATGAAATTGATGTCACTTGCATATGTAATGACATATGCACCCTGTCATAAACTCTTTAACTATAACACTGCGTGTCAGCAGAAATAGGAACGGTAGAAGTACTTACTATTTCACGAAAAGCTCTACTACTCCGTCC
This sequence comes from Amphipoea lucens, assembly GCA_947508005.1. NCBI lineage: Eukaryota > Metazoa > Arthropoda > Insecta > Lepidoptera > Noctuidae > Amphipoea > Amphipoea lucens. The sequence goes on along the minus strand of OX382369.1, from coordinate 5,466,942 downwards.
ATAGTCTGGTTGGCAATCACAGTTGGCATTATCATATCAGCAAGTGAAAAACGAATTTAACGCAATATTATATATTTTTGGTCCCCATCACTAATCGATTTATTTCCTGAAATCTTGAATAATATTCATTATATATTTGTAAAAGACTCAAATATATATTATATATTTGTAAAAGCAAACAAATAATAAATTATAAATGTTAACAGTAAATAAAATTAAAATGTATGGTCATGAATCTATTTTATAACTGTTGTATCTTTTCTCGCTTGTTCAACCTTCGTTAAAATATTCCATGGATTCAATTCTATGACCGATATATTTTCATTCTCATCTACATATATTATTTCACTTCACATAAAGATTTCAATCATAATGAAATTCGATCTTCACAATTAAATTCAATGCTAACATTGAATGTCCAAACCTTTCACGAATCACATAATAATAAGTGTTTCTATACATACCCCAGTATTACGTACAATAGTATCACATATGTAATCTGAATGACGGTAGGATTAATCTTTGTATTGTCCATTGTACGTGAATGTACCTACAGGCGGAAAGGGATTATTTTCAATAGGTATTCGTGTTTCGTATTTGTTGTTTGTTTTGCTTTTAACATGTGTATTAAAATGTCCATCGATAAGAATTTGCTAAACGGTGTGCAAATCCCACTTTAGAGGTATTTATATTGTGTTATGCGTAAAAGTTTTTTTCTGAGAAATTATATAAAATTTATCTAAACAAATTGACTCTGAAATCTTCTAATATATTTAAGCTGACGAGTATATTTTTTGATTTAATCTCTGGAACAACCAGTCGGATTAAAAAAAAACTAACTTTTATTTTTGCTATTTAACATCACGATACGAACCTAAAGAACCGAAAAAAAATAATGTCAGAGGGCTAAGTAAAACCGAAGGAATAGCATGGGTGGGCGATGCGATGCTAAATTAAAAAAAATAAATAAGGGCCACATGAATGAAGAAAATTAAATCATGAAAAAACAACTAATAACATTATTGAATCTTTCCTAATTTTATGTATTTCTGCTTTAGTCACTATAATATTATGTGTTTTCACAAAATAATTGATTTTATTTTATCCTCCTCTATAATGTAATATTATAAGTTATGTTTAATAAATACTAACTCGTTAGCACAAGCTGACTGCATTTTGCATCGCGTCGCTTGCTACGATTGCATTTTATCGCCGCCATGCATCCTATTTGTTACATTTTCCGTTTATTACCGTAGTTTACTTGGAGAATTAAGAAGGAAATATTATAATACTAGCTTATGCCCGCGACTTCTCAAACTCAAACTCAAAGCATTTAGGTATTTCAATTAAACCATTTACAGGCACTTTTGAATTGTCAAGAAGTCAGTCAATCAGAAAATATGAAGCTAGTTGCCCATTCCAAAGCGTAGGTACCTATGGAGAAGAACGGGCAAGAAACTCCATGGACACTCTTTTAAATCAAAATAATGTGGTTACAAAGTCTTGGTTACATCATTCATGTTAAAAATTATAAAAGCGTCCATAATGAAAAGATGAGAAAAAACAACAATTAAAATAATAAATTAAAATAAGCCATGGCAGCAAAGAGATGACCAGTCCCTACTGACGGCGCCCGTTCACTGTTCTTTCGCGTGAAATGTCTTGCTCCGCCGACCCATCCCGTCGCATCTCATCCACTGCACTGTTATTTCGTTTTCACTTACGGCCAGTTTCTTCATCAATAGTAATAGCCAAAGTAACGTCACAAAAGTCAAAGTAAGGGTCAAATTTGTTTCTTCACTATTTTAGCTGTTACTTAAATGAAGAAACACATGTGCCGTAGTATCAGTAAAGGACAAGTAAAAGTCAACAGTAAAAGTCAATTTGACTGATTACTTTAGTTGTTGATGTAGAAACTGGCCGTTAGTATTCTTTCTGACTTTCTTTCTTTTTGCTTGGCTCCTAAGGGGCCCAAGGGACTGACCCGCACCGGGAAACCACGTCGTGAATTATGGCCCACTCCCCCTCACAGAGAGGAATCCTGTGTCCCAGCAGTGGGGACAATATGATATGATTATGTTGATTATGGTGTACCTTCCTCAAGAATTGGGCTATTAAATGCAAAAATAATTTTTCACATCCAACTGGTAGTTCCAGAGATTAGCGCGATCAAACAAACAAACAAACTCTTCAGCTTCATTATTAGTACAAACTAGCTTCTGCCCACGGATTCGCCCGCGTGGATGTCAGAAATTATCCCACGTGGAAGTGCTACCAGGATAAAAAATAGCATTTATGTTACTCCATAGCATCATGGCAGTTATCTGCAAGTGAAAGTCCTGCCAAAATCGGTCCAGCCGTTTCGGAGATTAGCCGAAAAAAACAGACAGACAAAAATGTAAAATAATGTTTTTTTTTTTTTTGTTATAAGTAGCGTAGGTATAATGATATTTTCATAATTATGCATTTAGTACCTAAAAAGGTGTTATTTTGATATTACAAACAGACACTTAAATTTTATTTATTTGTATGTATGTATAGATTTATAGATTATACAGAAATCTTCCGGAATAAGTTCTCTAAATTATGGTGAAAACGACATCAAATTCCGTTGCGTAGTTTAGAAGAACAAGGCGGTCAGACAGACAGATACTCGTATTAAAAGCGATTTTAGACAATCTCAACTAATATTGTGTAGTTGCCCATAATGGAAAACATAAAATTTTCTCTAATCTGTGTTGTTGCCCCGCGAGGACCACATGTCCCTGCGTAAATTTGCTTGAAGAAAAAAAAAATCGTTTGTTACGCTCTCACGTTAAAACGGCTCAATACCTAGATTTAGATGTCGACATGGATAGACCATGATCTGGATTAGGACATAGAATATTTTTCATACCGATATTCCTACGGGATAGAGATTTATGCGGGTGAAGCCGCGGGGCGCAGCAAGCGTTAAATTATTCTGTTGAGAAAATCCAGCTGCTTGTGTTTATTATTATTATGTTTGTTATCCTGTTTGAACATGGAGTCATGTTAACAAACATTGTATTATCTCTATCGATTATTAGGTATCTATTTCAGACTATTGTACAAACAGATCTATAAAGTGTATAACATACTTATACGTGTTCCACTAAAAGTCCTCTATAAATACGAAAACAGCTTAATATTTGCCTTTATTGAATAGACACGTGTAAGGTAAAAATACTTTGCTACTTTGATCTAAGAACCACAATCTGCCCCATTACACTAAACTATTGAAAAAAAAATATCGTCGTAAAATTACTTTGGAAATTAGGAGAAAAACATGTGTTCGTATATTTAGGCATACTTTTTTTGGGTGGGAAATCATCAAATGACCCCTCCCGCTCTGGTTGGAGCGGAAGGGAGTGTCAGACTCTTACTGCCTAAAACCCACCCGTGTTCCTTCCTTAGCCCTTTATGTTCCGGGGTAGCGGTAACCCTTTCGGACGATCCCGCACCCCCGGCAGGCTTTGGCCCTGACAGGCCCCTTCCTTTATGCTAACATCTCTTTGAGGCGCGCGTGAAACACGTACGAACCGTCCGGCACGGGCCTGGTCCTAATCGGACGGTGAGCATACTGAGGTGAAATTTACCTAGACCACTCCGTGCCTCGGAAATCACGTTAAGCCATTATCCCCGACTGCAATTCGTAGATCTTTGACCAGACCAGAAATTCTGCCAACCATTTTTACCAAAGGGTAGGTATTACCCAGTAACTGGGTTGTGGAGGTCAGATAGGCAGTCGCTTCATGTAAAATACTGGTACTCATCTGCATCCGGTTAGACTGAAAGCCGACCCCAACATAGTTGGGAAAAAGCTAGGCAGATGATGAATGAGGTATAATTGTACTTAGACTAAGAACAGTTATTACAGAGGCAAAATAACAAGAAATAGATCCAACAATACCGTTGCTCTAAGATATCAATCTTCGGAATAGAATCGCAATAATAGTATTAATGTAATAAGGGCTCAAAGTTTGACCCTCATCGGATGCAAATAAATCATTTTGATCGATGCGATGAACTCACGTGCGAAACAGGGATGCATTGTTATGTTCCCTTGTCTGTTGTGGTCCAAGTGAGAAGCGGGCTAGTTAAAACACACCAGTGGCGAAGGGTGAATTTATGACAGAGGTAAGCCGGAGCAAAAAAAAATGCCAATAAAAGATTTCAATTATGAATTGACTATAGTGTGGTTATGTTCTGAATTTTCGAAGGGAAGCCGGTGGGAATCGAGTTGTATGGTATCTTCGCCCCTGAAACATACATACATATATAAACTCATACCTGCTGTCTATTGGGGTAGGCAATAACTACAGAACGCCACCTCCTACGATCCTCATTTAGTCTTTTAAATTCTGTTTAGTTTACGTTTATGCATTGGTCATACACGCACCGGTTGCGAGTACTACGCACCTGACGTTTCTGTAGAACATCACCAGTTAGATCACTTTTATTAATCACATCACAGTAATATTATAAAAGTGAAAGTTTGTGAGTGTGTGTGTTTATATGTTTATTACTTCTTCACGCTCAAACGGCTAGACCAATTTTGATAACATTTTGTATGGAGGTAGCTGACACCCTGGATTAACATATAGGCTACTTTTTATCCCGATATTTCTGCGGGATGGAACTTATGCGGGTAAAACCGCGGGGCACAGCTAGTTATTAATAAAAAATCGAAAATCATTTGCAGTGTTACCATATCGATAATTATGAATAAATATTACCTGTTATCATTTTACGGGCATAAATACTCTAAAATTTGGATGTGTTCTTATTTCTTTAAGATTAATTAATTTATTCCTAATTTGAAAAACTGCCAATCATCGTCATTATCGCTACAGCCGAATGACGTCCACCGTTGCACATAGGCCCCCTTCATGGATCGCTACAACGACTTGTCCTATGCTTCTCAAATCAAGCAGATTCCTGCGGCTTAAACAGGTCGCCAATCGAATGTGTTTTTATCCCGCTTTACAACCAAAACACACTGATACAAAAACATTCCTACGGAAAATTCTCGATGCAGACTGGTTTTATTTTATTTGGAGATATCACTTTAATTTGCGTCATTAATCATCAAGCAGACCACTTGGAATTAAAAAACTTTTTTACAAAAAAAAAAACAACCGACTTCAAAAAAAAAAAAACACTACAAAGTGATAAATAACTTTAATTTCGGAAGTCGGTGTCGTTGATTCCGCATTTTCGTTTTTTGACACCGACTTCCGAAATTAAAGTTATTTATCACTTTGTAGTGTTTTTTTTTTAAGTAGGTTGTTTTTTTTTTGTACAAAAGTTTTTATTTTTCACTTTTTAGTTATAACTACCCCACAAAAAAGTAAACAAAAAGATCGTTAATGTAGACAATGTAGATAAATTTTTAGATTCTTGTTGATTTTTCAAAAACCGCTTGTCCGATTTAAAAAAAAATTTCATGGGACCATTTGGGAAGTATACCCTTTCCAACAAAAGAAAATATTTCCAAATCGGTCCAGGCGTCTTCGAGAAATCGGGGAACATACATAAAAAAAAAGATTCTGACGAATTGAGAACCTCCTCCTTTTTTTGAAGTCGGTTAAAAAGTACCTGCATCCTTATCTTTTTGTTACCTGTATTCTGTTTTCTTTGACAGTACACACGCCATCACATCAAGCTATACATTTCCAGTTTTAGTTGACATCACATTGTATAGGGTTCTCGCACAATCAGAACTTTATGTAGCCATGCGTACGTGATAAAATAGGTTTTATTATAATTATCTTAACTTTCAAAAATCGCTAATCTCTTAATTTGGACCACAACCGTTGTACAAAAGTCATTCATTCGGAAGAAGAGTTTCCTTTGTGCCCAACCCCCAAATATTCAGCAACATTTTAAACTTATAATAATAAAGGAATTGGAGCCGGATTAATTGTGTTATTTTTGCACTACATACCTTTTTATGTCCTCTCAAACGTAAGTAATACGTTGTTGTACGGTCTTCAAAGTATTCAGGAATTGTTTTGTTGAAAATATTTAGTTTTAATAGAAGTTTTATTTTCTTTTCTTTTTTTTTGATGTTTTAGACGTTTTAGTAACTTTGTAAATGTTTACTCAGACGTCCAAACCATTTCAAAATAATTTTTATCGGAATTTTCGATAACTTTTTCTCTTAAACATGACCTTTGTAGTTAGATTTACCGCAAAATACTCTTCGAAAAGTTCTATGTATATTTCTAAAACCCAAATAATGGTGTTTAAGAATATAATACAGGTAACTCGAGTAAAGACGAGTATGAGTCAACTCTTCACGTGACCAGAGGGCTGGCCCATTTTTTGGCCAAAGAATTAGCATCGCGATTTAACGTGGCAATGCTGCCAGTCTTTTGGGCATTTGGGCACTGTTCTAGTTGCATATATTTAGCCAAAAGAAACATATTATTATTTTAAATGTTAGCATATATAATATAACTATGTTATTACTTTAAAAAGAATGATTTATGTAAGTAAAAAGCTATGCTGAAGACTTTTAATTTAATATTATATCCTAGCGAAAGACGCTTTTCATCGTTAAGTTAAGGCTGAACTCAAATCTTATTAGCGTAGTAAATCCCTACAGATTTTCGTAAGCATATGTATATTTAAGTATGCTATTTATAGTCGCTAATCACCAAGCTAATAATATAAGTAGATCAACTTGATACAACATATAAAACTAAAATCAAAAATACAACACACGTAGCTACTCGTAAATGTAACTACATAATCAGCCTATGACGTTCCCACTGCTGGGACAAAGGCCTCCTTCCTCTCTGTGAGAGGGAGTGGGCCGTAATCTGCCACGCGGGCCCAGTGCGGGTGTCAGATGTCACATGTCTTCGAATTTCTGATTCTAGGACATGCCGGTTTCTTCACGATGTTTTCCTTCACCGTTTTAAGATCTGTAGAGATGAAATAATTTACACAAACTAAAGCGCTTGCCTGGATTCGAATCTACGACCTACATAGAACTCCTAAATCGCGGCCGTTACCATTGGGCCACCACTGCTCGCATAAATATATATAGTACTGTACTAAAGAGTCATACTGGTCTTATCTATGAATTGAATTCTTTTTATACCTACTTCCCTAAAACCAATATCCTAAGACCTAAATATGATCTGCCTAGCCTTTTCCCAACTTTGGTGTCGGCTTCCAGTTTAAGACCCTACTTTATCGCACTCTCCACAATATTCTTGATAACCCAAACTATGTTAACACAAGCCCTGCGGACATATTTTTTTATATTTATATTATTCATATTTTCCAAAATGGCTGACAGGCTTTCAGTAATATAAAATCATTTTATTATGGCATTCGCATGTGTACCTGAGCACATAACTAATGTTACAGATGCGTCAGTTGAAAAAGTTTTTAGTTTTGATGTTAGTTTTTGCCTACACGAAGCTTGCCACTCAGAAGAACAAAGAAAATTATAAACTCCAGTCCGGCCGACGAACTAATGCGTTCTTGACACCTGTCAGTTTCATACAAACGAATAATATAAAAAAAAATATATATAAAAAAAATCAGCTGTTCCCTACATTTATGTTCGCATAACTCGTCAAAATGTAGGGAACAGCTGTTTTTTTTTCCGCGATTTCACGTTTGGTCCCATAGTAAAAGTTGTTCATAATGATGAGTACAAAGACCCCTTAAGAGGAAAACGGTGATTAAAATTTCACGGTGTAGTTGGTTGAGCTATATCTTTTGTCTGATAATATTTTTGATAGGCCATGCTGAAGTCGCATTTATAATACTTACCCAAACGATTTTTAATAAGTATGAAACCCTATTAATCCCTCTATCTACACTATAGGTCTAGCGGTTCTTACCTGTAGGCTACGGTCTCTTAAAACGTCAAACGCTACCGACAGCGTGCGGTGACGTCGTTCGTTGCTGCCGTCGCAACTGGCGGTCATGGGCGGACGTGGCGTGCGAGCGAATACCTCGCCCTTGTATTTACGAACACAGCATTCGGTCGGCCGTCGTCGATGATGGATGACTACACGTTGCTGTCGTGGTTGGCGTGTGGTCAGATAGACCCTAGCCTAAGAATCACTTCATTATAGACTGACCGCTTAACTGAGACGTTGCCTGAGGTAGCAGCGTGGTGCGGGAGGGGTATGGTGACGTGATGCGAGAGCTCGGTGATTCGTCAACTTGTGACAACTATCACCCCCCCCCGCACCGCGCAGCTACCTCAGGCAATGTCTCGGTTAAGCGGTCGGCCTATGAAGACTTCAAGGGCAGTCCCTACTTTTAGAATATTAGTATCTATTTTATTCACTAAAAGTCAGGCGTTGGTCGGTACCAGATAAAAACACTTTGCATAATTTTCTCATTCACATTAAAACAAAGGGTTTAATCCCGAAAAAATCGTTCATTTTGACAGCTGATATGCGCGAAAATATTTTATTTTATCGCTTTGAAAGCCAGTAGGTTTAATACCAGTGGCTATTGGTATCAAAATGGATTATTGCGGTCGATTCAATTGCATGCATGTGTCAAACGAAGTAAATATCATTAATTGATCCAGCTTTCACATAACATAACGTCATGTCCTGTGTATTTTCTGAATGATTAGGCAGAGATGAATCTATAGTACACTCACATTTAGCCAGTTATGTTAAGTCCCATGTAACAGGAGGCGAGCCAATTGCCATAAACCGGGCACAAATCCAGACTCCGGGCTGCTACTAACAAATTCGATATGGAAAACTCAGTACCACTTTGGCTGACCCGACATACATTCCGAGACCCCTCCGTGACTCGGAAAGCACTGCAAAGGCTGTCATTCGTGGATCTTACACGTGGACAGTTGTTACGGGTAGTCAGAACCCCGCAAATCTGACAACCAGTCTTACCAAGGGGTATCGTATTACCCAGTAACTGGGTTGTGGAGGTCAAATAGGCAGTCGCTCCATGTAAAATACTGGTATTCAGCTGGATCCAGTTAGACTGGAAGCCAACCCCAAAATACTTGAGAAAAGGCTAGGCAGATGATGATGACTTTGGTGGTGATGGTGGGGGATGGTGGTTGCGCGGCTGACCGTAGTGAAGATTCAAAATCCTGATTATGGTGACTGAAATCCTAAATGTGGCGGCACCTTTGAGAAGCACACCACAGAACTGCAACGAGCTTAGTTTTGACAAATATAGTATAATTGGACCTCTAAAATTTATTGACCTTCTAATGATGTACGCTTATTAAATTAATGAACGCGCTAAATCCAACTTGGCTATTTTGCTATATTTATTCGGACACCAAAATAGGAATTATTTGAATTTATTAAAAAATAGATTCATTATACAACGTCGTATCCCACATCGACAGAGTATCAATCTGTCAAAAATACCTCTAATTTCCCTACATTTGACAAGTTTTTGACATTTGTTTGTCGCCGAGATGAGACTGCGACTAGATTTTGAACGTTTTAAATTACGATAACTGGCCTTGATATTATGGATTCAGCTGAATCCCTACGTCAAAGTTTCTTGGTTCGGTTATTAAAAAAATAATTGCTGTTCCATATATTTTGACCGCGTCGCTATTGCACTTTTCTATGAAACGGTAGATTTTTTATTGACAACTAACGTTCATATCTTCGCTATCGCTAGGGGTCTAAAATCAGGTGCTGAATTCATGGTTACAGTGTTTGCCTCAATGCCACCTTATATTAGAGACTCTATTAATACTTTTATTAAGGGAATTATTTGAGGTTCTATTAAATGTCCTTAGTTTTCTTGTCAACCATCACCTAAGTACAGACGCCAGCGCATCAAGCTACCCGAAACTATCAAATTATCCCAATCAACTTTGAACCTAATGCTATAGCGATAAAGTTGAAAATCTATTAAAGAAATTTGACAGATTGTAGTAGCTTGATGTGCTGGCGTCTGTACATACGCCAGCACATCAACTCACCAACGCATCAACGCACCTGTAATTGTACATTATGGATTGCAACAAACCATTTGAGATTTGATTCGAGATTTTTTTGATTTTGTCAAATTTTCCTAATCAAGTTTGAACCTTATTGCTTGAAAATTTATTAAAGTTTGACTAATTGTAGTAGGTTGATGTGCTGGCGTCTGTACATCCAGTCTTAGATATGTCCTATCTATTAAAGTATTCCTACTCTATGTCCCACACGTGCGTGAGTTCGTGGCATAAAGAACGAAGCGCGAACATTCAGGCTGCATTACTAGCTAATAATTCAACGCTGGTATTTACTGGTTAGATGCGTGAAATGATAAATGTTGTGCCTTTGATATAGTATAGAGTGGCATGTACCTAAAGAGTTGTTTCCGTGAGGTACTGGGTGATAGATAACGTCTATTATGATAATGGAAATGTTTTATTGGAGTCGGTTATGGCAGTATTGTTAAATTAATCGTTACTTTATGATAAACTAGCTGCGCCCTGTGGTTTCACCCGCGTAAATTTCGATCCCGTGGGTATATCGGGATAAAAAGTAGCCTATATGTTAATCCAGCGTGTCAGCTACCTCCATACAAAATTTTATTAAAATTGGTCCAGCCTCTGGAGCGTGAAGAAGTAACAAACATATAAACACACACACAATTTTCACATTTTTTTCGCATTTATAATATTAGTGTGATAGTGTGATTTATTACCATTTACTTATAGGACAAATATGAAACATTTATATACAAAAATAGAAATTATTTATAGGTAGGTATTACAAAGTTTGATGTCTGTACTAGGATAAACATGTATCACAAGCGGCATGTCTGAGTTCTTACAATTACTATAAGGACTTAGTTTAAAAAAAAGACATTTAAAGCGACAAACCTAACCGTGCTAGCATAAAACCGTTGATCGGCTAGCCAGCGGGGCAATTGCGTAACACTTTATCAATCGGAATCGGTTTCATTTTGACAGTTCAACAACATTCATTGCGTTATTTACGTGTTGAGCAGACAAATTTTCCGAACTTATGAAGCAATGGATTAGCAATTGGCTTCGAAATGATTCTGATTCCGATTGATAGCGTGTTGCGCAATTAGGGTGATCCTCAATAAAAAAAAGAATATTTATCGCTACCAGACACCGCCATTGTCACCGTTGCGTTGTCATAAACTTTTGTATAGAAATCTTGTAACAAGAACATGTGAGCACATTTGAAAAAAAATAAGTAGTTTTTTTTCGCGCTCAGTCCAGCCGATGTATTCGCCAAACGTCTCGCCATGAAAACTTAGGTGAAGTGAACTTAGAGTGAGCTATCATTGCATAGGGATTGACACCATTGACAGCTCGCTTCACTTATGTTTTCACGGTGAGATTTTTACAGAATAGGTCGGCTGTAGTACTGCTGGCTGGGTGAGGGTGAACACTGGCGCTATAAGGACCCGGAGGTAGGGCGAGACAGGCGCCGCACGCGGCGGCGTCTTTGAATCGATTTGATTTTCCCATCACTAAACTCACTAGCGTACCGGAGGGCGTAGCGTTGAAAGGCCTCCCACAAGGTGGACCGACGACCTTGTGAAGGCCGCAGGAACTCGTTGGATGCGAGATAGAAGTGGAGGTACTTGGGGAGGCCTATGTCCAGCAGTGGACGTCTTTCGGCAGAAATGGTGATGATGATGATGATGAAACTCACTAGTGCTTGTTACATCATAGTAGGTACTCAAAAAATGGCACGCTTGGTTTTCATATACATAGATCGCGATACTTGGACCGTTACTATAATAAAGTTTATAAAATAATAATGAAATGCAACACAAATCTCTGCATTACAGCGGCCAATTTTCCAATTACTTACCCATTCTAAACGAAACCCCAAAGCAACTAAGCTATGTAAATAATAAAATAGAACAAATATCTCCAATTCACCAATAAGTATCTTAGTTTTATACCGCATGTTTTCCGAAGCAGTTAATATAAGTTTTATAGCATTTATTTTATACTTGCGCGCAGAAGAACACCGAACGTCTTTGCTCGACTTATGTCGATGTAACTTATTGTTCTTTAATATGTACACGAAAACTGTGGACGTGGGACGTTTTTGGTAACGAAGTAATAACTTAATTAGCTAGAGTTTTAGCTTAAGTACTCCTAAATAAAGCTGTACTCTTCAATTTAGCAACGTTATTAACGAATTATAACGTTGCTAAATTGAAGAGTACAACTGTGACGTAGCATGACAATTAAATAGACTGGTATTACGATTAGTTGGTTAAACTCGTCACGTGATTTTTTTGTTTACCTTTATTTAATTACCTAAACAAATGGAGTGTAGTATGACTACCTCAAAATCTTTTATTTCTAGATAAAATATCCCAAATCCCAAGCTTACTATCCACACCAATACCCCAGTTTGTTAGTTTCCTTTGAGGATTCGGTTTACGACTCCACCGTATAGAGAGCCATCGTAAACTTAAAGAAACTACGTCGGAACGTTTGGTGTATCGCGAAATATCCTATTGGTACGTACGAGATCTGACGGCTACTTTGTTTCGTCTATATTGTTGTGGGTTTCTGTAATAGACTTATGGATATTTTTCTGCGGATTCAGTGGTTTGGAACTTGTTGATTTTGTATAGAGACGAAAGGAAAAAAGTTTTCTATTTGTATCTGTGTAAGATTGTAAGAAAGGAGGGTACTTTTTGTCTTTGTGACGAAATATGTACAGTCAGTATCGTATTTGTATGTATTACATCATATTTGCTTGCAGAACTTTTGCTAACTGCTTTTATGTACTTATTTGATTTGGCTTTGACTACATCTTGATCAATATGAAAAGGGTACTAACATTTCTGATCATAACCATTTGTAACAGACCTTGTATGTTGGTTCTTGTTCACGATTCTAGACCAGTAGCGTAAAGTTTTCGTCGTATATAAAAAGAAAATCAGCTATTTCATAAAATAGTGCAATACCTACACCGCGGTCAAAATGTATGGCACAGCGATTTTTTTTTTTAATAACCTACAAAAATATTCAACGCAGGGACGTTCAGAATCATGTACTGAATCTATTTCATAGTCCCCTGTATAATTTTGGGAAGTTGAAAAGTAAAAATATTATAAATATTTGGCCAGACTGGCAGCGCAGGCGGGGGGCGGGCACGGGTGCGGGAACGCACGCGATCTGCCTGTCCGTAGTCGAGCGCGGCTGCGTTCTGCGTGTTGTCGTGTTCAGTGTTTGTCAAAATATAATATGGATGAAGAAGGCTTATTTTTACTAGAAAAAAAAAGATCGAACTAGTTTGAGAATCCCGGTCCCCTAGCGGGCTGCCCGAGCAACCACTGCGGCCACTTGTATGAACGACCTATGGCGTGCATTGCCCGCGCGCTCCCCGCGCCGAGCAGCCCGCGCTGCTCACCGCGCCCGCGTGACCACTATGGACACTCAAATGAAGTTCTTATGTTTGAGTACGCCGCGCCGCGCCCGCCCCGCGCCCGCGCTGCCAGTCTGGCCAAGCACTAAGAGCATTTACTTGAAGGCAATATTGTACGTTGTAAGGTACACTGGTTTCACATTCACAAGCGTAATTGGATTCACCCTTTATACAATAGTACCCACTCATTCATCAAGAACCTCCCTTAACGATTCTGAAGACAACACGACCTCACTAGACACAAAACTCCCATCATACAATGTGTCACATTACCCATGTGCATGAAGACACATGTCATCCCCTCCACACGTAATACGTATAATGTTGAGCTGCATTCCCTTTGTACATGACTTAATTATCTACGCCGAAATAAGCCGATCACTCAACGCGCATCTTCACGCTAAGTAAACAGGGGGAATTGAGGACGTGGATGTGGGGAAACTGGATGGGACAGTGTGATAGGGGTGCGGGTTGTGCGTACTCGTTTGTGGCTTGGCTTTTCAAATACGCTTCAAGGTCAGACGATTATATAAGGATGGGTATTAAACACAATGAAACATCTCAAATGCTGGATAAACACTGCGTATATTTGGTCCATTCATTGACAATATAAAAACACACACTCTTACTATAACATGCTAACATACTACACCAAACGATAGAGAAGTCTCAGTTTTGTTCAGTTCAGTCAATGCCAATTAACCGCCTTACGAAGGCAGTAAATAGGTGGTTGAATTAACAAAATGATAATTATGACGTTGATTTCTTACGTTAAAATATCATCATCATCAGCCTATAATGTTCCCACTGCTGGGACACAGGCCTCCTCTCTGTGAGAGGGAGTGGGCCGTAATCTACCACGCGGGCCCAGTGCGGGTTGGTAGAGGTCACATGTCTTTGAATTTTTGGTTCTAGGACATGCCGGTTTCCTCACGATGTTTGCCTTCACCGTTTTGAGAGCAGTGGTGATGAAATAAGTTACACAAAGCAAAGCACTTGTCTGGGTTCGAACCTACGACCTACAACTCGTATGTTGCGGCTGTTACCACTGGGTCACCACTGCTTTATACGAGTTTCTATTTCTCTGAGGTGAATTGTGTCATAGGTAGGTACTAGTGGCGTGCATTGCATATAGGCATATGCACTGCTTACCTCGATATATCAACATAAGCCTGTCAATTACATTTTAGTGTGTGTGCCCCACAATTAAGAAACTCACTAAATTATCATACTTAACAAGAAACAAAATCTTCATACAAACATGCGCAGCAGTAGGCAGTCGCCGGACGGCCCGTACTATTCGCACATTGTCATTGGTCTTTACTAGTTCAAGTTAATACGACAAAATTAAAAATACGTACGTCTCTCGCGTAATACCATGACGTTCGACCTTCGCAATTTATCACCCTTAAGTAGGCATGCCTACTCAAATAACCACACTTTCGACCTCACTTTTTTTTCTGATCAGTGACCGCGTTTGTCTAGACTAGACCCTGCCTAGTGCCTACCTATTCTAAAAACCACTGGTAGGTACATTGTATAGTTTTGTAGCCACTTCCAGTTTCTCGCTCCCTTCACAAAGGTATATGAAGGCAGTTGTTTAATTTAGCCATTGATTGCTCATTGTTCGAGAGCCCGTGATCCGATGCACCCATTACCCCGGGACCTGGGAGCGTACCGGCTTGTTCTCTGTTTGATTTAGGGGTGCATAAGTTCAGCGATGTGACGCGTTTAATTATGTTTGAAGAAGATATCTTTAAAAAAATAAAAGGGGTCTGTCAGATTTCGTTTGCACCGGTGGAACGGATATCAAACTGTAATTATGTATGCGCGAGAGTGACTGATGTCTGAATAATTGTTTGTTTAATTTGCTTGCATAGAGATTTATTTTTTTGTTTAAACCGCTAAAATGGTATTGGGCTGAACACATCTGACGCATGTCGGACGACCAATGGGCCACACTTACGACCCAATGGGTCCCTCTTAATGGCAAGCGACAACGCGGCAGGTCCAAATGGAGATGGCGGGATGAGCTGGACTCCTTCAATAAGAACTTGTCCTCAGAAGCTTCAAACAGAGAGAAGTGGAAAGAGAGTAGGGAGGCCTTTGCCCTGCAGTTGGATATCGAAGGCTTTTAATATAATATATATATCTAGCTGACCCTGCAAAAGTTGTTTTGCAAAAAAAAATAGCATACGACCTATTTAATTCACCTACAAAATATACCCACACAAGAAATGTCATAAAAATCGGTCAAGCCGTTTCTGAGGAATTTGATACCAAACACTGTGACACGAGATTTTTATAACCATCCAAATTACAGGGTGTTCTACCCATGAATATGAACAACTTGACCAAAATGTATGAAACAGCTGATTTTTCAGCTGTTTCATACATTTTGGTCAAGTAGGTATTGAACTTTTGTATTAAACAGCTGTTTTTTTTCGTGATTTCAAAGTTGGTCCCATAGTGAAAGTTGTTCATATTCATGGGTAGAACACCCTGTAAAAATTTGGATGGTGATAATAAAATTATCCTGTATAAAACGACGCGCGCTTTACTTGTGGTTACCAGGTGTATAACAAACACGCTGTAAATTTATATAAATAGAAATTATTTATTGTCCAGGTAATACAGTAAGCAGGTTCACAGTTCAAGAGCAACTTGAGACGACTTGAGTAGCTTAAAATATTACCTAAATAGCTAGGTTACATAATAATTATTATATTATTTGCGAGTGAGCCTCAAACTAAGCAGTAAATCTGTATCTTGGGGTTCGGGGCACGAATTCCAGGGTGGAGACAAGAGAGGCGATTTCAGGTATGGCGTGTTTGGTGTGTATGTGTGTATGTTTGTTCCCATTGTGCTTCGTTTGATTCGGTGTCAGTTCATTGTTCCGAGTCATCATAAGCACTGTTTTTGCAACGTTTTCTTTACCATTTTTTGCAACTGAATGAGGTACTATTTTTAATTTCGCAGAGTTTGCAGACTTTATTGTATGTAGGTACTAGCTACGCCCTCGGTTTCACACACATAAGTTTCGATCCCGTGGAAATATCGGGATAAAAGCTATCCTTAAGCTATCCTTTCCCGGGACTCAAACTGTCAATACCAAATTTCATCTAAATCGGTTAAGCGGTTTAAGCGTGAAGAGGTAACAGACAGACAGACACACAGATTATGTGTGTTTAAGCGCAGGAGCTTTCGGTACCGTCCGAGACAATGGCAAAGTTGAATGTGTATGTGTGTGTTATGTGCTAACACTACTCGTCTTCACGCACACATTCACAGCGTGTTTGTACACTTGGTTACCACAACTAACGCGCGCGTCGCTTCAAGAGAAAATAATACTGTGTGCACTATTCGTGTGTCTGTATACTGTGTGTGTGCTGTGTGTTTGTTTTGTTGACAAAAATACCTACCGCCAGCATAAAACTTTTCGAATACACAAAACTCCAGTGAAACCAATAACCTTCTTCCGTACAAAACAACTCTTCCACTAAAAGAATGTAAACAAAGTGTGTCTTAATGTCAACGCTGCGGCATTTAGAACGCCTACTCGCTTACCTGAGTTTTTATTGTCTTAACGTGAGGTTCCAGCCACAGGATAGTGCAGAAGGTTCGTTTCATACAACGAGCAAAAACAAGCACACGCACACATATACGCGTACGTGTGTCGATTTCAAACAAATGCCAGTCGCGAGTACGCTTGCACTCGCTGTACGTGATCGTGAAGCGTGTTTATGTGTGCGTGCGTTTTCGTTCACTCTATGTAGTCGACCTTCTGTACCTATCTATTTCTTGTTTGAGCTAAGACATAACGCGCCTTAGAATTCTCGGAGGCTACACTGCGTATTGTTTGAGTAACTATGATTCATATTTCAAGGGAGTTTTTGCATAATTATGGTTTCGTTTGGCTTGAGGCGGAAATGTGAGTTTTTGTGTGGGGAATTTTAGCGGGTGGATTTTTTTTGTCCTTTTTGCCTGGCCGATAAGTAGCGGTTCATATTTGAAGTTAATGGAAGAGTGGCAATTGTCAATTTGTCATAGTCCTACACTACCTGCTACTCCGATCGTGACCAAAATGCAAAACTTCTAGAGCATATCCCAATGATTACAAAATCACGTTTTTTGTTTTCAAGATGTACTGAGACGTTTAAACATAGAATGTGTTCAGAAATATGACAAACATTACACCCCGGCCGTCAAGAGAATGCGTTCCTGACACCCGTCAGTGCGACAATTTTAGTAACTAATAAAGATCAATTTCGCAAAACACGTATTCGTTTATATGAAACTGACAGGTGTCAAGAATGCCGGGACTATAAGGCTTCATATCAAACACAACGTTCTAAGGTTAGCACATCAAGCTACCCAAAACTGTCAAATTTTCCCCAATCAACTTTGAACCTTATTAGCATTGGCAATAAAGTTGAAAATCTATTAAAGAAATTTGATAGATTGTAGTACATACAACTTTTTTTGGGTTTTTGTCCTATAAAAAGTACCTACCTACCTATATCTACATATGTTTTCTATGACGTCCTTTGGCTGTAACCATGCAAATTCACCATAACACCGTACAGAGTGAGGGCGATGTCTCTCGACACAAACAGACACAAGTTTACGATATTATTTTTTTATATTTAAAGATAATATGCGACATTATATTCTGTACATTCCTGCTTTCGTAGAATAACGAGAGGAATATTTTGTTTGTGAAATACATGCTCGAGGCTACATAAATATAGGCTTAGAAGCTCTACTTCGAATCAGAATATAAAGACAACAAGACGTCTGTTTGTTGTTGTGTTTAATTTGTGGAAGCTTGTAATGGCAACTGTAAGCGCTAATTGTACATTATTTACCTAGACGTTAGAGTGTAAGCTTTCTGAAGAATATTTATATGTATACATCTATACAAATAAATAAAATTGGAGTGTCTGTTTGTAATGTTAAAATAACCGCTTTTAACTAAATGCATATGGATGTATACACGGTACATATACCAAAATAACATTTTTTACAATTTTTGTCTGTCTGTTTGTTCCGGCTAATCTCTGAAACGGCTAAACCGATTTTGACGGGACGGGAAAGACCTTCTCTAAAGATTTTTGAAGTGAAAACTTCTTTAGGTGCGTTGGGCATTTATTGAGATGGGGAAAAAACCATTGAATTCGCACCACTGTTACCGTAACCGACACCGCTTCGGATGTAGTGTTCGGCTGTGCTCGAGATGTACTCGCTTTTATTGTATATCCGATATGTCAGTGAGTAATGGCAAAGTATTCTGTTTGTGTTTTGTTTTCACTTCTGTCGGCACTCCGGAGTGCCACTGTTTTTTTATAACGAAAATTTCTACGCTATGGGTTTAGAATCACATGCTGAATTCATGATTACAGTTTGCGCATTTGTTATTTTTTTTCCTGTACAGAACATTGAAAAAAAATAATAAAAAATCTAAGAGGTTCCCCCGTATGTAACCACTCTAAGGCAATCTACATACGGATGACTATGTATGTACGTAAGATTAGATTACGTCTAATGCCAGTCTACCCTTAAAAGAGGATGGAACCAATTTCACAGTCGCCTCTTTAAAACAGACCCTTATTAGATTCTAGTTTCTAATATTATATCTAAAAAAAAACACTCCGAAATTAGATTCTAGTTTCGGAATGTTTTTTTTTTCGATGTAACATATCGCAATGCTAACACAAGACTGTATTAACTCAAAAAAAGACAAACTCGATAACTCGGGTACACTACAATAATACGAAAAACTTTATTCCGAAAGTCACAAATACGAATTTCAAAATACCGATTTTCATAATTCCGAATGGTTCAAAATTCCTTTTATAACAACTCCGATTTATCATTCATCCTATTTTAATAATTCCGAAATTTCAATATCCCTAACTTTTATAATTACTATTCTCAAAATACCGAGTTTCAATAGATCGAATAACAAAAAGTCCGACTTAATGATAATTCGAAACATCAAAAATACGAATTCCGATTATTAAAATACCGATTAATTAGAATTCCGAAATAATAACGCTTTGTAAAACTGAATAGCAAGACAAATAAACACATATTTCCAATTGTAAGAATATAGATGGCACAAAACCAACAATAGAACTCCTATTTCTGTGTAAAGGGTTTAAAGTAACCTAACCAAACCGAACCTCGGGGTGCCCTTCGCTCGTTCTTGCATCCTATGTCGACGGAGCCCCGCTTCGCGGGTCCCCTATTTTTGTTTAAAGGGTTTAAAGTAACCTAACCAAACCGAACCTCGGGGTGCCCTTCGCTCGTTCTTGCATCCTATGTCGACGGAGCCCCGCTTCGCGGGGCCCCTATTTCTGTGTAAAGGGTTTAAAGTAACCTAACCAAACCGAACCTCGGGGTGCCCTTCGCTCGCATCCTACGTCGCCTATTACGTTCTACGCATCCTACGTCGTCTATTACGTTCGTTGAGTTCGGGTGCGGTAACGGTAACGGAAATAATTCGGAGTATTGAAAATCGGAATGTCGTTTTTCGGACTGAGAACCCATCGAGCATTTGATTCTTCGAATATATGAAAATCGGAAAACAAACAAGTCGCATTTATGACTTTCGGTAAAATAAATTTCGTGATTTTTAATAATAGACATTATGATTCTTAGGTATTATGAAATTCGGACTTTTCAAAATCGGAACATCGAAATTCGGAGTAAAATATTTCGGAGTATTTGGGTGTTCCCCGATAACTCATCCTTCACGTAAAATGTAAAATGAAATAATTTGATAACCTGCAATCTCTGAAATTACTCATAATTAAAGAAACCCCTTAATTTTATCACTAATTTTAAAACGGGATCCCTTCTTTTCGCATAATGTTCTTTTTCCTAATATACTTTGGCATAATTATTTTGGCATAATTTGTTTTGGCATAATAATACTTTGCCATATTTTGTTTGGCATACGGTTTATGTTGGCATAATTATCTTTAAGGCTAATTTGTTTTCGCATAAATTTAATTCGCATAATACTAAACGACGTCAGGGGCACCCCGAAGTTCGGTTTGGTTAGGTTCCTTTAAACCCTGCAGACAGAAATAGGAGCCCCACGCAGCGGGGCTCCGTCGACCTGACGTCGTTAGAAATAAAACGAGCATGCTAAATTTATGCTTTAGAATGTTATACTTAATCATTAT
Source organism: Amphipoea lucens (assembly GCA_947508005.1). Taxonomy (NCBI): domain Eukaryota; kingdom Metazoa; phylum Arthropoda; class Insecta; order Lepidoptera; family Noctuidae; genus Amphipoea; species Amphipoea lucens. The sequence continues at coordinate 5,446,331 of OX382369.1, read as the reverse complement.
TATGATTAAAGAAATTATGCTTAAAAAAATTATGCGTAAGCTGTTATGCGAAAATACAATTAGAAGAAACAAAAGTATGCCAAGTTATATTAGGTCTTAAAATTTTATGCAAATGGATAGGGAACCTTTTAAAACAGTGTTCACTTTTTACAAACGTTAACAGGAAACTAGTAATCAGTTTTCCATCATTTCTGAAAAAAATCTTTATTTTGAGTTGATACAGTCTTGTGTTAGCGGTGCGATATACCGGCTGGTAACTGTACCTTCTGTTTACCTTCATTTTATACGACACGTAAGTTGGTATCAACGTAGGTGGGAATCAGTGTTTTCCAGACGTACATTTCTTCCACCCTAATATTATCATACACATACAATTTACATACATCTACTTATCTCTCTCGAATTCTGAGGTAAGAGAAAACATAGAATTTGGGAATCATCTGCTTATACGCATGTTGTTAAAATCGATTGAACGAAAAGGTAGGTAAAATGCGAGCAAAAGCTGGGTCTAGTTTAGGCAGACGCGGTCACTAATCAGAAAAATAAACGTGTGACCTCGGAGGGGCCCCAGCAGGAACTAAGTTCAAAATGAAAATAATTTAGTGAGTTTCTTATGTTGATATATCGAGGTAGGCACTGCTTATATGCCTATATGCAATGCACGCCACTGTACAAGATACGTACATTGTTATCAATCTTTTGAGACAATGGATATACTAATACTGGTGCAAAATAATTTAAAATATACCTATTCAATAAACACCTTCCTCTATGTATAGTCTGGGAACTTAATTACTGACCAGATTGAGAGAGTTCGTCATAAAGTCATATTATAGCCATTTCATCATACAAAAAATTAAGTATCTGTTTGTAATATTAAAATTACAGCTTTTTACTAAATGCATATGAAAGTATATACTTATCAGTATTTATAACATCTTTTTTTTACTTTTTGTGCGTCTGTCTGTGTGTTGGTTCCGGCTAGTCTTCGAAACGGCTAGACCGATTTTGACGGGACTTTCACTGGCACATAGCTGATGTTATAAGGGTTAACATAAGCTACTCTTATTTAAAAAAAGAATTAGTAAAGAGACATATAAATATTTTCCGACATCCACACGAACGGTCGCGGGCACAGCTAGTATTAACATAAAAATTGTTTTGAATATTTACAGATAATTTAATTCGATACGCTTATCAATTAGGTTCTTTGTTCCATTTTCATTAATTACAAAGTGAAAGCACAATAAACAGACAAGAACAACTGGAACCACATAATATTAAAAGGCACCTATATAAAAGCATAGTAGCGAAGCTAACATCAAAAACACGAAGTTACCAAAACATTAATTAACAAAAACACTAATATTAAATTAGTAATTCAGCTTAATCTGTCAAGCTCCGCTAATGAGACACAATTGATTTTCTATTGTTTCGTCGCCGATCGGCGAAGCGCGCCGCTTTACCGGTTAAAATCAAAATTGTACACAATTTTAATGAACACTTGAAAAGAGGAACAAAAAATGCAGCGTGATGCAGGTTTAAATTCCAGGAATAATTATGCAGAATTCTTCTCGTTATTAACATTTTTAAGGCTGGTGACAAAATTTTTGTATTAAAATTCTTTTTATAATGTCCTCGTGACAGAAGTAAAGAGCAGGTATTACACCAGAACTCCCTATAGCCCCCAAATCCCTATGGCGTGTTTTGGCCTGAGTAATGAGAAATAGCGTTAGCGACTCCTCATCGTTTTCCTGCCCTTATAGCAATTAATTTGGGGTCGGCGCAAAATGTCTTTTTCTTCCCTACTTCCTTATTCGTCGTCATCTTGGCAGTCTCTCCCTTTCTAACCGTTAGCGACAGGTAAGTTGTTTGTTTTTTTTTTGTTTAGAAAATCGATCATCATCTGCCTAGCCTTTTCCCAACTATGTTGGGGTCGGCTTCCAGTCTAACCGGATGCAGCTGAGTACCAGTATTTTACATGGAGCAACTGCCTATCTGACCTCCTCAACCCAGTTACTAGGTAATACGAAACCCCTTGGTAAGACTGGTTGTCAGACTTTCGGGCTTCTGACGACCCGTAACGACTGTCAAAGGCCCACGAATGACAGCCGGGACCAACGGCTTAACGTGCTTTCCTAGGCACGGAGGGGTCTTGGTATGTAAAGATGGTCACCCATCCACGGACCAACCGCGGCAAGCGACCTGCGGTAACCTGATCGATCGACCCGTGCGGCTGCTATTACTTAGCCACAAGCACAAAATCGATCTCATACTCAAACTCAAAGCATTTATTTTAACTAAACCATTTATAGGCACTTTTAAATTATTAAGGAGTTGGACAATCAGAAAGTTGCCCAATGCTCATTCCAAAGCGTAGTACCTAGGTTCATAAGAAGCAGATAGGACAAGAAACTCATAATATCTTGGAAAATGCAAGAATTATTTTTACCATTTCTAGGATAAGATACCATGACAAGTACCAGAAACATCAACAAGAACAACAACATTCTAAATTCGCGTTCCTGTGGTTTAGCCAAGTTGGTGGACATTGCCGATGATGGACATGATAGACACTTTTTTTTTTTACTTGCCTTTTCTGTCCCACTGCTGGGCAAAGCCCTCCCTATTTTCTTTCCTCCTCTTTCTGCTGCCAAGGACCAATCTTTATTAAAGGAGTCCAGCTCATCCCGCCATCAAAGTCCATATATGGACGTATAGCCTAAAGTCAAAGTCAAAGCATTTATTTCAAACTAGCTTCAGCCCGCGACTTCGTTCGCGTGAAACTTCTTGTTTCTCCCGAGACACCCCGTCGTATCGCATCACCCGAACGCGCTATCACTTAACGTTCTTTTTTACTTTTTTTCTTTTTGCTCGACTCCTAAGGGTCATACCGTGATGTTAAATAGCCTATAGCCTTCCTCAAGAATTGGGCTATCAAATGCAAGAAGAATTTTTCAAATCCGACTGGTAGTTCCAGAGATTACCAGGTTCCAGGTTCCAGGGATTAGAGAATAGTGATTATTATACAAACTTACAAACAAATTTTACCTCTTTATAATATTAGTATAAATAGGCACATAAAAGGCACTTTTAAACGTCAAAAATTATCCTAAAATAGAATTGATTCTAGTTGCCCATTCCAAAAGGAACAACTGATAAACACTGTTTTGTGGTAGTAAGGCTAGTATTTAAAAGTTTTAATGTTTACCAATACGCTATCTCTCATGGCTCATCCCTCATCGTAATAAGGGTGCAACACAATAGCATGGGGTGGCATAATTTCACGGACCGCTGACACCGTCGCACGCTCAATAATAATATGTACAATGTTTACACAGCGGCTTTGCTCGGCTAACATAGTTGTTATTGGATGTTGGTCTAACCAATTTTAGGAATAGCGGTAAATCTGGGTGCGTTAGGATTTGAAAAAGCAATTTTTTTTTTTCAAATTTTGTAGATTTTTTCTGAAAAGGAGTAAAGGAGAATGGGCGCTATTATATGAGTTGCGTCCCAACCCTTGTAACAAGTTGCGACTAGTATAAACATGTTCATTTAGGCTTTTTTATGAATAATAATCCAAGTTGTTATTACAATTGCGTGCAGGTCAAAAGTAATTGGGCTTCAAGTGAAAAAAAGGTTTCTGTTGTGACGTTGCAAAACTAATACTAGCGACACCTGTCGTGGAATAGCGAATGTCATGGTGGTTTACGTGACGCACGATGGCGTTGGTTTTTTGTGTTTAGTAAATTAATTGCAGTTTAACAGTTAATTAAAACAAATAAACAAACATACATAATTCACCATATTTTTAATTAAAAACATAGTCGATTGTATTAAGGATAAAAATCGATAATAATCTTATATAGTCTGTGGAAGATTATTCGAGAAACTGTCAGATTGGTTTGGAAAAAACGGTGTTCCGTGTCCGGTCTTTTACGACCAAGAACACGAGGCTGGGGGCTGTTTGAGAGGGACTTTATATCCTGAGAGGAACGGGATGTGCCCAAATAACCCGATGGGGTTTTAATATAATCCAGTAAGAGCAGAATCCTGTGAGTATTAAACCATTTGCTTTATTCTTGCTGGACAGCCTATAGCCCAGGTCTCTTGCATGTATGTTCTGACACGAGGACGTTGTTACAGGTCTGGCTTGTTATGCTAGCCTTCATTTTGATTGGTGCTATGCGCAGCTAAATTGATGCCTGGATGTTGCGCCGTTGTGTGATGATTTGGAATTCATCAGAGCGCAGGCGGCTTTAAGGTTATCCCTTGCGGTGTGGTCATCCGACGTTCAGGAAGGCCTTACTTAGCCGGTTCCCGGTTATGAGGGAAGTACGCCACTCCAGGTAACGAAAGCGTCACCATCTCGTCCGTAGGCCGCGTTCGCGTGTGCTCACAGGAACCTCCTGTGAGCGAAGCCAAGGACCGACGATCCGTCAACTGACTGAGAGACTTCAACTGACTGAGGTCAGAACTAACTGATTGGTATGAACTGAATTCAAAACTGAGAGGTTATCCGTGTAAGATAATAATTTAACCTATGAGAGAGTTAGGCCTTTTGTAAAATGGCTAGGTGTTAAGACCAGTTGTGGTAAGATATTGTGTCTCGGGTTTGCTTAGCATATTAGTTATTTTCCCCATATGAGCACAGTCCAATTAGGTCGACACATGTACGTGAGCTAGTAAGGTTATTGATCTATTCCCTCGCGGACTCGCATAGCGACTCTGAGAAACTGCTATTTGTCTCATGCAGGTTTTCACCCATACCACTAGGTACGGAGACTAGTTGTGTGGGTGAATGCCATAGTAGCAGGGAAAGAGGCATTATTTTAGTGGCTCGCCACTTTGTTTGTATGTGTGCCTTAATTATGTATTAATTCCAATAAACTTGTATTGTGTAAGAAGGTACTTGTTTAATTGAATCTTTCCCTAGCAGAATATACCCTATAAATTTACTTTAGCACGGTGGTGAGTAGTATAGTTCAAATAGAAACCATCATCAGCTTGTTTCCAATTAATTTCTGTAAACTACGCACGGGCCAGTGTTACACTGTATTAAATAATGCTTTAGGTAATAGATAATACAGGCTGGTGTCCGCAACTCCACGTCAATGCGCGTATTTTGCGTACTAAATAATGCTTTACTCATAATATCAATCAATACTTTTTTACATTTTGTGTTACATATCCACATATTTATTACATTTATAATAATTGTACATTAATCACAGGCAGTAACAGTTACTTTTAGTCAGTTATAAACGCACATTTGAAAATACATAAACAAAAAAAAAAGATACAATTATCACTGAATAATTCCCTTATGTAGGAGTATGCCTCAAACAAATGCACATTATACACATATTGGTACTTGTGATATAATAATAGATTAATTAAGTAGTCTCTATATTCTATCGAAAATAAAAAAATTAAAACCTAACTTAACTAAAACTATATACAAACTAAAATATAGCGTCGAAAAATTCATCCGCATCGCTGACCCGGAATAACTACCTGTAGGCAATATAAATATTTGTTCCGTGCAGAAATCGAACCCGCGACACGCAGCGCAGTAGTCGATCGCTCAGCCACTGCGCCTACGTATCGTCATTTATAATATAAGTATGGAAGTATAATGTCTCCCCAGTTACCTCTAAGAAACCGATTGATTCATTGTTTCGTTGCGACACGGCGACGTGAAAAAAGCACAAACATAGTTCAGAAGCAAACAAGCACATAACAGACCTGTTCTATTCTCATATGCTCTGAAATATATTCAGCAAAACGCGGTCTTGCTTCTAATGTAGTTCTTGAAACTACATGTCGCACTCGCTGTCGAGTCAAAGACCGGGCACAGGTGACACACAAATGTCCCATAGTTCGTAATCGTAACAAACCAATCAAAAAACAATAATCAAGTCCACAAAGTAAGCCGAAGTCGATAGTTGCAAACGTAGAAACACCAGAGGTCCTTTAGGAATGCGTAAGTCGTCAGTAAATAAATAGAGGAGCAACAATTTAAAATACGGTAGTACAGCACAGCTATAAAAAACTGAAAGCATAAGTGCATATATACCACTAGATAAATAATGGCATCTAGAAGCACCATAGATCAATGAAATTACGAATTGCTGACACAACTGATTTTTATTTTGACATGTAAAAAGGAGTAAAAAACTATAAATATAAAAAAAGATAAAAACCTTAATAAAAATAAAACTTAATAAAACTCATAAATATATATACTTATTACAAAAAGTTGCAACAACCATCTCTTTCCAACATATAGCCTGTCTCTTAAAATATTTTTCGCTGCTCCTGCGCTTACAATAAAAAAAACAATGTCAGTGCGCGGCGCAGGGTAGTAGAAGGGTGCTGGGCGTGTTAGGTCAGAGTAGGAGTAGGTAGTTATAAGTAGCTTTAGTCCTTTTGTCATTAAAAGACTAATTAATTAAGTTGTATTTAATATTTTATTAACTAAATGAAACTACTATAACACTTTCCCTGCACGAGATACAGAGTTATGCCCATACAAAAAAAAAATAACACTCACTGAGATCTTCCATATGATATAGGTAGAAACATGTTACAACACTTGGGACGAAACCGCCCATTCTTCTTTGACCCGACGGTTATGTGGGACCAAAATTATGAAGAGGAATGAGATAGTGATCATTTGGAGAACTTATTAGATGGCAAACGAGTCTTTGAGGCAACTTACCATTTGATGGTTGGTGGGTCACCATCATAGATATTTACATTTCTATGGTCACCATTGCCTGAATATCTGCAATGCTAGACCATCACAGATGTGTTTGCATCCCAACAGACAAAACAAACCAGACTAAACAAAACACAATTTGACAATTTGATACTCGACATTTTTTTTTTAAATTTTTATACGATTCTGTCATTTTTATAATTTTTTAGTTGTTGAATATTTAAATTTAATTAGTCACAATAGTTAGTTAGTTTAGCTGTTTGGAATTTAATATATTTTATAAGTAACTAGCTGCGCCCCGCGGTTTCACCCGCGTTACACTCACAAACTTTCGCCTTTATAATATTAGTGTGATTTTAATTGCATGAGTTAAAACTATGGACTAGAATTATGTCTGAAATTATATATATATTTTTTTTAAAGACATGGTAATTTGTAATGTTCTTAGAGCTACTTTAATTATAATAATGATGGACCTACAACTTTACCAGTACCAGAAGGGACGAAAACAGACCTGAGATATGTCAAGAAGATGGGTACAACCTTCAGTCTGCTAATTACATCCAACTGCGGTCACCTGTCCTTCCTGCCAACGGACTGTGAAATTGTGGCAATTTTCTCTACGACCCTTCATTATAGATGTAGAGGTCGTTGGATCCTTGTAGGCCTTCTCAACAATGACCGTTTACTGTCTGAAATTATTTTGTACAGATGCCAACAAATCAAGCTACTACAATCTGTCAAATTTCTTTAATAGATTTTCAACTTAATCGCTAAAGCGTAAGGTTCAAAATTGATTGGGAAAATTTTACATTTTTGGGTAGCTTGATGTACTGGCTAGAACGATGTTTTTGGAACGTTAGTTCTTTAACGCGGTTTGTGGTTGGAGTAAACTGGTAGAATTCGTCACGTAACAAATAAGCGTTCAGCAGGCCCTCCAGGTAATTTTCTCTGTCTCTTTCTATTATTTATACAATGAGGGAGATAGTTTTCATGGTTTTCGAGGGTGCTAAATGCCATTATTGAGGTCAAAATGAAAATACAAGATGGCGGCTGCGAAAACTTTCGTCATGGATGTTGTTTTCATAGTTTTTGAGAGTGCTTAAGCTTTTTAATACAGTATTTTGGTTACCACAAGTAAAGTTCGTGTTGTTTCGTGGTTTTTGAGTGCTAAATTGTTTAATACAGTATTTTGGTTACCACAAGTAAAGTTCGTGTTGTTTCGTAGTTTTTGAGAGCTAAATTGTTTAATACAGTATTTTGGTTACCACACGTAAAGCGCGTGTTGTTTCATGAGATACTGTACCCATCTAAATAACAAAATCAACTTAAATTTTACTTAAGCGTTTTCAAGTCATAATTTAAGTTCACGTCATTAATCATTCAAAAAATATTACGCCCTTAATTAAAATTATACAGATAATCCATGTAAACGTATTTTTGATGCTCATTTTTACCCTAACGAAGAAACAGAACGTGACGACACAAAATATAATAATAGCCCCCAGCACTTAGGGGAAGTTCCACCCCCAGGCATAAAAATCAAATTAATATTATGCTAGAACATTTAATCACCCCCTTATCTTACTTGCACACGAAAGATGTTATTATAGGCTTTTATTTCATGCCTTGTTAGTTAGTTAGTTAGTATTTAAGGGTGAAATCTTGCAAGCTGAATTAAAACCACTTTCTCTTATCCTTTATCGAAGGACTCGTAACTATTTTTGAAGAGAAAACTTCTTTAGCGGCGTTGTACACTTTTTTTGTAATGGGTAAAACATGTTAAACTCGCGTCAGGACATCACATCAGGACACATGACCTGATCGAAAATTCGTAAGACGGATGGAGAGTAGACAGCCGGCGCGGCGTAGGAGAGGAAGTATCCCCCTCTCTTTCTACGGCGCGGCGAAAATGTACAATTCGTTTGGGCGGCGCAGGGCGCTTGCTGCGAATGTTCGTGTGTGTTTATGTTACAGCGTGTCACGCGCATCCATGGATGGTGACAGCTGATGGCTCGACCGTCTGTGTAGTGGCCACACTGCTGTGTATTCGTAAAATTCGTGTATATAAAGTGTTTAAAATATGGAAATTGAACAAAGTGCATCTATTAATGAAAAATATCAAAAATGCACAACGTTAATATTAAAGTTTTCACTTCTGCCGGCACTCCCGGAGTGCAACCCGTCTTTTTTTTTTTGGGTGGGAAATTATCAAATAACTTCTTCCGCTCTTCGTGTCAGACTTTTACTGACTCAAACCCAGTGTGTTCCTTCAGTTGCCTGTGCCAGGGGCCCCGTATCTCTTTCGTGCTGACAACTCTTTGAGGCGCGCGTGGAACACAACGCGCCGTCAACCCGGGCCTGGTCCTTACCGGACGGCGAGCTGCCCATTGCTCGACGTCCGCAAGCCGAGCAAATAAGTCCTGGAGAACGGCGTATCGGCAAGCGTAGTGTAGGACGCCTCCCAGCTGGATGGACCGACGACCTTATGGATGCGGAAGGCGGAGGACAGGGTGTTGTAACGCAATCTGGGGGTCTGGGTGGCCTGCATTGGACTGCGTTAGACTGAGTTGATTGATTGATTCGTAAAACATAATAATTATGGATTAAGAATATCCTGATATCACGGATATCTATGCCTGATATACTCAACTGCTCGTCATAAACTTGTTTCAATTCGCGTCACATCACACGGATTTCCATATTTTAGATCCAGTATTTTATGTAATGGTCATCATCATCCTAATTTTAACCGAAAAACGTCCACTGCTGGACCGCCACTTTGACCGGTTCTGTGCTTCTCGCATCCAGCGGATTCCTGCAGCCTTCACCAGGTCTCCATCCACCTTGTAGGTGGTCTTCCAACGCTACGTCTTCCGATACGCGCTTGTGTAGTGGTCATTCCAAAACATACCTTCAACAAACATAATATAAACTAAAATGCCAACATTACCGAGAAACGTCCTCAGTTCTTTTAAAGAAGGGTCAGCAAATACGAAAAATGTGTTCAATACAATGGGCTTTGTAGCTAGGGGAGATAAAAGATTGTTCGTCAAAGTTATCAGTGGAAGGGACACGAGGTAATCCCAACAATACTTGTGACGTACTTATTGTGAAGTGATTGATGTGATTACATTTTATAATACATTTTATTATGTCGTTGGGTTTTATTTTTTTGTTGACTGTAGTGTTTAGGGTTCCGCACCCTAAGGGTGCTAACAACATCTTATTACTAAGGTTCCGCTGTCTGTCTATATGTCACAGGGCTTTATTTTTTAGAACCTAAATATGTAGACACAATTATAATAAAATGCAGTTAATTTTTAGGGTTCCGTACCCCAAAAGAAAAAAACGGAACCCTTATAGGATCAATTTGTTGTCCGTCCGTCCGTCCGTCCGTCTGTCAAGACCGTTTTTCTTAGGAACGCGTGGAGGTATCGAACTGAAATTTATATTTTTTTTTTTTATTTATATTCAAAAACAAGTAACAAGGACTCAAAAAATGTTAGTAACAATATTTCTTACAAACTACGTTAGTAAACTTAACCTACACACTTAACCTAACACTGCAATACTGGTTAATGCCAATCCCTGCTACAAGCTCAACACTGATGTGGAAAGCTTGCAGCAGCGATTCACATATAAGCAGTCCAGTCTGCTCGCGACACACCGCAATATAATGTTGGGGCTGGCCCGCACCCGGCGCACCAGGGAAGCGCATCTTTTTCGCATCGTAGCGTAGAAGCAATCGACACGAGCTTCAGCAAACATCCCTGAAGCGCTACAGAAGCGGAACAGCCCCATCAACACCCGGAACGCATTATTATATTGAATGCGAAGGGCGCTGTACGATTTTTGAGTGTAATCTACCCACAGGCTGCACGTGTAAAACGATGTACAATATGCACGAAATAGGGTTTTTTTAACTATTCTAGAACAACGTGCAAACCTGCGAGCGATCATATTAGCTCTCACCGACAGCGCCCTTCTTTCTCTTTCAATATCATCATCATCTTTGAGGTCAGCGGTCAAGATATGTCCCAAGTATTTCACCCTATATGCCCTACTAAGCGATACCCCATTCAACTTGACCGGGGGCATAGTATCAGAACATCGACCGCTGACGCCAAAGACCATGACTTCACTTTTAGTGACGTTGTATACCAATCCATGATCCAATGCATACTTTTCACAGATGGCTACCAACCTCCTAAGCCCACAAACCGAGGCGCTCAGCAGCGCCATATCATCGGCGTAACTAATGTTGTTAACACACACATCGTCAATGTAACAGCCGGCACGCTCTCTGCTAAGCGCCTCGATCAGCTCATTGACATATATATTGAAGAGCGTGGGTGAAGTCAACCCCCCCTGCCTCACCCCGCACTCCAACCTATACGGCTCCGAAAAAGCCCCTGCCCAGCGCACCTGATTGATCTGGCCTCCATACCAGCTTTTAAAAGTGCTTATCAACTCTGGAGGCACTCCAGCTTCCTCTAACTTCCTCCAGAGGATACTGTATGAGACCAGATCAAATGCCCTGGATAGGTCGAGGAAACAAGCATACGTAGGTGTTTTCCTAACTGAATAGTACCTCACAGCCCACTTTAGACACAAGATGGCACTCTCAGTAGACAGTCCAGATCGAAATCCGAACTGATTATCGTGCAGCTGAACAAAGCTATTAAGTTGTCTGTTAAGCAGGCTGTCAAATACTTTTGCAATCACCGTAGCAAGAGAAATGGGCCTGTAATTATTCAAGTCCGCGCTGTCACCCGTTTTATTTTTAATAATGGGTACTACAATCGTTTTAGTCATAGGGCAAGGCAAATACGCATGACTCACACAAAAGTTGTAAAACATTGCTAACACTCTTGGTAAATGAGGGCCCGCAAACTTGAGGTGCTCGATGCTCAGACCATCGTGACCTGGAGACTTGCCTCTGGACATACTGTTGACAACACGTCTAACGTCTTTGGCTGTGAATCTTGTTCCAAGGTCACCATGGTCAACCACATCAGGCTCAAACACGCAGGTACCCAGTGGTGACTTAATCCTAAAATGTTCCTTAAAGAGGTCAGCAATGCCTACGGGATCGCTCTCGGCACTGACCGACACAGGGAGGCCAGGCTTACTGCTCAGCCTGTTCGTGTGTTTCCAAAACGAGCGAAAATCATTGCTTGAATGTTGTGAAGCCAAAATATCCATTTTTATTTGCTCTTCATTATTTTGACACCATTTCAAGCGAGACTTAAATATTCTCTTAGCTTCACGCATATCACAAAATATGGGACCAGCAGAAGGCTTCCCAAGGTCTTCCCACAGGCAAAACTTCTGCCTGGCGTCCCTGTAAGCCTCACCAACATGCGCATTCCAACCTACCACTACTTTCTTTTTCCCCCGCTTGTTGGGCCTTCGACCCACCACAGCTGACTCAGATAAAGCACTAACTATATCTTTATACATATTATCTATAACAGCGCGATGACATACTTGTTTACAACTTTTGCCACTACAGACTCTGAAGTCATCAGGGAAATCAATAAGTCTAAGTCTTTCATGACATGCCTTGGTGTAAGACTCAGACTGTTCAAGACTTCTATCTCCCCAAATAACAAAATTTTCCACATAATTAAAATCACATTGTTTCATACAAACATTGTCAAATAAACATTCTAAAACAAGCGGGTAGTGGTCCGACCATAACGTATCGTATATAACACTCGCAGACACTACAGACTCACAGGCCGCTTTAGTAACCACACAGTGATCAAGCCACCTCCGTGAGCCGTGTGCGTCGCTCACAAAGGTATAGGTATCTGAATCTAACCCCAATATCTCCGTATCCACACATTTCCACTCAAATTCCTGACAAAAGCCTATTAGTTCCGTAAAAAATCGTTCTGTTGGGTGAGCATTGAAATCGCCAAGCATATAACAGTTTTCAATATTTGAACTATCTATAATGGCACTCACCACACTAAGGCACTAAGGTATATCTAATACTTAGGTCTACTTTCCCTTAGAGCAGTGAAAAAATCAAGCTTCTAAGCCAAAGCAATCAAAAGATACAGCCGTTAATGCCCAAAATTTCCGCAAATTTTCGAAATTCGCACGGGAATCAAAACCTACAGGGTACTTCCCGTGAACTTAGAATCTTGAAATTTGGTACGAAGTAACGTCTTATACTACAGATAAAGGAAACATTGCGAAAACCGTAAATGTTTAGTTACATCATATAATATATATTTTATTTAATTTTAAAGTTACTACTTCTTTTCTCATGAAGGCGTAGAGGTATTAAATTGAAATTAATATCAAATACTCAAGTCTATACTACCTTTAAGCTGTAACAAAATCAAATTTCTATGTCAACGCAATCAAAAGAAACGGCAATTTAAGTTAATATTTTCAAACTCGCAACTACTCGCAAGGGAATCAAAGCCTAAAGGGTACTTCCAGTCGACCTAGAATCTTGAAATATGGCATGAAGCAATGTTGTATAGCACACATAAAGGAAAAATTCCGAAAACCTTAAATTTTTATACGGAACCCTCGGTGCGCGAGTCCGACTCGCACTTGGCCGGTTTTTTTTGTAACTTCATACCATTACCTGTTTTTTTAGTAAAGATAGTATTTTTTTTAATATGTAGTGTTAAACATTGTACGGTGGTACGGAACCCTTCGTGTGCGAGTCCGACTCGTACTAGGCTGCTTTTTTGAAAATTGAGTTGAAGAAATAAGATACTTAAATCTTTTAAGGTACATTTTATCTGTTACGTAGGATTTTATTTTACCGTTGTTATTGTATGTACACACGAGGACACATCAAGCTATACATTTCTAGTTTTAGCTGACCTCGCATTGTATAGGATTTTCGTACAGACGCCAGCACATCAACCTACTACAATCTGTCAAATTTCTTTAATAGATTTTCAACTTTATCACTAAAGCATAAGGTTCAAAGTTGATTAGGAAAATCTGACAGTTTCGGGTAGGTTGATGTGCTGGTGTCTGTACAATGAGAAGTCCGCTTATACTGGAAATGTATAGCTTGTCGAAAGAGTAATTAGATAATTGAAAGTTCTTCTTTGCTTTACTCTCTGTGGCTTTTACTACGAAAAGGATATGAAAACTGAAACAATCTCTAGAATGGGAACATTTTTCTTATGAAAACTGTAACAAGAGACAAAGGTGAATGGTTTATCACGGTAAAAAAAAAATATTTCTATTAAACTAGCACTTATTAGCACTATCTAGCACTTATTAATTAGTGTGACATGTTGGTGTAAAGTTTTTTATTTTATCCGATCCATAAGTGTGGATAGGATAAAATAAAAAAACTAATCTCTCTAATCTAATCTAATCTGTGTGATTAAGTAATCACACTAATATTATAAAGGCGAAACTTTGTGAGTGTGTGTGTGTGTGTTTATATATTTGTTACTTCTTCACGCTCTAACGGTTGGACCAATTTTGATAAAATTTTGTATGGAGGTAGCTGACACCCTGGATTAACATATAGGCTACTTTTTATCCCGATATTCCCACGGAATCGATACTTACGCAGGTGGAACCGCGGGGCGCAGCTAGTAATATTATAAATTTGAAAGTAACTCTGTCAGTCTGTATGTTACTTTTTTACGCCTTAATCACTGAACGGATTTCGATAAAATTTGGCAGAGAGAAAGACTGCATCCCGGAAAAGGACATAGGATAGTTTTCATCCCGATATTCTCACGGGATCGACACTAATGCGGGTGAAATCGCGGGGCGCAACCAGTCTAGAATAAATTCGAAAAAATTAGAACCAATATTATATGAAAGGATTTCTCTCAAGTAACGTAAGAAAAAAAAAACTCTGAATAACAAATTAGTAGTAATTACCTTAATTGTATTAGCACGAGGGGCTTGTGACTAGTGGCTAAGTAATAACAGCCGCCCGGGTCGTTCGATCAGGTTAAGGTACGCTTGCCGCGGTTGGTCCGTTAATGGGTGACCACCTTTACATTTTCAAGACTATCCAAGACCCCTCCCTGCCTCGGAAAGCACGATAAGCTATTGGCCCCGGCTGTCATTCGTGGATCTTTGGCAGTCGTTACGGGTTGTCAGTAGCCCGAAAGTCTGACAACCAGTCTTACCAAGGGGTATCGTATTACCCAGTAACTGGGTTGTGGAGGTCAGAGAGGCTGTCGCTTCATGTAAAATACTTTCAGCTGCTTTCGGTGAGACTCAAAGCAGACTCCAACATAGGTAGAAAAGGCTAGGTAGATTGATATATTTTTAACTACTAAGCACTTTGCAAATGTTGATATCCAACATGGCTTCGAAATTTCAGTCTAAAAATCTATTCCTGTCTTTTTAGCGTGGGTGCAACAAAGTCCCCAGCAACACAATTGTTTGTCATCTAAAAATATTCCATTTTCGAATTCACGTAATTTCCGTCATAGTACGAATTATTTGATTAAAGATCTCAGGGCAAGATTCGCAGACCGTACTGAGAAATAAGTGATTGATACGAATATGAACCTTACTGTTTTGAGTATAAGCGAATGTGAGCAAACATTTCATACGAATAATGGAATATGAACCATTAATGACATAGCTATAATGTTCATATTCGTCGCTTATTTTTCAGCAAAGCATCAGGTGTGGGCTCAAATTTGTATAAGTACCAATGTGACTTTTTCATTTCATATGTACTTTTTGAGTTTTGTTGGTAGGATTAGTGACATAGGTGAAGAAACTTTGACTTATCTATATAGTCCATAATGCTACAATTAACTTTATCTCTGGGTACGGTCTTACTCGTTCTCCTTTTTATTTATTATTTTATCTGGTTTGATTCTGTATGTTTGTCTGTATAAGTACTTAGATGTTATTTAATATTTTTATGTTTGTGTTAAATGTGTGTGCTTGTCATTTGATGGACAGTTTTTGTCTGAATAAATAAATAAATAATAATAATAATATCTACTAAAATCGTGTGTGGTCGGGGGACCCCCGGCAGGAACTAAGTTCAAAATGAAAATAATTTAGTGAGTTTCTTAATTGTGGTCCACACACACTAAAATGTAATGGACAGGCTTATGTTGATATATCGAGGTAGGCACTGCTTATATGCCTATATGCAATGCACGCCACTGCCTTGAGCATGCGTGGTGATCAATCCCCGTGCCTTCTATATATGAGAGAAGAGTCCTTTGCCCTGCAGTGGAACAATAATAGGGAAACTTGCCCTTAGAAATGACTACGGAACAACAAGGCTACTTTTGGTCGTTTGTTGTCATAAACGAAATTACTGTTTTCGTTTATCTAACAGTAAATTAACTTAAGCGCTCAAAGACTTAACTTAATTTAGTCATTGGAATAATAAATTATTAAAGTTCTTTTGGACTTTGAAGTTTGGAGGGCCTCGTGGCTAAATAATAACAGCCGGACGGGTCGATGGCTAAATAATATTAGCTGCACCAACCCGCACTGGGCCCGCGCCCCACTCCCTCTCACAGAGAGGAGGCCTGTGTCCCGGCAGTGGGAACATTATTTGCTGATTATGGGTCGATCGAAGTTTAAGTTACGCTTGTCGCAGTCAGTTCGTGGATGGGTGACCATCCATTATGTACCGAGACCCCTCCGTGCTTCGGAAACCGCGTCAAGCCGTTGGTCCCGGGTGTTATTCGTCGACAGTCGTTACGGGTAGCCAGAAGCCCAAAAATTGACGGCTAAAGGGTAACCTGTTACCCAGTAACTGGGTTGTGGAGGTCAGATAGACAGTCGCTCCGTGTAAAATACTGGTATTCAGCTGCATCCGGTTAGACTGAAGCCGACCCTAACATTCTTGGGAAACAAGCTAGGCAGATTGATATATCGATAATAACACATAACTGACAAAGTCAAAAATTAACACAAACTGAAAAAAAACGTTAAAAAATAGACACGTTGGTTTAGTTGGGAGGTATTTCCACATTTTAATTTAATGCTGGTTGGTGTTGCAACTAAAAATACACTAAGGAGATAACATGCGAATAACGCCTTTAAATTCAAAGCGATAAAAAAGTGAATTTCTCGAAAAATGTCAGTTAGGAGGTATTGGAATTTCGCCGTCGTCGATATACTATATCAAACTGCATAGCTTTATGTTTAGTAGGTATAGTAGTTATTCACTCACCTATTATATATATCTATACCTACATAGAGTATAAAATAAAATAAGGTCACTTTTCATGTCTAGCTTAGTAAAATTCTTCTAAACTACGCGATAGATTTTGATGCGGTTTTCAGTATCATTTTGAGAATTCATTCAGGAAAGTTTGCGTGTATGTCAACTGACTCTTACACCTTTACAATTAGAATAAGTCCCAATCACAGATATATATACACCTAGATAACGCAAGAGCAACTACTTCGCGTGCCAAAAATCGCACCAGCTTACGTTCGACAATCGTAAGCCGCCACTTTCGTGCTCAGTCCTGCGCTCCGTGGTCCTGCGTACTGCTGGCTGGGTGAGCGTGAGCGAGAGCGTGAGCTTGTGACGTCATAGTAGGTAGTCAAAAAGTGGCACGCTTAGTTTTCATACAGTTCGTGATACTTGCGTTATCTAGGTCTATCTATATCTGTGGTCCCAATAAAAACAGCTGCAAAATACAATCCATATGCCTTAGATTTCCAATAGTCAGTACACAACCCGAATCATCAATCAACGTACGAAATTCCTCATTATAATATGCATTTAATATGGCGAGTGCAAGAACTCGTCAGCGTCGTTCGGATCGGGACGCGAATGACAAATGACAACGATCGTTTATCTTCCTATCTGTCAGCTGAGCCAATCAACGCACATGTAGGACTCGCTTTAATTTCAAATCGACACCAACACAATCGAATTCCAACCTTAAATCTCACAAAATAGGGATCATACAAACTGAAAGAACAATGGTCAGATTTCTATAGGAGCTGGACCTGACTTTTGTTTCTCATGTCCCAAAATAAGATTTATTTAGATTGGTTTGTTCTTATGCTGTAAACATCATCCCGTTTGAAAATCATATCTAAATAGCCACATTTTTTTATAAAAACGACCACTATACTTTTCATCCATGTCCATCGGTGTCCAGAAATCAAAAGCACAGAGTAATCGTCACAAGTGTAGTTATCAGTCTGTAAAACAATGCCAAGGTCAAAACAACAGAAGGAAATCCTAAATAGTATAG
The DNA here is from genome assembly GCA_947508005.1 of Amphipoea lucens. Classification (NCBI taxonomy): domain Eukaryota; kingdom Metazoa; phylum Arthropoda; class Insecta; order Lepidoptera; family Noctuidae; genus Amphipoea; species Amphipoea lucens. The sequence goes on along the minus strand of OX382369.1, from coordinate 5,428,397 downwards.
CACGTATCACAATTCACAACAACAAGTGAAGCGAAGCGAATAAGATGCGTATATTGCCGGGTGTCAACCAATGGCGCGAGTCGATGACCACAGATCAAGTAACTTGTCGATGACAAATGACGTTCCGTTGTACGCAATTGAACAAAACGCTTTCACTTAATAATTTTTTATGACAAGGTTCCAATGCATAATAAATCAGCATAGTAGTTGATATGATGCCTAAATACGAATTTAATTGAATAACAATTAACAACTATTCAGAAAAACTTGAATATTTATAGTCTATGAATAAAAAGTCATTTCATACGAAATGAATCGTCAATAGGTGCGTTCTGAAACTATTATACGAAAATAATTACAAAAAACTAAAATAAGGATAACTTTTTTTTGTGGCTACTTAAAAAGATAATTCTTGTGTTTTTTATGACCTTAAAAAATAAGGGTATTTTTCATATATATGGCATATAGGGACGCTATCGTTTCGTTCCAAGGTACGTTTTGACCAACCTTCTTTACATTTTTGTCAATTCATTCTAACTACCAACTGCATCTGAGCTGCAACAGTGTTCTACATTCAAATGTTTAGTGAAGAACTGAGGGGTCTTTCTAAAATGGTTCTAACATGGAAGGTCGGTTGTCATGACGACGGATTGACGGTCAAGCAATCGCTAATCGCCAGCAATCAATCAAGCATTTGAAATGGGACAGTGCAAGTAGTTGTAAGAATAGCTTTGAAATATTCCAAATGTATTGAATGGGATATTAGAGATGGGTTAAACGTTGAATCGTGATGGTTATCTGATGTTATCATTAGTTGGAATATTAAAGCGTGTTTGCGTAGGTGCCTATATTCACCGTGTATAGAAACGGGTATCTATACAAACGGAGTCAGGAGTTTATAGAATCTGTGGGAAAATTATCACCTCATACAACACATTCCTTTAAAGCGTTAGTTCACACGACTTCCGCAGTTAGTAACAGAATTTAAAATATTGAATTTAAAATATTAGTCAAACCAAAAACATTTCACTGCAAGGAAATAAGCACTATTTTAAGAAAGGTATCTTCATATTACTCAGAGTAACGATAATATTATCCGTAATTGCAATGTAATTCTATCTGTATGTCTTAACAAACAGACTGACTGGCTGATATACAAATAGTTTCACACATGAACGGCTGAACGGATTTCGATGTTTCGATGAACTCAGGTAGACTATGACTTAGATATGTTTAATACCGGTAGAAGCCTCCGCGCAGGCGATGTCTCAGGCAAAAACTAGTCACAAAATCGTCTTTATTCTCCAAAATTGGTACCTAAGCACATATGTATAGTACAGACCCCAGCACATTAAGCTACTACAATCTGTCCTTTAATAGATTTTCAACTTTATCGCTAAAACATAAGGTTCAAAGTTGATTGGGAAGACAGTGTCGGGTAGCTTCAAGTGCTAGCGTCTGTACTTACACCTATCTTTTGCCAGTTATGTTTAAGTCCATTATACTAGTGACCGAGTACACAGCCATCAACTGGTCACAAATCCAGACCCCAGGTTGGTACTGAGAATTTCCTAATGGAAAAACCTAGTAATACTTCGCCCGACCCGAAATTTTAAAACTTTATTCCTAGAAAATATACACAACATAAACAAGTCTTTAAAAGCTTTTATCAGTAGAAAAACATACAGATCCAGATTTTAATTTTAACTTTATTTAACTCTTTTGAGCTGAGAACTCATTTCAATGTTCAGTTTATATGATACTAGCTTCTGCCTGCGATTTAGTCTGCGTGCAATTTCTTGTTTCCCGGACTCACGTCGCAACGCATCGCCTGTTTCGCTTAGCGTTCTTTCTGACCATTTTTTTTGGCTCCAAAGGAACCTAGCGTGATTTTAAATAACCTCCAGTCTTCCTCAAAAATGGGGCTATCAAATACAAAAATAATTTTTCAAATCCGACCGATAGTTCCAGAGATTCAAGGACAGATAGTTCAAACAAACAAACACACAAACTTATTATAAGTAGATTATTCTTGCTTATAATGAAAGTCATTACAAACTTTTAAGTATCCAAAAATATAACCGAATTTAAAAATAAATTGCACATAAATTAACCCAATAGCTTCTATGACTTTGGTGAAAAGTGCCAAGATTAGACGAAAAAAAACAATATCTTCAAATTACAGCAGTACTAAAGGCTGAAAACAATTATTATAAGTAATGAAATTATGACTGAAAAATTCTTGAAATCAAATAGAAGATGGCTTTCCATTAAGTGCTTCAAATATTTTTTATTCAACCTTAAAAAATATAATTTGAGTGGTACAGTCACGTCTAAGAGTATGTATACACTTGGCTTTATTCAAAGGCGATTTTCTCCTTTATTTTTGAATGAAATTTTATGTTATTACGAAAATTGTATTTTCAAACCCATAGGTTTATGTTAAGTGTCGTATTTCAACATTGCATTCGTTATTTCATGAAAAAATCGCAATTGAAAATGGTCAAGTGTATACATACTTTTAGACGTGACTGTACGCCTTTTTGCGTTTAAGTAAAGGTAATCAAGAGAAACGACAATGATTAAATAATCTTTCGCAGTATATTTTTCATTAGTGTGTAAAAAGAGGGCTCTGTACTCAAAGGGTGCCACAGGGACCCCTATTACTAAGGCTCCGCTGTCCGTCCGTCTGTCACATGGTAGTATCTTGTAAACCGTAATAGGTAGATACTTTAAATTTTTCAATGTGTACTACTATGGTCACTATAATAACCATCATCATCATCTGCCTAGCCTTTTCCCAACTATGTTGGGCTCGGCTTCCAGTCTAACCAGATGCAGCTGAATACCAGTATTTTACATGGAGCGACTGCCTATCTGACCTCCACAACCCAGTTACTGGGTAATTCGATACCCCTTGGTAACATTGGTTGTCAGACTTTCGGGCTTCTGACTACCCGTAACGACTGTCAAAGGTCCTCGAATGACAGCCGGGACCAACGGTTTAACGTGCTTTCCGAGGCACAGAGGGGTCTTGATATGTAAATATGGTCACCCATCCATAGACCAACCGTGTCAAGCGTTGCTTAACCTGATTGATCGAGCTGTGTGGCTGTTATTGTTTAGCCACGGGCCCCTCTCACTATAATCACCATCAATAAAATTATTTTTAAATTTAAAGGGGTCATACAAAAAACGTGTTCTTTTCGGTTTTCGTTTTTAATTAAAGTATTAAAAAAAGAATTTAGTGTTAAATATTATTTTACGGTGATACGGAATCCCTCGTATGTGAGTTTGACTCGCACATGACAGCTTTTTTCATTTTAGGTGGACAGCTCAAATCTTGCTGAATTTAGTGAGAAGCTACGTCAAAGGAGGATCATATATGAATCGAAATTTTCTTACAACGACAAAAGCAAGAACATCACCTTTATACGTATTTTTATTTCTTTTCTTCTTGTTTATATATGTGCACACTGCACATAAACTGTTAAATGAATAAATAAATAAAGAGCCTCCTGGAAGACGAACTGGACTATCCAATCTTCTCAGAAAACCACACAAACGTATTCAGAATACCCACAAAACCGTACAAAAGAACAGTACCTGTTAACTCTAGCAATAATAAATTCTAAACGCGTATATTCCTGGGAACCTGCACTCATCGCGAGTGATAACAAACTGTCAGGCCGCAAAGAACCCGACCTGGAAACATCAACTGGGAACTTTCTTTTACAATATCGCGGAACTAGTTCAAACATATTTCTTTGAAACTGCTCGAACGAAAGGAAAAATGTAAAGTGTACTTTTGCATTTTATTTTACAACTTCTCGACTTGGTTGGAATCAATTAAGGGTAGTAGGTGTAATAAAAGTGGAAAGAAATTGTATTTTTAAACGTTGTTCAGTGACGGTGATTACATTTTGTCTCAATTAGGTTTTTTTAGACTATGATGTTTGTGGAAAGGTTGGCTGGTTTCTTCAACACTAACGTATTATAAAAGCATACTGGTATTCAGCTGCATTCGATTAGACTGGAAGCCAAGCCGACCCCAACGTAATTGGGAACAGGCAAAGTAGATGATGGCATATTAGAAAAGCAAACCAAGTGTTTGAGTATCTGAACTTTACAAAATGTCTGTTCAAGTGACAGTTTTTCATTGAGAAGTGAAACATGGGTACCTGAAAACGTCCAACGGTATCGCGGAAAACCCAGGTGTAGATGGCTGGACAAACTTGATGCTGATAGGACGGATTGGTCCATATTGACTCAGGATTAAGTTAAGCAAAAAGGAAAGGGAGGCCTTTGCCCTACAGTGGGATAACCCGGGATACTTTTTTTTTTTTCATATTGTTAAGGGAGCTTCGGAAATGTAACCATGGTAGTAATAAGCTTAAAAACTGTCGACATTAAAAACTTTTTAAATTACAATAATCATTTAAATGCTTCCACAATACAGAATTTCTTCGCTTTGCAACTAGCAAATCTTCACACATTCCGAGTCACTACCTTGTAATGGCCATCTCGAAACATTAAACTAACATCTCAGGACCTGGTTTTTTATAGACTATCGTAAGGACATTAACAGGCAGTCTCATTGCGAATGGCGAGTGCTAAAGAGGAAATTTTCAAATGTGTACACTGCTTATAGGTAGGTACTTACGTATTTTGTGCAATCAAGTTTGAAAAGTAGCGTATTTGGTGTAGGTACTACATTAATTGATGTTGATTTAGATATGGTATTTTTTTTATTTAAAGTTTTAGAAAGATGTTAACTTATTAGTATCTAGCAGCGCCGCGCGGTTTCACCCGCATAGGTTTCGATCCCGTTAGAATATCGGGATAAAAACTATCCTGTGTCCTTTCCCGGGACTCAAACTATCTCTTTACCAAATTTCATCTGAATCGGCTAAGCTTTTTAAGCATGAAGAGGTAACAGACAGACAGAAAGACATATTTGTATGGATGAGCAAGCATCACCCAATAAACGAATAACTAAAAACCATATGAAAACTTATTCCTATTTTCACACGAGCATGAAAAATCGGCGTGCTGTAGAACCAAAAATTCGAAGATATGTGACGTCCACCAACCCGAACTATGCCCACGTGGTGGATTATGGCCCGCTCCTTCTAACAGAGAGGAGGCTATGTCCTAGCAGTGGGAACATTATAGGCTGTTTTTTTAGTAGTTCTGTAGTTTTTACAAGAAACATCCCGAAACATAATCAACAAATTTAACTTCTAAATGTTTCATTACGACATGAATATAATATGTTTTTAATGCAGCCAACCCAAAACTGCTCTTTGTTAAGCTTTTTAACCCGTTTTGCGACTAAAATAGACGGTAAAAACTCTCCGGACCACACATTATTTTCATTATTTCGGAATATGACAAAGCAATGCAAATGTGTGTAATTTATGTTGCAAATTGACTAGCTCAGAGAGTGAGTGTGTTTTTCGTACAAAAAACTTACAAGGTTGGGAAAAATTATGATGTTTTTTCGTTGAATAACGCCGAAGGACACATGTCACTTTAGTAAGCGGATTTCTCATTTATGAAATGAAAGGATCAATCAATCTACCCCGCCTATCAAAATCTATTGTTACAAGACGTAGCCTTGTCTTAAAGGTTAGATATAGGACTATTAGGAAATTCTCAGTCGCAACCCGGAGTCTGAATTTGTGCGCGATCAATAGCAATAGGCTGGATCCTTAGGGTCAGTTCACACCGCGACGCGACGCGACGCGCAGTTTTCAAGATAGCAATACAATTATAGACCTTACCTGCTACACAATAAGTACATAATTCTGTGTGTCTACTACGTCGAGCTACGCCGCGCTGCGCCGCGCGGCCCTCCTCACTGATGTGTACCTTTTTGTGTAGTAGATAAGGTCTATAATTGTATTGCTATCTTGAAAACTGCGCGTCGCGTCGCGTCGCGGTGTTAACTGACCCTTAGGCTTGTTACATGAGACTTCTGGCATAAGTGGCGAAACAAGCTTTGGTTACGTTTCACCAATCGAACTACCCATACTGATATTATAAATGCGAAAGTATGTCTGTCTGTTACCTCTTCACGCTTAAACCGCTGAACAGATTTAGATGAAATTTGGTATAGAGATAGTTTGAGTCCCGGGAAAGGACATACAAAATAGCAAGAACCGCTCAGCTTTGGTACAGAGCCTGTACTTTTGGTACCGGCTCCAAGCCGTGAACTTAACACATGAGCAGTCCAAAATGCATTGCAACCTATGCGCGGTGTAACGTTTATAAGGTAATTACTTGTATCATGGAGAGATACAGTATAGTATTGTAAAATTGCATAGTACATGTGTGAGCACTATGTACATACTATAAAGTTATCATTTACTGGGTACGTCTTTCATTGACTTGAATGGGCCCCGGCGGCTGAGAGTATGTCATGCTCACTCAAATGTCTCACTGATGGTGGCGCATGTGTTGGATCATTTAGCTCCCTTCAAAATGGTTGAGCTGAATGGTGCTAATACATGCGTCATGTTCGTGAACGGGCGCCGTCAGTAGGGACTGGTCATCTCTTTGCTGCCATGGCTTATTATATTTTATTTTATTTAATATTTTGAATTGTTGTTTTTCTCATCTTTTCATTATGGACGCTTTTTACGTTCTGCATCGTTCTCACATGTATAATTTTTAACATGAATGATGTAACCAAGACTTTGTAACCATATTATTTTGATTTAAAAGAGTGTCCATGGAGTTTCTTGCCCGTTCTTCTTCATAGGTACGAGTACCTACGCTTTGGAATGGGCAACTAGCTTCATCTTTCTGACAGACCGACCCCTTGACAATTCAAAAGTGCCTGTAATTGGTTTAATTGAAATAAATGCTTTGAGTTTGAGTTTGAGATGGATGACCCCTGAAACACAGGTTTTTCCTAGCATGGGGGTCATTAATAATTTATTTTTTACGCCTCCATTATTTCACATAAACCTACATGGGCACTTATGGAATGTCAGAAGGTATAGTCCGCGCGGAACCAGTTGGCCGCGCCTTAGGTATGTGAGCGGTGGGACGGAGGGGCGGGGACGCATAATTACTCAGTACGTGCGTTGCGAACCGCCGCCTCACCCCTGTCCCCACCTCAGCGGCCAACTAGTTCCGCGCGGACTATAGGTGCACGATTCCAATAGGTCGTTTCCTGTGGAGAAGAGATGGCAAAGAACTACTACAAGAAATATTATTTATTTATACTTTTCGCACACAAAAAAGGTACAAAGGCGGACTTAATGCCTTAGGCATTCTCTACCAGTCAACCAAAACCTTGGTGAAGAGATTATTAGTGTACATAATACCGTATCTACCTTTCCTGGTTCTGCAGCAGCAGCATCTTTATACCACATTGATGTAACGTCTGTTGCTGTGGACCCATTATTCGCGGATCGAATGGCCCATTTTCCTCGAGGCCCATCGTTAAACAAAATTTTATTCTCACAATACTAAAAACTTGGTACCCGTATTACTTATTAAAACGTTCGTAACCGGTTTGATGATTATGTTTTAGTGACATAAACGGGGAAACTGCGAATATTTCGGCTGTGGTTTGGAGTTGGAGTTGTTCTTGTCTACAGTATCTTGACTGAATTGTAAACTAAGATTTTATGGTAATGTGCCTTTATTGTTGATTGTTATAGTTTGGGAAACGCTGTGATTCCTATTTATTTATTTATAATAATAAGCACACCAACAGCACAGTCACTTACAATTCAAAAGAAATATCAACTAAAATTAGCATTTCAGTAACCATGCAAATAACAGGTATGCATGACATCTAACTCAAAAATATTAGAGACAAAGGAGAACAATAAATAGTGTGTCTAGTAGATCTTCTAGAACACTACAAAATCAAACCAATTTAAGCTACATAGACTTGCACTCTTCACACTGTCTAAATAGGGAACGTCTGTATGAAGCAAAACTCATAACCATTTATTTTTTTAGAACAACAACACAATCTAATTTACGAAGTCTAATTCAAGGTACAATAATTGTAAATAGGTTTAAGTGTTGAACAAATAAATAATGTTTTATTGTTTGTTTATTTAAGCAACATTTTTTTTCTTTTTTTATCTAGGTTAAGCTACGCTTGCCGCGGTTGGTCTGTGGATGGGTGAACATCTTTACATACCGAGACCCCTCCGTGCCTCGGAAAGCACGATAAGCCGCTGGACCCGGCTGTCATTAGTGGAACTTTGACAGTCGTTATGGGTAGTCAGAAGCCCGAAAGTCTGATAACCAGTCTTACCAAGGGGTATCGAATTACCCAGTAACTGGGTTGTGGAGGTCAGATAGGCAGTTGCTCCATGTAAAATACTGGTATTCAGCTGCATCTGGTTAGACTGAAAAAAAAACTGACTGACTGGCAAACTGACTGGGAAAAGGCTAGACAGATGATGATGGTGATCAAAAATCTCATCATCATCATCATCAACTATCTATTTTATATATTTACTTACGGTATTATTAGGTATTAAAATGATACATATTTCTGAAACGGGAAAACCACCATTCCGGGGATTTTTTTGAAGTGAAAACTTCTTTAGCGGCGTTGCACACTTTTTGTAATGGGGAAAAAATGTTAAACTCGCGTCAGGACACGTGACCGTCAGGAGAGATTCCCCCCCCCCCCCCTCTTTCTACGGCGGCGCCAACCGAAGTGAACCAAGTGAGACACGATAATGGATGGATGGATAGATGGATGGACGGACGGACGGACGGACGGACGGACGGACGGACGGACGGTGACGGTGACGGTGACGGTGACGGTGACGTGGATGTGGATGGATGGATGGACAGCTGATGGCTCGACCGTCTGTGTAGTAGCCACACTGCTGTGTATTCGTAAAATTCGTGTATATAAAATGTTTAAAATATGGAAATTGAACAAAGTGCATCGATTAATGAAAAAAGTGACGCAGAAATAGTGAAAAAAAAATTAGTTATATTAATTCAATTCATAATTGATTTATTTCAACGTTAATATTCAAGTTTTCACTTCTACCGGCACTCCCGGAGTGCAACCCGTCTTTTTTATATTCACACAATCACTGTCTGTTCCAAGGTTGCCTGAAAGAGATCGCAGAAAGCGATAAGGCCGCCCATTGTATATTTCGTATTAATAATCGTGTTTTTTAGTTATATATTTTCTGGTGTACAATAAAGTATATACAGGGTGACTGGAAATTAGTGGCGGAGCCGTTAAGGGGAGGTAGTCTAGGGTTTTTCCGACAGATATCACTATGAGACCTACCGTCCTTACTTAACCCTTTCCAAGATATTCCTACATAAAGAGTGTAACCCAAAAATTCGTCCAAAAAATTTTCAAATAGTAATAAATCCTAAAAAAAAGTGATTTTGGCCTACTTTTTTTTGTTTTGCAACAAAGATATTCTAAATAAGTAATATTAATTGTAAAATTTCCGCAACTGTCATTATTTTATGCAAAAACTGCTAAACAAAAACGAAAAATGTAAAAAAAATTCTTTGATGGCTGATAAAACATCAATTTTCTTTAAAAAGTCACCCTTTATTATTACGTACAAAATAATTAAAAAACTTCTACGTTTTGTTCCCTTTCGAACTAGATATTAAAGTCCAAAATCGGTTGAGGAACAATGAAGATATGGTCAATGGAAAAAAACCCGTCGAACCCGTGTAGAGCCCTTTGTTCTGAGAACAAAGGACTCGGTCGACGCGCACGAGTCGAGCTTGCCCCTCCCTCTTGCTCAGTCCGCTCTTACGGTTTACTGTGTTCGGATGTGCTTACTTTTTCTCAGTTTTGATTTTTCTAACGACTTGGCTTTTTCCTGGACTTTTGTATTTGATTCTCTTCCCGACAACTTGGATTGTGCCCTGTTTTCTGTGACTCCTTACGATTTGGCTGTGTGGTTTATCGGACCAATAATGGCAGGAAGAACATCGTTTAGTAACGAAGAATACGCAGATATTCTTTTTTATTACGGAGCTGCCAGAGGAAATGCTGAACAAGCTCGTCGTGAATATGGCGAAGTATTCCCTAATCGTCGACTGCCTGATGCCCGCGTATTCTCTCGAACCTTCCGGCGGGTGCGAGAGCGCGGTACCGTCGTAAGATACCAAGGTAAGAGAAAGTTATTAATATTAAAGCATGTTCAAACCAGAGATTTCTCCATACAAAATGTAGTTCCTTCCTGTACAGGCCGCTCTACATTACTGCGCCGCCGCTAGTTTCTAAACTTTTTTGTTTTTAGGTGATGCAGGTAGACCTCGACTGGATGTCAGGGACGACGAAGAGGAAATTTTAAATTATTTCCAAAGAGACCCTACGCTGTCTACACGAATGATAGCTCGCCGTATGGGACGCTCTCAATGGAAGGTGTGGTACACTCTTCACGAAAATGACCTCCATCCTTACCATTACACACCTGTTCAGGCCATAGAAGAAGGGGACCCATTAAGAAGAGTGCAGTTTTGCAGATTTTTAATAAATGCGGACGTTGAAGATAGGAATTATCTCAGAAAAATTTTATGGACTGACGAGTCCAAGTTTGATAAGGACGGCATTACGAATTATCATAATGCTCATTACTGGAGTGAACGAGCCATGGGTAATCCACACCTAAAAAGACAAAAAGGTTCACAGAGAAGGTTTAATTTAAATGTGTGGATGGGTATAATTAATAACCGCTTGATTGGACCACATTTTCTACCACAAAACCTCGATGGGGTTGAATATGAAAATTTACTGAGGAATGTATTTTTTGAATTAATGGAAGATGTGCCGCTAGAAACGAGGCGAAACATGATATTCATGCATGATGGCTGTCCGGCGCATTTTAGGCTAGCTGTGAGAAGTTGGCTAGACCAAAACTTCCCCGACCGATGGATAGGTAGAGGTGGTCCAATACCATGGCCGGCACGTAGCCCCGACCTCACACCCATGGACTTCTTCGTGTGGGGTCGAATGAAAACTTTAGTTTATGCCACTGACGTCCCTGTACCAAACGTTGAAGATTTGCGCAACAGGATAATCCACGCAGCGCAGGAAATACAAAGGGAGCTTACAGACTCAAGGGTTGTAAAAACGGGTGTCGTAAGAAGAGCACGAGCTTGTATTAGAAATAATGGTGGACACTTCGAAAATGAACTCTAAACAGTTTTTTTTTTCAATAAAGTTTTATTCTTCAGTAGTTTGGTTTTTTCTTTCATTTTTATTATTAGTCTTATCTTGATGGTTCCTTAACTGATTTTGGATTTTAATATCTCATTTAAAAGGGAACAAAACGTAGAAGTTTTTAAATTATTTTGTACGTAATAATAAAGGGTGACTTTTTAAAGAAAATTGATGTTTTATCAGCCATCAAAGTATTTTTTTTACATTTTCCGTTTTTGTTTAGCAGTTTTTGCATAAAATAATGACAGTAGCGGAAATTTTACAATTAATATTACTTATTTAGAATATCTTTGTTGCAAAACAAAAAAAAGTAGGCCAAAATCACTTTTTTTTAGGATTTATTACTATTTGAAAATTTTTTGGACGAATTTTTGGGTTACCCTCTTTAAGTAGGAATATCTTGGAAAGGGTTAAGTAAGGACGGTAGGTCTCATAGTGATATCTGTCGGAAAAACCCTAGACTACCTCCCCTTAACGGCTCCGCCACTAATTTCCAGTCACCCTGTATAAATAAACAAACTTAACAAACTTTTTATTTATCCATACTATCCATAATAATATTATAAATTCGAAAGTAACTCTGTCTGTATGTTACCTTTTCATGCCTAAACCGCTGAACCGATTTAGATGAAATTTGGTAAAGAGATAGCTTGACTCCCTGGAAAGGAGATAGAATACTTTTTATCCCGATATTCCCACGGAATCGAGACTTATGCGGGTGAAACCGCGGGGCGCAGCTAGTCTTCCATAAATGACTACACAAAATACGCACCTACCATGGAGTATTTTATAGATGTGATTACATTATTATTTACTGTACAGTTTTTTTTAATACTTATGTAACAAAACGTACGCACGTTTTCACACAATTTCGATAAATTTTGTGTATAGTAATTATTATTGAGGTACGAAAAATATTATTTACTAACGTGGAAAAGTGTGTTGAAAAGTGGGAGCTAAAATGATAGATACCTAGCCGGAAGACAAAGAAAAACAAAATAAAATCCTGCATCAGTTGTTGCTAATCAAATCCTGACCGAGTCTTGCCTATTTCCATCAATTGCTGAATTTATTACTTCTATTATGGGGAAATTATCTAATTTCCCCATAAAAATATGAATGAAACGCTCGTACCGTCAAAAAGTCTTAAGGAACTAAAACACAGAGGATAGTGAAATAATTATATATGTTGAACGTCGCACATCAATATCACGATTTGATTGAGAGAGAGATATAATAAATGACAGACCCCTATCATTATATATCTTTATTATAGATAGAGATGGAAAACAGGCTCTGTGATAAAACCACAAAATTGTTCATAATTTGTTGAAATGACTTTTTTGTACCATTCCGAGTTAGTATACTTTTTACGAATATTAATGTGGAGTATGTGGTTTAGTGCGACGTTACTTGTTTATGTGTAATCAAATTGTGTGATGAAATACGATATTTTTAAAGCCTAGTAATAATCGTTAACATTTTCATTGTTTGCAGGCTTTTCTTTTAATGTCGAGTGCGTAATACATTGTGCACACTAGTGGAAAAATAGTTTTGTCTGCCTAAATAAAAAAAATAATTGTGAGGTCGGGGGAGTGTGTGCTTCGTCACACAAACTCGTATATAAATAGCAAGGGACAGAGAGAGAAAGTGTTAATTTAATACTCGTTTTTAATACAGAGCCATCTAGTATAAGTTTTTAAAAGCACTTAAAGTCGTCACCATCTTAGATTTTCATTTTGATCTCGATGTCGGCTTTAGCACACTTAAAACAATAAAAACGACACTCATGACAAAAATTTGAACGACCTCACTATCGAAAACTATGAAAACGACGCCATGATGATATTATATTTGTAGCCGCCACGTTGGATTTTCATTTTGTCCTCACAGTTGGCTATAGCACCCTCGAAAAGCATGAAAACTTTCTCTCTCAAAGTTGCATGGAGGGGGCTTTACTTATTGATAACGCTTTTATATTATACTAGCTGCGCCCCGCGGCTTCACCCGCATAAGTCTCGATTCTGTGGGAATATCGGGATAAAAAGTATCCTATGTCCTTTCCCGGGACTCAAGCTATCTCTATAGCAAATTTCATCTAAATCGGTTCAGCGGTTTAGGCGTGAAAAGGTAACATACAGACAAACAGACAGACAGAGTTACTTTCGAATTTATAATATTAGTATGGATGAAGAGTTTTACCAGTTTACTCCTAGCGCAAGACGCGTTCAAAGACAAAACTTCGTTCACAAAAATTGTGTGAAATCAGTGATTGGCTATGACTATGCCAGAGACTGTTACATTTATTGTTTTCGTACTTAAAGATAGTCTTGATTCAGATGTGCGCGTAGCCTCAGACGTGGAAATACATATATTGTACTAGCTGCGCCCCGCGGTTTCACCCGCATAAGTTTCGATTCCGTAAGTTTATTTATTTATTTATTTATCCATTTATTTCAGGCATCAAGGCCCATATAAAAACACATAAAATACAATATTAATATAACTTAAAAATACTATAAATACATACAACATTATTATCACACTACGAAACTAACTAAACACGAAGTGTCGGCGTGTAAGAATATCGGGATAAAAAGTAGCCTATATGTTAATCCAGGGTGTCAGCTACCTTCACACAAAATTTTTATCTTAATTGGTCCAGCCGTTTGAGCGTGAAGAAGTAACAAACATATAAAAAGACACACAAACTTTCGCCTTTATAATATTAGTGTGATTCCATTTTCCTGCCCGGCTGTGACGAATCCCGAACAAGGTTGTAGCACCCCTTAGACATTTCAAAAAACAATGATTATGAGGACTAAATGACCTAAAGCGCGGTCACTGTCGGACTGCATAGAAAAAAGAGAAGCGCGATGACACAACGCTGGTAATAATTTATTGCAAAATATGAAGCAATTATCTATTTACGAAAAGTCTATTGTTTGGACTAAAAAATTAAAAAAAAACTAGAGTTTTAGTATGTTGCTTGTAGAATAATCTGACAAAAAATCATAATGATTGTATGAATATTAGCATGGTTTTTATTGTAAAAAGAAAGTTTTTGGAGGGATTATTTTTTTTCAATCGTACCAAATAAGTTGTATTATGTTTTAAACACACTATCTACCTAGCATATATCCTGAAGAATATCATATTTTTTTTTGATTTTGTTTACTGTAGTCGATCATATACTTTTATTGTTTTTAAAACATGCGTTTTTTGCGTTTAGGTCCTGTAAGCCCCTTAATTACAGTGAAGTGGAAAAATATAGAACGAGGAAGCGATGATTTTTAAACTTTCTGCTAAAGAAAACAGGATCTACTCTTGCTAACTTTTATTCTTGGCTGCAGGAAAAATTACTTCGCAAGCCTATTTATAATTTCTTACGCGAATCAATTATAAATACGAACAGCTATTCCCAACTAGAGTGGGCTTGAAAATTACGCTTAGCTTAAGTATCTTAAGACATTATCGTTACAGACCACTCTTCTTACCCCCATCAATTATTATGACTTTGAAGTGCATTTACGCCACAAATTGCTTAAACAAATAAGTATGAAATTAAAATAGGTCTGGCTGAAAATTTAAATAGACGTAATAAATAAAACATCCGTAACCATAGTTCTAGTAGTTCCTTCAGTGCTATAACACTGCATACTAGTTTATTCACACTTTGTACAGACGTCAGCATAGCAACCTACCCGAAACTGTTAAGTTTTCCCAATCAACTTTGAGCCTTATGCTTTAGCGATAAAGTTGAAAATCTTTTGAAGACTTTTGACAGATCGTAGTAGCTTGATCTGCTGGTGTCTGTACTAAAACGTTTTTAATAAGAAGGTATGGTTTTGTCAAAGCATAATACCGTCACTGCCACTAACATGACCATATGTTAGCTACATGTGTATCTGTGTATTAATATGTATTCTTGTATTTTATAGTTATATCCGAGCTAATATCTATCCCGTATGTTGCACCTGCTATATTTTGTCTCTGTATCACCCTAAGGTTGACTGGTAGAAAATGCCTCAGGCATTAAGTCCGTCTTTGTATTTTTTTACTTGTGCAAAATAAAACAAAGTCGGGTTAGTTACACCACTTATAGCTCAAAAACGGCTGGACCGATTTTTATGATCTTTGATTTGTTAGATTTGTGTCCGCCCCGAATAGCAGAATAACTAATAATAATTAATACATGGGATAACAACACGAAAAAATACATAATTATGAAGATTATTCCTTTTCTCATACATTTTGTAAGGAACGGCTATTTTGATGATATCTAGAGACTGGATTGATTGATTTCGATAATGATTCTGAAGCGGAACGAAGTTCACCCGGGTCAGCTAATATTATAAAGGCGAGAGTTTGTGTGTGTGTGTTTACATGTTTGTTACTTTTTCACGCTCAAACGGCTGGACCAACTTTGATAAAATTTTGTATGTAGGTAGCGGACATCCTGGATTAACACAGAGGCTACTTTTTATCCCGAAGTTCCCAAGGGATAGACACTTATGCGGGTAAAACCGCGGGGCGCTGCTAGTAGATAATAAATCAATATATCATCGCCCTAATTGCAGCCCTCCGGATATGCGTCACCTGACCAAAATAATAATAAATTCTGCTTTGTTACTAATTGTCAGCATTTCATGCGTGATTCATCAACCGTTATCAGCCTATCAAATCATACATACTGCTTGCGTTCTTGCCAAACAAACTCAAACACACATATTTTTATAACCCCACCAAAAACACGTTAGATTGACTGTATCAAACTCGGGGTCGCTACACTACTCACTACTTGTACCTCGGGACCGTACGGTAAAACCGTCCCGCGGGACACAGGACACGCATTGCGACAGAACCGTGTTCGGACTTGTACACTGAGAGCAATACATTTTATTGCTTTCTGCTGTAACTTTGATGGATTGAGTTTTTGTGTTGATGATAGTCGTATATCTATCGGAATTCTAGTCTCTAAGGGGCGAGAGACAAACGGAAAATTGATGTTATTTGAATGCAGTAGAAGAAAAACTATTGTAGTTTTAATACAGTAATGAAACGCTTTATTCACGCCCAATAAATTGTAAAACAACTACAAAGCTAGTCAGCACGGGGAACTTTCTCAAAGTTTCACTACCGCAATATTTTCAAAGTGTCCTTTCAACTTCAACTGTATTCATAGTCGCTCTGTCGCCAAGTCCGCACAGCGACCCGTTCACAGAATTCTTGAATATTTCAAAGCATTACACTTCCAACTCAAAGTGTTCTTATTATTTATTCAAAAAATTCAGCAACGCAGTCTCATGTTCATATTTGAGCTTTCCGTTCATTTTTTTTTCTTTCGTCTTTTCTAATCAAGAACGGTAGTGGTAGAGACGCAATATGCGTGACATAAATAATTCAGGTATATTTCTAGATGGGAAGCGAGACATCATTGGATTTGGCAAATGTACAGACGCCAGCACATCAAGCTACTACAATCTGTCAAATTTCTTTAATAGATTTTCAACTTTATCGCTAAAGCGTAAGGTTCAAAGTTGATTGGGAAAATTTGACAGTTTCGTGAAGCTTGATGTGCGGGCGTCTGTACCCTGAATTTGGATTCTGTAGGCACTATGGTAACTTTTTTATGAGTTTACCGTTCTCAAAGTAGCTGGCACTCATAGCAGCATCTTCATAATATTATTTGATTAGAATTCATTTCATCACGCCTGTATTACTGAAAATTTTTCAAAAGTCGATCGAAATCTTGTCAACAACAATTTGAAATTTCATCAAATAATTAAGTTTAAAACCAATACATTTATCAAAGCAACTTTTCTATGACTATTATTGACTTAAATCAATCAATCTCGTCTGTGATGAAACCAAGAACCTCTATACACTTTTGATAATTAGCTAAAGATCTAATAACATTAACTGCGAAGACGCCCACGATATTTTCTCGAATTGGTAAACAAGAAACATTTTCAGCTGTCTTGTTATTATCCAAGTTTTCTCGTGCAAACATTCTGAAAGCCATTACGTGATTAGTAATATTTGATGGCAGATACGTCACAACGTTTTGTCTCTTACCAAGAAAGTTAACAAACGATATCTCCTTTCTTCATATGAACTCCTGGTATGTTTTCTAGCAAGAGTTCATTCGGTTAACCGAAATTGAGATTTACATTGAATTGAAAGATTTTGTTTTGCTTTTAGAAACGACTTTGTCTCTTTATTCAATGTATATTAATTTATTTATGTACATGATTTAAAAGCTAGTCTTAAAATAATAAAAATAACGTGTAAGAATATATAAAAAGGAAAGACAACAGCAAAAGTGCCCAAAAGGTTTGCAGCATTACCACGTTGTATGGCAATGCTGATTCTTTGGTCAAAAAATAAGCCGGCCCTCTGGTCACGTGAAGAGTCGACCAACCGCTTGACAATGTCTCGGAAAAGTAAGTGGGTACTCGGACCCCATGGCTTTAGAGTTTAAATCCCAAACGGCTTGAACATATTATATTACAAGTTCCATTTAAGATTAGAATATTTGCGCTGTTTGAGGCTTTCCGCACCTGCAGCAACCTTTGTCTCTTGTGCTTCTCATAAGTTCAACTTAGCTTTTCAACTGAATTTCAATCCCAATTTCCTATACTTACAACAATAAACAATACAATAACTAGCTTCAACTTTCTGACTGACTGACCGACTATTTAATTTTGACAATTCAAAAGTGCCTGTACGGTCGAACAAGCTATTTGGTATACAGGCAAAAATATTCATCTTTCTATTACGCAGCAAATATTTAGTTTAATTTTGTGCTTTATAACTTTTTCAGCTTATGGCATCCTTAATTAAATAGAGTGGTATAAAATAATTGGCTAACTCAGCACACCATTGTTTTAAACTCAAACTCAAAGCATTTATTTCAATTAAACCATTTACAGGCACTTTTGATTTGTTAAGAAGTCAGTCAGTCAGAAAAAATGAAGCTAGTTGCCCATTCCAAAGTGTACGTACCTATGGAGAAGAACGGGCCAGAAACTCCATGGACACTCTTTTAAATCAAAATAATGTGGTTACAAAGTCTTGGTTACATCATTCATGTTAAAAATTATACATGTGAGAACGATGCAGAACGTTAAAAGCGTCCATAATGAAAAGATGAGAAAAAACGACAATTCAAATAATAAATTAAAATAAGCCATGGCAGCAAAGAGATGACCAGTCCCTACTGACGGCGTCCGTTCACGAACATGACGCATGCATCAGCACCATTTAGCTCAACCATTTTGAAGGGAGCTAAATGATCCAACACATGCGCCACCATCAGCGAGACATTTAAAGTAGTTGCAAGTTAGCTGCCTGTATACCAAATAGCTTGTTCGACCGTACATGGTTTAATTGAAATAAATGCTTTGAGTTTGAATACCAGCCTTTTATGGTCCTACTGCAGGGCAAAGGCCTCTTCTCATATAGGCAAGGCACGAGTATTGATCACCACGCTTGCTCAAGACGGGTTGGCGATTTCACGATGTTTATCTTTACCGATATTGTAGCAGTATCTACAACGCCACATGCGAACAACGCGTCATGCTAACGTCACGAAATCCTGCATCTCGCAAGCAGAGTTTACCGCGCAACTAGCATAGATACAACGGCCCGACATGAGTCATCGGGCAGTTGCCCGCCGGACACAACACCCGTCTGGTCGGAAGATCCCCCCTTTTCTATAGAGTATGAGTGAACTTTACACCCTGTTCCTCATAGCTCTATAATATCAGTAATGTCCAAGATAAACTCTGAAAGTTGTGCCCCCTCCCCCCACAACTGCAAAACGTCACCTTTAAACAAAAAAGGTTTTATTTTTTACTTTAATTACCTTTGCGATGCTATTGACCTTAGCATTGAAATGTATCAACGGTCAATCATCTTTTCATAATACAATGTTTCAATATTAATCAAATATTCTTAAACAGCTTAAAAAACAAGAAAAGTTTCGTCGTCTGATGTGAATGTTTTAATTTCGAGTTCATAATAATTATCCTGTCTCCTATTGTTTTAATTTATATTCTTTTCGCGTTGTTTTTGATCAAGCCATCGCTAATTGACCTCCCGGAAGGAATTCGTTAATTATTGAAAAGGCCATTTTTATGTGAAGACGCCTAATTACTCCGTGACAGTTTACAGGTACAAATTAACGTTAAAAAAACGTTCCATTATAATAAATGTCTTTTGTCATTATAGGACGAAGAAGTTTTTACTTCATTTCTTTTAGAAAATGTAAAGATAATCGCATTTTTTTTAAGAACGACAATATCGATTATTTATTTTATTCATTTCGTGGATCTTTGACAGTTAACCCCCTTTCAAACCAGATCTTTGAAACTTACCCCTTTTTCCCATGGGCATAACCATGCAGAAATTTTAGAATGCGACCAACTACGATTCTCACACAGTCTTTTTTCTCCGTCTACGGTTATACACGCACGCCGGTTGCGAGTACTGCGCACCTGATCTTTCTGAACAACATCTCCAATAGGGTCACTTCCTTTCTTCTAGGGTGTTCCTTTCCTAGCGTTCCATTCACATCTGCCTTGAAAATATCTTTTGTAAGTCACTTTTCACTCATCCTCTCATTATGAACAAACCATATAAGCATACTCTTTCATATCTTTGTCACTATTTCCTCATCTCATAAAATATACAGAGAAAATTACAAAAATTCAAACCATTACAATTTAGATATCAAAGCTCAAAGTCTAAATAGAATAAAGAAACAAAATCCTATAGACGAAATACGTTCCCTCTAAATTTTAGAGCATGCATTTTCTTCGCAAAAGAATCTATTATAACAAATAGCCTCTTACGGTTTGCCTCGGAATATTGTTACGTGTATACTTTGCCGTATAATGGTGGTTGGAACCGCCAGACGACGCTTTAGGCTCCAGACACACGATTGATTTTCAGTTAAAAAATATAAGGGTGATTGTTTGGTCCAGTGACTTTGCTAGCAACAGTATTACACGAGTTGAAATTTTAGGAAAATCATTTACTTTTACAGATGTTGTTTTTGTTTTTTGTACATAATGTGCACACCACACCGTGTGTGTGTATCTAGCACATAATTAATTTACCTGTCTTTGCTTTTTAAAATTCATTTTACCTATTGTGGTTATTTTAAAAGAGTAATAGTGGACTTTCCTGCCATTCTTCTCCATACAAAACTACCTATTGGAAGGAGCAACTAGAATCAATTCCATTTTTTTTTTGTAAATTATGAATTTCATAAGTGCCGTTTATATGCCTATTTGAATTAAATACTTTGTATAGCTACTCGTACTTGGCTACATTTATCTTCCATATCTATAAAATAAACTAGCTTCTACCTGCGACTTCATCCGCGTGATATTTCACCCTCCCCCATTCACCCCCTTAGGGGTGGAATTTCGAAAAACCCTTTCTTTGTGGATGCCTCTTCACAAAGAATAAACCCTCCAAATTTCATGTCTAGGACCAGCGGTTTAGGCTGTGCGTCGATATATCAGTCAGTCAGGACTTTAAATTTTATATACCTATAAAAAAAAGATATTATAAATTAAAGTCGCTTTTGTGTCCGTCTGTGACGTTTGTCTAAACTCCGCAACGGATTTTAATGCGGTTTTCACCATTACATACATATTTTTTTTATGTATTTTACATTAATCTGTCAAGCTCCGCTAATGAGACACAATTGATTTTCTATTGTTTCGTCGCCGATCGGCGAACCGCGCCTCTTGACCGGTTAAATTTAACCATACGTATAATAAAGACATCAGGATGTTTCGTCAAGTCGTAAAAATCGTGAAGAACTGGAGCGGGTCGCTAGGGGGCTGATCATTTATTACATAAGACGATTTGAGGAGAGAGGGGGTCCGAACGTGTCTTATTTTTTCTTACATGGGGGTGGGAGGCGTCTAGATTATTATTCTTACATAAGATCACAAAAGTAAGCAAAACTTGTAAGTTTTTAATTTTTTCCCTACTTTGTTTTGCAATTTTGGTAGATACTAATCTTATATTGAAAGGCGCGGAGGGGGTTCTTCCAAGTGTTTTTTTTTTCTCTTACGTAGGGGGTGGGGGGTCAGAAAGTGGTCAAATTGTCTTACGTAATAAATGAACAGCCCTTAGTGCCTTAAATAAGTAATAACATTGCTGCATCTGTATCTACATACATTCATTATTGATTTGCCAATGGGAATAAATTATAGACCAAATTGATTGATGGACGCTGGTCTTCGTAATCAAAGAGATTTGGATCTTTCACAAAAAGTTAAAAGCTCTTTCTGCTAAACTGAGAGTTAGTTATTAAAGAGTTGTCATTCAGATCTTTTTATCGTTGCAATGTCATCTTATAGAGAAAAAAGAGATATTTTAATGAAAATAAGAAAAACTCCTTCTCGAAGAGAGGAGGCCTGTGTCCCAGCAGTGGGAACATTATAGGCTGATTATGCTTATACTAAGAAAAACAGTAAGCACAAAATATTTGTTATTCTTGGAATCCTACTCCTACTATATAATATAATATTAATATATTAATTTAATATTAATTAATTTTATAAATGTGAAAGTTTGTGAGGATGTTTGTTACTCTTTTACGCAAAAACCACAGAACGGATTTTGATGAAACTTTACAGTAATATAGCTTATACATCAGAATAAGACATAAGATACTTTTTATCGCGATATTCCCACGGAATCGACACTTATATGGATGAAACCGCGGGGCGCTGTTAGTAAGATAACAAAAGAAAATTTCAAATGTTAGCTTATAATTTATGTAAATATTATCATGATATGAGTAAAAATATAACTTTGTATTTAAAAAAGAAACAAATGGGACCACCTTAAGGTGTCTAATAAACTTCTAAGTGGTATTACTTCATCCTGTTACAAAATAATTCTAAGAAATCATATTCAATTTGTCTGGCTTAAGAATTACCGCCGTTTATATGCCCCGTAGCCCTTCGGGCTTCCTCGCGTGGATTTCTAATAATTATATTAAAACTGAGATGAGCTTGACTCCTACCGAAAGGACTGGCCTGCACTAAAAAAATACAGAATTGTGTGGAAACGCGAGATGGACGCCTTTGCCCTGCAATGGGACAATACAAGCTAGTTAGATTAGATTAAATAGTTGTTGAGCAGTGGTGGCCAAGTGGTAACGGACGCGACTTACGAGGTGTAGGTCGTAGATTCGAACCCAGACAGGCGCTTTACTTTGTGTAAACTATTTCAACACCACTGCTCTCAAAACGGCGAAGGAAAACATCGTGAGGAAACCGGCATGTCCTAGAACCAAAAATTCGAAGACATGTGACGTCTGCCAACCCGCACTGGGCCCGCGTGGTAGATTACTGCCCATTCCCTCTCACTGAGAGGAAGCTTTTGTCCCAGCAGTGGGAACATTATACACTGATTATGTTATATTATACGTAGATAGTTGTTCAAACCGATCAAGAGAACATATGTACGTATATCTACGAACAAAATCACGAGAATTGGATAGGTCTTGTACGTGGTTATCGATTATCAGGCAGACAAATATGATCATAAATTTCTCAACGTTAATTCCAATTATGCGTCAGTATGCTAACCAAAATCTCGCTCAGCTCAGCTTCACACATTCTTCGCTCACAATCTCCCCTTAAGGCATTCCTCGTACGTTCTCCCTTTTATCCTCGCTCATCTCAATCGAGCTGTTATAAAACAGTCTCCCGTCTCTCAGACAACATCCTGTGAATTATTGGAAGCCGGTGAAACCCGCCCGCCAATATTCAATGGTACGCCCATTTCAATTTCCTGCCAGTTTTCATAACCGTTGCCGTGTAGGAACGTTATTTTCCAGTTAAAATTTAGTTTGCGAGGTGAAAGCCTTTTGGATACTGATTGGAATGAATTAATGTAGACGAGATTTTTATATATTTATATTTTTGTGAATTTGCCGGTGGAAATATTCTATTACGGATCTCGAAATGTATTAATATTGGATTGATGTTTAGCTCGCAGTGTGAAGTTTTTTGCGTCTACATGGAAATTGTTTTTAGACATTTGACATCTTTTTAGGTTTTTTATTTGTCAGACCCTTTTGTTGTCTATTGAATAAATAAATAATAATTATTATACTAAAGACAGTATAAATATAAAAAAAAGGAAAAGGAAGCTTGGACAGGTATACAGGGTGGAAAAAATTAATGGGCCCTGAACGGAAACCACTTTAAACCATAGGATAGATTATTTTACTTAAAGGAAACATTCCCTTATTTTTAAAAAGAAACAAAACAGCTTTAACAGATTTCTCGACAAGCTTACCTAAACCGGGAATCGAACCAGCTAAAAATTAAAAAAATAAATACTCGCTATTTTATTCTATATAGCCCTTCAGGGTATGGACCCTGAAGACAAAATAGCGAGTGTTTATTTTATTTTTCTTCTTTATACAGGGTGGGTGAATCAATGTTGATTCATCCACCCTGTATAAAGAAGAAGAGAAAAGTAGCAAGCAAGAAAATACATTTATTTAGCATACTAAAAGGCACACAAAACAACACCGTAAATTAAAGAAATATAAAAAAAAACCGAGTGTGCTTATGACCACACGACTGAAGTGAAACTTCAAACGTATTTGGCTATGAGAGGAAGAGAGAAAGAAAATGTGCGCGCGCACTGCTTTCTCTTGCTTATATCCCCCACTCAACTCCCGTTCGCCTCGCCCGTAGCCCTTAGACATGGGTCGTACTTGCAAAATCGAGTACCAGGGCTTCCAAGTACGTCCACCTTAAGAAACCAGGGCCTAAAACCAGGGCTCGAGATACTTTCAAGTATTTTCTATCTGCATCGAAAACTGATCCATAACTTCATACAAATAAGAAGTACAATCGCGTAATCAAACAAAAGCCCTGTTGGAAGTAAAAAGTACTTGCATAGGAAATTGATCCGTAGACTCTTACCACACCTCGGACACTCCATACAACGCTCGCAAAATAATTACCTATTACTACTACATAAACAAATGACGTTTGTATACGTGCAAATGTGTGCGTGAAATCTAGTAGCGTAAAAAAAATGGCGCGGAAAGCAATTTGTGTCGGGGAACCGAACGACGTCGGCGGCGGCGCTGCCCGAACGTGTGCATTATTATAAAGTGACCATGTAGTTCAATTGTTTATTTATATAGTCGGGTTCGTAATGAAATAAAAACACTAAAATAGTTTAGTTTAAATGACTTATCTGTAAATAATGGGTTATTAAATCGCATGTTATTAAAAATGCGAAATCATACAAACAGTATATGTAAATACGAATTCGGAAAAGCATCACAATATCCAACCATCGTGATTAAAACTCAAATAAAACTTTTAAATCGCATAATTGTGTGTCAGCAATACAGCGCTGCGGTTCGCGAGCGCCCTTGCTAAAGAGTCGGCGACGAATACCTCGAAGTGCGGGGTGAGGTGCGGTATCTGATATGAGGGCGAGGAAGGGAGTGTCCTTTCTGTACGTAGTACTATTAAGTATTCTGTGCTCTTACTGATAAGGTGTATGATCGCATTTGCGAAAACAAACGCGGTTGTTGAACTATTTGAGTACCTACGTACTCGAGCGTCGAGGCACGACGGAGCGAGATACTTTCAAGTATTTTCTATCTGCATAGAAAACTGATCCATAACTTCATACAGATAAGAAATACAATCGCGTATTCAAAAGCCCCGTTGGAAGTAAAACTACTTGCATAGGAAATTGATCAATGACTTCGAATAAATAAGGAGCAAAATCGCGTTTACAAATAAATACTTGCAAACCATTAAAGAAAAAAAAACTTTTTAAGAAAAAAAAAACCGACTTCCAAAAAAAACTTTACAAAGTGAAAAATAACTTTAATTTCGGAAGTCGGTGTCTTTGGATCTTTATTTTAGTTTTTTGCCACCGACTTCCGAAATTAAAGATATTTTTCACTTTGTAGTGTTTTTTTGAAAGTCGGTTTTTTTTTTTCTTAAAAAGTTTTTATTTCACGCTTTTTAGTGGGTCTGCTTATAATTTATCTAAGTTACAATAGCCTAGTGATCATCGCCTCTTACAAACAAAATATTGCTTTTCCCGATACAGGGAAGTTAATTGTTGAGGAGTTCTCCAGATCCACCATCAGCCCGTATCACCATTCACATTGTGACGAGCATAAATTGCGTAGCAACCATATTAAAGTAATCGAATCGCAACCCGTGAAATACTTAGATATTATTGAGTAGTTCCGGTGGCCATCTGTGGTCTTCATCATCAGTTCCACATCACCAAATAGTGCTTTCCGAGAGCAAATGCACGAGTTACTATAAAAAATACCCAAATCGCTATAGGTGTGCCTATAATATTTGAAGAGTTCCTTCGATTTCTCCAGAATCCCATCATCAAATCCTGCCCTGATGTTTTTAGACTAGATGCTGATAATCCTGGCTGCAGCATCAGGCCAGACTTGTCAACATTGCATTGAACTTAAAATTTAGTCCTGTTTAAAATGAGCCCAAACACGACTACGGTGCTGTAATTTCAAGGTTGGTACTTTTTCTAATGCTTCTGGCTTCAGCATCAGCCCCCTTATTCACAAACACTCGATATGCTTCCGTATCGTATCGAACATTAATCATTGTTATCGTAGGAGTCTTTTCAATGCTGTTCACAAGTCCAAAACCCGAAAATTTTGTCAGTTTAAATCAAATAGACGCCCGCTATTCTTCCAACAGCTATTTGCTGTTAAGGGGAAGTCAAATCAGGTTATCGAAATGTCAGGTTTTCGATACGATAGCCTGTCGTATGGTTGTGAATCAGGGCTCAGGTCTTTATGTACTTCGGTATTCCTTATTAACAGTACGTTTATCCACACATCGAGCCCTTTTCAATGAGCCTTAACACGATATATCTGCTGTTAGTTGTCGAGGAGTTAGGTACTCTGCAGACTATCCTGACTGCAGCATCAGGTCATGACTTGATGATCATGAGACCAAATGTGGTAAATGCCCTATCAAACATCAAAACAATTGACTAAAACAGTCCTTGCCTGTTCGAGTAACTTCTTACTGTTAAGGAGTTGTAACTTCCATCATCAGCCCAGCTACCTGAGATGGTGACAACCATACGCAAATACACAAGATACTTCGTAAAATATGCGAAAAACAATAAGTGAGCCTATAAAATTTAAAGGTTGCCCTCGATTACTCTAAGATCCCATCATCAGATCCTAACTTGGTGACAGTGGGACCACCTCAAAACTATCTACTTTGGAACAAAAAAATAATTTTGAAAATCCGTCGACAATTGGCGGAGTATTCGATGAACAAACATACAAAAAAAAAAAAACATATAAACAGCCGAACATAGTACCTCCTCCTTTTTGTGAAGTCGGTAAAAAATACTTGCATACGAAATTGTTCCAAAAGGAGCATGATCGCATTTGCGAAAACTAACGCGGTTGAGTACCTACGTATTTGAGCGAGTAGCCGTATAAGATACTTAATAGTCTTGCAAGTATTTTGAGTCGGTACCCGGTGTGCGTACTTGGAAGCAAATACCTGGTGTAAAAACCCGGTCGCATGAATATGCGACCGGGACCGGGTTTTTACACCAGGTTTTCCAGCTATTTTTTACGTACCTTCCCTACTCGCGATCACACGTTTTCGTAACGCATTCGCCAGTTTACTCCCCAAGTCAAGCGCGCCTAAAGAAGTTTCACTTCAAAAAAATCTAATAAAAATTGCAAAGTGAGCTATGAGAATTTAGCAAGAAAGTGTGCCTCAAATGTGCTGCACCAAATAGGCCCAGTTCAACAAAAATGCCGGACAACTACTGCTTGACGCTAATTTTCAACTGGACCTGAATGAGAGGTGACGGATGTAATTCAGTTTTATGCTGCAACTAGCTGACCCCGGCGAACTTCGTACCGCCTCAGATTTTTTTCCCATATATACTATAATAATAATTCTGCTATTCGGAGCGAAGACAAATCCAACAAATAAAAGATTGTAAAAATCGGTCCAGCCGTTCTTGAGTTATATATGGTGTGACTAACCCGACTTTGTTTTATATACGAGTTCAAAAACAAAATATTGGAAGATAATAATGAATATTTAAATATTAGTGTGATATTAAAAAAAAATTAGGGGCTAGTAGCTAAGTAAGAACAGCCGCCCGAATCGATCGATAAGTTAAGCTACGCGTGCCGCGGTGGGTCCGTGGATGGGTAACTGTCTTTACATACCGAGACCCCTCCGTGCCTCGGAAAGCACGTTAAGCATTTGGCCCCGGCTGTTATTCGTGGATCTTTGACAGTCGTTACGGGTCGTCATAAGCCCGAGAGTCTGACAACCTGTCTTACCACGGTGTATCGTATTACCCAGTAACTGGATTGTGGAAATCAGATAGGCAGTCGCTCCATGTAAAATACTGGTATTCAGCTACATCCGTTTAGACTGGAAGCCGACCCCAACATAGTAAGGAAAAGGCTAGGCAGATGATGATTAAATTAAATTGCTTATCTCACAACAAAACAAATCGATAAATAAATTAGATGGACGCATGAAAAAAAAGTACGCCTTTGTCTCAGAATTTAGTAGACACTAGGTTTTCGAAACACACAGACCCTACTCGTATCCAATTCAAACGATCTACAGTTACTTACATTAAATATTACCAGAATTGCCCAGCTTTAGTGCCAATAAATTGTTAACAAAAATAAATATAAAGCCGTGTTCACATAGTCATTAAATGAATCTAGGTTGCGGCCGGCCACAAATCAAAAATTCATCGTATTGCTATTGTAGTTATCAATAGCCCGCGCTTGCATCAGACGTCTGAACTAATATTTTATTTTTATAGTTCTATAGGTGATCAGTGTGTGTCTCAAATTGTGATCTAATTTTTGTTGTTAAAGTCAATCGCGGTTGATGTTGTTTTTGTCTGATTCTTGCGGGGTAATTGCGTAATACACTGTAGCAATGGCTTTCACTTTTATAGATCAATAACATTCATTGCGTTATTTACTTTACTGAGCAGGCAAATTTTTCGAACATAATTATGAAGCTTCTTCCATAGTTAATAAGAAAGACGTTATTGGACGATTTCTTAATACTATTATAGTTACTTAGCAGTTTAAGTTCTATTTAAATTACTTTTTAGCTAATAGGCTAGATTGTACATAATCATATATTATTATCATTGTATTTAGATAGTGTACACAATAAAGAGTATTCAATTCTATTCTATTGCAATGTGAATAAAGTACCACCGACTGTGATACTTTATAATAAAGAAAAAAAAAATGAAACAATGGAAATAAAAAAAATGCGTTTATTGGCATTACAGAAAAATAAATAAACCTTGAAACTATAAAAACAGAAAACAAAGATTATAATGCCAAAAGGGCCTCAGCTCAGCATATTTTCAGATGACAACACAAGGTGTACCATCTGACGCAGATTTTCAGTTGCAACCCACGAGTGCCATACGCTGAAATAACAAACACGTAGGGAAGTCTGTGTCCGTTAAAAAAAGTTAAGAGAATTAATTAAATGTGATGCATGCGTCATGTTCGTGAACGGGCGCCGTCAGTAGAGACTGGTCATCTCTTTGCTGCCATGGCTTATTTTAATTTATTATTTGAATTGTTGTTTTTTTCTCATCTTTTCATTATGGACGCTTTTAACGTTCTGGATCGTTCTCACATGTATAATTTTTAACATGAATGATGTAACCAAGACTTTGTAACCACATTATTTTGATTTAAAAGAGTGTCCATGGAGTTTCTTGCCCGTTCTTCTCCATAGGTAGGTAAAATGAAGCTAGTTGCCCATTCCAAAGCGTAGGTACGCTTTGGAATGGGCAACTAGCTTCATTTTTTCTGACTGACTGACTTCTTGACAATTCAAAAGTGCCTGTAAATGGTTTAATTGAAATAAATGCTTTGAGTTTGAGTTTGTGATATTATAGAAAAGCTCATACTAAATCAAGTAAAATGGATTAGGAATATCCTTCAAAATTATTCAGATTGTGATTGCAAGTGTGATGCAATTAGGGTGTTGTTTTACAATGGGTCAACTTCACAAACTGACGGTTGTAATTTTGACAGTCGGTACGTCAAAATGCTTAATTTTCTGTTTGTTGAAAAGAGTACGGCGAAATTGGTTCTAAGTCCAAATTAAATCCGGTTAACTTTTCTGGTATAATATATAACTTTAAGCTTTTTCTGTTCTACTCTTTCATTTTTATCAATATGTTGGATAGATTGATCCGGCGACTGAGAAATAGGCCCGAATAGACGGACACCGTCTAGTGGTCATCATCACCCTAACATTACCCCAAGTATGTTGAGGGACCACTTTCAGGCCAACCGGATGGAGCTGAAAACCAGTATTTTACAAGCTGCCTATCTGACCTTCACTACCAGGTTACTGGGTAGGCCCTTGATAGCACTAGTTGTACTTTTGGGATGCATGAAGAAGCCTCCTCGTGTAGCGCAGTTTGTTCCGCCAGTTACTCAACTGAACCGAGCGCTTGGCGCATCCTGGACAGTCACATCCAACATCTTATTTGACTGCCCAATTTTTCCCTTGCGGTGGTAGGGCTAACATCCGCCTGGTTTGTGACCACCCGCCCACCGGATTCCGGCATCAAGCAGCCTGCTGTGTTTCGTCGATGCGTGGGAGTTCCAGTGCCTTAGGCATCTTCTGGGCACGCTTGTTCCTTCATAGACCTCATCCATCGCTTTCCACCAAGCGTGATCGAGGTCAAGAGCGGGCCCATTCAGTAATAAAAAATAAAAAAAGTTGTTATATTTTGGTCAGTGTCAGGCAAAAATGATTTTCACCATCATTATGATTTATCAAAATCCTTTACTCCTGAATCATCACTAAGCAGTTGAAATGACACGTGTCTATGTGTGTGTGACGTGTGCGTGGCCTATAAACCTATATGACTTGACTAGTTTATGGACTCATTAAAGGGTGGTGTATTATCGTAATTAGCCCGTCCAACTATTTATGATTCAACGTTAATGAATGACATGCTTGGTAGCCATGTGTATTGATAATAATCGTCGTATGATATATTATAGGGCTTTACACACCATGTAGGTATTACCCAAAGAGTTATAACAAAGGTGTATAGTATAATTTGTCACCCATGAAACTTATTTGGCAATGACAAATATCAAACACTTTTTGAAGTGAAAACTTCTTAAAGCGCATTGGACATTTTTTGAGATGGGTAAAATCCATTGAACTCGCGACACTGTTACCGACACCGCGCTACATTCGGATGTGCTCGGCTGTCCTCGTTATGTACTCGGTTTTAATGTATTTCCGATATGTCAGTGAGTGCTGGCAAAGTATTCTGTTTGTGTTTTGTTTATATGACGATTAAAAAAATACAAACGTAATTGTTCAAGTTTTCACTTCTGTCGGCACTCCCGGAATGCCACTGTTTTTTTTTTATCTAGCCTTTACTGTCCCACTCGTGAGCAAAGACCTCCCCCGAGTCTTTCCATGAACTCATTTCCCGCGCCACCTAGAACCAGCCCTCGTGGTACGCGTCCAGGTCATCTCGCCACCGCTTTCTGAGCCGACCTCCATGGTGCCGTCCATGTTCGTTCAGGCACCAGTAGGAACTATTGCCCAGCGGTCATGCGATTGATGTGACCCGCCTAATCTCATTTGAGCCTGGTAGCCTTCCTGCCTTGTACTTTTAGAACCCAGATATTATTATTTTTATTTCCCTCTAATTCCCCCAAGCTGTTTTTGCAAATTACATTTGACATTTTGTTTATTTTCGTCAAAAGGTAACAAACATTCCCATTTCAACCCTAATTAGTTCAAGATGAAGAAGAAAGGTTTCTTAAAAAACCCAGAATATGAAATAGCAAACATTGTAATCCTGTACACCAATTCTATTTACACTGTATTACACTACCGCCCACCTAAGTACCTTAATAGCTCCAAAATTCTGAGTAGGTTTCTGAGTAGGTCTAAAGATCGGGAGTCGGCCTTGCGCAAATATCTTACTATTTTTCCTGTAAGAAGCCGACGCATTTTTTCTTCCGCCATAGCGTGTATTATAAAAACTTTCTTGGTATTTTTGAGATTCCGTGGATTCCTGCCATCTAATCTCTTCACCACCCTTGGCTGACTGGTAGAGAATGCCTAAGGCATTAAGTCCGCCTTTGTACTTTTTTGTGTGCGAAAAGATTAAATAAATACATTCATTAAAAATTAAAACTCTTGGGCTATGCTAAGATCAAGTCAAGAGTATGTAAATAAACATGGTGGGTGTACCGCACTTCTTCTTCTCTCTCCGCTCAGCTGTTGAAAAATCAATATTTGATTTATGTATAACAATAGAAATTCAATTGCGTCTCATTAGCCATGGTTGAGCTACTGCAGGCTCGAATATATTAGAGTAGCGTTTCCCGTAATAAAAATGTTAATCAGCTAGGTTATACATAGAGGTATGAGGAACAGGGTGTAAAGAAAACTGAGGATCCTCCGACCAGACGAGACGGGTGTTGTGTCTGGCGGGCAACTGCCCAATGATTCATGTCGGGCCGTTGTATCTACGCTAGTTGCGCGGTAAACTCTGCTTGCGAGATGTAGGATTTTCGTGACGTCAGTATGACGCGTTGTTCGCATGTGGCGTTGTAGATACCGCTACAAGGTGATAGAGAGGCTTACTGTCCAGGAATACAATGGGCGTACATTTATGAAATTTCCTTTCGTGAACACCCCATACTTTTATGCTGAACTAGCGTCACGCACCTGCTTCTCACGGTTTTTACGACTAGACAAAACAAAGAGATTTCTGTATTATTTGTATGTTTAATATCAATGTTATATAGACATAAACCTTCTGGAATACTTTCTTTTAATAATGGCGAAAACTGCATCAAAATAAGGTACCTACTAAACAATACAGTTTCAAAAGAAAAACGCGGTCATGATGACGGCTTGTTATTTAATCTATCAAGCTCCGCTAATGAGACACAATTGATTGTCTATTGTTTCGTCGACAATAGGCGACGCGCGGTGCTTGACCAGTTGAAATCAGAAAAGTAACTTTAATTTATAACATGTATGTAAACAACGTGTTTTTCTTGATATCCAATAACTCTAGAGTTATATTCTTAAAGTAAAAGTAATACAAAAAGTCCTAGAATATGTGGTCCAAAAATGCATAGTTTCGAAGATATTATTGTATCTAAGTTTCATCTATAAATACGAGTAGGTAATTCATTTGCATTTAAACCATATTTAAAGATAACAAAATGCGACGTTGTCACGCAAGGTTGTTTTAGATTAATAATGTGACTTTGTCGAATTATTTTGTATCAAAAATGAAAACAAAAAAAATTATAATTGAATAATAATTCATAATATGGCACTTGACTCTTTGATATGGTCTTATTCATACCCTAGAGTTATGGGATACAAAAAAAAACAGCTTGTATATAAGCCAAAAGGTATGATTCAAAGTAAAACGTTTGTTACTATAACTGGGTACTCTGAGTAGGTACTATCTCCTCTCACATTTTACTGGTTTTTGTACTCGTGTAAATATTAGAGGGGGTTTCAAATATTTTATCGCGGCCGCGCACAAACAGGGTTGAAAGCATTACGCTGTAAGATACACGTTGTCAGAACGTGATGTCTTTATAACAAGCTTATTGTTTTTGGAGGGGGCGCAGGGGGGACGGAGTGAAAATATTTGCTATGTACGCGTGGCTTGCAATTTAGCTGAGACTCGCGTTAAAGATTCCTGTATTTCATCTTTGTGAAACTGGGATTATGTGTTAGAGGTTGTGAGTGAAGGCTTTGCAAAATCAAGGCTGTTAATGTGGGTCAATTGCTTAAATATATTATTTGTAATTGTTCTTGGTACGTGTTTTTTTACGATCTGTCACATTACTTTTAACCATATAAGTTGTATATATTTTTGGAATCACCTTTTAAAACCCTTTATTTTGATATCCCACTCGATAGATGTTGAAAAAAAAAATTTTTGAAGACATAATAATGGCGCCAAAAATCGGCCATTTAAATTTTTTTTTTAATTTTGATATACCGAGTGTCACTCTCACAATTAAGACAAATATAAGTTGCCTGTCAAGCTGAAATCGATCAAGCCGTTTAGGCTACAGAGCGTTCCAAATAAATATACATACACTCGAAAAACATAACCCTCCTTCTGGCGCAGTCGGGTAAAAACCATGTGACTTAGTTAACCGCGTAAACATAATACCCAGTGTATTCAGTTGTAATGCTACGTTACAGTTGTTCTCTTCAATTTAGCAACATTATAATTCATTAATCTGTCAAGCTCCGCTAATGAGACACAACTGATTTTCTATTGTTTCGTCGCCGATCGGCGAACCGCGCCGCTTGACCGGTTAATGACGTAGTCGGTTAACTAAGTGACGTGGTTTTTTTTTACCTTTATTTAACTACCTAAGCCTATGGAGTATAAAGCGGTCGATGACCCCAAAAAAAAAGTTTATTTTTTGCATTATCATGTTTAGACATCGGTACCCATCACATATTCTGCAGCTTACAATGGCTTAAGTAGACTTGAAATTAATTTCTAGTAAGCTGATAAGTTCGAAATAATATAAGCAGCTTATCTCACAGAGCGAGGTTTGCAGGTAAAGTAAATTGATCTATCTAATGGACTGAAACTCGAATAGTTCACCTACACATTACCTATATAAGCAAATTTTCAAATTTTATCTCCATGTGAAGTATGTTTACTCATCAGGAATAATAAGTCTAATGATACTAGTCATTATAATCACCATTTAACAAAAAATGCTATTTATCTGTGTTTCGTCGATGCGTGGGAGTTCCAGTGCCTAAGGCATCTTATGGGCACGCTCGTTCCATGATAGACCTCATCCATCGCTTTCCATCAGGCGTGATCGAGGTCAAGAGCGGGCACATTCAGCAATAAAAAAAATATTCCAGCTAGAGATAGGCCTTATAGGAGGTACCTACGTATTTTTGCAGACATTTTAGTAACAAAATCTCCCAATTTTCCCTAAAAAAATCCGCCCAAACATCTGTACTTAAAAAGTAGTACAGCGGGGTGAAATTAAGCGGACAAGCAAGGGTCGAATTTTGTCGAGCACACATATACAAGGGTTGGGTCGAAACCCAATTAATTCCTTGGGCACCTCGGGCCCGAACAAGTTTTTACTTGCCCCGGAGCTCTGAACGAAACTCAATCTCCACGATATATCGCTCTAATGACTCAAGTATTTTTTGGGCTAAAGGACTGGGTAAAGGAGGCTGTTTTAAAATTGCGTCGTAAGATGTTTTTTTGTGGGTAAAAGGGGTTACTTTAAGAAGTTGGGCGGTAATATCTTTGTTTGTGAATCAAACTGGGTTTCGGTAATCCGATTGCGAGTTGTTGTTATGGCAATGACTGCTTTTTGTAGCGGTTTTTAGGTGTACCTAGGTGAATGCTAGATTATAATCTTACTAATATTATAAATGTGAAAGTTTGTGAAGATGTTTGGATGTTTGTTACTCAATCACGCGTAAACCGTTGAATAGATTTGGATGAAAATTGGCACGTAGAAAGGCCATTTCCTGGATTAACACATAAAATACGTTTTATCCCGATATTCCCACGGGATCGGCACTTACGCGGGTAAAACCGCGGGGCGCTGCTAGTAAACAATAACAAAATGTTTGAAGATTTGAATTAAATAAAAGGGTGCGAGCAGATAGATAGACGGACAACAAAGTCATTCTATAAGTATTCCTTTTTATCTTTTGAGCTACGGAACCCTAAAAACAACTTTTTTTCTCTCTTAAATTCTCGTAGATAAATTAAATCTGAGGCCTTTAGTCTATACCTAATGATGGTTGAGATTAGTATGTCATCTGACATTTATTACATCAAGAATAAAATCCACAAAAAAAAACAGACCTAAGAAAATGAATCCAATTTTTCCTCTAAAAACTGTACCCGGCGACTGAGAAGTGTAAAAAACAACTCAAAAACGTACGTAATCTCTATGCATACATTCCAGCAAACATTTCGGTGTCAACATATTTTTTTGCTAAAGTCACCGTACATTTCTTTTGTTCTCCAAAACATACGGCATAATTAAAATTTTAACCCGTCAACTGCGCTTAGAAAAAAGTTGGCGCGATGGGTCGGTGCCCAGCGGAGTGTCGTGATATTTTAATTCTAACCCCAAATTGCTCGACCGTTTCGACCTAATTGCCCCGTGTAATTTCACAGCTTTATAAGGGCTAATTTAATTTATCCGACAATACACCGTGTTGGCATGATTGCGATGAAAATTTTAAATATTAAACTCTTAAGACAGGCGATTTATGATTAGGTTTATATAAGATAACATTTTTGCAATGTTTATTTCTAGTAAGAACATAGTCGGTAGGAAATTTAGCCAATTTTCTCCATAACATAATCAGCCTATAATGTTCCTACTGCTGGGACACAGGCCTCCTGTCGGTGAGAGGGAGTGGGCTGTAATCCACCACGCGGGCCCATGCGGGTTGGTATATGGCACATGTCTACAAATTTTTGGTTCTAGGACATGCCGCTTTCCTCACGATGTTTTCCTTCACCGTTTTGAGAGCAGTAGTAATGAAATAATTTACACAATGTAAAGCGCATGTCCGGGTTCGAACCTACGACCTATAACTCGTAAGTCGCGGTCGTAACCACTTGGCCACCACTGCTCTTACCTATGCTGACAAAAGTGTCATGAAATTAACAATGTAATACCAATTTGTATGAATGAGCAACTGAGATAGCAAACAATGATAAGATTAGCATCACTAAAACTAGATTTACCAAGAAGCTTAAGTCGTATTTGGCTTGCATAACAATTAGTAGCCGTCCTAAGTGACTGAATGGGACAAGAAGTCTTCTCACTTAATGTTAGTTTTACAAAAACATATAAGGAACTGATCTTATGTCCATTAGAGTAATCCTATAGTTTAAAGGATAGTAATTACAAAACTGTTTACCGTTCGTAGCGTCCGCGTAGCTTCCGTAGCACTTCGTAGCGCTACGCCGTAGCCCGGTGCTACGATCGAGTTCGTTTAAAACTTAGTGTGCTTTGCTAACTATTTATTAAGTTAGGTTATTTATTGTACAAGTTCATACATTCAATTTCTAAAATTAGTTTCGAATGGAGCGAAACGAACTCAGGGACGTAGTTACATAACACAGTGAAGCTAAATTTATGATGAATTTGTTAACAAATATTACCTCGTACTAAATGTAGAACATTTTCGTTGAATCAACTATGCTTTAAATCAGAATCTGTTAATCTACAAACAGTTTATCCAATTCGAAAGCTATTAATATTTTTATTGACGGTTGCTATTAAATTAATCTTTGTTGATTGATGATTGGGCGCCAAATGGTTGCTTTTCCTGTAAGTTTCATATTTTGTTTTTATTTACCTTCCCACGTGTATTAAGTAAACTAATGTTTTATTCCAGAAGTAAAAAAACTTATTGGTGAATGGAAAGAAAATACGTTTATTTGCAGGTAAACATGACACAAAGAAAGAACACAAACTCAAAAAATAATAAATTGGGGGAAAATATGCGTCGCATCCACGCCCACACAGCCCGCGTTCTTCAAGATATAAACATAGATTATCATGGCTCGAGAGAACCGAGCTGAACTAACTACAATTATTTTCAATTACTCTTGGCTCAGGATCACGGTTTACCAAGAGAATTCTTGAGAATCCAACGTTTTTTTTTTTATAATACGTAAATAAAATCCAGTAAATTATTTTGGATTAGAAATAAATTGAAGGTAGGATTTAAAGTTTTAGATAAGTTACAGATGATAGGTTTATAATAATACTAGCTTCTGCCCGCGACTTCGACCGCGTGAAATTTCACCCACCCCCATTCACCCTCTTAGGGGTGGAATTTCAAAAAACTATTTCTTAGTGGACACCTACTCTTCACAAAAAAGAGGTTTAGGCTATGCGGTGATATATCAGTCAGTCATTCAGGACTTTGTATTTTGGGTTTATGATAATATTTACTTTTTTCTGATTAATTTATAACATTATATTCATAACAGAGCTAATCTAAAGTACTTAGGAATGTGTATAATATAAACTATTTTTTGGCCAAAGAATCAGCATTGCCATGCAACGTGGCAATGCTGCCAGCCTTTTGGGCGCATTTCCTGTTGACAGCGATGCGGACGAATTTTTTGATGCCTTTGATTATTTCCCCTCCCTTTTTATATCCTTGTACATAAATATTATTCTTTTAAAACTGTTAGCTTTTTAAATTATGTAAATATTGTGACATTATAAAAATACTTTTCTAAGTGATTCCATGGATACTCCTAAAAAATATTAAAATGTGCATATAAACTTTAAATCACAAATAACTAAAAAAAAAGAATGAAAATGCGAGTAACTAGAAACACATTCGAACGAAGCAAAGATTGTAATAACAAATATTTCATACATTTCAATGATTTGAATGAAATAGCAAGTTTGTTTTCGAAATACTTTTATATTGAATGTTATATTTTTAGCGTTTCAAATAATAATATGTTAATCTCGAAGAACGAAAGTGCTCATTGACTTGACTGTCAAAAAAATATGAAGTGTCAAAATGTATGTCTCATTATTGCAGTCAAGTTTATACAAAGCCAGTTTCCTCATGTAGCAGTCCAGTGGTGGCCCAGTGGTAACAGCCGCGACTTACGAGTTGTAGGTTGTAGGTTCTTACCTAAACAGGCTTTTTACTTTGTGTAAATTATTCACCACCACTGCTCCCAAAACGGTGAAGGAAAACATCGTCAGGAAACCGGCATGTCCTAGAACCAAAAATTCGAAAACATGTGATATCTACCAACCCGCACTGGGTCCGCGTGGTAGATGCCACTTTTCCACCCACTCCCTCTCTCTGAGAGGAGGCCTGTGTCCCAGCAGTGGGAAAAGAAAGAAAGAAAATACATTTATTTAGCACAGACTAAAAGACACAATACACCAGATACATACGAGTAAATCAAATAAAAAACAAAAAGTAAATATTAAATAAAAAAAACATTATAGGCTGATCATGCAGTTTCCTCATTACCTTAGTTCTTTTTGACAACAACATAATTTATGTTGTTCATCAGTTATTTATTGTGACATCTATTATCTTCCGTTTTTTCTATTCAAATACTGTTTGTGAACACGCACGAGTAAAGAACTGAGTTATTATAGAGAAAATTACGTTGATAATGACTTACTGTTATTAATTTATTCTTTGTTAATAGCCAATGTTTTTTGTTAATTTAGAAACTATTAACTACTTTCTATGTACAGACGCCAGCACATCAAGCTACCTGAAACTCAAATTTTCCCAATCAACTTTTATAACCTTTTGGTTTAGCAATAAAGTTGAAAATCTATTACAGAAATTTGACAGATTGTAGTAGCTTGATGTGTTGGCGTCTGTACTTGAAAAAAAAACTGATAGACAACGCACGACCTAAGCCACTGCGTAGAAGCTTGAATTTTTTATGGAAGGATTTTTAAAACTTCATGCTCAAAAGGGATTAACCGGTCAAGCTCTGCGTGTGCTACATCGGTCACGACTCACGATACAATGGAAAATCAATTGTGTCTCATTAGTGGAACTTGGTCAGCTAAATAGGGGATTAAATTTTATATGGAAGTACGTCATTTTTGCCCATGGGAAATTCCATCAGGCATATGGCTTTTACTTTTTTTTGTTATTTTTGTCAAGATATTTCGTTATCAACACATTATTGTGATATCAGAAGACCAATTTCCGTAATTAAAAACGTACAAAATCTAGTCGCAGTCTCATTTCAGCGTCAATCAATGTCTGTCAAAAAATGTAGGGAAATTAAGCCAAAGACACATTACTGTGTCGTGACTACAACAATCAAACGCATCTGTCGAGGACTACGTCAAGTCACAACGAGTTTTCATTGGCTAACACTGCGTTAGAAGGCGTCACGACACGACACAACATACTAATATGGGATATGATATAATATGATACGGCTTTAAAGGTATTTTTGAGAGATTGAGGCTGAGATCAGACTGTGAACGTTCTTAACATTACGAGAATTACCCCTCAGTTACCTTTCGTTTTTCTGTTAAATAATCACACGTAAAAACGGACATATTGTAGAGCAAATTACGAAGATAATTACTTAAACGTTTTCTGCGTCAATTACCGACATTTTCGTTAATTTAGCTACTATTTCCTGATTGTTTATAATTATGAATATGTAATGAACACGTGATTCAAGACCAGTAGTGGCTCAATAGTAACGGCCCCGACTTACGAGTTGCACGTCGTGGGCTCAAAGCCAGGCGTGTTAGTTTGTGTAATTTATTTCATGACTACTGCTTTCAAAACGGTGAAGGAAAATATTTTGAGGAAACCGGCTTGTCCTAGAATAGCAAATTCGAAGAAATGTGACATCTACCAACCCGCACTGGGCCAGCGTGGTGGATTACGGCCCAGTCCCTCTCAAAAAGAGAGAAGGCCTGCGACCAGCAGTGGGAACATCATAGGCTGATTATGATTTAACTTTCTACGTATATATACATATCGACGGTGTAGTATCAATATCTAATAGCTACAAAATCATGATTTTACAGGAGGCAAAAAAAACGTTTCATCTCTATAGTTTTTAATATTTTAATAAAAAAGTTACTTATATTAACCGGTCAAGCGGCGCGGTTCGCTTGGCGTTTATTAGAGAATTTATTTTTTTAAGTTCTTTAATTTTTGATGATTAAGTAAATGGAAAGTTTGTGTTCCTAAATTGAGGAAATATTTTAATCTAGAATGGTATGGAATTTGACGGGTACCTACTCGTTTAATACCGCTGAGTATTTAAAACCAGTAGGTACCTATGCTTCTACGCATATTGTAGTAACGAGGAAGTTTAGAAGCCTCTTCCTGATTGCAAGATGATGATGATGATGGTAATCTTAGACGCTACTGACAGCTTAACCGGTCAAGATCCGCGCATCGCCTATCGGCGACGAAACAATAGAAAATCAATTGTGTCTCATTAGCGGCGCTTGACAGATTAAACAAATAATAGGAAACGTCGTCGTCGATTCAAGACCTAATCTTTGCAAATATGAGCTATTTCGTATTTCACCTACGAATATGCAATAATGTGAAAATCACTACAATGTTAGTTATTAGATATTGACACTTCACAGTCGATATTTAGGTTTAAAAAATATTAAAATGTGCATATAAACTTTAAATCACAAATAACTAAAAAAAAAGAATGAAAATGCGAGTAACTAGAAACACATTCGAACGAAGCAAAGATTGTAATAACAAATATTTCATACATTTCAATGATTTGAATGAAATAGCAAGTTTGTTTTCGAAATACTTTTATATTGAATGTTATATTTTTAGCGTTTCAAATAATAATATGTTAATCTCGAAGAACGAAAGTGCTCATTGACTTGACTGTCAAAAAAATATGAAGTGTCAAAATGTATGTCTCATTATTGCAGTCAAGTTTATACAAAGCCAGTTTCCTCATGTAGCAGTCCAGTGGTGGCCCAGTGGTAACAGCCGCGACTTACGAGTTGTAGGTTGTAGGTTCTTACCTAAACAGGCTTTTTACTTTGTGTAAATTATTCACCACCACTGCTCCCAAAACGGTGAAGGAAAACATCGTCAGGAAACCGGCATGTCCTAGAACCAAAAATTCGAAAACATGTGATATCTACCAACCCGCACTGGGTCCGCGTGGTAGATGCCACTTTTCCACCCACTCCCTCTCTCTGAGAGGAGGCCTGTGTCCCAGCAGTGGGAAAAGAAAGAAAGAAAATACATTTATTTAGCACAGACTAAAAGACACAATACACCAGATACATACGAGTAAATCAAATAAAAAACAAAAAGTAAAGATTAAATAAAAAAACATTATAGGCTGATCATGCAGTTTCCTCATTACCTTAGTTCTTTTTGACAACAACATAATTTATGTTGTTCATCAGTTATTTATTGTGACATCAGTCTATTATCTTCCGTTTTTTCTATTCAAATACTGTTTGTGAACACGCACGAGTAAAGAACTGAGTTATTATAGAGAAAATTACGTTGATAATGACTTACTGTTATTAATTTATTCTTTGTTAATAGCCAATGTTTTTTGTTAATTTAGAAACTATTAACTACTTTCTATGTACAGACGCCAGCACATCAAGCTACCTGAAACTCAAATTTTCCCAATCAACTTTTATAACCTTTTGGTTTAGCAATAAAGTTGAAAATCTATTACAGAAATTTGACAGATTGTAGTAGCTTGATGTGTTGGCGTCTGTACTTGAAAAAAAAACTGATAGACAACGCACGACCTAAGCCACTGCGTAGAAGCTTGAATTTTTTATGGAAGGATTTTTAAAACTTCATGCTCAAAAGGGATTAACCGGTCAAGCTCTGCGTGTGCTACATCGGTCACGACTCACGATACAATGGAAAATCAATTGTGTCTCATTAGTGGAACTTGGTCAGCTAAATAGGGGATTAAATTTTATATGGAAGTACGTCATTTTTGCCCATGGGAAATTCCATCAGGCATATGGCTTTTACTTTTTTTTGTTATTTTTGTCAAGATATTTCGTTATCAACACATTATTGTGATATCAGAAGACCAATTTCCGTAATTAAAAACGTACAAAATCTAGTCGCAGTCTCATTTCAGCGTCAATCAATGTCTGTCAAAAAATGTAGGGAAATTAAGCCAAAGACACATTACTGTGTCGTGACTACAACAATCAAACGCATCTGTCGAGGACTACGTCAAGTCACAACGAGTTTTCATTGGCTAACACTGCGTTAGAAGGCGTCACGACACGACACAACATACTAATATGGGATATGATATAATATGATACGGCTTTAAAGGTATTTTTGAGAGATTGAGGCTGAGATCAGACTGTGAACGTTCTTAACATTACGAGAATTACCCCTCAGTTACCTTTCGTTTTTCTGTTAAATAATCACACGTAAAAACGGACATATTGTAGAGCAAATTACGAAGATAATTACTTAAACGTTTTCTGCGTCAATTACCGACATTTTCGTTAATTTAGCTACTATTTCCTGATTGTTTATAATTATGAATATGTAATGAACACGTGATTCAAGACCAGTAGTGGCTCAATAGTAACGGCCCCGACTTACGAGTTGCACGTCGTGGGCTCAAAGCCAGGCGTGTTAGTTTGTGTAATTTATTTCATGACTACTGCTTTCAAAACGGTGAAGGAAAATATTTTGAGGAAACCGGCTTGTCCTAGAATAGCAAATTCGAAGAAATGTGACATCTACCAACCCGCACTGGGCCAGCGTGGTGGATTACGGCCCAGTCCCTCTCAAAAAGAGAGAAGGCCTGCGACCAGCAGTGGGAACATCATAGGCTGATTATGATTTAACTTTCTACGTATATATACATATCGACGGTGTAGTATCAATATCTAATAGCTACAAAATCATGATTTTACAGGAGGCAAAAAAAACGTTTCATCTCTATAGTTTTTAATATTTTAATAAAAAAGTTACTTATATTAACCGGTCAAGCGGCGCGGTTCGCTTGGCGTTTATTAGAGAATTTATTTTTTTAAGTTCTTTAATTTTTGATGATTAAGTAAATGGAAAGTTTGTGTTCCTAAATTGAGGAAATATTTTAATCTAGAATGGTATGGAATTTGACGGGTACCTACTCGTTTAATACCGCTGAGTATTTAAAACCAGTAGGTACCTATGCTTCTACGCATATTGTAGTAACGAGGAAGTTTAGAAGCCTCTTCCTGATTGCAAGATGATGATGATGATGGTAATCTTAGACGCTACTGACAGCTTAACCGGTCAAGATCCGCGCATCGCCTATCGGCGACGAAACAATAGAAAATCAATTGTGTCTCATTAGCGGCGCTTGACAGATTAAACAAATAATAGGAAACGTCGTCGTCGATTCAAGACCTTATCTTT
This sequence comes from Amphipoea lucens, assembly GCA_947508005.1. NCBI lineage: Eukaryota > Metazoa > Arthropoda > Insecta > Lepidoptera > Noctuidae > Amphipoea > Amphipoea lucens. The sequence goes on along the minus strand of OX382369.1, from coordinate 5,385,131 downwards.
GCAAATATGAGCTATTTCGTATTTCACCTACGAATATGCAATAATGTGAAAATCACTACAATGTTAGTTATTAGATATTGACACTTCACAGTCGATATTTAGGTTTAAGTTAAAAATCATAACCATTTTCTCCAGCAAATTGGAACTTACAACTTACTGTGTCCTGACCACTTTCGTAATCTGAAGAACTAAAGTCCATTACATCGCCAAGAAGTAAGGGGCTGTTCATTTATTACGTAAGACGCTTTGAAGGGGGAGGGAGTCCAAACAAGTCTTATTTTTTCTTAGGTGGGGGTGAGAGGGGTCTAGACTGTTCTTAGTAAGATCACAAAAGTAAAAAAAAAAGACGGGTTGCACTCCGGGAGTGCCGGCAGAAGTAAAAACTTGAATATTAACGTTGAAATAAATCAATTATTAATTGAATTAATATAACTAAGTTTTTTTCACTATTTCTGCGTCACTTTTTTCATTAATCGATGCACTTTGTTCATTTCCATTTTTTGAAACACTTTATATACACGAATTTTACGAATACACAGCAGTGTGGCTACTACACAGCCGGTCGAGCCATCAGCTGTCCATCCACGTCCGCGTCCGCGTCCACCATCACCATCACATTACATCACCATCGCCATCGCCATCGCCATCGCCATCACCATCACCATCGCCATCACCATCACCATCGCCATCACCATCCATCCATCCATTATCGAGTCTCACTTGGTTCACTTCGGTTGGCGCCGCCGTAGAAAGAGATGGGGGGGGGGAATCTCTCCTGACGGTCACGTGTCCTGACGCGATGCCCTGACGCGAGTTTAACATTTTTTACCCATTACAAAAAGTGTTCAACGCCGCTAAAGAAGTTTTCACTTCAAAAATTATAAGTTTTTCTTTGCAATTTTGTTAGATACTGATCTTACGTAAGATTAAAAAGGGGGGAGGGGGTTCATCCAAGTTTTTTTTTGTTACGTAAGGGGAGGGGTGTGTCAGAAAGTGGTCAACATTGTCTCACGTAATAAATAAACAGCCCCTAAGCAATTATCGCATAAAATATAGTACGCTATAAAATTATGAATGATATTCATTACTTCATAATTCAGCGCTGTTTTGCTGGAAGTTATTATTCCTGATAGTAATAACGATTTGTTAAGCCATTACTGAACCACTTAAAGTTATCGTTGTGCTTTATCGCAATCTTTTGCGATTAATTTTATATAAGCTAGCTGAGAAATATGTTTTTATTTTTATTGCCAAAAACTTTGTAATATATTTTTTACTAAAGGTTTTTTTCTATATTAATATTTTCGAGAAATTTCTTTGCCTCCGCAAAAAGACTTCAATGAACGTTAGTTAAGTAGGTACTTAATAGGTACTTTTGATTTTGTTAGGGCGTTTTATATATTTGAGTTTTTTCTTGAGTAATGTAACGTAAATATTGAGAATTGGCTCTCTGTTATCTTTCGTTTTTCTGTTAAATAATGACACGCAAAAAACTGACATATTGAAGAGCTAATTACGAGGATAATGATTTACACGTTTTCTGCGTCAATTACCGACATTTTAGTTAATTTAGGTTTAAATATTATTCTCAAAAAGTCAAAGCGCCGCTAATGAGACACAATTGATTTTCTATTGTTTCGTCGCCGATCAGCGAACCGCGCCGCTTGACGGGTTAAAGTATAAATTATATAAAGTTCATTACAGTAGTCACAGTAGCAATGTTATGATAACATTATGATACACCCACTACTACGGACCACGCCCACTATTTATTTATTTAAACTTGTCGCACAAAAAGGTACAAAGGCGGACTTAATGCCTTAGGCATTCTCTACCCGTCAACCAAGGGTGGTGAGGGTGGTGGTGCTATTTCTTGATTGTTTACAATTATGAATATGTAATGATCACGTGATTCAAGACCAGTTGTGGCCCAGTAGCAACGGCCGCGACTTATAAGGGTCAGTACACACCGCGACGCGACGCGGCGCGTAGTTTTCAAGATAGCAATACAATTATAGACCTTACCTTCTACACAAAAAGGTACACAATTCTGTGTGCCTACTACGTCGAGCTACGCCGCGCGGCCCTCCTCACTGATGTGTACCTTTTTGTGTAGTAGATAAGGTCTATAATTGTATTGCTATCTTGAAAACTGCGCCCTGCGTCGCGTCGCGGTGTGAACTGACCCTAAGTTGTAGGTCGTGAATCGAACCCAAGCAGGCACTTTACTTTGTGTAAATTATTTAATTACTATTGGTCTCAAAACGGTGAAGGAAAACATCGTGAGGAAACCGGCATGTCCTAGAACCAAAAATGACATGTGACATCCGCACTTGGCCTGCGTGGTATAGGGCCCACTCCCTCTCACGGAAAGGAGGCCTGTGTCCCAGCATTGGGTATATTATAGGCTGATTATGTTGCTCTTGTACACGCAAAAATGGTAGTTAACGGCAAATGTTCCGGCTTCTGCGTTTATCTAGCTATACAAGATCTTTGGGTTAAAGGAGACACCCATGTTCGGCAGACGGTTTGCTGTTATTAGCATTTATTAGGAACCGTAGGAAGGTGCTGCTTGTCCTTTAACTAAATCCTTTATTCCTGCTTCGGGCAACCGTCCAATTCAAACCAAATCGTCCGGATCGAAACGATATTTAGTTTTGATCAATAAAAGTCCAGAATTGAGAATAAGTTACCCATGGTTCAATAGGCGCTAATTTTTGAAATGGTGTAATTTTTTTTAAGGGTAGATTTCACTGTTTATGAATTATCATCATAATTCCAGCTGAAAGACGTCCACTGCTGACATATGCCTTCCCCAAGCACCTCCACTTCGACCGGTTTTGTGCTTCTCGCAACCAACGAGTTCCTGCGGCCTTCACAAGGTCGTCGGTTTACCTTGTGGGAGGCCTTCCAATGCTACGTCTTCTGGTACGCGGCCGCTACTCCAGAACCTTTCGGCCCCATCGGCCATCTGTGCTGCGAGCAATGTGCCCTGCCCACTGCCACTTAAGTTTGGCAATTCTTCGGGCTATGTCGGTTACCTTGGTTCTCCTGCGGATCTCTTCATTTCTAATTCGATCACACAGGTAAACTAAGCATAGTCCTCTCCATTGTCCTTTGGGTGACTTTCAGCCTTCTAAGAAAGCCCATTTAATTACGATTCCCACTAATCAAAACAAACAAAGGCCAGCTTAACCAACTAGCGCACTGACTACGTAACAGCAGTATCCGCTTACAGAAGACGCGGTTTTGATCCCGTATGGAGCGAAGATCTGCATGTCCTACTTTTGTTCTATCTCAATGTATGTGCATTCGATTTGTATGTGTAATGCGGCTGTCCCATCGCCAACGATACGCGACAAGCGAGTAGAGCTAGCAACTAGAAATCAGCAGACGAGCGACGAGAAGCGAGTGTGTGGCTCGGATAGTTTTGTCTCTGGGCTATCTATGAGCGAGTGTGCGAGTGCGACGGGCGATTACACCACACTGATCGCTCGGTATGTAAAAAAAAAAACATTCCTGTGTAAACCTGTGTATGTTCTAAATGTTTAGCGGGGATCTCTCAGCAAGGTTTGTGCCCACGAAGCGAGCGTTGCTGAGCGAGTTTTTTCTTTGATAGCTCTTGACGCTCTGACATACTAGTGGGGAGAGAGTTCTCGCCGGCAGCACCAGACGCCAGCACATCAAGCTACTACATTCTGTCAAATAATAGATAATAAATTTTCAACTTTATCACTACACTATAAGGTTCAAGGTTGATTGGGAAAATTTTACAGTTTCGGGTACCTTGATGTGCTGGCGTCTGTACATTTCTTGAGCGAGATAATCGTTGATAGCTAGTCGCTTACTCGTCAGCGGTGGGACAGGTGCCTCATGCGCCGCGTTCCGGGTGCTATGATTCGGTGCTTGAAAAGCGACTGATTAAACCGTGATTATGGATGTGACTTTGTAATGGGAATGAATTAGAGAACGTTTGTTTGTGCTGAGGTTCTGAATTTGAATGTGAGTTTTTTTTTGTGGCGACCGTTACTACCTACGTGCTGCATAGATTATCTAATGAGATGTATTTTTGATGGGATATCTGAAGGGAAATTCCCGTTTTTTTAAGAACTTTCGCATTATAAGAATAATTTATTTGTAAAACATAGATAATTACATACAAAGATCTTACACATTGGTAATGCGCTATACTTTGCCAATATTGACATAAAAATGATTAATGTGATTAAAAACAATTAAATGAGTAGGTACTATTAAATTGCGAAGATAAAGGGGTTTGAAGATTTTTGTATGGAGGGTGGCCCTAAAGTCGGCCGCCATTTTGATTTTTTTTCAGAATCGCGGTGCACAACAAAAGTTATATATTTAGATAGAGGACACTTATACAAACAAAAAAGGAGACTGTTAAAATTTGTATGGGAAGTGGTCTATGACCCAATAGCGATACTGTAAAGGTATTTCTGTGGGAATACCTCAACTATACCCTTGTGCAAAGGGGCATCAAAATTTAACCCGGCAGTTTTGAGAAAAATAATACTTTAAAATTCACATTTCTTGCTACATTTTTATATTTTAAAAACTTTTTAACGGGTATTTCTGACTTTATACTACTTAATTAATATGGTTTTCTGCTAAACAAAGACACTTACCACCTCGACAGTGCTGAATTTCAGTTTTTTTTTCGTTTTTAACCGACTTCAAAAAAGGAAGGAGGTTCTCAGTTCGTCGGAATCTTTTTAACGTTTATATTCACCGATTTCTCGAAGACGGCTGGACTGATTTAGAAAATTCTTTTTTTTGTTTGAAAGGGTATACCTACTTTACTAAGTGTTCCCATTGTCACCAGGTCAGGTTTGAACGGGTATTTCTGACTTTATTAATGTGTTTCTCTACTAGGCAAAGTCACTTGTCCCCATAACTTTTTTTTTGAACAAAATGTGGAATTGGTATTCCACATTTTATTCAACAAAAGACTTGTTATTAATCTTCTTTGGCGAACTCTTAGCACAGAATGGTCGCAGATCATACAAATCACATCACTTCTGGGTCGAAACATGATTTCATCATTCAATATTTTTTCATTTTATTTTGACGTTTTATTTATTGCATAAATTGCTTAGCAACCATATTAAAGTAATCGAATCACAACCCGTGAAATACTTATTAATAAGTTGTTCCGGTGTTCATCTGAGGTCTTCATCATTAGTACCTACCACTTCACAAATTGGTGCTTTCCGAGAGCAAATGCACGAGTTACTTTAAAGAATACCCAAATTGTTATAGCTGTGCCTATAATGTTTGAAGAGTTCCCTAGATTTCTCCAAGATCCCATTACCAGATCCTGACCTGGTGACAATGGGAACATTTGGAAAGTATATCCTTTTAACCAAAAAAATTGTTTTTTAAATCGGTCTAGCCGTCTTCGTCTAATCGCTGAACATAAAAATATTTAAAAAATGTAATACCGACGAACGGAGAACCTCCTCCTTTTTTGAAGTCGGTTAAAATCGAAACAAATACTAAAATCTAGGAAAGAAACACATTAATTAAGTATTATATAGTCAGAAATACCTTTAAAACGTTTTTAAAACAACAATGTTATCATGAAATTATGTATTCTAAAATATTATATTTCTTAAAACTGCCGGGTCAGATTTTGATGCCACTTTGCACAAGGGTATAGTTGAGGTATCCCCACAAAAATATTGTAACAGTATCGCTATTGGTTCTTAGACTACTTTATAATGTTATTGTGACTGTTCCTAAACTGACCCTAAGCTGATAAAATTTTCGTTTTTCCTAATTATGTTAAATATTAGTGTTTAGGTCGGTTCCCCCTAATGGGGAAGAGTCGCACCCCGCCACCGTACGACTCTGTAGAGCTCGTCTCCAGACTGGACACTCTCCCACCGATTGTAATGAATTCCCAAGAAGTGTTTTGCCTTGTTCCGAGTTGGAAAGCTGAGAACAAGGGGGGATACAACAGATCAATTTCAATATAAAATAAGGTTGGGAATTCATTGATAAGGTGATTAAGGAAAGGAACTCTACTTTTCTTTTGGTTACGAAAGTTATAAGATATGAGAGGAATACAAAAGGGTAATTGACACGTAACGCTTGTGTTGGGAAATACATTATTTAAAGTTACGTTAATTAATTTCCTTACAATACACTACAAACCCACCCCAAGCGACGTGGGGCTGCTTACAGCAGCTGACAGCGTCGTACGTGTATTGCTAGACCTGAACGCATAGGACCACTAAGGACACTGCTACGATTCTAACAATACACGTCCCTAAACTCTTACAAGCATGTCTTACTCAATCCTAAGACAGAGTACTGCGAAGTTCAACTGCCATTGAGCGAGACACATCCCAGTATTACTGGACGCGGACTATTTATTGTAATGAACCCCTTACAGCGGCCTACTCTCCCTTTACTAAGACAATACAAAACTAGCACAAGCGTACCGCATCGTCAGTCGGTTGCAGAATTCTTTACGATTGCTCCTGCTATGCGCCGAAGTGGTTATCTTGAATCGTCACTTCTCACTTCCTTAATCTTCCCCATGGAGAGGATGCTTTCAATGTAATCGGCAGCCGTGGGACCGTCCTTGTCAGCAACGGGGCGTTTCTATCTAGGCATCCAAATTGCATGTCTCGCTAATATAATTTGTGAGAGGCCCGAAAGCCGGATGTGGTTTAGCGAGACATGATTACTAGCGTTCCTTAGAACGAACTATCAACCAGTATAGGGAACTTGGTGAAGCCTACCCCCGCTCCCAGGAAGTGTGCGCAGATCAAGTGCAATGTAAAGTATCCTGCAGTTAGTCAGTCCATAGGGGAAAGATAGCCATCACTAACGTTTGGTTGGTTTGTGTTCATAAATAAGAACAGCAGACTACAAGGTAGCACTATAATTCATATTGGCCCTAACCAAGTGCGAGTTCGGTTCAGCCCTCCATAAACGGTGTGCTTGCCCAAGTGTCATGTCCTGGCTATGGTTATCTATAGTCTGTTGGTAGAGTATTTGTGTACAGTCTGGTGTCAGGTGTAACACACCATAGAGGGCTTTCTCCGAGTCCCTAGAACCAAACGCATGTGTAGGATATCTCAATTTAGTCATTTAGGAACAAGGAGGGATAAATATTCAACACTCACCCAATCCAGTCGTTCTCACACACACACTGAGATTCACGCCTTACACGCTACTCACATTATAGTAGACTAATTTAACCTAGTCTAAAGCAACACTTATTATTTAACGTATTAAATAATACTCTCGCCCTCACGTTCTCTCAATCAGGCACACAGTTTCATTGCTATTGCCTAAGTTCAACCACTCACTCTCGTGGTCTCCTAGTGTTCACTCAATCTCCTAACTTAACTAGCCTGGACTCGCAAGTCCGTACTCTAAAGCGGGTCCACCCCGACTGCCTCTCCGTCTCCGTCCTCGTTATAATTTCTCACATCCCATATCACCATTCCCAGAGCCGCTTTCCCTCGTTTCTTGGAACATCGGCTCAGGGCCATATTTACGATAACCAGATGTTGGTGATGGGTTTGGGTCGTCCTTAGAATTCGTACAAAATACTGCATCTTAAGTGACGTAAATTGCTCATAAAATATAAATGGAATGAGTCTCCAAAAGGTTCACTATTGTTTTACAATTTTAAAGAAATAGGATATTTTGTTATTGATCAGGGTAACTTGTCAAGCTGTTAGCCCATAAAATTTTAATGTGTTCCAAGAGCCATGTGCCGGTTTTAAAATAAATATAATATTTTGTTATTAAATAGGTCTAAGTGACAGACAGTCACATTCCCCCCTCTGAAAATCAGACGCGTGACGCAGTTCAGCGGATGAGCTTTCACAATAGGATAAACTATGCCTCTCCTCGAAAGTGTTACAGAATATACACCCATATCTATCTGATATATTTATCTATTTAAACAATTGTAAGTATTCTAGTAGGAACATAAATCCAACAAGATCCTAATAAGATGCTGTGACCGCTATAATTTTATACTGTTTCACGGAAGCATCCTCAACCAATACAAAAGCAACTAATTGCTTTATAATATTAAAACTATTATCCTTCTTCCAAGTACTCTTTTCATGATAATTTAAATAACATTACTGTAACTCAGCTTAGTTCAGAAAACCTGTGCATGCTTATAATGTGGTTTTACATACCAGGGACTCTTTTAAGAGTATTTATGCTATTGAGCCACGCTACCTACGGTGCTCCATTGTTCTAAGCTCAGCTTGTTGCAGTTGCCGCTGGCAGAGGCCTCTCCTAGGACAGCTTAGTCTGCTGATTCGGATCAACTGCTATCTGACCCCATTCCAAATTTCCGATATCCTTAGGATTGGTTACTTTCAGATTTTTTGGTTTACATATGGCAACAGTAGAAAAAAAAAAATTTTTTTTGCTACAGGTATAAATAAAGCTGCGATAGACAGTTTTCGAGTATCGTGCTTTGAGAGTAAGAAAAAGGAATCGACGTGTCAAGAATAGTCATTGGACACCCATCCACATACTGACCTTGACAACTGCAGCTTAACTTCAGCGATCTATTGATTTGCGTGCTTATATTTATATACCTTTAAATCATTATAATTAGACTATAAATTTAAAAAAACATAATCTAAAATAAACATCGAAATTACTGGGCGAATAAAAGCCTCGCGTTAAGATTTTCAAGGACATTTCATGCGTACTTAAACACAAGTACCCTTGAGATTCCTTAATAAAAACTCCCGTATAAGGTCCAGCGATAAGAAAGCTATTTTAATATACTTTATGTTCTTGTCAGTGTTTTAAACTTCTCGCTCTACTGTGACAGTTTTAAATTGCATTTTTATGCGACACTTTAAATGGGGACACACTTCGCTGTAGGCTCTGGGACTTGCTCGACAAATTGAAGTAATATTTAGATAGGACAGTGTAATCATCATAGTTTTAGTATAAAATTATCATCTGCCTAGCCTTTTCCCAACTGTGTTGGGGTCGGCTTCCAGTCTAAACGGATGCAGCTGAATACCAGTATTTTACATGGAGCGACTGCCTATCTGACCCCACAACCCAGTAACTGGGTAATACGATACCCATCGGTAAGACTGGTTGTCACTCTTTCGGGCTTCTGACTACCGGTAACGACTGTCAAATATCCACGAATGACAGCCGAGACCGACAGCTTAACGTGCTTTCCGGGGTACGGAGGGAAGTCTCTCGTAATAAAATAATAAATAAAACAGCTTTGTATTTTTTTTTATATAAAAAATCAAGCCTTTTTAACATATTTTGTATTTCGAAATTAACTAAAATTTATTAAATTATCTTAAGTGAAACTAAATGTAAAGAGAAATATAAAATTTCTACGCTGTAGCAACCCCTAATTGAATTGAAGGTGAAAGCCTCCTCTAAAGATTCCTCCCTGTAATTTGCTGTTTTCATCCACTATTCTCCAACCAATAATATTATATCGTCTGCTCACCGGGCAGTCGGACTTTTTTCGTATCAGCCCAAAATAACAGAATATATAAGTCAAAGTCAAAGCATTTATTTCAAATAGGCACATAAAAGGCACTTTTGAACGTCAAAAATTACCTTAAAATAGAATTGATTCTAGTCGCCCCTTCCAAAAGGTAGTTTTCGTGTGGCAAGAAACTCCACCGTAAGTGAGGTGGTAGAGGGGATGTCTTCTTACTCCCTTACTAATAAACGTTGTATAGCGTCTGTATAGTTACACAACGCTTTGACTTCTTTCGAAAGTCAAATTACTGACGACTGAAAGGGAGAAATCAGTGCGTAACTATTCATCTGATATAATACGTTCTTTAGAAGGTCCGCGATCCGCGTGGTAGTCAATACCTGGCCGTAGGAGTGTGATGAACTGCCAAATCTTCCAGCATCTCAGCCAAAGGTGGTTAAACACCGTGTAGTTTTAATCAGTACGAGTCTGACTGCACCTCGCCCCGGGGTGGAGGACATCTATGAGGTGTTTCACACCCAAAAAAAAAGGGTCTCATCGATATTGCCACTTGTGGAAGATTTAGTAATCCAGGGGTGGACAGTCAGCCCCTCTACGTACCAGATAATTCGCTATTATTAAGACTCAAACTATGACTAAAAAGTTTCATTAAATCAGCAGAATGATTTATAAAAAAATATTTTGGTTACTTACCGGGCTTACTGTCCAAAAAACGATAAAATAATCGCCAAGGCTATTTATTTACTTTTATATAAAATACATTTCCCTATAATAATATTACTGAGGAGGTTCCTGTCCCTTGAGCCCTAACCACCGGTTGCTTGGACCATGCTCCCGAGATCGGTAGATCACTATTTTTTATATTTTTAAATGTTTTACATTTAGGCAAATATTTCAAATATGAATGATATGTAAAGCAATGATAAAAGGTAATAATAATCGTCCCCGTATTGATGGTACAGTCAACAAAAGAGATAAGTATGCAGGATCGTCGGATATAGTTGAAGTTTAGTAAGAAACCGATGGATGTTCTCGAATAAAACTTAATTTTATTAATGGAAAACAAACAGCTCATTTATCAAATTAAATTTCAGTCGACAAGATCGATCGGTTTCTTACCAAACTTCAACTATATCCGACGGTCCTGCATAGTTATCTCTTTTGTTGACTGTACACAGTTTTTAATTACTCTTGCAGTAACACCCAAATACCTATAACAATTCACTGTACATAGGTCATACAAATATTTATTTTTGAAGCCAATCACTCAGTCACTATCAATCCAGACGTATTTGTTACAAATACACGAGTCGACCAACAAACACCAACGAACATCGGTATGATATGGGAACGTGCAATGTTGGTATTTCAAGTAAGGCCGTGCCCAGACCAGAGAAAAAGTATAAAAAAACAATAACGACCTCGCACACTCTCGATCAAACTGCCTAGAGTTAAAGTTGTCATATCTATCGAAGAACTGTATCAAACTGACAGAATTGAAGGCCAATTCTCGTAATTTAAAACGTTCAAAATCTAGTGGCAATTACACCTCAACGACAATCAATGTCAAAAACTTGTCAAAGATGTAGGGAAATTAGAGGTATTTTTGACAGATTGAAACTGAGATCAGATTATGAACGTTCTTAAAATTACGAGAATTGCCCCTCTGTACCGTCTTCGACAAACGAAATTGTTTCGACTCAGATATGCACACTGTCTACAAAACCATCCTAGAGTGAGTCGGTCTCTCAGTCAGTCTGCAGGGCAAAGGCTCCCTTCCCTTTTCCAATTTTACCCGGTCTACTGCGATTGCGGGCCAATCCTTTATGAAGGAGTTCAGCTCCAGTTATACCTTACCTTATTTTTACCCACGACGGTATGGAGATGGTATAATATGCATTTGGGGTGAGAGGATGTGTTTTTGAGTGTTTGTTTGTGCAAACCAATGTTGCCATTTATTAATATTATCCCATGATATGAAGCCATTGTAACTCTTGGGTACTCTGTGAACAACCGGCCACCTAATATGTTCAACCAGACAACCCTTTTACAGACAGACGGCGTATGCTTATTGACAAGCTCCTGTTGGCACCTTTTAGGCACTTAATAATAATACTCGGTTTATAATCTGAGAATTTGAAGTTGACAACTTGACAAACTCTTCTTCAGAATGACAAGGTGATTCCTTTAATGTAGCCCGCGAATTGCTTACGTTTTTTGCATAGAAATTTGAATATCGTGGGCTTTCACTTTAAGGTGAATGCGTAGTGGTAGCCCGCGAAATTCAAGTTTTCTTACTTTTTTTGCAATTTGCAGGTCAGTGTCAGGTTGTATCTTGATAAAAATTTGATTCGCGACTATAATAGACATGTATTTACAGAATTATAGTCATTAGAATCATTAATATATCTCTTTAAGTTAGATTTCTACCATAAACACTTTTCCATACGAGATTTGTTCTTAACGGTAGAAATCTAACTCAAAAAGATGTATTAATGATTCTGATGATTATAATTTTGTAAATACGTACCTGTTATAGTCGCGAATCAAATTTTGATCAAGATAAAACCTGACACTGACCTAAAAATTGCAAAAAACGTAAGAAAATTTGAATTTCGCGGGCTACCACTGCGCATTCACCTTAAGTACTGCTAAAGTAGAGTTTGACAAGTTGTCAATTTCAGATTTTGAACTTGGAAACCTGAGGGGCAATTCCCTTTTTTTAGGAACGTTCGAATTTTAATCTCATTTTCAATATTTAAAAAAAAAAAATAAAACAAAACCCTATATTTTAGACAAGTTTTTGGCATTGATTTTATCGTTGAGATGAGATTGCGCCTAGATTTTGAATGTTTTCAATACGGGAATTGGTCTTCTGGTATAAAAAGAGCTTCAAGCAAATCTTGACACTTATAAGTCAGTGTGTGACTCACAAATTATTCGTGCAGAAGAACAATTTTCTTTGTGGTGTCTGTTAATTAAAGCGTTCGGCTTATTATTTCTGAGCATTAAACTTTTCAATTGTTGATTATTGCGCAGAACTCGAGAAATTATAGTTGTTGAAATTACTGTGTTTGAAATACGCTTATTCTAAACTTTTGTTTGAAATGGAAGTTGTTTTGAATTAGATTGGGCAAATATAAAAGCAATAAATTTTAGGGTTAGGGGTTCAATCATAATTATTAAACTAAAGGAATAAGCTAAATTCGTGGCAAATTTTGATATAATTTTTTTTTTTCGGGAAGATTTAATTAGTTATAACTAGCTGCGTCCTGCGGTTTCACCCGCATAAGTGTCGATCCCGTAGGAATATAGGGATAAAAAGTACCCTATGTCCTTTCTGGGGCTCAACGTGTCTCTATACCAAATTTCATCTAAATTGGTTCAGCGGTTTAGACGTGAAAAGGTAACATACAGACAGACAGGCAGAGTTACTTTCGAATTTATAATATTATGACAAGCGGAGGTTTTTAGGGCACGACTACCAACAAGGCAAAAAAAAAAAAACACTTATCTCTCAAAATACAGTGCTATGTGGTGAATCCTGGGTGATACTTAGTATGGATTCCCACGGGCCTAGGAAGATTCCCATGAAAAATCCCACGAGACAGTTTTTTTGGAACGAACTTTCTTATTGCACGTTATACTCTGCACACTTGACAAAATATGGGAGCTAAAAAGTCCATTTTGACCGTCTGCTGTCACGACAATTTTACTATAGTATGTGTGTTTACAAGCGCATGTCTATGTGTAAGTCTATTTGTATGTGTCTTACGACTATGTGTATTTAAGTCCTGTTTTTTTTGTTGTTTTTTTTTTTTACTTAATTTCTCTCAAACGTTAATCATTTATTTCACTGTTATTTAATACAAATAAAGGGTAGCAGGGACATCAACGCTCAAACTAACATGACATGGATTCAATACATGATTCCAAACCCCTGCGTTGAAATTTTTCTTACTAATAACGATGAAAATGTTCACTCACTGCATACAGTGAAAGGAACTTCGTTCCAACCCAGTGTGCCACGACTCCTGTCGACTTTTTTACATCTTTTGTCTATGTAAGAACCTAACACTTGTGGGAATTTCTTCCTAGAACTCCTATATTATTATATAGGTACTCATAATAAACTTAAACATAACACCGTACGGTAAAGTTATCTAGATACAGTGCAGTGTTTGGAGTTAACTTATCAGAGGCTCCACCTCCTCCTTTTAAGTAAAAGATATACCTGTGCATAATTATCTACTAATATTACCATAAGGCTTTCTTTGTACTAAGTTATGTTTTATATGTACATGTTTCTGTGGCATATAAACAATTTTTCTTTCTTTCTATTTTTATTACCTAGAATTTAATTAAAGTCCTTGTTTCTACCTACAGTATTTGTCTCACGTTCCCCTTTTTAATCCATGCAAAGGTTGCCTTAAAAGGTCGCTCTTAGCGATAAGACCAATCTTTGCAAAATGTCTATATTTTATGTCTGTAATTTATATGCTGTAAAGAGTATTCTATTCTATTCTTTTTCCTGGCGACAAAAGGCTTTTCTTGTGAAAGACGACTTTTTTGTTAGCAGCGTTATTTTCAATCAAACAAAACTGTAAAAACAATATGTTATCTATATTTCTATTAATCTATATATTATATATATATCCTACTTCCTCCTATCCTATCCTATCCTATCCTACTTCCTACTTATATCACACTTCACACTAATATTATAAAGGCAAAAGTTTGTGAGGATATTTGTTACTCTTTCACGCAAAAACTACTGAACGGATTTTGATGAAACTTTACAGTAATATAGCTTATACATCAGAATAAAACATAGGATACTTTTTATCTCGATATTTTTACGGGATCGACACTTATGCGGGTGAAACCGCGGGGCGCTGCTAGTATACAATAAATTAAAGCTACTTTTCATGTCTGTCTCTGACCGCGTTGTTCTTCTAAACTACGCAACAGATTTTAAAGTCGTTACGGGTCGTCAGAATCCCGAAAATCTGACAACCAGCCTTACCAAGGGGTATCGTATTACCCAGTAACTGGGTTGTGGAGGTCAGATAGGCAGTCGCTCCATGTAAAATACTGGTATTCAGCTGCATCCGGTTAGACTGGAAGCTGACCCCAACATAGTTGGGAAAAGGCTAGGCAGATGATGACCCGAAAATAACGTGCAGAAACCAAATCAAATCAAAATCAAATCACTTCCCCACTTTTTCTTTACTTCTTCTTCTTCTTTTCCAAGTCGGGTTGCATGTGCCATGTAATAGAGGTCGAGCCTATTACCATCAAACAAGAACAAAATCCAACGCCCACACTGCACTCCACATTATTCCACTCCAATTTCCTCTCCATAATAAACTGGTCATATTTCATAACAATTATAATGCCATACATGAAATAAAACATAAAAAATCGCTTGTAAATTTTAGAAGTGTTGTTAAACCACCAGCTCATAAACGCGGTCTTAAAGTTCAGAAAAGAAAACTTTATTTACATTTTGATATAACATGTAGCGGTATCTACAACGCTACTTGCGAACAACGCACCATACTGACGTCACGCAAATCCTGCATCTCGCAAGCAGAGTTTACCGCGCAACTAGCATAGATACAACAGCCCGACATGAATCATCGGGCAATTGCCGCCAGACACAACACCCGTCTGGTCGGAGGATCCTCCCTTTTCTATAGAGTATGAGTGAACTTTATACCCTGTTCCTCATACCTCTATAAAGTAAAAGTAAGTAAGTTTATTATAACTTGTTATTTCCTTGTAACTCTTTATTTTTATAATACAAACTACCCTGCGGAGAACGATTCGTTTCATGTGAGGTGTCACGCGATACTACACAGCTTTTTTTGTTTGAGAACTTTTATATGGCCTTTTTATGGGACTTTTGACTTCGAAGGGTTTTTCCAGTCTGTATTTGTATTCTGTGTGGTGATTTTTCAGAACTATATACTATCTCCTTTATTTTAATAAAAGTTGAACTACATTGGAAAATCTAGAGTAGGCATTCCACTTTGCCCCACCAGTGGGGCGGCCGGTGGGGCAGAGTGGAATAATACGTTATGAGGGGTCTCGACGGTAAATGCCTATGCATAAATGATGGTAAATATTTCACAATTTTTTAAGTTGCTAAGCATATCACTACAATCATGAAACAACACTGTTTTTCGAAGAACACTCGTCCATTTGAACATCCGCATCAAAAGCTATTTCCCTGATCCTAAGGCTTCTGTGTGACCCAACTTAGGGTTTCTGCGTCCAGGCTGAGGGTAGGGCGTCTACATATCACATGCTCCTGAAAACTGCACGATGCACGCTGCACGATCTGTGCGCTACCGGCACCCTACTGCCTGCTACCAACCAACACACGCTGACTGTGGCCTTTCGAAGGCCGGCCTCGTGCTCAGCCTGTTCTGCTACCCCTCCTGCGTCCCGTGAAACCAAGGATGGTAACCTTCTTAACTTAAAGTGTGAAAGTGCTCAAAACAGAAAATCAGAGTGACCTTAACTGCAACCTAGCCTAGAAATTATATGTATGACCTAACATAAGTGATTCTAGCCTAGCCGTTAAAAGAAATATGCGTTTATTGCCATTTCATTAAAAAATAAACACCTGAAAAAATGAACCAGTTGCTAACGTTCTTAAATGAACCCGAAGAATCCATACTTAATATTATAAATTCGAATGTAACTCTGTATGTTACCTTTTCACGCTTAAACGCCACTGAACGGATTTAGATGAAATTTGATGAAGATTGCATACCGGGGAAGGACATAAGACAGTATTTATACCAGAAATCATCCTTTAAGGGGGTGAAAAGGGGGTGGAAGTTTGTATGGGAAATCAATAACCCCTGAACCGATTTAGATGAAATTTGGTATGGAGATAGTTTGAGTTGTAGGGAAGGATATAGAATAGTGTTTATCCCCGAAATTATCCCTTAAGGCTGTAAAAAGGGGGGAAATTTATTTATTTATTTGGGACAAACAAACAGTAACACATTATATCTGCGCAAATAATATAAACAAAGATATAATACAAATGTGAAACTCACACCGTTATCCACAGCATATACAATTCATGTAACTTTACTAATGAACAATCTATGCGAGTAAGACTACAAGACTGTTCAAATAACTATACATCGGAACAGCGATAGGACTATACTACTTTTATCGAGGGTGACACCGTGGGGCACAGCTAGTATATGTATAAGTCTCATTTTATGAAAAAAAAACGCCATAAATACCATCAAAATGTAATTACATCTTACTTCAGATGAAAAGTAAATACGTTCACCGGCCTAAGGTTACGAGTTTAATCCACACAAAAATGTCAGTAGGATTTTCTGTTAAAGAAAATTCTCAATAACAATCCGGATTTGGAATTGTGCCAGGTAAATGTTAATATTCTTTGTCACAGAGTATGTATGAAGTGTGAAAACAACATTACGAACCTACGTCCAAATTCGAGAGGCCTCCAAACTACATGGAAATTTGGAAATTTGGCAGGTCAGTTGCATGTGCTCAAAGCTAGAGGCCGGAGTTGTCTGAACTATTATTATCTTTTCTAAGTTTCGTTAAGGTAGCCTTTTTGATGCCAAATAGAAGATAGTATGAACAGCTAAAGTATATTATTGAATTACCTTAATTTCTTTCGTTTCTCGTTACGTAATATCTTCTCTAGGCACCTGCCCCATGACCGAATATTTTTGTGAGACGCGAGTGTGTAGTTTTGATAGTTTTGTCGCTGGGCTATTAGCGAGTGCGCGAGTGTGATGAACTGACTGCAGAATGACCAGTTATTTGCTGATATGCGTGTGTACTAAGCTAAAGTCTCTCAGTGAATGTTCCGTCCGCCAAACGAGAGTCGCTGAGGAGTAGTTTCTTTGATAATTTTTGTCGCTGCGACAAACTAGTGAAGAGACAGTTCTTGGTAGTGTGAACAGTCAGCGAACAACTATTAATATAAAGTATATTTTTTACTGAGGCGGAAACTACATCTATTGTTCGTTTCTTGACAGAGAAAATGGTCGATAGCTTGTCGCTTCCTTGTCGGTGTTAAGAGGAAAAGTGGTTGGAGAGACTTTTGAAAAAGCCTAAGTAAAAATCCATTTACTCAAATTTCATTTTTTTTCATATAATTGTACATATTATTATAGTTTATATTTAATTTATATTATGTAAATATTTAATTTTTGCAGAAATAAAAAAGTTTGTCTTCAATAATAATTTACTCAAAATATTAGTAATTTTTATCCACGAATTGTATATCTTTGAATTTGAATTTAATTTTTGTATTGTATGTTATTTAAATGCTTATTTCATTCTATTTTTTATAATTCTATGTCAATTAATGTAATTGGACTTGTGCCGTTTTAATTAACTACAAATAAATAAAATAAATAATTCGAGGTATGGCTCTCGCCTATTTCCTCCTCCCATATTGGACCTATTTAAAAGATATTTCATAAACTGAATAAGAAGGATATATACTGTGACCTTATGTTTTTCATTAATAGTTGTCAAATTGGAACACTAGGCCTCTGTTGACAGCGGTTTAAATCGACATTTTTTGAGGGTTCTAGTGCTTATAAAGATAATGTATCATCAAAAAGGAAAACATAGGGACATACAAGTAGTTAATATTTATTATTCTGTAAAAATCATTGCTTTATGGTCGTTAACCAGAAAGAAAACAGGCGAAAGCATTTCTATGGAGAAAAGGTCACCCACATTTCCTCTTAAGATTTTTCAAGCTTGGGAATTAAATCTCTGGTATCGGTATTTTTGATGGAACAAGCCTTTCTTTGAAAAATTGTTCCAAATAATTGTCACACTCCAGAACGAAATCATTTAACTTCATAATTAAATCTCGCTGTATTCCAACATATGTAATACGTAGATTTTCAGAGTAAAATAACCTGCAAATGCTTATCTAGATTTTCTACCTCCATACCAAATTAGAACCAAGTTCATTCAGGCGTTACCAAGCGATTGACTGGCTTACATCTTGCTGACATATATCCAAGCTAGCTATTATTAATATGACATACACGAAAGTCACAACCATCTATATTATAAAAATACATAAAATTTAAGTGTCTGTTTGTAATGTCAAAATAACAGTTTTTTACTAAATGCGTATGAAACTATAAGTATACGGTACTTATAACAAAAAGAAAAATACATTTTTAAAATTTTTGTCTGTCGGTCTGCTTGTCTATTTGTTCCGGCTGATCTCTGAAATGGCTGGACCAATTTTGACAGGACTTTCAATGGCAGATAGCTGATAGGAGTAACAAAGGGATCCACGCAAACTTAAAACCCATGAAATACAATTTGTTTTCCGACATGCACGTGAACGAAGTCGCGGGCACAGCTAGTCATAAATAAAAAAAAACCACCGACCACCACCACCACAAACTAATTTACCACAGAAAAGTAAACAATCAAGCAACAAAATAGCTTTATAGGTACTCTAGGAATATTAATACAAGCTCTAAAAATTGAACACATACGAAGCTCTAATAAAACGGTTACATTCTACATTATAACCCTCCCAACAATGTAAGTTCTGTAATTGCCTGCCTATTGCCCAAGTGCAGTAAAACTCGCCCGATAAATTCATTGTTCTCATGCTAAGTGTGTATAAACCCATCCAGTTATATGGAATGCTCTCGTAAAACCGATCGGAATGGAAAATGTATGTGAAAGTTTATGTATACATTTATGTTTGTTTATATTGTAAGATTTAATCGTAAGTAGAAGACCTCGCAGCTTTATCACCTTAACCTTTAGGCACCAGGGTAGCCCGCGAAACTCAAATTTTCTTACGTTTTTGCAATTTCAGGTGTCAGATGTATGATAAACAAAATATGATTCGCGACCGTAACAAGTACGTATTTACAGATTTATAGTTCATGTAACTCTAATGAATGACTATTTCATGAAAAATATCAATAAAAAAATTCGTACTCAAAAACGAGATTTTGTCTGATTGCCGGGAGTGATTTCGAATTGGAAATCTCAACACCAGACTTAGCACGCGAGATCTCGACTGGAAACTCGAGATTTCGCGTGGTGTCATCTCGCGTACTAAGTCTTGTGTCATCATTTTGACTCGAGATTGCATTCCTTATTTATAATACAAGGCATTTTCATACTTTACAATAATCGTGAACTGTTACATATTTGCAAGCTCATGTCACAAAATAAAAGCTTCGTGAAAATTAATTTTAATAATGACGACATTGAATAAAGCAATTATTCAATAAAATCTGAATAGTGTCGACATCATTCACATATCCCAGCATTTCCACGAATTTTGATACAACTTAAAATAATGTACATGTTCGACAGTTATGCAGTTGTCATGTGTTGACGTTAAATAATTGTCTGTTACTGGTATGTCACATGAATTTAAAAGCGTTTTAATTATTTCGGGGCCGATTTATTGAAAATTAAATGGATATTTAATGCCAATAAAGTTTTCAAGTAATGTATCGCAGTTCACTCATTTAAAGTTATTGATAAATGATTTATTTTCTGTAAGTAAGTTTGTATAGAGCACATGAAGTTTTATCGGTAAAGCATAAGGTTCAAAGTTGATTGGGAAAATTTTACAGTTTCGGGTAGCTTGATGTGCTCGCGTCGCTACAAACACTTTTACACGTCAATCATATACGCGTATATTAATCTATTTTGTGCCTTTAAAAAATACTTGTTTTATGCATACAGATTTACGAGTTGTAGGTTTGAACCTAGACAGGTAAGAATTAAAACAAGTTAGTAAGTATACAGGGTGTTACGGAAAGGGTATATCAATACAAACGGGTTGAAGAGTGTATCTGGTCTAGAATCTCTGTACAAAATTTCAGCTCAAAAGCATTAACTTTGAAAATGCTTAATATTTTTTTATTTCGACATCACGGCGCTGCACTGGCGCGCGGCGGCGTGATGTGCGTGTGCTAGGCGCACAGACACACTACAGATAATGGATAATGACCCTCGTAGTGCGGTGACACGTTTGTTATGATTTCAATTTAATAAACTATCGAAATAAAAAAATATTAAGCATTTTCAAAGTTAAGGCTTTTGAGCTGAAATTTTATACAGAGATTCTAGACCAGATACACTCTTCAACCCGTTTGTATTGATATACCCTTTCCGTAACACCCTGTATAAATGGTGTTAAAAGAAGTTAGAGATAAACCATTATAAAACTGCACGCCCCGCCACAAAAATTTATATACAAACATTCGTACAAAAAGCAGTGGTGTTCATTTTTAAAATGTTTTATCTCTAACAAATTGATTGGTGTCCTTAAAATGTGCTTTTCTGTGTATGTACAGACGCCAGCACATCAACCTACCCGAAACTGTCAAATTTTCTCAATCAACTTTGAACCTTATGCTTTAGTGATAAAGTTGAAAATCTATTAAAGAAATTTGACAGATTGTAGTAGGTTGATGTGCTGGCGTCTGTACCTTTTGTTTTGTTCATTTGCTGACAAATTTTGAAGGTACGTAGTACCTCTCAAAACGGTGAAGGAAAACAAACAAACACAACAACAAATAAATAAAACATCATGAAGAAAAAAATCCTAGAACCAAAAATTCTAAGATATGTGACATCTACCAACCCGCAGTGGGCCCGCGTGGTGGATTACGGCCCACTCCCGCTCACCGAAAAGAGCTCGGGGAACATTATATGGCTGATTATGTAATGCTAATACTTGTATGTATCTTCAATGTATGTACCTATAAGAAAAAAACATGTTTACATGAAAAGAAGAAACACTACAAAGTGCGAAATAACTATGGTTTTGAAAGTCGGTGGAAAAAAAATTATGAAAAATAAATTATAAAACAATGTTTCTGATTCATTTTTCTTGCTACCGATTTTCGAAACTAGATTTGATCCTTGTTTAGAAGTCGGTTAAAAATAGGCATGAGACTGTTTTCTCAAGTTATTCTGGTATGATCCCCTGAACCCCCCCTCCACGCCCCCCTCTTCGATCCCCTGCTAGTTCTTCTTCTGTTTTAATCTCTGTCTTATCCTGAGATATTTATTTTTCAGGGGCAAGGCTCTAAGCAAGGGGCAATTGAAGAAGTATTGTTATTCTAAGCAACATATAATTTCCCTGAAAATAAAATAATCATGACTCTTCGAACTGATCCTACCAAAACATTCATCATCATCTTTCAAAGTAAACCATGATGAAAAAGCTAGTTAATACTGAAAGTACTAAATAGAACCATAAAAAATCCATCAGATACCGCTCCGGGTCTCATTTACGACGTCGAGTTTTGACACTAAAATTTTTCTTCCGTTTTTGTATCCGGATTTTCCATCACGGGCCTTTCATGAAAGATTTGACAATGCAAATGATCCGTTTAACTTGATAACATCTCTTTCTCAGCATAATCTGGACAAAATGAAAGTTTGAATAATAAATTCTGTTAACGTAGCATTAAAACATCATTTCTATACACATGTAACGAGGAATTTAGGTTCGTTTGTCTGTTTGACTGGATGTATGTTCCGATTTGGCGCAAAAACAGCTGAACATATTTGGATGAAATTTGGTGCACATATAGTTTATAACCTGGATTAGCACATATGGTACTTTTAATCCCGGTAGTGTGTTCCCGTGGGATATTGTCCGACATCCTCCTTGGAATAAGCTAGTTTTAAATAGATTTTGTAGTCTTCTCAGAATTAAATATAAAAACATTCATTCAAATAACTAATATATGTGTTGACTTTACATACAATAGTAGTTAATTTATTTCTGATACAAGCCAAAAATAATAGTTTTAGGAGTTGAAAATATAATATCCATAAATGCCAAAATCCATGAATTTCACTGAAAATTGATGCCTACATCTTCGTTACTATTTACCAATAAATCATTACAATCAAAAACCGACGCTAACGAGCAAAATACACAATACGCACATTTCTACGAAATACGATGGTTATGGACCATCGTACGTTATGTGTGTGCGTTAAATCCCGGATTGCTTAATTTATAACCGGTGAACTATGTGCCACTTTCAGATTCCTCGAAATGTATATTCTGAAATATATTTTGTTAAGTTGCTAAATAATAACAGCCGCTCAGGTGATCGATCAGGTTAAGTTACTCTTGCCGCGGTTGGTTTGTGGAAGGGAGACCATCTTTACATACCGAGACCCTTCCGACCCTCGAAAAGCACGTTAAGCCGTTGGTCCCGGCTGTCATTCGTGGATCTTTGACAGTCGTTACGGGTAATCAGAAGCCCGAAAGTCTGACAACCACTCTTACCAATGGGTATCGTATTAACCAGAAACTGAGTTGTAGAAGACAGATAGGCAGTCGCTCCATGTAAAATACTGGTATTCAGCTGCACCTGGTTAGACTGGAAGCCGACCCCTACATAGTTGGGTAAAGGCTAGGCAGATGATGATGATGATTTTGTTATAAGCTGAGTTCAGCCATAAGGTAATGTACAGACACATCTTGTGCTTGTCTTATATCATGTTCCTTTTTAAGTACATAATTTAATAATTTTGGTGCATGTTTATTATAATGACCTAGCCTCATACAAAAGGAATACTTACACGATAACATGAAACATTTTTCGTTAAAAAAAAGGAAAAGTTCTATTATTATGTATTTTGAGCATCCAGGTATAACGCTTATGAGTTACTTGAAAAAATAATTATGTAAATCCATACCAATATTATAAGTTCGAAAGTAACTCTGTCTGTCTGTTACCTTTTCACGCTTAAAACGCTGAACCGATTTTGATGAAATTTGGTATAGAGATAGTTTGAGTCCCGGGAAAGGACATAGATATCTCGATATTCCCACGGGATCGAGACTTATGCGGGCGAAACCGCGGGGCGCAACTAGTACATAATAAAGTCCTCCAGACCGATTTTCAATTATAGCGACCTATCTCAGCGGAGACCAACCTTCGGCGCGGGAGATATTATAATCCACAAGTGCTTGTGCACAGGTGCACTCTTTCTTCCCCTCATTGGCTAATGGGACGGCAATCCGACACGACCGGAGAGAGACCAGGCTTGAAAACATAGAGAGTAATCGTCTCATATCGTTTAGTACATGCTCACTGATCGGTAAGGCCCTGTAACACGCTACGGTTTTCAGACTCACGGGGTACACGGAGCCTAGTATTTGGCAACAGACGTGTGTGAAAAGGCACTGCAAAGCCAGGATTGGGTTCAATACGCTTTTAAACAAGTTCTCACGAGTTAGTTGGCAACAACTTAGGTATGCGATTGCGTGTGGGTACTCGCGATTGTTCACGTTTATATATACTTTAGTTTTTTCATGACATGTTTTTTTAGGAAATTCGAAAGATGATTTTCACCATTACAAGTGAACGTAGCTTTGTTTTATTTTAGAAGTTGTAGGTAACTGCTATGTGAATTTTCCGTTATCAACATGTCCGTCACATGTCTTAAACTTAAAGATGAAATTGACTTTGAGATGATCACCGCTAAGTAAAAATCTCAATTTAGTGAAACCAATCAACTCTAGAAAAGACATGTTTAAGACTCCTTTACCTTTTAACGTCAGTATTTTGCTGAAGACATTTATTAGCCCCCCCACCCACGTCACCACGTCATTATAGTCAGGGTTCTACCTTCAGGCGCTTCGACACTTCTACGAGCGATAAATTATTTGAGTCGTTTGCTTTCACTTAAGTTTTCAACTAAGACTACTCTAGTGATATTTATTTTAGAAGTATGTATCTTTATTTGTATGTATATAAGTATATTCTCATGTTATTTGTTTAATTTTTTTAAGTAAATTGTTTTAAGATTTTATGTTTTATTTTTTTGTCTACTTTACTCTTTGACACGCTTTCTACATCTCTCTATTTCTTGTCCTATTACAGGTATGCTGGAAGAGATTTCTTATGAAATAAGCATCACCTTTGTACCTATTTTTCTGTTCTGTTTTTTTTGTCTGTGTGTACATAAATGGTAAAATAAAAGTAAATGAATAAATAAAACAACATATCTGACCTACCTCGTCGGAAATTCTTTCATCAATGGAATGGTTTCAGCCAATCTAAAATTATGCAGGAAGCTAAACTCCTGGCTACGACATGACGTTGACGAAAAAACGACGTACCCAAAAATGAGCACTGTGAACAGGTTTTACGCTGATTTTCAAATAAAAATAGAAGATCATAAAAGTAATGAAAAACTAAATAAACGGAATCATGTTGCAGCCTCATCATTTCGGTCTAACATCACATTATTTAAATAAATAAGTAAACACTCAGCTGCACGAATAGAGGCATCTGATTCGCTATTCTCTTATATCATAACCAGGTCGGCACTATAATAAATTTCCCCCTGCATTATTAGAGCCAATCTTCCAAGAAATGAGGTAGTAGATGAATCTAGGAATTTTTGTACTCTATTCTTGAGTAAATAATGCAAAGTATAATTCAGACTGCGCAGCTTTGTTGGAATTTCCAATGTAGATTCTAGATCGTGGCGGAAGATCTACCATCATCTACATATAGAAACGTTCTAGTCTCAGTTTGTTTGTTTAGGATTTATCTCTGAGAACTGAATATAATATGCTGAATATGAGTTTCATGAAGTATAACTGTGAGGCCTTTACAGCGGGGTTACAAATTGGGCTAGCTTGGACTTCTGTTACAACGCTTCGAGTAAACACGTTCACGGCCTGACATGTCGCATCTTCGGTGCAACAAAGTCACAAATCAGGACACTTTTTTTGAAGTGTAAACTTCTTTAGCGGCGTTGCACACTTTTAGTAATGGGTAAAAAATGTTAAACTCGCGTCAGGACACGTGACCGTCAGAAGAGATCCCCCCCCCCTCTTTCTACGGTGGCGCCAACCGAAGTGAAGTGACACATGGACACAATGGATGGATGGATGGATGGAAGTGGAAGTGGAAGTGGAAGTGGAAGTGGAAGTCGAAGTGGAAGTCGAAGTGGAAGTCAAAGTGGAAGTCGAAGTCGAAGTCGAAGTGGAAGTCGAAGTGAATTTCGAAGTGGAAGTCGAAGTGGAAGTCGAAGTCGAAGTGGAAGTCAAAGTGGAAGTCGAAGTGGAAGTCGAAGTGGAAGTCGACGTTGAAGTCGAAGTAGAAGTCGAAGTGGAAGTGGAAGTCGAAGTCGAAGTGGAAGTCGAAGTGGATGGATGAACAGCTGATGGCTCGACCGTCTGTGTAGTAGCCACACTGCTGTGTATTCGTAAAATTCGTTTATATAAAGTGTTTAAAATATGGAAATTGAACAAAGTGCATCTATTAATGAAAAAAGTGACGCAGAAATAGTGAAAAAAAAATAGTTATATTAATTAAATTAATAATTGATTTATTTCAACGGTAATATTCAAGTTTTCACTTCTGCCGGCACTCCCGGAGTGCAACCCGTCTTTTTTTTGTTATGTCTTTCTCTCTGAATGCAACTTCTACTGAAAACATTGGAAAGTTACGGGTAACGTGTTCCTTACTAGGGCTACTGGGACCGACTGAGTATGTCAAGAAGTTATAATTAGGGTGTTCGCTGATTGAAACTTGCGAGCACATATAAGTACCCTAGGGGTGATTAAAATTCTCGGCACCAGTAAATGAGGTTCGCTGATTTGGTTTCAATCATGTACGTATTGTATAGTCGACCTCGTGATATCTTTACCACTTTTCCAGTAATAACTCAACCTCAAAATAAATCTATCTATTCAAATCTAAATCTAACAAATAGACCTTGACGTTTTATGAGGTGCAAGTGACATTGAACCTTAGGGTGGTAAAACAATTAAGAAGTCGACTATAAACACTACCTGGTCTTTAATATGGCTTATTCCCGGTCATCACCGCCCCGTCGTCCCCACTGGGCACGAGTGGGAAAAAAGTTTCGTTCCTCCCCAATGGTGATGATTGGAACTTTTTATTTCCCACTCGTTCCGCTATAGACCGAGAGTCAAAATGCAATAATGGGGATTTCAATAAGAGATTTCCCGGATTTTTCCCACTCGTGCCTTTAATGTGACGTATCAAGTTTTAGAAATAGACTGAAATTAAATTATATGAACTCTGGCTAAGGCTACTTTCCTGGAAGAGCTGTGACCAAGTTGCGTGCGCAAGTTGCCGGTGAGTGACGTCACTGAAACGTTATTAATGAAAGTAAGTCGGTGTTTTCCTAGAGAGCGTTTTTGACACCATAACGTCAAACCCCTCTGCCCAAAGATTTAAATCGCTAGATTTGCCCACACCGTACTTAGTCACGCGAAAAAGTGTCCATACTGAGAAAAGTGAGCTGTCACATTATTATATAGCTTTTCCATGACAATCTATAATAATAAAAGTGAATCGCCGAAATGTATGTACGCGCATAACTTCCTAACGACTGCACTAAATTGGATAATTCTTTTTTTTATGAAAGAAAATTTCGGAAATTCTAAAAAAGAATTGCACCCGTGCGAAGATGGGGCAGGCTGCTAGTTAAGTCATATGACTGCGTCATTTTGTGTCAGAGGTGTCAAAACGAAACAAAAACGCAACTATGTTTTGACGCGCTAAGGCGTATCTAACGATTTAAATCTTTGCCGCTGTCATCATTTTTATGACAGCTGGCATTGCGGCCGTTATGTGCGGTCACCGCTTTTCTACGAAACCTTAGCTATACTGAATTTAGCTTAACACAAAAGAAAAATACACAAAGCGCCATTTATCATTCCAATGAATTATTTTTGAAGAATTTTCAAGTATCTCTTAACAAAGTTGTATTTTCCAAGTGTTCTTTTAATTGCATTTTTATTACAGTTTCTTTCTTTCGTTTCTCGCTTCACAAATGTGAAATGTTTTCTAGCGAGATCTGTAATTACAACAAAAACTACATCATAAGCGAATGTTCCATCATTTTTAGTTTTTTTTTTCCATTTTATTTTTGCTGGATGGTATCTTTTTCATAATATTCGTATACTTCCAAGACATCTAGAATCAATTAGTATTAGAATTGTTTTTTTTCATTTTTCTTGGCGTTTCAAATGATGAACACATTTACCACCCTATGCACAATGCCTGTAGATAAGTAATGATTAACGTCTTAACTTTAAGCAATGTCTATGGCTGAAACGCGTTATATTGTAACGAAGGATCTAGTCTCATTTTCACAAAAATAAACCTAATTAGAAACTTATTTATAGGCAGTTTTTAGTTTTCCCTGAAAGCTATGATCGAATTGTCATCTTCTTCTAAACTAACTAATTTACTTCATAATCAGCCTATAATGTTCCCTCTGCTGGGGCACAGGCCTCCTCTCGGTGAGAGGGAGTGGGCCGTAATCCATCACGCGGGCCCATTGCGGGTTGGTAGATGTCACATGTCTTCGAATTTTTGGTTCTAGGACATGCCGGTTTCCTCACGATGTTTTCCTTCACCGTTTTTAGAGCAGTGGCGATGAAGTAATTTACACAAAGCCTGTCTGGGTTCGAACCTACGACGTACAACTCGTAAGCCACCACTGCTCTCCCTAATCACCTCCTAATTCACTTATTAGAACAAACTCTACAAGTATTTAAGACAATACAATTCTTGACACACTCGGTCCATTGAGACCGCAACATTGCAAACTTCAAGAATTGCAAACTCTTGAGTTTAAACAATGTAAATAAAAAATGCAATTTTTCAACTGAAAATGAAACGGCTTTGAGTTGCGCCGTTTTTAGGAACAGCAATTCGTTTCACCACTGAATTGAGTCGCGATTTAGCTGCGCTACGAGTTTCTTTACCACTACTACTGGTAAAAAAGTTGTTTAGAAAGTCATAACAATTACATCATGCCTGTAATCCCTACACCTTGAACATTTCAACACGTCTTTTTCATTTATCCCGAATCGCCATCTTCCCTTTTTTCCTTCTTTTCACTCGTTCATTACTCATCCAATCTCTCGTTCAAATAATTTAGAAATGCTTAAATATACAGCCATATATCTTAATTTGATCCTACATAGGTTAACACCCACATTTTTCCAGATATGTTTAAGTCCCACGTAATAGGAGGGCGAGCCCATTGCCATTGACCGGGCACAAATTTAGGCTCCAGGCTACTACTGAGAAATTCCAAATGGACAAAACCAATAACACTTTGCCCGACCCGGGAATGGAACCCACCTCATGCTCAGCAGTAGCGCTTGTGACCACTACACCAACGAGGCACTACAAAATAAACGAACATTCGTACAAACACCTCGTTAGTAATGAGTAAAATGTTGGTTACTTTTAACATTGCTATTTCAAGTACATGGATTAGCTATCTTACTGCCATCTATTATATATTTCTTGTCTCTTGTTTTTGATGTATCCGGTGCAGCATTTAGTATGGCAAAAGTATAATTTATCTGGTAGTATAATATTAACACAATTAAGAGCTGATTTTTCATATCATAAGTCACTGCTGGGTCATTATACGCCTCCTCTCTGTGAGAGGGAGTGGACCGTAATCCACCACGCGGGTCCAGTGTGGGTTGGTAGATGTCACAATGTTATTTGTAGATTTTTCAGTGGACAGATAATTTTTATTCGTGGAATAAAATTGTCGTCTGACAGATTTTGCATGGAAGAACTGTCAAAAATTCAAAATTATTACTCAGAGAAAATTATCTGGCGTTGGAAAATTCTGCTGTCATTATAGTTAACCATAATTGTAATCATCTATAAACTACAAAAATATACATTAAAAAAAATCAAATACTATTTATTACATACAGCAAATAGTAGGGTCCATATTTTTACTCTCAAGAACTGGGCTCGAGCGGTACAGTCCACATATCACGCGACACAAACACTGTGCAAGCTCAACCAGCAAGCTTGCCATCGACGTCGCTTTTTGTGCAAGTATTTATAAAGTGAGCTCTCTGTATGGGAATAATGCATATTATGTCGCTTCTGGTAGAGTGGGAGTGACGTTAACATTGTTGGGAAAAGACAAGGCTGGATACCATAGTACTTTATTTTGAACAATAGAATCTGTGACGAACTTGGCTCTTATATGGGATTTAAAAATAACTGGCGAAATGTGGGTTTTCTGTAGGTACACCGATGGCTAATCCGTCAGGGAAAAAAGGCTCTATGTTGTGTTGTTATAAGAGCTTGACTCCTATATAAAGAATTGCTCCGAATAGCACACGGTCGAGACGATTGGAAAAAGAAAAGGAGGCCCTTGCCTTCTAAGTCTCTCATCAACCCACAGACTAAACATCTTTCGTCACATGGCCTTGGGCAAGACTGGTTATTCCACTATTTAGAATTTTGCGGTAGTTGAGCACTAAGGGGCAATTCTCGTAATTTTAAGAACGTTCGCAGTCATTTCTCAGTCTCGATCTATCAAAAATACCTCTACTTTCTTACGTTTTGACAAGTTTTTAACCGACTTCAAAAAAGGAGGTTCTTTTGATATTTGTTTGTCGCCGAGATGAGACTGTGACTAGATTTTGAACGTTTTAAATTACGACGATTTGGCTTTCTGGTATGAAAGAATAAATGGCCAAGACTTGTTCGATATTCGGTAAATCAAAGAATCGACGATCTTGCAAAAGCTTCATTGATGTTAAAGTATTATCCAACAAGAATTGATAACAATAAGTGATCGAAAATTCACGATAAAACATTGGTTGTCTGTAAAGTCGGTTTACGGACGATAATTTTACGTGATAACGTCATAAGAAAACATCCGATCGTGCCTCTCTATCGCTTGTTCCGTGCTCTCGCTTGCACACTCGGCTTAGGCGGAACGTGACAATGAGTCATGCTTTTTCGTGCGTGCAGCCGGCGTTCATCGATTTATAAGACGTTATCACGTTACAAATGCCATTAATTTGGAATGCATGTTACAAACTCAATATCACTTTTACAAACATCTCCAACATCTAATCTATTGCAATAAAAAAGCCATTTCTCTAACTACATCACCTACACTAAAAAAAACCCTATTAACATAAAAAGCTTATGTCCTGTCGTGATATTTATTTAAAAAACGATTGTATCGGACATCGGCATAGATGCACTGCGCACTGACCAGAAGCCTGCATTAGGCGTCGTAAATATAAATTTATTGCCAGCAATAACTGGTGACCAAAAGGTTGGTAAACCCGTGTGTATTGGAAGGGTTCCGTAACGACAATATATGGCTGGAATAGTTTATAAATTATGTTTAGCTTTACGCTTTTTCTTCTTGAATGGGTGAATAAAATTTTATGTGCTGTCGATAATGTGATCGTCTTATGTTTTATTTTATTCTTGTTTACTTATATTATGGAAGTTATTGTTTAGTGTATGGTGTGACGGGTCAACGCTGGTAAGAGGAAGTCGTGTTCTTAATAAATCTCTCGTGATAAATACAGCGTGTAAGGCAAGATAAGACTGTGGGCCTGCCGGTCGATTCTGTTAGAATCTCACCGTGAGAAGTTAGGTGAAATGAGCTGTCATTCCATCTAATGCCCTAGCATAAAAAAAAAACAATCCCTAGATTGACACTAATGACAGATCATTTTAAGCTCGCTTCACCTGAGTCATCATGGTGAAATTTTTACAGAATAGCACTACTGAACTGAATGTTCTTACCTAATTTGTATATGAAATTACGAATTTACAGCGTATATTTTTTTTTTTCCTTCTTAAACAATTATTTTCAGCCCGGAGCTCGGTTGGTAGCAATAGGCTCGCACCCTATTTCATGGGATCTATTCAGAACTCGCGAAATGTGAGTTTGCTATAGGTACACCTCTGACTAACCCTTCAACCAATTCATGCGTGATGTTATGTTTAATCTGCGATTTGTTATTGAAAAAAAAAATCCGAATTGAGAACCTCCTCCTTTTTTGAAGTCGGTTAATAATAGCAATAGTCCCAAGATGATAAAGTATAGGCCACTTTCCCCTACAACGTTGATGCAACGTACGATAAAAACACCCGTAAATGTGTACCCAAGTATAACTGGACGAGAAATATACAGCCTATAAGCTGCTTATCGTTCACCACAAGTGATGTAACAAAGTTGTGGCTGCAAGGAGTTATGTTGTTATTTACCTTTGAGGATATTACAGGGAAATAATAAAACGCAAACCGTTCGTTCCACCCGCTGAAGACCTCCCTCCTGGACATGAGTTACCTTGGGTAATCTAGAAGTCTTTTAACAGACTCCAGACCCAGGCCCTGCAGTCTCGACAAATATAACGACAGAAACCGGTCGTTAAGTCTAATCGATGTCAATACATTTTAAACCTTATGCTTTCGAAATAAAGTTGAAAGTCTATTTAAGGAATTTGACAACGATACGACTTAGCGACCGATTTTTATCACTGTCTAATGTCGAGACTGCAGGGGCAGGTTGGCCGATGCAAGGAAAACCTGTTCAGGTGGAGATTCATAGATGACTCCGCCTTTGAGTGTAAATGTGGTGCTGTTCCACAAACGATGGGACACGCTACGGTGGACGCTAGTGATGGCGCCAAACAAGTAGCCGAATTCTGGGCCGAGTCCATTTAGATTGATATCGACACGCTAAGAAAAAGAAGAAGGGAAATACAGAAAAATATAAACCGCGCTGGGTTGAAGATATCGTCAAAATCGCGGGAAACACCAGGATGAGAGAATTACGGAACCGGGAAGTATGGCAGAAGAAAGGGATGGCCTATACCCAGCACTCCCAGCAGTCGGTGATACTGGGCAGAAATGGTGATGATGATGATGACAGGGGAACTCGAGCGTGATGTTATGTTATGTTGAGGATATTTTTTTTTATAGAATTTACCCTTCATTTTGTACTTTATTTATATCCTTACAGATATCATCATATCGATCTCCTCGTGAACTCTTTAGTAGTCTGAGGGCAGAGTTCCGCATTCCTCAAGTTTTTGTTATTAGCAAACAATAGAAAAATATTTGTCACTGAACTATAATTTTTATTAATAACCACCACCATTAACCTTTTGAACGCCATTGTCACATATATGTGACAAACGAAATCTTACCCTGAACGCCAACGTCACAAATATATGACAAAATACACGTCCCACGGGTCGCACCATATTATGAAATAAACAATTTAATCATTACTTTTGTGTTTTTATTTATATAATTTAAAAGTTTAAGCTTCCGTCTATATTGTATTGCATGAAACTAATATAAATAAACCACCAATATTGAGAAATTTGTTGTTTTAAGTGTGTGTGTGTGTGTTGTTTTGTTAAAGTGGTCTGGCGTCAGGGGTACGGCGATACGTTTATACTCTGGCGTTCAAAAGGTTAAAAATAAAATTGTAGTAGAATACTAGTGTTAAGCCACATTTGTGTACAATTTAATTATAATACACAATGGGGACAGGCATTGTACTCCCTTATTCAGGTTATTCTATAACCTAGCTGGGAATGTAGCACCTCACCAACATTCACCATATCTAAATTTGATAATCAAATTGTGGCTATATATTTCTATTTAAATAATTTTATTAGCTTGTATAATTTAAATGCCTTAAAATGTTTGCTTATACTTACCTATTTAAATATTTGTATGCCATTATATATGGCAAGCATGACGACCTGTTTATAATACTTTTAACAACTTGCATGCCGATTTTTTTCGTGTGTATACACATGTTCGAACCTTATTCAAGTTGCAGTTTTAGTACATTAATTTGTCAACCCTGTAAATTACCATGTACTACAATGCTGTTATGATGAATAAACAATTTGATTTTGATTTGATAATTTTTATTCCAATACACGTATCTAACGTGCCTCCAAAAACAAAAAACCCGCCGTCCCACAGCACAATTTAGGCCAAAGTGTGATGTCGTATGTATGTATGCAAAACATTTCCATACAAGCCTGAAAAACAAAAAACTACGGCCACACAGCATTCATACAACGTGCAATTCTATTTACACACGTTACATTGCTCGTTTATTTCGTATTCGATTGCGAGGTTCGGTCTGAGCGCGCGTTGAACCCTAAAACCTATGCATTTGTGAGCACAATGTGTAAACGTTTTTACTCTTTTTATCTTGCATAAATAAAGTTGCGGGTTTTTGTTCATGTTTTCTAATAGAGGTGATTATTTAGTAGGTGCACGTTGACAATATTTTTACATGAAATAATACCTGCTGGGATATTTATGATGGGACTTTCCAGTTGTCGTAATTAGCCACAAGCGACTCTGTTACATAGAATTATAACTTGTTTTACTGATACTTTTTTTGTTTGGCTTTTATACATAGCATTGTATATTATTATATACAGACGCCTACACATCAAGCTACTACAATCTGTCAAATTTATTTAACCTTTTAACCGCCCTACTTTATATCAGTTACCGTGCCCCCAGCGCCCGAAAAAAAAAAAAAGACGAAAAATAAATACCGATGAAACGAGCTGTGATGATGTAATAATAATACAGATTAAACGAGCTGTGTTATTTGGTCATATATATACGACTATGGCGGAATGGACACGAAAATATTTGTCGGATTAATCCGACATAAGCGGGTAAAAGGTTAATAGATATTCAACTTTATCGCTAAAGCATTAGGTTTAAGGTTGATTGGGAAAATTTGACAGTTTCGGGTAACTTGATGTGCTGGCATCTGTACTTTAAGAAGTAATCACCATGTTTCTTAAATGTGTATTTCTCATAACTCATGTCTGCCTAGCCTCTTCCCAATAACAACAACATAAATAAGGCAGATAAAATACTGTTATTTTACATGGAGCGAGCGTATGTCTATCTGACCTCCACAACAAAGTAACTGGGTAACACGATACCCCTTTGTAAGATTGGTTGTCAGAATTTCGAGCTTCTATCTACCCGTAACGACTGTCAAAGGTCTACAAATGACGGCTGAGAAACGGCGAAATATGTTTACGTTTCTAGCTTAACGTGCTTAACGAGGCACGGAGGAATCTCGTCACCAATCCACAGTCCGACCTCGGCTAGCGTTGCTTAACCTTGGAGACCGACTCGTGAAAGTGTTCCTATTTAGCCACAATAGCTACCCGAAAGCACAGTAGTTTAGGTAGGTTTGGAAATGGACTGTTGTTGTCCGAAATAAACGTCAGGAGTTGAATTAAATAGAATTGAATTACGGTTTCATATCTGTCATCACAGCATTATTGATCAGATAATCAAGATATATAATCAAGTTTGTGTATCCAAATGAATAGCATGATGTAAGAAACAGAGAATTCTGCAGTTTATTATCAGCAGTGATCGGAATAGGCTGAGTATATATACCTAAAGTTTAAAGAACAGAGACGGAAATTGGAGACTTCCTTATGACTAAATTTAAAAAAAATAAAAATATATTGTTTTTATGTTGGTTGAACATTTCAATATAAAATGAATATATTAATGAGTCATTAAATATTCATGTTATATTGAAATGTTCAACCAACAAAAAAAAAAAAAAATTTGTTATTTTATTTATAGAAACACTGATTACGATTTATTACAGTATTTATAATGTTAATGATAAAATAAGATATTAAAAGTTACATAATTAAAGTTCCGAAAACCGGTAAAAAAAAATTTGTCCTAAGGAAGTCTCCGATTTCCGTCTCTGTTCTTTAAACTTTAGGTAAATATACTTAGCCTATTCCGATCAGTGATTATCAGTCAAAGTGCATACTTACATGGGAAAGAAGAAAAAAAGATTCCTGTGTAGGGCGCGCGAGTTCGTGAAAATACGTAGGAACTTCGTTGTCTACGTCCAATGGAAATTAAAAAAAAAAGTACCCAGTACGCCATTCAAACGTGTGAAAATACTTAGAACATAGGCAATGCAAATTCAGCATTTTTCCTGAAATTGGGAACCTTCAAACAATTTTTATATTTTCCTCAGCCCCGACAAACGCTGCACACCTCCAAAAGCATTCTTTGAACCGGATTCAACTGGAACTGCATACGTCATAACCTTTTTGATATTTTAATGCAACATCAACATTGTTTTACGAGGAGTGCTGTATTTTCAGTGTTTCTCTTGAAAATGTTAGTACAACGCCATTTGTTCGCTAAAATAGGAAGTAAAGTTGTTTTCTTCCTTCTTTTGAGTTCGTCCGTAGAACTTTTCTTTTACTTTTAAGGCGATGCATCAAGAACTTGTGCTGTTTGCGGCGAAACTGCCTAATCGTGTCGTGAATCTTTTAGTTTATATCCTGGACTTTATGACCCGGAAAGGTTGTTGCTAATTACGGCTTAAAGGAAAATGTAGTGGCTACTGCTTCATTTATTCGAATTCATTTGTTTTCGGCTTTATTTTTAAAAGTTGCTTACAGTTATGATTATTATGCTTTTCGGCAGGGATGGGAAACCTTTGGGAAGTTGCAGGTCAAACCATAAATCACTAATGAAGTCACGGACCATAGGTACATAAGAGGTAGATAATAGACGAGTAAGTTGTGATAAAATTGTGACTTATAACATCCTAGTAAGTTTGTTACCTTTTCACGCCTAAACCACTGAACCGATCATTCTGAAATTTTGCATATACGTTGTCAGGTGTACAGAAACGGATATAGGTTACCTTTCATCCCGAAAAATAGTGCTGTTCTCTAGGAAAACAACAATAACGTTATTATGACAATAGATGGCGTCACGTGTCTACTGAACTTTGTCACATTATTTAATTCTGAGGCGATACGAGGTTCGCCGGGTCAGCTAATATTGTTATACATTGCTTGTAGACACCGCAATCTTCTATGAAAAAGGTGCGCAAACCAAGCAGTGGACTACATCTATCACGAAAGTATCAATTTTTCGCGTAAGGTTTAAATCTACCTGGAAAAATTCTAGTCTTTCTTTCTTATTGGCGTGAACTGAGAATGAATATCCCTTTTTCACGCGCGATTTGAAAATATTTTGCGGGCCGGATCAAAAGTTGGATCGGGCCGCGTACGGCCCGTGAGTCGGGTGTTGCCCATATATTTGTTTATTTATTTACTAAGCAACGCACACCAACGATATATTTTCAAGGATAGTAACAACAGGTAAACACGGGTCTTCAATTCTGTGTAAATACATCACTTATAGGCATGCACAACATTCACATTAAAAGGTTAACAATTCATTAAATTATTAGAATACTAGCTGCGACCCGCGGTTTCACCCGCAGAAGTGTCGATCCCGTGGGAATATCGGGATAAAAAGTAGCCTATGTCCTTTCCCGGGACTCAAACTATGTCTATACCAAATTTGATCTAAATCGGTTCAGTGGTTTAGGCGTGAAGAGGTAACAAACATATAAACACACACACACACACACACACACACACACTCACAAACTTTCGCCTTTATAATATTAGTGTGATTATCAAAACATATTTATACATAATATTTAAGATTAGATATATGCTGTATAACAAACACTGTGACACGAGATTTTTATATATAAGATTAAGTTTACAATGTCAATGTAGCAAACGGCTTGTTTTAATCTGTCAAGCTCCACTAATGAGACACAATTGATTTTCCATTGTTTCTATTTTCGTGTAACGCGCGGGGCTTGACCGGTTAAATTTTGGTTGTTCATTAAGATCTATATACCACATCTGCTCCTTTTGTCACAGTACGAACAATATCTCCGTGACAGCTGTGCTATCAAATAAGTCGTGTTGTTCAACTAAATGTAGGCCAGATCATCTGCTGCGAAAACAGTTTTGTAGGTCAAAAATGTAGGCGCATTGCGTTGAACTAGAGACTGGAAATAATCGTATAAGCTGTTACTAACTAGAAATGTTTACATTGTTATCATCGTCTTCTTCTTCTTAGCTTTTAGATGGAAAAATAACACGAAAAAATATAAATGTTAATTTTTACCCGACTACGGCGAAGCAAAAAAGAGGGTTATGATTTTGACCGCTATGTATATATGTATGTATGTATGTTCATCTGTTCCCTGATAACTTCTAAACTCCTCGTAATAATTGGACAAATGAGGTATCGTTGGAAGCGTCTTCATCGTCCGCTGGTTACATTAAATTGAATATGGCGCACTCTAGCGGACAAAAAGTCATGATCAAAAAAAATGTTTTTTTTTAATCATGCCTTGTTGGGTAGGTATCAAATAAAAGGGCTTAATTAGCACATTTCAAAAATATAAATATTACAGACATAAGCCCCAAATTAATTAAATAAAAAATACCTAAGTTTAAAAACTAAAACCCGACTACTGAAAAGGATGAAACAAGGAAATACCTTCCCGTGGTCGCATGCTACTATAGCTTAAAATATTATGTTAGTACAGCATGCGTGCGGCATGCGACATCGGGAAGGTACCTTTTTTAAATTTGTTTTTCTCAAAATTCAGCGTCGCGAATACCGTTCGCTGACGCAGCCATTATATCATCAAGTTTGCAGGTGACAGGATA
Organism: Amphipoea lucens; assembly: GCA_947508005.1. Lineage (NCBI taxonomy): Eukaryota > Metazoa > Arthropoda > Insecta > Lepidoptera > Noctuidae > Amphipoea > Amphipoea lucens. The sequence goes on along the minus strand of OX382369.1, from coordinate 5,347,197 downwards.
TGCAGTGCAAGATGGGAGGTGAGCCATTATCTGTGAAGGGACGCCGCATATACACCGGAGTGAGCAATTGGAGAGGCCTATGTCCAGGAGTGGACTGCTGACTGATAATGAAGATGCATGCATAGCATTTTGATAGAATTGTTTTCCGCAGTAACTACCCGCGTGCTATCTGACCGTGATAAAAATCACCACCAGACTTGCAAAACTAGTAAAAAAAGGGATTAAATATAATGGTCACCAAAAATATATATTGAACACCAAAAAATGAAGTCTAAAATTACAATAGTTCTAGCTGGGTACCCCGAGGTTAGGTTTGGTTAGGTTACTTTAAACCCTTTACACAGAAATAGGAGCTCGACATAGGATGCAAGAGCGAAGAAATGAGAATACAAATACCTTTACTTTTGGTGACCATTTACTATTTTTGGCAGTAAAAAGTGTTTTTTTGATGTTATATTTTACTTTATCTGGTGATAAGTTAAACATAAGCCGTAAAAAAATAGAACTACTGACAATGCTCCATCCATAAACTAATTACAAACACAACTTCACAAACGAAACACACTTCGTAGCACAAAGTTAATAGAAAACGTCTCAATCTCCTAAGTCCCTGTCAGGAACTTAACATGTCTGCGGTCACTCTGAGGCGTTGGGGCTCATGTAGGACTAACGTATTCAAAACGAACCGTTTCCTGTAAACATAAGGGATGTTGCTATGTCGTACTGAACTTGTTGGGTTAATGACGATTTGTTATTGTTGAGAATTTGATGGAATATGGGTGATTATGGTAATTTCTACCCTGAGGGACATTACATAAGCATAAGCAGCCTATAATTTTCCTACTGCTAGGGCACACTCAGGCCTCCTCTCTTCGACAGGGAGTAGGCTGTAAACCACTACGCGGGCTCAGTGCGGGTTGGTAGATGTCACATGTCTTCGAACTTTTTTGGTTCTAGGACATGCCGGTTTCCTCACGATGTTTTCCTTTGCAATTTTGAGAGCAGTGGAATGGTGGATGAAATTGTTTAGACAAAGTAAAGCGCAGTGGCGGATTTACACATTTGCCGCCAGTAGGCTATTCAAATTTTGCCGCCCCTACCGACCTCTACAATAATGTCCCATGTCATTTGTACACTGCTTCGCCTTTTCTTCAAAATACTTAAAATGTTCTCGTTCATCAGCTACGAAAAACTTGCAAAGAGATTTGTAAAGATCGGCAACTGTGCTAAAATCTACGGTAGAAGTCTGAATTTGAGCATTCACTTTGTTTATTCTTTCCAAAAAAAAAAACATGGTAGGTATATAATATTAATCTTTTTAATTTCAGTAAGACATAAAAAAATGTTAGCCCCAAATTTGCCGCCCTAGGCTCCAGCCTACTCAGCCTATTGGTAAATCCGCCACTGGTAAAACGCCTGTCTGGGTTCGGTCTTACGACCTACAACTCGTAAATCGCGACCCTTATTAATGGACCACCACTGCTAGGAAACATTACGACTCAGCTAAATTACCTAGAAATTATGGGTCTTCTTGGCTGCCCAAGAAGGCCAAGAAGGGGTTAGGACTTTACCCAACCTCCTTCTTGGCCTTCTTGCTATATCCCATGATTGGGTCTTTATCCAATCATGGGATATGGCAAGCTAACAGTAACTGGCACCTATGTATATCCACCAGGACTCCAATTGGTACTTATCTGACATGCTCAGAGGCCATCGACTTTGCCAGATACTTACACTTTTATTAATACACCCAGTTATGAATAACCAGCCCGTTTGTCGGTCAATTAATTTATTAAAAAGTGTAAGCAAATGACACAAGATTAATAACAAATCTAAATCTGATAGACTAAACAAAATTCTAGCCTGTAACATTCAGTTGCTAAACATACAAACATCAAAAAGTCATATGGTTGCCTATCTCATTTTATTATTTATTCAGTTCGCCAAACCCAACCTACCTATAACCCAACCCACATTCAAACACTAACTCCCAGCGGATTAAGGAAATATACCTTCCATTTGTCACTCAAGAAAGGGCTTCGAAAGGGCCCCATTGTTTGGAAGACACTTACACACAAATCAGTGGATAATAACTTTTGCCACATCCTTCCTGTTGCCTCAATTAAACTATTCAAGTATTGTGATACGTTGGTCGGAAGAATTTCTTAACTGTTTGGGTTACTTTGTTGTTTGGTTGGGTTATAATAGAGGTCGGTAATAAAGACTTGATTTATAAACATAGATGCTGGGTTAGTTGTCTCTATTATGTAGTTGAAGTGTAAGTTTGGGATGGAACAGGATAATAATTGTTAGGAAGATGACTGACAATGTGATTTTGATTATACAATCTCTGAATGTGTCTTTAATGGTGGCGTTTATGTGCACCGTATGCGTAGTAAGATTTTAAATCAGGATTCATACAAAATAGTCTAAGTATTTATTTATTTTACTAAAAGACTTAGCCTAGGTAACATCAGTGAGGGATGGGTATAGCTATTACATTTGAGAAAACCCCTGCCCTTCAAACTATGAAAATCCTCTATCTTGAAGGAAAGTCTGATCTTCTTCTATTCGATTCAATGTGTTAAAATATTATTATGTTGTTGGGAGGGGCTTATGGCTAAGTAATGACGGCCGCACGGGTCGATCGATCAGGTTAAGCTACGCTTGCCGCGGTAGGTCCGTGGATGGGTGATCATCTTTATATGCCAAGACCCCTCCGTGCCTTGGAAAGCACGCTAAACTGTTGATCTCGCCTGTCATTCGTGGATCTTTGACAGTCGTTTCGGGTCGTTGGAAGCCTGAAAGTCTAACAACCAGTCTTACCAAGGGGTTTCGTATCACCCAGTTACTAGGTTGTGGAGGTCAGAGGCAGTCGCTCCATGTGAAATACTGGCACTCAGCTTTATTTATTTATTTATCAAAACTTTATGCACAAGTAAAAAAAAATACTGTACAAAGGCGGACTTAATGCCTGAGGCATTTTCTACCAGTCAACCATCAGTCTTTATCCGGTTAGACTGGAAGCCGAACCCAACATAGTTGGGAAAAGGCTAGGCCGATGATTATTATGTTAGTTGAGTTGGGCCCAGTAGTTAAGCATGAAATAAGCACACGATTCTAGGCAGTTATCAAAAAAAAACGTGCGAGGTCGGGGGGACCCCTGGTAGGAACGAAGTTCAAAATGAAAATCCAAGATGGCGGTTAAAAAATGTCAAAATGACGAAAATTTTGTACATTTTTGTAGTTTTCATCTTGGATTTTCATTTTCACTCTCAAAAACCAGGAAAACGACACCCATGACGCCAAATTGCAAAAATTTTGCGGCCTTCATCTTGGATTTTCACCTTGACCTCACTATCGGCTTCAGCACCCTCGAAAACCATGTCAACAATCTCTCTCTCTTTCTATTAAATCATAATCCCTTCTCAATCTATCTCTATCCTTAAATGTCATTTATTATGTTCTTTGCACTTGTTTTATGATTAGTTATTATTGTATATATTTGTTTATACAGATAATTATAATGTTTTTGTATATATTGTGTGTATATAAATTATAAACAGACTACCTGCAGTATTGTCTCTCCTTTCCCTCTAAATCCATCCAAAGGTTGTCTTTAAAATAGTCCTTAAAGCTTCACTAACAAAACATCATAATACTACAAATTCAACTACAAAAATACATGTAACTGTACCAGTAGTTAATGTTAAAACTAAAACAATGAATAGTCATAAACTTATTATATCAGCTAAGTTTCGCTAGCAAACTTCTTATGCATTAACTATCTGACAGGGCTGCCACAGAAATAATATGTTTAATCTTTACATTTTTAATATTTAAACATAAATTTTGATGGATGCGACGAATTTGTGGCAAAGATGGCTATAAAGTAGTTACGGGCGGTAGGTAACCGACAGAACCCCCCTAAATCAATTCAGTAGAATTTGCACACTTTAAAAAGGTTACCTACTAGAAATGAATTCAAACCGTATTTCATTCGAAAAAGGGCTTCCTACATCTACCTATTTGTACGTAATACATAGTAGATTAACCTATAAAAGTGAAGTGAAGTGCAGAGCAGTGGTGGCCCAGTCGTAAATGGTAATGGCCACGACTTACGAGTTGTAGGTCATGGGTTCGAACCCAGGCAGGGCAACGCTTTACTTTGTGTCATTTTTTTCATCACTATTACTCTTAAAAAGTTAAGGAAAACATCGTGAGGAAACCGGCATATCTTAGAACCAAAAATTCGAAGACATGTGACATCTACCAACCTGCACTGGTCCCGCATGGTGGATTACGGCCCACTCCCTGTCACAAGACAGGAGATCTGTGTCTCAGCAGTGCGAACGTTATAAGCTGAATATGCTATAATTACCTAATTGTACTCAATTAATACTTAAATGGTAGATTAGCTAGAAAAGGCTACTCCTTTTTCATTTTAGCAGTATGTGACTGACCTTTGCCTAAAAATGGGACTATTATAGGTCAAAAAATTACATTAGTTAAAATTTGATACACCATCGATCCAATTGAAGAAACAAGCATAGATAATAATGTACATACTTGAGTTTTTCTTTTGTTTACAGAGTGAAATGTGCAAGAATAAAATCAAACACGAACGGCACTTGACCTCGGTACTAAACCTTCTGGCTCTTCCGTGTTTACAAAGAAAATAGAACAAACTTACCGTAATATCATAAAATTGTATCATAAAAGCCACTACTGAAAGTGGAATAATATGAGATTTTAAATTGAAACCTGCTTTAATATTGACATGAGTGGCGATACGTTGACTGCACTTGGTCAACAGGCCTCGTTAAGAGCTGGAAGCGGCTTCGAAATAAATTATTATATTTTTTATTTTTGGAGCAAAAAATACTATCATAAATTCTTAATGCATGTTTTTTCGTGACCATTCAAAAGGCTGAGTGATGACATAGATTCAGTTCTGAAGTTATTGAGTACTTTTCATCACTGGGATGAAAAGGATAAAAAGTAGTGTACTTACCTATCATTTAATATTATGTTAATGTTTCAGTTTATAACCATTGTTTAAGGTGAAGCGCAGTTGTATCCCGCGAAATTCAGTTTTTTGCAATTTTCAGGTCAGTGTCAGGTTGTATCTTGATCAAAATATGATTCGCGTCTATAACAGGTACGTATTTACAGAATTATAATAATTGGAATCATTAATACATCTTTCTAAGTTATATTTCTACCGCTAAGAACAAATCTCGTATGGAGAAGTGTTTATGGTAGAAATCTAACTTAAAGAGATATATTAATGATTCTAATGACTATAATTCTGTAAATACATGTCTATTATAGTCGAAAATCATATTTTGATCAAGATACAACCTGACACTGACCTACAAATTGCAAAAAACGTAAGAAAATTTAAATTTCGCGGTCTACCACTGCGCATTCACCTTACACCAAATAATCGAGGTTGCTTGGAAGAGATCGCAGGTAGCGATAAGGCCGCCCATTGTATATTTTGTAGTATTTGATTTATTTTTTATATGAGATATTTTGAGGTATACAATAAAGTATAATATAAATAAAATACCTAAATAAATCGAGAAAAGTCTAAAATACTTTTTTGTGCCTCTTATGACACATAAAATTAAGAATAAAGTAGAAAAAGAAAAAAAAATTACAAGGCGGAATAACTAAGCGTTATACCCGCGCAAAGCAGCCATCGCTCAGCTTAATGCTGTGAAAATAAATAAATAAGAGGAGGACTAACAATAATAATGATTGTACAAAATGTAATATTTAATTGCCATTTTAAGTATTATACATATTTTGTTCAATCATTGCATCAGCCACATAATACTAAATAATAATAAAAAATAGTAGGTAATAGATAAGTTTTAAATTAATTTTATTTAAATTATCCCATTCACAATAAACTGCCCATTTGCTCACTGTTAACCCTAAATGCCCGATGAAATTATTTTCAAAATTGGATAATCTAATGAACCAGAGACAACCCGCAATTAAACAGCTACCCTCGTTTTAGTTTTCAATAAAACTCAAACTCGCCCACAAAATTTTAACCCAAGTATTGTTTTTAATTAAAATTGAAATATAAATCGGTACCGCATCCTAGAGATGACCCTAATCTCCAAACAATTGTTGGCAACTACTGATCAAACATAAAACTTTGCTGGCTTGTATGAGTTTCAAACCACATTTTAACTATGATATCGTAAACTAGAGTAATCAAAGTATCTATGTACGTATATATACGTTTATTTAGTTTCCTGTGTATACCTAAAATTGGAACTGGATTTTGGGAATAATATTAGGTAATTATTTGATTACTAGCAGCGCCCCGCGGTTTTACCTGCATAAGTGTCGATCCCGTAGGAATATCGGAATAAAAAGTATCCTATGTTTTAATCCAGGGTGTCGGCTATCTCCATACTAAATTTTATCAAAATTGGTCCAGCCGTTTGTGCGTGAGGAAGTAACAAACATACAAAAACACTCACAAACGCCTTTATAATATTAGCGTGATGGTATTAAAGAAGATTGGCACAAAATAGAACAGGATAGCAAAAGGGAGCATGCACTTAATGCATTATAGAAAAGATATTGTATTTGCATTTTATTTATCTGGCTATTAGCAGGGGTACCACTGACCAAATAATTTGCCCATGGTACCACTTTGTCCCCCTTGGGGGTTCCACGGGCAAAAAGAATTTGTTCGTGGTGCCCCAAGGGGAACTAGACTGGGGGACCACGGGCAAGTACCGACATTTAGTGGGTTGAAGAAAGTTGTCTTTAATGATTATTGTGAAAGTAATTCATCATTCCTTTTCTTCTTATCCCAATATATTTGGGGTCAGAAAACATGTCTTTTTCATCCACACTTTTCTAATAATTGTCATCTCTGTAGTCACTCCCTTTCTAACAATATCATCACTCTTACAGTCCATCCATCGTTTCTTTGGTCTTCCCCTACTCTTAAAGCCATCGACATTCATACTCATATTATGAAAGTAATTATGCCATAATAATATTAATGCCAAGTTCAGTTGTTAAAACCTATGGCTTATGCTTTTTTTTTATCGAATAAATGGACAGTTAGGATTAATCACAATAAACGAGTGGATATAACGCATTCAACTGAAAGTAAAAACGAGCCAAAGTTCGCAATAGAATCTGTAACTGAACGTATAGTATTCTTATTTTACGTAGTGACACGCGCTTTACTTATGTTTACCTTGTGTGTCGTCAAACACGCTGTAATAATAATGTCTGTGTAAGCGCAGGAGCTCTTGGTACCGTCCGAGTGGCGAAGTCGAAAGTTTGTGTGTGTGAGTGTGTTATGTGCTAACGCTACTCGTCTTCACGCACACATTCACAGCGTGTTTGTACATTTTGTTACCACAAGTAAACCACGTGCAGCTTCGTAAGACCAAAATTCTGAACGTCCAGACGCCAGCACATCAAGCTACTACAAACTTTCAAATTTCTTCAATAGATTTTCAACTTTATCGCTAAAGCATTAGGTTCAAGGTTGATTGGGAAAATTTGATAGTTTCGGGTAGCTTGATGTGCTGGCGTCTATACAATAATAATTGAAGACGACTTTATTCTTAACAATCATAAAGTAAATCCCAACATCCCATGTCTACAAAAAAATAAGCCTGTAATTACCGCGCTCACAACTAAAATTAATAACCCAAAACCACGAAACCACTCAAAACATTTACCCCCTTATTCATAAAACTTATCAAACTTATTTTAGTTAAAATGGGGTTTGTCTCTTTCTTACACACAGAAATGACAACGTGACAGATAAAGACAAACGTTCTATAAACCTATTTTAGCTAAAATAGAGATAAAATAGGATTATGAATAGGGGGGTTAGAATCATACCATAATTACATACTGATTAATTCTCCACTCTATCAACGCTTTAACACCTAATAATCGACAGTAGAATGTAAATTTTGATTAAATTATACAGAAAATTTGCATCAACATGTGTGATGTTATTACCTTAATGGACATAGAGTTTTTCGGCCGCGTCATGTTGGTATTAATTATATTGATTCCAGTACGTTGACATTTTAAATTGGCAGTACATGGTAGCTTTAACGAACATAATCATTGGACACTGAGGTTTTACAATTTGTTAAGCTGCTTTTGGAAATGTCGAATTAATTTAAATGTGTTGACTTGGTCATGTAACTTTATCAATTATTATATGTTTATTTTTTCTTTATTTAAGAATGCACGTTTTGAATAACGTAGTATATTTAATATAAATTTGGACTTGTGGAAGTAGTATTAAAAAAAGAGCCAAGTGCGAGTCAGACTCGCACGCGAAGGCTTCCGTACCACAGGGCAAACAACACCTAAAGTAACACGTCTCTTGCATGGAGACCTAATTTAATTTTTTGAAGTGTAAACTTCTTTAGCGGCGTTGCACACTTTTTATAATGGGTAAAAAATGTTAAACTCGCGTCAGGACATCGCGTCAGGACATCGCGTCAGGACACGTAACCGTCAGGAGAGATTCCCCCCCCCCCCTCCTCTCTTTCTACGGCGGCGCCACCCGAAGTGAACCAAGTGACACACGACAATGGATGGATGGATGGATGGATGGATGGATGGATGGATGGATGGATGGATGGGTGGATGGATGGGTGTGGGTGTGGGTGTGGGTGTGGGTGTGGGTGTGGGTGTGGTTGTGGGTGTGGGTGTGGGTGTGGGTGTTGGTGTGGGTGTGGGTGTGGGTGTGCGTGTGCGTGTGGGTGTGGGTGTGGGTGTGGGCGTGGGTGTGGGCGTGGGTGTGGGCGTGGGCGTGAGCGTGGGCGTGGGCGTGAGTGTGGGTGTGGGTGTGTGGATGGATGGATGGACAGCTGATGGCTCGACCGTCTGTGTAGTACCTACACTGCTGTGTATTCGTAAAATTCGTGTATATAGTGTTTAAAATATGGAAATTGAACAAAATGCATCTATTAATGAAAAAAGTGACGCAGAAATAGTGAAAAAAAAATGAGTTATATTAATTCAATTATTAATTAATTTATTTCAACGTTAATATTCAAGTTTTCACTTCTGCCGGCACTCCCGGAGTGCAACCCGTCTTTTTTTTATAAATAGATGTTATAGCGTCAATAGAAATACACACTCTGTGAAAATTTCAACTGACCTATTACGGATCATGAGACAGCCCGCTGACAGACAGACGGACGGGCGGACGGACAGATGGGCAGTGGAGGCTATATCAAGCTATTACTGCCGATTTATCGTAAGCGACATTTTTACGAAATTACGAATTTCATCATAAGGATAAAAAACTATGTCCTTTACTATAAAAATCGCATTTTCGTAAAGATGTCGCTTACGATAAATTGGCGGTAATGGCTCGATAAGGTCCCGTTGGTATCCTTTGGGTACGGAACCTTAAAAAGTTACAAAAAAGAACCCTGCTTCGAAAAAGCCCAACCTCCTTTTTATGAATTTTAGAGTAAATAGTCATAAAGATAAAAAAAGGTAATTTATTAATAAGTTTTATGTAGGTTTAACACAAAATAACGCAAAGATTTTAGTTTTCACTATTCGGAAACAAATTCACTCGTTTATTATTTTACACAATTTTGTGGGAAAGCTTTCGCAACACACGTTACTTGCAGACTTTCCTATCGATGTCCGAAGCTGGCTCGAGTAGTTGACTCGTTCTAATTTGGAGAGCCCGTAACTAGTTAGGTTCATCCGATTTTCTTTTATTTTTACATTTTCCATGTTTTCGCTTCGTTTGTGGAAAGTCGAAATCACACATTTTCTCTATTGTTTATTATTTTGTAACTGTCATGAGCATTGCTGTCATCATTGTTACATTTTTGTTATAAGCTTGTTTCTTGCTGTATTTTTTTTTTTATCTTATACTAGATTTGGTGATTTATTGTTTTCGTTTGGCCTAGTTGTATCTTCGTCTAGCGAAGTTTGTTATTAGAAAAATAATAGTAATTATTTTGATGTAAAAAGTAGCAGTAAATAATAGTAATAAAACCTGTGACTCACACGGGTGTCTACAAAATATGGGGTTTATTTATAAAGGATGATTAAAGTTAAGTGACGCTTAAAACGTCAAAAATGAATGGTTTAAAAGCCGTTAACCACTATTTATCTTTAAGCAACGCTTATGAATTAATGTGTAAGTGTTTTAGCAAAATTTTAAATTCTTCTTGAATTATTTTTCTTCTAAAATAGCCTTAGTCAAAGTCAATGGAAATTTAAATTTATCGCAACTTGAATACATACTAATATTATAATTCAACGTAACTCTGTCTGTCTGTCTGTATGTTACCTTTTCACGCCTAAACCACTGAACCGATTTAGATGAAATTTGGTATAGAGATAGTTTGAGTCTCAGGAAAGGACATAAGATAGTTTTTATCCCGATATTCCCACGGGATCAAAACTTATGCGGGTGAAACCGCGGGCGCAGCTAGTGTACAATATAAACACGTAGGTACTCTTCCTCAAAACTTAAATCGTGAAACTTCAAATTGGTCCGTACAGTTATGAACCACGTGCGAATCGCTGTTCGTCAAAAATTCAAACGACAAACACCGCGGGACATCGCTCGGAAAATCCATTGTTGCAAAATTCATTAAAGAACAAGCACTAAGTTACCGCTTACTTTATACGGAACATTATTCTGTGTACGTACATAAAGTATCTAAAGATTCAAAGTACTTGCACAACGAAAATTTCACCAGAATTTTCGTGAGATCACCCATGCAAAAATAAACTTTATGTTTTAAACACAAGGTTGGTACTCGTGTGTGGGTCCACCGTTTAGGTACCCCTGATCGATGCAACGTTGCATTCGCTTGAAGCAGACCAATTTACTTGATTTTGTTCAAGGGAAGTTTGGTCGGTTGTTAGCTTGGACTCAATTTCTAGGAGCTATTTATAATTGCCTGTCTCCCGCCTGTGGATTTAATCATTCGTGTCCTGATGAGTTTTTGATGAGGTAAAGAACTTTTTCCGTGTGTAAACAGCTTTATGCAAGATGCTGCATAGTCTCCTGCTGTATCTGCAACCTTTAAATGTCCACTGCTGAACATGAGCCTAATTACCTGTTGGAATTAACGATCTTAGGCCGCCCGCAGACAACCGACTCAACGATTTCAGTAGACTGTGTACATTCGTGATTAAAAATTGAGTTTGAGTCGTATAAACACTCGCTTAAAGGTATATTATGCTCAATTTTATTACTACGACTAAACTATTTAGTTGTCTGCGGGAGCCTTTAGCAAGGATGAGGCAAAAAGGGGTCAAGGTAAGGAAAGAGCCTATCACTGCTTGTCTCTGCCTCACCTAAAGGTCGACTGGTAGAAAATGCCTATGGCATTAAGTCCGCCTCTGTACATTTATGTGCATGAAGTATTAAATAAATAAAGAGCGGCTTGTAGCTAAGTAATAACAGCCGCATGGGTCGATCGATCAGTTCAGCTACGCTTGCCGCGGGTGATCTGTGGATGGGTGACCATCTTTACATACAAAGACCCATCCGTGCCTTGGAAAATACGTTAAGTTGTTGATCCCGGCTGTCAATCGTGGATCTTTGGCAGTCGTCAGAAGCACGAAAGTCTGACAACCAGTCTTACCAAGGGGTATTACCTAGAGACTGGATTGTAGAGGTCAGATATTCAGCTGCATCTGGTTAGACTGGAAGCCGACCCCAACATAGTCGGGAAGAGGCTAGGCAGATGATGATGACGAAGTGAGACAAAGAAAGATGCCTGAAAGAGAGAAGATGAACAATTAATTGCGAATTCGGCAATTTACTTGGCGACGACTGTTTGCTCTTAATGAAATTAAATTTCTAATTCATTAGAATAAGAAATACCTTTATCTTAACTGTAAGATGATTGATAATAGTATTATCAGTCAATTCAAGATAATAATTACCTAATTACCTACAGATATCAGGCGCTCTGATAATATCAAACAAAGTGGTCAAAGCGACCACTAAGCTAATTATAATAATTATCTTCATGATTGGGATGTGGTTAGCGAAAATAAAAATTCAATTTAGCGATATGGAAAAATCATGAATTACATATTAAAAAGCCGAAAGTTTGCGACTGTGTATGTTCGTTACTTCTTCACGCATAAACAGCACATTCCCACGGGAGAGACACTTATGTGGGTGAAACCGCGGGGTGCTGCTAGTAAATAATAAATCGTTTGAAGTGTTTCAAAAACACTGTAGGGACTGCAAATCGTACATACGGAAAGCGCGCGCGCCGGCGGAAGGCGTGTGGTAGTGAATCTATGTACAGACGTCAGCACATCAAGCTACCCGAAACTGTCAAATTTTCCCATTTAACTTTGAACCTGCTGCAGGTGCAGAAAACCTTAAATGGCGAAAATATTGCAACCTGATTGGGAGTTATATGTTCGAACCGTTTGAGGTTGAAACACTAGGGCCATGGGGTCCGAGTGCTCACTTGGTTTTTCGAGATATCGCCAAGCGGTTAGTCGACTCTTCACGTGACCAGAGGGCTGGCCTATTTCTTGGGCAAAGAATTAACATTGCCATACAAACGTGGCAATGCTGCCAGCCTTTTGGGCACTGTTCCTGTTGACAGCGATGCGGATGAATTCTTTGATGCCCTATGATTATTTGTACATATTATTATAGTTTATATGTTAGCTTATGTAATGTAAATATCTATACAAATAAATAAAATATTAACTTTGAACCTTATGCTTTAGTAATAAAGTTAAAAATCGATTAAAGAAATTTGACAGATTGTAGTAGCTTGATGTGCTGGCGTCTAGTCTGTACATAAACCCACCACCACACGCCTTCCCATCTACATACACATTTTACTCCGTTTACGTTCACACATTATAAGCCAATTCCCCTAATGTAAAACGATCAAAATCTAGTCGCAATCTCATCTCAGCGTCAATCAATGTCAAAATGTAGGGTAATTCGAGGTACTTTTGACAGATTGAGATCAGACTTTGAACGTTCTTAATATAAAAAACGGAGTGTGCTTATGACCACACGACTGAAGTGAAACTTCAAACGTTTTGGCTATGAGAGGAGGAGAGAAAGAAAATGTGCGCGCGCACTGCTTTCTCTTGCTTATATCCCCCACTCAACTCCCGTTCGCCTCGCCCAATCATACTTTTCGTAATGCGTAGTCAAGCGCGCGTAAAGAAGTTTCACTTCAATAACTAGCTGCGCTCCGCGGTTTCACCCGCATAAGTCTTGATCCCGTAAGAATATCGGGATAAAAAGTATCCTATGTCCTTTCCCGGGACTCAAACTATCTCTGTACCAAATTTCATTTAAATCGGTTCAGCGGTTTAGGCGTGAAAAGGTAACATACAGACAGAGTTACTTTCGAATTTGTAATATTACTAGCTGCGCCCCGCGGTTTCACCCGCGTAAATAACGATCCCGTGGGAACATCGGGATAAAAAGTAGCCTATATGTTTAACCAAGGTTTCAGCTATCTCCATACAAAATTTTATCAAAATTGGTGCAGCCCTTTGGGCGTGAAGAAGTAACAAACATATAAACACACACACTCACAAACTTTCGCCTTGATAATATCGAGCCTTTTCAGGAAGAAGATCGTAACCGCCATTTTGCATATTTTACAGGAGAAGGTTTTTTTTTAAACATTTTCAAAATATTTATAGCATCAATATGAAATTTTTACTTAGTGTTTTAAGGGCACCTCCCTATTAATTCAAATGTTAAGATCTGGCGGTTAATATATATATATATTATAATCAGTTGATCTGGCTGTAAATATGAAAACAGTTTTTTGGGATTTTTGGCGCTTACGATGTTCTTCCTGAAAAGGCTCGATATTAGTGTGATTAGTATGGATATGGATTACGAGAATTGCCCCTCAGGTCTAGTCATACACGCAGGCAGGTTGCGAGCACTACGCTCTCGACCTTTCTAAAGAACATCAACAATAAAGACGCTTTACAATATATCCTTTTAGGGCATCGCCTCCCGGCGGTTCCTCTCACATCTGCATTGTAAATATCTTTTGTTAGACGCGAATCAGTGAACGTGAAAACGTAAGGCCCTCAGGCTGGCTAGATGGAGTGACGATCTTCGCAGGGTGCATGATAGCAGTTGGATGAGAGTACCTGAGAATCGGGTTTAATCTGTCAAGCTCCGCTAATGAGACACAATTGATTTTCTATTGTTTCGTCGCCAATCGGCGAACCACGCCGCTTGACCGGTTAAAGGACGTTTGATTGGAGATTATTTATTTACAGTGAACTGCCTATGTGCGGATGATGAATTTTTTATCTGATAAATAGTAATGGTCAATTTTATCGTTAGTAGTTAAGAGTTCATTGTGTCCTTATAAGAGGTAAATAGCCTGTCTGGCCAATTACCTTATATTTAAAAATCAAAAATTGGCATTTTGATTTCTTAATCTGTAAAAAAAACATAAAAAAATACCTACATTTTTTAAAATGTTTTTGACATATCGCTGAAATGAGATTGCAACTTGAATTTTATCGTTTTTTAAGCACGGAAATTGGCCTTTATGTCTCTAAAAATAAAGTCTACTGTCATTCACACCTTGCTGAACAACCCTTACAACAAATAATACCATAACCACATTGTATTAGCTGTCAATAAACGACTGTCTACTGCGGTATCTGTTGCGAACAGATAAAACCACAATCCTACGTTATCTATCCTGAACGTATAGCTGTTACCATGCGGTATCACTTCCTCTATGTATATACTTACCTACTGCAGCATTAGTAGTTACTGCATGATGATTATTTTCGCCATTCGTCCTTCTTCAACATTATAATCAACCTCTTTTTGTACTGGCCCTTTCAAAAACCTTTATTTTCATAATAATTTTGAAATAATTTCTTTTACGTGACATGAGATTTTTTCCTAGTGACATACTTGACTTGTCTACAGAGTCTCTGATACGACGTCCGGATTTTTTTCTTATTGTTTGGGAAAGAAACACCTAAATTTATTATGGAAATCAACAAATCTTAATTGGATCGTGCATGTCTAATATTTGATTCGGGGTTTCCCCACACCTTGACGGAAGACTACCTATTATTCCTATTGACTGGATTGAATTCTTTTGACTGATAGAAGTCCGAATTTTCTGCGAGCCGATTTATTCGGCTCCATCCACCCACCTACATACCTACTAACTTTTATCTGCGGCTCCGCGCTGCGCTGCGGACATCCTCTTCATATCTCAGAGGTCAGCAAGTGAGGTATTGGAACAACTGGCAGAGCTTCTACGTCACTGCGAAGGTTTTGGACAAGATATGGGAGATTTTTAAGTTTTTTTTATTTCCCGTAGTAGATTTAGCCTT
This sequence comes from Amphipoea lucens, assembly GCA_947508005.1. Taxonomy (NCBI): domain Eukaryota; kingdom Metazoa; phylum Arthropoda; class Insecta; order Lepidoptera; family Noctuidae; genus Amphipoea; species Amphipoea lucens. The sequence goes on along the minus strand of OX382369.1, from coordinate 5,331,810 downwards.
TTTTTTATTTTAAAATCTGTTAATTTTAAATATTTAAATACCGCGTTATTTCAATCTTTGAATACATTTAGTCGTACCTATTCTCAACAAAAGTTACGTCTTCGTTTTACGGATCTGGTTGCAACCGACTCATAATTCGTTACGTAGCATTTAAAACCTAAATTTAAAATATAATGCAATAGTTTCCTATTATTTAAATGTGACAAGTTTTCATATTTAGTTTTTCCTTTTTTGTATTTTTTATATTTTTTCCTATTTGTGTTTTTCGATTTTTTTTATACAAAAATTAAACGTGTTTGTTGGTGAAGTGACTTTATGTTTCATTTCGCTACACTACGTAATTATATTAGTGTAACTCAAATGTAACGCTTGTATTTCCCGAAGGGTTATGCGAGAGGTGTTTAGAACATATATTATAATTACCTACGTATATGTTGTTAAGTCAGCCAGTTATGTGTAAGTCTGAAGTAAGAGGGCGGCAAGCCTATTGTCATCAACCGGGCACAATTCCAGGCTTAATGTAGCTTTGAAATTCCTGAAGGACAAAACCCAAAAACACTTTGTAGACCTGCACCCTAATTGAGTTACATACCTTCAATCACAATCAGAATAATTTTATTTATTTTAGGATATCCAACAAAAGATATACACTAATGGTTAATGGACGACAAAGTATTTGGTAGTATTTGGTTTGGTCTTTTTGAAGGATATTGCTAATCAATTGCTTCATATGTTCAAAAAATTTATCTGCTCAACGACGTAAATAACGCAATGGATGTTGTTGAACCGTCAAAATGAAAGCCATTGCTACTACTGCTAGTGTGCTACGCAATTACCCCGCGGGTAATCAGGATGTTCCTAAGTCTCGTGTGCGGTACCACTAGACAAAAAATGCTGAATTTCCTATATTTAGGGCTGATTTCTTAATGGACAGATAATTTTTATTCGCGGAATAATATTGACGTCTGACAGTTCTAGTGTGGAAAACTGTCAAAAATTCAAAATTATTCCTTTGATAAAATTTTCTAGCATTGGAAAAACCAGTTTGACAGGCCTGATGGTCTAGTGGTTAGTGACCCTGACTGCTATGCCGGAGGTCGTGGGTTCGATTCCCACCCAGGACAAATGTTTGTGTGATGAGCACGATCATTTGTTCTGTGTCTGGGTGTAATTTATCTATAATATGTATGTATTTAGAAATATATAAGTATGTTTATCAGTTGTATAGGTAGTACCCATACCACAAGCTCTGCTTAGCTTGGGACTAGACGGCGTGGTGTGATAGTTAAAAAAAAAAAAAAGTTCTTAATCACATAATTAGGTTTTGGACAACATTCCTAGAAAATGGAAACCATCTTCGTATGTGGTGGATCCAGCCACATCAAATCAACTTAAACAAATACTTAACAGAAAGAAAGAAAATACATTTATTTAGCACGGACTAAAAGACACACACCAGATACATCAGATAAAAAAAAAAATATTTAGATCAAATAAAAAGCGCAAAGTCCGATGTAGGTAATTGGCAGGAAAGTGTGCCTCACGGCTGCGCCAAAAAGGCCCAGTTCAGCAATAATGCCAGACAACTAGTGCCTGACGCTGGTTTTCAATTGGACCAGAAAAGGAAAATTAATGTCTTTTCTACACATTTTTATAACAGATTCATAACATTAAACAAACAGAATACCTCAATGAAACTTATTTCAGAACTCGGCTGGGAGTAACTGGAAGTCGGATTATCTTAGACTTAATCTCACAAGAGCTCCGAGGAAGAGGATAATATTTTTTTAAAGTCAACAATTTTGATAAACTTCCTTTATTTGCAACTGTTCGTTTCTTGTAAACTAGCTGGGGACCGCGAGTTCGCTTTTTTAAACACGATTGTGTCTTGTTTTTCCTCAGTTTTCTGTATTATTATGGAATTTGTAGCATTGTTTCTCCTCCTGGGATGCTGTGAGGTGTAACTGTCTTTTGTAGCATTTGACGTTCAAAAAAAAGGTAAGCTGATAATAGAAAATAATTCAAATAGCAGTAGATTGTTAAGCCTCTTTAAATCATTCAATCTGTCAAATGTGTTTTTGGAACCAACGCGAATTACTATGGCTACGGCTACATGCATTGATAATGTCTTTTGTTGTTGCGAATATTTAGATAAAGCCATTGTAAATTATCTTCCTTCTGATCACAGTGGTCAAACTGTTTCTTTTGAGTCCAACACACCGATGCAAAAAGTGCAAATTCAAACTAGACCAATAACATCGGGTAATTTGAATAAGTTTAATGCTACTTTAACTAGCAAGTTGAGTGCTCAGGGCCTAAGTGTGACTAATGGTAATATTTTGTATAAAGAATTCTTTTCATTAGTGCAAACAGAGTTCAATAATTCCTTTAAGAAGAAATCTAAAACTATTTGCCCTAAGTTTTTATTCAGTGACTGGGCAACTAAGGGAATCAGGAAAAGTAGGGATAGATTATTTGAACTGTATGGCCTTAAGCCGTATATTAACACGGATACGTTTAATAAGTATGTTACTACATATTCTAAAACTTTTAAAAATGTCTGCAAAGTAGCTAAAGCTTCTTTCATTAGTAACAAGGTTAAATCAGCAGACAATAAAATAAAGACAGTTTGGAAAATTATTAACAATGAAACGAACAGGAACAAAAAACATAATACTGATTACACACTGGACACTTCCCGCGGTCTCATTAGCGATAACATCGATGTCGCTCAGGAATTTGCAACTTTCTTTACCAATATCCCAATTAAAACTACAGAAACTTTAAATTCCTCGCCTGCACTAGCTATTGAATTATTAAGAGCGAATGTCTCAGCCTGTCCTGTGGAATTTAACTTTAAACATATAAACCCTACAGTCATTATAAAAGCATTTAAGCAACTTAAAATCAAAATTACCGAGGATCTGTGGGGCATGTCTACTAAAGTTTGTCAATCCATTATTGAGACAATTGCACCCTATTTAGCTTTAATATTTAATTTGTGTGTAGATCAAGGGGTTTTCCCGGATTTAATGAAGTTCAGTAAAGTTATTCCACTTTTCAAATCTGGAGACAGCAAAGACACTAATAATTATAGACCCGTATCGGTTTTGCCGGTTTTCAGTAAGGTTTTTGAAAAAGTAATGTTAAATCAAATGCTCAATCATTTTAATCGTAATAACATCCTACACGATCAACAGTATGGTTTCACCAAAGGACGTTGTACAACCGACGCCGGTGTCACCTTATTAAAACATATCTTTAACGCATGGGAAGAGGCACAAGATGCAATAGGCATTTTTTGCGACTTATCCAAAGCATTTGATTGCGTAAATTACGATACACTGCTCTTGAAACTTGAGCATTACGGACTCGGTAAACTTGCTCTTAGCTTAATGAAATCATATTTAAATGACAGATTTCAGCAAGTTCAAATTAACGGTGTGAATTCATCGGGCTTGAAAGTCAAAATGAGTGTTCCGCAGGGCTCAATATTGGGGCCATTCCTATTTTTAGTATATATAAATGATTTACCTCATTTACTGATAAACCGATTACAAATGGTGTTATTTGCTGATGACACTTCTCTGATTTTTAAAGTAAGCAGACGTGCACAGGAGCTTGACGACGTAAATAACGCTATGCTTTTGGTCCTTGATTGGTTTACTGTAAATAATTTGGTATTAAATGAAAAAAAAACTAAATGCATTAGATTCGTTTTACCAAATGTCAGAAGTAGTGAATGTCACGTTGTATTGAATAAGGAAATACTCGAATTCGTCGAAAATACGGTTTTCCTGGGGATTACGCTTGACTCAAAGCTGCAGTGGGGTCCGCACTTAACATCTCTTGCAGGGCGGCTAAGTTCAGCCGCTTACGCTGTTTGGAAAATCCGCCAATTAACAGACGTGGATACCGCGAGACTGGTCTATTTTAGTTACTTTCATAGCATCATGTCTTACGGTATTCTGTTGTGGGGACGGGCTGCAGATATTGATTCTATCTTCATCCTGAAAAAGAGGGCTGTCAGAGCCATATAAAAGCTCAGCAGACGCGATTCTCTAAGGGCACTGTTTAAAAAAATTAACATCATGACGGTTCCTTGTCAATATATATATGAAAACATTATGTACGTTCGAAAAAATCTACATCTTTTTAATAAGATAAGTGACAGGCATAATTTTAACACAAGAAATAGGAACAAATTAGATCAGCCGCGTTTCAGATTGTCTAAAGTAAAAACTTCTTTTATGGGTTAATGTGTAAAATGTTATAATAAAATACCATTCGATATTCTTCAACTAAATGAGAAGAAATTTAAAACATGCATTAAACACACACTATGTAGACAAGCATATTATAAGTTGGATGATTATATCGCAGATAAAAATGCTTGGCTAAATGCTGGTCCTGCTCCACAGGCCCTTGAGCTCTCTAGTTAAAATTTCAATATTTGGAGGAGGTGCTTCCCTTTTTCTTTTTTAGTGTTTCTGACATTACGATCTTAATATTTATTTTTATTTTATTCAATCATGTTTTAATTGTTTAATGCTGCAATACTAAACACCTTTTCCTGTTTGGTATTAAAATTTTTATTCATCTCTTAAATAAATTGCAATCTATAGTTTTGTATCATTTAGAAGCATTTTTTCAATTTTGTAAATGTAAGAACCATGGATCCGTTTATTATGATTTTTTGATGTTGACTTGAAAGAGCATGTCAGTTGAGAATGTGTCATGCTCACTTAAATGTTTCGCTGATGGTGGCGCGTGTGTTGGATCATTCGGTTCCCTACAAAATGGTTGAGCTGGATGGTGCTGATCCATGCGTCATGTTCGTGAACGGACGCCGTCGGTTGAGACTGGTCATCTCTTAACTGCCAAGGCTTATTTTTAATCTTATTTCTTGTATTGTTTCTTCATTTGTGTGTTTTTTTTTTACATTGTTCTTACATATAGAAGCAACAAGAATAATGTACTCAGGATTTTGTAATATCTTGATTTAAAAGAGTGTCCATGGAGTTTCTTGCCCGTTCTTCTCCATAGAGATCTACGCTTTGGAATGGGCGACTAGCTTCAACTTTCTGACTAACTGACCGACTACTTAATTTTGACAATTCAAAAGTACCTGTAATGGTTTAATTGAAATAAATGCTTTGAGTTTGAGTTTGAGTTTGATACTCGGAACTTTTTTAAAGAAAGGTTTTTTGAGTTGGCGCTTACTTTAAAACCTATTAAAGTTTTCGGTTTTTAGGGTTCCGACCTTAAAAATAAAACGGAACCTTTTTAAGATCACTTTTCGGCTACGACTTTTACAACGTAGGAACCGACATTTTGTGATAAAATACCTAATATTATGCCAAATCTGATTGAGACCCACTCATTAACGTGTACACAGATTTTATTATTATTATAAGCCTGTTATGTCCCACTGCAGGGCAAAGGCCTCCCTTCTGTTTTTCCATATTCTCCTGTCTATTGCTACATCTGGCCAATCCTTTAGATAGGCGTCTAATTCGTCACGCCATCTCTTCCTGGGCCTACCGCGTCGCCGATTCTTGTTATTCGGAGCCCGGTCAGTGGCTACTTTTGCCCAATTCTGTTGCGACATGCGGCAGATGTGGCCTGCCAAATTCCATTTTAGTTTGGCGGCTGTGTTGCCCACGGAATAAAATAAAAAACAATATTTAATATTTCAACTTAACATTGATGTGGACCTACAATGAATGTACCACTAAACTAGCGAGTAATATTTTACTTAAAACCAAGTAACAACACAATTTTCACAGTTGACCAACACCAAAGTTATGAGAAACGGAACACTTAAATGAGCTCGTTAACAATGAGCTGTGTTAAATTGCTCTTTTTAATCTAACATTAAACCCTGAAGCAACTGGTCGTTCTTTTACAAGGGCTATTATTGTGGGTTCTTCACTTAAATAGAGCCCAAAACTTAGGAAAAATCATTATAAACGTTCTGCCCACGTCAATATAATTATGAAGTAATTGTAAAGACGCCTCCACATCAAGCTACTACAATCAAATCAAATCAAAATTCTTTGATAGATTTTCCACTTTATCGCTACAGTACAAGGTTCAAGGTTGATTGGAAAAATTTGACAGTTTCGGGTAGCTTGATAGGCTGGCGTCTGTACTTCTGCCGAGACTTTATAGGTAATACCTACTCGTCCACAAAGCGTTATCAATGTCTCTGTAAAACGTTACTCAATACCTCTTTCATACTTAGTTACTGTTAAGAAGAAATAAAGACAAACAAACATTCCAAGCATAAATAAATCAATCACGAAAAACCTGACCACAAAATTTGAATAAGGAAGTCCGACGAAAAAAAAAATTTTTTTCACTTCTTTTTATTAAAGCCTCCTGATCCGCTTACTTTTATGGCAGCATAAAAATTGCTATAAATTATACTTTGAAGAAAATTGCTATTTCTATCTTTTCCTATCATTTTGTATTCCGAGATGTGCTCTTGTTACTAAAGCTGATATCAGACGCACCATTATATGTAATGGTTCACTCAAGTGATTTTTGTTCTATTCCACGTTCACACGACACCGACAAAATTACATAAGAATGAACGTTTATCTACTCCTTTAATTTAATTTACCGATCATTCGGTACGCGAGTGAAAGCGTGCTGAAATCCAACATCGTTCGATCAGTTCAATAATAAATTAATTTTTCACTTTTGTTTAATTTAGTATCCAGACGATTCAGTTTGAGTGAGAGGCTCAGAGTACAAGACATAAATGAACGAGAGAGGAGCGTCTGATATCTGCTTAAGAGGTTAATGAGTACTTAGGATGTGGTCTGGCATGGACAGTGTTCCCCGAGACGATGGGTCCCTAGGGGCACATTGTCCTATATAGAGCCTGCTCTCACGGCCGACAAGATGCATATTCATAAGGAAGTAAAACAACTAACTTGTGAGTTCATTGGACTACGGTCTGGCCCGAAAATGTGGGAAATGGTCGGCCAATTGGTTTATGAGTTTTTAGAAATGCCTATGTCCAATAATAATCGATAGAATGACCACAGTACATGAAAATATTTTCAGTTTAATTTGTTGTCAAAATTATCGTTTCACATAGGTAAATTTTTTTGTTGTTAAACAATTACAATAGCTTGAAGATTACAGTCTTAATAAGGCTTAGAAATCATAAAATACATAGGGCTTATAATTGAGAGTCACGACTTCAACGAATTCTTAGCCTATCCGGTGCGACCTATTCAAGGCGGTTGTCTTCAAAACTATTCAAATATTATTTGATCAACTTAAATTAATTTATTAATGGAAATTTCTTGAGTATCACTTACATGAAACACTCACAAAAATATATAAAATAGATATATGAAATAGTATACATAAAATATCACAAGCAATATGTAAAAATAATATCATACCGAAATATACACCGTGTTCCGGACGATATACATAAACTTCGAGCAGATGTTCAGACCATGGAAATAAGCATTTTTCACTATGGACACATTAATGAATTCTTATTTTTTGTTAATTTTCATGCAAACTAAATACTTTGACGTAAATCGCCCGATATGCATGCCTCTTTATCCGAACTGGCAACGATGACGTATTTTCATTCATGATTTGGCGGGCTGAAATTTGTCAAAACTGAGTTAAGACCCTTTCTTACTGTATAGCTCAGTTAAATTTCACTAAATGAAATTACAAATATCTTTGTAACGAAGCCTTTTTAAGTACTACTTCCTTTGTTAGATTTAATTTGTAAAAGCTATCGAAGCGTTTGACAAATTTTATGGATATCGTGAAAAACACGGTGTATATGTATACTACAATAATGATAACAATTCCATCGTTTTTGATTGTCTTATTTGAATGATCCTCGTTTTAGTAGGTACTGGCGGATTAACGGGAGGGCGGCAGGTACGGTCCTGGGGGGCCCCCCAAAACTCGAGAAATACTATTTAATCAAATCCCAAACAAGACCAAAATATGTTCAGTAAGTAAGAGGCAATTTGTAGTTGGGGGCCCCTGTGCATGTTAAATATAAACGTAGGGTGCTAAAAGTTTCGTGCTCGCTTCTCTGTCCTCTATTCGTTTGAAGCTCTAGTTACGCTGTCGGCAAAGTATCTCCTATTTCTATATCCTACATTTTTTAAGTTTTCTATATATGTTAACAATGTAATTCCTATTTCTGTATAAATGTTCAAAAGAAAATTTAAACTATGAGAGGTGCAAAACTATTCGAGCTCCCTTCGCTAGGTCTACCACCCTCTATTTGTCTGATGCGCTAGCTTTTCTGCTATCGACAAAATATCTCCTATTTCTGTATACAGACAACGCCATCCACGAAGACGCGCCCCACTCTTCTTCCTAATCGCTTAAAGTACAAGTGTAAAACATTGCGCTAGTGTTTTAGTTTTGTCGATTCACAATAATTACTTATTAGTGGGTAATTAGTGTGTATCAAAAAACTAAAACACTAGCGGAATTAACTAGCGATAACAACTAGCGATTAGTAAGAATAGTGGGACGCGCCTTTGTGGATGTCACTATCTATTGTTGCCTAATTTAAAAAATACGCGTCAATTTGAGATAGAAACCAAAAAAAAAAACACAGGAAACAAACAATTTTTTTTTTGTTGACCTGTGTAATTAGTTAAAAGAAAACCTAACCTTTTCGAGGCAGCATGCTAAATACTTCGACGTTCATTCTTGGGCGGAGAGGCCGGGGGGCAGTTTTACCGCCCCGGGCCCCCAACAGGCTTAGTCCGCCACTGAGAATAGGACTCCGCTATTTTCTCAGTCGAGTGGGAAGACGCATTGAGAAGCTTAGAATTGTATCCCGTCGTATACTGAACTTTGAAACTTGATTATCAAGAGGAGGTATTCTTGTTGATAGTTTTGCCAAAATGTCACACAAAAATAAATAAGTGCATAGTGGCACTCCGGGAGTGCCGACAGAAGTGAAAACTTAAACAATTACGCGTGTAGTTTTTGAATCGTCAGGAAATATTTCGAAATATTTATTTGCTGTCGGTTACGGTGACGGTAACAGTGTCGCCAGTTCAATGGTTTTTCCCATTTAAAAAAATGCCCAACGCGCCCAAAGAAGTTTTCACTTCAATTCGTATTAAACTATTTTAGGACACTGGATTGGTAGAAGAACTTTTTGTGAAACTGTTTTTGTTTGACAAACAGTTTAAGTTTGCCGTATGTCATTACTTCCCAGAATTTGTTCCTTATTAGGGACACTATCAAATGGTGTAATAATATAGTGTATTTTTTTTAAAATCAAAATCAACAGGTTCGATTCTTGGCTAGAAATATTGATTTTTCAAAAATCCAATGTTACAGTTTTAGTTTTCATCAAAACCGAGCCCGTGACTTCTTTGAGTACTTTTCGCTATTCCTCATAGTTTCGGATTTGGCCATCCACGCCCACTTGAAAAGTTCACCCTGACACCAACAGCTGCGTATTATATAACTTAAGTATCACTGCTATGGTTTGAGGAGCGCCGATCGGTGACATTTAACGTTTTATTGTTTTTTTTTTTATTAACTTTTTTATTGTGTTTTTATGAATCACGTGGTCTGCAATAAAGATTTTTATTTATTATTATTTGCATGCCTATAAGTCTTCAACTTTGATTGGAGTTGTGGGTGCAAGCGCAACAGTAGGCAGGTATATTTTTTTGTTCCAGTTGTTTAAAGAAAGAAAATACATTTATTTAGCAGAGACTAAAAGACACACAATACACCAGATAAAACCAACATTACCAACAACAACAACCAACCAACCAACATTTTACCAACATTACCAAAATTTACCATATTTTTTAACTTTTTTTTAGTATATACTTACTGCTAAAGACCTACATAATAAAACAATAATACATAGCTAAATTGGCTCATATGAAGCAAAACGGCTTAATTAGAACTAATTATAATAACATAATAGGAAAATTAAATGCAAGCCGGCCGTATTAATATGACCTAGTATTCTAGGTCTCCTTACTATTGTAAGGAGCCGCCTAGCCGTGGCCTCGGACGTAAGCCGCACCGCACACTGCGATCAAGTTATATAATTTACTAGTAGGTACATATATATAATATATGTGTTAATACTGTACGAAATAATATACTTTAGAGGTTATATACCAATTTGGTGCTTACTTGCAACCTCCGCGAAATCCGTTAAAAAATAATGGCCAAAATACCGAGACATCAAATGCAAAAAAAAAAAAACAAATCTGACCGCGTAGTTCTAGAGATGAGCGCGTTCAAACAAAAAACTCTTCAGGTTAGGTTTGGTTAGGTTACTTTAAACCCTTTACACAGAAACAGGATGCAAGAGCGAGCAAATGAGAATACAAATACCTTTAAGTAGCTAGGTATTTTACAATAAAATGGAGTTATAATTTTGGTGATCATTTACTATTTTTTGCAGTAAAAAGTGTTTTTTTGATGTTATATTTTACTTTATCTGGTGATAAGTTAAACATAAGCCATAATTATAATAATAGAGATAAGCAGATGGTGGTACCTGCATAATAATTCGTACCACAATTTCAATCTGAATAATTTTAAAGTATATTGCTAATCCATTGCTTTATTTATGTTCGAAAAAATTATCTGCTCAACAACGTAAATAACGCAATAAATGTTGTATAACTGTCAAAATGAAATCAAATGCAATTACCCCGCTGTTCACCACCGTCTGTGAACATTTGCTTTCTTTGTAATTATTTTTGTAAATTCATAGTTATTAAAATATTTCTAGCAAAATGGGCCCAATCTTGGGAACGGTAAGGCAAAGCAACTAACACTCAAATATCCGAAATGTCGGAAGATAACATTTACCAACTAACCAAGAGACTGTTGCAAATGTATACAATGTTGTGTTGTTGCGTTATGGCAGCCTCTGTTTGTATCGCTCTGTTTGATTTTAGAAAACAATGTATTGGTATTGTGTTGTATTTTAATTTTGTATTGCTTCAAGTGTTTGCGGCATTGCGGTAGTTTCAAACAATAGTGATGCGGTTTTTATTGTTTCTACTAACGCCCCGCGATTTCACCCGCATAAGTGTCGATCCCGTGGGAATATCGGGATAAAAAGTAGCCTATACGTCAATCCAGGGTGTCAGCTACCACCATGCAAAATTTTATCAAAATTGGTCCAGCCGTTTGAGCGTGAAGAAGTAAGAAACATATAAACACACACACAAACTTTCGCCCTTATAATATGAGTGTGAAGTGTGATTAGTGGGATAGTGTGATAAGTGGCCTAAATTACTCGATATTGATTGTAAGCTCTTTTTTCCTAGGAATCATTGGTGCTATATTTTGAATACAAAAAAAAACCGGCCAAGAGCGTGTCGGGCCACGCTCAGTGTAGGGTTCCGTAGTTTCCCGTCCGTCACAATAAGTGTTCCCACGTACAATTCGATAATACCCGACCCAATGTAATAAGTACCTACAGCGCCATCTCTCGGGGAATTGGGTTACTAATTAATACATAGACGTGCCAGAAGTTTTCGGTGGTAATTTTGGATTGCGAGAACCGATTTTAATAATTCTTTTTTTGTTTGAAAAAAGATACGTTCAGGATAATAAAATATGTAAACGAAGTTAAAAAAAAAATGCTTGCATATACGATTATACTACGAACTTAATCCAGAATGATTTTGTACAACTTTTTGTCTTTTTTGTACAAAAACTGTTGTTTCTATCAAGTTCAAAATAATTTCCCTAGAAAGTCCTTATAAAGTTCTACTTTTCAGATTTTTTTCATATTTTCTAAAGTTATGGTTCAAAATTTAGAGGGGGGGGGACACATTGTTTTTTACTTTTGGAGCGATTATTTCCGAAATTATTGACATTATCAAAAAATGATTTTAGTAAACCCCTATTTATTTTTAAATACCTTTCCAACAATATATCACACGTTAGGGATGAACTTAAAAAAAAAATCACTTCCCACTTTACATATAGGGGGGCTACCCTAATAAAACATTTTTTTCCAATTTTTATTTTACCACTTTGTCGGCGTGATTGATATACATATTGGTACCAAATTTCAGCTTTCTAGTGCTAACGGTCACAGAGATTAAGCGAGGACGGACAGACGGACGGACGGACGGACAGACAGACATGGCGAAACTATAAGGGTTCCTAGTTGACTACGGAACCCTAAAAAGTGAAGGATAAGAAAATAAAACCTGTAATAACTACCTCGAACTTTGATAGATTTTGTATGGCAAATCTATCGAAAACCCGCAATGGAGGTCTCTCCGAATAAGACTGTTTAAAATCCCTACCGTCTTATTACAAAACTAGTCCAAGCTTAAGCCATCGAGCCTGTTATTGTATTTTGAACTTTATTCCGAGCAAGGCAAAGTTCTTAATACAAAACTGACAACTTAGACTCGGTTTTAACGTCAACTTTTGCCATTCGAATTTTAGCTTTGTCGGAATGGAGTTCCAAATAAAAAATGGCTCCATGGGTTAAACCTGGGTCTAAACATGAACCTAGTTTTGTAATAAGACCGCTAGAGTATTTGTCATACTCATAGATATATGAAAGAAGGTCATACTCCTACTAAACAGATAAACGTAGAAGAATGTTGCAAATAAAATGCGTTCCTTCTTTTTAAAGTCATTTCTTTTTCACACAAAAGAAAACCTTGACTACCCATAACAAACACACAAAACATCACGCCTGTAATCCCGAAGGGTCAGCCAGAGGTGTATATACCTCTTGTACGCCCACATTTCATCAGTTATATTTAAGGCCCATCAAATAGCGGGTGACCCTATGGCTTTCAACCGGGCACAAATCCAGACTCCGGGCTGCTACTGTGAAACTGATAGAAAGACACAATAACACTTTAAGTCGAACCCAGAACCTCACGCTCAGCTGTAGCGCTCGCGACATCTAAATTAACGAGGCAGTAGCAGAATATTGAATTTATGTACAGACGCCAGCACATCAAGCTTCCCGAAACTGTCAAATTTTCCCAATCAACTTTGAACCTTATGCTTCAGCGATAAAGGTGAAAATCTATTTAAAAAAATTGACAGATTGTAGTAGCTCGATGTGCTGGCGTCTGTACCTATACATGGTGTACAAAGAGTATTCTATTCTAGGCTGTAAATTATCCTTTTCTTTCTTAAAAAAAAAAACATTTCTTTTTCAAACAAACATTCCTTTACAGACTGCTATAAGCTTTCTACGTCTCAGTACAAGCTGAGCCTAACACACAAGCGACATATTTCGATATAATGAATTGTTTCCGGCGCTGAAACGTGCCACGGAAAACGTGTTCACTGTCCGCAAGCAACTGCTAATAACTGTGACATGGCTATTATTAGCTTACAATTTTATTAGGTATATTATTTTATACTGGCATTAATAATATAATAATAATAATAATATTCCACTACTATCACACAACGCCATCTAGTCCCAAGCTAAGCAGAGCTTGTGTTATGGGTACTAGACAACTGATAAACATACTTATATATTTCTAAATACATACATATTATAGATAATTGCTTTTGCCCCCGGCATCGCCCGGGTTTAGGTCGTAAGTTGTCCCACGGAAAAATACTACCGGGACAAAGATTATCCTATGTTCTAACACAGGTCATGATCTAACAATGACATGTGTCAAATTTAATCCAGATCCGTACAGAGTAAAAAGGTAACAGACAGACAGAGTTACTTTCGTATTTATATAATATTGATGCGATATTTTGTTGCTTCATTAAAAACATACTCGTAGGTATTATGAGCCTATAAGAACACCTTAAGTTGGGTTACACAGCTTTGATACAGAAAGCGATACTGATGGGTGATGTCTGTTCCAAAATTCTTGATGAAAATGTAAACTACTGCTGCACTACACTACACTACACTATACTACACAATACACTATCATACATACTACACTACACACTGCACTACATACTACACTACACACTACACTTCACACTACGCTTCAAACTACACTACACTTCACACTACACTACACTTCACACTACACTACACTACACTAAATACTACACTGCACACTATACTACACTACATACTTCACTCTACACTACACACTACACTACACTACACTAAATACTACACTGCACACTCTACTACACTATATACTTAACACTACACTACACACTACACTTCACACTACACTACACACTACACTACACACTACACTACACTACACTACACACTACACTACACTACACACTACACTACACTACACTAAATACTACACTGCACACTATACTACACTACATACTTCACACTACACTACACACTACACTTCACACTACACTACACACTACACTACACTACACACTACACTACACTAAATACTACACTGCACACTCTACTACACTATATACTTAACACTACACTACACACTACACTTCACACTACACTACACACTACACTACACACTACACTACACTACACTACACACTACACTACACTACACACTACACTACACTACACTAAATACTACACTGCACACTATACTACACTACATACTTCACACTACACTACACACTACACTTCACACTACACTACACACTACACTACACACTACACTACACTACACTAAATACTACACTGCACACTATACTACACTACATACTTTACACTACACTACACACTACACTTCACACTACACTACACACTACACTACACACTACACTACACTACACTAAATACTACACTGCACACTATACTACACTACATACTTCACACTACACTACACACTACACTTCACACTACACTACACACTACACTACACTACACTTCACACTACACTACACCACACACTACACTACACACTAGTTATTTTTTGTATTTGTTCTTGTTCTTTCTCTGCGTCATTTTAACCACAAATAAACGTATTTTCTTTTTTCTTTGTTTCATTAAACAAATGGATCAGAAAACGTGCCTGTAGATGCCAATTTGTAGTGCCACTTTGCCACTTACAAATTGAGTGCTTTGATTTGATTATTTCAATACTGAAACCCGAAATTATAATGTCTTTGTTTACACTTTTATCAGGTAATTTTGGAACAGACCATAGGCGTGAATTGTAGGATTGACTCTTTGAAGCCCTAGCCTCCGGATAATCTCACTGACCGGTTTTATTTAAACAAATTATTAAAACTTAGCATATCAACTTGACAAAACTGGTTCCTACGTTATACGAAGGCTTAAAAAAACTGAAGCCTGTCTAATAACACTTTATACATCAAAGAACTTAAAGGTTTCTTCTCATATTATAACTTATTCTAACTTCTTTACCATTTGTTTTCACCTAATAAAATTCTAAGTAAACGTGTCATAATGTTTCATCAAAAGACTTAGGTTAATTAATTTTTATTTTACTAAGAAACAGCTAGTTAGCAGCGAGGGAGCGGGGGTGTGGGTAAAACAGTGAGCTTGGCATTTGCCGGAAAACTTATAATTATTACCTTTGAAACTGTCGTCACTCCGATATTATATTCAAAACTACCTCCTGCCCTCGACTTCGTCCGCGTGAAATTTCACCCTCCCCCATTCACCCTCATAGGGGTGAAAGAATGAAAATGTTTTTTTTTTACTCTCTATTCTTCACAAAGAACACACCCTCCAAATTTCACGTCTCTAGGACCAGCGGTTTAGGCTGTGCGTTGATATATTAGTCAGTCAGGACTTTGAATTTTATATTATGTCATGGCTAATCGCCGAAGTACGGCTACACCTAGTTTTAGCCGGGTAAAGTGCGGCTACACCTAGTTTTAGCCGGGTCCAACTAGGTGCAACCGGCCACATGCGGTTCGTGTGTACTTCGGGTGACTTCGGTTGCATGGTTGCAGTCGGTCGATAGGCCACGTAGGATGCAAGAGCGAGCGAAGGGCACCCCAAGGTTAGGTTTGGTTAGGTTACTTGAAACCCTTTACACAGAAATAGGAGCTCCGCGAAGCGGGGCACCGTCGACGTTCCGGCTAAAAAAAATTGACAGTAGAACATAAAAACACAATAAATTCTGTAAAATATTAAAACAGAAGAATAAAATACCTAACATTAAAATAAAAAAGAAAAAAAAAATTCACAATAAATTTTTCAAACATTTTTTTTATTTAACGAGAGATTGGCTGATATCTAACTGTGTAGTTTTAGCCAACATGTTGTATTGCCTGCAAAGTCTTGGTACAGCAGCGTAATGACCCAGGTCACGTCACATGCCCATGCCATGACCACCGATTTCCATACAACTTTTCAGTTCCCGGTGCCACTTTTAGACTTCCTCTTATGTATTCACTTATTCTATCTATTCTTGTAACACCACAAATGCCTCTTAGCATGCTCATCCCTTTTGTGGCCCAACATTCTGATTCTCTCCCTCTCTATTTATCAAAATTTATATTCATCACTCTTTTAGCTGCATGCGTTTCCTCCTCATCAGAAGCATGGTAACACAGAAAAGTTGAAACGATAAATAAATGATAAATGATTTATTTTCTGTAAGTAGGTT
Source organism: Amphipoea lucens (assembly GCA_947508005.1). Classification (NCBI taxonomy): domain Eukaryota; kingdom Metazoa; phylum Arthropoda; class Insecta; order Lepidoptera; family Noctuidae; genus Amphipoea; species Amphipoea lucens. The sequence continues at coordinate 5,315,263 of OX382369.1, read as the reverse complement.
TGTACAAACACTTTTACACGTCAATCATATTTTTTTTTAAGCTAGATGAGGTTGGCGTTTCTTATCTGACTACTCTGGGAAGAAAGGCCGAAACAAACTCAGAGGTCACAGTCTCTTTTAAAGTCCAGATAAAATCTTGGTCAGATTATGTGAAGACCATGTAGATCGGCGTCTGAAATGGTCTTTTGAGGAAAGAACCACACAGATTGAGCGGACCTGTCCAGTCAGTGCACGCATTTGTCAAAAATCGTGCAGCTCGAAAGGAAATCGTTTGGCTCGATATAGAACAAGCCAAACGATTAATTTCCTTTCAACTTTTCTGTCACTGGCCCCACTTTCAAACTTCCCCTTTTATACTCATTTCTTACTTTATCCATTTTCATCACTCCACGCATCTATCTTAACATTCTCATCTCCGCTGCGTGCAATCTTTTTCATCCATCTTCTCCACGGCCTAGCATTCCGATCCATACAGTACGATAAGCCTTATCACGGAAGGACGGACGGGGCCCGGTCTTTATTTAAACGTAAACAAAAGAAAATTACATGTTTATAACGCATTTTCCATTATCAAAAAACATGCCTAAAATTCCGTAACGAAAACTACAGTGGACTAATTAATCAAAGCAATTATAAAATGTTAGAAAAAAGTAAAACGCGTCCGCGATAACGTCCCTTTAAAAAAAAATACGGTGTGACAGTATGCAAATAAGGCTGAAAAATTGAGGAAAGCTTTGTGTTTTTAGGGATCCGCGTATGGTAAAACAATGTAAATATTGGTATAAGGAAGTTTCAAAGTTTTTTTGTCAAACCCGAATACATATTCCGTATACAAAAGGTTTTTTTAGGACTGTTTAAAGTTATGTTTTTGTTACCAAAAAGACTTTTTGCTTAGTTTTGTGACTCATTTGGTCGTAAAAATTGTTTTTGAGTGATTCCATTTACCATAACTTTGGTTACTTGTCACAATTATTTCTTTGATATCATTTACATTAAACATTTACCAAGTACTTAGAAGAAATTCGCAACTCCTACAATAATCAACTAAGAAGAAAGTTTTAGGAAATCAAGTTTTGAGTAAATACCACGCCATAAATTGAACTGAAATTGCGCCTATCTAATTGCGGTACCTACTCACAAACATTAACTTGTAACCAAATACACCAACAAAATAAAAAATACATTCTTTATTCAAACCCTAACCCAAAATTTCCCACCCCACAAACAAACGAGAAAAACCACAATTCTGAACAAAACATTTTAATCTCTATACAGAACCCTGCTACATAATTCAGCGTAAGTCAACCTAATTAGCGTGTTGGAAACAATTTAGACGCGCGTGTACGCAAATGTACTTTAATCATGTGATTATGATATATCCCGGGACGCTTTAATTGGGTACAGGCGCGCACTGCATGTGCAATACGGACTAATTATTACGAGTCATGGACTGGTGTTGCTACCTTAAATTGTTGAGTTAGCAGTTATGAGGCCTGGTTTTATGCTGCGTACGGGAGCAGTTACCTTAGTTGGAATTCATGGGCCAGTTAACTTACTGACAAGCGTACATCGCCGACTGAGACCGTTGATGGAAAATTGTATCAGCCATGATAAAAACAAGAGAGCTGAAGAATTGTGTGATGTCGGATTTTACTCGTAGGGCCCTTTGTACACGGCACGGTTTCTTTGCGGTACAACGTATAATCCACGCCGTAGAAAAATCGTGTCTGTCAACAAGCTTCTATAGTGACACATACTCGTACAATAGTGACGACCGTGCCTACACATGGCGAATAAGGGATGATTCATATTAGATCGGGCCGTGCCCGGGGCATGCCGTGTACGTGGCATGACAAAGCATGATCCGTATCCCGTGGCCCGGATGGGGCACGGATCATGCACTGTGTAATATGAACTGCTTCATACAAAATGTATGTAACGTTTCAAAACCGTGCCCCGTCCGGGCCACGTACACGGCACGCCCCGGGCACGGCCCGGTCTTATATAAATCATCCCTAAACCGTCGTTTTTCACGGCAAGGAAAACTTGCGTGTACAAAAAAGGGCCTTGGTTTTCTAAGAAAGCTGTGAACGGTCACACAATAACGGATGTTTTCTGACACCTTAATTTCAAATACAGGTGAAAATGACAGTTTTATGACGGTTGTAATAGTATGACGGAACAGAAGGTCACTTCTCGTAATTTAAAACGTTCAAAATTTAGTCGCAGTCTCATCTCGGCGACAAACAAATGTCAAAAACTTGTCAAAATGTATGGAAATTAGAAGTATTTTTACAAAAGACTGTGACTGAGTTCAGATTGTGAACGTTCTTAAAATTACGAGAATTGCCCCTCCGCTATCCTTGGAAACTAAAGCTCAAGTGACTGAATATCACTATACTTTCTAGGCAATCACGCAGTTCTTCAGTTGAAGCGGCTTTTAAGACTGCTCTAATAAAGCTGTAGCGGTATCTACAACGCCACATGCGAACAACGCGTCATACTGATGTCACGCAAATCCTGCATCGCGCAAGCAGAGTTTACCGCGCAACTAGCATATATACAACGGCCCGACATGACTCATTGGGCAGTTGCCCGCCAGACACAACACCCGTCTGGTCGGAGGATCCTCCCTTTTCTATAGAGTATGAGCGAACTTTACACCCTGTTTCTCATACCTCTATAAAGCCTTTCAAATGAAACAAGTCTTTCGTAGACGATGCCTGAATCCTAGCTAGTACCCAATGGCTTATACCCTCGGTTTGTAAAATGTTGATTGAAATAAATGAACTCATTTGAGTTTCTTGCCGGCCAAAGTGACGTGTGAGGTTTACGTGGGGAAATAAATGATAACCACGTAAAGTGCCAACATAAAATAATTATAATAGATAAAAATGAGAATAGGGGGTAACAAGATTTCTTTAGATTCCCTTGGGATTAGCACAGTACTCTCCTGGCTCAGCTTGGTGTAGCGATGACCATAGCGGTGTGCCACGCTGAAGACCCCAGGTAAGGTGCCGGTCGGCGGATGTTCTCGCCAGACCCGTCGTGAGCTCGACACGACCACGCGGGTAAAATAGAAACCCGGCGCGGATCTCAATGGTATATGGGTTTGCCGAAAGTTGGTGGCTCGTCGCTCTGCGTGCGGATGCCGCCGACAGTTCTGGATGCGGTATGCATGGGAATCGGCCAATCGGAATGGTGCATCTAACTTCTGAGGTTTCATAAGTGCGCATGTAGGTATCGTTTCTGCCGAAATTCGCCTTTACCGACACCTACAAGAAACAGAGTAGCCTATTCCCAGTCGGGAGCCGCAACGCGTGAGTTAGTTGTTCTATTTCGTTTATATTTCATGCACTAATGCGGTGAAAGTTTGGAATAGTTTCAGCTCAATGCCAACATGTGGTTCCATGAGCTACTTTTGTATGTAATTAGGTTAACTATGTTTGTTTTCTTAAGGAAAAATACGTTTTTCTTGCAAATGGGTCATACGAAAACATGCTATCACAACTTAAGGTTAGTTTTTTTTTTAAATAAATGTTCGAAATGTAGTTTTGCTGACCAAATGTTCAAGATAACGCACCCGCGTATTACGTCTATAGTGCCTTCAGGGTTGCATGTTATTGCATTGTGAAAATAAGCATGTAGAATTTATGTACCAAATGATTTCAGGTAGATACTTGTGACTGCCGGGGCTTGTGGCTAAGTTATAAAAGTCGCACGATCAGGTTAAGCAACGCTTGCCGGGGTTGGTCAGTGGATGGGAGACCATCTTTACATATCATGCCCCTCAGTGCCTCGGAAAGCACTTTAAGCTGTTGGTCCCGGCTGTCAATCTTGCATCTTTGGCAGTCGTTACGGATCGTCAGAAGCCCAAAAATCTGACAACCAGTGTTACCAAGGGGTATCGTATTACCCAGTAACTAGGTTGTGGAGGTAAGATAGGCAGTCGCTCCATATAAAACACTGGTATGCCGCTGCATCCGGTTAGACTGGAAGCCGACCCCAACATAATTGGGTTTTCCCAAATATGTTGGGGTCGGCTTGGCAGAATATACCGACTTGTGACTGCCTAGGAAGCGATCACCCCAGGAAATACAGTCACGGGACGACAAACTGATTTGACTGATCACAATAACTTCGAAACTGACGCTATCACAGCATCCAATCGTCCAACCCGGTACCCACTTAACAAAAACCCATAAAACAAAAAATAAAACCCATTACCATTACGAAAAACAACAAAACATTTTTTTTAATTTGTACCTCACCGTATCAAGAAAAACTTGGTAAACTAAAATAAAACCTCGTAGTACGAATGTTTTAAATTTCGCGATAACGTCCGAGTGGTATAAAGTTGAGCATATAAATTGTGTACAACATCTAACTTTGACTTTTTTACTGCTGGCATCCCGTATGAGATTGTAGCCCCCACATCAGTTGAGGGTACTTGAGGATTTTATTTATTACATTCCACAATTGACTCCTGATTTTTTGTGTTAACAAGTTTCGGGTGCGTATGAGAAATGGGTTCGAGGTTAAAGTGTTTACTTTGTAAGTGATGCTTTTTGGAGTAACGTGGGTTATGAATTTGAAAAGAGTTTTGGGTTTTCTTTGCTTGATAGTACTGAGTAGTGACTCTGTAACTTTTGAGCTATGGAAAGGAAAACGTGTATTTTTTTCAGTTAAGTATAAAATGATTTTTGACTGCTCTCAAAACGGTGAAGGAAAACATCGTGAGGAAACCGGCATGTCCTAGAACCAAAAATTCGAAGACATGTGACATCTACCAACCCGCACTGGGCCTGCGTGGTGGATTACGGCCCATTCCCTCTCACTGAGAGGAGGCCTGTGTCCCAGCAGTGGGAACATTATAGGCTGATTATGTATGTTATGTATAGAATGATGAGCCGACGTCAACACAGCCTTTCCATTTATGTCCGGATACGGTTCAGAGGCTTCCAAGTGGACCATGGAGGGTTACACCCTGCAGGGAGATGCTCCTTTAGTGGTAGGTAGTAAGTAGGAAGGAGAAGAGTATCCTGCCACAGTTTGCAACGGGGTTTCTAAACCCAGCACTGCAAAACTTAGGTGAAATGAGTTTTAAGTAGTGTGTTCACAGATAGATACACCTAGATAACGCAAGAGCACCAACTTCGCGTGCCAAAAATCGCACCAGTTTACGATCGAAAATCATAAGCCGCCACTTTCGCGCTCAGTTGTGTATTGCTGACTGGGTGAGCGTGAGCGAGAGAGCGCGAGCTTGTGACGTCATAGTAGATAGTCAAAAAGTGGCACGCTTAGTTTTCATACAGTTCGTGATACTTGCGTTATCTAGGTCTATCTATATCTGTGGTTGTGTTAATCTCTGGCTTTCTAAGTTTTCACGGTAACGGTTACTGCCGTCCATGGACATTTGTGTAGCGAAAGGTATGTGTGAGGGTGACAGTAGTGTCTTATGTGTGGATTCTGCTGAAGCTGAGCGTAGGTGCAGTGTAGAACTAACATGGAGAGTCAAAATACTTGTAGGTAGTTCATACGGCGTTTCACAGCGAACTGGGGCGCAAATGACGGTTACAAGGTATTTTATAAGCGCGTACAATCAATGTTGCCAACTTAAAAAAAATACAACTCGATTGTTACATCGGTATGATTTAAAAATTAAACAAAATAAATATAAGCAGCAATAAAATCAATAACTAATCAATAATTAACCAAACATTAACCAGAAATCAATCCGAGGAAACAAAGTCTGTACAGTAATGAATGTCTTAATTAAATATTCACGAAAAAATATACAATTAGATCGGCGGTGATGTCACTGCTTCCGTTGATGCGTAGTCTCCTAGTAGGCTCCTTGCGTTTGTAACATTTGCAATACCAGTGCCATTCTAGATGCGTTGCCATTTTAAAGGCGAGGGAGAGCTGTGGGGTAATTGTGTAATACACTATCAGTAGGAATGGCGTTCATTTTGGCAGTTATCATTGCGTTCTTTACGTTTCTGAACTGACACATTTTTGGAACATATGAAGCAATCATCATCATCATCATCATCAGCCTATAATGTTCCCACTGCTGGGACACAGGCCTCCTCTCTGTGAGAGGTAATCAATGGATTAGCAATATCCTTTAAAATGATTCAAATTGAGATTGATAGTGTGGGTGGGGGTGGGACGCAATTAGGGTGCTGAAATATCTCATGATTTGATTTGCACATTATATTGTGAGTAGGAAATGTATCACATCACACTAATCACACTATCACATCACATCACACTATATCACATCACATCACACTAATATTTTGTTACTTCTTCATGCTCAAACGGCTGGACCAATTTTAATAAAATTTTGTATGGATGGAGCTGACACCCTGGATTAACATATAGGCTACTTTTTATCCCGATGACCCCACGGGATCGACACTGCAGCTAGTTACACTATAAATTAAAGAACACGTTCTGTAGAAACAGTATTAATTTGCTAAGTTATTAAATACAGAAAGCATTTAGAATAGTGGCAATAAAGAAATTACCGAATTTTTACATTTCTTATGTCAAAAGACGTTTTATTTTGACCCAGACTTCTTTATTTTGTAAAAACACAAGGTAGCTAACTATTCAATCCAGATAACAAAATATATTCAATGAAGAAATTATACGAAGCCCTGAAAAAAAAATACAAGGTTTTATTCATGAACTCTAAGCGTAACGATAGCACAGGCCTTCAAATGAAATGAGACGTAATCAAATTCGCAATCATGGAATAAATATATTTTTCCTATGATACTATTCTTAAAGGTTGATCTCGGATAAGAATTTGTGTTTTTAGGGTTCCGTACCTCAAAAGGAAAAACGGAACACTTGTAAGATCACTTCGTTGTCCATCTGTCCGTCAGTCAAGACCCTTTTTCTCAGAAACGGGTGGAGTTATCAAGTTGAAATTAATATCAAATATTTAAGGTTGCAATCCCTTGAAGCAGTGAAAAAATCAAACTTCTAAGTCAACGCAATCAAAACATACGGGCGTTTATGTTCCGAAATGAAAACCTATAGGGTACTTCCCGTTGACCTAGAATCATGAAATTTGGCAAGAAGCAATGTCTTGTAGCACAAGTAAAATAAAAAATCCGAAAGTCGTAAATTTGTAGTTACATTAAAGAAAATAATTTTAATAGATACTATTTACATACGTACAAATTTGTATGGAGCCCTCGGTGCGCGAGTCCGACTCGCACTTGGCCGGTTATTTGTACAAATACAAAAATCGTTTATTGTCACAATTAGCCTGTAATATAATACATTGAGACGTGTTTGGAGCCTCCCTTTAGGCAAACAATGCCTGTATTAGGAGACTCCGCTCTTCCAAATCATTGGCGTATTATACATAAACTAGCATATAAGCATTTTTCAGTAGCAACCTATACCTTAATTGCGTAACACACTTTTAATCACAATTTCAGGGTTTTGAAGGATATTCCTATTCTATTTTTTATTCAAGTAAAGCCGATGGCTCGTGGGCCACGTGGCTAAATAATAACTGCCGCCTGTGCGGCTGGTACTATTTAGCATATGCCTGCCTGTTCCCAACTATGTTGGGGTCAGCTTCCAGTCTAACTGGATGCAGCTGGATACCAGTACTTCACATGGACCGACTGCCTGTCTGACCTCCACAACCCAGTCACTGGGTAATACGAAACCCCTTGGTAAAACTGGTTGTCAGACTTTCGGACTTCTGACCACCCGTAACGACTGTCAAAGATCCGTGAATGACAGCTGGGATCAACGGCTTAACGTGCTTTCCGAGGCACGGAGGGGTCTTGGTATGTAAAGATGGTCACCCATCCACGGACCAACCGCGGCTAGCGTAGCTTAACCTGGACGATCGACCCGTGCGGCTGTTATATTTAGCCATAAGCCCCTCTAAATATTTTAAATGGTACCAACCTAAAATAAATTCCTTGTTTTATTTTGAAGCATAATTATTCACCTTTACCCACGAACGCATGTTATTCGTGATAGTATTTGCTTCCCCTCGAGACAGTTAATTAATAGAGTGTCCGTAATATGAAGAGACTAGTCATAATTCTAGCTTGACAGGTCACCCTCCCCAGTGTATGGTACATTCATTAAACATACTATAATTTCGGTTCTATGAACTTGCATTTTGTTACAAGAATATTTTAATAATTATATTATTATTATTTTATCCTCTTTATTTCATTATATACTTATAAATTATATTTTTAAATATGAGGATATAAAAAATGTAAAAACATTTAAAAATATAAAAAATAGTAGCCCACCGGTATCGGGAACAGGGTCCAAGCTACCGGCGGTCGGGGCTCCAGAGAGAGGAACCTCTTAACAATGCGGGCCGTGTCCAGAAGTACAGCTTTCTGAATCAAGCCCTTGATCCAGCTGCCTAACGAGAGCCTCCTTAGGTGTTGGTCAAGGCTCTTGGCTATTAACCCATTGGCAGTCAGGACTATTATATTATTATTTTAATTTAGTAATTTATGTTGAGTGTGCGCAAGATAAGTCTGCGCGCGACGTTTGACTTCAAGATTATATCCCTGCTAGCACTTTTAATCAATTGGGGCGTAATGATGGCAATTATTTACTTTGAAAAACTCGGAAAACAGCACACTCTCTTGACACCTGAAATAAACGTCCAGATAGCAGCAAACGATTATTTCCGATTTCGGCCGTGCGCAGACATATTTCGCGCGCACTCTATGAACTTGCATTTTGTTATGAGAATATTTTAAAAAGAGTAATTTGTGGTGAGTGTTACTATTCTGAAATTAATGTCGTTTGACAGCAGGTAAGCTCAATATCTACTTTTTTATCTCAAATATTCTATTAGTTCAATTAAATATTATAGTTAATGTCCGTGCGTGCTTCGAAGTAATACACGCAGTCGGATGGCCGAGTGTCGTGATTTCTTTTTTATGTTTTATTTTTATACCGAATCATAATATCAACTGTGGTAAGAACACTGTTAAAGTACACATAATAAAATATTATACTCAACAAAGTTTTACATGTATTTTCATTATGGCAACCAAATGTATTATTCTACTTTGGCAATACTTAGAAAATAACGGTTATGATATTAGGTCCTTACATATGAAATTGGCGTTTTTCGTACTGGCCACTTTAATCACGAATTTCTCCTCTTTGGTAAGGAATTCCAAATTCAAATTTGAACAGCTATTTACTCATGTATTTGTGCTTCGATGACCGTCATTCATTTGTTTTTTTTCTTCTGTTTTTTCTGTTTGCGTCACTCATTTTACAAAATGGAAAATTTAAAATATCGCATTATTTACGAGTACGAGTTCCGCCGTGGCACTAGTGCTGCGGAAACGACTCGAAGGGTGAATGATGTGTATGGCGGTCATGTTGCAAAAGAAAACACAGTTCGTTTTTGGTTCCAACGTTTTCGTTCTGGAAATTTCGACCTGCAGAACAAGCCCCGTGGACGGCCTGAGACCCAAGTTGATAATGGAGAATTGAAGGCTATTGTGGAAGCGGACCCATCGCAAACCACGTCCGAGTTAGCTGCAGGCTTCGATGTTAGTGATAAAACTGTTTTAATTCACTTGAAGCAAATTGGGAAGATTAAAAAGCTTGAAAGGTGGGTACCTCACGAATTGACTGAAGCAAACCGGCAAACGCGCGTCGACTGCTGCGTTACATTACTGAACCGGCACAACAATGAAGGTATTTTAAACCGAATCATTACCTGTGATGAAAAATGGATTCTTTACGATAATCGGAAGCGCTCAGCGCAATGGTTGGATCCTGGCCAGCCAGCCAAATCCTGCCCCAAGCGAAAATTAACCCCAAAAAAGTTACTTGTAAGCGTTTGGTGGACTAGTGCCGGTATTGTTCATTACAGTTTTCTCAAATCTGGCCAGACTATTACAGCTGATGTCTATTGTCAGCAATTACAAACCATGATGGAAAAGCTAGCGGCTAAACAACCAAGGCTGGTCAATCGCTCCACGCCACTGCTGCTTCACGACAACGCCAGACCACACACTGCGCAACAGACGGCTACCAAATTAGAAGAGCTTGAATTGGAATGTCTTAGATATCCTCCGTACTCCCCGGACCTTGCTCCAACAGATTACCATTTTTTTCGCAATTTGGATAACTTTTTGCAAGGGAAAAAATTCAACTCCGATGGGGCAGTCCAAATCGCCTTCAAAGATTTTATTGATTCCCGTCCGACTGGTTTTTTTAGTAAAGGGATCAATGAACTACCTATAAGATGGCAAAAGTGCATTGAAAACAATGGTTCATACTTTGATTAATTAAATATATTATATTAAAAAATATTCGACTTTTTGTTCCTTCCATACAAAACGCCAATTTCATATGTAAGGACCTAATATTATCGTTATTTCTGGGTAGCGCAAGTCATGGTAAAATGTAGTGCAAACTCAGTCGTTGATGAGTTATGAAAGAGTACAGTTGTGCAATATAAAAAGTATTAGTAAGAAAATAGTGTTTTCTTAACATTAATCTGGTATCTGGAAAATTCAATGGAGTAATAAATCACACACTGCTAAACTATTATCAGCCTGTGCAACTTATAGAAAATGGAATCGCTGAGCCGCATGATCTAGAGACTAGATTCTTCTAGTTATAATTCTTATAACTCTTTCTTTTTTACTTGGATCGCCAACAGAGGCTACACACACACGCACGTTAACATAAACAGGGGAAAATACATACAAATGTGCGCTTCCAACTATAGGAGACCATATCATTCACTTATTATCTAGGAAGGTACAACAAGTTTGACAAGGTTGAAAATATTACGGCAGTAAAAAAAATTTTTGCAGTCCGCCATATTGTATTTTCATTTTGACCTCACTATCTGCTTTAGCACCCTCGAAAACCATGGAAACTATCTCTCTTCTCATGAAAGAGAAAAAGTCGCATGGAGGGGGTATAACAATGCTTTTTCGTTATGTGACGATTTCTACTCAGTTCACTCCTACTGCAGAATTTCGTTCCAAAAATATCTACAGATCAAATTAAAAAAACAGTGGCACTCCGGGAGTGCCGACAGAAGTGAAAACAAAACACAAACAGAATACTTTGCCATCACTCACTGACATATCGGATATACATTTAAACCGAGTACATCCCGAGGACAGCCGAACACATCCGAAGCGGTGTCGGTTACGGTTACAGTGGCGCGAATCCAATGTTTTTTTTCCGAATGTCCAACGCGCCTAAAGAAGTTTTCACTTCAATAACTGTCCTACTGTAAAGTATTACTACATTAATATAGATAACTACCTACGCATCAATAAACTATGACGCTGGTAAACACAAAATATGGATGACACGTTAAGCAGATTCAATTAACACTGAAATTACGTTTGGTGGTAATGTGGCTGGCAGGTTATTAGTTGATAAAATTATTGGAATATGTTTTGCGAAAACATAACACCAAATAGCCCTTCGTATGTCGGAAACGTGGATCTACGCGAGATACAATGGCTTTTTATTTATGTAATTATGGCATTCAACCAGATAGATAAATTCCATCAACATTAAATAAAAGTGTTCACTGCATAAATCGCAGACATTATTAAAAAGCGTGAAAGCCGTTTCAGTTACTATCGCTGCATGATATATATTTTTGGTAAATCATGTGAAATCTTTTTGCGTCTCATCATTTACCTAGCCTTTTCCCAACTATGTCGAGGTCAGTTTCCAGTCTAACCTAATGTAGCCGAATACCAGTATTTTACTAGAAGCGACTGCCTGTCTATTCTCCCGGTTACTGGATCCCTTTAAAACCATTGTAAGAATGATTTTCCTTAAAGAACTGAAAATAACCAAGTACATCCAGTCGCAAAAATAATATTCAAGTTTAACCCGAATTAGTGATTACAATTTCAACATCACTGAAACTGGGAACCGACAGAATTCTAACCATAATCCTAATAGTTTTATGAAACAGGACACAATCATAAAGCTAGCATTAATTTGTCAGTGGCTAATTCCATGCACATGAAAGGACTTGTCCTATTGTATTCATCAGATAATAGATATTAATACAGTAGCCTTTGAATGATTACCTAGTATCAATCGATCTCTTTGAGGAAGACAGCGTGTCGGTGGGACAGGAACATTCATCGATATTCTGCAATGATTACATACCAGCATACCTAATCAGCTCACATTGTTCCAACATCTGGGTCTCTGGTCTTAATACTTCATCATTGAGATGCAAACCTAATTAATACATGATTATCGTTTTCGGCATTCGCAGATAAAGTAATAAAACACCTACATTAACCGGTCAAGCGGCGCGCGTCGCCGATCGGCGACGAAACAATAGAAAATCAATTGTGTCTCATTAGCGGAGCTTGACAGATTAAATCGAAACTGAATCCTGACCGTAATCATTCTTGACTCTACTGCCATTGTTTTTAAGCACAGATTAAAAACACACGCCTTCTGTTCATCACGAGGGCCCAGAGCGTGTTGCTGGATGATACGACGGGTCTTTAATTTTTTTTAAATAAGACCAGCCTGTATCCTCGCGATGTTTTCACTATTATAGAGAAAGGTTTGTGAAACAAATTGCACAATTTGATACCAACCTTTGACTGGAGTCACCTCGCTCTAATTAATCTTTCATCCAACTATCAATTATATCTTGCAGGAAAGTAAATGCGATTAAGATTCCATTCAAGATCTATGGAGTATTTCTGAACTCATTATTGCACTTCTTAATAGGGCAATTGGAAGCTCTTCAATAAACTAACAATGTTCTTAGTAAACTCTTTGTACTCCTTTCAACAACACTGACATTCCCGCAGTAAGATATTCTCATGTTACTTTCATTTATTTAAAACTAGCTGCGCCCCGCGGTTTCACCCACATAAGGGTCGATCCCGTGGGAATATCGGGATAAAAAATAGCCTATATATTAATCCAGGGTGTCAGCTACCTCCATACCATTTTTTTTTTCAAAATTGGTCCAGCCGTTTAAGCGTGAAGAAGTAACAAACATGTAAACACACACTCGCAAACTTTCGCCTTTAGAATATTAAGTGTAATAAAACATGTATTTGATTAAGAAAAATGTCAGTACTTTTACAACCGACATTACTTACATATTTTATGACACGACATGTATTTCGATATCTGGCCAGAGAATAAATGAACAAATATTAAATGAATCATTATAAAAAGAAATAAAAATAAAGAAAGGATTACAAAAAAAGCACAGAAACCTACAAAATGTATGACAATTTCGAAACTGTCACGGTATTTAGCTTAACATCATCTCTATTTGCATATTACAGCGACACATGAAATCCGAGCCGACCGACATTTACACCGACGCCGCATCGCCCCACTTTTGTTTGTCTGATTTGTAACAACACTCGTTCATGGTTTTATTTTTCGCACTTACTGGAAGTATCTGGCAGTATTTCTGTAACAATAGGATTTTTCAATTTTTAAATATCTTTTATCTGAGGAATACAAATTGCTGTTTGAAAATAATTACGTCAAACCACCGTACTTTTTATCTTTGGATAAAAGTTATTCTGACAATTGAAAACTTCGCCCCACAGATTGTGGGTTATGGGGTGAAGTTGGCAGAGTACAAACAAAATTATATTTTTTAATTTTAGGCAAATTGAAACAAGTTTACCAGATTTAAAGTGATGGGGACTATTTAAACCTGGATAGCGTGTTTTGTTTTAAGAATAAATTTAAAAAAAGTTTTTTTTTAGAGACTGTTTGCCGTACTCGTTTCGTGTAAGTAGGTATAAAGTCTGTTGCTACTGTAAAATCAAACAAACTAAGGTAGTATTCGCTAGATTTAAAGCAACAAAACAGAACCAACTTTACGTATCGATTTCAAAATTAACTCACATGCTAAAATCGGTGACGATGGAAATGTCGGTGTAAGTACGCCAACACCGTTATTTACTCCAACACCGTCATTTACATCGACACCGTCATTTTGCTCTCACACCGTCATTTACTCCAAGACCGTCATTAACACCGACACCGTCATTTATACCGACACCGTCATTTTCACCGAAACCGTCATTTACACCGACGCCGTCATTTTCACCGACACCGTCGTTTACACCGACACCGTCATTTACTCTGACACCGCTCTTTTATTTAGTCGCATTGAAGCGAGAGAACAAGTTTACTCGCGTTTACAAGCCACGTTTGACAGGACGTGATTTAACACTACTAACAGAACATACAATATCTACTTACTCTATTCAACAGAATTGTGAAGGAAGCAATGGCTCATAGATTTTTTTTCTTATGCTAGCTATAAATTACTAGCACAAGACAGCACTGTAGGTATTGGACAGTCAAATTTTCTATTACTACCTACGTTCGATTTAAAACAGCACAAAAATTAACAAACCTTACCGCTTTCAAAAACCACGCGCTATATTCAGCGTCGGTGAAGAATGTCGGTGTAAGTAGGTATACGGACACCGTCATTTTCACCGACACCGCACTTTTATTCAGTCGCATTGAAGCAAGAGAATAAGTTTACTCGCGTTTATATGTTACGTTTGACTGGACGTAATTTGACACTACTAATAGAACATACATTACCTACCTAGTACTCTTCAACAGAATCAGGAAGGATGCGGTGACTCGTAGATTTTGAATGGAATATTTGTTATGCTATGCAGAAATTACTAGCAGAAGACAGCACTGTAGGTATCGGACAATGCAATTTTCTATTACTACCTACGTTCGATTTAAAACAGCACAAAAATTAACAAACCTTACCGATTTTAAAAACCACGCGCTGTATTCAGTGTCGGTGAAGAATGTCGGTGTAAGTATACCGACACCGTCATTTTCACCGACACTGCACTTTTATTCAGTCGCATTGAAGCAAGAGAATAAGTTTACTCGCGTTTATATGTTACGTTTGACTGGACGTAATTTGACACTACTAATAGAACATACATTACCTACCTAGTACTCTTCAACAGAATCAGGAAGGATGCGGTGACTCGTAGATTTTGAATGGTATATTTGTTATGCTATCTAGAAATTACTAGCAGAAGACAGCACTGTAGGTATCGGACAATGCAATTTTCTATTACTACCTACGTTTGATTTAAAACAGCACAAAAATTAACAAACCTTACCGATTTTAAAAACCACGCGCTGTATTCAGTGTTGGTGAAGAATGTCGGTGTAAGTATACCGACACCGTCATTTTCACCGACACCGCACTTTTATTCAGTCGCATTGAAGCAAGAGAATAAGTTTACTCGTGTTTATATGCTACGTTTGACTGGACGTAATTTGACACTACTAATAGAACATACATTACCTACCTAATACTCTTCAACAGAATCATGAAGGATGCAGTGACTCGTAGATTTTGAATGGTATATTTGTTATGCTATCTAGAAATTACTAGCAGAAGACAGCACTGTAGGTATCGGACAATGCAATTTTCTATTACTACCTACGTACGATTTAAAACAGCACAAAAATTAACAAACCTTACCGATTTTAAAAACCACGCGCTGTATTCAGTGTCGGTGAAGAATGTCGGTGTAAGTATACCAACACCGTCATTTTCACCGACACCGCACTTTTATTCAGTCGCATTGAAGCAAGAGAATAAGTTTACTCGTGTTTATATGCTACGTTTGACTGGACGTAATTTGACACTACTAATAGAACATACATTACCTACCTAGTACTCTTCAACAGAATCATGAAGGATGCAGTGACTCGTAGATTTTGAATGGTATATTTGTTATGCTATCTAGAAATTACTAGCAGAAGACAGCACTGTAGGTATCGGACAATGCAATTTTCTATTACTACCTACGTACGATTTAAAACAGCACAAAAATTAACAAACCTTACCGATTTTAAAAGCCACGCGCTGTATTCAGTGTCGGTGAAGAATGTCGGTGTAAGTATACCAACACCGTCATTTTCACCGACACCGCACTTTTATTCAGTCGCATTGAAGCAAGAGAATAAGTTTACTCGTGTTTATATGCTACGTTTGACTGGACGTAATTTGATACTACTAATAGAACATACATTACCTACCTAGTACTCTTCAACAGAATCATGAAGGATGCAGTGACTCGTAGATTTTGAATGGTATATTTGTTATGCTATCTAGAAATTACTAGCAGAAGACAGCACTGTAGGTATCGGACAATGCAATTTTCTATTACTACCTACGTACGATTTAAAACAGCACAAAAATTAACAAACCTTACCGATTTTAAAAGCCACGCGCTGTATTCAGTGTCGGTGAAGAATGTCGGTGTAAGTATACCAACACCGTCATTTTCACCGACACCGCACTTTTATTCAGTCGCATTGAAGCAAGAGAATAAGTTTACTCGTGTTTATATGCTACGTTTGATTGGACGTAATTTGATACTACTAATAGAACATACATTACCTACCTAGTACTCTTCAACAGAATCATGAAGGATGCAGTGACTCGTAGATTTTGAATGGAATATTTGTTATGCTATGCAGAAATTACTAGCAGAAGACAGCACTGTAGGTATCGGACAATGCAATTTTCTATTACTACCTACGTTCGATTTAAAACAGCACAAAAATTAACAAACCTTACCGATTTCAAAAACCACGCGCTTTATTCAGCGTCGGTGAAGAATGTCGGTGTAAGTATACGGACACCGTCATTTTCACCGACACCGCTCTTTTATTCAGTCGCATTGAAGAGAGAACAAGTTTACTCGCGTTTACAAGCTACGTTTGACTGGACGTGATTTAACACTACTAACAGAACATACAATATTTACTTACTCTATTCAACAGAATTGTGAAGGAAGCAATGGCTCATAGATTTTGTTCTAATGCTAGCTATAAATTACTAGCACAAGACAACACTGTAGGTATTGGACAGTCAAATTTTCTATTACTACCTACGTTAGATTCAAAACAGCACAAAAATTAACAAACCTTACCGATTTTAAAACTACGCGCTAAATTCAGTGTCGGTGAAGATTGTCGGTGTAAGTATACGGACACCGTCATTTTCACCGACACCGCACTTTTATTCAGTCGCATTGAAGCGAGAGAACAAGTTTACTCGCGCTTATAAGCTACGTTTGACTAGACGTAATTTAACACTACTAATAGAACATACATTACCTACCTAGTACTCTTCAACAGAATCATGAAGGATGCATTGACTCGTAGATTTTGAATGGTATATTTGTTATGCTATCTAGAAATTACTAGCAGAAGAGAGCACTGTAGGTATTAGACAGTCAAATTTTCTATTACTACATACGTTAGATTCAAAACAGCATCGGTGAAGAATGTCGGTGTAAGTATACCAACACCTTCATTTTCACCGACACCGCACTTTTATTCAGTCGCATTGAAGCGAGAGAACAAGTTTACTCGCGTTAACAAGCTGCGTTAGATCGGACGTGATTTCGCGCACGCCAACTGATTTATTTGTGTTCCACTTGGGCTTTATTTCGTTGGCGCCCAACCCCCGTTTTTCAGGTTATGTTATTGCTGACGTTTTGTTTTTTAGTGTATGTTCGTTTTCATTTTTTGTGTGATTTAGTAGGGAAGTTATTTCGATGTTTATTTTTTACCTTTCCGGTAGTAGCTTTATTATATTCATTCCTGTTTCCTACATAATTTCAACTGTTATTATTTCGTAAACTTTGGATCATTATAAGGGACCCATTTAAATAATTACTCAGCTGCAGAGCTCGTGCTTTTACAACTGTGATATTCCAACGTGCATGCTGATTTCGTCATTGTGGTCAGCACCCTAATTGTGTAACACACTATCAATGGGAATCTGAATCATTTTGAAGCAAATTGCTAATCCGTTGCTTCATATGTTCGAAAAATTTGTCTGCTCAACACGTAAATTATGCAATGAATGTTATTGAACTGTCAAAATGAAACCGATTAAGATTGATAATGTGTTACACAATTGCCCTGCAGAGCGGCTGACAAAGTAATGTGTCAGGTCATGCTGCTCCTCAAAATAGGATGAAGCTGACCAATTGATGAAGTACCTATATTGCGCATCACCCCGTAAAGGTTACGCAAAGCTGTTAGACTCTTTTCTTTTTTCAAAAGGTCATTCTACAGCGTGTTTCAGAAATGTCTGGCCATATTTAAGGGTGTAGTGCAGACCAACAACGTAAGCGAGAAAAAATAACCAGTTGTCCTATATACAAATCTTCAACACCTACTCGAACAAACTGTAGGTATGGTAAATGTATAAATGTGAACAGATATTTTTGATACATGCTGTATACGTTGCAGTACAACAAAATAAATTTTACTTTGGTGTAAGAATAAGGCACCATAATGAAATACTATTATTTATTTTACTTGTGCACAATTTACTATGCATACTGTTGACATTACAATACAATGCCGCCCATGGGCATGTGACCCCCACATTTTTCTGAATATTCATAAAAAAATTATCGAAAATAACTTATAAGGTCTATGCTTAAAATTTTTCAATTTTTTGTTGTTTGAGTAGCGTTTGTGACCTTGCTTTACATTTTTTGCCATTTCCCTGATGTTATTGACTCGATTTCGATTCTGTTTCTTATTTCTAAAAGTTTATGAATTATTTTATCGGATTAACTAACATTTTTTCCTAAAATTTGTCGACAATGGAAAAAAAAACGGAGGAAAAGACATTTTTTTTTTTTTTTCAAAAATCAGTATTTGAATAAAATGGAAAATATTAAAGTAAGACCCATTTAAAATTGCTTTTCGATAATTTTTCATGAATATTCAGCAAAATACGGGCGGTCACATACCCATGGGCCAGTAACAGCCACAATACAAATTATTGTGTTATGACTACGGTGCCCTTCAAAAAGAAGATGCTAATAGAACTAAGAATTTGGGTAAATCACAAGACAATGCATTTTTTTTACAGACTTTATTATCTGCCCTTATAATTATTTATCCACGTAATTACAAAATTAAATACATTTAAGCGTAATACCCATCTTCCCAATTTATCCCTCTCATCGGATTATCGTTTTCGATTGGCTATAATTCCGCCCTGAATATTGTAACAGGTCACTGACCTTACGTCTTAAGGTGGAAGTGTAGAATATTATCGTTTATTCCCAGTCCTCTGGAAAATTTCATTTCTTTCAGTCCGATGTACACAATGTGTGTATTCTTGCTTTATTTACGTGATATTTATTACGATAAGGAAATAAAAGTATTCCATTAAGTAGTCATTTACTTTTGTCTGTCTTGTCTACTCACTAGACATTCCTTCTAGAAGAACGAACTACTTATATTTTGTTCGTTACTATGTTATAATTTAGACAATAGGGAATTATGTAGTCATTTACTTTTGTCTAAGTATGTCTAATATCTACTTACTAGACATTCCTTCTACAAGAACGAACTTTATTTTGTTCGTAACTATGTTATAATTTAGACAATTAAATAGGGATGATGAGGAATTTTTAATTTTAAAAATATTTGTATATAAATACGAGTAGGTAGTGCAAAAACTCCACAAAATTTCCAAAAGCTTTAAAAAATTGCGATACCTACGTTTTAAAATAACTGCTAGACAAAGACGGCATTACCATAGAAATGATGTCACGACTATGTAACTTCATACTAGCGCCATACATTGTCAGTACGGACAACGTAAAGGACGGAAATAATCCTCAGCAAAAACTTTTAAAGCGTGTACCTTCTCTTTTACAGATTATTTTTCGATTATCTCGTTTAACTATGCGTTCCGTGCAATTACATTATTTGTTCGTACATTCCATTATAATATTAGTCATCAGCATAGCTATTCACAACCACTCGATACGCTTCCGTACTGTATCGAACATCAATCAATGTTATCGTATGAGTCCTCTAAACGCTGTTCACAAGTCCAAAACCCGAAAATTTTGTCAGTTTAAATCAAATAGACGACCGCTATTTTTCCTACAGCTGTTTGCAGTCAGGGGCAAGGCAAAGCAGGTTATGGAATTATGGAAATGTGTCATTTTCGATACCATAGCCTGTCGGATGGTTGTGAATAGCTATGCAGTGCCTATTCTGTACTTATCGAGTTCTTTAGTTTGTTTTTCTCTATCTCTATTCGACTTTATTTTCTATATATTCTTGGCACCGCACCGACATCCGAAACTGTGTTATACGGGAGCCAACTTTAGCTACCACTTTTATACTAGTAATACCTACAGGGTGGCAGGATCGCCCACGCGCAACCTGTTATCATGGATTCAGTACATGATTCTGGAAATCACTGCGTTGAAATTTTTCGTCGGCTATTTAAAAAAAATAACTGTTCCGTACTTTCGGACCGCGGTGCAGTGGTAAAAAACAGCAGATCTTTTTTTTTAATTGCTCATGAAAATTTTTTACGCTGGGGGGTCTAGGATCATGTGCTGAATTCATTCATGGTTGTCCTTGCCAACCTGAATAAGGGGTAGGTTCTATTTCAAACATTTGTTTCTTCACTAATGCAAAATGGCGGATGGAATGTATGGAATCTTTTCTTATTTGAAGGGAACAAATTTTTAAATTCTGGAATTTTAATTAATTCAAATACCACCCTCGTTATGCAAAAAAAGTGTCCCAAAATACCCGAAAAACATTCATAATGCTCTTTGAAACCAATTATGCCCAAACGGCTATCATAAAAACCATATGAAGGATATGTGAGATTTCATAAATCGTTACTACCATTGTGGTCTGTTTCAACTGAATCGCTTATGATAAATGTATTGCCATCCTCTAGGACAATAGATGCTTTGTGGTTATGATTAATGACAGTTTTAAAAAGCCCGATTTGGGTCCACCCCTAAATGGCAATAAAAAAATATGTCCCCGCCAGATTTCTTTCTACCGGACTGATAACAGATTGCTCGTGTGAACTGATTAATTGATATACATCGTGTGGTTTTAAAATATGTGGGGAATGGTCGGTGTTTCGAAAGAGTGGCTCGCGCTGTACTTATTTGTTTTACGTCGTGATGCTGTGTTATGTGCTCGTGTAGATATGTCGTTGGTATTCACTGTCGCTTTATTGCTACACTGTGGTTTCTCAATTAATGGCTTTTTTGAGGACATTCTCCTTATATTTTGACCTGATTGATTGATATCAAGTAAGTTATTTTTATCCTTAAAAAAAACTGAATCTCGTTGTCTTGTATTTAATTACGAAATGGCTTTACAATGCAATGGTGGCCCAGTAAGAGCAGTGGTTTCTCAGTGGTGACGGCTCCAACTTACTAGTTTGTAGGTCGTGGGTCCGAACCCAGGCACGCGCCTTACGTTGTGTAAACTATTTCATCACCACTGCTCTCAAAACGGTGAAGGAAAACATCGTGAGGAAACCAGCATAACCTAGAACCAAAAATTCCAAGACGTGTGACATCTTTCAACCCGTACTGGACCCGCGTGGTGGATTACGGTCCATTCCCTCTCACCGAGAGGAGGCCTGTGTCCCATCAGTGGGAACATTATAGCCTGGATTATGCTTACATTTAGAGGAAGACGGTGAGACCGGTCGTAATTCATAAAAATAAAAAAAAACATCTGGTAGATCATAGGTAGGTACTACTGCTTAAAATCATCTGCATTCAATAAAATATAGTGAAGATAATATAGGGCGCTACAAAACAATCCCGTTTCAATTCTCTGACAGAAGCAGTTAATGTCTGACACGGTACAATTAAGTCATTGTAAGTCGTTCTACTTTAGCTGCACACGGCAAACGGCCTTGAACTGATAACTGTGACCTTCGATGATGCTCAACTAAATTCAACCCTATAATTAAATAAATACGGTAAAAGTTAGATTGCGAGGAAATGTTTCTTTTTGTATACTAAGACTTTTTGTACATGTTTGCATGTTAATGTTCTAAGAAAACGTATGATAACAACTAAAAACCAACACTAGATCTCATTTTTGATATCTAGTTGTTGAAGTTTGTCTTGTTAGTTACACCATGTTTTTTATTCTTTTCTAGCTTGTGGCACCGTATTTAGTGGCATCTTCACACGCAAGTTTGTTAAAATATTGGTGCAATGTAGGGTTTAATAATGTGTTTCAAAACGGGCTTTTTTTGTGGATGGTGAATCATCAAATGACTCCTCCCGCTCTGGGTGGAGCGGAAGGGAGTGTCAGACTGTTACTGACTAAAACCAACCCGTGTTCCTTCCTTAGCCCTTAATGTTCCGGGGCAGCGGTAACCCTTTCGGACAATCCCGCTGACACGGCAGACTTCGGCCCTAACGGGCCCCTTCCCTTATGCTGACATCCCTTTGAGGCACGCGTGGAATGCGCAAAACGGGCTTGAATATAGAAGCGATGATAGTGAGGAAATAAATTATTTGCATGATTAAGTATGTATTTTTCAGAATCAAATACTTTTCAAAACACTGCCAACAACTCCACTCGTGTAGTCCTATAAATAACAATAGGTACTGGTTTGGTAACAGCTAGAAGTTAGAACTGATAGAACTGAGGGTAGATAAAAGATTGACTGAGGATAACTGAGACAAGATAGACTGAAGATTGAATGATGTGAAAAGGCAACGTTGCGGTTTAAAAGAAGATGTAGTGGCAAAAATTGAAAAGAGTATGCCTAGATTGTTTGGTCATACTGAGAGGATGAATGAAAGGCGGCTAACAAAAGGTATTTACAAGGCAGATGTATGTGGAAATGCGGGTAGGAGCGACCTTATTGGTGATATTCATGAGAAAGGTTAGGCCCGGAATACTCAACTGGCGTATGTGTATGAACGTAAACGAAGCAAAAGGAGTAAAGTCCTCCAGACCGTATTTCGGTCACGGCAGCAAATCTCAACGGAGACTAGCCTTCCGCGTGGGAGATATTAGTGTACAAATGTGCGCGCCCGACAATGTGGTAACAGACAAAGCCCGAAGAATTGTCAAACTTAAGTGGCTGTGGGCAGGGCACATTGCTCGCAGAACAGATGGCCGATGGGGTCGAAAGGTTTTGGAGTGGTGACCGCGTACTGGAAGACGTAGCGTTGAAAGACCTCCCACAAGGTGGACCGACGACCTTGTGAAGGCCGCAGGAACTCGTTGGATGCGGGAAGCACAAAACCGGTCGTAGTGGAGGTGCTTGGGGAGGCCTATGTCCAGCAGTGGATGTCTTTCGGCTGAAACGATGTGCGCGCAGACACAGGTGCACTCTTCTTTCACTCTTATAGTTCGATGGGATGGCAATCCGACACGACAAGAGCAAAAGGAGTATGCAAGGGTCTTAGCAGGCGTTCTGTGGTTTCAGCCTACCCCTATGGAAAAAAAGCGTGAGTTTTTGCGTGTATAATAATTATTTTGATGTTGGCCGGCATGATGAAGTTCTATTCGTAGCCCAGTCACAGCATAATCATCCTTCTATTAAAACTAAAAGAACTCCCACTAAAACACCACTCAGTCTATTGATTAAACGGCCCATAGCGGAAGTTTCTGAAGACCAACAGGACAAAGTTTTTAGATGGCCCAACGTGGCTCAACGACGCGGCGACGAGACGGAAAATTAACGGTAAGAAATTTTATTATTTACTTGCCAACTTTGAAAGTAAGCCCAAATGCTTTTAGCTATAGAGGGGATTTCGGGAAGGATTTTATTCTGTTTATTGTTTCTGGACTTTGTTTTGCGAGGCCGTTCTATTTTTGGAGATTTCGGGCATGTTTTGTTATGGCATGGAGGAAAATGTTTGTTTCATACGTCATAAGTCATTTATTCCTTTGTTCCACTCGTTTCATTGTGCGCAGTTACTAACAAAAACATGGAGCAGTGAAACTTACCTTCTCGTGTTAATGTACGAATTCTCATTATATATTTTACGAGGAATTTAGAATCTAAAAGCCTAAAAGGTCATATACCAAAATGTTTTTACCTTCATAAAGAGCCAAACATCGTTTAAACAAAGAACGACTTACATTTGCTTCCTTATTTTAGGGTGCGTCTTCTTACCCTTTTATGCTTTACAACAGTATTACAATCGTTCCCAGAATAATAGGAACAAGTTGCATTAAATATTCAAATAAATCTCTCACAAAGTTAAATGTATGCCATTGTGCCGGAGAAGCAAAGTCACTTCCCGAAGGAGAAAGTTCCAAAGTTGGATTCGCACTTTCTATAATCCGATGGTAGTTCGTGTAATAGCCGCTGTGAAATCGACTTAGTTGAACTGCAAGTAAATCTTGAAGCCAGATATTATAATTATTCCTTTCTTGAAACAATATGCGCCAGTTATTCCAGATCTTTCTGAAATAATATTTTCTGTTCATAATTCGCAAGCAAGAATTTCTCCCACTAGTCATAAAGATTTTCTGCCATATCTATTTAAAATCTTACCCTCCCTGTTTATCTACGTCCATTCCATCCAACAAAATACAACTTTTCTTGCAAAAATATTTCTCTGACATATTAAGGTTAGAAAGTTAAAAGCAGACAGCGAATTATTTTTGCTAAAAGAATTACTGAGAAAAGCTTACCTTGATTGACGAAAATGAGCTCAGAATTTTAAGATCCACGATACACATAACTATGTACTGAGAATTTCTCGTTAATTTACATAAGCTAGCGTAATAATCGTATCGCAATGTAAACGATAAAATATCTAAATCCACTCCCAGAAATCCAGCTTCACTTTTATCCGACTGATGGAACCCATAAAAAGAGGGTTCTGAACAATTATTTTTACATCAGCACCGGAACCATTCCGGACACGATAAAGAATCTCCCGGAAAAAGATATTTATTCGACCAAGCTAACGTGTTCCTCAACAGATTTTTTGGGGATATATTTTGGACTTTATCTGTCCAGACATAAGGTTTCGTATTTTGGTATCTGTTAAGGCCCACATTAAACGTAACATTGTTGCGGAATGTCAGGAACTTTCGGGTGTGAGCGCAATATAACACCTTAAATCGAAGCGCGAAATCACTGACTAATTGTTAGTCTTGTTCCGATAAAATTAACTACTTTCGTGCGAAAGCTTAGTGAAGTTTCGAACTAGGTGTCGAGTTTTAGTGATGTTTGCGTCAGCTAACGTTTAGTGGTCAGGAGGAAAGTTCTGGAAGTTTTTTAAGGCCGTCTCTTGTTTCTGGGTCCCTCCATTGTCAAATAAGTTAGATTGAATGAGCGGACACTAGACCTGTCTTTTATTAAGTTTTGTCGTTACCCATTTTACTGAAGGACTTATCTAAATTTAGATTATATTCAGTGAACGGATTTGGAGATTGCTTTATTACAGCGCTGGGTATCATCGGTATTGATAATAAAGTCAAAGGTTCTAATAAAAGGATTGGACATTCAGTCTGAATACCTGTTATCATCTTGGTCATTGAAAACCATTTCGTCTACAAAGACAGACGAACTTCACGCAAACCGAATATTTTATTTCATACACATTATTTCAGCAGAATAACTATTAAAACATGACAAAAATTCTAGAAAAAAATAATAATGAAGTGAATTCATTTTCTCGTACAATCGTTCTTATTGATTCTGAGGCGGTGTGAAGTCGCCGGGTCAGCTAGTTATAATATAAAACAAAGTCGGGTTAGTTACACCATTTATAACTCAAGAACGGCTGGACCAATTTTTATTTTGACGTTCAAAAGTGCCTTTTATGTGCCTATTTGAAATAAATGCTTTGACTTTGACTTTATGATCTTTGATTAGTTAGATTTCTCTCCGCCCCGAATAGCAGAATAATTATTAAAAAAACAATTTCAATTATTTTTTGTTTTTTTTGAAGTGAAAACTTCTTTAGCGGCGTTGAACACTTTTTGTAATGGGTAAAAAATGTTAAACTCGCGTCAGGGCATCGCGTCAGGACACGTGACCATCAGGAGAGATTTCCCCCCCCCCATCTCTTTTACGGCGGCGCCAACCGAAGTGAACCAAGTGAGACACGACAAAGATGGCCGAAGAAAATGACATTTGATTTTGAACTTCTGTTTAACCAATTTAGTTTATTATTATATACCTACCTACAATACAAAATAGTAGCGACGAAAAATATAACGAAGCACATTATAGCAACAAGAAATACTGTGGGACATTGCTGCTTTTGTGTGAAAACAATGCTTCCGTGTCGACCACGGAAGTTTACACCCTGCAGGGAGATGCTCCAGTAGGGTGTTGCTGTGAAGCTATGTTGCAAAACATGCTCCACGTCCTATCCTGCCTTATTTGTCCTACCCAAAACATGCAGTCAAAGTGACCTCTGCGCTGCCACCGACGACAACGTGGAAGTGGCAATATTTTGAGCCAACAAGATCTAAAGTAAAAGAGAAGAAATTTAGGGAGTAGTTCATTAATAAAAAGCTTGTATACAAATATCAGTTTATTTTTATAATACTTGTACGCACCGGGACTTACAGCTTAGTACGGCTGTTATTCCAAATGCATACAGTGTGGCTAAGTTTGTAACAATTGAGCCTGGTATCTATGGTTACCTCACCCTACTGATTATAAACCTACAGCAACTACCTCAGTCTATCAAAAAGTACTCTGTGGCAACTACTTAACACCCTAGTTATCCTAACACCCTAACCTATAATACAAGCCTACGGGAGACCTACGGGAACAGACAGAATTTGGGTAGGAATAGGGGTTTGTGTACGTCGTGCAATGTGTACACAGGAAATAGTTTTGTCATTGCCGGTCCCACAAAATCATAGAACTGGTGATGGCTAAAGGTGTCTTGGCCATAGTGAGAGGAATTATGGAAGATGAATCAAACTCTACTCCAGCTTGATGACTAATTTATTCATTTACTAATTACTAATTTATGTGGAACGAATGTATGTCGCTCTTGATGCTGACGCTGGCGTATGTAACTCTTGCCTGTTCACGGCTGAACAATACTCTAAACTCTAATTTGGCTTCTAAAACTTGTGCAAGCAGAACAACACTTTTAAAATGTTTGCTTTTCATTTGCCATCTGTGCCATCTCTTCTATAGGCCGTTTCATTTTCTGCTATTCGTAGTGAAGCACCATCCTTACTAGTCCTATTGACCTGAAATACAAAACTGATGTTATAAATTCTTTCTCTTCATTATCTTATTTATACTGATTTAATTAATCAGTAGCGGCATCAAAATAACAGTCATTATTATTCTTATGGCGGGTTTTTTTTTGTTACAATGAGTTTTCTACAGGCAAACGAAGTTCTTCGTAAAATTGTAAATTGGATAGGCACCTAATTCGTAAATCATGCCAGGCTGCCCCTGTTTAGCGTTAGTGCTTGTGTCAGCGTTTTTATTTTCTATTATGGTGACCTCTCCCTGACCAATTCTTCCGAAAAATCTAAGGATTAGAAGCAAAAGCAAGTATAAGTATAAGAAATTGAGAATGTTTACAAAACATAACTTACTTTGAACACATTTTAGCTGTAACAGTAGGTACACACCTTTTCCTCCTCCAACCAATATTCAATTCTTTGCCCTTTATTGCAACTAGTCTCCGGTCTTAATTTCTTTTATTTTAAATACAAAAAAAATATTCAAAAGTTTTTTAGTTTGACACATACAACATCAAATTCATTCATATTGTTTCCATGACGACCATGACGTTGTCGCGTCAAAACTGTTGAAACTGTAGACAATAAATTAGTTTTTCATACGTAATAATGTCTATGGACACAAATATTCGGTTCGTAGACAGATATTCTCGTATGCCGATTTAATGTGTTGGCCAATTTGTTGGATGACTTCATTATAATGGCAACATTTAGAAGTTGTAGGACATTCTAGTTATAGAACGTTTATGAAGCGTTTATGAATACAAAATTTTATCGAATGTTTTAAACGTCTATTATAACATTTCATGTCATTTTAACTAATGAATGGTTTAAACCTTCAATAGGCTTTTTTTATGAATAAGACCGGAAGTGTTTAAAATATGGAAATTGAACAAAGTGCATCTATTAATGAAAAAAGTGACGCAGAAATATTGAAAAAAAATGAGTATTATTAATTAAATCAATAATTGATTTATTTCAACGTTAATATTCAAGTTTTCACTTCTGCCGGCACTCCCGGAGTGCAACCCGTCTTTTTTTTTTATCTGATGTATCTGGTGTATTGTTTGTCTTTTAGTCTGTGCTAAATAAATGTATTTTCTTTCTTTCTTTTAAAACATGGGAAAATTTACAAAAAAAAAAATATGAAGGTCATTCATTTTCTCATACAATTTTTATGGAACGGCTTTTTTTATTTATTGATTCTGAGGCGGTACGAAGTTCGCCAGGTCAGCTAGTTTATTACATAAATCAAAGCACACAAAAGACATGAAACGCCTACATACATATTCAAACCCCGTACTATCGCACAAACAGCTTTCAACGAAGACATGGCTGCCATACTTGCCATTGATTTATGAAATTGTGTGGCACAAGCCGTCAGTCACTCCAATTATGTGAGAGCATACCGTGGACAATACATCAATCTTATAGACAAGGGAACAAACACTGCTCACGGTGATATTGCATGCATTAATGCGCTCGGAGATAGTGGGGTTATGCGAAAAGTTAAATGAGTATAGTTTATTGGTTCTGGAACTCTTCGGTGCATCGTTAACATAATGCTTGTTTATGTTGTCGATCGTGCAGTTCTGTTTAGTGTTAGTCTTTTGTTGTTGTGTATGGATTTTTAAGCGCTGTTGTAATTTGTGGGAGTTTTGTGTAAAACATAATTATTTTCTTAGTCATGCTTTTGCTTTATATGTTTAGTAGTTTTTAACTCTCAGTGCATTGGTTTTTAATCCCTAACGCAAAAACGACGGGGGATGGCTAATGAAAATTGGAAGTAGCAGTTATGTTTTCTACAATACAATAATTAATTATTGTTGGGTTTAACACTCTCACCGCCATACACATTTAAGGTTTTTCTAGAACAACAGGCCGTGTGGGCGGCGCGCGGGCCATGCAATGTCTTTTACACCACGCCACGCTAGATTTTGTGTATCTTTTGCAGCACGCCATGTAGGCGGCCGGCGGGACACTTCGTTAAGTTTACCAGCAGGCCGTGTGGTCCGCTGTGATCCCACAAATTCACTTATTTTTATAGAGCTTGGCTTGCTAGATAGGGACTCGAAGTCGTCTGCTTTAAATTGTTGAGTGAAAGAGCTACTAATGAAAAAAAAAACGATGAAAATCAGACTATATTTATAGATTCATAAGGTTCAAAGTCGAGTAAGTAAAATAGTAATTTTTATTGAGTATCTTGTCACATAGAAAAATGAAATCAAACAAAAGAAATTGTTTTGACACAAAATAAAACGAGAGAAATTATATGAAAATATTATCATAGGAAATTAAGCTTTAATTTCCATTTACGAAAATGTGAATTTCTCCGTAAAATTTACCACAAATACTAGGTTGAGTCGGGCATTTTAAACACACGGTATTCACTTTTTATTGTTCGGTCTCCGGCATCCTTTGCAGATAGTCCAGCAGTTCGGTTCCTCTCATAACAATGTATGCACCTTTCGCTGAATAAGCCGTCCTCTGTGATCAGCCATCAATGATTTGCTGAATTTATGATCTCTTTGACTTTGTACACGAGCTGCTGTACTAGAATTAGACGTGATTTCTAACATCTGTAGGAAGAATTGGACATTATCTAAACACGCGCAGCGAAGTCTGTGCGAAATTGGCGCGAAAAACTTTTACAGCAGGCCATGTGGGCGGCGCGCGAGCAACTGACCTAATTACACGTATGGCCTGCCCTTACAAATATTTACAAGTTACAACAAGTACTATTGTCATAGAATTTGACGCGCTAGTTGTGGTACGCAGGCAGCCCACATGGCCTGCCAGTAGAAATGAAAAAATCTATATTGGCTTGCAGCACTGAAATTTATGTGGGCGGCAGGCGGACCACATGGCGGTGAGAGTGTTAAGCCTCATCTGTTTGACGTTTTCATTAGCCGTCCTCCGACGTGAGGACGCTTGGATCAAAATATTTCCTGCAACTTATATTAAACTTAAAGGGCCAATATATATTATTATTTTAGTTTTTAGAGGTTTTTGTTTCAGTCGGGGTTTTTTTAATTTTTAATTTAATTAAATTTTTAATTTAACTTTATGTTTTTAGAATGCGATGTGGTCGTTGATCATTTGTTTGTATTTAGTCGGATACTCAAGGAACATTGTTTTTTTTTTCTGTAAAGGATTCAACTTTCAAATATTTATGCATAAAAATTTTCTGATTTTTAATACATACATAATCTCATGGCTATATTATCCCATGATTCCACACAGAAACAACAGAACCCCACGTGCTGCGATTCTGATCTAATCTTTTTGCTTCTTCCACGTTTTTCGACCTTTATTTGAATCACAAAAACAATCTAAAACCATTTCTAAATCCGGTTCACCTGCAGTGACTTCTGCAGTGAAAATCGAACAAAATAATGAGAACAATATTTTCTAGGGCGTTCACTGCAAAATTATCGGGCTCAGTTCGCGGGCGAAGTGTGATATTACCAGTTAGGGGCGGTTCAAACCGATTACAGCGACAAGTGCACGCGCACCAACCGTATCACGCTATTATGAAATATTGTGATTAGTATGTACCAGTGACTTGTGTTACGTTTTTTAGGAGCTTCTAATTGTTGAGTCGTGATTTTGAATTATGGTTTCGCGTTTGTGGAAAAATTGCAAGTTATTATATTTTATATATTTCCTTTATTTAATTATTTACATATAAATTGTATTTTTAAATATTAAGATATAAAAAAACCAAGTGTGCTTATGACCACACGACTGAAGTGAAACTTCAAACGTATTTGGCTACGAGAGGAAGATAGAAAGAAAATGTGCGCGCGCACTGCTTTCTCTTGCTTATATCCCCCACTCAACTCCCGTTCACCTCGCCCGATCACACTTTTCGTAACGCGTTCGCCAGTTTAGACTCTTACTGATAAGGAGCATGATCGCATTTGCGAAAACTAACGCGGTTGAGTACCTACGTATTTGAGCGAGTAGCCGTATAAGATACTTCATAGTCTTGCAAGTATTTTGAGTCGGTACCTGGTATGCGTACTTGGAAGCAAATACCTGGTGTAAAAACCCGGTCGCATAAATACGTACCTTCCCTACTCGCCCGATCACACGTTTTCGTAACGCGCTCGCCAGTTTACTCCCCAAGTGAAGCGCGCGTAAAGATGTTTCACATCAAAAATATAAAAACATTTAAAAATATAAAAAATAGTAGCCCACCGGTATCGGGAACAGGGTCCAAGCTACCGGTGGGCTACTATTTTTTATATTTTGACATTATATTTATACCTTCCTTATATATTATTATTATATTTATATTATTCATACAAACGGCATTTTAAGAAATCGTAGGTACTCTTTACTTAGTGTTGGCTGTCCTGTTTCATCGACATCTATTTGTCCCTTCCTGATTATTATCTAAACATAATTTAAAAATACTTTTTTCTGATTTTATTCATAAGCACCACAATATATTTACGTTCTTCTTGGAGCATTTTCAATTTTTAATAACCTCCCTTTTCCTCAAACATGAGTGCACTTCAATTTCTCTCAACTTGTGCATTTTATACGCTATTGAATTTCGTACCGTTGATTCCCAATCGTTTAATATTTAACTGGATAAATTATTAAACTGACGAAAATCAACGAAATAATGAATGTAATCCCCATTACAATATTTTAAGTTAATTTTAATACAAAGCACGGAGCATCCAATCTCCCCAGGTGCATTTAATAAAATTTATATCATTACGTGTAAAACTTCATTTACATAATGTAAATACAGTTTCGCAGAATTATTAATATTTTAATTTTAATATGGTGTTGATGAAGTATGGACGTGGGAAAATGTGCGGTTATTCTTTTGTTAATAGTAGTGTAGGTAATAAAAACCACACTAATATTATAAAGGCGAAAGTTTGTGAGTGTGTGTGTATGTGTGTGTGCTTATATGTTTTTTACTTCTTGACGCTCAAACGGCTGGACTAATTTTGATAAAATTTTGTATGGAGGTAGCTGACAGCCTGGATTACCGTATAGGTTAATTTTTATCCCGAAATTCCTACGGGATCGACACTTATGCGGGTGAAACCGCGAGGCGCAGCTAGTAATACAATAAATAAAAAGCTAGGCATTTGTCTTCCATTTGTATAACCCCTCGTCTAGGCTGTTTAGGCAAGCACAATAAATTCGGTAACAATAAAAAGTAATTATGCCTGATTAGTGACAGTTGAGCTCATAGAGATGAACATAGAATATCAGACCGCAACTACATATTGACAGACTGCCCATTTGGGTAGTCTGCCAGTCCGATGCTCCAAGGAATTCTTTTAATTGAGATATTCTACTCAAAGCACTGAATTGATTTCAATTCAACTGATGGCGCAAGATGGCGGACTAGTATTTTTTAATGCACTCCTACAATATGTTTTTCTTCAAGGCATTTAGTGCGGTTCGTGGAAGTGCACAGGCGCGGTCCGGTCAAGTGCCATTGAAGTCAGTGCTCTGAGTGGTATACCTCTTCTAATTTTTGCCTTGCAGTAAAATTCATGATTTGTCATGAATTTTGCAATAACTATGCATTGATTTATAAGCAGGCTAGTAAAGGATATTCTTTTAATTATCTTTGTTTTACCAAAATGACATTTAAATATTATTCTACGTTTCCCTAGATTATATCCATGTTGAATCTTTATTTTTTCTGTGTAAAAGCCGTTTTTTACATCGGCTTTGCCATCATATTATACAAAGGCGATTGGAACAGACGTATGAGGGTAATGTATGAAAATATTCAATCCAACATTCTCTAGTTTGTGTTTGTTTAGGATCTTATAGCGATGTAGTAGAGTATATCTAATTGTTTATGTACGATTCATTCAATTTGTTAAAAAAAATATCCGTGTTTTTATTCCGTGATGAATTTTTGTTCAAGTCGTTTGTTTTTTGTAGATTTTTTGACTAAGTATATTTTGAAAACGAAATTCCTCTTGTTAAGGACATTTTTACCGAGTTTTTTGTGCTTACATTAATTAATTGAATTTAAATCTCGAATTGGAATACGGGTAAACTGAAATCCCTTCAGTCAAACTCGTATTTTATCTCAAGGAAATGTCGAAAACAAAATCAACAAAAATAATTGGCGACCCGATACTGTTTGTAGTCTATAGGCTTGCAAAATGATCTCTAATTGTACATTATTGCGATCTGTAAACCCGATACATTATCGATACACATGCTATCTGTGGCAACACAACTTCGCTACATGTGCCTCGCCGTAGCAATACTAAGTGTGCATACACACTAGCGATACGCATCGACGACAGAGGCAACTGCCGCCGAAAACATGCCACTCGTGTATTTGATCACCGTACTCAAATACATGAGGGACACGTTGTCGATAGATGCAGTTGCCTGTGACGTCGACACTTGTCGCTCGTGTGTATGCCTATTTCAAGATTGCGTAACCTATGCGTCTGGTCGCTGCGTCTAGACAATGCTACCGATTTGAAAACATCGAAATTAATCGTATCTAAGTTGAGATTCGCTATACAAACAGATCCACCTTCCTCACTGCTCGCAGCAAGACTGACGCTGACCTGTCGCATGCGACTGTCATTGGGTGTACGCGTGCACCGGGCGTCTACTCGCTGCAATATGCAGCGAGAGTGTGCGACTTCCCTAACCTGTCATTGCGACTCTGCTACTCGACGCCAAGCGTGCGGAGCTTTGAACAAAATAATGATATAAAAATTCCATCACCACTGCTCTCAGAACGCTAAATCGTGAAGAAACCGGCATATCTTAAAACAAAAAATTTGAAGATATGTAACATCTACCAACCAGCACTAGTCTCGCGTGGTAGATTACAGTCCACACCCTCTCACAGAGAGGAAGCCTGGGTCCCAGCAGTGGGAACATTATAGGCTGATTATGCAATATGAAAATTGTCGACCGCAGTCTGTTGTTGTCTAGTCTTCTAGCTGTCGCGGTCACATGTCGCATAGTGTGCGAGGAAACTTAGGTAATGGCGTCATATCTTAGTTGGTATTAATGTCTTCATCCTTCATCGCTCCTGTGGCATGGACATTGTGTCTGAGTGTTACTTCTGACTGTTACAGATAGCTGTTCCAATATTGTTCTGTTAATACGAGTGTTGTACGTATTATAAGAATTGTGATTTGTTAACATCGTACGCTTCTTTGTAGTCAAATCA
Organism: Amphipoea lucens; assembly: GCA_947508005.1. Classification (NCBI taxonomy): domain Eukaryota; kingdom Metazoa; phylum Arthropoda; class Insecta; order Lepidoptera; family Noctuidae; genus Amphipoea; species Amphipoea lucens. The sequence continues at coordinate 5,280,969 of OX382369.1, read as the reverse complement.
ATAGGTAACTTTAATTAGGTACTCTTAATATCAAATTAAGAGTAATTAAAGTTAAACATAGACTTTTAGAAATCAAAATAATACCAAAAATCGGTCAAGTTCGAGTCGGACTCGCACACGAATGGTTTCGTACAACGCAAAAAACGCCGAAAAAAACACGTTTTTTGTATGAAGATCCCTTTTAATTTTGAACTTTAATTTATTTTTATTATTTGTTATTGTAGCGGCAACAGAAATGAGCACTTTAAAAATTTCAACTGTTTACCTATTATGGTTCATGAGACACATACCGGCTGATAGACAGACGGACGGGCGGACAGCGGAGGCTTACTAATAGGGTTCCGTTGGCACCGTTTGGGTACGGATCCCTAAAAGTAAATCGGACGTGTTATATATATAATTCTTTTGTGAAATAAAAAGAACCTAATTTCATGTAAAATTCAGTCAACCCACCAACGGAGTTCGATTGAGTTTTACATGGAATTAAGTTGTTTTTTTGCAGGAGCAGTGGTGGCCCAGTGGTATCAGCCGCGACTTACAAGTTGTAGGTCGTAGGTTCGAACCCCGACAGACGCTTTACTTTGTGTAAATTATTTCATCACCACTGCTCTCAAAACGGTGAAGGAAAACATCGTGAGGAAACCGGCATGTCCTAGAACCAAAAATTCGAAGACATGTGACATCCACCAACCCGCACTGGGCCCGCGTGGTGGATTACGGCCCACTCCCTCTCACAGAGAGGAGGCCTGTGTCCCAGCAGTGGGAACGTTATAGGCTGATTATGTAAGTTGTTTTTTTAAGTTCAACTCAACTTTCATTGCCCCGCCACGTTCAGAATTTACGCCTGATTTCACTTAAAAAAAACTGTCCGATACATAAAGGTAAACATTGAACAGTGAACACGGACAAAATTTTTGTTTTAAAAGTTCTAAACAAACCCTGTAAGGCTCTAGCCACCCAGAAATTGGATACTTGGAAGTTAGGACCCCAATTCACCCGCAGGGCACCTCAAACTAATAAAGGAAACATTTAATTAATGTAATTCAAAGTTTGGTCAGTCGTAAAGTTATTAAATCAAAAGGTCAGGACTTGAAGAACATGAGATTAGCCTTCTGCACATGTTAACTAGTTCCACACATGTCGGGTAGGGTAACCATGTACTGTTCAAGGAATACATTTCAGTTTCATTTTGTGCGCTATGGGATAATGAAGATACAACAGAACAAAAAGATAAGTTAACTGGAACTATAAAAAAAAAAAACGGTCAAGAGTGAGTCGGACTCGCGCACCGAGGGTTTCGTACCATCATATGTTTTAAATTTTCATCGGCGAGGCCTATATTCGTCAGAAAATTTTAACACTGCGGTGTAGAATATTGCAGTTTTAGGTCAGCGCCATCTCTTGACCGATAGTGGAACTAATGTAACTTTTGTTGAAGATTTCTGAATAGGGTGCTATTCAGAGACATCGTTTTATTTTTCCTGTAATCTTTACATAAGCTTCTGTCACATAGAAGACAACGGATGGACAGACGGAATCGCACCTTGAGGGTTTCTTTTTTACCATTTTGATACGGAACCCTAATAAAAAAAAACAAAACAGATCTACGAACTCACAACAGCTGAGGGGCTATTCCCGTAATTTTAAGAACGTTCATAGTCTGATCCCAGCCTCAATCTCTCAAAATACCTCTAGTTTACCTACATTCTTGACATAGATTGTGGCCGAAATGAGATTGTGACAAGATTTTGAACGTTTTTTAATTACAGAAATTACTCTTTAGAACTAGTCGGCAGCTGCACGTTGTTATTGTGACAAGAATCATAATAATGTGCTATGAGGGACCCACAGCATTGCGCTGTTCCAGTAGGTAGTTACCCGAAAATGACGCACGGAAGTAGTTACAACGAAAGAAAATACGTTTATTTGCGGTGAACATGACGCAAAAAAAGAACATAAACACAAAAATAAAATATAATAAAAGGTAGGGGAAAACATGGGCGTTACATCCACGCAAAACGGCTATCGCTCAGCATTATGCTGCGACCCTATGCAAGACAGAGCCCCAGCGCTGGTTTTCAGCGACAGCCGGCGATGACGTAATGACGTCGTCGAGTTGTTGTTAGATAATTACGAAATACGTACTTTCCGTTTCTCTTTTCCATTCTATCAAACAAGGTGATAATAAGTCATTTTCTGCCAGCCAGTTTCATGGACACAGTAACAAAATAGCAAGTCACACGTAGGGTCTACATGAAGGAGTATTAAATTCGGTTAATGCTCGGACAAATCGCACAAGTTTACAAGTAGGGTCCAAGAGACCCTGGCAATAGCACAAATTGTTACCAACTCACGACACTAGAGGGTTAAATGGACTCCGTGTTTTGATTCGGTCGATTTATGGTGTTGTAGGTTATTAAATATTGAATTTAAGGGTAGATTTGCGTGGAATATTTAATTATTTTTTGCAGAATCTTGCTACTAATTGTTAAATTTAAACATAGTGTTCACAAGTTGTGGATAAAAAATGGTGATAGGTATTGTGTAACGGTAATGGCCCCAACTCAGGCAGTCAGGCGCGTTATCTTGTGGTTTATTTTATCACCACTGCTCTCAAAACGGTGAAAGAAAACAACGTGTGGAAACCGATATGTCCTAGAACGAAAAATTCGAAGACATTTCTGCCATCTTACCAACACGCATTGCGCCCACTTGGTGGATTACGGCTCACTTCCTCTCAAAAAGAGAGGAGGCCTGTGTCCCAGCAGTGGGAACATTATACAAGACTATGTTATGTTAAGTATTATTATTTGCGGCAGCACATGTCTCCATGACCTGCCTTCTTACTGAAAATATTTTCTTGAGACTCCTTTTAACTTATTTCTTAAATGACCAGTCTATAGTAGGCCCGCACGTCAGTGTTCCGTTGTGTGACCCATCTCTCTCTTACACTGGAACAATGACACAGTATAAATATGAACAGTATGGAAACTAGGCCTATTTGTTGAAATAATTACCTACGCCTCATTGGAGCGTTAGGGTTGTCACTCTTAATGTCTGTAAAATTGATGTGTTTTATTGTAACGAAGTTTTAACGTGGTGTGCGGTTAGAAGTTGACTGATTATCGTTCCCTCCTTCTGGTCAAAACGTAAATCCAAGATGGAGGCTGCGAAAAAATTCAAAATTTTCGTCGTGAATATCATTTTCATAGTTTTCGAGGGTGCTAAAGCCGATAGTGAAGTCAAAATGCGCGTCGCTCGACCGATGCCTAGTTTAACCCTGCACCTTACCGTTTCTACTCGAGAATGGGCTTAATAGTAATTAAAGAAAACAATATTTTTTTTAAATATCTTTATTCTTCGTAATTATGTTAAAACACATTTTTCGATACTTTAAACCGACTACTTGGGAAGTACTGCTACAGTAAAAAGAAAATAATATTATGTGGCGACTTTAACATAAATGTATTAAACAAAAACAAAGTGGAAGACAACAGGAATAAAAAAATGCTGCATGCGTAAACAGCAATTATTATGGAAGTATCGTAAGAATCGAAATATCATAAACAAAACCAATTTTAAAAATTATGCGAGTAGATTACTGTCATTATGCGAGTAGATTATTGTAAATTTTGTGTAATTTATTTAGTTTTCTACATGCTAAAAGATCGCGTCTTAGTTTTCTTTTTCTTGGTGTGTCCTGTGAAAGAAATCTGGAAGTTTGAGTACTCTCAATTGCTAAAAGTCCTATATTTTCATCTGTCTGTGTACATATTTCAACCAGCTTCGGAGCTTCGGTTGATGTTTGTACTTACATGTTTTTTTTGCAAATCTGGTAGATGAAGAGATGGCAATGAACCGGTTTAAGTTTTTTGCGTTGCTTTCCCGGTAGAATATCCATAGGGCTAAAATTTTCTGCACAAACGGTATAGTTTTGTGGCGGTCTGTTGCTCAAATCTTCTCGAGATATTAAACGAAGCCATTGGGAACGTCTGAAAAAAATAACAAAATATCCTCTTTTATTACGTAATTCTTATTAAGAACCTTCTCACGTATGATATAAAATAAAAACAGCCGCCATCTTGGATTTACATTTTTGACCTCACTATTGGCTTTAGCACCCTAAAAATTCATGAAAACGACACCCATAACAAAAAAAAAATATCACAGCCGCCATCTTGGATTTACATTTTGATCTCACTATAGGCTTAGCACCCACGAAAACTATGAAAATGACACCCATGACGAAAAATTTTAAAACTTCACAGCCGCCATCTTGGATTTAGATTTTGACCTCACTATAGGCTTTGGCACCCTCGAAAACTATGAAAACGACACCCATGACAAATAAATGGAAAAATTTCACAGCCGCCATCTTGGATTTAGATTTTGACCTCACTATAGGCTTTAGCACCCTCGGAAACTATGAAAACGACACCCATGACAAATAAATAGAAAAATTTCACAGCCGCCATCTTGGATTTAGATTTTGACCTGACTATAAGCTTTAGCAGCCTCGAAAACTATGAAAACGAAACCCATGACAAATAAATGGAAAAATTTCACAGCCGCCATCTTGGATTTAGATTTTGACCTCACTATAGGCTTTAGCACCCTCGGAAACTATGAAAACGACACCCATGACAAATAAATAGAAAAATTTCACAGCCGCCATCTTGGATTTAGATTTTGGCCTCACTATAGGCTTTAGCACCCTCGAAAACTATGAAAACGACACCCATGACAATTAAATGGAAAAATCTCACAGCCGCCATCTTGGATTTAGATTTTGACCTCACTATAGGCTTTAGCACCCTCGAAAACTATGAAAACGACACCCATGACAAATAAATGGAAAAATTTCACAGCCGCCATCTTGGATTTAGATTTTGACTCCACTATAGGCTTTAGCACCCTCGAAAACTATGAAAACGACACCCATGACAAATAAATGGAAAAATTTCACAGCCGCCATCTTGGATTTAGATTTTGACCTGACTATAGGCTTTAGCACCCTCGAAAACTATGAAAACGACACCCATGACAATTAAATGGAAAAATCTCACAGCCGCCATCTTGGATTTAGATTTTGACCTCACTATAGGCTTTAGCACCCTCGAAAACTATGAAAACGACACCCATGACAAATAAATGGAAAAATTTCACAGCCGCCATCTTGGATTTAGATTTTGACTCCACTATAGGCTTTAGCACCCTCGAAAACTATGAAAACGACACCCATGACAAATAAATGGAAAAATTTCACAGCCGCCATCTTGGATTTAGATTTTGACCTGACTATAGGCTTTAGCACCCTCGAAAACTATGAAAACGACACCCATGACAAATAAATGGAAAAATTTCACAGCCGCCATCTTGGATTTAGATTTTGACCTCACTATAGGCTTTAGCACCCTCGAAAACTATGAAAACGACACCCATGACAAATAAATGGAAAAATTTCACAGCCGCCATCTTGGATTTAGATTTTGACCTCATTAACGATTTTGGCAACCTCTTTAACTACCTACGACACCCATGACAAAAAAAATGTTACCAGCCGCCATCTTTGATTTACAAATAAATTCACGTCGGTGCATGATCGCACGCACGAGCCATTATTCGATATCGATTATAACAATAAATCATTCTTACCTTTCAAGATCAGCAGGGAGTTTAAAAAAGGAAAGTTCCGGTTTTGAAGAAGTCGAGTTCAAACAGCCGTATACCACAAAACACGCTCGAGGCATTTTTACTCGTATTGAAAAGATGGACGATCCGTGGCGCAAGGAATAAATAAATTAAATACACGACTATTCGTTCCAACACGGCACCAGGCACCCGTGACTGAGAGTACCCCAACCATCGCTTAGGAGTATCGTAGATGCGCGCGTCTGTGTGAGTGTGCCGTTGCGACCGTTTGTATGCAGTTTCCGTACTGTTCGTAATCTTTCTACTGTGACAATGATGGCTTTAATACGTCATAGTACGGCTATAGATACTACACCGTGCCGGCGCAAATACTTCTTTGAAGTCGAAACGATACTTTAAATTTCGTCTCGACATAATATCAACAAATTATTTTATAATATTCCTGTTTCCTCACTTTGTGCAAATTGCCGTCTATTCTCGGAGAGTAACATGAATATTTAATTAAATGTTTAATGTTGAATATAGCTTCTGAAGAAACAATAACAATTATCTAAAACTAGAAATGAGAAACATGAGTTTCTGAATTTTTGATTATTATAGCCTCCTCTCTTCGAGAGAGAGTCGGCTGTAATCTACCAAGCGGTCCCAGTGTGGGTTGGTATATGTACCCATGTCTTCGAAATTTTCGTTCTACGACATGCCTGTTTCCTCACGATGTTTTCCTTCACCGGTTTGAGAGTAGTGGTGATGAAGTTATTTACTTACACAAAGTACCTAAAGTGCCCATCTGGGTTCGATTCTATGACCTACAACTTGTAAGTCGCAACCGTTGCCACTGGGCCACCACTGCTCACTGCATCCGTCATAGTTCAACAAAAATCAATTAAATTTTATAGAAAAACAAATCAAGATAATTACGACGAGAGTATTTTAAAATAAATATTGGATACATTCCACGCTTGCCACTGCAAAGTAAATTCATGAACACAGAAATTTTCACACACCAGAGATTCCTTAAAAAAGAAAGTGCTAAAAATCCTCCCCTTTTCGAGCAAAAAATCGCTCCATAGTGGGATTTAATTTCAAAGCTTCTCCATAATACAGTGGACTCTAAAAACCATTTTCTGGGCCGTCAGTCAGCCCACATCAATGCAGCGAGCGTTCAATTATTCAACTGGAACTACATCGATATTATTGTATACGTATAGGATTGACACGAATCTAAATATTTTGATGGACGAATAGAAATATTTTAATGGATGGAATACACTGGAATATTTTTGTCAGAAAGCTCTTGTCCATTATTATTAAATCTATTGAAATGAAACTTGTATAATGTCTTAAGTGATTCTACTTTCAAATACTTTGAAAGAGTTAGTTCTTAAGAAAGTCTGTCAAATTATCAAAGACTTTGAAAGTGGATTTTTAGAATTGATATCTTTTGATGAAATATCTAGACAACGTAACAACGTTGTCTAGTTATTTTCTGTGCCTATCCACAAATCTGACGTGCACATTGCACAAACATTCCAACTTGGAACAAATGTCTGTAGGCCAATATATATATGTATGTATATATGTTTCATGGTGGGGATCCAAACTGGGCCAACACAAAGTCAAGCACTTAGCCACTACGCCAATAGGCTCGACAAACATTACCTCCACATAGCTTTTGAGGGACCTTTGCGAATCTGTACGATGTTATCAGTGTCTTTGGTGTACTGCTAATACGAAATCAAAGGAGATAAAGTGGTCACTACAATAAGGCAGCTTTAGGCAACTAGACAGCAGTGGGCAGCTGTGTACATTTTTTTTATTGTGTGGAAATCCTCATGGATGTTATATCAGACATTATATGTAAGTGCTGCAAAAAACCGTTAGCCGGACGCACATCCAGGCAGTCTGGGTTACTAACTCTTGGCTAGCCTGGGAATCGAACCCAAAACACCACGTTTAAAAGTCACGTTTTCAACCACCAGACCAGCGAGGCATCGTGTAATTTGAGAAAAAAAAAATACAACGTTCTAAATTACCTAATTTAAAAATCAATCTAAAATAAAACACAACCGCGTAACATGCAATAACACTGCATTTTCATTTTTCTTTTCTGCCAGTATTACTAAAAATTACTTCGAGCAAGTGTTCATTACGATAAGCATATCGCATGGCGTCATTACCCCACAACACCCATCGATTACACCGCAGAAAACTATTAAGCACCGTGCAAATTACACAGGCAACGGTTTGACGTGTACTGGCTAAATTTCATTCGAGTGCGGATAGATGGCGCTGTACTAAATTATGATTGAAGGAACGTGCTGAATCGCGCTAACGATATTTGCAATTTTAATTTTCTGCGCGTCATTTTTTTTCTTTATTGGTTGAGGATGGAGTGACAGTTTTTAGATTGTAGGTGTTTAGGTGCTCGTACAGTTCTGTTATCAGTTTAGAATCACAGTTTTTGGGAGGAAATAGCCCCCTAAGAAATCTACTCAAGTTTGCTCTCATATTAATATCAGTACTAATTAGAAAGACTGACAGGTCACTCCATGAAGAGTGGTTATCACAAACCGAAGAAAATGATCATAATTATGACGAATCATCGTCATAATTATGATCATTTTCTTCGGTTGAAGATGAAGTGAGAGGATGAAGTGTATCAACACTTCATCCTCTCTTTGTACATTTATACACGTTAATCGAATTAAAATGTAACATCTATTTCTAAAGTTATCACCACTGATCCATTCCTGTCTAGCTCACTAAACTAACACGTCCCAAACGTGACTTTAAATCCACTTCCAGAATTACATCCCGCTTTACCAGAGAAAAAATATTGCAACGATAACGCTAACTTTGCATTGCAAGAAGTGCAAGCGTTGCCAATTACGAGCCGTCGTCTACAAGGCTTGAAACCATCCGGAGCTGAATCACAGAATATTACAGAAGGTCGTCTCTATACAACGAACGAAAATGCATTCAGGCCCCGATGATGACCTAAAGTGACGCGACTTGCGTCAAACGCACGCGTCTCCTGCAGCATAGTTAGCGGCTTCTGTTATTGTTTTTTTCTTATATTAGAAGCAGTATTGGTTTCATCGTTGTACAATACCTAAGCTTCTCTTAAACAATAAATGCTGTACAAAGCTTAACGCCTTTTAGTTATATGTCGTAAGCACCATTGCTATGACCTCCTCTACAGTACCTAATTACGTAACGCACTAACAGTAGAAATTGTTTACATTTTGATAGTGCAAGAAAATTCATTACGTTATTTACATTTTTTTTTTTCTTTATTTATTTATAGGGGCTTTTACGCACAGCGTATGCACGTCCCATCGTATCCTAAACGATTGTACTTTTGCAGGTCGTGGGCCATGAATTTGAACAAACCCTTCGCATCGTCACCATTTGGTTGGGATAGAATTGTATGGAACATGCCTACATCAGTTCTGTTCAAATTCAGGGACCTTATTAAATTATTTCTACTAGACTCATATTGGACACATTCCACCAATAAATGTTGCAGGTCCTCGACAACTCCACATTCCTCACAATTGGGAGATGGGATTTTCTTCATCATGAAAGCATTTTTTTGCATGGAATGTGTCCAGATCTGAGTCTAAGAAGAAGTCAGAAGCTCGAAAAGTCTGTTCAACCAAAAGTGTGTTGTTTAGGGGTACTGTGTTACACAGCAACTGGGTTGTGGAGGCCAGATAGGCAGTCGTTCCACGTAAAATAATATTATTCAGCTGCATTCAGCCGAATAATAGTATTTTAGAAAAGCCAACCCCAAAAATAGTGGGGAAAAGGCAGATGATGACACAGAGTGCGAGCGCTCTCGCAAACTTGAATTCTTTTGAGAACGCCGTACGTATAGTTAGCGCCACGAAATATGAGACTTGACCCCGCCTCCCGCGCTCTTTCCGCCGCCCCTATGACGTCCGGTCAAGTCCGCGTCCCGCGCTCAGACCTCATACCGCTAAAAAGACTTCGATTGTACTGCGCAAGTCAAACTACGTGGTGTGTCAAGTCTCATCTTTCGTGGCACGGATTATCGCCTCTATGTGTTGCGTGTGCTTATTTTCGCACGTTGCTTAAAGTTGGCCTTCTGTATTTATCTATTTTGTGTTAATGTCCTCCCGACTAGAAGCCAGTTAATGGCCATAGTGATTTATCGATTAAGCGCCACACAAGTTTACTGTTAGCCAAACAAATAGATCTTCGTTGATCCTGAATGTATATTATAGTTTGGATACAGGAGTTATGATGGGGGTCGATTTTGAAATAAAAAAAAATATTGCCTTAGCCAATGATTATATAAAAATAAAAGTTCCTCAATTAAATAAAACTTAGAGGCTTTAAAATTTTCTACTGAAAATCCTAGTGTTTGCTCTGAAAGAACACTTTGTGACGCGAAAACTATAGTATATTTTTTACTAATAATTAAAAAACCTCATTTGTGACTTATAACATCGCCTTGGATGATTCTTTAAAGGTGTTGTAATTGTGGTTTAAATAAATAAATAAATTCATAACTATACATTAACAATTTTTAAATTGAATTTCCCAATATCGGCGGATCTAAACCAAGTCCATTAGATATTCGCGTCGACCAAGAAATATGAAAACATAAGACTGGTTTAGTCCTTCTTCAAGAACGTGTCAGATTAAAGATTACCATACCGGCCTAAAAATATAAGAGGTGAGGCAAAGACGTTTTCTATTCTAAGTTGGGTCTGAAGTAAAAAGGTTCCAGAATTATAAATTGAGAGGCTCACCCTTACTACTTCTTAGTCGTCGTATGGCGTGGGGTGCCATACCAGGTGGTATGGCGTGGGGTGCCATACCGGGTGGTATGGCGTGGGGTGCCATACCGGGTGATATGGTGTGGGGTGTGACGACTAAAGGGATATTAGTGAATATATTGCTCCTCTCTCGATTTAAAGAGACAACAACGGCTTTATAGGCCTTGTTATGTAAGGTTTATCTTTAGAATGAAATAGGAGAATTCAAAAAAATGGATTGATTATCCGTTTTTTGGGTTCCGTACCCAAAGGGTACCAACGGAACCTTATCACTAAGCCTCCGATGTCTGTCCGTCTGTATGTTAACGGGCTGTATCTCATGAACCGTAATAGGTAGATACTTCAATTTTTTACAGAGTGTGTATGGCAGCTATGACAACAAATAATAAAAATAAAATAAGTTTAATAAAAATTAAAGGGGTCTCCATACAAGAAACGTGGTTTGTCGGCATTTTTGCCTTGTGGTACGGAACCCTTTGTGTGCGAGTGCAACTCGTATTTGGCCGGTTTTTTAATTTCGCACTTTATTTCGACAAAGCTAAAGTTCCAATCACAAAAACTGAGGTTAAAATCGAGTCTAAGTTCAAAATACAAAACTGACTCAATGGTTTAAGTTTGGACTCAAGTTAAAACTTGTTCTGTACAAACATAATGTTGTCTTTGCTGTCGTGTAGTCGGGTAACAAGACCTTGAGTGTTTTTTTTTTTAGTTTGAATTTAGATACTTATAGTAGTAGTCTTTTGTTTTCAATTTAATCAGCTGTCGAACTTCTTGATTCAAGCCACCCTCATGTTGTTTGTCAATATCCAATTTCTTTTTTCGAATCCATTCTTGTTTTGATAAGTAGGTACGATCGATTGTTAGTTATTTTTATTTAATATTCTGAAAACATTTATATAGCTACAAGATTATTTTGGCGGGTGGCCAAAGTCGGAACTTAGCCGAAAATGTTTTTTTAAACATTTCACAAAACAATTACATTGCACAAAAGTTTACCAACAGTCCCCAGTCCACATTTTCACCAAATGATCCTTGTAGGAGTGTATTTCTGAGAAATGCTGTGATTTGTCAAATTTATTATTTGAATAATTTATAATATGAACAATCATACATTATCCCCTCGTCTTTTAGACAAGCTTATTAAGTTTGGTAACAAAAGAAGAAGTTATCGTGTCTCATTGGTGACAGTTAAGCTCTTAAAAGCCCCTGGATATATGCAATTAAATTTATTGATACTGCAACATCTTCAGATGCAACTCGTTATAAAAACGGTCATAAATCTTACTATGAATTCCGCGTAGAGGAATGAATTACTCAGTAATTTATGAAACAAATATGATTACTTATAACATTCACGTACTTCGAGACGTTTGTTGTTCTTATTCCGTGGAAGTGTCTCGTTGTTGGTACGAGAACGTAACGTTACGATAAAATAATAAATATCCTTAAAAACCTCTTTAGTAAAACGGTATTGCGACAAATTTTTCCAATCAACTTTGAACCTTATGATTTAGTGATAAAGTTGAAAATCTATTAATGAAATTTGACAGATTGTAGCAGCTTGATGTGCTGGCGTCTGTACCTATAGAGAACACTTAAACCTATTTCGAGACCTCAAGAAAAACTTAAATAAATGTTTTGCCTTGTGTCGAAATAGGTTTTTCGGTAGACACGTGTAGATTTTGACAATTTTTGATTATGCTTGATTGAGTGTGTGTTTGCCTGTTTTGTTGTGCAGTCATTGTTTTCATAGAGTGAATTTCCAACTGATAGACAAACTTGGCGAAGTCTCTTACAGCCTTAAGAGTATATTAAAGACCTTTATAATAATTTCGAAAATACGACAAGTTTTTAATGGTAATTACGTGCCTAGCCTTTTCCCATATTGGGGTCGGCTTCCAGTCTATTTTACACGGAGAGACTGCCTATTTGACCGCCACAACCCAGTTACTGGGTAACACGATACCACTTCTGGGCTTCTGACGACCCGTAACGACTGTCAAAGATCCACGAATGACAGACGGCCAAACGTAATTTCTGAGACAGCGGTCTTGGTATGTAAAGATGGCCACCCATCTACGACCTGATCAACCTGATTGATCGGTCCGTGAGGCTGTTATTACTTGGCCAAAAGCCCATATATGGTATGTACGAGTCATGTATTGTACATGGCACGCGCGCATTGTAGAGATCAGCACTTTTCCGTCGCCTTTCACAGATTATAGCGTAATGCGACATTAGGTACACGATCACCGTTCATAATCAGCTGTACGTATTTACAATGCATTCGTAATTATAGCATTAGTTACGTGGTAGTTAAATAGACTCAATAAACCATCATTCAAGGTGTGTACGACACATTCAGCAGCGCATACATCCATACTTTAATATTATAAATTCAAAAGTAACTCTGTCTGTCTGTCTGTATGTTACCTTTTCACGCCTAAACCACTGACCGGATTTAAATAAAATTTGGCAGAGAGATAGATTGCATCCCGGGAAAGGATATAGAATAGTTTTTATCCCGATATTCTCACAGGATCGACACTTATGCGTGTGAAACCGCGGGGCGCAGCTAGTAGTATATAATGGTAGGACGTAGGAACCGAGCAATTGAACAAAATTACGGTTCCTTTTGCTACAATTTTACTAAACATCAAAAGACTTAGATAAAAATGAATAAAATCATCCAATCTGTTGTATCATCTCATCGATCGCTCACAGAATATTCCTTCCAGTAATAGCTTCGGCTTCCCGTTCTGAATAATTTATCATGAGGCAATTAATTATGAAAGTGGAGAACATAAGTAGCTCATTATGTGAACTCAAGTCCCTCGGAATTTATGACACGTATACCTTGTAATTACAAATACGACTTCTATTTGGAAGATATTTAGGTTACTAATGGGATTGGCTATTTTGGAATGTTTGATTTATGGTTTCAATGTAATATGGTTGTTGTTATAGCACTTTTATTTTTCAATTTTTCATAACCCAAGCACTTGACCGCTATGAAATTGGACAGATAAGTAGCTGGGTACCTGGCGAAGGATATAGACTACATTTCATCCTCGATTGGAGACGAAGTCGCGAGAACAGCTAGTACTGAAATAAACATTTTAAAATGTTAAATCACGTTATTTTCAAGCATGATGAAAACACGAACTCATTTCAGTCTGTCTATTTTTCCTTAGCCTTATTATCTTGTGCGTTGCGCCTAGAATTCCCACCTGGGACTCAGTCTATCTAGGTAATGAGCACAAAATAGGCAAGCACAGAAGGTCGGCTACATAATCCAGGCGAAATAACTGGCATAAGATATATTTCTGAATACCGAATGATTCAAATTTGGATCGGCGCTTCACGATCCACGGTCCTGAAGCGCCGATCACGGACCGGAGATTCTTGGGCACGATCTGTTTTAGAAAATCCGCGATCCCTATTTTAGCTATATTATTTAGTAGTAAGTTCAGTTGAACACATGTTCAATATTAAACATTTACGGAAAAGATCACAAAAACAAAGACGGTTCTGAGCAAGAAAGATATTTATAGAAACCGGTTGGAATATAGGGCTCAGTTTTACAAAAAAACACCCGATCCACACACAAATGTTAAAAAAAATCACTGTCCATTCCAAGGTTGCCTGGAAGAGATCGCATAAAGCGATAATGCCGCTAATTGTATATTTTGTAGTTTTGTTATGTATTTTTATGGTGTACAATAAAGTATATAAACCGTCTACACAGAGCGCGCCAAATAACTGAGGCACCTTTGAGCGTTGCTAAAAACCTACAGCGCTCCGGATCGGCCGCTTCACGGAGCGCGCGCTTCACCGCGTGTGCTTTGATCGCACGCGACACGTCCATACTGACCGCGCATTTGGATCATGCTCCTGCTGCGCCCGATCGGAGCGCACTGGATCGTCCGCTGTGGACCGAGCTAATGCCCTTCGCGAACGCGCTTGCACTCGCTATACGTGAAGCATGTCTAAAGCGCCTCAAGGATCTTCAGACGCTGGAATGTACAGCTACAGAATGTTTTCGTGCATTTTCGCTCATTTTATAGAACTGACCTTCTGCATCTATCCTATTTTGTATAATGAGTTCTAAGGATTTGTGTCTCGTTGGCGTACGGGCGATGGGGTTATTACGTTTATGAAAATAGATCGATCGTTCCATCATAGACCTCATCCATCGCTTTCCATCAGGCGTGACCGAGGTCAAAAGCGGGCCCATTCAGCAATAAAAAAATAAAATAAAAATAAACTGGCGAAATGTGGGTGTATTATAGGTAGATACACTTCTGTCTAACTCTTCGGGGATATAGGCGTGATGTTGTGTCAGGTAATTTAAAAAATCTTTCTCATTGTGTGCTGCTGACTTTTTTACATTTTATATTCTGTTTTCCTCGCGACGTTTTCTTTTACCGTAACTTAGAAAAAGGCACATTTTTTATTTGTCGGATCTTACCCTCATCCTCAGTATGGTAGCTAGGTCCTTAGTTAATAAATTAATCATAATTAGCCTATAATGTTCTCACTGCTGGGACATAGGCCACCTCTGAGAGGGAGTGGGCCATAATCCACAACGCGGGCCCAGTGCTGGTTAGTAGATGTCACATGTCTTCGAATTTTTTGTTCTAGGATATGCAGTTTCCTCACGATGTTTTCCTTCACCGTTTTGAGAGCAGTGGTGATGAAATTAAATACACAAAGAAAAGTGCCTGCCTGGGCTCGAACTCACGACCTAAGACTCGTAAGTCGGAGCCAATACCACTGGGCCACTACTGCTCTCCTTGGTTAATAAAGCATAATAAAATTGTTTAAGTTCTATCTTTAAACAAAGCTAGCAGCTTTGTCCTTGTTAGTGCCTTTATTAATATAGTTAGCCTTCACTTCATTATTTGCGGTTGTTTTGTCCTCCAGGAAGCATGGCGTTGTTCTATTGTTTGCCTTTCAATAGATTTATGTCATAAAAGTTTTTATTAAAATCTAGGAAACCGGTTTTTTCATTGATTTTTTTTTTCTTTTTATGAGACGGTAATACGGATGTTTTAATAGAAAATCCAATAACGCACTACCTAATTCGGGCTTTCGATTGGGATTGTAGCGTAATATTTCTAAATTGAATTGAAGTAAATAACTACGCGTGACCATCTTCACATACCGAGACCTCTCCGTGCCTCGGAAAGCACGTTAAGCCGTTGGTCCCGGCTGTCATTCGTAGATCTTTGGCAGTCGTTACGGGTAGTCAGAAGCCCGAAAGTCTGACAACCAGTCTTACCAAGGGGTATCGTATTACCCAGTAACTGGGTTGTGGAGGTCAGATAGGCAGTCGCTCCATGTAATATAGTGGTATTCAGCTGCATCTGGTTAGACTGGAAGCCGACCGCAAAATAGTTGGGAAAAGGCTAGGCAGATGATGATGATCGACGGCTGATAATAGCATAGTAACCTGGTTGGAATTATTACGAATCCAGCCATCTGAACATTTAGCACAATTTTTATATTTTATTGTTCAAAAATTTATCAAGAAAATATTAAACGTAATTACAGTAAAATATAGAATGATACTTTAAAACATACAAAAATAATTAAATGAATGTCACTATTTTACAATTTAAATTCCAATTACGAGAAATTGTATTAATTATTTTAATTAAAGAAAGGTAAAAATAGAATTAAACTTTAACTGAATATGCTTATTTGTCGAACAACATTCGCACTCTTCATTATTTCTATTAACATTGTGTAACATACATAACATCACGCTCGTTTTCCCGATGGGTTAAGCAGAGCTGTACCTATAGTATACCCACATTTCGCCAGTTATGTTTAAGTTCCAAGAAATAGGGGGCGAGCCTATTGCCATCAACCGGGCACAAATCCAGACTCCGGGCTGCTACTGAGAAATTCCTTATGGATAAACCTAATAACACTTTGCCCGACCCGGGAATAGAACCCAAGATCTCAAGCTCATCAGAATTTGGGATGCATGAAGAAGCCTCCTCGTGCAGCGCAGTTTGTTCCGCCAGTTACTCAATTGAACCGAGCGCTCGGCGCATCCTGGACAGTCACACCCAACACCTTATTTGACTGACCAATTCTTCTCTTGCGGTGATAGGGCTCACGCCCGCCTGGTTTGCGACTACCATCACACCGGAGTCCGGCGTCGAGCAGCCTGCTGTGTTTCGTCGATGAGTGGGAGTTCCAGTGCCTTAAGCATCTTCTGGGTACGCTCGTTCTATGATAGACCTCATCCATCGCTTTCCATCAGGCGTGATCGTGGTCAAGAGCAGGCCCTTTCAGCAATAAAAAAAAAAAATTTGCGGTGCTTGCGATCCACTAGACCTACGTCTTTATATTTTTAACCGACTTTAAAAAAGGAGGTTCTGTATTCGACCCGTATGTATGTATGTATGTTTGTATGTCCGCGATTTTCTCAAAAACTAATGA
Organism: Amphipoea lucens; assembly: GCA_947508005.1. Classification (NCBI taxonomy): domain Eukaryota; kingdom Metazoa; phylum Arthropoda; class Insecta; order Lepidoptera; family Noctuidae; genus Amphipoea; species Amphipoea lucens. The sequence continues at coordinate 5,264,053 of OX382369.1, read as the reverse complement.
ACCGATTTTGATAACTCTTTCTCCAATGTGATCTACATACATTCAGGAAGGTTTTAGTATATAATACATTAGGTAATTATTCTTATGTACGAATTTATATGCATAAATGTAGTACCTACATCTCCGGCATTTCTATGCGAATTTTCATGATTGTTGTAGTCGGTGTCTTTAATTCTTCAATACACTACTGTTAATTTAATTTGTGTGGGGTAGGTACAACTAAAAAGTTAAAAATAAAAACTTTTTTACGAAAAAAAAAACAACTGACTTCAAAAAAAACACTCCAAAGTCAAAAATAACTTTAACTTCGGAAGTCGGTGTCAAAAAACGAAAATGCGGAACCAACGACACCGACTTCCGAAATTAAAGTTATTTTTGACTTCGGAGTGTTTTTTTTGAAGTCAGTTGTTTTTTTTTGTAAAAAAGTTTTTATTTTTAACTTTTTAGTTGTACCTACCCCACACAAATTAAATTAACAGTAGTGTATTGAAGAATTAAAGACACCGTAAGTTTGATTTTCCTGTAACAATCTACCTATTTTAAACAAATTAATAAATGATTTTTGTCTTAACATGTTACGTAGCGGTGTTCAAGAAACGAATGTGAATAAAGCCGCATAACGACTGTCTAAATGGCAATTCGGCTGCAGGTGACTAAAGCCGTAAGTTCCAAAGTAGAGTAGGTTTCAACTTTTGTCGAACCGCGACAGTTTTCATACGGCGGGTGACTAATATCGGCTGTGAAAATGCTCCGTCGCAGGCGATCGCCCGCCACATGAAGGTCGACATTTTGATGCAAAATGAACTAGTCACCTACGATTTTTCTCGACCTGTGTAAATGCGGTGGCGCTTCGGCTTGTGAGCCGGTGTGGTAAGCGACCAGCCGCAAGACCAAAAACGACCTAGTGCAAATCCCCCTTAAGCAGTTTTTGTTTTAAATAATTCTAAATACGAAACCCTAACCGCCCGGCCATAACTTTTGGTGGCAAGCGGCGCGGTGCCTTTGTCAAATGCACTGCAAGCGTTGACGCTGCGAGCGGTGCGTCGTGGACTCGTGGCATGTTTCGTACATTTTCATTATTTGTTTTTACCGCTCTCCGCCCTACGCTAAGCTGCCGCTGATAGCGGCAAGGTCGTGGCCAGGCCGTAAAGCCGGGGCTGCACTGGTAAGGCGACTGCGACGCGGCGGCAATAAACAAAAAAAAATCGCTTGTCGTTTCTGCAGTGCGGCCACCGACATATTATTATGTTTATATGAGTTTGTTTTCACGAAATCGCCGTCGCGTCGCAGTCTACGTAGGTACCAGTGCGGCCCCGGCCTAAAACAAAAGACAAAAAAATGAGGTCATTTGATGTCAGAAAAAAAAACAAAACACAACATTTTCAAAAAAAATTTAATGGGAGTTTTCATTACCTAATAAGTATCAATTTAGGTTATTTCAAAGAAATAAAATTTGTCAGGAGTGTTTAACCTTTGATTGTTATTCTTTTATCAAAGCTGAAAGCGTCAATTCTCACCTGAGGCAATTATCTAGGCAAATTGGAATGTTTTGGTGCCAATTTATGCTTTTATTTGTTCGAAAACGTTACTTCTTTATCGTAAACAACGGCGTTTCGATTACATGTAACTGTTTTTTGTACTTGTAACTTGTAAGGACTCAAGATTGGATAGAAATATTCCATAACCAATATAGTCGTTTTCATTCGATTTATCCCATTTTATAAACATCCTTTTTTATTGTCTTCAATTGGGATGATTTTTTGCTTGCTTGTTCAATCAATCTGTGTACCTAGCCTCTTCTCAACTATGTTGGGGTCGGCTTCAAGTCTAACCAGATGCAGCTGAATATCAGTATTTTTCATGGAGCGACTGCCGATCTGACCTCCACGACTGGTTGTCAGACTCTTGTGCTTGACCGTGACGACTGTCAAAGATATACGAATGACAGCCGGGACCAATGGCATTATTACGTGCTTTCTGAGGCATTCAGGGGTTTCGATATGAAATCTCCATAATTATGTACTATGTGGGTGACCACCCATCCAAAAACCAACCGCGGCAAGCGTAAGCAGAAGCTTAACCTTCGATGGACCCGTGAGGCTGTTATTATTTAGCCATGAGCCCAAATTCTATAATGTTTTATTGTATATGGTAGACCCACAGGTATAGATACACCTAGATAACGCAAGAGCAACTACCTCGCGTGTCAAAAATCGCACCAGCTTACGTACAAAAATCGTACGCCGCCACTTTCGCGCTCAATCCTGTTTACTGCTGGCTGGGTGAGCGTGAGCGCTGGCGCTAGGCCCCGGGGGTGGGGCAAGACGGGTGCCGCACGCGGCGGCGTCTTTGAATCGATTTGATTTTCCCATCACTAAATAGTGCTTGTGATGTCATAGTAGGTACTTAGTCAAAAAATGGCATGCTTGGTTTTCATACAGGAGGCCTAAAAAGGAACATACAAACATACATACATGCATACCTACATAAGCTGTTAAACACATTACCACTCCTTTGCGTCGCGCAGTCGGGTAAAAAGGCCACTTTAGCAGAATTATAAAAGGATTACATTATCAATCATAATAAAAGTCGTAAAATGGCCACAAACTGACAATTCATAATATTATTTGCGTACAATTTCATATCACGCAATTCATCTGTTTGACAGTTTTGTATGGAGATTCGTAAAATGGTCCACAAAATATGAATTGCTTTAATGTTAAATAATATTATGAATTGTCAGTTTGTGACCATTTTACGACTTTTATTATAATTTATAATGTTATCCTTTTATGATTCTGCCAAAGTGGCCTTTTCAAGCCCCCAGATCGTGATACTTGCGTTATCTAAGTCTATCTATATCTGTGGGTAGACAATTAAGTAAGTATACAATTCGCCGACTATGAAACAGGTGTATCATGCTAGGCTAATAACATGACACTTGTAATATGTTGTATGTGCTTACTTAGAATTCGAGAGTGTTTCCGAAAACAAACTTCTAGGGTTTCAAGTTTAGCAGAGGAGTTTGACTAAGTGAGCTAAGTAAACTTACAATGTAACTTAATGTTAATTAGAATTGCTTCTGACTATGTATATGAGTCGGGAACTATCTAAGATGAGGCAGGCATATAGCTGAACAGGGGACCGAAGAGGGGTGGTGGAGGGAGGGGGGGGGTTCCGGGGCTTCTTAGATGTGTTGTTTACTTCTACGTACGTATCCCGTCTGCATCACTTCACGGTGGCTGAAGACATACATCAAAAATACGTGGAATACATCAGAATCAAGACCAAGTGGACCTTGAGAGTACAGAAGTTGGAATCGCGCTACAACATGAACTTCAATTCGTTTGTGGTGAGGGTTCCAACTCAGTACCTGGAAACTTTCATGAAGGAAGAGTTTTGGCCGAAAGGTGTAGCGACCGACGTTTTCGTGGAAGGTTACGCGACACCACGCAGCGCAACACGACGCCGACACTTCGTGCACAATAGTTAGTTTTTATGATTAAAATATGTATGTTTAGGTTAAGGTATTTATTTATAGGCCTGTGTCGCCTGAAATAAATGGATTATTATTATTAGAGACTAGACCCTTCTCTAAGCACGGAATCCATAATTTCTTTTCCAATTCCGTATCACCTTCGGGCAAAAGATTGGTTCCGGGACCGAAGTAAGAATTAATGACAACACCTTTGACAGCTGCCCTTGCTCCCGATGTGTTTTTCCCATCTGAACAAGTTAATTAATCGGGAGTAGAGTTCATTCCGAAGTACCAGACTACTTTCGGACGGAACCGTATCTACATTGACGGACTTAGGAGGTAAGGGAAAACATCGCGCTTTAGGTACGATTCAGACCAACCGGCTCGCATCGCGCCGGGTCGGGCGGCATTTTACAATGCGGTAAAGAACATTGAAATATATCAACAGTAATTACAGTTCATATTTGCATGCAACTTAGGTACGCATATTTACTTCCGTCGGCATCCCGCGACGCGTCGCGACGTGTCGCAGAATGCATTCGGCTGTCGCGACGGCCGACCGGCCCCGACCAGCTCCGAACGGCGCCGAACTGCGCCGTCGTCATCCAATCGGCTGCCGTCGGGTCCGTTCGGAGCCGGTCGGCCGTGTGTCGTGGAAAATTTCTTCTCCATCTAATGCAAGGGCTAGCAAAACGACGTCCCACGCCACCATATTTTAAATAAAATTTCACTTTACGTCTACGCGGCGCAATGTGAGCAGCACTTCTGGGCGCTTGGAGTGCGTACGGATTTTAGCGGACGCTGTCGGCTGCCGCGGCACGCGTACGGCTATCACGGCAACCGAACGCAAGCCGCGGTAGCGGTACGGCTCCGATGGACGCGTTCGGCTGCCGCGGCATGCGTACGGCTCCGTTCCGATACGGCACGACGCGAGCCGGTTGGTCTGAATCGTACCTTAAGGCGATTATAGCCTCGAATGTCCTTGAGCGTTTGGGCGGAGCATAGGCGAACCCAGTGCCTCACCCCGCGCGCCCGCTTACCTCCCCAATGTCAAAGAGTGTCGTACTCGTACGTAGCGCATGCAGATGCGGCGTGGGATGCATTTTGTCTTAGGCAGTTTTATGATGCTACCTACTTACTGAGTGTAGATGGATCGAGAATAGGTACAATATTTATGTTGTGAGTATGAATACTATTGTACTTACAGTAAAAATACTGCTTTCTTAGAGACAAATAAAAAATAATAATAATATCAATAAAAAACGTTTATTCAGTATACAGTTCGTTTTTTCACGTATACAGATTATAAAAAAATACAATTATGAAAAAAAAAAAACTTACTTATGACTAATACCGCTTTTAACAGTGGTAGTTTTTAGGGTTCCGTACCCAAAGGGTAAAAACGGGACATTATTACTAAGACTCCTCTGTCCGTCTGTCTGTCTGTCACCGGGCTGTATCTCACGAACCGTGATTGCCAGAAGAATACCATTATTATAGTTACAAACTCAAATGGGTCCCGCCTGCTTCCAACTTTTATTTAATTTAAAATGGGCTTGTTTTTAGCTTTTCAGTTAGTTTTAGTATAAGGTTGCAGTCGGGTTTTTTAATTTTTTTATTTCCTGCTTTTTAGTTTACAAATGTGAAAGATTTCGCAGACGATTTAGTTCTTGGTAGGTGTTTTTTACGATTTGTCACTTTGAATTAGTTTTTACCATATTATAAATTGTATAATATATATGTTTGTAATCACCTTTTAAAACCTTTTATTTTGATACCCCACTCGATAGGTTATGAGAAAAAAAAAGACGGGTTGCACTCCGGGAGTGCCGGCAGAAGTGAAAACTTGAATATTAACGTTGAAATAAATCAATTATTATTCGAATTAATATAACTCATTTTTTTCACTATTTCTGCGTCACTTTTTTCATTAATAGATGCACTTTGTTCAATTTCCATATTTTAAACACTATACGAGTATACACGAATTTTACGAATACACAGCAGTGTAGGTACTACACAGACGGTCGAGCCATCAGCTGTCCATCCATCCATCCGTACATCCACACCCACACCCACACCCATACCCACACCCACACCCATACCCATACCCACACCCATACCCACACCCACATCCACACACACACCCCACACCCACACCCACACCCACATCCACACCCACACCCACACCCATCCATCCATCCATCCATCCATTGTCGTGTGTCACTTGGTTCACTTCGGTTGGCGCCGCCGTAGAAAGAGAGGGGGATACTTAGTAGTTAGGAGTAGTAGTTCTCCCCTGTGAAATCTCTCCTGACGGTCACGTGTCCTGACGCGACCATTGTTTTCAATACATAGCTGGATTCGACGTCTCAAGGATTGTACTGCCATTCAGCATTACAATATTAGTGATTCCATTAGAATATTTTCCAAAGATCGTAATAGAAATTTGAATTTGGAACATAATGTTGTGAAGGTGACTGCGCTGCGGGTGTGTTAGTAAAAGAAAAATATTGAGCATCATTTCGAACAAGGTACGTAATCTAGGTATGAATACTTTAAAATAAGAAGCAGTTTATTAAGATTCAACATTTTCCTTAAGTTTGCCGTATGTCATTACTTCCCAGAATTTGATCCTTATTAGGGACACTATCGAATGGTGTAATAATACAGTGTGTGTGTTTTTTTTTTCAAAATCAACAGGTTCGATTCCTGGCTAGAAATATTGATTTTTCAAAAATCCAATGATTCTGTTTTAGTTTTGATCAAAATCAAGCCCGCGACTCCTTTGAGTATTTTTCGCTATTCCTCATAGTATAGAATTTGGCCATCCACGCCCACTTGAAAAATTCATCCTGTATATTATATACTCTCGAAAAACATAACCCTTCTTCTGGCTATCACGGTTCGTGAGATACAGCCTGGTGACAGACAGACAGACCGAGAGAGGACTCTTAGTAATAAGGTCCCGTTTTTACCCTTTGGGTACGGAACCCTAAAAACTACCACTGTTAAGAGCGGTATTAGTCATAAGTTAGTTTTAATTTTTTTTTTTTTTGTAATTGTATTTTTTATAAATTGTATACGTGAATAAACGATCTGTATACTGAATAAACGTGTTTTATTGATATTATTATTATATTAGTATTCAATAGACAATAATATATCGTCCACTCGCAAACAAACTATCACTACTACTAATACTATCAACGTCGCAAAATACGCGCATTGACGTGGAGTTGCGGACACCAGCCCGTATTACCTATTACCTACTATCAACGTCCAAGCGTAAACGAACAGTCCGAGTGTACTATCTGCGCTATTTAGTCTTTGCTACAAAAATGCAGATCGGAGCGAGCCGACATGCGACACAACCTCCCCGTGCGAACGATACAGCGAGACTGACCGGGCGGCTGCTGCCCGCGCCCGTATAGGTAAAACCATGGTGTTACTGATTTTTTCCCACTTAAATAATAATTATTAAAAAAAAACAAACTTAATTTTTATAAACCATTAAATTTGCTATAATTTGGTGAAAGAATCATCAAAATCGCTTCAGGCGTTTGGAAGTAGAAAGAAAATTCTTGCGTAAAATAAGAGGATGGATATGATTTTTTATTGTTAAAACTAACAGTAATATTAAAAAAATCAAACTTAAATTATATTTGTAAACATATGTCACATATCATATATTTTTTTTAATATATTTGGGCTATCCATTTGGGAGAAGTAGGCCTTCAAAGAGAGGTCTACTTTGAAGTTTGGCGTAACCATTCGCCTTAACCGGTCAAACTCCGCGCGTAGTATGATACAATAGAAAATCAATTGTGTCTCATTAGCGGAGCTTGAGAGTTCATGAAGTCTGAAGTCCGCCACGAAGCATGGTGATCATTAAAATTGTATCAATGCTTTTTCCTTTTTTGCATGGGATGTTGCCCTTGCCATTCAGTTGGACAATTACAGGCTGATAATGAATGACAGGGTATAATAGATCGTCACGTTTTGAACGAGTAGGTACCTACCTATGTGAATGCGAATGAATTGAATGATTCTTCCTTGCATCATTCGTATTGGTACCGACAAGCTTTTGAACGTTTATTACCGTTGGATCCCGTTTTTTGATCCCGTTTTTTAGGTATTACCGATGGATCCCGTTTGCTATTTCCGTTGAATCCCATATTATAACAACATGTGTACATTTCATAAGAAAAGTGATTTACCTTTATCAAACACTAAAAAGAGATTATTTTTAGTGGGTTACCCGGAACCGAACTAGTTAGATTAGGTTAATTATTAAAAAAAAAAACAATGCTAGGTTAGGTTAGGTTAAAACTGTGACCCCTACGCACGAGCCGAGCGAGCGAAGCGAGCGGTGCCGCGGCAGCGGCCGGCGATTGCCAGAAACGACTAGATTATATAGAAAATGAGTTGTTTGTGAAATAAATAGTATACGAAACGTTGGTTGTAAACTAAAAATTTGTCAATGGAGTTTTGGTGAAACATTAGTGAACCCCTCATTTTATTATAAACAATTTTGTTGTTGAAAGTACCCGCATTCATATTTTTTTAAGCATTCGGGATCCAACGGAAATACTTTTCGGGATTCAACGACAATAAAACGTAATTATCTTGCATTTTTTAAATTCGGGATCCAACGGAAATACATAATAATGTTTTGCGGGATCCAACGCCAAAAATATTAAAATGGGATTCAAAAACGGGATCCAACGGTAATAAATCCTTTTGAATGGAGCATCTTTTCAAGAATCATCTGACAACGCCAAGTTTGACAAATATTCAAAAATATATTTTACTGGCTGCGCCCCGCGGTTTCACCCGCATATGCTTCGATCATGTGAGAATATCGGGATAAAAACTATCCTTAGTCCTTTCCCGGGACTCAAACTATATCAATACCAAATTTCATCTAAAGGTAACATACAGACAGACAGACAGACAGAGTTACTTTCGAATTTACAATATTAGTATGGATTAAGTTTTTTTCCCTATTATATGGGACTTAAATATAATTGGCAAAATGTGGGTGAGCTATAGGTACACCTCTACCTAACCCTTCCAGAAATACAGGCGTGATGTTATGATGTGTGTAACTTTTAACTAAAACAAGTTTTTAAATGTTAAGGACGAATATAAGACCTTTTGTATCCGTCATAAGATTGACTATTAAAACAATCATTGCCAGTATCATAATCATCATCTGGATATAAGCCTCCCCCTTTTTTTGCAATTTTTCCTGGTTCCGCGCCTCTCTCACCCAGGTATTTGCCATGACTTTGACGATACCATCAATCCAACGCGCTTTTGGACGGCCCAGAACCCGAATTGCGTAAAACATTATCAATCTCATTTTGAAAGATGTTGCTAAACCATTGCTTCATAAGTTCGAAAAATGTGTCTGCTCAACAACGTAAATAACGCAATGTATGTTGTTGAACTGTCAAAATGAAACCCATTGCTACTGATAGTGTGTTACGCAATTAACTACCCCGCTGGTTTCTTTGGCGTAACCTTGACCACCATAGCTTTACTCCATCGGCCGTCTCCTCCTCTAACTACATATCACAATTATGTATAGACGCCAGCACATCAAGCTACTACAATCTGTCAAATTTCAACTTTATCGCTAAAGTATAAGGTTCAAAGTTGATTGGGAAAATTTGACAGTTTCGGGTAGCTTGATGTGCTGGCGTATGTATATTTTTTAATTCGTGTTACTGTGAAAACTTTCAATACAATCGATAACCAGTCTAAAAAAAACTATCACTAGACCTTTGCTTAGATATTCAGCATGTCAACAACTGAAAAATCCAACAATTTTTTTTTTTAACGACAAGGAACTCCCAATTCACACAGTTTTCCAACCAATCACCGAACCAACATTAAACTATACAGAAAAAAAAAAAAAACCTTTAACCCCGACAGGTAACAAATTGGTACGAACGATACTGCTTTGTCGTGGCAAGTCGACGTGTTAACAATAAAGATTTTAATTAATCACTGTATAGCAGTTTACCGGTTTATTGTCAATTTACATACTACACAATGTTCCGGAAATCATTTTCTGTTAAAGTATCTATAGGTGAAAAGATCGTACCGTGTACAAAAGTATTTTTTGCCAATTGATTCTGCTGATAAATGTACCTAACCTTCTTTTCGATGTCAATGTAAAATATATTTTCTCAAACATGCTTGGAACTTTGAGCATTATCTTGACAACCTTCTTAGAGATAAATCGAAATTGCTATACTGGCCAAATACATGTGAGCAGCGGCCGGCAAAAGTTGTATGAAAATCCATATCTGTCGTGGTTTAGCGGCCAAATAAATTACATAGTAAACTCATATCTATCATGTAATTTAAAAATGGAACGATCTTTTAATCCGAAACATGACAACCAGGGTTTTATCAAAGATTTTATTTAAATTTCGAACTGACTTGCAAATAGAAAGCTGTTTATTAAAAAAAAAAAAACAAACGAACACTTCAACGCGGGAAAAATAGTTGTTGTTCGTTATTCGTCATTGATTTTGAAAAGTGATTGTATTTAACAAAAAGTTCTGGCTAGGTACTACTTAGTTTTAATTTCCTCGCATTATTTGTGAAAAGCACTATACAAGCCTTGGCCACAACTAGGCATTGATGGACTTACGTATGTGTGCTTCGGCTTCGCCTCGGCCCACATTTACACGTTCGGCCATCAATACCTCATTTGCTGGCCGCTGTAGTAATGTACTATTTCGTATTTGATTTCGATTGACATAAGAGGGGCTTGTGGATAAGTAATAACAGCCGCACGGGTCGATCGATCAGGTTAACCTACGCTTGCCGTGGTTGGTCCGTGGATGGGTGAACATTTTCACATACCAAGACCCCTCCGTGCCTCGGAAAGTACATCAAGCCGTTGATCCTGGCTATCATTCATGGATCTTTGACAGTCGTTACGGGTCGTCAGTAGCCCGAAAGTCTGTCATACCAAGGGGTATCGTATTACCCAGTAACTGGGTTGTGGAGGTCATATAGGCAGTCGCTCCATGTAAAATACTGGTCTTCAGCTGCATCCGGTTAGACTGGAAGCCGACTCCGACATAGTTGGGAAACGGCTAGGCAGATATGATTTCGATTGACTTAAAGAGGCGAACTATTATACAAGACCCCTCACAAAGCCGTCGTCTACGCATTTTGTACACTTGTGCAAAATAATTGCTGTGTAAAATAAACGACTTTTATTTTTTGGGGGAAAATTCGCTGCACGCTAAAAATTGTGCTTATGGGTGTAAGTAACGGTACAGGATTTGTGGGAGTATTTAAAGTTATGTTATAACATTTAAAACTTGGTCTCGTAAAAAAACGTTTAAAAAGTTGGAACTTTGACTTTCAATATAATATCCATAACCAAAAGGTTTCCAGGTACGGTCCAGTACAAAAAAAAAAACGATCGAATAACAAGTAACTCTTGGCTTTGTTACCCTTATTTGCACACCATCATAATCAGCCCATAATGTTCCCACTGCTAGGACACAGGCCTCCTCTCTGTGAGATGGAGTGGGCCGTAATCCATCACGCGGGCCCATTGCGGGTTGGTAGATGTCACATGTCTTCGAATTTTTGGTTCGAGGACATGCCGTTTTCTTCACGATGTTTTCCTTCACCGTTTTGAGAGCAGTGGTGCTGAAATAATTTACACAAACTAAAGCGCCTGTCTACCTGTCGCCGCAGAGTTTTGGAATTTTTCGGCCATATAGCGAGGAAAGATGGCAATAACCTCAAACAACTGATGGTTACCGGCAAGGTGGATGGTAAACGTCCAAGAGGTCGCAGCCCTTTGCGATGGTCCGACCAGATAAGCTCTTTTCTTGACACAAAATTTCATGATGCGCTTCACTTGGCCAAGGATAGACAGAGATGGCGAAACATCGTCAGGGAAAAAATGTTTTCAAGGAAGTACCACGACCCTCAGTAATGAGGAGTACGACTTGAGGAGGTGGAAAGCGCCTGTCTGGGTTCGAACCTACAACTCGTAAGTCGCGGCCGATACCTCTGGGCTACCACTGCTCCTATTTGCACACCAAATGGCTTTTAATCTGGCGGGTGTTTGAATGTCGCGTTTGCTTAATCGAGGCGGTTGTTTTCATGGATGACAGTGTATTGAATTCAGATAGTTATCTTATATCTATGGATAGGGGTATTTTTAAACCCATTATTGATAGCGAAAAAGAATTACACAATCGAAAATGTGTGACAATAGTCGCATAGAACCCATCGAAATAAAAACAGCACCCTAATAAAATGACGTAACACGCTATCAGTCACAATTTGAATCGTCCATTGCTTCATATTTTCGGAAAATTTGTCTGCTCAGTAACGTAAATGACGCAATGAATGTTGTTGAACTGTCAAAATGAAAGCCATTCCGGTTACTGTGTTACGCAATCACCCCGCTCGCTGGATGAGTGATTAATAATGTTTGAAACCAGCTAATCAATGACTTGCTAACCCTTAGCAATATCATTTCTTCGCTACTCTTAGTTTCGCGGGATTACAAACAGCTGACGCCCAAACACTTCAACTCCACCTTTATTCCAAAATCAGGACAAAGTCCTTATTAAAAATTAATAAAGCGTTTTAATCACGCGTCCTAATTAAAAACTCTCAACTCAAAACTTGAAGGAAGAAAATTGAAAACCGGTTTGAAAACCGGTTTTAAAAGTCCTCGCCGATTTGAGTAGTGATAGTTAGTCGGTAAAACTTGCCAACTTTCTACTAAATCACCTCGTTAATCAACCGTTTAAGCTCGGCTTAAACTATGGTTTCAAATTACACAAAGTTTGATCCACTCTACTATGGAGAAGGATTTTAGTTCCAATGACGTTTTTTATGACGTTAAAAGTATTAAAATTATAGACTTCCCTCTTGCAATTTTATTCTTTTCTCGTTGGCTCCGGCTTTGAATATGAAACTCTGGTTTATAGCCACTCGGGAATGTATCAAGTTTTAGTGTAAAATTTTAAATGTTTTCAGCGTGTGTGTCGTAATAAAAATGAGAATACTGAATGTAGTACTCATTTTGAAAATGAGAAGTTAAAAAAGTAAAATGTACTTGGAATTAAATTGTTCTGTATAGAGACTTGTTTTTCCTATTAGCACTTTTTTTTGTAAATTACTATTATTTACATCGTCGTAAAATTCCAACTTCATTTTATGTTCAAAGCCTTATTATTTTTCTTGAGCGACGATGGTTATATTTTTTTTTAAGTTATGAAAGTTTCAATCCATACTTAATATTATTAATGCGAAAGTGTGTCTGTCTGTCTTTTACCTTTTCACGCTTAAACCGCTGAATCGATTTAGACGAAATTTGGTATAGAGATAGTTTCAGTACCGGGAAAGGAGTTAGGATAGCTTTTATCCCGATATTCTCACGGAATCGACACATATGCGGGTGAAACCGTGGGGCGCTGCTAGTTAAAAATAATTTAGTTACGTCGTTTGAGCTATTTGGGGTTCAAACACTAGGGGCCGTGGGGTCTGAGTGCTCATCGAGTATTTCGGAACATCGCCAAGCGGTTGGTCGACTCTTCACGTGACTGGAGGGCTGGCCTATTATTAGGTCAAAGAATCAGCATTGCCATCCAACGTGGCAATGCTGTTGCACACCTTTTGGGCCCTTTTCCCATTGTTAGCGATGGGGACGATTTTTTTTAAGCCCAAAGAGCTCATCCCTGTATTTTTTCTTTACATACTGGTATATAATAAATACAGGGTGAAATTGAAAACATGCGACAAATCAAAATGGGATATTGTACTCATGATTATGAACAACTTTTACCATGGGAACAAAACTGAAATCGCAAAAAAAAATCGGCTGCTCCCTACATTTATGTTCGCATAACTCGTCAAAATGTAGGGAACAGCAGATTTTTTTTTGCGATTGCAGCTTTGGTCTCTTGGCAAAAATTGTTCATAATGATAAAAAACAATCTCCAATTCCGGTTTGTCGCACGTTTTCAATTTCAAACTGTATATTTTAGCGTTACATTCTATATTGTATTTAAGATTACAAGCATAATAAAGAGAGTTGTAAAAAATTTTTTTTAACTATGCAACCAGCTCTAAAGTATATAAGCTCAAAATATTCGAAAAACAGAACTCACCAAAAATGAAAAACTCCTTCTACATATGTTGGTACAAACTCCGTCAAAAAGGCTTGAAGTCTTGTCATAATGTTATTTTCTTCCAATGGAAAATAATGCTTGTAAAATAATGAGCACAAAAGTGCGGAACCGTGGAAGCGAAGTGAAGTTTTCAGAAATAAAAAAAGTTGACACCAATACAAAAGTTAGTCCCGACACTTCACAATATGGGTTGTTGGCTCCGGACTACCTGTACCACTATTCTGGATGATGGCAATGATGAACTTAATGAAAATAAGAAGCTAAATAGTTTGGTAAACATGGTGGAGCCAGATTTTCTAGAGGTGACTTGTGTGTTTTGTGGCAATGCATCCAATTTTCAAATAAGTAGAAACTAGAATATTTTTACATATACTTAAAACAAAAACAATCCAACAGAGGCTATAAAAGTCGTATAGTATTATCCTAATGAAATATTATAATATTAAATGTGAAAGTTTGTGAAGATGTTTGGATGTTTGTTACTCAATCACGCAAAAACTACTGAACGGATTTGGATGAAATTTGGTACACCCACCAGGATTAACACATAGTCTTACAGATTGAATTTCAGCCATGGCGACCAATCTCAGCGAAGACCAGCCTTCGGCGCGGGAGATATTATAGTGCACAAGGACTCTCTCTTCCTTCACTCTCATTGTCTGATGGGACGGCAATCTGACACGTCCGGAGAGAGATTAGACGCAGGGCCAACGGATTAACGAACTTTCCGAGGCACGGAGTATCATACCGCCGACTTCCAAACTCTGTTATTAAGAAATTCCCAATGAAAAAACTCAATAACACTTTGCGCGACCTGGGAATCGAACCCAGGTGATGCTCAGCAGCTGCGCTTGCGACCACGAGAACAATGGGGCAGTATATTATTAAAGAAAGCATACAAAACGAAAAAAAAACTTTTTTTATTTAAAAAAAAAATCCATTATTTCTCGCATTTTTGCAATCCACTAGAATACTAGATAAAACAAACAAATACAAATTCAGCACACAACAAGCCATCATTCATAGAGATTAACTGTTGTTCGCATCGTGCCGACATTCAGATCCATACATTTTTACCACATCAACGCCTTTGACGGGCGCTCGCTCAACAGAATAGGGACACTAGTTCGGCCAGGAATAAATTGCAAGTTATTTTCCACTCCGTCGCCAGCCATATTCACGTTGACACTTAACGGCACATAAATCTCCCGGTAGAAATAATTAAGCAAAATCGTCGGATAGACAGTTTTGAAACATCGAGGCGTTGTTCGAGTTTTTTTAATGTCATGTTTACGTAATTTGGGTGCATGTCAGATTGACACGAGTATCCTCTAATGTCGTATTATATAGTACAGTCAGTGACTGCAATTAGCTGACCCACCTTTGCATAAATGATTGAGATTTTTTAGAATACGAATCGATAGAATTTTATAATTCTTTTGTATTTTATTTATTTGAGCAAAGTAAATAAAATATAAAAGAATTATAAAATTCTATCGATTCGTATTTTATTAAAAAATCTCAATCATTTATGCAAAGGTGGGTCAGCTAATTGCAGTCACTGACTGTACATACCAATTCCATACCACTGTTGTATGTATGAAGGGTCATTCTACTATGACATCGTAACTAGGTATTACCAGCGAGTATATTTACAGTCATTTCACAGTTATGTTACAGCTGCTACCCAACAACAATAAGGATTACTGTGATTTTGACAGACTTGACAACCTTATTGTCATGAGGTTAAAGGTCACTGTGATAATGACAGTGACGCAAAATAAGCGGTAAAATATAATATCTGTGAAAGGACTGTACCTTACTAACAGTCGTACCAAGCTTCGTTGGTAGACTTCAAGACCATTTGTGTGACCCAGTAAAGTGAAACCTTATCAATGCAGATGCTAGCGTCATAACCGGACAGCAAAATTTTCGCGTTTCCTATCTGACTACTCTGGGGAGAAAGACCGAAACAAACTCAGAGGTCATAGGTGGTGGGATGGTTGCGAGAGAGAGCCTCACGTCCCAGCCGCCGCGGTACGACTCCCGGCCACCGTAGGCGCGGGCCTGCGGACGGAGAGTAATGGGTAGCTCACCGTCCGATCAGGACCAGGCCCGTGCCGGACGGCGCGTACGTGTTCCACGCGCGCCTCAAAGACATGTCAGCAAAAAGGAAGGCGCCTACCAGGGCCGAAGCCGGTCGGGGGTGCGGGATTGTACGAAAGGGTTACCGCTACCCCGGAACATAAAGGGCTAAGGAAGAAACACGGATGGGTTTTTGTCAGTAAGAGTCTGACACTCCCTTCCGCTCCACCCAGAGCGGGAGGGGTCATTTGATGATTTCCCATCCATAAAAGAAAAAAAAAAAAAAGTGGTCATAGGTCCAGACATAATCTTGGTCAAATCATGTGAGGACCATATACATTGGTATCTGAAATGGTCTTTTGAGGAAAGAACCATACAGATTGAGTCAGTAAATATGCAGCTCAACTCAAAAACAAAGACGTACAAACTTGGAAGCTAGATTTACCGCAAAAATTTAATATCAAAATCAAACCAAGAGCTTCACTATACATAAATATTGATCCAGCGGAAGTTAAGAGCAATACACACGTTCATAATTAATTATTTATACAGCAAAGTGGCACGGGAATGACGGGAACCGGTCAAAAGGGTTCAGTCGCCCCAAAATTTTCGGTATGACAAATATGTCCAGTGCGTGACGAATTCAATATGAAGGGTTCCGTGGATGTGACGCATGTTTCCCTCTACCTTTTTATTTTTATTTTTTGTGTTTATGTTCTTTTTGCGTCATTTTCACCGCAAATAAACGTATTTTCTTTTCTTTCTTTCTTTTACATGATAGGAAATATTTATGGAATCGCCCCTGCTGTCTGTTTTGCCTGTGGGTATTTTCTAGCTCAAACATTTTGATAGAAGCAGATATACATATACATACAGGGTCAAATAAAATTAGCGAAACTCTACGGACATGATTTTGATCGATATCTAAACACTATAAAATAAAAACAAAAAAGTTTTGATGGTTTTTTCTGGGGTTTAACGACCGGGGTCTTGTCACTTGAAGTATGAGTTGAGAAAATCTGTTTTCTTTAGTTTTGTCATGTTGAGATATCGATACCCATCAAGTTTGTGAAGTTTACACAGTAAAAAGCTGATATTTCACACATTCATATTTTTCTCTTCTTGTTCTCACACACTATTGTCTACATTTCTTTTTTTTTACTTCTCCTTTCGCAGGTCTGCTGGAAGAAATTTCTTAAGAAATAAGCAGTAGGTACCTTTGTACTCAAATTGTAATTATGACATATCCTTATGTATTTTACTGTGTGTACATAAATAATAAAATAAAAAAAAGACGGGTTGCACTCCGGGAGTGCCGGCAGAAGTGAAAACTTGAATATTAACGTTGAAATAAATCAATTATTAATTTAATTAATATTACTAATTTTTTTTCAATATTTCTGCGTCACTTTTTTCATTAATAGATGCACTTTGTTCAATTTCCATATTTTAAACACTTTCGGTCTTATTCATAAAAAAGCCTATTGAAGGTTTAAACCATTCATTACTTAAAATGCTCAATAGGCCTTTAAAACATTCGCAAAATTTTGTATTCATAAACGCTTCATAAACGTTCTATAACTAGAATGTCCTACAACTTCTAAATGTTGCCATTATAATGAAGTCATCCAACAAATTGGCCAACACATTAAATCGGCATACGAGAATATCTGTCTACGAACCGAATATTTGTGTCCATAGACATTATTACGTATGAAAAACTAATTTATTGTCTACAGTTTCAACAGTTTTGACGCGACAACGTCATGGTCGTCATGGAAACAATATGAATATGTCAATGAATGAATTTGATATTGTATGTGTCAAACTAAAAAACTTTTGAATATTTTTTTTGTATTTAAAATAAATGAAATTAAGACCGGAGACTTGTTGCAATGAAGGGCAAAGAATTGAATATTGGTTGGAGGAGGATAAGGTGTGTACCTACTGTTACAGCTAAAATGTGTTCAAAGTAAGTTATGTTTTGTAAACATTCTCAATTTCTTATACTTATGCTTGCTTTTGCTTCTAATCCTTAGATTTTTTGGAACAATTGGTCAGGGAGAGGTCTCCATAATAGAAAATAAAAACACTGACACAAGCACTAACGCTAAACAGGGGCAGCCTGGCATGATTTACGAATTAGGTGCCTATCCAATTTACAATTTTACGAAGAACTTCGTTTGCCTGTACAAAACTCATTGTAACAAAAAAAAAACCCGCCATAAGAATAATAATGACTGTTATTTTGATGCCGCTACTGATTAATTAAATCAGTATAAATAAGATAATGAAGAGAAATAATTTTTAACATTAGTTTTGTATTTCAGGTCAATAGGACTAGTAAGGATGGTGCTTCACTACGAATAGCAGAAAATAAAACGGCCTACAGAAGAGATGGCACAGATGGCAAATGAAAAGCAAACATTTTAAAAATGTTGTTCTGCTTGCACAAGTTTTAGAAGCCAAATTAGAGTTTAGAGTATTGTTCAGCCGTGAACAGGCAAGAGTTACATACGCCAGCGTCAGCATCAAGAGCGACATACATTCGTTCCACATAAATTAGTAATTAGTAAATGAATAAATTAGTCATCAAGCTGGAGTAGAGTTTGATTCATCTTCCATAATTCCTCTCACTATGGCCAAGACACCTTTAGCCATCACCAGTTCTATGAGTCTGTGGGACCGGCAATGACAAAACTATTTCCTGTGTACACATTGCACGACGTACACAAACCCCTATTCCTACCCAAATTCTGTCTGTTCCCGTAGGTCTCCCGTAGGCTTGTATGATAGGTTAGGGTGTTAGGATAACTAGGGTGTTAAGTAGTTGCTGTAGGTTTATAATCAGTAGGGTGAGGTAACTATAGATACCAGGCTCAATTGTTACAAACTTAGCCACACTGTATGCATTTGGAATAACAGCCGTACTAGGCTGTAAGTCCCGGTGCGTACAAGTATTATAAAAATAAACTGATATTTGTATACAAGCTTTTTATTAATGAACTACTCCCTAAATTTCTTCTCTTTTACTTTAGATCTTGTTGGCTCAAAATATTGCCACTTCCACGTTGTCGTCGGTGGCAGCGCAGAGGTCACTTTGACTGCATGTTTTGGGTAGGACAAATAAGGCAGGATAGAACGTGGAGCATGTTTTGCAACATAGCTTCACAGCCACACCCTACTGGAGCATCTCCCTGCAGGGTGTAAACTTCCGTGGTCGACACGGAAGCATTGTTTTCACACAAAAGCAGCAATGTCCCACAGTATTTCTTGTTGCTATAATGTGCTTCGTTATATTTTTCGTCGCTTCTATTTTGTATTGTAGGTAGGTATATATTAATAAACTAAATTGGTTAAACAGAAGTTCAAAATAAATTAAATACAACTGCGGCTCCTCGAAGTACTATTGTTTACGAAACTGACTTTTCAAACATTTGTACGTCAAATGTCATTTTCTTCGGCCATCTTTGTCGTGTCTCACTTGGTTCACTTCGATTGGCGCTGCCGTAGAAAGAGATGGGGGGGGGGGGGGGGAATCTCTCCTGACGGTCACGTGTCCTGACGCGATGCCCTGACGCGAGTTTAACATTTTTTACCCATTACAAAAAGTGTTCAACGCCGCTAAAGAAGTTTTCACTTCAATAAATAAATATTTTTAAAATGATATTTCAAGTGACTGCACTAACTGCGGTCGTTGACCCCACAAAAAATCGTCAAATTAATTTGTTTCCTGTTTAGATGTCGATATCCATGCCCATCATGTCTGCGGAGTTTCGCTAGCTTGTTTAATTTGACCCTGTAGTATATGACAATAATACTCAGTACTGTTATTTATTATGTACAGTCAACAAAAGAGATAAGTATGCAGAATCGTCGGATATAGTTGAAGTTTAGTAAGAAACCGATGGATGTTGTCGACTGAAATTTAAATAGATAAATGAGCTGTTTGTTTTCTATTAATAAAATAAAATTTTATTCGAGAACATCCATCGGTTTCTTACTAAACTTCAACTATATCTGACGATCCTGCATACTTATCTCTTTTGTTGACTCTACGTAATTCATGGATTTTTATTTAAAAACCCAAAAATCAAGTTTGATAAAAATCATTAAGCATGTACTCAACCTTCTGAAACTTAAAAAGAATGATAAATTTTTGTTAGTTCTGTTTTCATTTCGCAGATTCTATTAATATCTAAATATTAAAATACAATTTTCTTTCCATGACATCAAAATGATATATCAGTACAAGAATAAACTCGAACTTTATTCTATTATCATTACTTCGAAGTTAAATTGACTTCTTTTTAAACATCAATTGAAAAAGAAACTTCTTTCCAAAATCAATTGACGAAGTCAATGAACTGACGTAACAACAATATCTCCAGAAATGGATATAAAAATTTATAAAAGGAATCTTTCGATCGTCGAAAGAAAACATAGACGAGCAAACAATAACTGAATAACTAAAGAAGAAAGAAGTCACGTCCTATATCAGGGATGGTGAACCTTTGGCGCGCGAAAGAAAATTAGGCTAGGAGATACGACTTATTTCATTTCACCGTTTATGTGATAAGACAATAGATAGAGAGATATAGACAGCGTGTAAAAGAGAAAAGGAGACAAAAAATACATAACATCATAAACAATTCACTTATGCCCCGGTTTCTGAAGAATTCTTAAACGGAGTTTAAACATTGATTAGCCGTTGATTTGACATAATTATCTATTTAAGCGAATTCCTTTCTTATGCGCGGTTTTTGACGTTCTCGATAATAATTCACTCGACTTTTAAACTAAATTCTTCCTTAATGACGTGTTCAGAAACACAATAATCACTATCGAATGGACAAACTCCGTTCAAAAACCTCAGAAACCAGGCATTAGTAAAACTAAACAAATATAATAGAAATATCATTGCTTCTAAATTTAATTTGATAACAATTCATCTTATGTTTACTATGTGTAAAAAAGAAATCATTTTGTTTTTGATTTATCGTATTTACATATCAATATAGCTATTGTGATTGACCGAGTATATGTCATTCTGGTTTTCAGTTCGCTTTTCCTGTTCTCAGACACGTTTGCAATAAGACACGTGCATCACTGGCATGCTTAGGCAAAAAGAAAATTTTGTAGTGTTTGTGAAAAGTGTGAAAAGGTTTGCCAACCCTGTATAGTGTTACTATTCTAGGTTCGGCGCTTCGTGCGTTACAATGCGTGTCAAGTGTGAAACGCTCCTTAAATATCATCCTTTACACCGTGCCGTAATGTGCCGTGTTTATTTCAGTTAGACATGCGAGGTTTAGTTCGGATTTGGCTTTAGATTATGTGAAAAAGCGTGTTTCGTTCGAGTTTGAAAGCACTAACAAACATACTTTTATGTGTACAAGTGGAGATATCGAATATCGAATATTATTTTGGTTCCTGAGTATAGGTTGGTATAACGAAATATCACTGTTCGTTCACAAAAACATATAAATTTGACATGGGGTTTTGTCAAGTGAGACATGTTAAAATGCGAGATGTCAATATAATAAAAAGTCGATTGCTCCAAAAATTATGTATATTTAGAACTGTAATTTTTTTTCATATAAATTCCTGATGCGTAGGAAGAATTAAACCAATAAAAAAACAGAAGTTTACATGAAAGTAGAGGCGACGAAACCCAAACAATACCTACTATTTTAAAACCGTTTGTTGGAAATCAACAACTACACAATATGTGGAATATTGTGTAGTTTTTCGAAGTTTGTGTGAGATGCAGTCGATAAAACCGATTTTAGTATTCATAAAAACCTAATTTCGAGTAGGTACCTGATATGAATCGTATGTATAGCCTGGGAAATAAAAACACTAATTATATCCATTTGTCGTGTTATAGCCATTTCATACAATTTTCAAAGGATGACAGCTGTTGAGATTTGAATAATCATACCGCAGTAAGATGACTGAAGCCGTGATATAGTTATATCCTTAGGGACTACTTTTGGTCTTTTTTTTTAATTTATATATTAAGACCGTTTTTTTTTTTTAAATCAGTATCCACGCAAATCAAAGAAAAATAATAAACTTATAATTATAACACTAGATAAGACTATTAAGATAGTTACATATTATATTACTACGAGTAGATCGTGCTCATATCATAGTTCCCTAGGGATATAACTATATCACGGCTTCAACCATCTTACTGCGACAAATGTACAGAAAATTTAAGCCGGTACTTAACGCTACTACTAAGCTACTCTTTCCTTTTCTAAAATAAAAATCCGCCATCTTCCGTAAACCCATCGAAAACTAGTTGAAGTCATAAGTGAGTAACGTTTACCTGCACCATTTCAAAAGTTATCTCTATTGCTCAACGCGGCGGAATTTATAGTACTAGCATAGATTGCTTGCTTATTTTGTTAGCCGTTGCCCTCGTTTCTTACCAGAATTACTTATAAAGTTCATAGAAAATGTTTCAGGTTATACTGTGCAGTAGCCGTGTTTTAGATGCTCTGTTTCTTATTATTATATACTTAAGTTTAATATGCTCAAAGTTTTGACGAGTACGCTTGTTGTACGCGAGATGTTGGAAAATGTGAGCGAGGTTAAGTTTTGTTAGGCATTTTCGGTGTTAAGTTTTTTAATTAGTAGATGACTTAGAAGTCTTATTACTAAACAGAATAATAAAAAATAATAAAAGAAGGACGGTTTTTAGACGTATATGAAACTGGTTACTACGGGTTCGGCCCGTTTTTAAAGAAAATGATGCTGATTAAACATAACAGTACAGTCGTACCAAATATACAATGCGCTTCTGTAAAATTCGTTATTTCCACAAACATAAAAGAGTTACTTAATTCGCAACACATATATATTTTGTTCAGCAGTTTTTATTACTCCGGAAACACAACCTGTCTCATTAATTTCCTACATCATAATCAGCCTATATTGTTTCCAGTGCTGGGACACAGGCCTCCTCTCTTCGAGAGGGAGTTGTTTATAATCTACCACGCGGGCCCAGTGCGGGTTGATAGATGTCACGTGGCTTCGAATTTATTCACCGTTTTGAGAGCAGTGGTGATGAAACAATTTACACAAAGTAAAGCGCCTGTCTGGGTTCGAACCAACGACCTACAACTCGTAAGTAGAGGCCGTTACCACTGGGCCACCACTGCTCTAGTTAGTGATATTTCCTACACAAAAATAATTATTATTCAGCCTTATAAAAAAAAGGTTAGAAAAAACTGAACAATAAATTCCTTTCCATATACCCCTAAAGCGATTCGATCAAAATTCCGGTGTAAGCGTAGAACAAAACTTGAGAGGCAGCGTTGTCGGTACCATCTTTACGCACGTACGGGGTCAAAAATCCTCCCTCAGAGGTTCAGTAGACCGGACGCATGGAAACGTACAACACATATTGATAGTGATCCATATTGGAGGTAAGTATAATATGATGTTCTATGTTTTGGTCTCGTTTCGGAAAGGAGATTGTTCTAGACCGCCCTATAACCAACAAACATTTGACGTGTACGTTAATTTTAATTATATTTTAATATGCTTTTTAAAAATAATAAATTCAAGCGGACACTGTTTAATTCTTAATAGGTTTTTAAAAGTGACCTCATTGATTTTATTACCAACTAAACCCGCCATCTTTCATGGAATTGTCAATGTGAATGTCACAAAAGATGTAATAGTGTCGCTCTCGCTCATATTACATAAATATCGATATCGACGACGATGTCCATAATATCTAGTGATAAATAATGGATGTTCGATATTTATCACTTCCAAAACATTGAAAATGTGCAACATAAAAGTTTTTCATGCATTTTTTTTTTTCATCGAATTAGTTCCGTGAACATTTTAATGGAACTTATGATGAATATAGCCTAGCACGATTATGATGAAAATAAAATGAACAAAACAAACTCACAAAATGTACTTACTAGTCGAATGAGGGATTTTCTGACAAGTGAGAAAATATTAGTTCAAAAGAGGCGTTGGTAAAAAATACGTCACTGTCTCTGGTTTTTGACATCAAATAAGCTTTCTTATTAACGGATCTTATTTTTGTTATCAGTAGCCAGTAAAACAAAGCCTTTTTTTTACCCACGCCATCAATTGAACTATGTTCTTTCACTTGTCACAAAATCTCTCATTGAACGATTGAAATGTCATTTACGACGCAACTCTTAGTGAATTGTTCTCATAACGATTCCACGACTTCAATAGCCATATTTTTACTTTTTAAGTACTTAAACTCTATTTTTAAATGTCGCGAACTAAAACGTTTCACATTGTTCGTTGGGAACAAAATATTTTATTTTAGCATTCGTGTTTATGTTTGAAACGGAACAAATTAATTTACATTTGACATATTGGTCTGTCATTTTGGTCTACTAAATTAAAACCACAGATTAAATAGGTGGTCATTGATAATCGATATACAATGATCGATCATCGAGAGAGCATCTCTACGTCACTACGTCAGTCGGTTCCTCTTGAGTATTAATGTTCTGTGGTCGGTTCGTCTCACGCGCTGGCTGTGGTTGTGTTGTGTTGTTGTGACTACCTACAGTACCCGGCGATAAATATGGCACATCGATCTTTGGAAAGAGACAATCGGCTAATTTCGGCTTCGTAGAGCGTTATCTCTGTCGCACGAAATACAAACAGTCCGGTATCTATTAGGAGCTGTTAAAACAATTATGATTTGCTTCTTTTGATAATTCTTTTTATTCTTTGTATAAAATACACCAATTTTTCTATAAATGATTGCTTTAGGTTGGGGTAAAATAAAAAGGTTCCCCTATTTTTCCTAAAGATGCCATAGTACAACTTTAAATTATTTAAATTTGGGGGTGTTAACAACTCTAGATATATATTTTGAACTGGACGCGACCGCACTCTATCGCACTTGAACAACGACTGACAAAACGTCAGTTAACGTCACATAGGTAGTGTGCGACAGAGATAACGCACTACGAAGCCGAAATTAGCCGACTGTTTCTTTCCAAAGGTCGATGTGCAATATTTATCGCCGGGTACTGTACCTATTTGGCGTTTTTGATTTTGTTCAACCAATAAATAATATCTGTAACTAAAAGGCATAATAAAACTGTAATTACAGTAATGTTTTACTGTATTTGAAGTTTAATGCTTTGTAGAAACCAGAAATAGCGATTTTAGAAGGAATTATACTCAAGTTTTCTTTTATTAAATAACCTCAAAATCTGTTCCTTTTTTTTAAATAAATCGGTTCTCTAAAGTGTCCGTCAAGAAACTTTGTTCTTATGGGCTACTAAGGGGAATTTACAAATAGAAAATGATTTTTTCTATGCTGTTGGCTCCAGGGCGAACAATGTATGGGCGTAGAACAATCTCCTTTGTAGGTGTTAAAAGAACTAGGTACTCACTGATTTTTGTGTTTGAACCAGTCTTACCAAGGGGTATCTATAGTAGGTATATAGTAACTGGGTTGTGGAGGTCCGATAGGCAGTCGTTTCATTTAAAATACTGGTACTCTGCTGCATTAGGTAATACTGGAAACCGACCCCAACATAGTTGGGAAAAGAAAAAAAATCAATAAAAAAAAGTACACTCAATGTAGTACAGTACCTACAATTTAATTTTATAGTTTTTTGGGCAAAGTTCTCTTCCATTGATTGTATATGTGAGCTATAGAACCCGTTTATATCATGCTACCTTTATTATTTTAAACGTCGCGGGATTGATACATACTGGATCAATGCCCATGCGATCATTGTAAATAAAAATAAAAAAAAACCTTGAATTACTAAAAAAAATAAAAACACATTAAGAATGTTAAGTTAGTAAAAGTAAAGATATAAGTCAAATAAAATGGCTTATGTTTAACTTATCACCAGATAAAGTAAAATATAAGATCAAAAAAACACTTTTTACTGCCAAAAATAGTAAATGATCACCAAAATTAAAACTCCATTTTATTGTAAAATACCTAGGTAAAGGTATTTGTATTCTCATTTGCTCGCTCTTGCATCCTATGTCGACGGAGCCCCGCTTCGCGCTATTTCTATTCCTGTGTAAAGGGTTTAAAGTAACCTAACCAAACCTAACCTCGGGGTACCCAGCTAGAACTATTTTTTGGTGATCATTATATTTAATCCCAAATAAAATTGCAAAACATTTATTAAGAATGTTAAGTAGATAAGTAAAAGTAAATAATAAGTTAAATTTCTGCGCTAGTAAGAACCCCCGATTTAATTGAAGCTGAAGGCTTACTCTAGAGATTTCCATTGATGATTATTGTAATACCGAGTTGTCATTGTAAACCATTTTGTTCCTCTTCATAAAACTAAATAGGTATTGTTGTTGTTGTGAATTTTCTCCCGTAATTCTGACCAAAGATCTGCCCAATAATTGGGTCGGTGAGCAACGTCAAAATACTGATCAGGACGCTTCAAAATTCATTTATTCAAAGTGGACTTAAGTGGGTACCACGGTATCAAGGGATAGTCACCAAAATCGACTTCACCGCTTCTTATTGTAAACAGCGACAGAGAAAAAGCAACGCGGCGAAATAGCAACTTACCTTCTTTGGCGATATTCTGCCGCTAAATCTAAATGCTCATATAAGTTTTAGTTTTTAATATTGGCTGGTATAAATGCCTTATGTTATGTAAATTCGAAAAAAAATGAGTATATATCATATTATTTACTTAGTTCTATAATTCATTAGTATGTCTGGGTGATACTTCAAATAAATCAAATCAAAATATTTTATTTATCTATCTATAAATAAAAAAACTTTTTAAGAAAAAAAAAAAACTGACTTCCAAAAAAAACACTACAAAGTGAAAAATAACTTTATTTCGGAAGTCGGTGTCTTTGGATCTGTATTTTAGTTTTTTGCCACCGACTTCCGAAATAAAGTTATTTTTCACTTTGTAGTGTTTTTTTTGGAAGTCGGTTTTTTTTTTTCTTAAAAAGTTTTTATTTCACGCTTTTTAGTGGGTCTGCTTATAATTTATCTAAGTTACAATAGCCTAGTGATTATCGCCTTTTACAAACAAAATATTGCTTTTCCCGATGCAGGGAAGTTAATTGTTGAGGAGTTCTCCAGGTCCACCATCAGCTCCGTATCACCATTCACATTGTGACGAGCATAAATTGCTTAGCAACCATATTAAAGTAATCGAATCGCAACCCGTGAAATACTTAGATATTATTGAGTACTTCCGATGGCCATCTGTGGTCTTCATCATCAGTTCCACTTCACCAAATAGTGCTTTCCGAGAGCAAATGCACGAGTTACTATAAAAAATACCCAAATCGCTATAGGTGTGACTATAATATTTGAAGAGTTCCTTCGATTTCTCCAGGATCCCATCATCAAATCTTGACCTGATGCTTTTAGACTAGATGCTGATAATCCTGGCTGCAGCATCAGGCCAGACTTATGTCAACATTACATTGAACTTAAAATTTAGTCCTGTTTAAAATGAGCCCAAACACGACTACGGTGCTGTAATTTCAAGATTGGTACTTTTTCTTTTTCTGATGCTCCTGGCTTCAGCATCAGGTCTTTATGTACTTCGGTGTTCCTCATTAACAGTACGTTTAACCACACATCGAGCCCTTTTCAATGAGCCTAAACACGATATATCTGCTGTTAGTTGTCGAGGAGTTAGGTACTCTGCAGACTATCCTGACTGCAGCATCAGATCATGACTTGATGATCATGAGACCAAATGTGGCAAATGCCCTATCAAACATCAAAACAATTTACTAAAACAGTCCTTTCCTGTTCGAGTAACTTCTTACTGTTAAGGAGTTGTACCTTCCATCATCAGCCCAGCTACCTGAGACGGTGACAACCATACGCAAATACACAAGATACTTCATAAAACATGCGAAAAACAATAAGTGAGCCTATAAAATTTGAGGGTTGCCCTCGATTTCTCTAAGATCCCATCATCAGATATTGAAATGGTGACAATGGGACCACACGGGAAGCACCAGCTTTCAAATAAAAAAAGAATCATGAAAATCGGTTCACCCAGTCGCAAGTTATGAGGTAACAAACATAAAAAAAAAAAAAAAAAAAAAAAAAAAAATACAGTCGAATTGATAACCTCCTCCTTTTTTTGAAGTCGGTTAAAAAATATGTAATCCGCCATTTTGTGGCGGCGGCCATTTTGGACCGATTTTGATCAAACATAGCTAAGAACACTCGCAATTAATTCACCTTTCAAACAAAAAAAAAAAAAAATTAAAATGGGTTCATCCATTCGGGAGCTACGATGCCATAGACAGACACAGACACACACACACACAGACACGTCAAACTTAAAACTTATTATAACACCCCGTCGTTTTTGCGTCGGTGGTTAACAAAGTCGGGTTAGTTACACCATTTATAACTCAAAAACGACTGAACCGATTTTAATGATCTTTAATTTGTTGGATTTGTCTCCGCCCCGAATAGTAGAATAACTATAAAAACAGGGGAAAAATTCACGAAATTAAAAATTATGAAGATTATTAATTTTCTCATACATTCGTTCTTATTGATTCTGAGGCGGTACAAAGTTTGCCAGGTCAGCTAGTTTTACATAAACCTACATGGACACTAATGAAACGTCAGAAGCGAGGGGCACGGTTCCAATTGGCCGTTTCTTATGGAGAAGAGCTGGCAAGAAAATTCACAGTTACTCTTTTATTTTTTTTACCATGTTTTCGAATTACAGTGTTAACATGTATGAGGGTACAGTGTAAGCCTGTCAGCAAGTACCAGCACCCTAATTGCGTAACACACTATCAATCGGAATCTGAATAATTTTGAAGCAAATTGCTAATCCACTGCTTCATAAGTTTGAAAAATTTGTCTGCTCAACACGTAAATAACGCAATGAATTTTGTTGAACTGTCAAAATAAAACCGATTCCGATTGATAAGTTATAATTCCGCCAAAATTATAACAAAATGCTATAGGATAATAATATTTTCGATTAAAACCCATCATTCTAAGGGGTTAGAAGATTTTTGTATGGAGGGTGGCCCTAAGGTCGGCCGCCATTTTGATTTTTTTTCAAAACCGCGGCGCACAACAAAAGTTATATATTTAGATAGAGGACACTTATACAAACAAAAATGTAATATAACATAATATCCTAAAGCGTCAGGTTTCGGAGTTATTCACCAAAATATAAGTCGAAAACAACAAGGATTTTTTTGTTTTTTTTCCCTCTAGGTAAGCATATTGAACTATTTAGGTAATAGAAACGTTATGAAACCTTTATGGAGAAGAAACAAATGAAGAATAGACATTTTTTAAATAAATAATTAAACACGGCAATTTATAGTTCGTTTTTTAATCCCAGAGACTAATCTGACATTTAAGTCTTTTCTATTTTCGTTTTTTTTTAGTATAGAAGTTTGACATTACACTTGTCAGATTAGTTTCTAGGATTAAAAAACGAACTGTAAATTGCGGTGTTTAATTATTTATTTAAAAATTGTCTATTCTTCTTTTGTTTCTTCTCCATAAAGGTTTCATAACGTTTCTATTACCTAAATCATAGATATAGAATTCCGTAGATTGGTAATGTCAACAATCAAACGAGACCAAAAACCATTGATCTAAGTATGCGTAAAATGTAAGTGTGTGCGTAATACATATATCTATATTTTATTTTGTTTGTTACAATAAGTACTTAAATATAATCTATTTTTCTAAGATTATGCATTTGTATGAAGCTACCTATCTTAGCTGTCGATATCAACAAAAATTAGGCTACGCATCACTAAAAAGTGAGGTTATAACTCCTTCGTATTTCTCTATTTGTTATTTCTTAAATACGGTGGTTTTAGGCATGCTAATTCATCTAAATCGTAAGTATAATAATGTTCTCATCATATTTTGCTTATAGCCGGCTTATTAGTGCATTGTTAATGCAGAAATAACGATTAAAACACATTGTAAACATACTGGTGAAACGAGTAATCCTGGGGGTTTTTCTTGTTGGAAGATTCACATCCTGGTACTGCACAAGAAACCATCGTATTATGGTTATTTAATCACAGGTTATCACTCTAGTTCGCTTAAATAATTGCCGAAACGCTCACGTAAACAGTCACCGGGGCCGGTATGGGCCGGTAGCAAATACGTGTTTGGCCCTGTTAACAGCGTCACTTTCTCTCTCTTTCTAACACAGCAAAGTTCCGTTAAAGCGGGAGCTCTCATTCACTCTCATGCCCAATCTACGGAATTCTATATCTATGACCTAAATAGTTCAATATGCTCACCTAGAGGGAAAAAAAACAAAAAAATCCTTGTTGTTTTCGACTTATATTTTGGTGAATAACTCCGAAACCTGACGCTTTAGGATATTATGTTATATTACATTTTTGTTTGTATAAGTGTCCTCTATCTGAATATATAACTTTTGTTGTGCACCGCGATTCTGAAAAAAAATCAAAATGGCGGCTGATTTTAGGGCCAAAACCTTCAAACCCCTTTGACGTTACGTTCACATCACGCGTTCGTGCTAGGCCTTCTGCTGTAAATTAACATACGTACACTTGTAAACATGAACGAACCTTTAAGCATGAATACAATTAATTTATGTTCACGGTTGGCCGAGGAATCCGTAGGTAAACAAAGCCCAGTCAATACCACGAAAGAATTAATGGAACAAAACTTTTCTATTTACGTAAAATACGGCCACAAACGCACAATATTGATTCAGTTAAACCAACCCGGAAGGCTGCACGCAATGTCGGATGTCACACTCTGACACAGATATTGCATGTTCATTGATATCATGTGAGTTTTAGTAGGTGAATGTTTTCTTTTATATTTCCTGTAAGAATGTTTTTGAAGGATAAATATGAATTTACGTTGAGAGGCGCCCGTGGCTAAATAATAACATAGCCGCATAGGTCAAATGATCAGGTTAAGCTTCGCTTGCCGCGGTTGGTCTGTGGATGAGTCAGCATCTTTACATACTGAGACCCCTCCGTGCCTCGGAAAACACGTTAAGCCGTTAGTCCCGGTTGTCATTCGTGGATCTTTGACAGTCGTTAGGGGTAGTCAGAAGCCCGAAAGTCTGGTAATAACCAGTCTTACCAAGGGGTATCGTATTACCCAGTAACTGGGTTGTGGAGGTCAGATAGGCAGTCGCTCCATGTAAAATACTGGTATTCAGCTGCATCCGGTTAGACTGGAAGCCGACCCCAACATAGTTGGGATAAGGCTATGATGAAGTATGAATTCACGTTATTTTTATGAAGCATGAGCTGCTTATCATCACTTATGTGTCTTTAAAAATATGTATTTGTAGTTATTTATATGCTTAGCCGGATAGATGGACTTACAATCTTGAACATAAAGTAAGGTAACGGATTTGTACGCAACTTAGGCCACTATCCCACTGGCGTTTTACGAGTGTTGGCGCTTCTCCAATGTCTGCGGAGCGCCAACGTTGCGCAGACGCGACGTTAACGTCACGAGTTTCAGTGGTAACCCCCACCCGCGCCCACACAGACAGGGCGGGTCGGCGCGATTGTACCTATTGCCAAAAACCGCAAGAAACTCGCGACGTTAACGTCACGTCTGCGCAACGTTGGCGCTGCGCAGACGTTAGAGAAGCGCCAACGCTCGTAAAACGCCAATGGGATAGAGGCCTTAAAAGAGGCCGATATCCATCAGCATGTAGCAAAATAATTACACAGATTGAACAAGTAAGCATAATAATAAAGTTCTACCACTATTTACTACAGATAAATGAAACAGAATTTAAGCACTCAATGAACCTACCTGGGAGAGACTGCAGTATCTACATAAAATTATGATGAATCCAAAAAAGGTGCCTACCCATTGATCAAATAAAGAGCACGTATTTGCACTAAAAGTCAACACGACGTTCAAACACGGCTCAAAACGAACACTAAAGCTAAAGTGTTGCACATATTTGCATTGCACGTATCGCGAAAAAAGAACTTAACAAAGGGAAATATTTAACTGATCCTCTAAAAAGTTATTGACATTCTAAAGGTGAACACTTTTTTTAAATTAATGAACTTCTAAAATTTTTTGCGCTTCTAATGTTGCACACTTATTTTAAATGATTAGGCATATTTTTAGCTTTCTGACTTTTTCTCACAGTTGGTCGCAGAAACTCAGCTAGGATACCTGCCCCGACAGCTTAAGTTAGGTTGGAACTGTGACAAAACACGACCAACATCGATTTTAGGATCTAAAAATAGGAATTATTTGAGGGTCACAAAAAGAGGCACAATCATTATATTAGTTCAATGATATTTTTAGGAGCGCAAAATGGGAATTATTTGATGTTCAATGAAATACATGCCCTTAACAAACAATATATGTATGTGCACTTTCAACTTTATAGAGTACAAAAAAAAATCGAGCTATGAATATTCATCAATACATTGAGTGCTGAATTCGGAGATTACAATATCATATTTTTGACGTACATTTTTTCTTTACAATGTATTTTAACATCGATTTCGGAACATTCATATTTGCACAATAATTCTTTATGAAAAATTTTTTAACAATAACTGAACTGAAAAAAAAACCGAATAACAAGCAGACATCCGAATTTATGAGAATATTTAGTTTTTGTTTTTTCATCATCATCCGCCTAGCCTCGTACTAACAAGGCTTTTTATTTTTTTATGGGAGATTATCAAATGACCCCTCCCGCTCTAGGTGGAGCGGAAGGGAGTGTCAGACTCTTACTGACTAAAACCCATCCCTGTTCCTTCCTTAGCCCTTTGTGTTCCGGGGTAGCGTTAACCCTTTCGGACAATCTCACTGAGAGTGACTTCCAGTCATCTACAGCTAAATATTTTTACTAACCTAGGTTTTCAAGGCTCCACCTTAACCCAGGTTTTCGATCATCATTGACCACCTGGTTACACCTACTGCTGTTTTTAGGGTTCCGTAGCCAAATGGCAAAAAACGGAACCCTTATGGATTCGTCATGTCTGTCTGTCTGTCTGTCTGTCCGTCCGTCCGTATGTCACAGCCACTCTTTTCCGAAACTATAAGAACTATACTGTTGAAACTTGGTAAGTAGATGTATTCTGTGAACCGCAGTAAGATTTTCACACAAAAATAGAAAAAAAACAATAAATTTTGGGGTTCCCCATACTTACAACTGAAACTCCAAAAATTTTTTTTCATCAAACCTGTACGTGTGGGGTATCTATGGATAGGTCTTCAAAAATGATATTGAGGTTTCTAATATCATTTTTTTCTGAACTGAATAGTTTGCGCGAGAGACACTTCCAAAGTGGTAAAATGTGTGTCCCCCCCCCTCTAACTTCTAAAATAAGAGAATGATAAAATTAAAAAAATATATATAATGTACACTACTATGTAAACTTCCACCGCAAATTGGTTTGAACGAGATCTAGTAAGTAGTTTTTTTTTAATACGTCATAAATCGAAAACCGCAATTTACCTTTCACAAAGTTACAACGAACTACAAGAACTTTTATATTATGTTACTTGCTGCTACGGAACCCTTCATGGGCGAGTCCGACTAGCACTTGGCCGGTTTTTCCCTTTCGTGCCATGCTTCCCTGAACTATGCTAATGTCATCATCCGTAATAATTTGGCAGGTCGGCTGTTCGTCTGTCTATCTAACATAACATCTTCCGTCAGCCTTTCGGTCAAAACTTGACTTCACTCTTGCCGTCATAATACGCTAGTCACGGTTACGTAGGTGTGTATGTACACCATAGTGGGCCCTACCAGTAAAAAAAAAGATTTTTTCACTTGTCATCCTCTAAAAGTTCGTCTTTATGTTGTGCGTAGGCGATATAAAGTTGCTTTTTATGCTCTAGTGCATACAGTAATATTTTTTCTAAGACTAAGATTTCTAAGGCCCAACCGCTACACGCACAGTAAAACATGTTGAAAATAAAAAAAAACTATTAAAAAATTTCATGGCGAGAATTAGCTATTCTCTTCTTCAATTTTGCAACATTTTTAATTAAACACTGAAATTATTGTTATTTACTTTATGCCTGTTTCATTTTCTCGCAATCAAAATGAAAAGCAGAGTGACTCGGGCATAAACGAGCCATTTTACCCTTCGACTTAACTGGCTTCTTTTATGCACTAGTTATACAATCTACTATTTATTACCTTCAGTTGTACAAAAACACTTATCTAAACACTATGCAGCGTTACAACTAAGGGAAAGAGTGTTGTGTGTTTAGGGTGCCAGCGTCCTCGCCTATAATTTGAACATAAATATCAGTAGTTGTAGGACGAGCACAGTATAATATTATTAAGATAACTACTTACTAGTAATGCTTTTTTGACGTGGCCTATTAATCTAAGCGATTGATACATGTAGTAAATCTTCAGTCTTATTGTAACTCAGTGTCAATCAGTATACCAGCTCTGCGGTATTTGTTTTTTTTTTTTTTTTTTGCTGAGATAGGAGCCTTCTTGGCCTCTCACAAGTCTTTTTTTTTCACTATTTTGTTAGTTTTAGTCTTAGATAAACATAAAAATTTAAATATTCTTTTTTGTTTTATAGTTTTCATGATTTTGTTAGATTTAATGTTTTTTTTTTTTATTGTTTTTATTTCCTTTGCGTGTCCCAAATAAAATGTTTCTTTCTTTCTAATTAATAAAAAAGTTAACTGTCATAATAACGGCACTTGCCAAAAGGATTTATGATCGCGACAACACACAATATAATACATTTTGTAAAAAGCACTCAATAACATCAAGAACTTGTTGAACTACCAGTAAACAGCTAACAATAAAAAAATATCGAGCACGTCAAATTAAGAAACTCTCGTTAACTGTGAGCAGTCGAGCAGAAAATTGTATTAGTATCGAAGGAGACGTTATTTTTAGGGTACCGTTGCGAAACACGAGGGAAATTCTTCGAAGTACTTAAGAAAGAATGAAACAGGAAGACATTTAAATTAAGAGTTTCTAAAGTAGACCGATACAATGAATGATATTTTTACTTCGCACCCTATTTTGTTGCGAAATCTTGGGATAACGCGTTTCCTGTAATTTAAGACGTAATTGTGTGGAGCGATACCGAAAAAATCTTGTAACATTATTTTCCCCCGATTTGTTTTTGAAGTGAAACTTCTTTACGCACGTTTGACTTGGGGAGTAAGCTGGCGAACGCGTGACGTAAGCGTTACGAAAAGCGTGATCGGGCGAGGCGAACGGGAGTTGAGTGGGAGATATAAGCAAGAGAAAGCAGTGCGCGCGCACATTTTCTTTCTCTCTTCCTCTCATAGCCAAATACGTTTGAAGTTTCAATTCAGTCGTGTGGTCATAAACACACTCGGTTTTTTTTTATTGCCACATGGTCCAGTGGTTGCAAGTGCTACAGACTAGTGAGAATGTGGTCCTGGGTTCGATTCCCGGGTTGGACAAGGTGTTATTGAGTTTTTTCATCAGGAATTTCTCAGTAGCTTCCCGGAGCCTGGATTCGTGCCCAGTTGATGGCAGTATTCTCGACCCCTATCACACGAGACTTAAAACCTTTAGGTACACTTCTGGCTAACCCTTCAAGGATTACTAGCGTAATTTTATGTGTATGTGTTTGTTTTTTCGCTTTTGTGTTTTTATTTTATGCGTTATATTAAGTGCAAATAAATGTATTTTATTCCTTTCTTTCTTTAAGAATTTTATTCAAGTATTCGACAATATGTTACAATACACTATTACAAGTATTCTACAATATGTTACAATATGTTATGTTATGTTATTCTACAATATGCGTTATGTAATGCAATTCTTGAATTGTTTTTACAGTGACATCGCTGCAGCCAGCAGGATAGTTCTGGAACGATGGCCGCGCGATGTTGCAGACTTTTGCGTTACGAAGTAAAACTGCTGTAACTTTCGAGGAATCATAAATGCAACACAAGTAAGTCCTGTCTCTGTGAGACTTCCTCTACGCTTGAGGCATGGCTTGGAAAGGAGTACATCAAAGTTAATAGAAACTTTCAAAGTCTTCATATCTCCTTAATTAATTAAATATAGCATTAAGTCCTATGGCATGAAGTCCACCTCTGTACATTTATGTGCTTAAAGTATTAAGGAAATAAATTAATAAACTTCAGGGTAGCACAAAACAACAGTTTATTTAAAAAATGAACTTTTTAAATCTCAACACGTCTTTCTTATTTCTCCCGAATCGCCATCTTCCCTTTTTTTACCTCTTTTCACTCGCTCAATGATTCATTCAATCACTTGTTCAAAAACATGCTTTTATAATAGTTTAAAAACGCTTAGGTATACAGCTTATTAAGTAGCTCCAAAATTTAAAATAAATCCTACATAATTATTATACATGTAAAAAGAACATTAACAAAAATAGTAACCCACTAGTATCGGGAATGGGGTCCAAACTTCTGGCGGTCAGGGCTCCAGAGAAAGGAACCTCCTAGCAATAAAGTCAAAGTTTATTTTAAATAGGCTCATAAAAGACACTTTTGAACATTAAAATACGAGTCACGTCCAAAAGTATTCATAGCGTTCATATTATTATAAGCTTTGATAATAATACGATGTATCCATGTCTAAATGATAAAAGCCGCACAGGTCGATCGGTTAGGTGAAGCTACGGTTGCCGCGGTTTGTCTATGGATGGGTGACCATCTTTACATACCAAGACCCCTCCGTGCCTCGGAAAGCACTTTAAGTGGTTGGACCCGGCTGTCATTCGTGAATCTTTGACAGTCATTACGGGTAGTCCAGTTAGGTAGGTCCAACTTCGAGAAAGAGGTCAATCGTCGAATCCGACTCGGCTGGGCAGCGTTCGGGAAGCTTCGCAATATCTTCTCGTCCCACATACCGCAGTGTCTCAAGACGAAAGTCTTTGACCAGTGCGTGTTGCCAGTGATGACATATGGTACTGAAACGTGGTCGCTCACAATGGGCCTTATTAGAAGGCTGAAAGTCACCCAAAGGGCAATGGAGAGGGCTATGCTTGGAGTTTCCCTGCGGGATCGAATCAGAAATGAAGAGATCCGCAGGAGAACCAAGGTAACCGACATAGCCCGAAGAATTGCCAAACTTAAGTGGCAGTGGGCAGGGCACATTGCTCGCAGAACAGATGGCCGATGGGGCCGAAAGGTTCTGGAGTGGCGACCGCGTACCGGAAGGCGTAGCGTTGGAAGGCCTCCCACAAGGTGGACCGACGACCTTGTGAAGGCCGCAGGAACTCGTTGGATGCGAGAAGCACAAAACCGGTCGAAGTGGAGGTGCTTGGGGGAGGCCTATGTCCAGCAGTGGACGTCTTTCGGCTGAAATGATGATGATGATGATGACGGGTAGTCAAAAGCCCGAAAGTCTGACAACCAGTCTTACCAAAGTGTATCGTATTACCCAGTAACTGGGTTGTGGAGGTCGGTTAGGGAGTCGCTCCATGTAAAATACTGATGTTCAGCTGCATCTCGTTAGACTGGAATCCGACCCCAACATATTTGGGAAAAGGCTAGGCAAGGATGATGATGATGAATAAATACGATATACGAACGTAGTAACTTAATCCAGTTTACTACAAAATCTAGAAGCTACATGTACTGTTAGCCGCAAACATGACAAGACAACCATAAATAAATCAAGGCCCGATACATCGATACCGGAAATATGAAATAACGTAAGGGACATTTTGTCGAAAATGAGTTATATATATCATTGGATTCGAAATTTCTTGCTCTATCGATTGGTATATTTAAAATCTCAATATCTCAAAAAAAATGTCCCTTACATTACATATTTTCCGCAGGTCTAGACCATTTCTTTTATAAAAACTGGCTGTATAGGACGTTTTAAATTAATATTTTTATAAAAACTAATGTAAGTCTCTTTACTCACAATATTTGGTATTTACATTTAAAAAAAATCGAGAACATTTTACTACAGGTCTTATACATTAGTGTTCCCTGAGTAGGTGCAAATACCATGTCCCTTACGTTAAATTGTGGCTCGATTTATCATAATCATATTGACCCATACGTTAATTTATCAGCATCGAAAATAATTGACCAGTCCTTTACATCTAAAACGTATCTAAACGAATATTGTACGTCTCTGTCACACGCAAAATGTCTGAGCTAGATAGCAATACGGATTTTGTGTTTGATTTTACCTGCGCGGTCGTGACCCTTACTTAGTATTTCGTGACACGGTTTGTGACATTACACATCTTCATTTAAGTAATACATCATCGTTTTCATTGATCTAACTACAAGTACCTAGTGAAAGTTTTATCTGGATTCTAAACATGAATGATGAAAAGTTATCTTCACTTCTCTAGCCCGCAGGCAAAAATTTATGAACATTATAGGAATCACATAAATTTTGGAATTTTGGTAAATTATTGTTTAGTCATAAATGGAGTTCAGTAATTTAAAAAAATGGTCTATTTAGATGGAATAAAACCTTAAATCCTTGCTGAAGAACTATAGACCCATCTCACTTCTGAGTCACGTATACAAGCGTTCTCGAGGGTCGTCACAAACCGTCTCGCCAGAATACTTGACGAGTCCCAGCCGCTAGAACAAGCCGGTTTTCGAAAAGGCTTCAGCACCCTAAACCACATCCATACTGTTCTGCAAATTGAACAGAAGACTGAGGAGTACAATCAGATGCTGTGTATGGCATTTGTGGACTACGAGAAAGCCTTCGACTTCATCGAAATATGGGCAGTTCTGGCCTCTCTGCAACGATGTCGAATTGACTGGCGCTACATCGAAGTGTTGAAATATTTGTACGACACTGCCACGATGACTGTCCAGATCCAGGATCAGAAAACCAACCCAGATATTATATCCCCTAAATTGTTTACAAATGCGTTGGAGGACGTGTTTAAGACGCTGGATTGAACTGAACTATCAACGTGAACGGCGAGTACATTTCAGATCTTCGATTTGCCGATGACATCGTCATAATGGAAGAGACGCTGGAACAGCTAAACCAAATGCTGCACAGCCTAAATGTAGCTCTTCGGCGGGTTGGCCTCGGCATGAATTTGGACAAGACGAAAGTCATGTACAATTCGCACGTCTTGCCGAGACCAATCTACATCGAAGGGTCGCTTTTCAAAGTTGTGAAGGATTATGTCTACCTAGGGCAAATGATCCAGCTCGGTAGACACAACTTTGAGAAAGAAGCCGACAGAGGAAGCCGTCAAGTCTTCTCGTCACCTATCCCGTAGTGTTTGAAGACTAAGATCTTCAACCAGTGCGTTCTGCCCGTCATGATATATGGTGCCGAAACGTGGACACTAACGGTCGGGCTGGTCCACAAAATCAAGGTCGCTCAGCGCGCTATGGACCGAGCTATGCTCGTAGTCTCTTTGAAAGATAAAATCAGGATTGAAATTTTACAGAAAAGAACCGGAGCTACCGACATAGCTTGCAGAGTAAACAGTTGCCACCCCACCAGCCACACACAGTGGGCTGGCCATGTTTATCGAAGGATCGATGGCCGGTGGAGCAGACGAGTCCTGAGTGGAGACCGCGTATCGGCAAGCGTAGTGTGGGACGCCCCCCAGCTAGATGGACGGACGACCTAAAAAAGGTGGCTGGAACGAACTGGATGCCGAAGGCGGAGGACAGGGTGTTGTGACGCAGCCTGGGAGAGGTCTATGTTCAGCTGTGGACTGTAATAGGCTGAGTTGATTGATTGAGATAGAATAATTCGAATCCTAATAAAAACATACCTTCCATTAGGTAAAATATTGGTAAGTATGATATATAATTGTGTGTAGTAAGTAGGTCATGTAAAAATTACAACTTATTAAGCAGTTAACGCAGGATGAATAGACAGAATGCATGTTATCATTCAAAGGGAGATTAAAAAACTGATGGTTTGGGGACCTTTCCAGTGGCCATCATTAATGGAATCAGCCAGAAAAAGTCCTCTTGCTTATCGAGCAATTATGTTGTACTTTGCTAAGTAAGTAATAATTTATGCGAGTTATTTGCGTTTATAAAAGAGGATTAGTGAGTACAAATAAAAGTTTTAATCTATTTTATTCGTTTATTTTTTATGTTTTATGTCAGCAAGTAGGTTTAAACTATATTGATAGGCGCAGTAGGTCATGAATGTATTCAATTCTATTTTTTATTATTATTATTTAATTTATTAACAGCATAAGCAATAAAGAGTACACTATTAAAAGACCTTTACTTTGAATAACACTAAATGTTTGTTTCCTATAACGTCCCTTACATCAAAAAAAATATTTGTTTATTTCCTATAATGTCCCTTACATCAATGCTGTTCATTTAGATCTCAAATTTTGTTAACGTATGTCACCCGTATTCATTATTATTTAACGTAAGGGACATGCTATCTTTAAAACTATAGGTTTTAATCAATGTTTGCTATTTTAGCTTAAAAGAATGAAGAAATCTAAGAAACTTTGTCCTAGACACTTTTTACATAAAACAAATAGTTAAAAAGTTATAGTCAGTTTTTGTAAAAAAATATCTTATTTTTGCTCTCCTGTAAACCTTAGTTTTGTCCCTTACGTTATTTCATATTTCCGGTATCGACATAATCAAATATTTAGAAGCTTTCCTCAAATAGTGCCGTCATAGAGCAAATAACACAGTAACAGGCCGTACAATCTCCCTGAATATTACACACGCACCTTAATTAACATTTGACGAACTCATTCGAAACGTGAGAAGGGTTATATTAATGAATATCACACAAATTATTCAAACAGACACTTCTAAAGATGGCTGATTAATGAATTTATGTTGAAAGTCGGAGAAAGGAGAAAGGTAACGATAAAATTTCAGGGAGCGATCCCGCGGAACACATACATAATTATGTTCGTACTATATTTTTATATTAAGATAAGTGCTGGGTTTTATTGAATTTTGCTGAGATATTAGCTGTTAGTTCACTGGATTTTTGATATAACTAATGTGTACAGTTAAATAAAGAGATAAGTTTGCAGGATCTTCGGATATAGTTGAAGTTTAGTAAGGAACCGATGGATGTTTTCGAATGAAATTAAATTTGATAAGTGAACTACTAATACTACTAAATTTTATTCGAACATATTAATTTAGTTAATAAAAAACAGCAGTAGTAGTAGTTCATTTATCAACTTTGATTTTATTCGAAAACATCCTTTGGTTTCTTACTAAACTTCAAGTATATCCGACGACCCTCGTTACTTATTTCCTTTGGTGACCGTACATCTGTACATACCTTATACTTATTTTGTGGCAGATAGATCTCAATTTCTGTATGTATACAGCACGGCATGGATGTCGACGCGCAGGCCATGAATTCAGCA
Source organism: Amphipoea lucens (assembly GCA_947508005.1). Taxonomy (NCBI): domain Eukaryota; kingdom Metazoa; phylum Arthropoda; class Insecta; order Lepidoptera; family Noctuidae; genus Amphipoea; species Amphipoea lucens. The sequence continues at coordinate 5,222,968 of OX382369.1, read as the reverse complement.
CATTTCAACGTCCCCTGCGTTTAGAATCATGTATTGAATCCATAGTTTTTTTTTTTGCTGAATTGGCCCGTTCTTGACCTCGATCACGCCTAATGGAAAGCGATGGATGAGGCCTATGATGGAACGAGCGTGCGCAGAAGATGCCTAAGGCACTGGAACCCCCACGCATCCACGAAACACAACAGGCTGCTTGACGCCGGACTCAGGTGGGAGGGTGGTCGCAACCAGGCGGGCATTATCCCTACTACCGCAACGGAAGAATTGGCCAGTCTTAGGTTAGGTGAGACTGTCCAGAATGCGCCGAGCGTTTGGTTCAGTTGAGTAACTGGCGGAACAAACTCGAGGAGGCTTCTTCATGCATCCCAAAGTTACAGATTACGCGTCGATGTATACGACCCTGTATTTTCATTACAGCAGATTGTTTTTCGAAAAACATCAGAGACCGCCGAGAGGTACATATTGTATGGCTTCTTACTAATTACAGTACTCGCGACTCCTGCGTAAAAATGATTAATTTTACTGACTTAAAAAGTATCCTATTTTTTTTGCAGGGAGGTACAGACGCCAGCACATCAAGCTACTACAATCTGTCAAATTTCTTTAATAGATTTTCAACTTTATCGCTATTAGCATTAGGTTCAAGGTTGATTGAGGAAATTTGACAGTTTCTGGTAGCTTGATGCGCTGGCTTCTGTACTATAGTTCATTACTAATGCATTGACTACCAAACATTTTAACGTAGCTAATATGTAAATGTAGTTGTGGAGCTTTATCTTTAGAGGAACTACACACATCAAAAGTGTCTAGGGATCAAGCATTTTTATGCGGATTTCTTGAGATTGAGATGTGGCTTTGTAATAAATTTATGATTTTATAAATTTATATGGATCCTTTTCGGTGCATTTCATAATTTGAATCAGGAACTGTGAATCAAATTCGAGTAAAAGATGAAAATCAGCTGTCAATATTTTCCCTATAAAAACATACAACGCATTGAAGACATTATTAGTGCTACTGTTTCCCTACTACTGATTAAAACCAACGTTATTATGGAGCGGCGACGTTATTTAAGCAGGGAAGAAATGCTCAGAGCCGTGGGAATGATAGAAGCTGGTTCCCGGCAACGTACTGTGGCTTTAGCTCTGAATACAAGTCAGAGTGTTATCAGTCGACTTTGGACACGTTACCGAAGCACTGGTACCGTGGCTGAGCGCCATGGAGGACGGTATCGCTGCACCACACGGAGACAAGACCGATACATTCAAATCTTAACTCGAAGAGCTCCAACAATAACCGCCATGATGTTAGCCGTGAGGCTTCATCACTCTTCAGGGAACTTAATTAGCGACCAAACAGTCAGAAACCGCTTGCATGAAGTGAACCTTCATTCCCGAAGACCGCTACGGGTACCACCTATAGCAATGCACAATCGTAGGATTCGATATCAATGGGCTCTTGAACACAGAAATTGGGCAGAAGAACAATGGCGTTTCGTGTGCTTTTCTGATGAGTCTCGTTTTGGTATGAGACCGGATACAAGACGTATACGACACTGGAGAACCCCTGGACGCCAACAGCAATTAAAATCCTGCCAGGAAGTCCATCCTTATAGTGGTGGAACCATCATGGTATGGGCGGGTATTTGGATCGGCGGAAGAACTGAGTTGATTTGGATCAGAGGCAACCTCAACGCTCAAATTTATGCTGAGACGATTGTATCAGACGTCATCGTTCCTCTACAAGTGCAAATCGGTCCCTTATTTCAGTTAATGCATGATAATGCACGACCGCACACCGCAAGAGTTGTAAGACAGACTCTCGCCGCAGCTAACATCAATGTCCTGCCCTGGCCTGCTCAGTCGCCAGACTTGAACCCGATTGAGCATGCATGGGATATGCTACAGAGAAGAGCTCTGCCGAATATGGAGGGTATCCAGTCGCAAGAAGACCTTTTTTTGTTGTTGCAACGAACATGGGCGGCCATTCCACAGCGTGATTTGGATGAACTCATTTTGAGTATGCCAAACCGATGTTCTTGTGTTGTTAGTGTTCGCGGTAGAAACACGGATTATTAATTGTTTAAGTTACCCAATAAAATTTTAAAGAAAACTGTTATTTCAGTCTTTTTTTCGAACTTTTGTGTTAGTGGTTCAAATGTCAAAAATCCCTTTATTAAGAAAATGGCAAATTTCTTTATTAATGCAAAGGTGACTTGGTTTATCGTTACTGTGACAAACGAAAACACTTTATTTGATGAATCCTTAAAGAAAATTTTAATTAATATCAATCAGGAGAAAAGTTATTGCAAAAATATATGTTGATCCCTAGACACTTTTGATGTGTGTAGTTGACTCTTAATTAATAACAAAAAAGAAAAACTATTTCATTTGGGATACGCACAGGAAACACAAATAATAAAAGAAGGAACATTTAAAACGAACAAAATAATGGAAAAACCGGCCAAGTGCGAGTCGGACTTGCACACGAAGGGTTCCGTACCAGCGTACAATATTTAACACTACATATATAAAAAATCACGTTTGTTGTATGGGACCGCCCCTTAATTTATTTTATTTTAATTATTTATTAATAAAGTGAATGTATAACTAAGTACCTATTCTGTCTACCTGTTTTCGTTATTAATATCGAGCAAGAAACGGCAAAAAAATCACGTCTCTTGTATGGGAGCCCCCCTTAAATATATATTTTATTCTGTTTTTAGTATTTTTTGTTATAGCGGCAACAGAAGTACATCATCTGTGAAAATTTCAACTGTCTAGCTATCACGGTTCATGAGATACAGCCTGGTCCTACATGCTGCGATATTTAAAAATAAATAACGCAGCGCTGATATTAAGGTTGCTAAAGAAAAAAGTTACTTTCACAAAAAAAAAGATACGAAACGTCAACGTAAACAGAACCCTTCTCAGATTTGTATAGTTCGTGCCATCCCACTTTCCGTATCATTGGCGACGCGAAAGCCTTTACTAGCGATATGCTCCCTAGTTACAAATACTTGCTACTTAACGTTAGCAATAAATTGTTTCGAGTTAAATAGGTATATTTATTAAATTAGATAGCTCGAGTTTGATCACTGTCTCACCTTTTTTTTTCGGGGTAAGGCCAATTCAGTAATTAAAAAAAAATACACAACCGAATTAAGAACCTCCTCCTTTTTTTGAAGTCGGTTAAAACCGGTTAAAATGACTCTCATTATAGCGACGATCAATGTCATATACTCGTCAATAATTTTGGTTTAATTAGAGGATTTTTGACAGATGACACATTATGCAAACGTTGTTAAAAATACGGAAATTACCTTTGATGCTTAGCGATGTTGAGCGAAGTAACCTACCCACTCGAAACATGAAAGCTCTTGGATAACAGCTTTTCATTCATGACATTTTCACTCCCGACCACCTAGCTGTCTGGCTATTATTTTTACCACGTACAATCAACAAAAGAGATAAGTATGCAGGATCGTCGGATATAGTTGAAGTTTAGTAAGAAACCGATGGATGTTGTCGACTGAAATTAAATTTGATAAATGAGCTGTTTATTTTCTATTAATTAAATTAATTTTTATTCGAGAACATCCATCGGTTTCTTACTAAACTTCAACTATATCCGACGATTCTGCATACTTATCTCTTTTGTTGATTGTTGACGTTTGCAAATAAATGATTTCTGATTCCGATAGAAAAGTTGAGTCGAACTGTTGCAAATAAAACTTCTTAAGCATGTGATCTGTTCCTAAATTACCCTAGGCTGATAAAATGTTCGTGTTTCCTAATTATGTTAAATGTTAATGTTTAGTTCGGTTCTCCCAATAGGAGGAAGAGCCGCACCCTATCCTGTACGACTCTGTAGAGCCCGTCTCCAGACTGGACACTCTCCCACTGATTGTAATTAATTCCCAGGAAGTTGTAAAAAGGTTTTGAAGGTTCAAGTCATATATTAAGCATTTGCGTAGGCGTATTAAGTATTCTGATAATGATTCATTCAGCATCAAACAAGGACAAATTCCTATTACTCCCTTACTTTCTATACACAACAGCTTCTTTCATGTGTCCAACTCCTGATATCATTGAAGTGTTCAGCCCATAAGCTGCTATACATTGTAGGCTACCGAGCTGGAAGACATGGCTTAAGGCCTGTCGCTGTCTAAGATTTAACACATTGTAGGCCGCCCTCAGTGGCATGTTTCTCCGTATCAGTGTTCAGAAATTGTGTGCAGTTTTGGAAAATATCTTTAACTTGACTTTGACGTATTTAGTTCAAAGAAAGCAGCACCCAGATCGTATTGTGTTACCAAGTAACTGGGTTGTGGAGGTCAGATAGGCAGTAACTCCATGTGAAATACAGGAATCCAGCTGCATCAGTTTAGAATGGGAGGCGACTGCAACATAGTTGGGAAAACGGTAGGTAGATTTTGATGTTTTATACACTACATTTTTTTGACAAATCCTTATTAAGCCCCGTTGAAAACAAGTGCAGGTAACAACTTGAATACGGGTGTAAACAAGGGGTTATACCACAGATATAGCTACACCTACATAACGCAAGAGCAACTACTTCGCGTGCCAAAAATCGCACCAGCTCACGTACAAAAAATTGTAAGCCGCCACTTTCGCGCTCAGTCCTGTGTACTGCTGGCTGGGTGAGCGTGAGCGCTGGCGCTAGGCCCCGGGAGTGGGGCGAGACAGGTGCCGCACGCGGTGGCGTCTTTGAATCGATTTGATTTTCCCATCACTAAATAATGCTTGTGACGTCAAAGTAGATAGTCAAAAAATGGCACGCTTGGTTTTCATACAGATCTTGATACTTGCGTTATCTAGGTCTATCTATATATCTGTGGGTTATACCTATATATCTGCTAGCAAAGTTATGGAGCTATCTAATTCCTGGCTTACTAAGTTTACATAGTAAAGTGGAACCGGATGTCGGCTAGACATACCGCTCACGGATCTTCTTACATAATCTCAACTCGAGCATGTTTTAGCCGACTACGGTGAAGCTGAAAAGAGGTTGTGTCTAACGTGGGTGTATACCAAGGATTCAGAACATGATTCTGACCCCTCTGCGTTGAATTTTCGGTAGGTTATTAAAAAAAAACTTTCCATACGTTTTAGGTATTGCACTTCTCTATGAAAGAGCAGATTTTTTTTGGATAACCGGCAAAAAATTTCTACGCTTTCCGTCTACTGCCTAAAACGCTACGACAGATTTATAAAATGTCGGGATGTCGGGGGCACCCGGTTGAAACGAAGTTCCTTTTGCTGTACATTATGTACTTAATAACAGGTATGTACAATGATATAAATTAACGTTTGAGAGTAACTAAATGAAATAAAAACCGGTCAAGTGCGAGTCGGACTCGCGCACCGAGGCGAGGGTTCCGTACAAATTTGTAGGACCGTAACTACAAATTTACGGTTTTCAGATTTTTTCCTTTACTTGTGCTACATGACATTGCTTCTTGCCAAATTTCATGATTCTAGGTCAACGAGAAGTACCGTGTAGATTTTAATTTCCTTGCGTGTGTCAAAATATACGGCATAAACGGAACATAAACGCCTGAATATTTTGATTACGTGGACTTGAAAGTTTGATTTTATCACTGCTTCAAGGGATTGTAGCCTTGAGTATTTGATATTAATTTCAGCTTGATAACTCTACGCGTTCCTGAGAAAAAGGGTCTTAACAGACGGACAACGAAGTGATCTAAGTGTACTGTTTTCCTTTTGAGATACGAAACCCTAAAAAAAGGTCTCATTTAGGGTTCCGTATCTCAAAAGGAACACAAAACAGATCACTTCGTTGTCCTCCTTTTTTGAAGTCGGCTAAAAAAGGTCTAGGTCTCATTCGCCAAGTGTCCAAAGTATAACGTACGATAGGGAGCTTCGTTCCTGCAATTTTTTGGAGGTTGCCTATTTATACGTACCTAGGTAAAAAAATAACAGCCAAGATTTCAACCGAAAGTGTTGCACATATTCCTTCACAGAAAACATTACATTACTTTTATTAAAGAAGTTTCAAAAACAAAGTTTTGAGAACACAGATTCTTTTGTTACGTAGGAACACCGTGAATTTCAGTTCCTAGAAAAACTTTCGAAGTGACTATTATACTCGCTTTAACAAACAAACTTTTGCACTATGACTTTAAAAGATAATGAAAAAAAAAATGTAAGTCTAATATAGGTGGAGGTGCTAGTCAGAAGACCCCACGGCTAACCTTGCAATTTTATTTTTTTGTTTCTGTGTGTGTTTACTAACAATAGTTTTTTAAGAACAATGTTACTAACAATTGGGCCTAGTTGTCATTAATAAACAAATATTTAATTTAATTTAATATAATAGGGGTGCCAACCATACTCTAAAATAGAGTATTGTACTCTTTTTCTTATAGGTGTACTTTATAGTCTACTAGCTGCGCCCCGCGGTTTCACCCGCGTAAATATCGATCCCGTGGGAATATCGGGATAAAAACTATCCTATGTCCTTTTCCGGGACTCAACCTATCTCTATACCAAATTTCATCTAAATCGGTTCAGTGGTTTAGGCGTGAAGAAGTAACAAACATATAAACACACACACACACACTCACAAACTTTCGCCTTTATAATATTAGTGTGATAACACTAATAGAGTACGCTAAAATAGTCTTTTTACGTAACCTGCTTTTTTGGCATAATTTATTTTCTTCATCCAGAAAAAGTTGGCAATCCTAGTCTAACGTGTTCTATAGAAATCTACTAGAACACGAGTTTGTTACGTCAGGATGTGTTTATTCTTCATTTTTATTCTAAAAGTAGAAACTAGTACAAAAAATTCATAGTTTAATGCGCAGAAGTCACTGTTTTACTTACCGAACATTGCATTCAGAACCTTTGTGAAACTTTTGAACATAACATGTAATTTACTAAGAACTGGCAGTAAGCTATGAAATACTTTTTTTTTTTTGTTTAGCCTATACTGCTGGGCGAAGGCCTCCCCCAAATCCTTCCAGGAACTCCTTACCCGTGTCATCTCAAACCAGCCCTCGCGGTACGCGTCCAGGTCACCTCGCCACCGCTTTCTGGGCTGATCTCGGCGGCGCCGTCCATCTTCAGGCACCTGTTGTGTGGAAACTTTTGCCCAGCGGTCATCCTGCATGCAGCTGATGTGGCCCGCCCAGTCCCACTTGATCCTGGCAGCTTTCTTATGCTTTTGCTATACTTTTATGTTTACGTAAAATCCAAAGTTATAATTTAAAATCGAGAAATTAAATAACGTAGGTAAATTCCATTCGTAGCAACAGTCACTAATAACTACCGAAGGTATCTATCACCCATCATGTATTGTTAAAATATACAGGGTGGTCCAAAAGTCGTGGATCAAACGAAGTAGGGGGATAAAGGAGGTCATTTCCAACGCTTTTAAAGTGAGAAATAATTTTTGGTAACGTTACAAAATTTTTGGAAAAAAATAAATTGCTCTTGAAATTTGATACTCAGAGCCCTAATAGAACTTTGTAGTGCTGATACATTATCTAGTAGTAATACAACACCGTTTGTTTTATATCACATTTTTTTTAAATTCGTCTTATTGTACAAGAACTCGGTATACACAAATATTCATAACTTTTAGGGCAATTGAATTATGACCATGCTGTACAAAGATTTTTTGTTGGAAATGACCTTCTTCATCTCCCTATTTCGTTTGATCCACGACTTTTGGACCACCCTGTATATATGTTTGCGTTTTCTCTACAATGAAGTTAAATTCAAAACCTATTGCAAAACGTTCAATCTTTATTTTTCGACAACTCTTATCAAGCTGCTACCACCACCCATTCTTCGAAGATCATCGTTCCACCTAGCTTGAGTGCTTCATACCTTTCAAACTTGATATTATTTATCGTTTCTCGTTAAATGAGGGTCTCAAAAGAAAACAGAACTCCAATCACCATTTTAAAACATTCTTCTAAACATCTTCACCCCACCATGTTGTTTCGTTGATCACATTGTAACAGGCTGAAACGTTTGAACGTAAAATCTAATTATCTCCAATAAGATATTACAAAGTCATTCAATTTCGTAAATCGTTTAAACTTTCCACTAGACATCTAACACCATTGAAAATTAAATGTTTTATTCATAAGTGTTTAAAAATTTTAGCTCTACGATAAAAATGGTATCATGATTTATGGCCCTGGTGTTTCGCCATGGGGTATTTTATGTCGCAGTGATGCAGGGCTTATGGTAATGAGTGTGTCATTAATTCAGTCTATGGGGGTGGTAAAAGCTTTTAAATTTTAGTGTGAAAGGTGTTTTGTACTATTACTATGCTAGTGACTGTAGTTTTAAATATTCGGTCGAAACAAATTGAACTGTAAATAAGCAACCAAGAATAATGTACCCAGGACTTTGTAATAACTACATTTAAGAGTATCCTGGAGAGCAGTTGTGGCCCAGTGGTAACGGCCGCGATTTACGAGTTGTATGTCGTAGGTTCGAACCCAGACAGGCGCTTTACTTTGTGTAAATGATTCATCATCACTGCTCTCAAAAAGGTGAAGGAAAACATCGTGAGGAAACCGGCATGTCCTAGAACCAAAAATTCGAAGACATGTGACATCTACCAACCCGCACTGGGCCCGCGTGGTAGATTACAGCCCATTTCCTCTTGAAGAGAGGAGGAATGTGTCCCAGCAGTGGGAACAATATAGGCTGATGATGAAGAGTATCCTTAGAGTTTCTTGCCCGGTCTTCTCCATAGAGATCTGCGTTTTGGAATGGGCAACTAGCTTCAACTTTCTGACTAACTGAATGACTATTTGAAAGTTCAAAAGTGCCTGTAAATGGTTTAATTCAAATAAAAGATTTTAGTTTGAATTTACATTTTCATCGAGAAGCACAAATCCGGTCGAAGTGGAGGTGCTTGGTAGAGGCCAATGTCCAGCAGTAGACGCCTTTCGGCTGACATGACGATGATGATGATTACATTTTCATCAGATACACAAATGACAGAGAAAGAACTACAACCCGCAAGAGTTCACTTGAGATCCGAGCGCAATGCGCACACCCTTCCCAACCCCGCCCTGTTACCCCTCTTGCCATCAACGCGTCACTACCGCGCGCTTACGTCATCCGAGCGAACTCTCAAGATAACTCTTGCGGGTTGTAGGAACAGAATTTAGTAGTTTTATCATCAAACTCTTCGCAACTGTCCAACACAGAATTATTGTGCTCCGTACTATTTATGAGCTAGATTAAGTTTAAAGTTCTTTTGAGGTTATTAAATTGTATTTTCCTAGTATAAGACCTTAATACTAGGCGGCATTTTATTGTCAAGAATACATAATATTAAATCATAACATCACGCCTGTAATCTCCGAAGGGTTAGGCAGAAGTGTACCTATAGTGCAACCAGATTTCGCCAGTTATGTTTAAGTCCTATGTAATGGGGGTGACCCTATTTCCATCAACCGGACACAAATCCAGACTCCAGGCTGCATAATCAGCCTATAATGTTCCCACTGCTGGGACACAGGCATCCACTCTTCGAGAGGCAGGGGGTTGTAATCTACAACGGGGCCCAGTGCGGGTTGGTAGATGTCACATGTCTTTGAATGTTTGGTTCTAGGACATGCCGGTTTCCTCACAACAGTTTTCAAAGCATTGGTGATGAAATCATTTAAGTACACAAAATAAAGCACCTGTCTGAGTTCGAACCCATGAACTACAACTTGTAAGTTGGGGCCTTTACCACTGGGCCTCCACTGCTCACCAGGACTTCAGGCTGCTACTGAGAAATTTCAGATGGAAAAACACAATAACACTTTGCCCGACCTGGGGTTCGAACCCAGGACTTCATGCTCAGTAGTAGCGCTTAAGACCTTTAGAACAACAAGGTAGTCGAATTTGAATATCACATTTTCCTAAATTAAAGTCTGCCTACACATACCATAAATCGTTTGAATACCCCATTGAGCTCAAGCCTTTGCCAAAGCCATATATATACATGGAAACACCCTCTGTTACACACACACAAACACAACAACAAAGAGATCCCCAAACCGACTGTTTTCATATTTCAATCCAGCCATATAAATAGATATAAGTGCCTATAAAATAGTGTGCCGATAAAATGCATGCCCAAATCCCGGGCAGAATCACAACGGTTTAATATCGGAGTCATTGTGCACATTTGGCTCGACCGACATTACGCGGTGCCATTCCCCATCGTACTGTAATAGCGGCATACTTAAAATCATTGGCATCTAATCGCATTTGATGTATGGCTGTTTAAATTGTTTGATCAATTATGATGAAACTCTTATTATTTACTAGCTGCGCCCCGCGGTTTCAACAGCGTAAATATCGATCCCGTGGGAATGTCGGGATAAAAGTAGCCTATTTGTTAATCCAGGGTGTCAGCTACCTCCCTTCAAAATTTTATCAAAATTGGTACAGCCGTTTGAGCGTGAAGAAGTAACAAACATAAAAACATTCACACATACTCAGAAACTTTCGCCTTTATGATATTAGTGTGATAGAGTTTGTGTCGTTTGTTAAAAAAGAAATCCGATCCAGCCTGTCCCTTGTTGCCGTCCCCCAGTGACACCCTAAGCCGAGATCCGTACCCCACAGGGGGTGCCCTTAGCGTGTAGTCACTTAAGTTTTTAAGACTTGGCTGCAGGCTTTAATTTATTGAGGCAACCACAGACAAGCCCGCTGAAGCAGCCGACAACCTCTTAGGCTTAGGTTGACCTGCGAGATACATTTTTTTTTAATCTATTTATTTAAGGAATTTTTACACATAGAGTACATGTCAATTCCATCGTACCCTAACTTACTAAAATACATCTACTTACTAAATTATGGCTTACGACTAAATAACATAAACAGCGCTTTGGCAGCTTCAGACAAAGGAGAGGACAACATCTCGTGGAAGATACCCACATGAGTTTTGCTCAAGTAGAAATTTTCTATAATGAACTCTCGATCCGTCTCGTAACGGACACATTCCACCAACAGGTGATGAACGTAACCTAACCTAACGACTTAAAAATGGAAAAAAACGATAAAATATTTATTACACGTCTTAGAAAACTGCTTGTCGATAAATGTTATTATACACTAAATGATTTTTTTAATGATGACCTAATGGGATGACTTTATGAATTTGTTAATTTTTTAGACATTTATTTTTATCACTTTTATATTGTGACTTTTGTTTTATTTACCTTTTTTATTCGACTTTTATTATTATTTATTAATTTTCTTGTAACAATTTAATCTGTGACAATATTATTATTATTATTTTATTTTATGAATTGTATTTTAAATGACCTTTTATTGTTATGTTATGTATTGATTCCAATTATTAATTAAAGCATGCTACTCTTCTTATTATACTAAATTGTTGTGCCCGACAGGGTCCATGTGAAACATTTAACATTATTAAGATCTTTTATAATACACATGTGAATGCAATAAAGATTTGAATTGAATTGAATTGAACGTCTTCAATTACACCGCACACATCACAATTTGGAGAATGAACATGATGAGGAAACCTGCGAGATACATTTTTTTTAAAGTCATCGAAAAAAAGTCTAGCAGTATAAAAACTTTTGTTGGGTGCGACAGTTATGAACACGAATTGAATATGGTGTTAATCGGTTGACGGACACTGGATGAGATAGATTAGAAGAATTTATTGTTATTACGTCTGGAGGCGTTTATTTTACAGCAGTCTTAAATATATAGTTATTAGGTAGGTATCCATAAGTGCTTTTGAGTTTAATTGATAACTAATTTCTTTGTGAAAAACTTTTTGTGTGATTGAGGTACCTATATAATTATTAATTGCTTTTTTAATCGGAAATTATTAAATTGTTGGATGCAAAAGTATTATTATTTTTTAGTATGTTTGGCTAGCTAACCTTAGAAAAGAATAGAAGCAGCACTATAACCACAATCATAAGACCAACAGAAATTACCAAAAACTTCGTAATTAAACTTTAACACAGCAGCCCTTCAATCTAACAGAAGATAATTAACGAAACTTTCAAAACACTATTTAATTTTAATAAAAGTTAATTCCATTAGAAATACAATTAGTGAAGTTAGTTCTAACATTCCAACGTTGAGTTTAGACAAGTTTTTGTTTGTAATTGCAATTGGTAGTGTTGTGCCATTTATGATTCAGAAGCCAAAGTCACAGAATAGACAGGTACAGAAGGCTCCATATACATATACATATATAGCAAAAACTCACGCACACATAGACGCGCTTCACGTACAGCGAATACTAGCATTTGTTTGAGTTCGTCAATCGTCGTGTTCATCATTTGTTCGACAAACCCGAACACGTCGTGTCGTCGGTTTCCCCGAAAAAATGTCGGTCACGCGACGTCGTCCATTGCTCTCTATCCAGCGAGCCCTAAGTGCTCATATACACGAGCGGTACATTTCCAAAGGCAGAGACAAGGCACCACTGTCCCCAGCAGCCGCCGATGCATCTACGGCTGCCGGCGACAGTAGCAACTGCAGCCGTCGACAACGTATTTAAACACCGTCCTCATATCGTCGCTCGCATAACTAAAAGTCCTGTCTCATTTTTCTCATTTTTGAGCTGATTTGAGTTAGGACAACTAAATTTTTTTATTCGTGATTCTTTACGTTTTGTTGCCTTTCAAAATAGTTATAATTTGAGATAACGTAGAAGTACGACGGTTAGTGAAAAATTACGAATTTATTGCGTGAATTAATAATGGATCGTTTGAGTGCAAGGACTGATTCACTCATATAGGGCAAACTTACTGTGAGTATAGAGGCCGCCTTAGGACAAGGCCTATGAATTGTGCCTGCATTCGTTCGTTGTATCGAGTCAGCCTTTTGTACTATTATTTATCTATCTTGTGCCAACGGGATATTGTTTAAATGAATTATCCAATTAGTTTAGAATCCGCGACGCATTGTGTGGGGCTTAGCTCGTGTGTGGTCTAAGCTAAAACAGCGGTCTTTGCTATTGCAAATCTATTGGTATTTGTTATTTGGTGCATGGCATTTGTTTTGGGAATATTGCATCTCTTGGATTTATCACCGTTATGGCACTTTTACAAAAAAAAAATGATTCAATGTTATTTTAAAGTGCAGAAACGTAAGGTATTGCTGACAAAATGAAGTGAATGACAAAAGTGAGCCGTGTTAGTCATCTAGGTGGTTACTTTTACAAACATTTAACTTTTTGGGTTTCTCAATGTCTTTGTTTTGATAGAAATTATGCTGAATTTACTTAGATGGCTTTAAAAATATGTCGGAAATATATCAGTCATTATGTTTGACTATTCGGGACGCCAGCGCCACCAGGTGGCGCTCGACAGAGTCTAGCCTGACGTTCGTGCGAGTTTAGGAGAGCGAACAGAAGTGTGGAGACTTTCTTTATCATTGGACATCGTACGGACAACATGTGCTCAGAAACTGTCTCGTGTTCCGTATTGTTGTGTCGTGTACCCACAGTGCGTGATTCGCTAGTGTGATTAACTTGTTTGTAAATTATAATCTGATTTGGACTGAAAACGGTTTTTCTACTGCGCAATAACCAACACTACACATAGTACCTACGCCCACAGCAGTTAAAATATGGCTGATGATAACAAGAGACACGTACCTTCTCCGTCATATACATATATAAAATCAGCCTATAATGTTCCCACTGCTGGGACACAGGCCTCTTCTGTGAGAGGTAGTTAGTCATAATTCACCACGCGAACCCACACGCCACACGCCACGCGCGAGTCAATGCGGGTTGGCAAAGAAATTAATAAATATTAGAAGTAATTTGTGAAGCTTTTGATGCCCAAAACTTAGCCAGCAACAAAATAACAATAAAGAGTAACTACACAAACAGTACCAATTTATCCACATCTAATATTAACGAAAATTGTAAGCATTAATTATTCAGAAGTCAGTAGGGTAGAGTTTAAATGAATTAACCAATTAGTTTAGAATCCGCGCGGCATTATGTTGGCTTTAAATACAGTACCTAGTGTCTTTTGCCGTTGAATATATGAGTGTATTCATTAAAGCCGTTGCTAAATCCTTGTTTGCTAGGCTTTTCTGACCTGTTTTTGGGTCCACTCATTAGTAAATGCATGAATAGTTTCGTTTGTTTTATTAACCTATTATTAGGCCTTGCCTTTTTTTCTACCAAACTTCTCTATTTTGCGCGTTCTCTGGCCATATTGGCCCCGTAAACATGATTTGAGGGGCAATTCTCGTAATTTCAACCGGTCAAGCCCCGCGCGCTACCGATCGGTGACGAAACAATAGAAAATCAATTGTGTCTCATTAGCGGAGTCTGATCTCAGTCTCAGTCTATCAATAATACATCAAAAACCATTCATATATATAACGGAGAAGGCATGTGTGTCTCGTTATTATCAGCCATATTTCAACTACTGTAGGCGAACTATATGGGTATAGTGTTGGTTATTGCGCAATAGAAAAAACGGTTTGCAGTTCAAATCAGATTATAATTTCACAAACAATTTGATTTCACGCTAGCAAATCACACACTATAGGTCCACGATACAACCAGATACGGAACGCGGGACAGTTTCTGAGCGCATGCCGTTCGCTTGATGTCCGATGTCCAAAAGGGCTCCAATCGTTCTGTCGCGCTGTTGTCGACCCCCCACGAACTCAGGCTAGACTCTGTCAAGCGCCGCCAGATGGCGCTGGCGTTCCGAATAGTCAAACGAATGACCGGTTGCGACATATATATCTTTTTTTATGTTGGCATTGTTTGTTGCTGAGATGAGATTTCGACTAGATTTTGAACGTAATCGGCCTTCAGATCGTTACGACTTGATCATCACCTTTAGCGCGGGCTACTGCCACGATCTCCTCCCATCATCAAAGCCCATCTGTAAAGTGTAAATAATTATGGCAGTTTCACATTCATTCATAAAAAAAATGGAAACAAAATAAATGGATTATTATTGTTATTTCGTTTATTTGTTTATATACATATTTGATTAAATTTTTAAATATTTCTTAACATATAAAAAATAAGTATAAAAAACATTTAAAAATATAAAAAAATAGTAGTCTGCCGGTGTCGGGAGTAGGGTCCAAGCTACCGGTGGTAAGGGCTCCAGAGACAGGAACCTCCTCACAATACGAGCCGTATCGAGGAGTACTGCCTTCTGAATCAGACCCTTGATCCAACCGCCTAACGAGAGCCTCGACAGATGTTGGTCGAGGCTTTCGGCCATTTATTATTATTATAAAGGCATATTCTATATATTATCAAAAATTTTCCGCTAAAATTGATGACACTATTCAAAACGTTTCCAAATTAAATAAACAATTCGACATTGCCGTTGAAATGAAGTTATATAGGTAATCTAGTTCAACTATGCGACAGGCCAACAAAGCGTAACGTAAAACAATGAAGGTTTCGTAGAATACTGACATGACGCCAGGATAATAATATAATCACATCACAATATTTTAATATAATAAAGGCGAAAGTTTGTGTGTATGTGTGTGTTTATATGTTTCTTACTCCTTCACGCACAAACGCCTGAACAGATTTGAATAAAAATTTGGCACACACATACTTTATAACCAGAATTAACACAAAGGATACTTTATATCCCAATATTCCCACGGGATCGACATTTACGCGGGTGAAACCGCGGGGCGCAGCTAGTTATACATATAGAGAAAAAGGCTTACTTGTTTCTGTGCATTCTGCATTCGATGTCGAAAGTTAATTCAAAACACGAGACAAGCGTTTATGTGCTTGAGTATAAGAATTACTATAAAAACAATGACGAAAGCAATTAGCTCAGTAGATCACAATAAATATGGTGACCCGGGCAAGCCTTAAAATACATTGGCTTGGCTTACAGTTAATCACAAAGCCAGATAGGTAGATGAGTTGAAGGCTTCTTCTACCAGGTAAATATTATTGGAAAAAGCCTGTCACAAAACCGCAACCTGGTGCGCTCTCCAAGCGTAGTAGCTCCATATAATTTAATAAATAAATAAATAATAAATTGTATTATTAATTTTATTTTAAATTGTGTTCTTAATTGTATTTTAAATTGTATTTTTTATCGTATTTTAAATTGTATTTATGATTGTTTTTTTTTTTTTCAATTGCATTTTGGGTACCTACTGAATGTAAGTTAGATATATGTGTATCTTTGTAGTAGTAACATTGCATTGGCGTTATAGCTGTTAAGGTGTTATTTACGAAATTTTGAATAAATAAATTAATTAATATAATATTCGGCACATGTCACTAGATAGTGATAACTATTGTCCGTAGCGTAGCTCAACTTCTGTAATAGACTTTTACGAATTGGAAAATGTGTAAGAGATTAATTAGCGTGTTTTTGCGTGGTTATGAAAGGGTCATAGCCATGCAAAAACACTAATTATTCTTCGAGTTGTAGCACTTAAGTGTAACAACGCCACCTATCAAAATTTCAGTAAACTTCATACGGACAGTGTTCCCGAATGGACCCCACTCCACATAGTTTTGGGCTAATAAACAATGACCCTTTGACTGTATATATAACATGTTTACTTCGTATATGTAAAGTAAATACGTTGGGGTTTCAATATTAATTATTCACTAGTGTGTTTATTGATTAGAATCTTGATTTGATACATATCTTGTGGTATTACATGGTACGGTCTAAGCCTGTATAAATAGACTAGCTTCTGCACGCGACTTCGTCCGCGTGAAATATCGGCCCACGACCCACGCATCGCATCACATCGTCCTCCCGCGCTAATACCTACATGCCAAAGCGTGGCAGTCGTATAGCTTAATCAAATCTACACCGTTCCCACTTCTGTGGTACAGGTCACCTGTCAGTGGGTGGAAGTGGGCCGTAATCCACCGTGCAGGCCCAGTGCGGGTTGGTAGATGTCACATGTCTTCCAATTTTTGGTTCTAGGGCATGCCGGTTTCCTCACGATGTTTTCCTTCACCGTTTTGAGAGCAGTGGTGATGAATAATTTACACAAAATATAGCGCTTCGAACCAACGACCACGACTCCTAAGTCGCGGCCGTTACCACTGGCTCCTGGCAGTCGAATGCTATGGATATTTTTGTTTCCCGTTACAAGTTAATTTTCAGTAATTTTGGGAGTGAGCGAAAAGGATTATTTTTCATTTCACACAGTTTGATTATATTTCTTATTTAAAAATTATATAATGAATACTGGTATTCAGCTGCATCAGGTTAGACTGGAAGCCGACCTCAATATATGTAGATGTGAAAAGGCGAGGCAGATGATGATAATTATATTAAATTAATTCCCGGTCCCGAAACAGGTGGCGTGGGAAAATAGTTAGGAAGGACTTTGCCCAGCAGTGGATCAGTATACTATAGACTAAGTGAATAGCAGCGGTGGCCAAGTGGTAACGGCCGCAACTTACGAGGAGTAAGTCGTAGGTTCGAACCCAGACAGGCGCTTTACTTTGTGTAAATTATTTCATCACCACTGCTCTTAAAACGGTGAAGTAAAACATCGCGAGGAAACCGGCATGTCCTAGAACCAAAAATTCGAAGACATGTGACATCTGCCAACCCGCACTGGGCCCGCGTGGTGGATTACGGCCCATTCCCTCTCACTGAGAGAAGGCCTGTGTCCCAGCAGTGGGAACATTATAGGCTGATTATGTATGTATGTAAGTGAATAACCCTCCTTCTGGCGCGGTCGGGTAAAAAAGAAATCGTTTCGTAGCTTAAAAAACATCATGACGTAATAAAGATTGTTTTTTTTATAATTCACAATTGGCCATACATTTCACCGACAACAGCTCAGCTCATAAAACCAAGACTTCATGTTAACCTACCACAATGCGACCATACAATAAATTAACTCAAGAAATCGACTGAAGAGCATAAATTTTAATTCTAATTACATAATTATAGCAACCGCGATAAAACCATAAACTTCACGAGTTCCCATTCACAATATAATTGCCTACATTAGCGATACACATATATTTAAAAACGTTTGCAAGCATTAGTAGGTTTTTCTAGTTATTGTTGTAATTGATGGAAAACATTCGCTTGCATGTGCACGAAGTGGCTTGCATTTGTTACTAGTTTTACAGTTGTGAATTCCAATATAGATTATTACTAGCTGCGCCCCGCGGTTTCACCCGCGTAAATGTCGATCTCGTGGGAATATCAGGATAAAAAGTAGCCTATTATGCTAATCCAGGGTGTCAGCTACCTCCATACAAAATTTTATCAAAATTAGTGCAGCCGTTAGAGCGTGAAAAAGTAACAAACATATAAACGCACCCTTACACACACACAGACACACTAACAAACTTTTGCCTTTATAATATTAGTGTGATTAGTGTGATGTTTTAAAGGGTTATTTTCTGTGAATTAAAAGGCCACAATAAAATTAAACCGTTATCAGAGAGTTTAATTATTTTATTACCAACAGCTAGGTTGTTAATTTAATTATACTTCGTTTATGCCCGTATAAAAAGCTTTCTAAAGGATATTGAGAGTCTTATAATATAATATATAAGGAAGTAAGACAGCAGCATCGCATCTTGCGTCGTTAGAAACAGTGATCTATAATAATATAAAATTCAAAGTCCTGACTGACTGATATATCAACGCACAGCCTAAACCGCTGGTTCTAGAGACATAAAATTTGGAGGGTGTGTTCTTTGTGAAGAGTAGGTATCCACTAAGAAAGGGTTTTTCCAAATTCCACCCTTAAGGGGTGAATGGGGGGAGGGTGAGATTTCACGCGGACGAAGCTAGTTCTGTATATGCGAGTCGTCGCAGATACTCCATAACGACTACGAGCACTCTATCAAGAGTATGACGACTAAGAAGAAGAAGAAGAGGACAAAAGCATCTGACTTCTCTCTCTCTGTGATTAAAATATTTGCCTGTCATCAAGGTAGCGAGGCCGGGGGCGTAGATCAGACTGTGAACGTTCTTAAAATTACGAGAATTGCCCCTCTGATCTCAGTCTAAATCTGTCAAAAAATACTTCTAATTTCCCTACATTTTGACAAGATTTTGATATTTGTTTGTCGCCGAGATGAGATTGCGACTAGATTTTGAACGTTTTAAATTACGAGAATTGGCCTTCTGGTCATACACGCACGCCGATAGCGAGTACTACGCACTTGTCCTTTCTGAACATCATCACCAATTAAGTCACTATTATGTCCTTCTAGAGCGTACCCTTTCAGCAATCCTTCGCGTAGAGGTAGTTTGACAATTTGCAGAGGATTTTTTGTTAAATACCTACATTAATTAAGTGTCCGGTGAAGTTGTTTATTTCTTTTAATTTAGTCGAAGTAATACCCGTAAAAACACGTCATAAAACTATTGTTAACACTTTAGGAACCTTGGTGGTTCATGTACAGAGGCTATCTTAATTTATAATCTGACCTATAGATTAATATAATTTCACGAATTTAATTTAACAATATTATGGCATATTATTCCATTTCATGACGAAGCGGTCGGTCATTGCCCTTTCAATGTCACACAAGATATCAATGCAGAGTGGTTAATACCACAGAAGGTCATCTCTATACAGAAGACGAAACCACGCGCACGCACACTACACGATCATTTTCAATCTCTTATAGCAGCTGAGGTGTTAATTGTTGAGTTTCGTTGTAATAGTAAAAAATGCTCAGGATTTTATTTCCCATAAGAAAATAGTACTATAGGGAAGTTATGCTCAGGGTATGTGTTCATTTATTATTTATTTAGTTGTTTATTTTTAGTTGTGTCTATTTAAATAATTGGAACGCACGTTTAAGAATAAAAGTATATTATAATAATTTTATTGTAAAAACACAGTAAAAGGGACACAAAGAGTAAATATATCGACGGGTCCCCGGCTATTTGATCTAACTCGGTGTCCTGCGTGAGCGACGAATAGGACGCGACACGACGCTGCGAACGCGACGAACGCGACGAACGCGATCAACTCAACGGCATACCCTGCTTGCGGCCTATATGACAGTCTGCAGCGAGACGCAACGTAACGCGTACTAGTTTCGAGGGCAACCAGACGCGACACCACGAACTACATGTGAACTTTCGAGCAAAATTGTATTGTACTTCTCCATGATTCGAGAAATAATGATCAAAATCACGTAGGACACTTGTCGCGTGTAGCATCGCGTCGAGTCGTGTCGCGTCGCGTCGGTTTCGTCGCTCAGGCAGGACACCACGTAAGCGACATTTTTTGCGAAATTGAGTTACTTATATACATAATTGGAATCAGAAAATTTTGCTGATTCCACTTATGTATATAACTCGGGGAACCGTCGATATAAAACAATCAAAACTATTATGAGCTGGTCGCGAGCGTGACGTACGGACTCGCGATACTTCGTCCTCTGTCGGGTTAGCGCGGGGGCGCGGGTGGGCGTATTTGTGTCCCGTGGCCGCGCGTAACGGCACGTTCGCACACAATTTTTTTAAGACCGCGTTACAGTACTTTTCTTTCTGGTACGCAAATTTTTGGGCACGAAATGGATGATGTTCTTTAATAGAGTGCTCTGTAAACAACATTTTAATCCATCTGAGTTAAAATAATGGGTCAGTATTTTTATTTCTAAAAATAACTTTTTTGTAGCATTGTAATTGTAGATATTTTATTTCAGATGTTAATCTGGAACAAGAGGATCGCTCTCACGACTTTATAAAGGTTATTCTGGCATTCAAATTGAAGGTAATTAAACCTTAGAGTATACTTAATAATAATACAAAGTGTACCTAATCTGCATTAGCGATTTATTTGCCAAACATGTAAACAGCGGGCCCATTTAGCAATAAACAAAAATGAATTTATGGAAAAATTACTTTAAATCCAACACAATAAAGTTCAGTTTACGCTAATACTTCAAACTTTTTTATATTATAACGTTTTCAATAGAAAAAAATAGTTAATAGAAAACAAACAGATCATTTGTCAAATTAAATTTCATTCGAAAACATCCATCGGTTTCTTATTAAACTTCAACTATATCCGACGACCCTGGTTACTTATCTCCTTTGGTGACCGTACGAGAATTGACCTTCTGGTCATACACGCACGCCAGTTGCGAGTAGGTATTACGCACCTGACCTTTCTGAAGAACATCACCAATAAAAGGTCACTATAATATGTCCTCTAAGGGTGTCCCCCCTCCTGACGTTTCCACACATCTGCCTTGTCAATACCTTTTGTAAGTCGCTTTAAATCGGCTTGGTACGTGACGATGGGAAGAGACCAGACGGCATGACGTTGTTGCCTTGGAAAGTGGGTAGGCCTCTGGTGTGAAACGCAAAGTGTGTCGATACCCTTGCGCCATCACCGTCACCGTCACCGTCACCGTCACCGTCACCGTCACCGTCACCGTCACCGTCACAGTCACCGCCACCGTCACCGTCACCGTCACCGTCACCGTCCGTCCGTCCGTCCGTCCATCCATCCATCCATCCATCCATCCATCCATTATCGTGTCTCACTTGGTTCACTTCGGTTGGCGCCGCCGTAGAAAGAGGGGAAAAATCTCTCCTGACGGTCAGGTGTCCTGACGCGATGTCTTGACGCGAGTTTAACATTTTTTCCCCATTACAAAAAGTGTGCAACGCCGCTAAAGAAGTTTTCACTTCAAAAATATAGGTAGTATTAAATACTGTACGGTTGCAGGAACCCTTCGTGTGCGACTCCAACTCACACTGGGCTGCTTTTTTAACCTTATGTGCGTACATTTGTATTTTTTAAATGACTCATAAATTTTCCAGTGTATATTACGTTTATATAAAATTTTCTTTCTGTCTGTACGGAGAGGAATTACTGGTGATGATTCGATTAAAGCTTCAGGAAAAACATTAACCCCTTACTAATAAACGTATAGTATCACATGAATTATATATATATGGATACATATTATTATATGGTGAACACACCGATTTCTCTCTTTCAGTCGTCAGTAATTTGACTTTCGAAAGAAGAAGACAAAGCGTTGTGTAACTATACAGACGATATACAACGTTTATTAATAAGGGGGTTAATCTGTCTCATCAAATTATAATGGATGAAATAAATTGAATTTTTTGTAAGTACGAGAATCGTTTGAAATAATACAGGCACTGGCAAAAATGATAGAACATTTTGAAAATATAAATAATATTATAGATATTCATAATAATGAAATATATAATCTTTATACATTCATATAATTTTGCGTGGATGTGACGCATGTTTCCCTAACCTTCTTTTTTATTTTATTTTTTTGAAGTGAAAACTTCTTTAGCGGCGTTGAACACTTTTTGTAATGGGTAAAAAATGTTAAACTCGCGTCAGGGCATCGCGTCAGGACACGTGACCGTCAGGAGAGATTTCCCCCCCCCCCCCATCTCTTTCTACGGCGGCGCCAACCGAAGTGAACCAAGTGAGACACGACAAAGATGGCCGAAGAAAATGACATTTGACGTACAAATGTTTGAAAAGTCAGTTTCGTAAGCAATAGTACTTCGAGGAGCCGCAGTTGTATTTAATTTATTTTGAACTTCTGTTTAACCAATTTAGTTTATTATTATATACCTACCTACAATACAAAATAGAAGCGACGAAAAATATAACGAAGCACATTATAGCAACAAGAAATACTGTGGGACATTGCTGCTTTTGTGTGAAAACAATGCTTCCGTGTCGACCACGGAAGTTTACACCCTGCAGGGAGATGCTCCAGTAGGGTGTGGCTGTGAAGCTATGTTGCAAAACATGCTCCACTTCCTATCCTGCCTTATTTGTCCTACCCAAAACATGCAGTCAAAGTGACCTCTGCGCTGCCACCGACGACAACGTGGAAGTGGCAATATTTTGAGCCAACAAGATCTAAAGTAAAAGAGAAGAAATTTAGGGAATAGTTCATTAATAAAAGCTTATATACAAATATCAGTTTATTTTTATAATACTTGTACGCACCGGGACTTACAGCTTAGTACGGCTGTTATTCCAAATGCATACAGTGTGGCTAAGTTTGTAACAATTGAGCCTGGTACCTATGGTTACCTCACCCTACTGATTATAAACCTACAGCAACTACTTAACACCGTAGTTATCCTAACACCCTAACCTATCATACAAGCCTACGGGAGACCTACGGGAACAGACAGAATTTGGGTAGGAATAGGGGTTTGTGTGTACGTCGTGCAATGTGTACACAGGAAATAGTTTTGTCATTGCCGGTCCCACAGACTCATAGAACTGGTGATGGCTAAAGGTGTCTTGGCCATAGTGAGAGGAATTATGGAAGATGAATCAAACTCTACTCCAGCTTGATGACTAATTTATTCATTTACTAATTACTAATTTATGTGGAACGAATGTATGTCGCTCTTGATGCTGACGCTGGCGTATGTAACTCTTGCCTGTTCACGGCTGAACAATACTCTAAACTCTAATAATTTGGCTTCTAAAACTTGTGCAAGCAGAACAACATTTTTAAAATGTTTGCTTTTCATTTGCCATCTGTGCCATCTCTTCTGTAGGCCGTTTCATTTTCTGCTATTCGTAGTGAAGCACCATCCTTACTAGTCCTATTGACCTGAAATACAAAACTAATGTTATAAATTCTTTCTCTTCATTATCTTATTTATACTGATTTAATTAATCAGTAGCGGCATCAAAATAACAGTTATTATTATTCTTATGGCGGGTTTTTTTTTTGTTACAATGAGTTTTGTACAGGCAAACGAAGTTCTTCGTAAAATTGTAAATTGGATAGGCACCTAATTCATAAATCATGCCAGGCTGCCCCTGTTTAGCGTTAGTGCTTGTGTCAGTGTTTTTATTTTCTATTATGGAGACCTCTCCCTGACCAATTCTTCCAAAAAATCTAAGGATTAGAAGCAAAAGCAAGCATAAGTATAAGAGATTGAGAATGTTTACAAAACATAACTTACTTTGAACACATTTTAGCTGTAACAGTAGGTACACACATTATCCTCCTCCAACCAATATTCAATTCTTTGCCCTTTATTGCAACTAGTCTCCGGTCTTAATTTCATTTATTTTAAATACAAAAAAAATATTCAAAAGTTTTTTAGTTTTACACATACAATATCAAATTCATTCATTGACATATTGATATTGTTTCCATGACGACCATGACGTTGTCGCGTCAAAACTGTTGAAACTGTAGACAATAAATTAGTTTTTCATACGTAATAATGTCTATGGACACAAATATTCGGTTCGTAGACAGATATTCTCGTATGCCGATTTAATGTGTTGGCCAATTTGTTGGATGACTTCATTATAATGGCAACATTTAGAAGTTGTAGTAGTTATAGAACGTGAAGCGTTTATGAATACAAAATTTTATCGAATGTTTTAAAGGCCTATTGAGCATTTTAACTAATGAATGGTTTAAACCTTCAATAGACTTTTTTTATGAATAAGACCGAAAGTGGGTAAAATATGGAAATTGAACAAAGTGCATCTATTAATGAAAAAAGTGACGCAGAAATAGTGAAAAAAATGAGTAATATTAATTAAATTAATAATTGATTAATTTCAACGTTAATATTCAAGTTTTCACTTCTGCCGGCACTCCCGGAGTGCAACCCGTCTTTTTTTTGTTTATGATCTTTTTTGCGTCATGTTCACCGCAAATAAACGTATTTTCTTTCTTTCTTTCAGATAGTTAGTTTTGTTTAGAAGCAAAAAAATAAGGAATAGGAATTGTGTCATTAAAGTTCTCACAACCGTGTGTTGGCCTATTTTAAGGCCAAAGAATCAGCATTGCCATCCAACGTGGCAATGTTGCCACACTTTTGGGCACTTTTCCCATCGACATCGATACGGACGTATTTTCAAATGTCCAATGAGTTCTTCCCCTTTTTTATGTACTTGTACATAATATTTTATATCTTAGTGTTAGCTTGTATAAGTTCTCAAGTATCCATTTAAATAAGTTCAAGTAGTAATAAAAAAATCGGTCAAGTGCGAGTTGGATTCGCGCACCGAGGGCTCCGTACAATTTTGTAGGTATGTAAATAGTTTTAAAATTATTATTTTACGGTTTTCGGATTTTTTCCTTTACTTGTGCTATATGACATTGCTTCTTGCCAAATTTCATAATTCTAAGTCAACGGGAAAGTACCCTATAGGTTTTGATTTCGGAATATAAACGCCCGTATCTTTTGATTGCGTTAACTTAGAAGTTTGATTTTTTCACTTTTTCAAGGGATTGCAGCCCTGAGTATCTGAAAAAAAGGGTCTTGACTGACGGACAGACAGACAGACAACGAAGTGATCTTATAAGGGTTCCCTTTTTCCTTTTGAGGTACGGAACCCTAAAAACAACTTCCACTAACATTATTCACTAAAAAGATTTCCGATTCCCAAAAATAAAACCTAGCTATTTCTTGCCTGACAATCAGCCAAGATAAACATATGGAAAATGGAAAAATATTTTATCAGAAATATCTCAAAGATGTTGACTTGAATTTCATATTTCGATTCTTTGAGATCCACTGCTGCGCTACTCCTATGGGATGACAGAATATCTTTATTCTATCATTCCGGAAAAAAACTGTGGGCTAAAGATAATATTTATGCTCTTAAAAGAGTTTTTACTTCTACATTCCCTTGTGGTTTTGAAGTAATGTACGTGAAATAATTACGTCTCTCGTTTTGGACGTGACATGGGTGTATCTAGGTATTACATTAAGTTGGTGGGTGGTTGTGTTAATAATTAGCTTAAAGTTGATAACATCATTAGAGTCAAGTTGTTAAAACGATTCATTTCTTTAAATAAGATACTTCATTTCACTTGCTACGCTTTTCGTAGCACCGTGCTACGAGTGCTACGACGAATCCGTAGCAACGTAGCACTTTTACGAATTCTGGACTCTGAGACAGACATAGATGAATGCTTTTTATAATATAAAATGCATTATCTTTTAAATGCATTAAACTTTCCTTATCTTTTGCATCAACCTACAAACATGCTGAACATAAGGATTATGGTATTACAATGTTTTTCTCTTCCGGTCTCGGCTAAAAATATCTTCCATCGACTTTTAAATATTTTTCATTCTCAACCTATTTTAGAGGTTGAAAATAACTACATAATGAACTTATGTATAACTGTGTTAAAATGTTACATTTTTAGTTTGATGTAGGTACACTCTTCGTGATATGTCGTGCCTTTTTGTGTTTAGAAGATTTAATATTATTTTGTGTTTAAAACAAACTCAAATAAAAGAAATAGCATTTTTTTTTGTTATTTTTGACAAAATAATTAACTATGGCGTTTGTTGATGTTACTTTTACTGTTTTAATTTTTTTCGAAAAAAAATTGCAAACATTTTTTTTTTAATTTTTGTCTTTTAAAAGGACTAGATACTCATAACAGCTTCAGCTAAGTAATAAATATTAACAAAAACACAAAAAACCATGTCAACCATTAAAATTCCTCGAACATCAAAAAATCGTGCAGATAAACGCAGCCAACTCCAAAAGACGCGACTAGTTAAATAATAAGTTTGCTGCTAATACTAGTAACAAGTCAGACTAATTGTCGGTTGGCGTGCGAACTCCTTAGTTAAGTGTACCTTCGTACAAGTTGCTTTGCTTTTTTGCTCTTGTCACTGGTAACGTATCGCTCGGGTTTCGTTTTAAATAACTATGGTACACGATAAGGGGTAATGAATTTTTATTTTTCTACTTCTAGCGCTAAGTTTTTTATGTTGTCGATATTTCCACTTGGGATATAATGGTCTTCTTTTAATCGATAACTAAGATTTTTGCAGAACAGTATGTAACGACTTTTAAAGCTCGGTCTTTTGCTCCATAACAGTTTTAGTGTGCGACTGGTAGAAGAGAAGATAGTAAAGTATATGCTTTAAGGGGGCTCCTTACTCACACTGTGTTTATGGCTATAATGGTGATGAGATTAGTCAATCGGCAAGAGAGGGAGCAGGATACAAGGAGATGAAGAGCCAACCCGTCATCAATTTCTTTTACCACTAATGGGTATACCGTGTCGTACAAGTTGCTTTGCTTTTTGCTCTTGTCACTGAGAGGCAATTCTCGTAATTACGTTCACAGTCTGATCTCAGTCTCAATCTGTCAAAAATACCTAAAATTTCCCTACATTTTGACAAGTTTTTGAAATTTGTTTTTAGCCGAGATGACACTGCGACTAGATTTTGAACGTTTTAAATTAAGATAATTGGCTTTCTGGTAACGTATCGCTCGGGTTTCGTTTTAAATATGGTACACGATATGGGGTAATGAATTTTTGATTTTCTATTTCTAGCGCTAAGTATTTTATATTGTCAATATTTCCACTTGGGGTATAATGGTTTTCTTCTTCTCGTTTCGATGACTAATATTTTGTCTGACCAAGTATATTGTGTACTGTACGCTCAGTTCGGTCGTTTGCCTCATTTAAGTCCTGAAGGGTGCAGGATGTTGTGCGTTACGAATATTTACGTTTAAATTCTTTATTCATCGAGGTTCTTTAAATAAATCGTAGGTTAGCAAAACCATTTAAACGTCAATTTCTGTAAAAAAAGCACAGCTTCATCACATATATTACACATCTACTTATTAATTGGAAGTTGATTAGCGTTTTATCATGAAATTAGAAATTACCAGTTTATTTTCAGCAATTTTTAACGAAAATAAGCTCAATCAACAAGTAATATTAGATACTTTATATACATTTCTGGCTTGACTTTTACTTCGAAGAAAAGATAAACGCTCCCGCAGACAGGCGCAAAGCGAGGCTGCGACGCGATTCTTATAGAAAAATTTCCACGAAATTTCTATAGAAATTGTTTTACTAGAGTCGTGTCGCACCTTTCTGCGGGAGCCTTGATGATACTTTCAATACACGTGTTCTTACTTGCCTATGTATAGACAGATAAGCTCCTTCCGCGACCTTCTATAAGAACAAAATTTTAAGTAATTATATACCTATAATTAAAAGCAGATACAATTTTCGAACACGCTTGTTTCGACTTTCGATTGCTGTACTTGTTAATTGCTATGTCGAAGCACGAGTTTCAGTTATACGAACTTTCGAGCAGGAAAAGTCACTTTCGAATTGCGAAAGAGTTGCTGGCTTAGGTACTTTAAAAACTTTTTTTTGTATTTCGAATTGCGAAAGAGTTGTTGGCTTACTTTCAAAACTTTTCTTTAAATAATCTTTATAGGTAGGCAATTCTTTAAGTTACTTGGACAAAAAATTTTTTTAATGGGGGTCGTTTTACCCAGTAACAGGGTTGTAGAGGTCATATAGGCAGTCACTCCATGTAAACTACTAGTATTCAGCTGCATCCGGTTAGACTAGAAGCTGACCCCAACATAGTTGGGAAAAGTCTAGGCAGATGATGATGACTTGGATACAAGTTTAGTTTTAAGGCCTAATATCTACGATAGGTATATACTTGTATTAGTTAAACAAATTCTAGTATAGAATGCACATACATTATCGGTCGCTAGCAATTTGGGGCACATAAAATGGCGCTGTATGAGAATTAATCTTTATTGTTGATATCAATGTTACAATAAATTATAATATTTTAATTTATAATAAGAAGATATAGGGACACAAATTGAAAAAAAAAAAACATTATTAGATGGTTGGGCTATTGTATGAGAATGAAAGAAATTTGAGTGACAAAAGATATTTACAAGGCCAGTGGAAACACCGGCGCCGTTGGGGACGCTCTAGAAGGACATATACCGAGCTTATTGGTAATGGTCTACTGAAAGGATAGGTGTGTATACCAGCAACCAGTGTGCGCGTATGATCGTAAACGAAGCTAAAGGAGTATGTAAAAAAATAACTTTAAAAACTAAAACCCGACTACTGAAAAGGATGAAACAAGAAAGTACCTTCCCGTGGTCGCATGCACTGTACTAAAATAATAAAAGCTATGGTAGCATGCGACCACAGGAAGGTACTTTCTTGTTTCATCCTTTTCAGTAGTCGGGTTTTAGTTTTTAAACTTATTTTTTATTTAATTATTTTGGGCCTTATTTCAGTAATATTTATATTTTTGAAATGTGTTAATTAAGCCCTTTCACTAGATACCCAACAGCATGATTAAAAAATTTTTTTCTTAAAGTCATGAATGTCCGCTAGAGGGCACCATTCAATTGATTGTGACGTCACATAGCTTATAACCAGCAGACGATCAAGATGCTTCCAACGATACCTCATTTGTCTAATTATGACAAGTAGCTTAGAAGTTATGAGGGAACAGATGAACATACATACATATATACCTACATACATACATAGATACCGGTCAAAATTATAACCCTCCTTTTTGCTTCGCCGTAGTCGAGCAAAAAATAAAGTCCTCCAAACCGTATTTCGGCCACGGCGGTCAATCTCAACGGAGACTAGCCTTCAGCGCGGGAGATATTATAGTGCACAAGTGTGCGCGCAGACACAGGTGCACTCCCTCTTCCCTCACTCTCATAGTCCGATGGGACGGCAATCCGACACGAGTGGAGAGAGATCAGGCGCAGGACCAATGGCTTAACGTGCTTTCCGAGACACGGGGGTATCACACCGCCAACTTCCAAACTCCGGGCTGTTACTAAGAAATTCCTAATAGAAAACCTCAATAACGCTTCAAAGGAATATGTAAGGACCGTAGCAAGTGTCGATCGGTAGTATTTGCCTACTCTCATGGGGAAAAGGCTTAAGTTTATGTAAGGTCTATTCAAAATGTTTCTAATTGATGTTATTTCAAGTTAAACAAAATAAATATGAACTTTATTTTAGTGATGATTAAGATGATTTCAGAGTGACTAGCACCATTGAAAAAGTAAAAAATTTTTGAAGTTGTAGCGTAAACTGAACTTTATTGTGTAGTAATTAAAGTTATTTTTCCATAAACTCATATTTGTTTACATGTTTGGCAAATAAATCGCAATCGCAGATTATGTATGTGTTTCTTTTTTTTTTAATTTGAAGATGTCTTGAATGTGTATTGTCAATAGTAGAAAGATGATCCCCTTTTGTTCATCGACTCAGAAATTTATCTTCAATCTTTAACTCTCTTGGGCTTCTAAAAGATATCGAATCTTGTAAAAACCTTTTGATATTAATTTCTAAGACTGTGTTTTTACCAATTTCAATACTGAATAAAACATTTATTTGTTTTGTTTGATGTGTGTTTAAAAGGTTGGTAAACGAGGTATATGGAAAAATACAAGGATTTGGTTTTACATAGGTACTAGATTTCTTAAACAAAAATCAACAAAAACTTGCTAACAAGTTGCCAAGGGCCCGTAAACCGTAACCGTAAACCGTTTTGGTCAGTAAGAGTCTGACACTCCCTTCCGCTCCACCCAGAGCGGGAGGGGTCATTTGATGATTTCCCATCCAAAAAAAAAACAGGCCCGTAAACTGTTGTGATTGGTTAACTGAATTATCAAGAGCCAATTGGAGGATGTCTTGACTTACGTTTAATTTTGACAAGCCGATTTTCCGTTCCAGAAGCAGAAAATAAAGAGAAAATAATTCATTTTTTGTAAGTTAGTTACGTTTTCACGCTAAAACGGCTGACGGATTTGGATGTAATTTTGCAAATGGGTAGACCATGACCTGGATTAAGACATGGAATACTTTTTATCCCGATATTTTAACAGAATCGAGACTTAGGCGAGTGTAACCGCCGCGCCTAGTTAGTCTTGTATAAAATGGTAACTAACAAAGTAGGCTCTTATGTACCGTTCTCACCATTTTTTTTTTTTAATTATATCCCTATTGGTAATCCAATAATGTAAATCCCATTTCACGTTAATTTAATTTTAGCTTCGATTACTTTATATTCTAAAGAAGTTTCAGCAGGTACCTGCGACAGGTCCGCTTCGCTAAAATGTTGATCATTTAAATAGAGAGCCTTTTAAGTTAACCTTTGTTATAGTTCAGAAAGATAATACTTTGTGTCTTATGTGATTAAATAAGCTTAACGTTGAATAAAATTCTATTGCACGACTCATAATGTAAAGCATTAGAGAGTGCTTTACGATAGAAAAAAATTTTGTCACGATATATTCTGTAACTGTTTCTATTGTTATACTCCTGCTAGTACACAGAACCAACTTAATTGATGTATCATTGAATAGATAATTTAATGGAGATTAATTCTGTGCTTTTCAAAAATTGATTTAATGCAGCTGAAATGAAAAAACATCAAAATATTTCTAAAAGATTCCCGTCAATCAAGTGCGAAACCTGAAAACATTGTAGCTTGCGAAAAAATCAATTAAGTCAGTTTTAATAGATTTGTTTCACCCTTTAGAGGAACCCTATTGAAAATGGCTCTTTTATTTAAAGTAGTTTAATTATAATGAATAAAAAACTAACTAATAATATAATATCTATATCTATGGTTTTTTTATACGATCAAATGAGCATTATGAGTCG
The DNA here is from genome assembly GCA_947508005.1 of Amphipoea lucens. NCBI lineage: Eukaryota > Metazoa > Arthropoda > Insecta > Lepidoptera > Noctuidae > Amphipoea > Amphipoea lucens. Next base: position 5,191,486 of record OX382369.1, on the reverse strand, counting down.
AGCACTTTTGGATTTTCCAAATTTTTTAAGACTTTTCTTGTTAAAGGTCACTGTTTTTGAACCAGCGGTTCGTAAGCTTACCTATATCAATCAACCACTAACACTTATGTAAATAAATCATTGTATAGTGTATAATGTTCATCATTATTATCATTTCAGCCGAAAGACGTCCACTGCTGGACATAGGCCTCCCCCAATCACCTCCACTTCGACCGGTTTTGTGCTTCTCGCATCCAACGAGTTCCTGCGGTTCCTGAGTATTATGTTAGTTCATTATAATTATGTTTTCCAATGTTTTTCAAATAAAAAGACGTTTCTTACCTTATCTTACAATACAAAACGTAGCAATTTCCATCCAAATAGCATGGTAAGCACCTCACTAAACTGCGCGTCTGACGAATTCAGTTCCAAAAGTGCATTGCCAAGCAAAATGCATGTAACCACCAGTAAGGCGACACGGAGAAATATGGTCCCTACTTTGGCAGTTTCCGTGGAAAAGCTGCTCTTGAATTTATGTCTATCTGCCCAGATATTGTAGATCGAGGAATTATTACTGGCTGAATAGATCGTGCGATCTAGGAAGTTGGTTTATCTACTGAATATGTTAGGTGATTTATATCAGAAAGTGGTGTATTTTTTCAAAGTAATGGTAAGGGTTTTTCAACCGCTTGAATATTAAATAGTATGACAGAAATAATTAAATAGCCATTGTGTCTCGCGTGGATCCACGTTCGAAGATAGTTTGAAACGATACGAAGGTTTAATTGTAATTACTTTTATGCTTCACCATTATCCAATTGTTAAGAAGGGTTATCTATGTATTATTTGCTCTCACAATTTCTCGCAATTTCAGCTTAGGTACAGACGCCAACACATCAAGCTACCCGAAACTGTCAAATTGTCCCAATCAACCTTGAACCTTATGCTTTAGCGATAAAGTTGAAAATCTATTCGAGAAATTTGACAGATTGTAATAGCTTGATGAGCTGGCGTCTGTACGTCAATTAAGACCAGCATCCTAATTGCGTAACACACTTTCAATCACAATCCGAACGATTTTAAAGGAAATCGCTAATCCATTGCGTTACGTGTTTGAAAAATTTGTCTGCTCAACAACGTAAATTACGCAATGAATGTTGTGGAACTGTCAAAATGAAAGGTTACCATTGCAAGTATGTTACGCAATTATTCCGCAAATTGGCGACTACTGGCTTCCCTTGAAGCCACTGACCCCTGGTTGAAACGCTGTATTTAAAAGTTTCTTAGATTTTCTAAGTTCCACGAGTAGGTACAAGGCTTTCAATTGAACTCAAACTTTCATACAAACTCTACAAACAACATTCGCCGACTCACTTTTATAACGAGCATTAACTTTGCTTAGATGAAGAAGATACTAGGGATTCTCACTATAGTTTTCGGGCAGTCATCTTTAAAAAAACTTTTAACTAAGAACCTACTTATTATTACTTATTTTTTTTTTGTTTTCATATTGTTGTAAGTAAAAATAATAAAAATATTTATTCCATAAAGGGTATTTGTGATATGTACATATTAAAGTTAAATAATTAAGCAAGCGTAGAACTTATACTAACAAATATTTTTAGGGGTGAACTACTGTTCTCCTAGCTAGGTAGCTGTGCAACCTGTATTAAGGAGAAACAGTTTGCCTCCCTATAATGATAATAAAAAATAAATTGAGCATAATGCTACGTGTTGTCTCCCAAATCAAGTCGCTAATTAACTTACATACATTATTATCTACGTTGTTTAATGAAATAAATCTATAGATTTCTTCCATTAAACAACGTAGATACTCGTAATAAAAAGGGACTGATTTTTTTTACAATGTCAGGTTTGGTCCCATAGTCAAAGTTGTTTATAATGATGAGTACAATAACCCTTAAAGAGGAAAACGGTGATTAAAATTTCACCCTGTATACAGGGTTATTGGAAAAACACCAACAACCTCTTAAGAGGTCATTGTACTCATCATTATGAACAACTTTTACTATGGGACCAAACATGAAATCGCGAAAAAAAAAATCAGCTGTTCCATACATTTTGACGAGTTCTGCGAACATAAATGTAGGGAACAGCTGATTCTTTTTTTTCGCGATTTCAGGTTTGGTCCCATAGTAAAAGTTGTTTATAATGATGAGTACAATGAACTCTTAAGAGGTTGTTGGTGTTTTTCAAATAACCCTGTATAGTCTCACTGCAGGGCAAAAGCCTCTCTCTTGTCATACAGATAATGGCGAGCATTGATTACCACGCTTGCATAAGACGAGTTGGTAAATTCAATCTTATATGAACGACCAGCTTCACCCCGCGACTTCGTCCGCGTGAAATTTCACCCTCCCCCGTTCATCCTCTTAGGGGTGGAATTTCGATTTCTGGCGACTGTACATGAGAATTGAAAAAGTCACATTGGTACTGGCCCGGATTTGAAACCACAACCTCATGCATGAGAGGCGGGGTGTACAGTTAACCACTGGGTCACTCGGGTCTGAAATACTTAAATCCTAACAAAATTTCTTTATTTACACATCACAGTGTTTCAACACTCAATAAACATGTTATTTCCTATACAAACAAGTACTGACCCACTTGGGCGGCCATTTTAGGTAGTTTCACAAGATTTACGAACTGAATTTGAGCTTAACATGTGATTAATAGCTTCTAACACATTGTTTGAGTCGATTAGAAGTCGTATGGTTGGGAAGGCACTACATTTACAATGTTTGGGGCTGACGAAAATATTGTTTTACTAGCTGCACCCCGCGGTTTCACGCGCATAAGGTACGGACCCGTGGTAATATCGGGATAAAAAGTAGCCTATCTGTCAATCCAGGCTGTCAGCTATGTCCATACAAAATTTTATCAAAATTGATCTAGCCGTTTGAGCGTGAAAAAGTAACAAACATATAAAACACACACACACACTCACAAACTTTCGCCTTTATAATATTAGTATGATTTATTTATTTTTGGTTTATATATATACAAAGTAATAAAATAACCTCTGGTGCTTGAATGACGAGAGAGAGGCCCTACTACGAACGCGTGACGTAAATGTAACGTGAACGATTTTTTTATTGAAAATACAACATCAAAGCTGAAGAGTCGTTCAGTTATTTATAGTCAGACTAAAATATATACATTGACTAGCTGCGCCCCGCGGTTTCACCCGCATAAGTGTCGATTCCGTGAGAATATCGGGATAAAACTATCCTATGTCCTTTCCCGGGACTCAAAATATCTCTATACCAAATTTCATCTAAATCGGTTCAGTGGTTTAGGCGTGAAAAGGTAACATACATACAGAAAGTCAGACAGAGTTACTTTCGAATTTATAATATTAAGTATGTATTAGTATGGATAAGTAAATCTGAGATAACATACATGAATGAACGAATGAATTGCACCGATCCCAGCGTGATTAAAACAGACTCGATTAATCAAATGAACCCCAAGATTCGCACTAGCTCCTGTAACCTCATGTTCATGGTGCTACAGCGACCATTGCATATCAAAGAATAGACCGGGGGGCGCGGTAATGGTAGGGAAGACGTGTCCGAAGGATAGGTAAGGATTTAAGAGCCTACCGGATATGCATTCTAGAGTAAGCATTGGAATAGTGGAGAGATGGGTACTTATACCTATGGATGGACATCTTCTAGAACTAATGGGCAAAAACTATGAGATGATGATGACGATGATGAGGCTCCCTCTTCCGCGCTTAGATTCCCATTTGGTCCTTTGTGCGTGGAGATGAATATGAGATGGTATTAATTATTTTTATTTTTATGTATTTTATCGGAAAGGCTTCGGTGAACAGGTTAGCGCGCTTAAACAAACAAACAAACTCTTCAAATTTATTATTAGCATATAGATAGGTATAGAGGTATGGGTGTAAAGTTCACTCATACTCTATAAAAAAGGGAGGATTCTCCAACCAGACGGGTGTTGCGTCTGGCGGGCAACTGCCCGATGATTCAAGTCGGGCTGTTGTATCTATGCTACTTGCGCGGTAAACTCTGCTTGCGAGATGCAGAATTTGCGTGACGTCACTATGACAAAATTTATAATTACTAATTTATTTGATTCTATTATTATTAACTTATTCAATTATACCTATTGTTATTTTTATCACTTTAATTACCTACCTAGTAAATCAATTAGACAAACTATCTAAGTGTTGTGCACACCTTTAAGTGATAAGTTCACTATAGAACTTTATATAATAAGGTTAAGCTTTCTGATAATGTTTATGTGAACTAATCGTTGGAGTGCCATAATCACACTATCACACTTCACACTAATATTATAAAGGCGAAAGTTTGTGAGTGTGTGTGTGTGTGTTTATATGTTTGTTACTTCTTCACGCTCAAACCGCTGAACCGATTTAGATGAAACTTGGTACAGAGATAGTTTGAGTCCCGGGAAAGGACATAGGATAGTTTTATCCCGATATTCCCACGGGATCGAAACTTACGCGGGTGAAACCGCGGGGCGCAGCAAGTAAATAAATAAATAAATGACACGTTCACATTCGCATGTGGCGTTGTAGATACCGCTACATAGGTATAGATAATATAATATTATTTAGGTATGCATTAGCCAGCGCCATTTTAAGCGCCCCACTAAGTTGAAGCACAGTTCGGTAAGTAATTTGGGTGTATTAACCAAGTAGTGTCTAATGAGGCTAGCGGTACCGGAGCTAATTTGTGCCGCAACTTGATTTGTTATTATTACATACTCTTAACTTGCCAACTGGCTATATGGTTATAGATATTACTAGCCTTTGTACGCGGTTTTGCCTGCATGGAGTTCGGAAAAAAGAATCTATAAAACCATGTCCATAAAAAAATACATATACCAACTAACACACAGTCTCTCCTAAATACCAAAATCCATTGTAATATAATTTATTTATTACATTAATTCGTGAACACTAAAATGATTATAAACAAATATATAACGCAACGAATTATTTACACTAAGTAGATACAAAATTAAATGACCAACTAACTAAATATACAAAAAAAATCCTTTTGTTTTCTGGTCACTTATCCATCGAAGTTTCTTGGATGAGGTGTACAATAGAATTAAAGCAACAAATTAATTGCATCGTCTAAATACTGTTTAGATGGCATAACCTTTATTGTTACTTCAATTTGGTATACCAAAGGAAAATAAGTTGCACCATGTAAATCTGGTTTAACTGCAGGCAGTCCTCTTAATTCATTGATTAAAATAGCAAGAGTAGGAAGTGTTACTGGTGCATGTGTATAAAACTATGGTGTACGCGCAATTAAATCTAGCATACATGGTGGCAAGGACATCAACCTTTGGACCCCGCTGCATTGTATTTTTTTAGCCTATACTGTCCCTGGGCAAAGGCCTCCCCCAAATCATTCCAGGAACTCTTTTCCCGTGCCACCTCGAACCAGCCCTCGCGGTACGCGTCCAGGTCATCTCGCCATCTCTTTCTGGGCCATTTCTTTCTTTCGTCGGTTATTAAAAAAAAAAATTGCTATCCCATACATTTTGGCCACGTAGGTAACCACCACTATTCTATGCTATAGCTGCTTTTTTTAACCGACGAAAAGCTACGCTACATATACAGGGTGAAATTGAATTCATGGGCATCCTTTTAAGGGGTCTTTGTAATCATCATTATGAACAACTTTTACTATAGGACCAAGACTGATATCGCGAAAAAAAAATCAGCTCTTCCCTACATTTTGACGAGTTATGTGAACATAAATGCAAGGAACAGCTGATTTTTTTACGCGATTTTAGGCTTAGTCCCATAGTAAAAGTTGTTCATAACGATGAGTACAATGACCCCTCAAAAAGAAGCCCATGAATTTAATTTCACCCTGTAGAATCATGTGCTAAATTCTTAATTACAGCATGCGCGTCGATGTCATGGCATCATTCTGACGAGGAGAGATAAAATTTGTTTTAACACGTTCCGTGTCCCAGTATAAAGATCGTACGTCCACCAACAATCTGGCCCTGACTTGACAATAATCATTATAAGGTCGGCGCCTGTGAACCTTTACTTGTCACAGGAATGCCACAGACACACAAGAGTGCCTCTGACACTCAAGGCATAGACAAGTAATAAGGTTACGTCTGGCGCGGATTAAAATTTAATATTCTATTTTAATTGCTAATATTTTACATAATTATTGTACCTATTTTACTATTTATTTGTTTCTGTAATTGCCCGTAACATCACAGCGGGCCCTATCAGAATACCAGCGCTGTGACATTTTTTTTTTAATGTTGCAGCATCATGCTGAGATAGAAGCCTTTTGGCCTCGTATAGGACTTTCTGTTTCATTTTTCTTTTTGTTACTTTTTTTTTATATAACTTTTTTTTTACTGCGTTTATTTTAGTTTGTGATCTTCCTGTACGAGTCGCAATAAATACTTTTTCTTTCTTTCTTTTTTACATTTAAGATACTAAACGGCCTAATTTTTTTTTTTTTTCATACGTCCAGTCAAATAAAAAAACATCAACTTTTGGATTATAATTCCAACTAGAATCATATGAGTTTGGTACAAATGTGACTCCTTTGGAGTCATTGGACAGTGAACGTGTTAAGTTTGATTTTTCCCTAAAAATTGTTTGTAGTACCCCCAAGTTTATTATCAACGTCCAATTACCTACCAAAACAAATCCCTACCCCAGTCACAGTTATTACGTTAATAAATATCAGAACAGTTGCAGGCTGATGCGACATGCTATTAGATTACAGATTACAGAGTAACAGCAACTAAGTGAGCAGTAAATATGTATTTTTCAATTTCAAACGTAATTGGAAGGTTGGAGCAATACCAGCTTATAACGTTGTCAGTAGTAATAGAATAGTTGGCTCGCCAACGGCCAGTGTGGAACAGGGATAGTGATATTGTACACAATTGACAACATTTAATATTTTTAACCTGCATGTATTCTTACGTTATATAAAAGTAAATTCAAATCTAGGGCACCCATATTTTTTCGTTTTTCGAAATTATGTACTTTTCATTCATAATTTTAACTTTGAAATTCGGTGTATTCTAAAAAGACGTAAGTGCCAGATGACGTCAGCCTTACGGTAAAACGGCGATATTACCACAGTATAATATACTTCTTAGGTGACATTGACATGTCTTGTTTGATGTAATGTTTTCAATCAAAGACATTGGAATGCGTAAAGGTAACTAACTACCTCATTTCGCCGTTTATGTGACGTCATCACATGTTTTTTGATTTTTATATTTTTTCTCAGAAATTTGGAAATAAAAAAATAAAATAAAAATATATTTGAACTCAGGATACGAAAATAAAGAAATAGTATTTTTGTTTTAAGGTCGTGTCAGGTTTGAAATGTTGTCAATTATGTCTTGAGCGTGCCAATTTTTTTTAATATTGCTGAACTAGGAATGGAAAAAAACCAGGATAAAATTATTAAATAAGGGTGAGTTTTCCAACGCCAGTCAATTTTATCCGAGGAATAATTTTGAATTGTTGACAGTTATTTCATACAAAAACTATCAGACGTAAATTTTATTCCCCGAATAAAAATTAGCGGTCGATTGAATAATCAGCCCTTAGTGGAATATTAAGTAGTTGATGCATCATAATAGATGAAACTATAAATTTACTCTTATTTTTCGTCCCGGGGGGCGTCCCACACTACGCTTGCCGATGCGCGGTTTCCAGGACTCGTCTGCTCCACTGGCCTTCGATAAACATGGCCAGCCCACTGCCACTTCAGTTTGCTCCAGTTCTTTTCCGGATCATTTAATTCCTGATTTTATCCTTCAAAGAGACTCCGAGCATAGATCGCTCCATAGCGCGCTGAGCAACCTTGAATTTGTGGACCAGCCCGACTGTCAGTGTCCACGTTTCGGCACCATATATACGTTTGTATACTTAATTACTTACAATAGGATTTATATAAAGGATTTAGGTTCTTAACATACAAAACTTCTTAATAAACAAATTAATATTCCCGTCTCATTCTCACATTTATCAACGTCCCCTTTCTCTAATTACGTCACAAAATACTGTCGTTAAGTTACAAATCTCTTAACACTACTGCTTAAGTTGGAGCCAATATCAGTGTTAATGTGTAGCACATCTGGCGCCCCTCATTCGTCGCTGGCGTGATGATAATCGAGCGAAACTAACGCGGGCCATTCTTTGCCCTTAAAATAATGTGTCTTGTTAAGGGGGAGCTATTTTATTTTATTTATTTATTTGTGGCTCCCCGTGCTGTTCTTGTTTGAACATAAATGGTCGTACAGTAAAAAAATATGTAATGTTTGTTCTTTATTGTTGTTTTAGGATAGCTAAAAGTCTAGGGGTTGGGTTGTTTTCAAAGAAATAGTGTATTTTATTTCAAGACTATAGTTTATAAAAAAAGAACCTATGTTCTATTCTGTCTTTGTCTTTATAAAATTATGGTAGTGTGGCGATCTGGTAACGTTTACAGGGCCAACATAGCCAGAGATCGCACAAGACGGTTAAGAAGGAAAAATGGAGGCCTTTGCCCAGCAGTGGGACACAATATAGGCTAACAAAAAATAGAATGTTAGTGTTTACAACTTTTTGTTTTAACACCGTTTTTCTTTCACTTAAATACTTTAGAACTCTGAAATATTTTTAATTAACCACGCACCCTGATTAATATACAACTACGAAAATAGTTACTATCATGGCGGACAATCTGACCTGATAATCATATTACATACATACATAGTGCAAACAACAGCCGCCCGATTTTGCGTAAATAATATACATAATTGGAAAATATCAGTAAAATTGAAATTTTCCAAAGTCAAATTAAATAAAGCAGCTTCGCTGAATTAAAATAATTATGGCGATTCAATTCGATACCGTTAAAATAAATACTGCCGTCAATTGAACGAAAACAATATTCGTTGATAATTGAGTTTGTATACTCGATCCAAAAATATCTTAATAAGTCAAACAATAATTGAAAAACACATAGATACGTAGGAGTAGGTTAGGATCAAGGATGGAGGATGTTGTTAGGAGGTGTAGGTTCTAGTTTCTGCGTGGGTACGCAGTGAGTTTATGTATGTAATCTGCATTCGCGATTTATTTGCCAAAAATGTAAACAAATATGAGTTTATGGAAAAAATACTTTAAACCCTACACAATAAAGTTCAGTTTACGCTACAACTTCAAACATTTTATAACCGTTTCAATAGCGCTAGTTACTCTGAAATCAACTTAATTACCATTAAAATAAAGTTGATATTTGTATAACATGAAATAATTTGAAACATAAGTTTGAATAGACTTTACATAAGTACGTACAAAGGTACGTTACACAAAAACTATTATTTCTATGTAACACCTTCATATTACAATTTCACTTTCTAAGAAAAATAAAACCATTCAATTTACCATTCACAATCCTTTATTTCCACTTGCCTTCTTTCTACGAGATGAAAGTCAAAATATTTTCGCTAGAGCAACAGCGCTTCTCCTTAAACAATACATTTATAGTAACAATATTCGTTGCACGTCGTTTGCAGCCCGTTTGCCTCGGGAGTCTGTGTCACACCTACGAAATAATATTTTGCAAATGTCGCTATTATAGGGGAATATTCTAAACGTCCAATTTCACTGTCAAAGAGACTCTATAAATTAAATGATATTTTGATATTAAATTTTCTAAGATGGGGTGTGTGAACGTCTCAAGTCGCGTGGGTTTTATTAACAGGCTGCTTGTTATAGTAATTTGTATTCTACAAACAAACAATTAGAATTTAATTTTGCTTCAGGAATACACCAACATAGAAATTAGAATTTACACAAGATCACAAATTATTCATTTATTATAAATTATTATAAAACAATCATTGATATGATAAAATCAAAATTAAAAGTCATTTATTCAAGCTAGCTTGAGTATCAGCACTTTTTACTACAACCCTGTGATGGCTTTCTTTAAAGTAATCTGCGGAGTAATACAACCCTGTGATGGCTTTCTTTAAAGTAATCTGCGGAGTAATTGATGGCTTTCTTTAAAGTAATCTGCGGAGTAATTGTGATACACACAATCAGTACCAATGGCTTTCATTTTGACAGTGCAACAACATTAATTACCATTCATACCCCTTGGTAAGACTGGTTGTCAGACTTTCGGATTTCTCACTATCCGTTACGACTGTCAAAAATGCACGAGTGCTTTCCGAGGCACGGAGGAGTCCCGGTATGTAAAGACGGTCACCCATCCACGGACCAGCCGCGGCAAACGTAGCTTATCATCATATCCGTACCGTGGATCTGTGGCAGTCGTTGCGGATCGTCAGTAGCCTGAAAGTCTGACAACCAGTCTTAGCAAGGGGTATTGTATTACAAAGTAACTGGGTTGGAACATGTAAAATACTGGTATCTAGCTGCATCCGGTTAGACTGGAAGCCGATCCCAACATAGTTGGGGAAAGGCTAGGCAGATGATGAAGTAAAAGTCCAATCGTTTAATTCAAATAATAAGCACATATGTAAAAGGCCCTTTTGAACATCACAATTTACAAGAAAGTAGAATTGATTGTAGTTGCCCCGTCCAAACGGTAGTTTCGTATGGAGACAAATGGGCAAAACTCCACAGTCTATATAAATAAAAATCAATGTTTGTATGTTTGTCCTCTATGCGTTCCGAAACCATTGCCTGGTCAGATTGTGATGAAACTTTGGTAGGGTGTTCTGGGGACGTCCGTGAGGGTTCCTAATTATTAAAACAAGGGAAATAAAAATCTGAGGCGGTACGAAGTTCGTCGGGTCAGCTGGTTGCTTTTTAAAAGTGTTTTATAATAAGTGTTTTGTATACATTAATTATATCTGTCTATCTATATAAATAAAACAAAGTCGGGTTAGTTACACCATTTATAACTCAAGAACGACTAGATTGATTTTTATGGTCTTTGATTTATTGGATTTGTCTCCGTCCGGAATAGCAGAATAACTATTAAAACATGGGAAAATTCACGAACAAAAAGTAATAAATAAAATTCTTTTTTAATATTTATGATTCTTAGGCGGTACAAAGTTCGCCGGGTCATCTACTAATTTACTATACTAAAGTAGTTAAAAATAATTTGAAATCATTCAATGGCAAACAAATAAATTAAGTAATAGATACTTACATGGTGCTCTAAAGTTGTTTATCCTTTTAACCAGATACCTTTTTTCATTGACAAAGTATCCTACTTCACACACAAACAACACCGCCGAGGCACCGCAGCGCTGCATACCTATGCATCTTATTCAGATTCTGATATTAATGCGAGCCCAGGTGTTCTGCAAGCTGCGCTAAAATACTTTAAGACTTAATGAGGAATTTATACCATGTACGTGGAAGTTTGGAATGTTCTCTATTTTAGTGCAACATTGAATGTGGTGTGGTATACGGTATTTTGGAAGACCGGTTTGATGAACAGTTAACTCGATCCTCAAGTTATCTCGTCTACGAACTCATAAACATAGATTTTTAAACTGTTTCTGGAACAAAAATTACCGATGTGTTAAAATAAAACTCAAGTCAAGTGACCAGAGGGGCAATTCTCGTAATTTAAAACGTTCAAAATCTAGTCGCAGTCTCATCTCGGCGAGAAACAAATGTCAAAAACTTGTCAAAATGTAGGGAAAATTTTTGACAGATTGAAACTAAGATCTGACTATGAACGTTTTTAAAATTATGAGAATTGCCCCTCTGTTTAGCTGCTGGTAAATTCAGTAACTGGATAGCTCATTTTTAGGTTTATTCCAGAAGAGTTTCGCCTGGTGCGTTACTCTTCAGCATTTTTCTGTGAGAAATGCTTTTGGTCAAGAATAGACTCTCAAAAAGAGAATCTCTACCAGTTGCCAAACCGGTCAAGCCCCGCGCGTTACCGATCGGTGACGAAACAATAGAAAATCAATTGTGTCTCATTAGCGGAGCTTGACAGATTAAGGTATGATGATGATGATGGGGCTCCCTTTTCCGCACTTAGACTCCCATTTGGTCCGTTGTGCGTAGGGATTCTGGCTAACAGATCCAGCCTAGCTCCATCCAGAAGCACAGAAGCTTCCTGGGAGCTTCGCAGGCTTCACGGAGCGACCTCACTTTTCCGAGGATTTTTACGCGTTGAGAAGCCACAGCCTCGCATTCCAGGATGACGTGGGCGGCTGATTCCTCGGCGTCAAGGCAGCCCCTGCAAAGGGGGCTGTCCGTGGCGCCTATGTTAAAAAAATGTTTGTTAAGAGGGTTGACAGATTAAGGTATCTCTTGCACATTATTTTAATGATTGCGCTTTACTTTAACAATGTCGTACACGGTGAACAAATAATAAAACTAAAATAATAAATCATGTAATCGAGTGATAAATAATCGTGAAGAGGGGCTCGTGGCTAACAATAGCCGCACGGTTCAATCGGGCAGGATAAAACCTACGTTGCCGCGGTCGGTTTATGGATGGGTCCATTTTTACATACCAAGACCCCTCCATGCCTCGGAAAGCACGTTACACCGTGGGACCCAACTGTCATTCCTTGATATTTGACAGTTGCTACGGGTCGTCAGCCCGATAGTCCAGACCCCAACCAGACTTATCAAGGGGTATCGTGTTACCCAGTAACTGGGTTGTGAAGGTCAGATAGGCAGTCGCTCCATGTAAAGTACTGGTATTCAGCTGCATCCGGTTAGTCTAGAAGCCAACCCCAACATAGTTGGAAAAAAACTAGACGGTTTGATTTCCATGTACTTAATAAATCATTTACCCTATTGCCTTTTGTTTTTTTCTAAAATTATATGCACGCAAAGATTTGTAAAAAAAATAATCAAAACAAATGTTTAATTCTCTTCCGAAATATTTTTGGTTAAAAACTCCCTAGAATAAGCAATCATGTTTGTAATTTATACGTTGCCCCATCGTGCAATATTAAACTCTTCGACTCTACGGATAAAATTCAAAACATTTCGGGACAAAAATAGAATACGCGCTTCAATTATTTCCGGTTATGATTTTCATCAATTATCACGAACTCGCTCTAAATTAAGGACAGTTTGAGAATTGAATTCGATGGAAAAGGTTCCGTATCAATATTTATTTTGTAAACGTTTGTTTCGTTGTTTGAATTTAGCGAACCACTTTACACTTACCTGTTTTGGCTAGTTATGAAAAAAACAAGCGCAATATTTCTTTGTCCTTTAATTAAAAACACATACTTACTCACTTTTAAGATCACGTGGTTACGGATAGTCAGATGCCCAAAAATCTGACAACCAGTCATACCAAGGGGTATCGTATTACCCAGTAACTGGATTGTGGAGGTCAAATAGGCAGTCGCTCCATGTAAAATACTGGTATTCAGTTCAATCCGCTTAGACTGGAAGCCAACCCCAACATAGTTGGGAAAGGGCTAGGCAGATGATAATGACTTACTTTTAAGATCAACCTGCATCATTTCCTACATCCATTGTGACCAAATAACGCCATGATCTTGACTGCATAAAAAAATATACGTACTGATTGAACTGAGAAGCTCTTCCTTTTTTTGAAGTCGGTAAAAAAGTCGCGTCACTTCCTTACCAAAACCGCAATTGCAGCAAGTCTTCCTTAACTTAAAGTTTTCATGTCTTTATGTTCATAAATTGCTTGCTTTGTGCGCGCTCATAGCGAAATTTCGAGCAAAACAAGTATACAACACTTGCGGTACCCTAATACAGTACCTTCCTAAGGATGTCGAAAGTGGCTTTCCAAAATATAACCGGTGTATATCATCGTTATCCTGAACCAATTTGCCAGGGGAAACGTGCCACGGATTAAATCAAAGTGTACGAAAGTTACTCAACAAATTCCACCTTTTTTTATCAATCCCTCGGATTTCGGAATTGGTCAGCGCTGTGGATGTGAATTATACGCGTTCTAAATTGGAAAACGGAATTTGTTGTCGGTTTTGAATTCTGACTTGGTAATCTTCGTTCGGATTAGAAGCGGCATTTTGAATGTAATAAAGAGAGCCTATATGGAAGTTTACCTGATGGAAATTACACAGAAAGCCGATGATTTTTTCTGAAAGGTTAGACTATTGTACAGGTATCCAGAACCTACCCATACTTTGAAAAGTGTATGTATATATTAGCGAAGTGAAGAGTTAACATAACCAGCCTAAGGGAATTGTTTATGATTTATGTACTTTTTTATTGCCTCCTTTACTCTTTCACACGCTGTATACATCTCTCTATCTATTGTCTTATCGCAAGTATGCTGGAAGAGATTTCTTATGAAATAAGCATCACCTTTGTACCTATTTTTCTGTTCTGTTTTTTTTTCTTGTCTGTTTACATATGTGTGTACTTACATAAATGATAAAATATAGTAAAAATTAATTAATTTTGACGTGTAAAAGTGTTTTTTTTTAAACAATTTACCGAAGTTTATTATGAACCAGAAATTAATTGGCACCGGACTGGTAATGCTAGTTTTCTTGCACACCCTTATTCCGCAGTAAAACAATTACAAGTACAAAACACAAATTCCTACCATCCCATACCTACCAATATATCTGCAGCAGTAATTCCGAGAGGTGATCCTATCGACACGGCAACACTGGATCATGACAAACTGGATGTGTGCCAAGTCAATCCGTTAGTGTTAATGGCGCCTCCACCTGTATATATTATGTGGCGGTACTTGAAATTGAAATGGGGGTAGTTATTCGGAGTTATGGAGGGACTTGACACTAGATTTTGGTAAAGTTTTTGTTGTTAACTGTTTTTATTTCGGGATTTAGAGTGTTTATTCGTGCGAAACAGCAGTTTAGCTGTTTTTTTATTTAGCCTGGAAACTAAAACTTTTTTTTTTTGTTTTCTCGGCATTAATCTTGGGCCTAAACTTAAGGGTTTTCTTTATAAACGTTGCTGAAAACTAAGTCGTATTAAAAAACACTAAGGGCTAATTTTTCAATCGACAGATAATTTTTATTCGTGGAATAAAATTGACGTCTGACAGATGTTGTATGGAAGAACTGTCAAAAATTCAAAATTATTCTGTGCATAAAATTACCTGGCGTTGGAAAAATCGGCCCTAAGTCTGTGAACGTCAGTTTAATCATGCATTTTTATGACGTTTTAGCTCCTCTTCACTTTAAGCAACGCTTATAAATTAACCCCCCTTACTAATAATAATCATCATTATGAACAACTTTACTGTGGGACGAAACCTGAAATCACGAAAAAAATCAACTCTTCCCTACATTTTGACCGTTCAATCTCAGAAGATCCATTGGCCAGATCCATGATGGATCTAGTGACGATTGTTTTCTCATTAGATCTATTTATATAAAAAAATAAGTAAAATGGATCTAATGAGAATTTTTGATGTGAAAAAAAGTAATGCTACATAAACAATTAAATATCACTAAAAGAAGTCAATATGACTAATATTAACAAATTAGTATCCTGACACCGATTTGGTCAAGACAAAAGAACGATTGAACGCAAAATACATAGAACATACATAACCTCTTAATCACCGCTAATGAGACACAATTGATTTTCTATGGTAATGGGCCGATATCGTACCACGCCGGAATTGAGTGGTTAATGGTACCATATACAAAATAATATGGCACAACAATATTTACAATATCTACTTCTTTAATATCAATAGTAATATTTACAATAACTATTTCTTCTCCTTCGTTATTTTTTCTACTTTTATTTTGTTCTCATCATCATCATCATTTAGCCGAAAGACGTCCAGTGCTGGACATAGGCCTCCCTCAAGCACCGCCACTTCGACTAGTTCTGTGCCTCCTGCATCTAGCGGATTCCTACGGCCTCCACAAGGTCATCGGTCCACCTTGAACGCCTTCCTTTCAACGCTGTCTTCCGGTACGCGGTCGCCACTCCATAACCTTTCGGCCCCAATGGCCATCAGTTCTGCGAGCAATGTGCCCTGCCAACTGTCCGTTAATTTTGGAAATTCTTAGGGCTCTGTCGGTTACCTTGGTATTTTGTGCTACTAGGTACTTATTAAACGCCTAGATCTTTTTGCAGCTTAAACTAAGGCCATACTGCCACAATGCGTGACCGATCGCGATCCGATTTCTGCTTTCAATCTACCCTAGCCGTCTCATCAGTCCTACTAGCTGTGGGCGTTTCTCACTACCTTAACCGATTCAAGATTATAATGTAGATAAAGTAAGTATTACCTTTAGCTACCCACTTCTATTGAACTCAATTCGAAATAAACTTCTTTTGTAAATAAAACATATTCAAAACAATTTCTGGTAAACCACCTACTAAATTTCTATTATTGTAATCAATAGCTGTTTATCTACTACAATATTTATATTGAAAACAATTGAACAAAGAAAATAATAAATGTTGTTATTGTTGGTTACTAGTGGTTTGCCCTTGTTTCGCCGATTTATTGAAGCCGAGTGCATTCGAGTGAACGAAATTTGTTGGCTAAGTAACTTCACAAAGATACATTGTGATTGAAAGTTTTGTGTTCTGTATGTAGCTTTGAATCTATCTGTGTTCCATTTTTGGGATACCTCTTGTTTCTGCACTTAACGGGTGCGTTGATGTAGTTGCAACAGTGTTTTACCATGAAGTGATAGAACACTGCAAGGGACGCTATTTCTGTCATCTCGAAGTCCTTTATATCATGTATTCATACATTTCTTATATATTACTTATTATAATGGTAGGTAACTATAATGAGAAGTCCAGAGTATAGCCTGCCGGGTCAGCGGGATTGTCCGAAAGGGTTACCGCTACCCCGGAACATAAAGGGTTAAGGAAGGAACACGGGTGGGTTTTAGTCAGTAAGAATCTGACATTCCCTTCCGCTCCACCCAGAGCGGGAGGAGCATTTGATGATATCCCACCCTCAAAAACGTCCAGAGTATTTCCAACGACGTTGGCATTGTAATCTGTTCAAAATTCAACCAGTACGGAATACCATCTGAGACATTAATCTAGCCTGTATCGTCACACCGCTGGATAAAGGCCTACCTTCTCCCTTTTCTTGCCTTTAGGAAATTAATAATGTGAAAATAAATCTTGCTAGTGTTTATAACGTTTTCTCAATCTCTAGTTACTCGCAATGACAACAGCACTCACGCAATTTCACTTAAGCTTTTCAAAATTGCCATGTGAGTGACTTAAGCGTCTGTCAACCAAGACAGATGTGTTGCAAATAAATATAGATAATATGATTCTGTTACGGCCCCGTCGCCGCCAGGTGACACACGGCAGGACTTTTAGAGCCAAAGCACACACGCTACTTTTTGCATCGACGATCGGCGATTTTGCGGCTGTATCGATGCTGCATCGCGTTTTTGCGACTCTCTGCGTTCGGAAGCGGTATCTGAATCGCGCGTTTTAGCGACTGCTCCGATGCTGCATCGAGTTTTGGCGACTCTCTGCGTTCGGACGTGGTATCGGAAGCGCGCGTTTTAGCGACTGCTCCGAATCTGGCGCAAATGCCAAATCGCTGCGACCGGCATCCGAATGTGTGCGGAGTGTAGCGTTCAGCCGCTGTATCGAGCTTCCGAAAAGCGACTGAATCGCCGCGTTTGGCGTTTTTAAGTGTGCGGTGTGGAATGCTTGGTCGCTGCATTTAGCTTCTAAAAAGCTGCTGAATTGCCGATCGCCGATTCAAAACGTAGCGTGTGTGCTTTGGCCCTTAGGGTTTCGATTCCAAACTTGTTTCTATTTTTAATTTGAAATATAGAATCTTGTTATAATGTTCCAAATCAAGCCAAGTGTAACCTTGTAGTCCCATTTAAAATATTCACCATGTCTATCATAATATCAGCTACACGAACCAGCACAGGTTGAATCCACTTCTGCATTTCATGTTGATAGATTTTTACGTCAATTTTCCCAATCTATCAGACTTCACCCGATAAAATTATTACTTTCTATTCTTACTAGCTACCGCCTCATTGGCCTAGGGTTCGCAATCACTACTGCTGAGCAAGAGGACCGGGATTCGATTCCCAGGTTGGGAAAAGTATTATTGAGTACTAGCTTCTACCTGCGACTTCGTCCGCGTGAAATTTCACCCTCCCCCATTCAGTGCGTTGATATACCAGTCAGTCAGGACTTGGAATTTTATATTTATATAGATGCCTTTTATATACAATAGATTTCCATTAAGAATTGCTCAGTAGCAGCCCGGAGTCTGGACTTGTGCCCGGTTGATAGCAATAGGCTCGTTCCCTATTACATAACTTAAACATAACTGGCGAAATGTGGGTGTACTGGTACACCTCTGCCTAACCCATCGGGGATTATTGGCGTGATGATGTTATGTTTTGTATATTCTTACTCATCCCTTTATTTCAGAGTCAACTGAAAACATGCTATAATAGGTCATCCCAAATACCAGTAAATCTCTGGCTACTTGTGCAGTCCACAAACACGTCTTACTAAATCAGTCAGATGTTATCAAAGCAAGCTGCCCAGACCTACTTTAGCATCTGTCATAACTCAAAAGCAACACACAAAAATAAGACCTGACTTCATGTTCTGTATTTTTTTTCTCCATTTTTTTTTTCTTTGATGGCTGCAGAAATTAATTATGTATTCCGGGCACAATTCATTTCGTACGTTTTTACCTTTTCGGTTTATTCTGAAGACAATTATATGTAAAAATATTGTACCGTTTCGTTTACCGATATTTTCGTATCAAAATTTAAAATAAAGAAGAAAAATAATGTTCTTTTTTTTTAATTAATTTTCTTACAAATCTTTCATTTAGGACCACTTGTATCACATAACACTAGATACATTTGGCGTTACACGGATTTAAAACATCGTTTATTTCTGACAATCGTTAAAAATTTTGGAGGCCATATTTTATTTTGTTTTTAGGTTTAGTTTAGTTAGATTATTTTATTGTTTTTTATTTCTAATTAATGTGTATAGTTAGTTTGAAGACTTTAATCACGTTATTAGGTAGGTACATTTTTTATCGTTTACAGATCAGAATGATACTTTAAATACATTTAGCGCTAAACGAAATTTGTGATTTATGGTGCAGTTCCGTTTACAATTTGCAATGATCCAAAACTATTTAGTTTTCTAAAAAAAAAAATACCGTACCATAGTTTTTCACTCAAGTCCACTACTTGCTTAGTGTAAAAGTAGTGCAATGTGTTCTTATAACCATGTAGGTCATAGAACTTTAGGGTGGAACATGAAATTTCTTAGCCATTGAGAGAGTACACTTCAACGATAGCTAAGTATTAACGGCTGTAACGAACAAAAGGATATCGTTTTCTATTTACGTTATGGGCACTGCAGTTGCGATCAAGTTTCGATTTTTTGTTGGAGGGACCATAAATATCAGCAGAATCTATTAACACAATATCTTTGTTTTAAGGACCTGAACAGTGCCTAATCTACTGTAGTTCGATACTTCGATAAACAAGGGCGGGCCGTGAACTTGTGGGGCCCTGGGCTAATACTACTTAGGGGCCTACCTAATTACTCTCTAAATTGCCATTTTGTCAAAAAACTGTTTTCTTTAGCGATGTAGGTACACAGGAGTAGGTATACGGTACCTATTGGAAAAAAATAGGATAACAAAATATTTTATTTATGGTGGTTCAAAAGTCGTGGATCAAACGAACGCTTTTAAAGTGAGAAATAATTTTTGGTAACGTTACAAAATTTTTGGAAAAAAATAAATTGCTCTTGAAATTTGATACTCAGAGCCCTAATAGAACTTTGTAGTGCTGATACATTATCTAGTAGTAATACAACACCGTTTGTTTTATTGTTTTATATCACTTTTTTTTTTAAATTCGTCTAATTGTAAAAGAACTCGGTATACAGAAATATTCATAACTTTTAGGGCAATTGAATTATGACCATGCTGTAGAAAGATTTTTTGTTGGAAATGACCTCCTTCATCTCCCTATTTCGTTTGATCCACGACTTTTGGACCACCCTGTATACAAACAGTAACTAGTTATTTTGGAGGTTCAAGTTTTCACTTCTGTTGGCAGTCCCCATGGCAGCCTATTTTTTTTTCTTCACAATATCGTCTATTGTTTTAATGGATGCTGGGGGCCTTTTGTATCCATGGGGCCCTGGGCTGCAGCCCAAAAATCCTTTAAGTAAATCCACTCCTGTCGATAAAACTAGAATATACATACATACATAAACTCACACCTTTTTCCCATGACGATGGTTAGAAACTACAGAAAGAAAAAAAGAAATAAAATTAGGTTTATTTACTACAGAACGCCGCCTACTGCGTTTCTCGCATACTACCTACATTTGCTTTCGTTTACGCTCATACATGTGGTCAAACTAGCACGCCGGTCGCGAGTAGGTACTACACACCAGACCTTTCTAAAGAATCACCAATAACGTCAGTGTTTGTCCTTCTAAGGCGTCTCTTCTCGGCGTTTCCACTCACATCTGCCTTTTTAATAACTTTTACGTTTTCATTAACCCACTCAACTTATCAAAGTATAAAGTTACTAAAATATAGTGCCCATAAAGGACAAACATAACACATACACATACATAACGATAGAAATTAATGTGTGTCGCACGACAGGGTGGCATGATAATGATTAATCAGTATTAAATATGTACTTACCTACTAATATTAGAGCATTTAATCCAGTCACAAGACCTTTGAGGAATTAAGTGTTTAACCCAGACACACAAGGCCTACACAAACAGACTATGATTTGTTCTTTATTTAGATTGTACAAAGGTATGTTTACTATCTATCATGATATCTACCGAGAATTCTGATCAGTAAATAAAACAGCCAAATTGGAAAAGTATCAATTTATTGTTTTCACACTCTGAATAGAATAGATAGATAATTGTTAACTTTGATGTGTTTATTTACATTGTGTAGAAGAAAACTTCTGAGACCAAAGCTAAATAATAAAGTCGTGTTACAAAAAATCTTTGGTATTGAAATTACTATTATCAGAAATTAGATTATTTGCAAAAGATCCACTTCATGGAATGTGTGAAATTTTGGTTATGGAAAACCAAAGGGCATTTGATATCAGCTCGTAGATGATAAAGCACAGGCATCGAACGTGGTAAAAGAGAATGAACATTAACTTTAAACTAGATTGATTGAATAGATTGACGCGCCTTCAATATCGTTATGAATACAATGGATTCGATTCTTTCAGCATCTGTCTCTAAGAATTTAAACAAGCGTTCGACAAGGTACTATAATAAGACCAATTTTGTTTACGTACTTGAAAGTTTTTACTAAATACAATTATATGTAAGAGTGGACCTTTTGCTATCTCTATTTTATGTATTATAATAAATATACAACTATAATAATAAAGCACTCAAGAAACCCAAGTCTTAGTTCTAGTATAGTCTTGTAAACTAAAATAACAATATTATAAAATAACTATCGAACATAAAAAATAATTCAAGCTATAGAAAAAGACACCATTATTATTACCATTCAACCACTATTTTAACGATTTCTCAAAGGTAGAATTGGTGAATGCAATCTATCAACATACAACAAATACATAAATTCTATTGACGTGTTTGAGTTAAACCACCTTTATAATAATATGACTAAAGAATAGACATTTGATTCACTCGATTGCAACAACAAAAGCAGGATTTTCTGGTACTTATGAAATTACAAAGTTGCTATAGTAACAGCCAAGTGAGGTTTTGAGGCAAACAACATAATAACAATCTGAACCACACTTCGCTGATATTAAAAAATAACTCATAAAGGGAATATGCTATGTAGCTTTAGTAACTTTGATACAAGGAAACAACACGCTACAGTGAACCCAAACAGGGCTATAATCATTTACGAAGTTGTCATGAACATTGAAGAAAACCATCACATCCCCAAGCTCGCTCCATAATTAATCATTATGAACAATGATAGTAATGATGTAACAGATTAGGAAGAACCTGTAACGTTATGTTTTGATACTCGCTGAGCACATACGAAACATACATGAAACAAATGAACTTCGAAGAGCGAAAACACCTCAACATATTCTCGGTTTCATTTTCATACTTGTGTCTGTCCGAATGTGGTCGGCGAGAATCTAAATGTCGCATAAGAAAAGTACTGACAGGCTGTGATCTCCAAATTGGTAAAAACGTATTACATAGCGATAAATATCTAAGATACAATCCATTCCTAACTGTTCTTCAACATGAAAAAATCGGTCTCAAAGTTTCTGAAGGTCACAATAACAAATTCCATTTCGAAATAAATTGAAATATAATGTAATTTCTTAGTTTATGCAAAACTTACTTAAATGTTATTTACATGGAAAAAATGGTGACTTACATTAGTGTAGATTATTTACAGCATTAGGTCTTTGGGTCCAAATTCACCTAAATCTATCAATTCCTATAAATAACTTAAAATCTAAGAATTAATGAAAGCAGTGAAAAGGATGATTATAATAATTTAGTAAAAAAGTAGTCTTATATTTAAGAAAATAAGCATATAATTCATATCTACTACCCTTCAACTCAGGTCACGTTATATGGTTAATATACTTTGTAGATAAATATAATGTGAATTAAAATATTTTTGAACATAAAACTATAAATTCCAAAATGAATTTATTCCTACTCTAACTAAATAGATAGGCAAGAATACTAAAAATATCAATAGGATACTTCGCAGAATCTAATTTAGTAAAAATAAACCAGAGCTGAACGATAAATGCATAATGAAAATCACAGAATTATTTACAATTCATTTCATACGCTACAATATTGCTACAACCACTAATAATAAATACGCCGCTGTTGCTACCAGCATCTGACTAGATGAAGTCTTGTAATATTTGACCTCGTCTTGGGTCGGCGGCGAGTACGACGCCTCGTAAATTAAACGGTTCGGACACGGGAGCATCTCCGCTGGTATTTCGAGCAGCTTCCTCTTATATTCAATTTTAGTATCATCATTGTCTGTTTCCTGGTCTTGCATTGCGTCATCGTAATGCTTCTCTTCCAATTCTTCTTCTTCGTAGTCAATGTCTTTTTTGTATGAACCTTGAATAGTTTTTTGTGGTTTTTCAATTTTAACAGTACCTATGTTTGTTGTTTTTGTATCCATGATGCAGTTGAGGCGGCTCAGTGAGGCTTTGACGCGTTTGCTTTTTGTTTCATTTCGGAGTTTGTGTAACCAGGATAGGCGGCAGTCGCAGGTTAGCTTGTTACCTGTAGAAAAAGTATAGAGCTATTTAATGTTTTAACAATCAAAGATAATGTAGGGATTACCTGTCTATCTGCCCTAAAAATATTTGTTACATTTAAAATAAATCTGATACGGATACGCTATTATTGGATGAAATTTGCTAAAAAGTAATTTCCTGCTGAGTCCATTTCATTAATCTGGCTAACCGTAAAAGCCAATAAACAATTTATGATCAGTTGATCACCTAACAAACAAAAAGTAATATTTTATCAACCATAACACAAATCCGCAGTTTCACAGCACAAACGAAAATCCCGACACGCGGAACTAGGATCATCTCTACAATAAACAAGCCACGAAACCAAATTAACAGTGGACAAAGAGTATTAAATCATAGCTAACAGCAATGCTCGACCAGTGCGGAAAATATAACATCTAGCTCGCAGCAAAATATAGACGCTATTAAATTGTCACAGAGCACTTAAACACAGTATTTCAAGGCCTGATTCATTGTAG
Source organism: Amphipoea lucens (assembly GCA_947508005.1). Lineage (NCBI taxonomy): Eukaryota > Metazoa > Arthropoda > Insecta > Lepidoptera > Noctuidae > Amphipoea > Amphipoea lucens. The sequence goes on along the minus strand of OX382369.1, from coordinate 5,167,748 downwards.
TTGGTGGTAGTAATGTCCCCGGATGGTTTAAGTGTACGGTGGACTGTGGCCTGCGTTTTTTGGGCGGTTAGTTAGTAGTAAGTAGATTTTGCAGGAAGATTGATGTGAGTTTGTGGTGGTTTACGAGATTATGCACTGGTGAGAATGTTCATAAATTAGATTATGTTTGCATATCGACGGTGTAGTATCAATATCTAATAACTACAAAATCATGATTTTACAGGGGGCGAAAAAAACGTTTAATTTCTATAGTTTTAATATTTTTACAAAAAGTTACTTATGTTAAACAATTTGTAGGAAACGTCGTCATCGATTCAAGACCGTCGTCGATCGTCTTTGCAAATATGAGCTATTTCATATTTTACCTACGAATATGCAATAAAGTAAGAATCGCTAAAATGTTAGTTATTAGATATTGACACTTCACCGTAGATATAGTGATTCCTTTTACAAGAGAAACACCCTAAATTCAGTTTCATTGGACAAATACAGGAATACCAAATATGTACGGGTCTAAAAACGTTTCTTAAATATTTTATTCACAAGCACAAAAATTGCAAATGAAATAAAAAAGCAAACATCAAAACAACAAAAAAATGGTATAAGTCTTTTCTACTCTATAAAATGCCGAACACCTACAAAACACTAATAATACATCATGATAACCAAAGAACCGTGACATAATAGCCACGGCAGCTAATCGTGCGGTTAATTGAACCATTCCGGTTAATTTTCAACACGGATATATTACCCAACGGGTTACTGAAGGAGCATACATCACTGCGGTCCGGTAATTAACCGGGCACACAGATGTTGTTAATGATAGTTTTTTTTATCGCTTTATGGGCCTTTATAATGGTAGTTTGCATTTTTAAATTGAATCCCTGGTTGTATAGCAACACATAAAGCATTTTGTTTATATTGTTATGTGGTGTTAAACTACTATAATTTAAAAAATATTCTATCATCTCATTTCAAATTAGACTTAATTATTTCCGGGTCTCGCTAACAAACTTTTGTGCAAGGACGTGAAAACAGGTCGAGTTATTACGACGTCCTCATTTGTTCTTCTCGTGTCCTACATTTCAAAAGCGTTGGCGGAAACAGAGAACAAATTCGTATTTATCATAACAAATGTCAGCCGTCACGAAGTAATATCGACATTTTTGTTAGGGATTACGCAAATTGTAAGAACAAAGATAAATGACGAACAAAGTTGTCAAAATTCAACTCACCGTCTAGAGAGATTAACGCATAATTGGACTTCATGTTTTCCAAAACATTTTGAACTGCTTCTTGTTTCAACGTTTCTAAGTTGTTGTTCCTCAAATCCAAGACATTCAACTTTTGAATATCATCGAGCACGCCGTCGTCTAATGTCCCCAACTTATTATCGGCCAACGAAAGTTTCCGCAGCTGAGTCAATCCACCGAAACCCCTCTCGGATATAAATTCTATTTCGTTGCCATCCAGGTAAAGTTCTTGAAGGCTCCAAAGTTCCGCAAACGCAAGGTCCCCTATCATCGTTAATTTATTGTTTCTCATATCCAACGTGATCAGATTAGACAGACCTTGGAAGTTCTCCCTAATGACAACTGTCAACTGATTGTTGTCGAGGTCCAATTTTATGAGATTGTTTAGATGTTTGAAACATCCGTCGTGCAGGACGCTAATTATGTTCTTTGATAGATAAAGCCTCTGCAAGTTGGGAAGGACGTAGAAGACGTCTCGCTTCAATTCAGATATCTGATTTTCCACTAAGCTGACGTTTGACAGCATTATTAGATGGGCGAAAGACATCTTTTCCAGTTTCGCTATTTTGTTCTTGGGCAGCGTGATCTCCCGGAGCGTGGTTGAGTTGGTGAACGCGAACGATGCTATACTATAGATGTTGGCATACTGTATATTGAGGTATTGTAATCGTTCCAGTCTAACGATCACTTTTGCGGGTATATACGTCAGTCCGCCGTCGGCCCTGACGTTGAATGTTAACTTTTCTATTTTTGGTTGTGAATAAAAATTGGACCAGAACGGATCGTCTTCAGCTATACCGCCGTTGAATACCCAACAATCGGCCTTTGTGGCGGTTTTTATCTTTATGCTTTCGCAATAACAATGAACTTTGGACCCTCGGTCCTGTATATCACAAATATTAACGTAGTGTGAGTAAATCTTGTCGTTCTTCCATCGCCTTTTGTCGTTCTGTCGGCTCTCGGTTACGTTTATTTCAACTGTCGCGAAGGCAATCATTAGGATCAGATATTTAAGGTCCATCTTTGTTCTCTTTTCACATCGGAGCGATTTTTATCTGTAACAAAAGAGATGGCGTTTAGTGAGTTTCTTTTGTTTTCTTTTATCTTCAGCCGTATTTTGTACATTAGTGAAGTCGATGATTCGATTGTTGAAAGTCGGATAATTTGTTATTATGACGACGATAATTGGCACTCAGCAGCTACCTTTTATTCCAAGAAGTTAAGCTCTAATCCTATTATAATATAATATAATTAATATATCCCGTAATATTATAAATGTGAATGTTTGTGAGGATGGATTGATGGATGTATGTTTATTACTCTTTTACGCAAAAACTACTGAACGGATTTTAATTAAACTTTACAGTAAAGTAGCTTTATACATCAAAATAACACATAGGATACTTTTTATCCCGATATTCCCACGGGATCGACACTTATACGGGTGAAACCGCGGGACACAGCTAATAATAGAAATAAACTTCTTTTTTATTATTATTTGTAATGCGTGGGTAATTTACGTGAAAGCAATCAAATCTGAGCACTTTAATAAATGTGTTTTATTACCATTTACTTATTTTTATCAGTGTCTGGCCATTATTTATATTGCTACTTAGGTGATCACTTTTAATTTGAGTACCTAACAATTTATAACTTTCAACTGACAAATAGAGATTTATAAAAGAAATATAATTACATAGTGACAACCTTTGATGAATTAAAATACACGTTTACTTAAAAGTTGAATTAATTTCATCATGACAGAAGATAATTGTATCTTCTGCCATTATGCCTTTTATTCTATTTTAGAAGTTTTGACTGGTCATAGCCGGGTCAAAAGGGGGATGCGTTTCTTAATTTGTTTGACCAGGAATGGGGTCATAACCTGGTCAAAAGGGAGAGGATATAACGCGAAGCTATTAGCGATTCGCACCCGCCACAATCCGCACGCTTCTGGCGGAAACGCCTCTTGTTCCCGCTCGGTCAATGAGTGTGAGTCGAAGCTTGTAGGACATTCTAGGAGCTTCCTTTAAAAAACATTCGTCGCGCACCTTTTTGGACGTTAGCCGTATGACGTTCGTCAACTGGGCTGCGCACCGAAAAGTACAATTTTTACCAGTTTATCTTCGCCCCGAACCCTATTGTTTTATATACATTATATTATTGTGTTAAAAAGTTTATATTAAAACATTGGTGTTAAAAAAACTGCTTAAAATGATGACCCTGTAAAGTCAATGACCTTTTTAAAAGCTAAACTTTTTTAAAAGACCCACATGTCATCAAATTGAAGATGTTATTAAGTATCACAGTTAATTCCTTCTAATAATCCTTTAGGCGCGCCTGCATCCTGGCACGGAACTCATCAAGCTTAATTAGTCAATTATTAAGACATTTCGTTTTATTAACAGTTGTCAGTTTTTGTTGTTGGTGTTGCAATTTGTTCTACTTGGTTTTCTATTGGCGCCAATGTTTTGTTTAAAAAATAATAAGTAAGAGTTTTTTTTAAGTTTTGTTACATATATGGATAACTTAACCATATCTGAGTTTCTGGAAGTAAACTATTTTACTTTGACTTTAATTTTTTTTTTAGCCTATACCTATTGGTGCCGATTCCCTTGTTCACAAACTAAACTAAATTACAGTTCAGTGCAACTTTTTCTTTCTATCTCATTAAGGAAAGGACAGAAGATAAATTTTAGTTTAGAATTGTCAAATTAATCAGCACCTGACACTACTCCATATAGACTCCATACACGTTTAGACGCGATTAAAAACTTGCCTACTAAAATGACGTCAATTTACGTCAGGCGCTGATTGATTTGACAGGACTAAACTAGAGTAGAAAATGATACACTAAACGTAAATTTAGTTTAGTTTGTGACAACAGAATCGGCACCATTGTCTCACTGCTGGGCAAAGGCCTACCCCACAAGTCCTTCCAGGAACTCCCCTCCCGCTCCACCTCAAACCAGCCACTTTAATTATGGTGTTCAATTGCAAAGGTAAAAATAAACCAATAAAATATATCTTATACGGTCTATTGTAACTAATGAATAATGTCGCAAAGCATGTTTATAACAAACAAGACATCACATCTGGAAGAGTAGTGGTTGTGGCAATTTTCTCTTTGACCATTGATTGAAGCCACATCAGTGAGCGTATCTTCAACAGTAGGTAGTCTAAAGCTAATCTATTAAACAAGATAAAACTATTAAAAAGAATCCTCCTCATCTAAAAAGATGCACGATTCAGTCAAAGCAGTCCTCACGAACAGCAAACAATCATCATCCCCCCTACACGCCCCCCTATACGCTAACTATGCGATGGAGAGCAAGCAAGGGGTAACATGTAACATATCCTATGATCACTCAAAGCCTTTCCTTTGAGCTCTTGAGCCAGTTCTCCCCTAAGCAGGGTGCCCTCAATACCAACCCTTTAGGCCCCAATCTGTAACGGTCATATAGAGTGTTCCCATATATATTGTTTCTCTTTGAAGTAACAAGCAGAATGGCGGTTGAAACTATGCTGATGTGGCTGTGCATTGTTTGATACCTTCTGTATTAGTTAATTGAATTAATTACAGATAATTAAGTATATTCCTCCGACTACGAAGGCTAGGCTCAATCTAGTATGGCAGGCGGTAGCCACTATTGAAATTGCAGTGTCCGTAATAAGATATTGAGATATATTTATTCACTAGCTGCGGCCCGCGGTTTCAGTTGCATAAGTGTCGATCCCGTGGGAATTTTAGATTAATGTTTTATACTTTATCTAAGTATTTATTGTATTATGTAAATGGTACACCACAGACTACCTACAGTATTTGTCTCTCCTTTCTCTTTTTAATCCATCCAAAGGTGTCTTTAAAAGATCGCTCTTAGCGATAAGACCACCCATTGTGTCACCCTTTGTAAAATGTCTACATATATTTATGTATATGGTATACATAATAAAGAGTATTCTATTCTATTATTAAAAATACAACCTTCTTTTTTCTACTGTGATGACTAAAGTGTGGTAACTATGGCTGAAAATCACTGCACAGTCTACTTTCAGTTCCATATTCAAAAGTTTTCAATTACAGACAGATTATTTCAAAACTAAAACCTCTTAAGCGGCCTAGCTTAATATTTTCCTATCAAATATTATTGAAATGGAGCGTGACTTCCACACATTATATTGCCAACGAAACAATCGAAAATTGTAGTAAATCGATATTTCGCCGTTACCTTGAGAATATTATGATAAGAATTAATTGGTGGCCATATTGTGTGACAGTGTTTCTATGGAGTAATTTGGAATATTCCGATGTTATAATATATAATCTCCTTATGGTGATTATACATGGTGAAATTTTAATCACCGTTTTCCTCTTAAGGGGTCATTGTACTCATCATTATGAACAACTTTTACTATGAGACCAAACATGAAATCGCGAAAAAAATCTGCTGTTCCCTAAATTTTGACGAGTTATGCGAACAAAAATGTAGGGAACAGCTGATTTTTTTTTCACGATTTTGGGCTTGTACCTATAGTAAAAGTTGTTCATAATGATGAGTACAATGGCCCTTTAAGAGGAAAACGGTGATTAAAATTTCACCCTGTATATTATAACTACGTAGTTGTAAGAGACTTTGTACACACTTGTTCGGGTCGGCCTTGATTCGGCACAGCTGGGTGACGAAACCAAATATATGCCGATAATTATGTCGGCTTAGCTCAAATTTTGCCGAGCCGACCAGAACATGTTTGGACAAGGGTAGGTGTCAAATGGAGTTTGCCGATCGAGCCGAGGCGAATGAAATCCGAATATGACTGTGTAGTAATTGCTTCGGGTTAGCTATGCTGTTATTCAAATACTGCCGAATCGAATGTATCGAGCCGAAGAAGGGTATAGCACTGCTTAATATGAAGGGTGGCAAAAGACTGTCAGAGGTGAAAAAATCACGAAATATGGGAAAATACTTGTGGTAAATCGATATCAACAACAACAATAATAACAACAATAGCAACAATTTAAATCATATTAATAAAAAATAGAACTTGCGGGATTGAGCATTGAACTGATAAAGTTACCCAAGACTTTGTCATATAAGTAACTTCATAATCAACGAGGTCAATTAATGTCATTCAGAAACGTTTTTTATTTATTTAATACTTTAAGCACACAAATGTGCAATAAAAGTGGACTATAAGCATTTCCTACAAGTGAACCTTTTTGTGACGCAGAAACAAATAGTGGTAGATGCAATAACGAAAATCACATCACACTAATATTATAAAGGCGAAAGTTTGTGAGTGTGTGTGTGTTCATATGTTTGTTACTTCTTCACGCTCAAACGGCCGGACCAATTTTGATAAAATTTTGTATGGAGGTAGCCGACAGACCCTGGATGGGACGAAACCTGAAATCGCGAAAAAAAATCGGCTCTTCCCTACATTTTGACTAGTTATGTGAACATAAACAAGGAACAGCTGATTTTTTTCGCGATTTTAGATTTAGTCCCATAGTAAAAGTTGTTCATAATGATGAGTACAATGACCCCTTAAAAGGATACCCATGAATTTAATTTCACCCTGTATAGGCTACTTTTTATCCCGATATTCCCACGGGATCGAAACTTATGCGGGTGAAACCGCGGGGCGTAGCTAGTTGAGCAATAAATCACATACATTACATTGTATCTTATATCGAATCATTAATATTTCAGGTACCTATTTGCCCTCAACTGACTATCAGAATTTTGTCCATCTGTATAGTCGTAAATATAATATTAGCTCGTCAATATGTACTTGTCCGTAATGGTAGATAAGGGCGTCCCAAAAAGGCAGGGGTCGAACAACCGCCAATTAATAACGGAGATCTGAGGTAACAAACATAAAATATATATTCAACCGAAATGATATCCTCCTTTTTTTTCGAAGTCGCGTAAAAATATAATCTTTGATTACAAACAAAGGAAGCTTGAAATGAGGTGATTATGTAAAAAGGTTGGTGACCTCTGGCTTTTGCTTTGCATGTAACATCTGTTCGAAATTGAGTTTCGAGAAATGCAAATCAAAATCAATGTAGGTACCTCCTTCGTTGATATAACATAGATCTAACTTTATATATATATCACCGGAAAATAACAAGAACCGCAAATTTATAAATTTACTAGGAAATTTATAAACTTCCGTAGGATTCTAAACGAGAGATAAATTGTATTATTTTACGCCCACATTTTCGCAAATCTTAAAAAAAGGAGGTTAAAGGATCTTATTATCTTCCAGTGACATATACAGGGTGAATTTTTCAAGTGGGCGTGGATGCCCAAATCCGAAACTATGAGGAATAGCGAAAAGTACTCAAAGGAGTCGCGGGCTCGATTTTGATGAAAACTAAAACTGCATCATTGGATTTTTGAAAAATCAATATTTCTGGCCAGGAATCGAACCTGTTGATTTTGAAAGTAAAACACACACTGTATTATTACACCATTCGATAGTATCGCTAACAAGGATCAAATTCTGGGAAGTAATGACATTCGGAAAACTAAAGGAAAGAGCTCATTTTTATCAAAATACTTTTTTATTTTCTTATGCTCATTAAACCTTAACTGATTAATTGTTCAATATTATGACAATTGTTTTTGAATACATAGCTGGATTCGACGTCTCAAGGATTGTACTGTAATAAAAAAATTAAATTTAGAACATAATTTTGTGAAGGTGACTGCGCTACGAGTGTTTCGGTAGTAAAAATATTGAGCATCATTTCGAACAAGGTATGAAATAAGAAGCAGTTTATTAAAATTCAACATTTTCCTTAAGTTTGCCGTATGCCATTACTTCCCAGAATTTGATCCTTATTAGGGACACTATCGAATGGTCTAATAATACAGTGTGTGGTTTTTTTTTCAAAATCAACAGGTTCGATTCCTGGCAAGAAATATTGATTTTTCAAAAATCCAATGACGCAATTTTAGTTTTTATCAAAATCGAGCCCACGACTCCTTTGAGTACTTTTCGCTATTCCGTATAGTTTAGAATTTGGCCATCCACGCCCACTTGGAAAATTCACCCTGTATATAAAATTCAAAGTCCTGACTGACTGACTGACTGATATATCAACGCACAGCTTCAACCGCTGGTCCAAGAGACATGAAATTTGGAGGGTGTGTTCTTTGTGAAGAGTAGGTATCCGCTAAGAAAGGGTTTTTCGAAATTCCACCCCTAAGAGGGTGAATGGGGGGAGGGTGAAATTTTACGCGGACGAAGTCGCGGGCAGAAGCTAGTCTAACACAATAGCTTTAAAATATTCATAACTAATGATTATTATGTTTTTACATACTTACTTTATTAATTTTTCACCGGTTATTAAAAATAAAATTTGATGTTCTATCCTTTTTGACCGCGTAAGTATTGCACTTTTTTAATGAAACATCTTTTTTGTTTATAATATACGAAATATTTCTGTGCTAGGGGATGAATCAAGAATCATGTGCTGATTTCATAGTTACAGTTTGTGCGGCAATGTCCCTGCCACCCTTTTTCTTTTTTCTCGCGTAGGAAATCCTCATGGACTTCCTCTATCGTGGGGGTGACAGAGGGGCATGCCGACTGTTACCGGCTAAAACCACCGCGGTGTTCCACCTCTACCTATGGCCGGGTGTGCGGGATTCGCATAAGCATTCACCGCTCCCCCGACAGACCTCGACCCGCTGTTCCTCAACGGGTCCCACCTCCCCGTGCGCCCATTCCTATAATGGCCGCACCCACTCTCGAGTGGCGCGCGTGGAACACTGCAGCGCCCACTCGGGCCTGTCTGGTCGGACGACGGACGCGTCACTGCCACCCTGCAGACACACCTCTACCTACCATATGGGGATTGCAGGCGTGATTATATTTATTTATTTCATCATCATCATCATTTCAGCCGAGAGACGTCCACTGCTGGACATAGGCCTCCCCCAAGCACCTCCACTTCGACCGGTTTTGTGATTTTCGCTTCCAACGAGCTCCAGCGGCCCTCACAAGATCATCGGTCCACTTTGTGGGAGGTATTTCATTATTCAAAATGACGTAAATAACACCTTTACAGCTATAACGCTAATTTAATGTTACTACCACAAAGATACACATACATCTAACTTACATTGCCTACCCAAAAATACAATTAAAAATACAAACAAAAATACAGATAAAATACAATTAAAAATCCAATGTACAAGTACAATATACTGATATGTTATGTTACAACAGTTACTAAAGAATAGAACCCATCAACTAAAAACTTAAACTCCCAACTGCAGTGCAGTCACTAACAGAACTCCTGCTAAACGTCAATTAAGTGTAACGCGAGCAAGTTTACGTTCAAAATGTTGACCATTAAATTTCATTTAGTGTGCTAACGACCTCTATTATAAAGCATACGGGACTGGTTTATGACTAAGTGTCGACACAAAACCGAGAGACGTATTTATGTTTATAATTAACATGTGGAACAATGGCGGAAGGTGCTAGATGCGGCTTGGATGCGTTGGTTACGTACGCACTCTAGACGTGGGCCACATAAACTTCATCATAATCAGCCTATAATTTTCCCACTGCTGGGACACAGGCCTCCTCTCCGTAAGAGGGAGTGGGCCGTAATCCACCACGCGGTCCCAGTGCGGGTTGGCAGATGTCACATGTCTTCGAATTTTTAGTTCTAGGACATGCCGGTTACCTAACGATGTTTTCCTTTACCGTTTTGAGAGCAGTGGTGATGAAATAATTTACACAAAGTAAAGTGCCTGTCTGGGTTCCAACCTACGACCTACAACTCGTAAGTCGCGGCCGTTACCACTTGGCCACCACTGCTCATACATACAATTACAAGTACCTATATTTCCCGAGGGATACGAGGTGTACACACCAACATTTCACCAATTAAATTCAAGACCTATGTGATATTGCTAATAAGCGAGCAAATATGACTTCGGGTTGTTGAAAAGCCTGATAGAAAAGCTCAAAAATGCTTTGCCAGATCTTAAAATCGAACGTAGGCCCTACTTTCAGCTGTAGGTCACCGTTGCGACCATTAGACCAACGATACAGTACTTCTTCTTTAGTTAGCCAGTCATCAAAGTTGGTAGTGAAGTGGGCTGCCATAGGGATTACGAAAGTACGTATGCAGATAAAGTTCGTAGTTACATAAATTACTGCTTGCACTCCAAATGACCGTAAGATCATAAATAATATGTCCATAATACTTACAACCTTAATTCATTATGATAATATCACGATAACCCTTAGTAAATAAGTTCATCTTACGGGGCTTGTAGCTAAGTAATAACAATGATCAGGTTAAGGTACACTTGCGCGGTTGGTCCGTGGATGGGTGACAATCTTTACATACCAAGACCCCTCCGTGTCCCGGCTGTCAGTCGTGGATCTTTGATAGTCGTTACGAGTTGTCAGAAGCCCGAAAGTCTGACAACCAGTCTTACAGTGGGGTTACAGTTTTACCCAGTGACTGGGTTGTGGAGGTCGCATAGGCAGTCGCTCCATGTAAAATACTGGTATTCAGCTGCATCCTGTTAGACTGGGAGCCGACCCAAACATATTTGGGAAAATACTAGGCAGATAATGAATAATTCTAACGTTGATTCATCATGATAATATCACGATAACCCTTAGTATAATATACCTACGTTCATCATAGCCGAGCACTCGTCTAAAGTCCCCGTCAAACAGTTCCATATATCAAAATTTGTCGCATATCTCTTCCAGTTCGTTAACTTCTTGTTACAAAGATAATTAAGCTAGTGCATTGTGCATACGGCCACCTACGGGTGTAAACATCCTTTTGACTAACAGACTGTGTAACTGGGGACCCCGGTCCCTAGGATCATCGTCTAATAAATTTATAGCGCTACTTATCACAAACAAACAGGCTATTATCAACCTTGGAGAACGAAGATAGAGTTGCTTTTACAGTGTGCGTTATTGTAATATTTTATAAGTTGCAGGTACGGAGGTGTAGCAGTTGGATTAGTCTGAGTATGACCATGTTTATTTATTTAGAGAAGGATTTTTCGTAACGCTAGAAAAATGGCGGAGATAATACAGCTTACAGGGAATTAGGAGTTCATTGCACGATGGGTTGAAATTACGACTCTGCATAGTATTAAATTGGGTAATTTTATGACTTGCGAGCGGTCCTCAAAGCAATATAAGCAGTATACTGAACTTTAAACCGCATGATATGAAGTTGTGAAGGGTTGAAATTAAGTCTTCTGTAATAAAACATGTTGTAAAAGTACTGAATTTAACGAAAGATAAACTAAGTTATAGGGTAGACGACGTCATGTGTAATCTTTATCTTTTACGATTTTCTTTCGGACCGCTCGTTGTCTCTTTTTACTTTCTCTAGCTGTACAAAATAATATTTACTGACGAAACATTATAGTTCATTTGGATGAACAGGATATTAACTTCAAATTTACGATTTTTGACTTAAAAATAAAATCCTACTAAAATGAACGTAATTACATGACGGACAACAAAAACGTTGAAGCTAAAAAATATATAGGTAAAATGAGGTGAGGTCAACCAATTATTTTTATAGAAATGGAAATATATTGATTTGAAAACTTCAAATCGTCTTTTTGAGTTAATACCCTGTTCATCTGGACCAACGATATTAAAAAACTAGCTATGCCTGAGACTTCGTTCGCGTGCATGTTGTGGAAAATAAATAGCATTTCATGGGTTTTAGTTTTTTTGCGCGTAACCCTAATTCTTTTTCTAAAATAAAAGTAGCGTACGTTACTAACATCAGTTATCTGCCATTTAATAAAAAGCTGTTATTTTAACATTACAAATAGACACTTCAATTTTATTTATTTGCATAGGTATATTATAATATACAGGGTGTATTTTTCAAGTGGGCGTGGATGGCCAAATTCTAAACTATGAGGAATAGCGAAAAGTACTCAAAGGAGTCGCGGGCTCGATTTTGATGAAAACTAAAACTGCATCATTAGATTTTTGAAAAATCAATATTTCTAGCCAGGAATCGAACCTGTTGATTTTGGAGAAAAAAAAAACACACGCTGTATTATTACACCATTCGATAGTGTCTCTAATAAGGATTAAATTCTTGAAAGTAATGACATACGGCAAACTAAAGGAAAGTGCTCATTTTTAACAAAATACTATTTTATATCTCTTATGTTACCTACCTCAATGATGAGGTAGGTAACATGGATAATGACATCTGCCTAGCCTTTTCCCAACTATGTTGGGGTCGGCTTCCAGCTTAACCGGATGCAGCTGAATACCAATATTTTACATGAACGACTGCCTATCTGACCTCCACAACCCAGTTACTGGGTAATACGATACCCCTTGGTAAGACTGGTTGTCAGACTTTCGAGCCTCTGATTACCCGTAAGGACTATCAAAGATCCTGGAATGACAGCCGGGACCAACGGCTTAACGTGCTTTCCGAGGCACGGAGGGGTCTCGGTGACCATCTTTATAGATGGTCACCCATCCACAGACCAACTGCGGCAAGCGTAGCTTAACCTGATGGATTGACCTGTGCGGCTGTTATTATTTAGCCGGGCCCGGTATATATTACCTATACCTACCTATTAAACCTTAACTGATTAATTGTTCATAATGATGACCATTGTCTTCAATACATAGCTGGATTCGACGTTTCAAGGATTGTGTACTGCTTTCAGCATTACAATATTATTGATTCCATTAGAATATTTTCCAAAGATCGTAATAGAAATTTGAATTTAGAACATAATGTTGTGAAGGTAACTGCGCTGCGGGCGTGTCAATAAAAATATTGAGCATCATTTCGAACAAGGTACATACGTAATTTAGGTACGAGTATGAATACTTTAAAATAAGAAGCAGTTTATTAAGATTCAACATTTTCCTTAAGTTTACCGTATGTCATTACTTCCCAGAATTTGATCCTTATTATGGACACTATCGAATGGTGTAATAATACAGGATGTGTTTTTTTTTCAAAATCAACAGGTTTGATTCCTGGCTAGAAATATTGATTTTTCAAAATCCAATGATGCAGTTTTAGTTTTCATCAAAATCGAGCCCGCGACTCCTTTGAGTACTTTTCGCTATTCCTCATAGTTTAGAATTTGGCCATCCACGCCCACTTGAAAAAATTCACCCTGTATACCTACACAAATAAATAAAAATGAAGTGTCTGTTATAAATATATACATATACAGGGTGAATTTTTCAAGTGGGCGTGGATGGCCAAATCCGAAACTATGAGGACTAGAGAAAAGTACTCAAAGGAGTCGCGGGCTCGATTTTGATGAAAACTAAAATTGCATCATTGGATTTTTGAAAAATCTATTTTTCTAGCCAGGAATCGAACCTGTTGATTTTGAAAAAAAAAACACACACACTGTATTATTACACCATTCGATAGTGTCGCTAATAAGGATCGAATTCTGGGCAGTAATGGCATACGGCAAACTAAAGGAAAGAGCTAATTTTTAACAAAATACTTTTTTTTTTTTTTTATGTTACCTACGTCATCATCATCTGCCTAGCCTTTTCCCAACTATTTTGGGGTCAGCTACCAGTCTAACTGGATTCAGCTGAATACCAGTATTTTACATGGAGCGACTGCCTATCTGACCTCCACAACCCAGTTACTGGGTAATACGATACCCCTTCCCCTTGGTAAGACTGGTTATCAGACCTTCGAGCTTCTGACTACCCGTAACGACTGTCAAAGATCCAGGAATGACAGCCGGGACTAACGGCCTAACTTGCTTTCCGAGGCATGGAGGGGTCACGGTATGTAAAGATGGTCACCCACCCACAGACCAACCGCGGCAAGCGTATCTTAACCTGATGGATTGACCTGTGCGGCTGTTATTATTTAGCCGGGCCCGGGTTATGTTACCTACCTACTAAACCTTAACTGATTAATTGTTTAAAATGATGACCATTGTTTTCAACATGCAGTGCAATCCTTAAAACGTCGAATCCAGTTCGACGTCTCAAGGATTGCACTGCGTTCAGCATTACAATAATTGATTCCATTAGAATATTTTCCAAAGATCGTAAAAGAAATTTGAATTTAGAACATAATGTTGTGAAGGTGACTATGCCGCGGGTGTGTTAGTAAAAATATTGAGCATCATTTCGAACAAGGTACGTAATGTAGGTATGAATACTTTAAATTAGAAGAAGTTTATTAAAATTCAACACCTTCCTTAAGTTTGCCGTATGTCATTACTTCCCAGAATTTGATCCTTATTAGGGACACTATCGAATGGTGTAATAATACAGTATGTGTTTTTTTTCCAAAATCAACAGGTTCGATTCCTGGCTAAAAAAATCGATTTTTCAAAAACCCAACGATGCAGTTTTAGTTTTCATCAAAATCGAGCCCGCGACTCCTTTGAATACTTTTCGCTATTCCTCATAGTTTAGAATTAAGCCATCCACGCCCACTTGGAAAATTCACCCTGTATATTGTTTAAATATATTTTTGTAAGGATATTCATTGATATATCTTAAGCTCCACCTTCGGGCCCAGATAAGTGACTCACTTTCAAAGCGTTTCATTTTTCAACAACGACTTATATGTGATTGACATAAGGTGTGCGGAAGCTTATGTCATTCCACCACTACAATCCTTTCACAATTATTTCACTAAGGTAAAATAACTTTTGCATCACCGTCCAAATCACAGTGATCTTTATTCTCATTCTTATAAGGTTGCTGTTAGGTTGCTGCCACTGACAAGACTGTCAAAATTATTGTGATCTTTATTCTCGCTACAATAAGGTCGCTGATAGATTGCTGCTGTCAATGCTAAAATACCTGTGAACTGTCACTTTGTCTAGGCCCTCTGATTTTGATTAACAAAGAAATACTCATGGTACTCTTGTCAAGGTAATAAAATCAAATCATTTATTTTTATTTTTATAATTTTTGAGTTGTTGAATATTTAAATTGAATTAGTCACAATTTTATTTTTGGGTTTTTAGCTGTTTGGAATTTAATATATTTTATAAGTAATTGGAATTGCATGAGTTGAAACTATGGACTAGAATTATGTCTGAAATAAATTATTATTATTATCTTTACTTCATTCTTGACGTTATATTTTTAAATATTAGGATAAAAAACATATTTAAAAAAAAATATGTCCATTATTTCATTATATATGTACATATAAATTATACATAAAAACATTTAAAATGTAAAAAATAGTAGTCCGCCGGTGTCGGGAGCAGGGTCCAAGCTACCGGTGGCTAGGGCTCCAGAGACAGGAACCTCCTCACAATGCGAGCCGTATCGAGGAGTACTTCCTTCTGAATCAGGCCCTTGATCCAACCGCCTAACGAGAGCCTCGATAAATGTTGATCGAGGCTTTCGGCCATAAGGCCTTTGGCCTATACGACAATCGGCGTAATGATAGCCGAGCTCACATTCCACATGTCAACAACCTCGTGTGCTAAGTATTATTATTATTTCGGGTATACATCCATATAAAATTAAACCAGAATAGAAATTACAAATTATTAATTAAAAAATAATAATAATAGTAATATGCACACTGCACGTATCTGCAGTTTAATTATGTCACAATTACAGCAATTGACAACATTTCATATTTTTAACCTGCATGTATTATTACGTTATATAAAAGTAAATTCAAATCTAGGGCACCTATATTTTTTCGTTTTTCGAAATTATGTACTTTTCATTCATAATTTTAACTTTGAAATTCGGTGTATTCTAAAAAGACGTAAGTGCCAGATGACGGTAGAATGGCGATATTACCTTTGCTTTACTGTGACCCGTCAAAAAAACTGTTAGATGTCACTTGTCTCAGTCGTTGTTTTGGTTCCGTCATTGGCGTATATTTTTCATTGGGATCCATTTTATTGGCGAAATATCAATCAAAAATTGATAATATTAACAGTAAGCAGCGTGTCGAGTTGATAGGAAAAAATATTGTTGAATTCAATTCAGTTTTTTAGTTGTTTTCTAGGTACACTTCTTAGGTGACATTGACATGTTTTGTTTGATGTAATGTTTTCAATCAAAGACATTGGAATGCGCAAAGGTAACTACCTCATTCCGCCGTTTATGTGACGTCATCACATGTTTTTTGATTTTTATTTTTTTTCTCAGAAATTTAGAAATAAAAAAATAAAATAAAAATATATTTGAACTCAGGATACGAAAATAAAGAAATAGTATTTTTGTTTTAAGGTCGTGTCAGGTTTGAAATGTTGTCAATTGCCAACAACATAGACGCAAACAACGAAAGCCGTCAAATTAACTGTAGAATTGATGAGAGCCCGTGCGTGTTTGCTAAGTGGCTACATGGCTACATGTCTAGCCACAATCTAGACAAAGACCCTTTACCCGTCTGAGTGTCTGTTGCGCAAAACGTTGTTACGCACACAAAAGAAAGTCACCTACGTAGAAGCCTGACTAACTAGTTTTTAGGGTTCCGTATCCAATGGATACCAACGGAACCCTATTTTCAAGCCTACGCCATCTGTTTGACTGTCCCAGGTCTAGATCTTAAGAACTGTAACAGCTAGATAGTTGAAATTGTCACAGACTGCGTGCAACTATGGCCTCTATCGTGGCAAATAATAATAATAATAAATAATAAATTTTATTTCAGGCATTGTACAGTCATACACATATATTTCACCCATAGTGACTACATGTCATATCATAAATAAATAAGCATTGAGTATTGTTAAGTATTATTATTTAATTATAAAAATAATAATTACTTATTATAATTTATTTAATAAAATCTCTGAAAATGCTTTTTAAATATCTTTTGTTTCAGACCTTATTTTTTTTTTAAACCTTCGTTCTGTTCTTGCACCTCTCATCTTATAAACTGTAATACTGATAAACATCAAACTTGGTCTGATTGTGGTGCATAATCTATAAATAAACAACAAGCAATAAAAGGAGGTAATATTCAAATTTTGGTGGTACGGAGCATTTATGTTAGAGTTAGACTCACACTTGGCCAGTTTCGGTCTTTTATGGCAGCCAATGTATGTCTATGCAAATATTCCTGAGCCACCCAGATGCTTCTGTACCGTCACAAATGTAACCGGTCCATAGTATGAACGAGCCAAACCCGAAGCTGTCCGGAATGAGCCGAAAAATTCGTCGTTTTAAAAACTTCGCTTCAATTTAACTCTGCAGTGCTAACTGCTTTGCGGCTTAAAACTGAGTGGAGTTTCTTTTTGGTCAGTAATGCGAGGTACTCATGCAATATTCGTTTGTTTTTCTACAAAATATGTTGCTGCGTTGAAATTAAATCTTCTGCTTTTACCGGAGAGAATGAAAAAGGTTTTATTGGCGTAATATTTACACGGAGAGAATAGATTTAAACATGGTAAAAATGTTCATAAATAAATACTGTTTTAAATATGTACTGCGAGTTAAAAGCTTCTACCTTACCTATAGTATTTTTGGGTGGAAGGTAGCCAAGTTTCAATAAGTACCTTTATGCGTCTACCAAATCCGCGTCCGACTACAAGTTGAAGAGCACAATTAACAACAATTAAGGGACATCTACCAACCCGCACTGGGCCTGCGTGGTAGATTACAGCCCACTCTCTCTCACATAGAGGAGGCCTGTGTCCCAGCAGTGGGAACGTTATAGGCTGATTATGCTAAGGGGCTTACAGGACCTTAATGCAAAAACGCAAGTTTTAACATAATACAACTAATTTGGTAAGATAAAAAAAAAAAACATGAAGATACCTCTAAAAACTTTCTTTTTACAATAAAAACCATACTATCCATCCATACTACCACACATACAATCATTAGGTACCATTTTTTGTCAGATTATTCTACAAGCAACGCACTAAAACTCTAGTGTTTTAATTTTTTAGTCAAAACAATAGAATTTTCGTAAATAGATAATTGCTTCATATTTTGCAATAAATTACCAGGGTTGTGTCATCGCGCTTCTCTTTCTTTTCTATGCAGTCCGACAGTGACCGCGCTTTATGTCATGTCCTTCAGTCTCTCCTTTAACTACATAGTCATTCTAGCTGCACTTTTCCTTTAAGGAAAACATGAACATCGCAATTTTCTAAACTATCCAACAGTATAATGTTTATACACATTGAGCAACGTCCCAGTTAAAACTATGCCTGCTATAAAATACTGTTTTTAGTAACTCATTCGCAGTACAAACTTCGTTGAACACGGAACGTATCAGGCCGGCAAAAAGTTTGGCTGCATGAAATGTGGGTTCTGCAGTTTTATTTTTATTATGCTAGTCTTGCTTGTGAAATCACAGATGACGTCCTTTCTGTGTAGTTTTGGAATAGGTGAACAATGTGTCATGTGGCCGGCAGGGAAAAATAGTAATTACAATGCATTTGTACCCATAGGTATAACAGACGCCAGCACATCAAGCTACTAGAATCTGTCTTTCTTTAATAGATTTTCAGCTTTATCGCTAAAGCATTAGGTTCAAGGTTGATTGGGAAAATTTAACAGTTTCGGGCTCAGACCAAATAAAAAAGTCAAGACATAGTGTTGCGAACAATACATTGAAGCATGCCAAAACTACACCTGCGCTCTGTGCATACACGCTCACGCGCACACATTTATAACCATTTACAATCAAACTACACCTCACTAAGTGCACACATGTTTACGAAACCGGCTTCACTTTACTGTTGACAGCCCTCTTTCTTGGTTTTTTATTTGGTCTGAGGTTTCGGGTAGCATGACGTGCTGGCGTCTGTACATTATTACTAGCTTTCTTCATCTTCATCTGCCTACCCTTTTTCCAACTAAGTTGAGGTCGGCTCCCAGTACAACCAGATGCAGCTGTATTACATACCGGTATTTTACATGGAGGGACTGCCTACCTGACCTCTAAAACAAAAATTACAGCTGGGACCAACGGCTTAACGTGCTTGGAATGTAATGGATGGTTACCCATCCACAAGCGTCGCTTAACCATGATAATCTAACCGCATGGCTGTTAATATTTAGCCACTACCCTCCCTTTAGCCTTAAGACAATGGCTAATAATACATAGTATGAACCATTACAGCATACGTTTATATTATCTACAATGTCCATAAATCATCTTTGGATTATTACAGTTCAGAGTCTCTTATATTTTTGGCAACTAAACCCTGAAAATAAAGCGATACTTTTATTAAATGAATTGGCAGCAACCCCTTCCTTAGCAGGTACTAAACGTACCGGGATAACCAATTCGTTCGCCAAGTCAGGCAATAAAAGAAACATTATCTACTTATAAACGTTCTATATTTAGTACTAGCTTCTGCCCGCGACTTCGTCCCCGTGAAATTTCACCCTCCCTCCATTCACTCCCTTAGGGGTGGAATTTCGAAAAATCCTTTGTTAGTACACCCCTAGACTTCATAAGAAACCCACGTGCCTTGGAATCTCTATACCCAGCGGTTTGGGCTGTGCGTTGATATGTCAGTCAGTCAGTTAGTTTCTTGTTTTATATTTTCCTTCTGTTTTTAAAATTTGTATTCATTACTCATTTACTTTCTCTATTTTTATTGTGTTTACTCCTAGTTATATGTGCATGCTGTAGTCTCCTGTAATTGAAGGAGCACACGTAAATTCGTATTATTGTATTGTGTATGTGTATCCTTTGTTGAAGATCCTTAATAAATAAATAAATATATTTAGATTTGTGTGACGCAATGTTCACACAATTTCGAATCATATTTTCCTATCATTTAACTGAAATATTTTTTTCTGTAATTGTATAACTTGTAACTTGAGAATAACAATAAAACTTTAACAATTTTATCGTTGAAGTCCAAAGAAAAGTTCAGAACAAACCAATTGTACTTTACCTTACTTTTTCAGCGTAATTTACTGATAATAAATCCTACAGTCTTCGCTTATTTTGGAAGATTTATTTCCGACATAAAATTAGTGCTTCACCTTGAACTTATTTTCCCCTAATTAAGGCTAAATATATTCTCATCTTACTTCAATTTATTATGTAAATAAATAGTAGATCACGTTGATTGTGGGGCAAAGGTCGTCCCTAATTAAGGGTGGCTATACACGCAAAACCGTGGAGTCGAAACTGACCGCAAATCGCAAAATCCGGACGTCAATTCATAAGTGCCGAGCTTTGGTTAAATGTTTGATTTCAACATTTTACGTTTGGAATTCGACATAGTTCGGTTAAAACGTTAATCCTTATGTGAAATTAGATGTTATTATTTTCATCCCTTTTTGGGGCCATTTTGTTTTGCTAAAGGCAATTAATTACGGTGTTTATAGAGAGGTACCGGTTGAATTCTGTTAGTAGGAATTTTAATTATTTCAAGGGTAGTTGTCTGATGGCTCGTGTATCGGAGTAGTGGATGTGTATTAGATGGGAGTAACTTGAAGGTGCGCTTTGTCGCAAACTTTCAAGCATTAGGTAAGTATAGTTAACAGGGTTGAGAGGTCCAAGCATTGCTCATGAAATCTATCTGTTTAGTAAAAAAAAAAGTGGCACTCCGGGAGTGCCGACAGAAGTGAAAACTTGAACAATTACGTGTGTATTTTTTGAATCGTCATATAAACAAAACACAAACAGAATACTTTGCCATCACTCACTGACATATCGGAAATACATTGAAACCGAGTACATCCCGAGGACAGCCAAACACATCCGAAGCGGTGTCGGTTACGGTAACAGTGGCGCGAATTCAATGGTTATTCCCATCTCAAAAATTCCCAACGCGCCTAAAGAAGTTTTCAGTACAAAAACCTCAACAATGTAACAATTGAGTTTATAATTTTTTGAGACTTCTGCTAGGCACTACTAGGTGTTGTTAATGAGTACCTTTAAAGCCAATTAGGAGTTTATTTCTAACTTAATATAATCAGTCTACAGGGTGTTACGGAAAGAATATATCAATACAAACGGGTTGAAGAGTGTATCTGGTCTAGAATCTCTGTGCAAAATTTCAGCTCAAAAGCATTAACTTTGAAAATGCTTAATATTTTTTTATTTTGACATCACGGCGCTGCACTGGCGCGCGGCGGCGTGATGTGCGTGTACTAGGCGCACAGACACACTACAGATAATGGATAATGACCCTCGTAGTGCGGTAACACGTTTGTTATGATTTCAATTTAATAAACTATCGAAATAAAAAAATATTAAGCATTTTCAAAGTTACTGCTTTTGAGCTGAAATATTGTACAGAGATTCTAGACCAGATACACTCTTCAACCTGTTCGTATTGATATACCCTTTCCGTAACACCCTGTATAATGTTCCCACTGCTGGGACACGGACCTCCACTTTCTGTGAGAAAGAGTGTACCATAATCCACCACGCAGGCCCAGCGCAGGTTGGTGGATAACCTTATATGTCCTCTCTATCATAACAGCCACGGTAACAGTCTCGTTTAGTATTAAGTTTTCTTTCAAATAATATTCCCCAAAAATTCAAAAAACCACTTCCATTCACCTCTTTCCATTAGAACACAAACCACACATTTTTCACTCCGAAACAAAAGGCTACCGAAACAAAACACTATTCACTTGCTATCGAACTAACAATTTTCCGTACAAATACGATTCGTGGCCCAAAATCATAGGTAACCCTCTACGTTCAAGTGTCAGCGTTCAGTCCTGATTAAGCCGACCGCACCGGCCCGGATTGTCGAGTTAATTGCACGGTAAAAACCGGTACGGTGGAACTACAATGGCTTCATTAGTGGACGCCGAACCGGATTTCAATTTGTACGGCACGCTAAAATCGGGGGAGTCATAATTGACAAATATGGGGTTATCAGTGAACGATTTCATTTTTTGATGATTCTTTTGTAAACCACACTTGAATTGCTGCCGTGCGGTAGTGGAAATTGGGTTGGGATAAGTGACCAAACTGACGTTGAACTGATTTTATCACGTTGTCGAATTGCAGTTTGCTTTATCCAATACCCATATTGGATAAAGGCAAGGCAATTCAAACGATTATTGAAGGATACATTTTTGGCAATATAGCAAATCTTTCTTACACGCTTTCTACTTGAAATCCACTCATATGTTTAACTAAACTATCTTAAACGTGGCTTTTGGTAAGTTCTCCATCAGCGATCGTCATTTGTTTAAGTCACTCGATACGAAATAGTATTCTGTGCTACGAATGTATAGCAGCGTAGCATTGCTACGAAAATTCGTAGCACCAACTCGTACATACAAATTACATTTATAGACCGCCAGCCATTCAGTACCAAAATAATTAGCGAGTATTTGAAATACTTGATGAATCAAGTACAGCAGTGGAACGGAACGTTAGCCTTTTGTTCTCCGGATTACAGTTTCGAATGTTGCATTTGAGAGCGAACATTAGTATAGCTTCTAACCCCTACTGCATGGAAATGTGTGCCGAAATCCAGATTTATGCATTTGATTGAATGGCCACTGAAATTGATACTACGTAGCTGATATTAATATTTGTACCTCAGTCTGAGTATCAATATAAATATCAGCTATATAGGTATCAGTTATCGAAGTATAAGCCATGTTTTGTAAAAACTTGTTGTTTATGTAGTTAATAGTTACATAAACAACACTGCTGGGTCACAGGCCTCTTTTCTGTGAGAGGGAGTGGGCCGTAATCCACCACGCGGGTCCAGTGCGGGTTGTTAGATGTCACATGTCTTCGAATTTTTGGTTCTAGGACATGCCAGTTTCCTCACGATGTTTTCCTTCACCGTTTTGAGAGCAGTGGTGATGAAATAATTTACACAAAGTAAAGCGCCTGTCTTTGTTTGAACCTACGACCTACAACTCGTAAGTTGCGGCCGATACCACTGGGCCACCACTGCTCTCATAGTTTATGTAATTAATAATATTTATAACTCAGAGTCTAAGTATAAATATTAATATCAGCTACGTAGTATTAGCTAACGAAGTATAAGCCATGTTAAGCCATATATTGTAATAATTTGTATGTTGTTTGTGTTATTAAATAAAGTATTAGTGTTCATTATTAAGTCGTAAACTACCTTTGCCTAACAATAAACTATGAACATTATGTCACTCAAACATTGTTGTTTGAATCTAAGTGTGCATATACACGAGCAACACCCGTTGACGACAAAGGCAACTGCAACTGTTGTCGACGGCTGCCGTCGACAACATGCCGCTCGTGTATAAATTTAGCACCGTACTCAGATACACGAGCGACACGTTGTCGACGCGTCGGTTGGCTGCCATAACACGCGTTGACGGCTGTCGCTGACACGCGTCGACGGTTGCAGTTGCCTGTCGTCGACGCGTGTCGCTCGTGTGTATGCCTACTTATAATGCTGAGAAGTACACTATGCGCAGCAGCATCGTGAATTGCAACGGCTATAAAAACCTAAAGTAAACACTGTTCTAAAAGTATCAGATGAAAGTATCAAATCGATCAGAAAACGTATCTGCAAATTGTAGTGCTTAGATTTTTAAATATTTCTAATCTTAAATCACCTTAAAGATGTTTTTCATTTGTTGACTTTTTTTCTTATTGAGGTTAACTTCAAAACCTCAATTTTCGTCGAAGATTAAACACCATCAGCAAATCCGTCAATGTAATACAATGAAACAATTCGATTGAACACAAAAAAAAATCAGAAAGATGTAACAATAGTCGCGTTAATTCATTTTCAATCGACTAACTTGCGGAGCATGTCGAACAGTTTAATACTTTTCTCTTTTATACCTCGATTGGTAGCGAAACAATGGTTCTTTTATTCAATTATACTGGTACAGAACGTACACCGAAACTAGGCATTCAGGGCCTAGTAAACTTTTGAAAAAAAATTACTTAATTTATATACGAGTACCATTGTATAGATATCTTAATGAAGATTAATGATGTATTTTTCAAAAATTGATTTAATGCAGAAGAAACGAAAAAACATCAAATATTTCTAAAAAGACTCCCGTCGATCAAGAGTGAAACCTGAAAACATTGTAGCTTGCGAAAAAATCAATTAATTGAGTTTTTTTTTATAGATTCGTATATCGTTTGTTGTGGAGGAACCAATTGAAAATGGCTCTTTTATTCAAAGTAGTTTATTCATAATTAATAAAAATCTAACCAATATAATATCTATATCTATGATTTTTTATACGATCAAATGAGCATTATTAGTCGTGCACTTTTGGATTTTCCATTTTTTTTTCATTCGTTCACTATGCTGTTTTCTTTTGGCGTTGTGAGTATTACTATAATCACTACACTTGGCAGACGAAATGATCTACAACATTATGATCATTATGATGATCCTGAAGAGTTCACTGATGATCGCATTCCTCCAGTCTTAGCAATATATGTATGATATACCTGGTTATGAGTGCAAAAGAATTACCATCTTGTCTCCTCACAAAATATGTCAAATGCTAAATTGGTGCATTCATATGACCGCTACCGTACCGTGCAACTCATGAGCTAAGAAAAATTCATCCCTCCACCTTAATTGTGTAACACACTATTAATCACAATCGATCAGGTTAAGCTACGCTTGCCGCGGTTGGTCCGTGGATGGGTGACCATCTTTACATACCAAGACCCCTCCGTGCCTCGGAAAGCACGTTAAGCCGTTGGTCCCGGCTGTCATTCGTAGATCTTTGACAATCGTTACGGGTCGTCAGAAGCCGAAAGTCTGACAACCAGTCTTACCAAGGGGTTTCGTATTACCCAGTTACTGGGTTGTGGAGGTCAGATAGGCAGTCGCTTCATGTAAAATACTGGTACTCAGCTGCATCCGGTTAGACTGGAGGCCGACCCCAACGTAGTTGGGAAAAGGCTAGGGAGATGATGATGACTATCAATCACCACCTGAATCATTTTTAAGGATATTGATAATCCATTGCTTCATATGTTCGAAAAAATGGTCTGCTCGACAACGTAAATAACGGTGAACTGTTAAATTGAAAGCCATTCTTACTGTTAGTGTGTAACGTAATTACACAGCTCTTCTACGAATGAATCCATATAAAATAATCCATTAACAAAAACTTTTACCCCTGCTATAGAACTGACAATCAACAATAGAATCCAGCAACAAACTGTATACTTTTCTGTCGTACTTCAAACAGTGATGAAACAAAAGTACTTCCACTCAATAACATACACGTGCAAAAACAAAATACACTATATTCCCCACATTCAGGTCAATGGTCAACATTTCATCGAGAAAGTATTTCTCAAGGGGGTAACAGACAAACTTTCGTTTGCTATTATCAACTGTTATACATTGTATTTGCTTTTCATTTCACCTTTATAATCCCATGGGACGAAGCAACGTCTTTTTGTTCATTCACTGAATATTTTGTTTGAAAATCTTTTTTGATAGGTATTTTAATTAAGGATAAATGTTACATTATGATCGTCCTATATGAGCGTATTATTGTCCCATTGCAGAATATACAGGGATATTTTTTTATCACCATCCAAATTTTTACAGGCTGTTCTACCCATGAATATGAACAACTTTCACTATGGGACCAACTATGAAATCACGAAAAAAAAAATCAGCTGTTTCATACAAAAGTCCAATACCTACTTGACCAAAATGTATGAAACAGCTGATTTTTTTTTCGTGATTTCAGAGTTGGTCCCATCGTGAAAGTTGTTCATATTCATAGGTAGAACACCCTGTAAAAATTTGAATGGTAATAAAAAAATATCCCTGTATAGAGAAGGCAGCATTGGTGAGTTTGCTTAAGATGGGTTGGCGATTTCAGACGTATTTTAACTACCAGCTGACTTGACCGACTTTGTCCTGCCCGAACAGCGCCATCTACCGGGTCCAATTTGTGGGAACATTATAGACAGATTATGCTTTTTATGCTTACATACTCAAGAAAGATAATGTATGCTATGAAAATGATAATGCAATAAAATAAAATAGACCGTATAAAAAATCTAGGTAGAAAAAACAAGTCTCAACGACATACAGTCGTCACAATAATGGTAATATGAGTGAGATACGTGTGAGTGAAGAGCTACAAAAAATATCTACAGACTACACCTAGATTTTGTATCTAAATAATGATATGAAGTCCCTTTGAACAAGTATGAGTATATTTTCTGAGAATTTGCGGCCAGTGACAAAATGTATTCTCGAGTGGAATGTGTGAGGTGAAATGTGATAGGTAAGTCCAATTTTATTAAGGACAAGGTCATTTTACATACATAAACATACGTTTTCTTCCCAAGGGTGAAGGCAGAAATTACAGAATACCACCTGTTACGACCCTTACATACTTCTTTTGCTTTGTTTACGTTCATACATTGGTCATTTTGAGGGGCCTGTGGCTAAGTAATGACAGCCGCACGGTTCGATCAATTAGGTTAAGCTACGCTTACCGCAGTTGGTCCGTGGATGGGTGACCCCTCCGTGCCTCGGAAAGCATGTTAAGCCGTTGGTCCCGGCTGTTATTCGTGGATCTTTGACAGTCGTTAAGGGTCGTCAGAAGCCCGAAAGTCTGACAACCAGTCTTACCAAGGCGTATCGTATTTCCCCAATAACTGGGTTGTGGAGGTCAGATAGGCAGTCGCTCCATGTAATATACTGGTATTCACCTGCATCCGGTCGGACTGGAAGCCGAACCCAACATAGTTGGGAAAAGGCTAGGCAGATGATGATATCTGAAGGACAATTTTCCTAATTTAAAACGTTCAAAATCTAGTCGCAGTCTCATCTCAGCGACAAACATAGGTCAAAAACTTGTCAAAATGTAGGGAAATTTGAGGTATTTTTGACAGATTGAGACAAAGATCAGACTGTGAACGTTCTTAAAATTACGAGAATTGCCCCTCTGGTCATTTTAATCCCTGCCACCCTGTAAAGCAGGAAACAGGAAAAAAAATAATTTGTATTCCATTACAAATCTTAGAGATCATCTGCATATCCTGAGGAGAGCCACTATTGAGGTTTTAGGTGGTAAACGTGTCCAACATAACTGTTTTCCTTTCCCATGTAGTCTTACATCAAGAGCTGCCGCAGTCTGCATCAGAATATCTATATCATACTATAACACAGACGTAAAATGCTTTTTTATGGACAAATTAATCTTTTAATTACTTAATAAATCTTTTAAGATTTTTATTTGCATCATCAATGGATCAAAGAGGTCGTTAAAGTAAAATATGAACTCGTGTAATCAAAAATGAAAAAGAAATTAAACGAACTATTAAATATTCAATGTTTTTTTTGCATTGAAGTGAAAACATTTGTAAAGGATATTCTTGAGATATTTATTTTAGAAGTGTGTTTGTATGTATGTAAGAATATTCTCATATTATTTGTTTTAGTTTATTAAGTGAATTTTATTTTCTCTTTTACTCTTACACACGCTGTCTATACATCTTTTTATCTACGTTCGCATCGCTGGTATGCTGGAAGACATTTCTTTAGAAATAAGCATCAGATTTGTACCTATTCGTTTTTCTATTATTTTATTCTTGTCTGTTTATATAATTATGCGTGTACGTAAATGGTTAAATAATTAAATTAATTAATGGTTTTGAGTCAATCGTTCAATGGCCAAAACCATTGTTTAATACACAAAACAACAGAAGCATTTGGCGATTAAAAAACCTTACTATTGCGTTACAATTAGTACCAATAGTATAGGTTTTTTAATCGCCAAATGCTTCAGTTTATTCACTGCCGAAGCAGAAAATAACGAGAGGAGTAAATAACCTATTCATATCAATAAAATAATATATAATATATCTCTTTTTAAAACAACCCACACCGCAATACCAGTAACCGATAATCCAGAACATTATCTCATCATTACCTTTAATGAACGGCCAATTATCTCATTTAAAACGATATTCTCATTACGAATCCTAAATCCGCGGCAATCTAGCAGCTTATTCGATTAAAATCTCCACAGGTAAGCAGCGAGCGATTTAACAAATTTTACGAGGGAAAACTTTGTAGTAAATTAGGCAGAGTTTTAGCTCGCTCTAGTCTAGGGATATGAAATTAAACACTAACTTTTATGCGAGTACCTTATTTATCAGAATCTGGAACTTTTGCGCTGATTACGAATTTGGTTTGTATGAATTTATGAGTTTTGAGCAAAGGGTGAAAAGGGAGGAGTTTTGAAAAGGGAGGATAAAAGTTGAAGTACAGTTTAATAATGGGTAGGTAGTTAGGTACAGTTGACAAAAGAGATAAGTATCAAACTCAAACTCTAAGCATCTAATTTAATTAAACCATTTATTTAATTTTTTTACCAGGGCCAACATGGCCAGAGATCGCACAAGACATAGGTTTGGAAGAAAAAAGGGGAGGCCTTTGCCCAGCAGTGAGACACAAAATAGGATTAAAAAAAAACCATTTACAGGCTCTTTTGGATTGTCAAGGAGTGGGTCAGTCACTAATATGAAAGCGTAGTATACTTCTATTCTATACTATTATTCTCCATAGGTACCCCTATGGAGAAGAACGAACAAGAAATTCCATGGACAAAATTATATTGTTACAAAAATATTAGTTACATCATTAATACTAGGTATATAGGCAAAAAAACTAAATATATAGTAATATTTGTAGCATTGGTATTATTACCGATGCCACAAATACTGCTGAGGTTCTAACTTATGTTAGAACCTCAGAACACAGAGACGCCTCGGTGGCCGCTGCTAGAAGCGGTATTGTCATCAGTTTCCATACAAACCATGCTGACACGCTTGGTTAACTTGCATGACGACACAAATGACGTGTAGACACTGACAGCTTTGAATGCGGTCCGTGACAGAAGTTGTACGAACTTTCGGTGGCACGATTTTTTTTGGCACTGTCGTCCCTAGAGTGCCGGGTATGGCGGTTCCATGGTCTGTGGTTATAATGGTGAGTCACGAAATAATAAATTATTAACTGTCGGCGTAATGCATAGATGTTTATTTATGTCTTGGCTACCAATCTCTTTCGTTGAATGTACTCACGGTTTTAGTCTCATCATATTAAAAAAAATACATAAAGCTCTTATTTTTAACCGACTTCAAAGGAAGGATTTACGCAGAACTGTACAAAAAATACGTTGATCACAAACACGGAAGCGTTGAAATAAACGATGGTTTCACTTTGATGTCAAAGTTATAATGTAAAAACCTTTTGAAATTAAAATAAATACTTTTATTATAAAATCTAGCAGAGTACAGAGTTTTTTGCAAGCTCAAGAAAAATAGAAATATGCAACCTACATTGCAGGTATGTTCGTCATTTTGCAGAATGAAGTACATTAAGTCCATAATACTTTTAACTTGACTTAGCAACTCAATTAAAGTAGGTTGCAGAACTGTTCGTTTTCCGTTCTCAGAAAGTTACAGCATAGAGTATTTATGTGGACTAGTAGGAGTTTCCATATTATGAACACAACAGTCATTAGCATAAAATATTATAATAATACAATGAAATCAAATGTGACCATATTATTTGTTTGATGGGAGGGAATGCCTCCCACAAGGTGGACTCATGATCTTGTGAAGGCCACACTGGAATTCGTTGTCAATATCTCAATTCTAAATAAGACTGCCTCTTCATTCTAATTAATCTTCAAAATCACCCCATTTTAATACCAATTAATTATCCCAACCGCATCCATTCGAATATAATTAATTAAAAAATATAATTAATAGTCAGCGCGATTATTACTTATTACCCAATTTTAATAACGCATGCCGGGGTCTCCCGACCCTCAACTATCAGTTTTAATTAACTCGATAGCCGAATGCTTAATTAACATAAATGTGTTTTTTTATAGCGGGAACCTACTCGAAACGGGTTGGGGCTACCATGAGTCTGACTTATTGAGGTGAGTTTTTTTTGTACAAGATTGTCAGATGCTTAACCGGGCTATCCTGTGGATACTATGACAAGTTTTACGCCCTGGCTAGAAGCCTTAATTTATTAAGGCACTAGCTGCGCCCCGCGGTTTCACCCGCGTAAATGTCGATCCCATTGGAATATCGGGATAAAAAGTATCCTATGTCCTTTCCCGGGACTCAAGCTATCTCTGTACCAAATTTCACACAAATCGGTTCAGTAGTTTAGGCGTGAAGAAAAGACAGACAGACAGACAGAGTTACTTTCGCATTTATAATATTAGTTTGGATCTAGCCAGGGCATAAAACTTATAAACTAAGCGTCTACATGCTAAAGGCACCCCCTGTGGGGTACGGACCTCGGCAAAGGGCGTGTGAAGCAAGTTTTACTCTGGTTCGAGTTTTCTTGAAAGAATGAACGAGAATGCGTTGAAGTACCTAAGTATTTTGTTTGTATTTATGAATATTGGACATTAAACTAAAAGGAGGAGAGGCAACATTTTTGCTTCGGGTATACACGGCAAAAGCGTTCACTATGTATGTATGATGAAGTGGTATCTACAACGCCACATGCGAACAACGCGTCATACTGACGTCACGCAAATCCTGCATCTCGCAAGCAGAGTTTACCACGCAACTAGCATAGATACAAAAGCCCGACATGAATCATCGGGCAGTTGCCCGCCAGACACAACACCCGTCTGGTCGGAGGATCCTCCCTTTTCTATGGAGGTTGAGTGAACTTTACACCCTGTTCCGCATACCTCTATAATGATATATAAAGTATCTACTATGTACACTATGAAATGAAATGAAAAAAAATTTTCAAAAAGCGGTGATGGAAAAAGCTTTATCAAAAGTAGTTATAAACAGTTATGTAGTTACATATTCTAGTCTTTTGTTTACCAAACAATACTATGCGAAAAAAACAAATTATAGTTTCTGTAAAAATAACGTTTTCGGCGTACCTTATCAAAATAATTTTCCCACTTTTTCATACATTGCAACGACCAGCAAGATCGTCCTGAAATTTAAGATTCAGTGAGTTTTTGTAATTAAGGGCTAAATATATTGTGATTTAAAGCGAAAGTTTTATAGTAGGTCCCAATGACGATGGCATCAAACAGTTAATTATTTAAAAAGCCTTTTATCCCCTTTGTATGTGAAGAGAGTTGAGTTACGTCCGTAGGGGTCGGAATAATGTTTTATATTATAACTAGCTACCCGCCGCTGCTTCGTACGGTTTTAACGACTAGACATACATACATACATTGAGATTTATTTAATATATCTATGTATTAAAGTAGAATAATAGTTATTATAAATAATAAATAAATAAGTATTATTATTCAGATTTAGACTTCTTAGACTCATTCCTAACCGACTGGATGGAGAAAGCACAGCACAAGGAAAAGTGGAAGAAAATGGGGGAGGCCTTTGCTCAGCAGTGGGACAGTACAGGCCAACGTTAAAAAAAAAAAAAAATTTAGACAGACATACGAAGTGACTTTGTTTTATACAATGTAATAATGTATACCTACATTTTAATTGTATATGGAAACACCATTTCTTAACACGATGACTTGATTTATTTTACATTCGATTCAGGAAATTTTCGTGTCATAAAAAAATGGCTTATTCCCAACGGCTCCAAAATTTATTCCCAACGGCTCCAAAAATAAACCCAAATTTATTATTATTAAATAAAATCATTCCCATTGGCTCCAAAAATTTTAAAGTACAAACTGCAAAAAAAATTGTATATTTACAATAAAATTAATTTATGATTCAACAAACAAATTATCCGATAAGTCGACATTTGAAAGATTCTACGTTTGACATCATAATCTACTATTGACAGATGATATATTTAATAGATTCTGCATTTGACAGATTTTGAAAAAGCGAGACAAGTAAGGAACATTTTCGCATCAAAAATAATACTGTTATATAGTAATCACTATACAGAATGAATTTTTCAAGTGGGCGTGGATGGCCAAATTCTCAACTATGAGGAATAGCGAACAGAACTCAAAGGAGTCGCGGGCTCGATTTTGATGAAAACTAAAACTGCATCATTGAATTTTTGAAAAATCAATTTTTCTAGCCAGGAATCGAACCTGTTGATTTTGAAAAAAAAAAAAAACCCACTGTATTATTACACCATTCGATAGTGTCCCTAATAAAGATCAAATTCTGGGAATTTCGCTATTCCTTATAGTTTAGAATTTGGCCATCCACGCCCACTTGGAAAATTCAGCCTGTACATTGATAAACACAGATTAGCAGTCACAGAAAGAGATCGATAAAAGTTACGAAAAAATTTAAAAGTACCCAACATTTTTTAATAATCTTCATTTTTTCTCTGTTTGTTATAATAACATGGCATATGAAACTTGGCCTTTGGCTTGAAATACTAGATATACTTAAATTATACTTTTGCATTAGAAGTGAACACGGAACGATTTAGCGGATGTTATTGATTTTATTAGCTATCTGGTTTTTTTTAGGAGTGTTATAGGTTCATATTGTAGTTTCCGTTTTAGTATGTGTGAATACTGTTACGGTCAATAATAATATTGGTGAATGTATTTTCTATATTATTTAAAAATTTAATATTTTGTTACTTTTAAATAAGTATGTACTTTATAGCATAATGCATTGCATAAGTTTTATTTTTGTAATGGTGATAAATTATTGATTTTTTATATTTAAAGGAGCCTTTAAACTTTAAAATTTTAATATAGCATAGGGTTAATTTGTGATATCAGAAACTGTGATTTTTAATTGTGTTTTGTTTTTATTTAAATAGTACATTATGATACATTGTGTGTAATGATCATCAGTGATCGGATTAGGCTGAGTATATTTTCCTAAACTTCGGAAAATAGAGACAGAAAGTGGAGACTTCCTTACGACAACATTTTTTTCCCAGAATTCGGGAAATAAGGCTATTTTTAAATAAACTTGCAATTACCAAATTTTCGGGATTTTCGGGTAAAATCCCGAAGTAAATAGTCTAACTTTAATTCGTGCATTCCAATTATATGTAATGTATGATACAACGGTTAGTTTAAGGATCGTAAATATGCATTATGGACCTAAAAGCGTTTCATTATGAGCCACTTTACGAGCAAGTGTGTTGAAAAATAGATTAAAGTCAATTTAAATGAGAACACTGTAATTTTTTATTCTTTAACTTCATATTGTGTGTCATAAAGTAAATTTTTGATGACAGAAAGTGCATTGTGAGATTATTGTTTTCAATTTTACAAAAGGTATATAAGTACGTACATAGCATAATATTGATTTGTGACTAAGTACATTTGTACTGAAACTATTTACCACGAAATTATAACATTAATTTTAGCAATTTGTGTTTTGTTGACCTTACGCGATTTGTTTTGGAGCCGCTGGGAACAGTTTTAATATTTTATTATTTTAACTAATAAAATTATGGAGCCCTTGGGAATCAATGTATGAAAAGAAAATTTTTGGAGAACAATAGATTTGGAGTTCGTGGGAACAAGCCAAAAAAATATCGTGAAATCTTTATAAATATATTTAAGCGGGCTGTAAACTGAATCTAGGGATTTTACTTTTGATATGTTTGTTTTTGATATGTAATATTCCAATAACAGATATTATGATATCAATAATAGTCTTTTACTAATTTTTTAGTTTCTGAACATAAAAAAATATTTTTTTCTTCGAAAGCTTCATACTATAAATACAATGTGTAACTGAGTTAATGTGTACATTATAAAAGTAGTTTGTTCAGAATCGTTTACTAGATATAGTCTGTAATTTTTAATATAGGTAAGTAATGTTTTATCCCAAAAATAAATAAACTTTTCGTAAAATACAGTCACACTCCCGCTGTACCTACAGTCAAAACAAACCAAAATGGACGAAGTACCTACGAACGCACACAGTCGCACACGTATAAACGTAGATTAGTAGTAGATTTGTAATGTGACCAGAATGTTCTCCCACAATTAGCATAACTAATTTATTAAATAAACCGTGTTTTATACATAATAGCAAAAATTCAGTGTATGTATTATGATTATACCATAATATTCTAATTAGTTTGTTTGGTGGTGTGCGTTAATTCCAACACAATATGTTGTATATATTTTTCTTAACAAACATATTTTAACTAACGCTTTTGAATAACAACAAGAATCAAAACAATTGAATTAAAATAATGCCAATTATGACCAAAACTGTACTGTGACGTCATTTGGCACGAGCACGAGCTCAATATGCCAATATTTGGTTAGCATCAGCGATGTTGAAGTTTACACAGTAATGAAAATTACTTTTAGTAAACGGTTTACACAACGGTTTAAATATTTGTACACTTGAGAACGTTGATAATAATAAAATTGTTGATCCACAATTTTCACCTGTATTATGTGGTTTTCTTTTTCGCGACATACAGGGTGTCCCTGGAAGTATGGATCAAATCGAATAGGGACGTGGGCAAGGCCATTTTCAAACGTTTTAGCAAAAAAAAAAAATACTAAAATAAAAACAAAAAAAAAATACTAAAAAAAAGAGAAGAAAGATCGAATTCGTGAAAACTATCAGGGCTATCAATTTATTTTTTTAGATAGCCCTGATAGTATTTTTTTTTTATTATTTTCTTTGAACACTAAGCGAAGTGATAGAAAAAAAAAAATTAAAATCGGTCATAACTTTTGAACCGTAAAAAAATTCACTGACATTCTCAGGGTTAAAAAGTTTGGAAATGACCTTGCCCACGCCCCTATTCGATTTGATCCATACTTCCAGGGACACCCTGTATAGTTTTTTTTTTTGTATTGGTTCGGTGACATTTGACATCCGCCAGCCAGCGCTGGACCTGCGTGGTGCTGCTCACTCCCTCTCACAGAGAGGAGGCTTGTACCTCAGCAGTGGGAACGTTATAGGCTGATGATGATTATGCTTATTGGCACAGTATTATATGACTGTTTGAAAGATTAACCCCCTTATTCATAATCTTATTTTATCTCTATTTTAGCTAAAATAGGTTTATAGAACCTTTGTCTTTATCTGTCACGTTGTCATTTCTGTGTGTAAGAAAGAGACAAACCCCATTTTAACTAAAATAGGTTTGATAAGTTTTATGAATAAGGGGGGATATGTCTAGAAAGGGAGTGGCTACCGAGATGACGACTAATAGAGAAGTATGGACGAAAAAGACATGTTGCGCCGACCCCAAATAAATTGGAATAAGGGCAGGAGAATGAAGATAATGAAATGTTGTTGAACGGCAACTAACGGTGGACACAGACATTGCGAAGCATGCGCAGCGCACAGCGCTCATCGCATGATACGCAATGTGTGGACGTTCATATTCGTGGCGAGGCATGTGCAACAGGACACTTTGAAGCGGATACAGACACTGCGAGGCGTGCGCCGCGCACCACCGCGCACGCTTCGCAACACACGCCTCGATATTAATTTTCCTCGAGTAACGAGTAGCCTCGCCACGAATATGAACGTCCACACATTGCGAATCATGCGATGAGCGCCGTGCGCTGCGCATGCCTCGCAATGTCTGTATCCGCCTTTGTAAATATCGTGATTGTTTAGATCAGATTAATCAGCCTATAATGTTTCCACTAATGGGACACAAACCTTTTTAATTATTTAATCTTTAGAGTATCATCTTTTGTATTTCATTTAGTTTTTAAACTAATATTGAACTGATAAGTCAAATTGATTAGTTTTATTTTGTTGAGTTAATATCTTGTTACAACATCAAGTTTTATTTGCAGTTAACAAGATGAACAATTCAAAAGTATAGTTCGAGCAGTAGTCTCTATCTGTTATTGTAGCATGAAATTAAAGTACATTGCAAAGCAGTGGACACAGAAATTACGCCTGTATTCCTTAAAGGGTTTATCAGATGTGTAGGTATCTATAAACCAGCCAATCAGGCAGCACAGCCAGGTGGATTGGCGAAAACCTTGGCGAAGTTTAGAGCAGCATATTTGTTAAGGATGCTGAAAAAGAGGTACTTCGGTATGTAAGGAGCTGTACGTTGTGTCAGGAGCGGAAGCAGTCTTTGCAGGTAGCTCAGCTGCAACCAGCAGTGCCGGTAGCCCATTATGATGGAAAAAGTGGGAATCAATTTGTTAGGTCCTTTTAGGAGGTCACTTAGTGGAAATAGATATGTGGTCGTATGTGTGAAGTATGCTTCAAAATATGCAGTATGCAAGGCGATTCCTAGGGCGACTGCAGAGAGAATTCCTGATTGAAGACATCTTTTGCCGATTTGGTGGTGTCAAGGAAGTAATATCAGATAGGGTGTCAGTTTTCACATCACGTTTACACCGTACATGGCGGCGTGAATAACTAGGCTGTCTCACAAAGAGGTGTGGCTTCACAGCCAGCCTCTACAGTACACACACCTTTCGACAGTTACGTTTGTTTCTCATGTAAAAGGGGACGAGCCTATTGCCATAAACCGAGCACGAATGCTGACTCCGGGCTACTGAAAAATTTCACATAGAAAAACACAATAATGCCCGATCCAGGAATCGAACCTAAGACCTCCTGCTCGGCAGTAGCTTAGGTACGACCACTAGACCAACGAGACAGACCTGCGGGGTAATTGCGTAACACACTATCTACTGATATTGTATCTACTGATACTGATTTTGACAGTTCAACAACATTCATTGCGTTATTTACGTTGTTGAGCAGACAAATTTTTCGAACATATGAAGCAATGGAGCAATGGTTTCAAAGTTGGTGCGTTTCGAAGAATACCCCGTATATTCCTCAAAACGCACCAAAAGTAATCCTCGAAAAAAAAAGTATTAATAAAAATATAATAATGTTATTTCTTCAAATGCATCATCATCATCATTAGCCAAAGTACATACATCTTTTATGGGGTACTGTGTTAAATGTTACAATAAAATACCTTGTGATATATTGCAATTAAATGAAAGAAAATTTAAAACTCACATTAAACGTACACTTTGTAAACAAGCATACTATAAATTAGAAGATTATATCCAAGATAAGAACGCTTGGAAACATGCTGGTCCTGCTCCATAGGACAATCTAGAGTCTAGACAAAATCAAACTGGTTGCTAATTTAATATTGTAATTTTTTTTATTCTTTTTTTTTTACATTTATTACTCACACCCTGACTTATTACTTGTATTTTGTTTTATAATTAAAATCGTTTTGCTTGTACCATGTTTGTAAATATGTGAGCACCATGTATCTATCAGATAATTAATTTATATGTCATGGCTTCGTTTTTAATTCTTTTACCTATTGTGGTATAGTAATTTTATTGTAGGTGCATCGTCCTCACATGTTATTATATAATTAATGTACGCATGCAAAATATTGTACCTAAACATTTTAAAAGAGTAACGGTGGAGTTTCTTGCCCGTTCTTCTCCATACGAAAACTACCTTTTGGAATGGGCGACTAGAATCAATTCTATTTTAAGATAATTTTTGACGTTCAAAAGTGCCTTTTATGTGCCTATTTGAAATAAATGCTTTGACTTTGACTTTGACATCAACGATGAAACATAGAGAAGAGAAGAGCATGAAGGATTCGTAATAAATGATATCGGTAGACGCTTCGTTTGGTGCGTTTCAAAGTTGGTGCGTTTCGATGTATTCCTCGAAACGCACCAACTTTAAAACGGATTAGAAATATCCTTCAAAATGATTCAGATTGAGATTGATAGTGTGTTACGCAATTAAGGTACCTACCGATAAAATAATTGATCATTATGTACTAGACACGTTTTTATTACTGCTTTAAACCTACAGAGATTTAAGCGATCCATTTAAAAACCTCCTGAATAAGATAGCTATCAATTCTAGCCCCAATTCGAATAATCAATAGTTAAACGACTCCGTTTTGTTATAGCTATTCAGGTTAATGACAGACCATGAACCACTTTAGAAGTGTAGTGCTCGAATGCTAAAAAAACAGAACCGATAAATACAAGTGGAAAGCAGATTTACAGTCGGAGACTACACTATCAATTGGCGTCAATTTGATCCAATACTTGTAATTCCGTACGGGTTAATCTAAGGTTAAGCTACGCTTGCCGCGGTCGGTTGGTGGATGGGTCACCATTCATAACATTTTGAGACCCCCCGTGCCTCAGCAAGTACGCGGCTGTCATTCATAACTTTTTGACAGTCGATACGAGTAGTCAAAAGTCTGGCAACCAGCCTTACCAAAAGGTATCGTGTTATCCAGTAACTGGGTCCGGCTCCGGGCCCTAGTGTTTCAACCCCAAATGGCACAAACACATAGCTCCCAATATGGTTTTTATATTAGTTACCAGTCGTTTCAAAATCAACTAAATTTAGATTTAGACCAGACGGGATGACCATAATGCCTTGGAAGGTAGGTAGGCCTTTGGTGTGGGATGCAACCTGTGTCGACACCCTTGCGCCATCCCATCTTCCAAGCAGGGTAAGCTGTGCTGGGGCGGCTGCTGCAGATGCGGAAAACCTCAAAAGGCGCAAATACTCCAATCTCTTTGGAACTTATATATATTTGAGCCGTTTGGGGTTGAAACACTAGGGCCATGGGGCCCGAGTGCCCACTTAGTATTTCGAGACATCGCCAAGCGGTTGGTCTTCCCTTCACGTGACCAGAGGGCTGGCCTATTTTTTGGAAAAACAATTAGCATTGCCATACTTACAACGTGGCAATGCTGCCAGCCTTTTGGGCACGTTTCCTGTTGACAGTGATGCGGACGAATTTTTTGATGCCCTTTGACTATTTCCCCTCCATTTTTATATACTTGTACAAATTATTATTTTAAGATTGTTAGCTTTTTAAATTATGTAAATATTTGAATCTTTAATAAAGTCCAATAAATTTTCTCATTAATTTAGATTAATGTAAAGTTAATATTTGCTTATGTAGAAATAACAACAATTGAAAACAAGGATTTGAGAATACGGAATACGTGAAATCTCTCGCAAACCGCTGTGATTAGTCACTAAAAGGAGTACTTAAATACGCATAGAATGTATCACTAAATTAAGCTTTTATAAACCAGAAGTTAATAAGCCTTAATCACACAACCCTTAATTATATAAGTGTTAGTAGTAATTTAATTATCAACAAACACGCAAGTGAATTTACGGTCACGAGAACATTCTAGACAATATTTTGTCACACGTCGGACGTGTAAGCGGCATCTGAGGTCACATACACCAGACAGGTGGGCCGTCACATAGTAGGACAGGAATAGAAAGTATACTTCGTTTAACTCACGATATAATAAAGCCCCGTATTCATTAGGCAACATTTGTTGCGAAACACTGTTACGATGTGTCGACGTGTTTATCACCAAGTTTACCGTAAACACTGTTTCTGAAACATGGCCGTCCACACTTGTCAGCTGTTGCTAGGATGTCGCCTGAGGAGGTAGTGCTGCTCTGTGCTGCTTACATAATAATTCATAAGAGTGCTACTAGAAAAAAAATACGAAATGGTGGTGGAGTCGGAATCTTAATCTGTCAAGCTCCGCTAATGAGACACTATTGATTTTCTATTGTTTCGTCGCCAATGGGCGACGCGCGCCGCTTGACCGGTTAAATAAAAGTTACTTACTTCATGACCTTCGTGAATTTGATGGGTCTTTTCAGAATTTCATTAGAATGTCAACATCAGAGTTTTGCCTATAAACAAGATGTTTCGGCTTGCTCCCCGTTCGATCGGGGAGCACGGAAACATGTTTCAGAAACAATGTTTCATCACATTTGTTTATCGACTGTTTATATACTGTTTCCAGAGTAGGTATGATGAAACATTGCGAAACACTATTTCGAAACATTGTTTCTCAACAAATTTTGCCTAATAACTGCTTGCTCGTGTGGTTTGTTCGGAAATTATGAGACGATACTCTTTGGTAGGTGCGATAAATTAGTAAAGGCGACTCTGCTACTCAACGCGTACGTAGTGAAATAAATGAGTAAGAAATTCCAAATTAAAATCTACATGAACATACAATAAAGATTATCTGTCTCTATCTAACACACGCATTCAAAGAAACTACAAACGTGCTATGCTGTGCAAAATCTCCTTAGGTACTGATCCTAAACCAGAACACAACAAATCTTTAAAAAATCATTTGAGACTCATATATGAGATGAAAAACCGGCCAAGTGCGAGTCGTACAAGGGTTCCGTACTACCGTACAATATTTAACACTACATATATGAAAAAATCACGTTTGTTGTATGGGAGCCCCCTTTAATATATTTTAATTGAACTATTTATTTTTAAAGTGAATGTACAACTAAGATCCTATGCTGTAAATATTTCAAGCGTCTACCTGTTGCCGTTATCAATATCGAGCAAAAAATGACAAAAAAATCACGCCTGTTGTATGGGAGCCCCCTTTACATAATTAAAATTTCAACTGTTTAGCTATCACGGTTCATGAAATACAGCCTGGTGACAAACAGACAGCCAGACGGACAGTGGAGTCTTAGTAATAGGGTCCCGTTTTTACCCTTTGGGTACGGAACCCTAAAAAAAGAAAAAGCAACAATCAGGTACTGGCCGAAAAACCCCAAAAAAATATGAGAAGAAGTAATGTTTAGAACTTGCAAGGCGTCAACGTGTAGGTAATTGAAAAAATCCCAGCCCAGGAGAAACAAAAAAAGGAATATTGGCTCCGATTCTCTTGTTCACAAACTAAACTAAATTTAAGTTCAGTGCATCTTTTTCTTTCTATTTCATTAAGAAAAGGACGGAGCATAAATATTAGTTTAGTCCTGTCAAATTAAGATATTCCATAGACAATTTAGACGTGATTAAAAAATTGGCTATTAAAAATA
Organism: Amphipoea lucens; assembly: GCA_947508005.1. Lineage (NCBI taxonomy): Eukaryota > Metazoa > Arthropoda > Insecta > Lepidoptera > Noctuidae > Amphipoea > Amphipoea lucens. The sequence goes on along the minus strand of OX382369.1, from coordinate 5,126,750 downwards.
CGTCAATTTACGTCAGGCACTGACTAATTTGACAGGTCTAAACTAATATTTATCTTCTGTCCTTTTCTTAATGAAATAGAAAGAAAAAGATGCAGTGAACTTAAATTTAGTTTAGTTTGTGAACAAGGGAATCGGCGCCATTGTCCGACGCATACGCCGCGAACGTGTATTGTGCGAGCGGTGGGACTCGGTTGTGTTGGAGAGGTGGATACACCTGGATGCCAGTTCCTCACCATTGTTTTATCATTATAATAAATGAAATGTAATCGAATGAATTTTAACCTAATAACTATTTGTACGTTGACTTTTTATTTTGAATGCAATGGTTTTAATGTGTAATGTTGTATGTATAATTTGTGGTGCTTAATATGGTAATAACTTCCTGAAATAAATGATTATTTATTTATTTAAAACAATCATGTAGATAACAAGAGCAGTGGTGGCCCAGTGGTATCAGCCGCGACTTACAAGTTGTAGGTCGTAGGTTCGAACCCCGACAGGCGCTTTACTTTGTGTAAATTATTTCATCACCACTGCTCTCAAAACGGTGAAGGAAAACATCGTGAGGAAACCGGCATGTCCTAGAACCAAAAATTCGAAGACATGTGACATCCACCAACCCGCACTGGGCCCGCGTGGTGGATTACGGCCCACTCCCTCTCACAAAGAGGAGGCCTGTGTCCCAGCAGTGGGAACGTTATAGGCTGATTATGTGTATGTAGATAACAAGTTAACCTACTGACTCCTCAAGCTACTGTTGACATCCCAGACAGGTGCGTCGTAATAATATATGAGCTGTGTCTAGGTCAGCCCTGCACTATATCAAATCTTTTGTGAAAAATTGCGTGTGGGGGGAAACGGGTTCGGTACATAAATATAAATTAGAGTCTTCATTGGCTTAACGGTAGCTTGGCTTGAATACAGAACATGGGTGATATTGTGTCGTTCGACAAGATTATTTGGCTAACTTCAGGTAAACTCCTACTTTATTTAATTTTGTTATTAAATATGTATAGATTTAATAATATGAACGTATACAGGGTGAAATTTTATTCACTGTTTTCCTCTTAAGGGGTCATTGTACTCATCATTATGAACAACTTTTACTAAAGGACCAAACCTGAAATCGTGTAAAAAAAATCAGCTGTTCCCTACATTTATGTTCGCATAACTTGTCAAAATGTAGGGAACAGCTGATTTTTTTTTCGCGATTTGAGGTTTGGTCCCATAGTAGAAGTTGTTCATAATGATGAGTACAATGACCCCTTAAGAGGAAAACGGTGATTAAAATTTCACTCTGTATAAAAAAAGAGGGACAAGAATTATAGGGCTTCAAAATATTTGTCCGCATCGCTGGCAAACAAGAAAAGTGCTCAAAAGACTGGTAGCATTGCCACGTGGCTGCCAGCTAGTTTAACTAAGGCCCGGCCGAGCTAAATTTGCTAAAGATGTAAACAACAACGGCCGCTCGAAATTGAATAAAATCGATATGCAAGAACATTTATTTTAAGTAATGTTTGTTTTCGTCTAAATCTCCGAGCTAACTAGATTAGATGTTCTTGTATATCGATTTTATTCAATTTCGAGCGGCCATTGTTGTTTACATCTTTGGCAAATTAAGCGCGGCCGGACCTTAGGTATTTTGGCCCATAAAAAGCGTACATCAATAGTGGATTGGATACCGCCTGTCACAATTAATGCAATTTCTTTCACGACCACCTCTCTGAACCGTGTTAGTTTATAGTTAAGACATGTTCAGGATATTAAAATCAATTAAAAGTTGGTATTTCTTTAATGTTTTGCTTAAAATACTTGTTATAAAAATATGATTTTTAGCAATTTCAATCTCAAATAGCAGCCAGGGAGATAATGGTAGACTTGCTCAAAATGTTATTTCCCATAAGAAAATAGCACTCTTTTTTCTTTTATACTTTAATTTTTGGGTATAAAATGTTCGACACTTGAATGTCCTTTAATTTGACAAATAAACTTTTTGTTTTCTTTTAATTAAATATTATTAAACTTCAAGTATTTCCGACGACCCTGGTTACTTATCACCTTTGGTGACCGTACTTATAACAAACTCTACAAATTATTAACAAAAAGTAGCCATAAATATAATAAAATTAAAGGCCATATCACCCAAACATAATAAGATGTCACGGAATGAGACATTCTATTACTGTACAAAAATAATGTATCTTAATATAACATTCTTAAAGAGAATTACGAGCTAATTTTCTGAAGAAAAAAGTAAAACAACATATCTCCTTCTAATATCAAAGAAATATAGTTCGTTTTAAGAAATGTGATACGCAACGTATATACGAGTATAATAATTATATTATATTTTGTAATGAAGCTGTCTACTTGTCTAGTTAAAAATAAATTGGCGTCGATGTACAGTCAACAAAAGAGATAAGTATGCAGGATCGTCGGATATAGTTGACGTTTGGTAAGAAACCGATGGATGTTGTAGACTGAAATTTAACTTGATAAATGAGCTGTTTGTATTCTATTAATAAAATTATTATTTTTCTTTCGAATCTTCAACTATATCCGACGATCCTGCATACTTATCTCTTTTGTTGACTGTACCAGGGGATTACGCTGTAATTATAATTATCTAGAGCAATGAATAAGTGAAAATAAATAAGAAATGAAATGAATAGTGATGTCGTGCTTCACTTACTTACGTTTAACCGGTCAAGCCCCGCGCGTTACCCATCGGTGACGAAACAATAGAAAATCAATTGTGTCTCATTAGCGGAGCTTGACAGATTAAGGGCGTAACTTTATTCTTCTGTCAATCGACACAAAGAAGTAAGTATCGGAACCACAGAATATTCGGAACTAACGTTGCAATCTTGTTTTGGTGGTTGTCAGTCTTCGGCTTCTGGTTACCCGAAAGTAATGACTGTCAAAGATCTACGAATGACAGCCGGGACCAACGGCTTAACGTGCTTTCCAAAGTACGGTGGGTTATCGATATGTAATGGATGGTCACCCATCCAAGAACCTACTGTGGCAAGAGTAACCTTCGACAGACGCGTGCGGCTGTTATCATATAGCAAGAGAAAGTATCGCCTCTCGTGGACACTTTTGATAATTTATTGACAATCAATTACACACAAATCCTCGCTTTCTGATTGATAACTTTATTTTCTGCGGGCCGGGTGACATACGTGGCAAGTATCAAATTCCAAAATATTTTCATTTGATTCCCATTAATCATGAGTGATTACATAAATTTATATGAACAAAAAAAAAAAAAACGAGTTACCGTCACGAACCGACGGAAAAAAAACATTGTGCTGATGTAAAACTCCGCGCAAACACAGAAAAAACCGTAAAAATTGTCAAAACCGGCGTCAGAACTTTAAATTACGAACAAAAAATGTTCGCTTGGAACATTTGTGTGAAATGACGTAATATCGTGTAAAATATGGGCACACGTGGCGCTGTGTGCGTGACGCCCCTTGTTCTGCTTTATTAGCTTCAGGATCGCTTCGGGCGTTATGTACGCCTAGTACCTCAGTTAAACAAATAGAATTTTAATATTGGTAGATTATTTTATTATGTTAATGTAAATAGGTAATTAAAATTATTTATACCTTTGAAAGGGTACATTTTTTAGCTCCGGCTAAATATATACCAAAATATAGAAAATAAATCTCTTTGATGAAGAACAATTTTTATTATCTGTTTTATTTATTGCCTTATCTCTTCATACTGTGTATAGTAAAACTGTTTATTTACTTAGTACAGACGCCAGCACATCAAGCTACTACAATATGTCAAATGTCTTTAATAGATTTCAACTTTATCATTAAAGTATAAGGTTCAAAGTTGATTGGAAAAATTTGACACTGTCGGGTAGCTTAATGTGCTGGCGTCAGTACATAACCAAGTAGTATTGACATTCGACCTTCATAATATGTTCTAGTTACGTAGAAGCACTATACAATATCTACAATTAACTACTATTTGAACACATAATATTTTGATATTATGCTTCGTTGGTATAGTGGTCGCAAGCGATACTGCTAATCATGAGATCCTGGGTTAGATTCCCGGGTCGGGTGGTGTTATTGGATTTTTCTATCTGAAATTTCACTATAGCAGCCTGGAGTCTAGATTTGTGCAAATTTTGTCTAGATGTGGGCAATAGGCTAGCCCTATATTACTGAGACTTAAACATAACCGAAATGTGGATATACAGACGCCAGTACATCAAGCTACCCGAAACTGTCAAATTTTCCCAATCAACTTTGAACCTTATGCTTTAGCTATAAAGTTGAAAATCAATTAAAGAAATGTGACAGATTGTAATTGCTTGATGTGCTGGCGTCTGTACTACAGCGGGGCAATGGCGTAACACATTATCAATCAGAATCGGTTTCATTTTGACAGTTCAACAATATTCATTGTGTTATTTACGTGTTGAGCAGACAAATTTTTCGCAACTAGCTTCAACTAGCAACTAGCTTCTGCCCGCGACTTCGTCTGCCTGAAATTTCACCCTCTTAGGGGTGGAATTTCAAAAAACCCTTTCTTAGTGGATACCTACTCTTCACTAAAAACACACCCACCAAATTTCATGTCTCTAGGACCAGCGGTTTAGGCTGTGCGTTGATATATCAGTCAGTCAGTCAGGACTTTGAATTATATATGTATAGATGGTCTAGCAATTTGGTTCAAAATGATTCAGATTCCAATTGATAGTATAACCCTTCCCTCCCTGCATAACCCTTCGTGATGTTATATAATTATGATATTCAGTTTTAAATTGTGAAGTGTGTTATTAATATCAAGCGTGTTAAAAATCCCGCTACCCAAACCTCGTCACACCACAACTGGCGGAAGTGAGCTCAAAAACTTAAAATTACAACAAAAAAAAGCTCGTGAAATATGGCACGTGTCGTACGGTGCGTGACAGCCCCTTTGTCCCGCTTTATTATAACATACACGGTTAATTGTCCCGACAACTGACGCACGTATGCCGCGGTTTTGTCTGTATTAAACTAGGTCTACCGAGAACCCTCACCCTATCATAAAATTCTAAGTCCTGACTGACTGATATATCAACGCACAGCCTACACCGCTGGTCCTAGAGACATTAAATTTGGAGGGTGTGTTCTTTGTGAAGAGTAGGTGTCCAATAAGAAAAGGTTTTTCGAAATTTGACCCCTAAGAAGGTGAATGGGGGCAGGGTGAAATTTCACGCGGACGAAGTCGCGGGCAGAAGCTAGTTTAATACGAAGAAAGAGAAGGCGAAATATGGGAGTCTAACTCTCCCCCCTCTGTCTAACTCTCCTCACGTTCTGAGTTGAGCTACAAGATTACTGGCAAATGTTCGCACTGACTGGACTATAGTCCGCGCGGAACTAGTTGGACGCCTCTCAGGTATGTGAGCGGTGGGACGGAGGGGCGGGAGCGCATTACTCAGTTCGTGCGTTGCGAACCGCCGCCTCACCCCTGTCCCCACCTAAGCGGCCAACTAGTTCCGCGCGGACTATAGTCCACTCAAATCTGTTTCTTTCCTCAAAAGACCATTTCATGCACTAACCTACATTGTCTTCACATGATCTGACCAAGATTATGCCTGGACTTTAAAAGAGACTTTGTCCCTTGATTTTGTTTCGCCTTTTTTGCTCAGGGGTAGTCAGATAGGAAATGTCGACTCCATCCAGTTTATTTTTTTATAATATGATATGTAAACTTAATTTATAGAATATAAACAACTTCATTTGATTTCATAACCCGCCTCAGGCCATATAGAAGTGATCTTATGTGTTGTGTAAAGAAAAATAACAATAATCATAACATGAAATAATTATAACAAAACAATGCGAATTTTTTGTCAATAAATGACATAGGTGTCACGTTCTCACGACAGGTGCTGTCTAATAAAGCCGAAAACTATGTAAGAAACAAAAATGACAGATTTTTGCCCGTCGCCCGTCGCCTGTCCTCTCCTGTCGGTTATATTAAATAGGCCCCTGCATCCAAATTGCGTAACACCATCAATCATAATCTGAATCATTTTGAAAGATATTGCCAATCGATTACTTCATATATTCGAACTACGACTACTGAGCTGTCCTGGATTCGATTCCCGAGTCGGGCAAAGTGTTATTGAGTTTTTCTATTAGGAATTTCTTAATAACAGCCCGGAGTTTGAAAGTTGGCGGTGTGGTACCCCCGTGCCTCGGAAAGCACGTTAAGCCATTGGTCCTGCGCCTGATCTTTCTCCGCTCGTGTCGGATTGCCGTCCCATCGGACTATGAGAGTGATGGAAGAGGGAGTGCACCTGTGTCTGCACGCACACTTGTAGTCTCCGTTCGTTGAGATTGGCCGCCCGCCGTGGCCAAAATACGGTCTGGAAGACTTTATGTTCGAAAAATTTGTCTGCTCAACAATTTGTTGTTGAACTGTCAAAATGAAAGCCTTTGCTTGATAGTGTGTTACGCAAATACATGCTCTAAGGCTACGGTTTGCTAGGAAAGCGGTTCCGTCATATTATTCAGGCCGTCATGAAAGTCTGACAAAGTCAGTCTGTCAAAAAAACGCTCTTTATTTGGACAGCCGTTATTGTGTGACCTTTGTCCGCTTTTAAAAACTAGATGAGGTCGGCGTTCCTTATTTGACTACTCTGAGAAGAAAGGCCGAAACAAACTCAGAAGTTACAGTCTCTTTTAAAGCCCAGACATCTTGGTCAAATCATATGAAAGCCATGTAGATTGATGTCTAAAATGGTCTTTTGAAGTAAGAACCACACGAATTTAGTGGACCAGTCCAGTCAGTGTACGCATTTGTCACCTAATTGTGCAACTCAAAGCTTAAGGAGCTCAAGACCGCTAAACGTGATTAGAAAGATGATCATTCTTGCATTTTGATTATTAATCTTGTGAGGCAAATCGAAAATAGGACCAACTTCTGAAGCACCAGTTATATAGCAGTTCAAAAAGGTTGCATGATCGAGTTTTATCACACTTCAATTTACTTACGATAAAGAAAATACCTTAAAGAATGCACTGAAAAATTATATGAGTGAGCAAATGTGAAGATCGATGTTCTTTCCTTATTTGTAATAATGATGCTTTTGCCTTGCAGTGGCAGGGATACTTGCAGACCTTATAACCTATAAGTTGGTACACTTAATATGGATTTCACCTGGGCATTTAGGTAAAAACAAAAAACAGTTATCTGTGTAATATTAACCTCTCACACGTTTGCCCGCCTACCTGTCAAAACACCCGACGCGTCGGAGTAGTTGAATGGGCGCAGTAAAGTCATTGTTTTAACAATGACAATAGAACAATGACACTGTTGTGTACACCTGGTGTACCGTTGACGTTTCGAGCACTTTCTCTTATGTACACTTGACGCCTGTGGGGTTAAATCCTTAGGCTACGTATGCACTGGCAGAAGACTTGCTTATCGCCTATAGCTCGCAAGTAGCGAAGTGAAACGAACGCTCTAGAATTTTTGAAACCGGCCGTACTGCGTGCTTAAGCCTTCGCTAGTCGCTTAGCGTGTGTCGTAGGATGTTAGGTCACTAGGCTCTAGGTAATAAGTAAGCCACTTGTCAGAGTGTACGTAGCCTTAATCACCTCATAATATATACGAAAATTCCCAAGAAAAAAAATTGCGTCGTCAAAAAATCTGAGATGTAATTTCACTCGCCTAATATATCGAGCGTGATCCTCCAACATTGGACACATGACACGATGTGTGTAATTAAAACCGATTTTGGGTAATCAATCACCGGAGAGATCGACCGTGACCTGTCCTAATGACGTCACAGGCGACACAGTAATTGGAATGAGTTTCGTTTTGACAGTTCATGTGTGTTTTTGTACTGATGCTACACGAGTCCCAAAAACTCTCCAATAACAGGGAGGAGAGGAATTTATGACGTGAAAGCGACTGGTTGCTAAATAACAACGGTCGATCTTCAAGGTTAAGCAACACTAGCCGAGGTCGGTCCAAAGATGGGTGACCATTACCAAGACCCTCGTGCCTCAGAAATCATGTTGAGCCGTTGGTCCCCAGCAGTCTTTACGGTTAGTCAGAAGCCCAAAAGTCTGACAACCGGTCTTACACAGGGGTTACGTGTTACGTGTTGTGGAGTTCAGATAGGCAGTTGCTCCATGTAAAATACTGATATTCAGCTGTATCTGGTTAGACTGGAAGCCGACACTAACAGTTGGGAGAAGAATAGGCAGATTGATTGAGTCTAGAAAGAACGCGCGGAGTAAACAAATAAAAAAAAAAAAAGGAACAAAATAAATAAAAAAGGCAACGTGAATTCGATCAATTTTAATACAATTTAAAAGACTCGTTTTGCACATAATATTTATTTGGTCCGAAAGAAGGGTGCGCGTCGTCTGTTTCTCATAGAACATTTTAGAAGGTGTGCCTTTATTGGCCAAACGGATTGTGGCGGGAGCGGATCGAAATAGGTTCACGTTATGTACATTAGTATTTCTACAACTAACTATTTACACTAGTATAGGTTAAATTAAATAATTAACTAATTAAGTACATTTATACAAAAACAAAAAGGACAAGGCCGATTCACACATCTTCAGACAAAACGTGTACGAAGTAGGTACTGATGGCTCTCTTCAATAATTCCTATTTTGTTCCACAAATTGTTTTTGTATCCATGTATAGACGCTAGCACATCAAGCTACTACAATCTGTCAAATTTCTTTAATAGATTTTCAACTTTATCGCTAAAGCATAAAGTTCAAAGTGATTGAGAAAATTTGACAGTTATGGGTAGCTTGATGTCCTGGCGTCTGTACTTTGCATGAGACAAATCATACAAAACATTATTCTTACGAACCAATTCTATCAATATCTTGTCCTCCATTTCGTTTTTGATGCAGCGGCGTCCGTGGGGAACACCCAAATACTCCAAAATATTTTATTCCGAATTTCGATTTTCCGATTTTCAAAAGTCTGAATTTCATAATACCTAAGAATCATAATGTCTATTATTAAAAATCACGAAATTTATTTTACCGAAAGTCATAAATGCGACTTGATTGTTTTCCGATTTTCATATGTTCGAAGAACCAAATGCTCGATGGGTTCTCGGTCCGAAAAACGACATTCCGATTTTCAATACTCCGAATTATTTCCGTTACCGTTACCGCACCCGAACTCTACGAACGCAATAGACGACGTAGAATGCAAGAGCGAGCGAAGGGCACCCCGAGGTTCGGTTTGGTAAGGTTACTTTAAATCCTTTACACAGAAATAGGGGCCCCGCGTAGCGGGGCTCCGTCGACATAGGATGCAAGAGCGAGCGAAGGGCACCCCGAGGTTCGGTTTGGTTAGGTTACTTTAAACCCTTTACACAGAAATATGGGCCCCGCGAAGCGGGGCTCCGTCGACATAGGATGCAAGAGCGAGCGAAGGGCACCCCGAAGTTCGGTTTGGTTAGGTTACTTTAAACCCTTTACATAGAAATAGGGGCTCTATTGTTGGTTTGTGCCATCTATATTCTTACAATTGGAAATATGTGTTTATTTGTCCTGCTATTCAGTTTTACCTACAAGGCTTTATTATTTCGGAATTCTAATTAATCGGTATTTTAATAATAGGAATTCGTATTTTTGATGTTTCGAATTATCATTAAGTCGGATGTCGGACTTTTTGTTATTCGATCCATTAAAACTCGGTATTTTGAGAATAGTAATTATAAACGTTAGGAATATTGAAATTTCGGAATTATTAAAATAGGATGAATGATAAATCGGAGTTTTTATATACGGAATTTTGAACCATTCGGAATTATGAAAATCGGTATTTTGAAATTCGTATTTGGGACTTTCGGAATAAAGTTTTTCGTATTAATGTAGTGTACCCGCGTCCGTGATCTGTCAAAGAATATCTTCGTCACCGATTACGTCCGTGATGGCCGGCGCCAGCGCTGACACTGAGAGGACTGTGACGATACTGACACTGATAGGTGTGGATGCGTTTATAGGGAATGTTTGAAAGAATTATTATCACTGTGTCGGAACTGTGGCTTCACTATTATGAGTCAATCGGCCTTTAGGCGTCAAAGTACTTCTTGTATTTACCTTTCTAAATTGGTCTACTTGGTTCTAAATTAGTAGACTGCCTCCTTGGTCTAATGATCACAAGTGCTACTGCTGAGCATGAGCTCCTGGGTTCAATTCCCAGGTCGGGTAAAGTGTCATTGGGTTTTTCCATCAGAAATGTCTCAATAGCAGCCCGGCGGAGTTTTGATTTGTGCCCGGTTAATGGCAATAGGCTCGCCCCCTCGCCCCCATTACATGGAACTTAAACATATCTGGTGAAATATGGGTGTTCCTATAGCTACACCTCAGCCTGAAACATTTGGGATTTCAGGCGTAATGTTAGTTTATAAATTACTTTTGTGAACCACAGCAATTACTTTTGTAAATAAAAGTATTTATTTATTCTATTAACAATTCGATCCAATTTTAATACTAACGACACCCCTGCCCCAAATCCCTAGAAAGACCATCCCGAAAATGCCGTACTAAAATCTATACTGCCCCAAGGGAATACCTTTTCCAATTATCAAAAACTTAATTACCCAACCGGGAAGTGAACGCTACATACGTTTCAATTTGCCCTAACTGTTCGAAGTTAGGTATAACCGTAAAGTTTTATTGTTCCTCGTTATATCCTATTAAACGGTGCTATCCGGCTTGCAGTTTGAGTTTAGGAATTGTTACGGTTAAAGGGATATGTGCTGAGTTTTCGAATCGATAGTTGTCGTCTGTGGTTTTAAACGAGCTGTTTAGAGTTTAAGAACAATGTAAAATTACGGTGTAGTAATTGTTACACGCTCAGTGGGTTAGACAGAGATTTAAACAGAAGAAGAACTAGCAGGGGATCCGGGGGGGTGAAGGGAGGGTGTTAGGGATCAGAGCGGAATAAATCCTCTTTTCGACGAACAAAGGAGGTTCTAAAGTCACCGCGTATATATTTTTTGTTTTTTATTTGAACTCAAACTCAAAGCATTTATTTCAATTAAACCAATTACAGGCACTTTTGAATTGTCAAGAAGTCGGTCAGTCAGAAAGATGAAGCTAGTTGCCCATTCCAAAGCGTAGCTACCTATGGAGAAGAACGGGCAAGAAACTCCATGGACACTATTTGAGCACGCGTAACTTTTTACAGGGTATTTCGATTTTGATGATTTTATTGGAAAGAGTCATCATCATCATCTGCCTAGCCTTTACCCAACTATGTTGAGGTCGGCTTCCAGTCTAACTGAATGCAGCTGAACACTAGTATTTTACAAGGAGCGACTGACTATATGGCCTCCACAACCTAGTTACCTTGGCAAGACGGATGCTCAGACTTTTATTGGAAAGAGTATACCTTGAAATGGTCTAATCCACTCCTAATGGGTAGAAAAATAGGGGTTGATTGTTTATTTACTAACTGAAATTGAGAAGAAGTGAACGTTCATTCACGTCTGCTTTATGCTTACCCCCTTACTAATAAACGTATTATACCAGATGAATAGTTACACACCGAATTCTCTCTTTCAGTCGTCTGTAATTTGACTTTCGAAAGAATAAGACAAAGTGTTCTGTAACTATACAGACGCTATACAACGTTCATAAATAAGGGGGTTAATGTTTTCTTAATCTGTCAAGGTCGGCTAATGAGACACAATTGATTTTCTATTGTTTCGTCGCGTTGTTTGTCGGCGCGTGGATCTTGACCGGTTAAGCTGTCAGTGGCGTCTAAGATTACCATAAAAAGTTCATATTTTGAAACGTGACATTGCGATAAACCTATTTTTAAACCTGTGATCTTGAAGTCAGGAAGAGGCTTCTAAACTTCCGCGTTACTACAATATGCACAGAAATATAGGTGGCTACTGGTATTAAATACTCAGCGGTATTAAACGAGTACCCGTCACATTCCAGACCATTCTAGAATAAAATATTTCCTCAATTTAGGAACACAAACTCTCCATTTACTTAATCATCAAAAATTAAAGAACTTAAAAAAATTAATTCTTTAATAAACGCCAAGCAAGCTGGCAAGAAACTGTAGCCGTTCCACTTAAACATTTAACTTGTGAAAAGTGGGCGAAAATGAGGCGCGACCTAATTTTCTGAATTTTCGGTTTACGCCAGTGAACATTTTCTAATGCACGGTTCCTATATCTAGACCGGAACCGTAAAACGTACAAAAAGTACTTAAGTGTGGCAAACGTTTTCCTTCAAAACACATAGTAAAATACATACGATTTGAATACAGAACCATTTTTTTAAGTCGGTTAAATAGATATAATTCTTGGCAGGATGCTAATTTAAATACTCTTCTATGTTTTACGACGCTTCTTTTTACCTACACGTTCAGGGGGGGCAGTGTTTTACTGCATCGTAAGACGCACTGATCCCTTGTCGGAACCAGTGCGGCACCGAGCTGGCAGGACCTAACATGCTGCTGCGTCCAGCAATCCCGACGACGCAGATGTACGTGTCCAGATTGCACCACTCCACGAAGGTTGAGGAGATCGTGGAGTACTTGCGTGTAAAGGGCAACTGGACTTTGAGGGTCGAGAAGTTGGAGCCGCGTCACAACACGAACTTCAAGTCGACGTGGTGCGTGTTCCGACACACCATCTCGAGAAATTCCTCAAGGAAGAGCTCTGGCCGAAGGGTGTTGTGTACCGCCGGTTTCCTGGCCGGCTACATGACACCAGTCAGCGAAACACGACGCAGACACTTTGTGTTTAGTAATTAGTTTCTTAGTGTAATTAAAATGTATGTATTTATAGTATTTTTAAGTTATATTAATAGTGTATTTTATGTGTTTTATATGGGCCTTGATGCCTGAAATAAATGGATAAATAAACGCGGAGTAAATTAGAAATAAGTTACATTATTAAGGGAAGAAAAAGCATGTTTTACTATTACAGCGAAAGTCTAAAATTAACCCCCGGCTGCTATTTGAGTTTAAAAATGCCAAAAATCATATTTTAATTTCGGTTTCCTCACGATGTTTTCTTTCGCGGTTTTGAGAGCAGTGGTGATGAAATTAAATATACAAAATGCCTGCCTGGGTTCGAACTCACGACATTACAACTCGTAAGTCGAGGCCGATACCACTGGGTCACCACTGCTCTCACTCGTCATCACTGCTGTTATGTTTATTAATAAGGGATAATTGTCCTTACTGTTACTACACTGTTACAACGAAGTACATTTCTTGAAATCTGGAGTCCGTGACGGAGTTCTAAACAGCCACGGTCGATTAGGCTTAGGATCCCGCGTAACACAACCTCGACGCAGGACGTTACCTGCGATACGTTACGTGTGTTAATGCTTTGAATTCTGTTACTTTTTGTAGCAAACATTTGCTCAGCTATGCAGAGTGATAAACAAGACAGTGGAATACGGACTGAACATGGTTCGTTCAGACGATTTTGCTCTATTATCTACTATATTTATTTATTTTTAACGAGGGGCTTGTGGCTAAGAAATAACAGCCGCACGGTCGATCGATCAGGTTAAGCTACGCTTGCCGCGGTTGGTCCATGGATGGGTGACCATCTTTACAAACCAAGACCCCTACGTGGCTCGGAAAGCACGTTAAGCCGTTGGTCCCAGCTGTCGTTCATAGATCTTTGACAGTCGTTACCGGTCGTCAGAAGCCCGAAAGTCTGACAACCAGTCTTACCAAGGGGTATCGTATTACCCAGTAACTGGGTTGTGGAGGTCAGATAGGCAGTCGCTCCATGTAAAATACTGGTATTCAGCTGCATCAGGTTAGGGTAGCTCATTCAATCCAATCAGCCTGACACAATGGACTTCTGTCTCAGTTAATAAAAGTCTTCTTGATTTTCTTTAGGAATTTAGTAGGTACACCCGAACGTTACAAATTGTTTCCAAATGAAACTTGCATATGGAACTTACCTAATGTATTAGGACAATATGAGTACTATTTACATCCGAGTGCCCGTATTATGGTAAATAACAAATCAATCATTTTCTATCAAAATATAATAAGGTTCACGCTTACGTATATCTCTATATACCAGGCAACCGTTAAGACGAAGATGTATTTTGCATGGTAAAACTCATGAATAAACTGGGTGTCATAACTTGACAGCGAACATAATGTGAATATACGATGCTTTCAACGTGTGTTATCATATGAACCAGTTTGTTAGCCCGCCCAAGCCTTGTATGAGCCCTCCCAATAATTTGGAGAAGTAATCAATCTAGTCTCGAATTTGTTAACACGTGTCGATGAAATCGGAGGGTCCCGTGGCTAAAATAATAACAGCCGCACAGGTCGATCGATCAGGTTAAGCTACGCTTGCTGCGGTTAGTGTGTGACCATATTTCCCCTCGTTTTCCCTTCCGTGCCTCGGAAAGCACGTTAAGTCGTTGGTCCCGTCTGTCATTCGTGGATCTTTGACAGTCGTTACGGGTCGTCAAGAACCCAAAAGTCCTAACAACCAGTCCTACCAAGGGCTATCGTATTACCCAGTAACTTGTTTGTGGAGGGCAGATAGCAGTCGCTCCATGTTAAATACTGGTATTAAGCTGCATCATGTTAGACTGGAAGCCGATCCCAACATAGCTGGGAAATGGCTAGGCAGCTAGATGTGTTTCGATGAAATCGGTTCCAGAGTTCTTCTTTTGTTTAATTAGCTCAGTTGTAATCAGGTTTAAAAGGTTTTTATAAAATAATTACAGGAACATGAGTAATTTGAGCGTTATCTGTGATCAAGTGGAAACGGTCACGACTTAGATAAGATATTTATTTTATCAATAGATCCGCATCGGATTTTGATCTGGTTTTCCTCATCATTTAGGAAATTTATTTCGGAAGGTTTATATGAATAACTAGCAGCGCCCTGCGGTTTCACCTGGATAAGTTTCAATCCCGTGGCAATATCGAGATAAAAAGTATCCTATGTGTTAATCCAGGGTGTCAGCTACCTCCATACCAAATGTTACCAAAATTGGTCCAGCCGTTTGTGCGTGAAGAAGTAACTAATACACTCACAAACTTTCGCCTTTATAATATTAGGGTGATACATTAATATGAAACTTGTTTACTTACACATTAATAAGGAAACCTCGATGTTTTGCCAAGTCGTAAAAAGAGTACGAAGCGAGGCGGGTATGTGATGCAATGTATACTATAATCGACACAGCTAAAAGTAACCTCTATATTTTCGCGTATCGTTGTCGATTTCCCCTGACACATTTTTGCCCTCCCACTGCATTTTGTATCGAATATGTTACGCTAGTGAATCGATTTAAAAACAAAGGCAGAACGGTATCGATACTGTATTGCTTCTGACACGTGTTAGTGGAAGCACTCAACAACTATTGTTAGAGCGTGATGCATTCACCGATTATTTTATCAAAAGTTATCGAATTATAATGGTTGTCTATGTAAGCTGTGTTGCGAAATACTGTGAAGTATTTTTGTACGCCCACAGTTTGGTGACAGCATTGTGTCCCTCGTCATAGAAAAGGCCTATTTTTAGCAGAAAATGGACCTTCCTTTGAATGGCTTAAGGAGGCGTGAGCGTTACAACGTCCTTAGTTATCATAAGAATAGTGAAGTGTAAGAGCGTCACAATATTTAACAAATTGCTATTTCTAAACAATTCTTAAGTTGGGCGACAGTATCAGAGGGATAATGCCCGTATTTTTACGAACGTAATTTCAGCTTGAATCTATCAAAATGAATCTCTAATTTACCTATAGAGTGCGTTTTAACAAATAGTTCCTATGTTATAATGTTGGCTCCCCTGTCCTCCGCTAGGAATATATTTATGTGTTTTGTGCCCATGTCTGTCAAGATAGTAGAATTTGGGAGATAGTAGATATTTGGGAAGACGATTCTGCGGATTTTTTAAAGATTTATAAGGACGGAACCCTTATAAATCTGTTAGAATCATGGCCAAAACTTTAAGGAGTGGTGAAGAATAAGAAGTGGTATACATTGCTGCCAACATGACGGCAAAGGAAGTATTTGTTGAAACGCACTCTACACTTTTGACAAGTTTTTGACATTGACTGTCGTTGAGATGAGATTGTCCATGGAGTAAAGCTGTGACCACAGATATAGATAGACCTAGATAACGCAAGTATAATGATATGATTGAAAACAAAGCGTGCCATCTTTATACTACCTACTATGACGTCACAAGCACTATTTAGTGATGGGAAAATCAAATCGATTCAAAAACGCCGCCGGCATTGCGGCACCCGTCTTACACCACCCCCGGGCCTAGCGCCAGCGCTCACGCTCACCCAGCTGCAGTACTCAGAACTGAGCGCGAAAGTGGCGACTTACGATTTTTGTACGTAAGCTGGTGGGATTTTTGGCACGCAAAGTAGTTGCTCTTGCGTTATCTAGGTGTATATCTATCGCAGTGACCGAATGTTGGCCTAGGTTAGGCCAAAGAAATCGTCAACAAGGTTATCCAATAGTGCATTGGATTGATAATATCGCCAAAGTCGCGGGAAACATCTGGACGAGGGACGTACGGAGCCGGGAAGAATGGCAGCAAAAAGGGAAGGCGTTTAACCAGCAGTGGGTGATTCCAGGCTGAAATTATGATGATGATGAGATTGGGACTCGAATTTGAACGTTTTAAAATACGAGAACTGGCCTGAGAGACGTTCTGGTGATAATGACTTTTCGATTCATTGCTTGGTATTTATTTTTTTACTAGCTGCGCCCCGCGGTTTCACCCGCATAAGACTCGATCCCGTGGGAATATCGAGATAAAAACTATCCTATGTCCTTTTCCGGAACTCAAACTATCTCTATACCAAATTTCATCTAAATCGGTTCAGTGGTTTAGGCGTGAAGAAGTAACAAACATATAAACACACACACACTTACAAACTTTCGCCTTTATAATATTAGTGTGAAGTGTGATTAGTGTGACTAGCTGACCCGGCGAAATTCGTACCGCCTAAGAATCAATAAGAACGAATGTATGAGAAAATTAATTATCAAATTTTTTTTTCGTGAATTTTTCTCGTTTTAATAGTTATTCTGCTATCCGGGGCGGAGACAAATCCAACAAATCAAAGAAAATAAAAATCAGTTCAGCCGTCTGTGAGTTATAAATGGTGTAACTAAGCCGACTTTGTTTTATTTATATAGATTTTATTTTATGTTTGACACGTTTTTGATTCATTTTGTTTTTTTTTTTTATATTTTATTTAACTCTTATTGACGTCCAGGTAAACGTCAAAGTTAAGTTTTGCTCTAGTTACAAAATCAAGTCGTAGAAAACTTCCACAAAACGAAAAAAGCCCATAATTTTCTTAAATAATGAACCAGAAAATTGTTATTTTCCCTCAACCCACACAATTAAACTTCACCTTTACCTTATAGTCCGTTCAAAGTTATTTTACCTCTGATATTGCATCACTTTTCAAATCACAATGATCCTAATTCTCATTCTAATAAAGTTGCAGTTAGATTGCTGTCATTGACAAGTCAATCAAAATAATTGTAATCTTTATTTTTGTAGCAATAAGGTTGCAGTTAGATTGCTGCTGTCATACGTAAAATAACTGTGAACGAACTCTCAGTTTGACTTCTCACCTTTGACACAAACGGGGTCGTTTGCGAAGCATTTACACTGAACGGTTTGGTTACATTAAAAGCAGATATTACCGCGTACGAAATTATTGTGCGAGCGATTAAACAAGCCGACCCATACGCGTTAAGCACAGATGAAACAGTAAATGGATGATTAAGTTACTATAGGCTTAATACGGTTTTGTTCTTGATGTACTTCAACTAGATACTAGGACAAGAGGTCCACAAGTGGACAGTGCAGACAAATGGCAATCGCTTTCAAAGCGTATTGTACTGTAGAGACCTTTGGTGCTTCAACGCAACCTTTGTACGAGACAAACATTTCTTTATAAATAGAATATAACAAAACAACTATAGGAATGAGATTTGGCTGACAAGCCAAGTGACAAGGATAGAAAATATAAAACGAAGAACCATTTTCTAGGAATAATTATTGAAGTAATATGATAAACTGTGGTTTTATTTACTCGTCCCGGTAAAGCTCTCACAGTACTTATTCAGCGAATTTTCGATAGGATTGACGTAAGGGTTTCGGTAGCTTATTTCAGTCCCATATTTTTTTTTTTAAATTTCTAACATCATTAGCGCTAGTAAAATGACACTTTGTCTAGGCCCTAATAACTGTTGTCTGGTATGGCTTTTAACCCGTTGTCTGGAATGGCTTTTAGCCCGTTGCCTGGAATGGCTTCTAGCCCGTTGTATGGAATGGCTTTTAGCCCGTTGTCTGGAATGGCTTCTAGCCCGTTGTCTGGAATGGCTTTTAGCCCGTTGTCTGGAATGGCTTTTAAACAATAAGATCAATAAATATTGCGGCCTCGTGCCTCGGGCCTAAGCATGAAGTTCTGGGTTCGATTCCCGGGTCAAGCAAACTATTAGTGGCTTTTTCCATCTAGAATTTCTCAGTAACAGCCCGTAGTGTGGATTTATGCCCGGTTGGTGACAGTAGGCGCGCCGCCTGTTACATGGGACTTAAACATGATTGGCGATAATATGTTGCCCTATAGGATAAATCGGATATAGGTACTCCTCTGTCTTACCTTTCGAGGAAAACAGGCGTGATGTTATACCTGTGGGCTCTTTGGTATTTTAATTTCTTTTTTCTAATTTACTGTTTTCGACCAGTACGGGTAGACGAGGGGAAGGGGAGAGAAACAAGAAAGAAAAAAAAAAGGTGACAGGTGTTTATTTCTGCTAATATATTCTAATTCTTCCATCCTAAACTAATAAATGCTTGGTTCACATTACAGTGCAAGTGCTAAAGGTATCAAAGATATTCTGCCAAAGACGAGAGCCTTAGCAAGTGTGGATATTGTTGCTTTATTCACAGTATAACACTGCTTTTGGAGTACTAACCTAATACTCCTTGTGAATTTAGTCTCTTTTGAAGAGGTGTTTTTTAACGAGCTAAGTAACAGTTTCGTTTTATCAGTAAAACTTTAATGTTAGTATCTTTTCAGAGAAAGCTTATAACTTGTTATGTTGCAGATACTTTGCCCAAGCGTCTAACGTTTTTGAGCCCTAATTAACCACTTTTTAACGCCAGAGTATAAACGTATCGCCGTACCCCTGACGCCAGGCCACTTTAACAACACAACAACACACACACTTAAAACAACAAATTTTTCGATATTGGTTGTTTATTTATATTAGTTTCATGCAATACAATATAGACGGAGGCTTAAACTTTTAAATTATATAAATAAAACACACACAAAAGTAATGATTAAATTGTTTATTTCATAATATCCGACGACGACGACCGACGTGTATTTTGTCATATATTTGTGACGTTGGCGTTAAGGGTAAGATTTCGTTTGTCACATATATGTGACAATGGCGTTCAAAATGTTAATTACAATTTGTTCAAAACTTTCCATTCTATCCAACACTGTGGTCGAGCTATGGTGTGGTTCGAGAGGTAGTTTCTGAAAATCAGCGTTCTTGATGATAGGTTTGTCCGAAATCACAGCATTTTGCTGAGCAACGACTTGTTCTTGCACAGATGCGACGCACGGCAAAATTGTTCTTGTTGTTAGTTACAAAAGTAGTTATTTTTCCACTCTGCAATGGGCATCTTGTTTTTTTTTTTTTTTGATTATTTGTTTGTTGTTATTTGCCAGTATTGTAATATAACGCGATGTATATTGTCTTTGGTCCCTGGCGCTGACATCAAGCAATGTTCAAAATTGACAAACTTTAATTGGTTAAATACGAAGCTTTTGGCTACTTTGTATAATGTCTATTTTTTTACCGACTTCAAAAAAGGAGGAGGTTCTCAATTCAGATGTTAAATTTTTTTGTAATGTGCGTTTAGTTTGTGCAGAATAAATATTTTTTTTTTTTCTTTTTTTGTTAACAATTCTAAGAATTATCAATAAATGACCAGTCTACTTACGCTTTAAACACACTTCTATATCTATGCCTACATATTTGGTTTCAAGAATTTATTTCCCTAAAACAATTTAACAATATTCACACAAGAGAAACAAATCAAAAAAATACACGTACATACAAACATACATATTAAAAACTAAAGTCGCTTGTGGTCGTTGTCTGTGTGACAGCTTTGTTCTTCTAAACTCTGCAACGGATTTTGATACGTTTTTCACCATCATTTAGACAATTTATTCCAAAAGGTTTAAGTGTATTATACATTAATATAACTTATAACGTAACGTAACGAAACACAAATAATAAAGAAATCTCGTTGTTTTGTCAAGTCACAGGGGGGGGTGGATGGGGGGAGGGGAACGGACCGAAATAAATCCACAAAAACCATGCGAAACAGTGGCGAATATTTCATATGAGTAATCGTATTATATAGAGGCTCCACTTTAATACAATATCTCTTAGGCTCTGGTCGGTATCGTAACACGATTATCTAAACTGAGGCAACAATGTTCTTGAACGCTTTCAATATCATTATTGTTCGTGTTTCAGAAGCTTTTAGATGTTAAGTGGTAGTTCTAGGCTACAATGCATTGTTGTAGTTATTTGGAGCACTAGTTCAATTACATGGCACACTCAGCCTACAGGCTTCTCTCTTTAAGAGGGGATGGGTTGTAATCTACCACGCGGGCCCAGTACGGGTTGGTACAGTCAACAAAAGAGATAAGTATGCAGGATCGTCGGATATAGTTGAAGTTTAGTAAGAAACCGATGGATGTTCTAGACTGAAATCTAATTTGATAAATGAGCCGTTTGTTTTCTATTACATAATCAGCCTATAATGTTCCCACTGCTGGGACACATGCCTCCTCTCAGTGAGAGGGAGTGGGCTGTATTGCACCACGCGGGCCCAGTGCAGGTTGGCAGGTGTCATATGTCTTCGAATTTTTGATTCTAGAACATGCCGGTTTCCTCACGATGTTTTTCTTCACTGTTTTGAGAGTAGTGCTCATGAAATTATTTACAAAAAGTAAAGCGCCTGCCTAGGTTCGAACCTATGACCTACAACTCGTAAGTCGGAGCCGATACCACTGGGCCACCACCCCTACCTACACTGCAAAACATATTTAAAGTTAATCACACTAATATTATACAGGCGAAAGTTTGTGAGTGTGTGGGGGTGTGTATGTGTGTCTATATGTTTGTTACTTCTTCACGCTCAAACTGCTGTATCAATTTTGATAAAACTTTGTATGGAGGTAGCTGACACCCTGGAGTAACATACAAGCTACTTTATATCCCGATATTCCCACGGGATCGACACTTATGTGGGTGAAACCACGGGGCGCAGCTAGTAATATATATTTACTTTAAATATTTATTAAAAAATTCTTCGAAGAATGGCTCGTAAATTATTATTGTGTTAACCTAGACTATAGACTTACTTTTTATTGTTGAAGGTCGCTGGTATCTGGGCAGTAACTGTACACGTGTCTACTCTCTCAACAAAGATACGGGAGCGTCCGAAATTAGTGGATCCTTCAAAACAATTGACAAATTCAATTTTTCGAACGGGCAAATAACATCGGGAGTAGGGAAAGCTGACAAATCATGTTATGATTCATTCTTAGTTTGGACCTCGAACTAGTCATAAATGTCCGTAAGTGAGACGGAGATGGAAACGTCCGTAACTTCGCCAGAAACTATGGAATTCGTGCTTAGAGAGTAGACCCCCTGGACCGGTCGTGGGGGCCAGCAAAAGAATCTCGCGGCTACTATCTTAAGGTGATGAAACGTTGTACAAACTTTGAAGTAGGTACAGCCGCGGAAAATGGCGGTCGATCACATTTCACCCTTATGCCCTTGGTAATAAGGTTGAAAAGTGGTCAACCGCCAGTGTCCGCGATGGTACCTACTACTGGTATAATGTCGTACCTGTCTGACACATTTTTGTTCGTTTAGTCCACTCTCGGCAACTCGACCCCTAATAAATAATGTGTCCACTGGACCCCTAACTATTGTTTATTCTCGACCCTTGGGGGTTAAGAGTGGATTTTATTTTCAGCCAAGTTTTAGTTTCCTCTCGACCTCCAAAGTACACTTTGTTGTTTTTAGGCTAGGTTATAACAGCCGCATTTTCGATGTTAAAAGCAAGTCTTGTCGAGGTCAGCCCGGGGATGGGTGACCATCTATTACATACCGAGACCTATCCGCGCCTCGGAATGTACGTTAAGCCGTTGACCCCGGCAGTAATACAGGCTGGCAGGGACATCAAGGCACAACCTGTTACCCATTGGATTCAGTACATGACTCTGAACCACTGCGTTAAAATGTTTATCGGTTACTCAAAAAAAATTATGTACAGACGCCAGCACCTCAAGTTACCCGAAACTGTAAAATTTTTCCAATCAATTTAGACCCTTATAATTTAGCGATAAAGTTGAAAATCTATTAAAGAAATTTGACAGATTGTAGTAGCTTGATGTGCTGGCGTCTGTACCATACAATTTGACCGCGTGGTATTGCACTTTGCTATGAAACATCGTTTTTTTTTTTTTTTTTAAACTGCCGAAAAATTTCTATTATTTTTTTTTTTTTTTTCTAGAATCATATACTGAATTCATTTTTTCAATTTGCGCGTCGTTGTCACCGGCACCATGTATGTTAATCTTTGACAGTCGTTACGTGTAGTCAGATGCCCGAAAATATCACCAAGGGGTATAAATGTGACTGTGTAATTGGGTTTTGGAGATCAGAAAGCTAATTCCCGTAATTAAAAACGTTCAAAATCTAGTCACGATCGCATCTCAGCGACAATAAATGTCAAAAACTTGTCAAAAATGTAGGTAAATTAGAGATATTTTTGACAGATTGAGACTGAGATCAGAATGTGAATGTTCTTAAAGTTACGAGAATTGCCCCTCTGATAGGCAGTCATCATCATCAACATTCCAGCCGAAAGACGTCCACTGCTGGACATAGGCCTCCCCAAGCACCTCCACTTTGACCGGTTTTATGCTTCTCGCGTCCAACGGGAAGATAGGCAGTCGCTCTATGTAAAATACTGGTATTCAGCTGGAACCAGTTCAGACTGGAAGCTAACCCCAATACAAATGGGAAAAGACTAGCCAGATGAGAAAGTTTGTTCACAATATCAAATACACAATATAATGGCTTGAATAACCCGGTGGGCCTGATGCTTCTGATAGTTTTAATACACATTAATGTAGGGGCGGTGTAGAACAGCCCTACCCCAGACCACAGTCAAAGGAGCTAACGCTGGGACTACATGAAAAGCAATTGACAAATAGCTATCTTTGATAACCAAATGAAATACACTGGAAGTGAGCCCACTAACTCACGTTTACTCTGAATACAAGCTTTGTGTCGAGCCAAACAAATCTCACATAATGATGTGGTGGTCAACAAAAAGGGTTCTCTGTGTGTAAGCGCCATTTTTCCACGAACACCACAATTTCTCAATACGTCTACATAATAAACAATTGGATTTATTTTGTTTTTATTTGTGTAAGCAAACTCATTATACCGTCTGTTTGCTCCTTTACCTTAGTTTTTATTTACAAGGTAGCAGGGACACCGCACACGCAAACTGAAACCATTAATTTCGATCTTGATGCCTCAGTTATCAATAAAAAAATCAGCTGTTAATTTTAATCGGTCAAATTAT
This sequence comes from Amphipoea lucens, assembly GCA_947508005.1. Lineage (NCBI taxonomy): Eukaryota > Metazoa > Arthropoda > Insecta > Lepidoptera > Noctuidae > Amphipoea > Amphipoea lucens. Next base: position 5,103,046 of record OX382369.1, on the reverse strand, counting down.
ATGGAACAGCAAATTTTGTCTTAAATAACCGACGAAAAATTTAAACGCAAGGCAGTCCTTTGGTATGGGATGCAACATGTGTCGACACCCTTGCGTCATCCCATCTTCCTAGCACGGTGGGCTGGGCTGGGGCGGCTACTGCAGGTGCAGAAAACCTCAAACGGCGAAATTATTTTAACCTGATTGGGAGCTATATTTTCGAGCCGGTTGGGGTTGAAACACTAGGGCCATGGGGTCCGAGTACCCCACTTGGTTTTTCGAGATATCGCAGAGCTTTTAGTCGATTCTTCACGTGACCAGAGGGTCTATCCTAGTCGGTGTCAAAAAACGAAAATGCGGAACCAAAGACACCGACTTCCGAAATTAAAGTTATTTTTCACTTTGTAGTGTTTTTTTTTTTGAAGTCGGTTGTTTTTTTTGTAAAAATGTTTTTTTTAGTCCCAACAATAGATTATTTGTAAATAGATAATTGCTTCATACTTTGCAATAAATTACCAGCGTTGTGTCATCGCGCTTCTCTTTCTTTTCTATGCAGTCCGACAGTGACTTTTCAACACAAGATGCCATCTAAAAACAATAGAATAAATAATCACAGCCTACTCGTAAATCGTCACGCTGTCTCTATCAAAAGATTGACGTTTTAATTAAGTTAGCGGCAGTCGTATTTACTCGTCGTGCAAACGGCCCTTATGCCTTGATCACATGTACCGAGTAGATGGGTGAGACGGCAAAATAATACTGGGCCGGGAGAGTTGGGTGGTCGAGTAGGTGTTTACACGTATTTTGTTACTAACCGAGGCAGTCGGTCGATGCAGACTAGCGAGACAAAGGATCACAAAAAAATTACTTTAAAAAAATACGGTAGCATGCTACGAGCAACGTGAGTGTGCCGAGTGGCGAGTACGCACCGAGTTTGTGTTTATACCTACCAAGTGGGCAAGCAATTCAGAGGGGGAAGCGTGGACACTCAGTCCAGTAAATAGAACAGCAGATGTATTCTGTAAAAAACTCGCCATAAAAATCTAGGTGAAGTGAGCTTGCAGTGAGCTGTCATTTCATCTAATGCTAGGGATTGACACCATTGTCCACTTCACCTAAGTTTTCACATTGAGATTTTTACAGAAGAGCACTACAGGATACGAATGGCTGGCCCGCCCTTTAACTCGACCGAACGCTGAGGTGATCACTCGGTGATGTGTTTACATGTACCGACCACTCGACCGTGAGCACTTTCTTGCCCATTTACTCGGTACGTGTGATCAAGGCATTAGATCTTCAAACACGATAAACATTCCATAGCAACAATTATTTTTAATCACACCTGACTGATAAAACGTATAATTTCGAATCAAAAATTAAATAAAAATGGCCTAATTACAGTGATGTGGCGCGGCGTGGTACTAATTCAATGTAAATCGCTGTGTAGCAATCACGTGCTATCAATAATTAAAATATTCAAGTCGACAGCATGACGCTCATGAATATTCACTTAATTACTGACTGTCACGAATAATTTGCAATTTGAACAACAGTTTTTGAGGGAATAGGAATGTTGGAATGAATAATAAAACCTTCGAAGGCTTTACAACATCCAAAACTTTGGAATTGAGTGAACGAAGAGCTAATGTTAGTAGAGAGTGACATACGAATGTTACATCACTATTATTATAACGTGACCATCTTTACATATTAAGACCCCTCTGTGCCTCGGAAAGCACGTTAAGCCGTTGGACCCGGCTAACATTCGTGGATCTTTGACAGTCGATACGGGCCGTCAGAAGCCCGAAAATCTGACAACCAGTCTTCCCAAGGAGTAGGTATTGTATTACCCAGTAACTGGGTTGTGGAGGTCAGATAGGCAGTCGGTCCCATGAAAAATACTGGTACTCAGCTGCATCCTGTTAGACTAGAAGCCGACCCTAACATAGTTGGGAAAAGGCTAGGCAGATGATTAGATAGATTGGCAGATAAACCATTTATTCAGTGTACACAAAAGTATAATTAAATGCAAACAAATTACAAGATTATATACAAATAAACATACTAAAAAACAAAAAATGATTTATCCGAAGCAGACAGCGACCTATAAAGAGTCGGTATCTTAGCAACTTAGCGGTCGTTAACGAGAAACATATTCATTCGATACAAATGTATTTCTCTGTTTTCTCCACAGGTAATGACACTAAACCTATTTCTGAGATGAAAACTTATTTAAGCGCGTTGGGCTTTTTTAAAGATGGGAAAAAATTATTGAACTCGCGCCACTGTTACCGTAACCGACACCGCTTCGGATGTGCTCGGCTGTCCTCAGGATGTACTTGATTTTAATGTATATCCGATATGTCAGTGAGTGATGGCAAAGTATTCTGTTTGTGTTTTGTTTTCACTTCTGTCGGCACTCCTGGAGCGCCACTGTTTTTTTTTTTTGTTTACGTTCGATACAATAGGTATTATATATCTACCATGGCCATGTTAGTATACTTTGGTTTCTTTTTCCAAATATATTTTTTTCTAAAATTTATTCAAATACGCCAAAAAGCCAATCATATGTACATAGCAGTGGTTGATAAATATCATAACGCAAACAAAGCTCTAGAATCATTATCCAGAGAGAAAACAGACGAATACGTTTGTAAAAAATGTTTTCTCTATACAAACGTATTCGTCTTGACGCGTTCACATGATCCTTGGCGTTCGCCAACAATCATGTGAACGCTTTTCCTCCAAAATTTGGTCCTTAAAAAAATAAAAGGAACTATTACGAACGCACAACCAAAGAAGACACTGACAAAGAGGCCTGAGGCTTGATAGGCCTTCCAGTCTGAAGGACTAAAGACCAACCTGATTCGTGATATAAGCCTACCTGTCAGGAACAAACGCCTTTGTAATTAAGCTATCGACGCAGATAACAATGAGATTAAAGTGGAGATTTATTCCTTGTAATATTACCGAGATGTTTAGCTTTTATGTGGCCCTGTGTATAATGTAGGTATCGATCCCTACTTTAATCTGTCAAGCTCTGCTAATGAGACACAATTGATTTTCTATTGTTTGGTCACCGATCGGTGTCCCGCGGTCCTTGAGCGGTTAATTTTGCAAATATCAACTTACGAGCGTTTACGACGTACGGCATTTCATACAAACTTTCAAACCCTTGTTTTTCAAAATGAATAAACTGATTTTAATGAAACTTCGTACGCGTAAGCAGGATACAAAGGTCTAGAAAGTTAGTGAAGAACATTTTCAAAATGTCTTAATTAAAAAAAGATATCTGGAAATCTCTGTTTCTATGGAAAATTTAAAATCTGTCTAATTTGGCTATAGCACTATTTTTCCTTTTTGGCAACAAACTATATTATTTTAATGTTAAAATCCCTTAGAAAGTTTCGTCCCGATTCACCCCTGCAATATCCACCTCGATTTACAGTACACTTTCTTTCCGAAAACGTGAACTTGTAAATACTCAGTGTCTTACTTACCCCAAAATTTCTATAATCTTTCTATAGAGAAACACAAATTTCACAAAGGTGAATAATGTCAAATACGTAAATATGTATTCCTCAGGCGATGCCGCAGCTACGCTCACGTGTCTTAGTGAAATATTTATATTCGAGTATACCAGTCATTCCTACTCGTGGCGGTGAAGAGCTTAGTGTCGCTTTTGTAAATACGGTGTTTTTATTTTATAATAGAAAACTAAAATGAGTTTAGGCGACTAAATGTAGGCGTCATAGGTCACGGTTTGTGAACGATCATGATCAAAGTGTTTAGTTGGAATAGTTTTTTTTTTTTAATTTGGTCTATAATGCCGGTAACTGACATATGACCCATTAGAGGTAACGACAGCATATTACAGACCCTGATGAATTTTCAAATTTTTTAAATTGAATAAGGAGAACATATCAACGATTCCCCGCCTATTTGATCTAAGCGACATTTTTTACGAAATTGAGTTATATTCAATATTTTTATGAGCACTTTTTTGGCGTTTGTGCCCCTCAGTAACTATGCACTCATTTTGATGACCGTGGTATTAACCGACACAAAATTTGTCAACTTTTTGTAATAAGCAACTTAAACAATTTGAGCTTATTCTGATTTTTCTTCATTAGTCGGTTGAATTGTTTTTCCTACGATGATTTGACTACACAATGCGCATTAACTGAATTAGCCTTTAGCTGAAATACCAGATTGTGTCGTTTTGAGTCAATTTACTTTACATCAGAATGATGAAATCAGTCGCTTGAACCATTTCGCATGCAATCAAAATCAAGTACTCCGTCGCTTGGGATATTTAGACATTGCCTTTTTTATGTCGAATGATACTGAAACATTTTTCTTCATCATGTTTTTATTCTTATTTCCAAGCAATCAGAAATTGGTAATTATCTAACTGCGGACAACTTTTGGCTGTATTGATAATGCAGTAATTTAGGAAATCACTGCACTTTCAGATAAATAATATACATTGTATACTTTATACAGATTTTTTTGTTTTAATAGTAAGGACTGAATAACAGAAAGTTCAAATTCCTTTGTGAAGCGACACTATTGTCGTTAGATTTATTAACAACTAGCTATGCCCCGCGGTTTCACCCGCGTAAATGTCGATCCCGTGGGAATATCGGGGTGAAAGGTTGCCTATATGTTAATCCAGGGTGTCAGCTACCTCCACACAAAATTTTATCAAAATTGGTCCGGCCGTTTGTGCGTGCAGAAGTACCAAACATATAAACACACACACTCACAAACTTTCGCCTTTATAATATTAGTGTGATTTAAGGCTCAACTCAATATCAATTTATCAAATAATACTACCTTTCAATAGCCCAGTTTCCATCATCCTCAGTTCGGAAACTGCCAAACAAACACCTCATCCCGTCAACGCCAGCCGTGCCGTCCATCCAATATTTTCTTTACATCGTCCCCCTACCCGGCCGTATTACAATATCTTTGTCCAACTCCACTACCGGTCGGCTGCATTCAAGTCGCGTCTGTTTGATGTCCAACTAACAGGTGGTTACACCTGTCGACGTTTTCCAGATATTACACATTGGAACTTTAATAAAAACGTACAGGATTCTTGGGTTACTTTGGTTCTTTAACAATTTTCTTGCACGTGAATGGTTTGGATTATAAGTCTGGAGGAATTTTATGGCCTTCGACGTGTTGCTTGAGTGATTTTCGGATAGATAGTTGTTGGTAGTTACTGCGGAGCAGTTGTGGCCCAGTGGTAACGGCCGCGACCTACGAGTTGTAGGTCGTGGGTTCGATCGCTTTGAACCCAAGTAGGCACTTTACTTTGTGTAAATTATTGCATCACCACTGCTCTCAAAACGGTGAAGGAAAATATCTCAAACTCAAAGCATTTATTTCAATTGAACCATTACAGGCACTTTTTTTTTTATCGTGAGGAAACCGGCATGTCCTAGAAAGACAAAAAACCAAGACAGGTGATATCTACCAACCCGCACCGAGCCCACGTGGTAGATTTTTGCCCAGCTCCCTCTCACACAGAGGAGGCCTTTGTCTCAGCAGTGGGAGCATTATAGGTTAATTATGTTATGTATTGTTATTGTAATTACTGGGGAAAAGTAAGTAAACTTAAGAGATAGTATCTGATTATGATGCCTGCTTAGACTCGTATTAGATAAAATACTCTTTATTGTATATAGCTACACCATAAAAATTATGCTCTGCTTATATCATCATCTGCCTAGCCTTTTCCCAAGTATGTTAGGGTCGGCTTCCAGTCTAACCGGATGCAGCTGAATACCAGTATTTTACATGGAGCGACTGCCTATCTGACCTCCACAACCCAGTTACTTACTAATACGATACCCCTTGGTAAGACTGGTTGTCAGACTTTCGAGCTTCTGACGACCTGTAACGACTGAAAAGATCCACGAATGACATCCGGGACCAACGGCTTAACGTGCTCTCCAAGGCACGGAGGGGTCTTAGTATGTGAAGATGGTCACCCATCCACGGACCAACCGCGGCAAGCGTAGCTTAACCTGATCGAACGACCCGTGCGGCTGTTATTACTTAGCCACAAGTCCTTCCACTCTCTGCTTATAATACATATACAATTTTAAAACTCAAGTAATACGATGAACGAGAAATCAGGTTGATACCTCGATTTTTGTATCCACACACATTTTGTTGTGGGTGTTCCTATCCTAGTTTACCATCCCATATGCTAGACAGATTAACCAACAAAACAATTTAGAAGTAATTTTCCAAAAAAAAGAAATACAGTAACCTACACTAAAAGTCCAATATTTTACACACTCGAGAGAGCAACAAGACTCGGGAGCAACTAAATTTATTACATTACGAATCGCCCATAGCTAATATTGCCCACTTGGGCTTCAAAATTCGTTACATATAAATTTTAAATGACTATTCTGGCGTCCCCAAAGAACACTTTTCAAAACATTTTCCTAAACTTAATTTCCTAGCCCCAAGGGCATCATAAGTGTTTTCCTCAGTTGAAATACGTAAAAATTACACGAAATCCATTAGGCGTTTGAAACGTTATACTGGTATTAGTATATGTATCTCTATATCACATTGGCTTTGGAAGTTGACATATGATCAAACAGAGAATATGCTGATCATCTTGAAATAGTGATACAATAGTTTGTCGGCTTGACCTAAAGAATCTACTTGCTTAGATGACCATAATTCCTTGGAAGGTATGTAGGCCTTTGGTGTGGGATGCAACGTGTGTCGACACCCTTGCGCTATCCCATCTTCCAAGCACGGTGAGCTGTGCTGGGGCGGCTGCTGCAGGTGCGGAAAACCTCAAATGGAGTAAATATATTTGAGCCGTTTGGGGTGGAAACACTAGGGCCATGGGGCCCGAGTGCCCACTTAGTATTTCGAGACATCGCCAAGCGGTTGGTCGACTCTTCACGTGACCAGAGGGCTGGCCTATTTTTTGGCCAAAGAATCAGCATTGCCATACAACGTGGCAATGCTGCCAGCCTTTTGGGCACGTTTCCTGTTGACAGCGATGCGGACGAATTGTTTGATGCCCTTTGATGTATTTCACCTCCATTTTTTAAGATTGTTAGCTCTTAAAATTATGTAAATATTTGAATCTTTAATGAATTAACTTGCTAAAATTATTTAATTCTCTACACATCTTCTTACACACACACGTTCTACACCTCACACACCTAGAGGACAGCAAACTTTCTATCTTTTGAAATAATTATATCCATATTTTAATAAACTGTTTTCTTTTGTTATGGTGCTCCCACACTGCTGTTATAAAATGTTTACTAACATTACCTAACATGAAAACCTTTCTGATTTTTGAAAACCTTTTTGATTAAATGTATTAGATCACAATGTTAGAAAATGTTTGTAAACATTTTATAACAGCAGTGTGGGAGCACCATTACTATGCTCATACTGGTATATCCAATACGAGGGCTGGAGGCGCTGCGTGCTGAAACACAGGCTATAAACCTAGTTCGGCAGCAGATGCTAATAATTAAACACAATTGTAACTATAAGTAGCTAAGACAAATTGTGTAACTAGTTTATTCTTCTGGTCTAATTAATATACAGGGTGAATTTCCCAAGTGAGCGTGGATGGCCAAATCCGAAACTATGAGGAATTGCGAAAGTACTCAAAGGAGTCACGGGCTCGATTTTAAAGAAAACTAAAACTGCATCATTGGATTTTTGAAAAATCAATATATAAAGCTAGGAATCGAACCAGTTGATTTAAAAAAAAAAACACTGTATTATTACACCATTCGATTGTGTCGCTAATAAGGGTCGAATTCTGGGAAGTAATGATATACGCCCGTTCACTTGCAACCTTGATGACCTAAAGAATGCCACTGATGCCCCAATCAACATGGCCACCTACCGAGCACAAACAATATAATAATAGTCAATAAAAGTGCCATCGACACGAAAAGAAAAAGAAGAATCAAATTTAAAACATCATTTTGTTTCTTTCACTCGTTTGAAGATTGTAGAAACAGAATGTTTTAAATTATGTTTAAGAGCCCTCTTAAATTTTGGTGCTGAGCGCGCATCTTTTTTTTTTGGTTATAAATGATATCTTGCTAAACATATCGCACCTTCGTTGCAACAAAGTCACAAATAGCCAAAACTGCAAAATTTAGGTAAGTATGCCAAATTGTCTCTGAACCATGCCTATACTTTTAAAAGTCCTCTCCTGTAAAATTAAAAAATTAGCTGTTGTGACTTTGTTGCACCGAAGGTGCGATATATTGATATTGAAACGATAAAAATATTTCACTCTCTTAAAAAATTTGTTTAATGTAACAATTACAGAGTGACAATAAACAAACGTAATACTTTTATTCGACTACCTTCTAAAAGAGACACTGAAACGAGCTCAAACTCGTTTAGAAAGTTCTCTTTCAATTTTCAGTGGTCAATAGTTTTGAAACTGTTTTAAACATGGTCATTGTTTTTAACCCAGTCCAAATTCTATACAACAAATACACAACTTTCTATATTGTTAAGGTGTTAAAGGTCGACCCTTTTAAGGCAGTTGTACAGAGCCCTGGGCGTTTTGGTAAGCACGTAGGTGTTATCCATCCTAAATAAATTATGTACAATTATCCTGACACCAGTTTGTGTTTTAACAAGTTTTTCGTTTTTACACACATTTGTTTTTATTTACAAATTAAAATTATTAACTATGTGGCTAGATTCTCAAATAAAATGTGTAACCTGTAGAGGTTGCAGAATATTATTTAACACAAGTTGACCCGAAAATTGTTCTGAGAGGCAATTCTCGTAATTTTAAGAACGTTCACAGTCTGATCTCAGTCTCAATCTGTGAAACAGTCTGATCTCAGTCTCAATCTGTGAAAAATTCTTCTAATTTCCCTACATTTTTGACATTGATTATCGCTGAGATAATTATGTTTGCGACTAGATTGTTTTAAAACTATGGGAATTGGTCCTGTTCAAGTTGCAATAGTTCATACAAAAATGAAATAAAATAACAAATTCGGGAAAACCCGAACATCCCTTACGTTCAGTTTTTCCCGAATTCGTCATTTTTCCGAGAAAATTTGTGTCAAACGTTAAAAAAATTAAAATCGGTCGAGCCGTTCTCAAATGATGCGCTTCCCAACGAACAGCATTTCATTCTTATTTAACCGGTTAAGCACCGCGAGTCGCCTATTGGCGACGAAACAATAGGAAATCAATTGTGTCTCATTAGCGGAGCTCGACAGATTAAATTGAATTTACGTTTTAATTTCTTCTACACCCTTAAATATATCGATCGTTTTAATCCTTAAAAGGGGTAACTGTACTCATCATTATAAACAACTTTTATTATGGGACCAACCTTGAAAAAAAAATTGTTGATCCATACATTATGTCGAGTTAACATAATAATCAGCCTATAATGTTCCCACTGCTGGGATACAGGCCTCCTCTCTGAGAGAGGGAGTCGGTTTACGCTAACATAAATGTATGGATCAGCTGATTTTTTTTCATGATTTCAAGGTTGGCCCCGTAGCAAAAGGTTTTTCATAATGATGAGTACCAATGACCCCTTTTAAGGATTAAAACGATCAAGATGTAACGGTGTATAGTAGAATATTCAAAGACATTTTTTTGTGAGCGTCTCAATTTTCTGACGCAAATAGTCCAACCTAATAATTAAACCAAGTAACACAGAGGGGCAATTCTTGTAATTTTAAGAACGTTCACAGTCTGATATCAGTATCAATTTGTCAAAAATACCTCTAGCTTCCTTACATTTTGACAAGTTTTTGACATTTGTTTGTCGCCGAGATGAGACTGCGACTAGATTTTGAACGTTTTAAATTACGAGAATTAGCCTTCTGTTCTATGACTTAGGTACATTTTCTATACTGATGAGACAAAATACATAATGTTTACCCAATTTCCTGTTACACTCACTATCCACATTAAATCTATCACATTCCCCTTTAATTAACCTATATTTCCCGTTCCCCTACTTGAAGATAAGAAACTAATTGCCCCCTTCAAATTATCAGGAAAACTAGTTAGATTTAAACTAGCTGTTACGTTATGGAGCTGCAGACTAGCGACACTTCCTGTCGACGAAAGTCGCCGCCAGTCGACAGAGATTGCGAAACGTAGCGAGCGCTGAGAATCTTCGCCAAGGGTAGTTTTGTGTCATTATGTACCGTTGCTACATCGGCGACAGTCAACGATCTAAGACGTTTTACTTAATTTTTTTTTTCATACAAATCCATAATAAGTGTGAAGAAAAAAAAAATACACTTCAGTTTTAAAATATGTCCGTTGTTGGATCTGTCTGTTAAAGTTATAAGACTGTCGCTGATGGTCGCCGCTCCCGTCAACGCAGTAATTCTTCAAGATAAAACGACAGTCAGCCTGTGAAGAGCGTCAGTAATCTGCGTTCGCGATTTATAGATATTATTTGCCAAAAAATATGTTTATAGATAAATGAATTTAATTCCTACACAATAAAATTCAGTTTATGTAACAACTTCAAACATTTTTATAACTTTGTTAATAGCGCTAGTCACTCTGAATTCAACGTAATTACCATTAAAATAAAGTTGATATTTGTTTACCTTGAAAGAACATCAATTTGTAACATTAGTTTGAATAGACGATAGTTACTGATGACAAGCTGCGGTCTATTCCCGTTGTCCCCATTGACGCTGTCCCCATTATGGGGACAACGAGAAGTCATAAAATATTCTTCCCGTTGTCCCCATTGATGCTTTCACGTTATGGGGACAACGGGAAGTCATAAAATATTCTTCCCGTTGTCCCCATTGATGCTTTCACGCTATGGGGACAACGGAAAGTCATAAAATAGCCTTCCTTTTGTTCCCATTGACTTAAGCATAGTTTATATACAAACATTTTAATTATTTTTATTGGTTTCCAGTGTCCCCATTGTATGGTAAAATGGGGACAACGGGAACAGACGCAAGCTGCGACTATCGGTGGCAGTCACCAGCGGTCACGGACGACAAGCGACATCTAGCAATTGTTGTCGACATTAAGTGTCTAAGAGAGAGCTTGCAGTGTCTCGTCTGCAAGCTCTCTTACATGGGCAAAAGTTCAGGCAACATTAATTAGGAACACTTTATTGACAGCGCTCGTACATATACTAGGATTTAATTAACCTTTCTAGGTTTACGTTAAATTAGTGTTTGTGGAACGTTTTTAAATTAGTACGTACTCGTACGTAACTTTTTGCTGAAAATGTAAACGGGTGGAGAGTAGTTTTAGTGTCCGTTGGGTTGTGTTGTTACTGTGTTATTATCTGTGCTCTACTGTGCGCTGCTTTAAACAAGACTATCTAGAATTTGAATAAATCTATATACTCATAATAAAGCTGAAGAATTTGTTTTTTTTGTTTGTTTGTATTGTTTGAATGCCCCAATCTCTGGAACTTCCAGACGGATTTGAAAAATTCTTTTTGCAATTGGTAGCCTAATTATTGAGGAAGGCTATAGGCTACATAACATCACGCTATGCCCCTGCTTATATCGTGCTTTCTGAGGCACGGAGGGGTCACCCATCCTCAGACCAACCGCGGCAAGTGTAGCTTAACCTGATCGATCGACCTGTGCGGCTGTTCTTATTTAGCCACGGGCCCCTCTATGCTATGGATGTAAAATATTTATTAAACCGTGTTCACCATATGAATTCCCAGAAACAAGTAGGAGAGTTCCATGTAAAAGATAATTATCTAGAGCAGAATAAAATTAACAGCAACCGAGTTCTCTCTTTTTTTTTTTCATTATAAATAATGTATGAACATAATTTAGTTTTATTACCGAACTTGGCGTCTGTCAAAAGGGAAAAAAGCAAACAATTCCCAAGAAATTGTTCCTTGGAACTTAGAGGTAAATAAAAAAGTTGTGACTTACGGGAATCGCTGTCAAGACTATCGACCTCACTCAATTACTAGGTAAACTTTTCTTAACTTTTCTTCCAAAGATAATTTGATAGTAAACAGACAATGAGGACACTTACTTCTTTACGAAGCATCAAAAAAAGAAAGAAATAAGTCTTTTATTAATCACTAGCGACACGCCCGTTTCGCACAGATTTTTTTTACTATTCATCATCTGCCTAGCCTTTTCCCAACTATGTTGGGGTCGGCTTCCAGTCTAACCGGATACAGCTGAATACCAGTATTTTACATGGAGCGACTGTCTATCTGACCTTATGCCTAGAAAGAATGATTGACAGATGTCAGGAGAACGCGCCAACGACTGGACCACAGACAACATTTGTTTTTCTTTAGGATGAAAGAATTTGGCTTTCATCTTTAAACAATGTCACTAGCGTGTTGCACGAAGGTGCGAACTAGATTTTTTTACTATTACGAGTACGTAAGTTTAATACAAAATATATTACACACATGTACCTTCCATAATAAATTATCTAAATGATGGTTAGAACCGCATCAAAATCCGTTGCGTAATTTAGAAGAAAAACGCGGTCACACAGAAAGACCCGAAAACTCCCGACTTTATTTATTTATTAAAACTTTATGCACAAGTAAAAACTGTACAAAGGCGGACTTAATGCCTTAGGCATTTTCTACCAGTCTACCTTAGGGTGATGCAGAAACAATACACAGTTAATTTATAATCTAAAATTCAAAGTCCTGACTGACTGATATTAAATCAATGCACAGTCTAAACCGCTGGTCCTAGAGACATGAAATTTGGAGGGTGTGTTCTTTGTGAAGAGTAGGTGTCTATTAAGAAAGGGTTTTTCGAAATTCTACCCCTAAGAGGGTGAATGGGGGGAGGGTGACATGTCACGCGGACGAAGTCGCGGGCAGAAGCTTATAACGCTTTTCAACAATAAGCACACTGTTACTTTATAATTTATGTATTGTTTACTTAAGTATTAACTTACAGAAAAGCATGCAGTTATGCACTGTATTATGCGCAGATAATAACACAATTAATTCATTAAATATAAAAAATAATATGATCAAAAGCTAAATTGATTACAATTTTGAATTATATAACACTAGCTGCGCCCTGCGGTTTCACCCGAATAAGTGTCGATCCCGTGGGAATATCGGGATAAAAAGTAGCCTATGTATGTTAATCCAGGGTGTTAGCTACCTCCGTACAAAATTTTATCAAAACTGGTCCAGCCGTTTGAGCGTGAAGAAGTAACAAACATATAAACACACACACTCACAAACTTTAGCCTTTATAATATGAGTGTGATAGATAATAATATGTTGAAGTTTATTTCTGTAAATTAAAATAATAAGTTAGTAAATAACAACTAATACCTAATTAATTAATAAAAAAACAAAATTAAATCCTAACTTAACTAAAACTATACACAAACTAAAATATAGCGTCGAAAAATTCATGCGCATCGCTGGCGACTGGTAACGCCAAGAGACTGGTGGCATTACCACGTTGTGTGGCAATGCTTAGTTTATTTTAGTGTATCGTAGCGCTACGATGCTACGAAGACTACGAGTTCGTAGGCCGAGCGTAGGCTTGCTACGATCTTGAAGAAGTTTGCTACGCGTCGGTTTTCCCAAAGCTCTATTATCCCTTCATAACCAAACAGTGAATTAGCAAAAGGTAAGTATTTTCAGTTTTAAATTAAACGGTAAATATTTAATTACACTTTCATTTCAGTTATTTCGAGGCACGAGCAATGCTGTAGAAATAAATTCATAATAATATAAATGGAACTGGGTTAAACTCAGTACTTTTAATTTCAAAGTTCTAATGGTAAACAAGTCCAGCTAATAAAAATGTTATATAAATAATTGTTTGAAGAAAACTTGCGGGTTTTTTTGCAAGTTTTCTGTGCCAGCTTTCATAGTCCATCTAAAAGCAGTTTATTTGTTTTCTTTACTGGTGCCTTTTCTCTAATAATTAAACAATTAGCAACGGCTATTAGTAATGGCAGCGGGTTTGTGGATAAATAATAACAGCCACACGGGTCGATTGATCAGGTTAAGTAATGTTTGCCACGGTTGGTGCGTGGATGGGTGACCATCTTTACATACTAGGACCCCTCTGTGCCTCGGAAAGCACGTTAAGCCGTTGGTCCCGGCTGTCATTCTTTGACAGTTGTTACAGGTCGTCAGAAGCCCGGAAGTCTGACAACCATGTCCCTCCTGATCAAAAGGTGCAAGTAGCTAAATGTCTTAATAAAAATGAATGAAATCGGTCGCAAAAAAAAAATGAGCTTTTCCCTGCATTTTGACGAGTTATGCGAACATAAATGTAGGGAACAGCTGATTTTTTTTTGCGACCGATTTCGTTCATTTTTTGTATATCGTCAGAAAAGGCGATAACAAGTACGTGGTATAATTTATTGCATATATGTGGATTCCATGCCATATGTTCGCCGCTGCCTAACTTTTCGGGGAAAACCAGCTACATTTTATATTACCATAATTTTTATCTACAGCTACGTATAAAAGTTAGCATAGCAACATAAACTAGCGCCCCGCAGCGCCACGGCTTGATTATTTATTATACGAACATCATTCGGCACCGGGCCCATTTGTTTTAATGACCTATTTTACCCAAATAACTATAACGCACGCATATTCTGTGTACCCTGCACGTGAAACGAGGAATTTTTAATTTTTATACAGGTATAATAAATATAATGCGTGACACGATTTTTGGGCTTTCTTTGTTTTGTGAAAGTTGTTATTGTTAAACTGAAATGGTACTTGCGAGACTTATCATGCGGTGTATTTAATACATTTTGTTGGTCTTCATTTTACTCGTTTGCCAAACATTTAAATTCTACTACAACCAAATACCTAATGAATGTTTAGAACATCGTTCCACGTCTGCTCCACTCGTCAGAACAGTAGCAACATTGTAGGTATTGAAGTATAATACTGCTAGCTGAATACCAGTATTCAGCTGCTTCCGGTTTGACTGGAAGCCGACCCCAACATAGTTGGGAAAAGGCTAGGCAGATGATGATAAAAATACCAATATTAAAATACTGAACCTTAAAATCACGGTCAAAAAGATATTGTCTGAATAAACGAGGGTGCATCAGTCAAATTGTTCCAGTTCCAATTTTGAAATATTTTTATTAAAAATATTCATGTTTAATATTTATACGTATATTAAGTTGAAAGGTTCGTTATTTTTCTAGCAGATAAAAGTATGAAAGTAAAAATGTAAAAAATGATGATGAAATTTTAAAAATCTATACATTTAATAACAAAATCATAGATATATTTTTATATTTCTATGAATAAAATAGTATCGAAGTCAAATTTGTACATTGAATATTTATGAAAAAAATTATTACTATGAGGCAAACGAGTCTGATGCCGAAAATATAGTTTTTTGAATTTTTGTCCGTTTGTCCAGATGGTTCAGGATTGGCACACAAACAACTGAACGGATTCGGATGAAATTTGGAACACAAATAGTTTATAACCTGCATTAACACATTGGGTCTTTTAACCCCGGTAGTATGGTCGAACAGGCTATTTGGTATACAGGCAAAAATATTCATCTTTCCACTACACTGCCAATATTTAGTTTTATTTTGTGCGTTATAACTTTTTCAGCTTATGGCATCTTTATTTAAATAGAGTGGTATAAAAGAATTGACTAACTCAGCACACCATTGTTTAAAAGTAGTTGCAATTTAGCTGCCTGTATACCAAATAGCTTGTTCGACCGTACTTTCCCGTGGGTCATTTTCCGACATCCATGCGGGCAAAGCTGCGGGTAAAAACTGGTAAAATATGGAAAATACTACTCAGCTTCCGATTAAATGAAATCATAATTCGAACGAATTTAAAATAAAAATACCTCATTCCCATTCTACAACGTTCCTAATATTTTTATTTAATAATAATCCCTACAAGGAGACTATTATAAAACGGTTGTGTCATATTTCAGTTTCAATAATTAATTAATTACGGCGGCCATTTGTAATTATGAAACCTAATTAAACAGAACTAACGCCTTATCATCATCATCATCATCATCATCAGCCTATAATGTTCCCACTGCTGGGACACAGGCCTCCTCTCGGTGAGAGGGAGTGGGCCGTAATCCACCACGCGGGCCCAGTGCGGGTTGGTAGATGTCACATGTCTTTGAATTTTTGGTTCTAGGACATGCCGGTTTCCTCACGATGTTTTCCTTCACCGTTTTGAGAGCAGTGGTGATGAAATAATTTACACAAAGTAAAGCGCCTGTCTGGGTTCGAACCTACGACCTACAACTCGTAAGTCGCGGCCGATACCACTGGGCCACCACTGCTCTCTCTAACGCCTTAATTACAAGATAATTATACGATAAAAATAAGCTGCAATATTAATTATACATGTGTCTGTGATATGTGACGGTTTTGTGCCATAATTTGATGCCGGCCATATTCGTCCCATACCTGCTTATTATAAATAAATAAATTAGTCTGTCACTGTCCCCCTGCCTGAAAACTTATGTTTCAAATTAGTATTATTTCAAGTTAATTCAATTGCAACTATATTTTAATGGTATTTAAGTTGATTTCAGAGTGGCTTGCACTATTGAAAAAGTTATAAACATTTATGAAGTTGTAACGTAAGCTGAACATTATTATGTAGGATTTAAAGTTATTTTTGCATAAACTCATAATTCTTTACATTTTTGGCAAATATTCTGAACATTTCAAATAATCTACGGAAATATCAATCCTTCATTAATTAAAATATCTAAATTATTCTTAGAAGAATGTATTCACATTCGTTTTTTAGGGTTCCGTACCTACTTCGTTGTCCGTCCGTCCATCTGTCAGTCTGTCAAGACCCTTTTTCATAAGCTGTGTCCAGATAAATGTTCTTTTGTCCGTACCGTACCTCCGTTTCGTATCAGCGTCGTGATCCAAGAACACTAGTGTGGACGCCCATTCGGTACGGTACGGTGATACGGCGTAACAGGTACGCTAATATCCATCACGAGTCGGTTTCTTCGCCCCGTTCAAAGGCACGCGCAAGAAATTGCCAAATTCTCGTAGACTTCCACAGTCGGCGACATGGCCGGACGACACTTGATACAGAAATGAAAACGCGATGGTCGCAGTGACGTTATGTACGGAGGTACGGGCTATTTTGCGTTTATTTATTTAACAAGGCTTATCAACTAAACACATACACAGCATTAACCCAGAGTCGTTGACATAATATTCATTGATCTCGGATGTATTTAAATTATAGGAAAGCACGGCCCTATCAATTAGCGTACTAGTACAGTCAGCATCAAAAGTCGATTAACACTATCATTTAAGTTGACAACAACTTTTTTCAATAAACTGATTTTTAGCTTTTCACATAATAGACAAGGGTATATATTCTAAAAACAATTCTTCTGCTGCAATTTTGAACAAATATTTTGTTCAATAACTAAGATTAAAAAAACTGAAGTGTTAATCAACTTTTGATGCTGACCGTACATCATAAAACAAATAGAAAATTAAATACTAAAACAAATCAAAACAATTATAAAAGAGAGAATTTGAATACCACGTCATGGCTTAAAAATGCTGTTTTTTTTATACTACTTAACAATTTACATATTATTAAAAATACTTTTCTTAAATACACACAATTTACCACTGAAAACATCAAGATCGCAACTGTGAAACAAGTCATTGCATCTTCTGAGGATATAGGGAGAGGGGCGCATTGTGTTCGGGCGGCTTTGCGTCCAGAGTTATTGGATCACGACGCTGATACAAAACGGAGGTACGGTACGGACAAAAGAACATATCTGGACACAGCTTTAAGTCTACAATCCCTTGGAGCTCTAAAAAAATCAAGCTCCTATGTCAACGCAATAAAAAAATACGACCATTTATGCAACATATTTTGATACTCGCAAATGAATCAAAACCTATAGGGTACTTCCCATTGACCTAGAATCATGAAATTTGGTAAGAAACAAGGTCGAAAATTGTTAATTTGTAGATAACACGTACAAATATTTTTTCATTTCTCATACTCGGAAAGTAGTGTTTGTTTGATCCAAATAGCGGGTGGAAGACGCTGCTTCCCACCACAGGGAGGGAAAGACTCATAGTAATTACTTCCCTCTTTAGGGTGGAAATGAATTTTAAAAATAGAACTGTAGTCAGCTACGAAATTTTTTACATAAATTAAGAAAAATGCTGCAGTCTTGTGAGTGTATAAGCAGCCAGTGTGAATTAAAAAAAAAAACCTATTAAGCGGGACAGCCCGCGGCGATGACGCGGTGTGTTCCATATTTAAAATAAAAAAAGACAATAGTATTATTTCGCGGGATACTAACCCTGTAAGCTTTACCGAAATTCAAAAACTTTGCATGTTATTGTTATCAATAAATATTTTAGAAAAACTACTACTTTTTACTTTCCTTATATTCGAAATGAAAAGTAGTGTTTAACACGGGTGAAAGTCATTAATTCCTTTCGACCCTTGCATAACAATCTACTATTTTGCGATTACAAACTTGCATTTGTAGTTGGAGAATTGACCGTCAAGTATATCGATTTGTGGGAGAACAAGTTTTTGCAACGGTAGACCATCCACGAATCGACCTCGGCAAGTGTAGCTTCACCTTCGATCGACCCCTGCGGCTGTTATTATTTAGCGACGAACCCTAAAAAAATTATGTAGCTATTGTTACCATAATTATTTTAATATACAATAAAACATAATATGAACCAGCTGCTGCAATTGTTGGCGAAGAGCCATTTGTAATGAATGCATAATTTTCATATTTATGTCGCATGTACACAATGGTTAACAATGACCTTACTCCATAGTCCTATGATCAACCCAATTACTTTAATATACTTTTAACGTAGGTATCGTACTAAATAGAGCAACCTTCCCAGAAACTGTCATAAAAACTACAAGAACCACCACATTAATTAAAAAATAAAGGTGGTAAATTGCTTAAAATTAATAAAACCCAGATACTGGGTTTGACCAACATTTGAATTTTGTGACAAGTTTCAACTATAGTCAGCATTTTCAAGGCAAGAAAACAAAGACATTAAAATTTTATATGTACAATAGACGGGACATTGCGAACAAAATCGTGATCCGATACCTTGTACCTAGTGGTCTCAAGTCTCTCAGTCTAGTGACGTACGCCTGCGCGTCAAGTCGCATCGACGCAATCGTGTCCACCAAAAAAAATTTATTTAAAAAGAAATATGCCGAGTTGCTCATTGCGTTATTGCAAGTCTCGTTATGGTAGAACGACTGGATCTAGCTTCAGTTTATTTTCATATGCATTATTTATATTTACTGAGTAATTTGAATCAAATAATTTTCATAATAGATCTAGAAAATTTCCTAATTTTGTAATAAACGCCATCTATTGCTGAGTAGCCTTACATAGTAAGGCTACTCAGCAATAGATGGATGCTGCAGTAAAATGACAGCATAAGTGTTACCACTTTTTAACGAAATTTTTAACCAAATAATCGATTAATTTTAGTAACATTCAGTTCAAAACCGATCATGATTGTTAAATTGATTTTATAAAAGAGGATAATTATTAGAAGATGATATTTATAATGAAATACAGGATAATATAAGTTTACAACAAAAACATTGAGCAATGACTAATTACTGTTTTGTCATCACATCAGTGATCGGATTAGATTTATAAAAAGCGTTCATTCTAATCACAAACATATCTTCTAAATATTCTTATTTTTGAGGTTTTTGGTGTTTTGTAAATAATTCTATAAAGTTAGTAATCCAAAAAAGCAAATATAAAACACAAAAAACATAATAATTCGGCGGCAAAGCAGGCACATTTAAATTTATTTTATTTTAACATGTACATACATTATCTACTTACATAAAAACACACACTGAAACTGATACCCTATCATAGATGGTGACACGGACAATGAATAGTAGCGAATAAAATATTTTTTGTTTTCTGAGACAAGTTTTCTATATTTTTTTATTTACCTTAATCCATGGATTGAAAATCGGATCTGGCAACACTGGCCACACTGGCCACCTACCGAGCGATAGCTGAATATATTTTGACAAATTTAATTCATGTTTGCTATATTATGCCGCTCAAATTCTGCTATATTATGCTAGATGGCGTCAGTGAGACATGGAATCACAGTTTTTGTATGACATTTCTTTGCATAGCCTCTCTATTGTACCTATCTTAAATCTCTTTGCAAGAAAAGAACATACTCGTACCTTACAATTGATTCAAATATAAAAACAAACAAAATCACTTCAATTACTGCCCTAACATCTACTTACCCACTCTGAGTCCGAACAAAAACAAACTACAGTTTAAAAAAAAAACTACCCATCAGTCATCTATTCTTGACAAATAATCTTTGATTAATAATAGCACTATTATTGACCGAAGCAAATAATTCTATTATAAACGTCGTCCATAATTTCATTGACAAATTGTCGGGGTGAACGCACTATAAATACTAAAATGGAATTTACTTTCTAATTTGCAATCGTTCATAATCAATTACTAAGTAAACAAAGACTGTATTCTTTAATCAAGTCCAAAGCGCGGGAATACAGCAGATGGTATTGTCTAGTATGTCTAGTCTATGTTTTTCTAATTTTCTTAACATTGTGGAATCAAAGTGAAAAATAATTGGTAATTTATTTAAATAATAGCTTCTGCCCGCGACTTCGCCCACGTGAAATTTCACCCTATTTGGTGTGGAATTTGGAAAAACCTTTTCTTAGTGGATACTCTTCACAAAGAACACACCCTCCGAATTTCATGTCTCTAGGACCAGTGGTTTAGGCTGTGCGTTGATATATCACATAATCAGCCTATAATGTTCCCACTGCTGGGACACAGGCCTCCTCTCGGTGAGAGGGAGTGGGCCGTAATCCACCACGCGGGCCCAGTGCGGGTTGGTAGATGTCACATGTCTTCGAATTTTTGGTTCTAGGTTATGCCGGTTTCCTCACGATGTTTTCCTTCACCGTTTTGAGAGCAGTGGTGATGAAATAATTTACACAAAGTAAAGCGCCTGTCAGGGTTCGAACCTACGACCTACAACTCGTAAGTCGCGGCCGTTACCACTTGGCCACCACTGCTCTCTGTTGATATATCAGTCAGTCAGAACTTTGATTTTTTTAATGTATAGATAGATTCATCTTCACTTCAGGCACATAACCTATAATTTCTTAGTGTTACTTAAACTATGTAACTTACAACTTATGAAGTGTAGTTTCCAATAATTTTTTACATTTGTCATGTGTATTTTTAGCATAATATTTTCAAAATGTCAAAACTTGTTTCGGTTATACTGACGTGATTATTATTTAAAGACGACAAATCTATGAAGAGTAACGTCTTTTTATAAGTAATACTTTTCTCAGAGATTCTTTGCAAAGCAAACCACAAAAATAAATTACCTACGTAAGCTACGAAGGCTTTTGTAAAACCCAATAACCCGCCAAAAAATCCTCCGATTATTTTCTCATCAAGAATACTCACTCAACTTCTAAAACTTAATTTTATCATTTACTATGTATGTTAAATGTAGTTTTAGAACAAGCAACTTAAATTGTTCATCAAATTGTACAGTGGTATGTCATCAAAATAGAGTTAGGAGCGGAACAATACCCTAACAATGAACACGACAATATCTGTTGAAACAATGTAATACTCGTAATCCACTACACAAAGCGATGGGGTAACATTACATTTTTAACCGACTTCAAAAAAGGAGGTCCTGTATTCGACCCCTTATGCATGTATGTTTGTATGTCCGCGATTTTCTCAAAAACTAACGAACAAATTTTGATCATGTGATCTACATACTTTCAGGAAGGTTTTAATATATAAGTCATTAGGTAATTATTCTTACGTACAAAGTTATATGCATAAAGGTACTGCGTGTCCGACATTTCTATGTGAATTTTGATGATTCTTCTAGTCGGTGTCTTCAATTCTTCAATGCACAAGTGTTGATTGAATTTGTGTGGGGTAGGTTACAAATAAAAAGTGAAAAATAAAAACTTTTTCACAAAAAAAAACAACCGATTTAAAAAAAAAAAACACTACAAAGTGATCTTGAACTTTAATTTCGGAAGTCGGTGTCAAAAAACGAAAATGCGGAAACAACGACACTGACTTCCGAAATTAAAGTTATCTATCACTTTGCAGTTTTTTTTTTTTGAAGTCGGTTGTTTCTGTATAGAAAATTATATACATGGAGTGAAACGTGATGGCACCGCTGCTGCGGCTGCTGAGACCCTCAAGCGGCGCAAATACTGTAACCTTATGGGCAACTACAGCTTTGAGCCGTTTGGGGTCGAAACGCTCGGGTCATGGGGCCCGAGTGCGCGTCTCCATTTTAAGGAAATTTCTCGCCGGCTGGTCTACACTTCACCTGACCAGAGGGCTGTGTCGTTCTTTGGCCAAAGAATTAGCATTGCCATTCAACGTGGCAATGCTGCCAGTCTTCTGGGCACGTTTCCGGATGACAGCGATGCGGACTAGTACTTCGACGCCTAAGTGTCTTTTGTTTTTGTATTTATTTGTATAGTAAGTTATTTAGTCATTTATTTTAGTATCTAGTGTAAATATTTACATTTTCTCAAATTATAAGAATAATAAAGATAGTGAAACTTGACTTCGAGCATAGATTTATTAGTCGTTACTGAAACTGTTACCTTACTACCATTTTTCAGTTGTTTAGGTTAAACACCTTTTATACACAACATAATTATATGGACTTTGACGTAACACTGACATTAGACACATGTTGAACAGTGCTATGTTTTTATAGTAAGATCCATAATGGCAATTTTGTCACCTTCCATTATATACTAGCTTCTGCCCGCGACTTCGTCCGCGTGAAATTTCACCCTCCCCCCATTCACCCTCTTAGGGGAAGAATTTCAGAAAAACTCTTTCTTAGTGGATACCTACTCTTCACAAAGAACACACCCTCCAAATTTTATGTCTCTAGGACCAACGGTTTAACCGGTGCGTTGATATATCAGTCAGTCAGGACTTTGAAAGAAAGGGTCTTAACTTAGTTTTGACAAGTTTCAGCCCGCCAAATTTTATGAATGAGAATACGTCGTTGCCAATTCGGATAAAGAGGCATGCATATCGGATGATTTACGTCAAGGTTTGTATGAAAATTAACAAAAAATTAAAATTCATAATGAAAAAAATGCTTATTTCCATGGTCTGAACATCTGGTCGAAGTTTATGGATATCGTCCGGTACACGGTGTATAGATGTTGGTAGGTATTGTAGAAATGCTGGTGAATTATAATTATACCTTTTCCTACCCCTTCAGGCGGAATATAGGTATGCTGGTAAGTTACATTCTAAAGCAATATGAATGTAGTAACCTCTATTAGGTACAATGTAATATTACTATTTAACATTTGTATACAGATGTTACCTACATTGAGCGACACTTGACTTCAAGCTAAGATTTATTAGTTGGTAATGAAACTGTTAAGTAATGGCGATTTTATTACCCTTTATTTTATTAGGTTTGTCAACAATTGATTACACTAATACAACTACGTACAGTTCGACACAACTTAGATGTAGCATCGGCAAAATTCGTAAAACGTTCGTGTAAATCTTTATTACTACTTTAGGAAAAATTGATCAATTTTTCCTAAAGTAGTAATAAAGATTGGTGATTTTGAAGGCGCACTTAGTTCGGATGTGATCGGTTTTACGAATTTTGCCGATGCTACATCTAAGTTGTGTCGAACTGTAATACATTTTTTAAAGTAAAATAACAGTGCATCAATTACTTATATTTGCCGATGCTACATCTAAGTTGTGTCGAACTGTAATACATTTTTTAAAGTAAAATAACAGTGCATCAATCCAAACTAATATTATAAATGCGAAAGTAACTCTGTCTGTCTGTCTGTCTTTTCTTCACGCCTAAACCACTGAACCGATTTGTGTGAAATTTGGTACAGAGATAGCTTGAGTCCCGGGAAAGGACATAGGATACTTTTTATCCTGATATTCCCACGGGATCGACATTTACGCGGGTGAAACCGCGGGGCGCAGCTAGTTACTTATAGGTAAACACAACATTCATAAAACAATGAATCAGAGAAATAAGCTAACTTACTTGGTAATAAGCGCTAATATTGATAAATTTGTTAAATCTGTAAAAAGTTACCTTTAAATGAAATTCAAATTTATGAAATTCTGATTTAAAAAGATATATAAAATTGGTAAGGTGAAGTTCTTTGACATTGTAACATTAAGGAAATTCATAAAAATTATTAACATCGGCTATTATAGGTGCATTCAAAATAACGAGTTTAAAAATACCTCTAACGAAGCAGAAAGTCTTCCCGTTATTATGATCTTTTTTGAAGTAAAAACTTCTTCAGGCGCATTGGTCATTTTTGGGATAGAAAAAAAACCACTGAATTCGCGCTACTGTTACCTTAACGACACCGCTTCGGATGTGTTCGGCTGTCCTCGGGATGTACTCGGTTTTTATGTATGTATATCCGATATGTCAGTGAGTGATGGCAAAGTATTCTGTTTGTGTTTTGTTTTCACTTTCGTTGGCACTCCCGAAGTGCCACTGTTTTTTTTTTTCACAGGACCTTACCTGGTCCCTAATTCAATATGACCCCTTAACGATTCCTTACTTCGTAACCACGTCAATTCCTCAGCTAATCCCGTCAATCTCGCATTGATTTCGCGCGGTTTCGTTCATTTTGTAATAGAGAATTACGGCCCTGAGAACCTGGTTACGGAAATATTGAAAGGTCGAATTTCCACCTTTATTTGACGGTCTTTTAAGGAAATAAAGTTTAAAATTGTTATTACTTAAATTTTAATACTCCCACGATCCCTGTACCGTTACATCACACTAATATTATAAAGGCGAAAGTTTGTGAGTGTGTTTGTATGTTTGTTACTTCTTCACACACAAACGGCGGGAACAGTTTTGATAAAATTTGATATGGAGGTAGCTAACACCCTAGACTAATACATATACTACTTTTTATCTTGATGTTCCTGCGAGACTCACACTTATGCAGGTGAAACCGCGGGGCGCTGCTAGTTCAACCATAAATATATTTATTTCCCGAGACTCAAACTATCTCTATACCAAATTTCATCTAAATCAGACGGGTTTTAGCGTGAAGAGGTAACAGACAGACAGACACACTTTCGCATTTATAATATTGGTATGGATAATGAAAGTAATTTCAAGGCAAATAAATTACTTAATTTGATGTACAGAGAGCGTAGATAACAGGTTTGTGAAGGGTCTTTTCACACTCTGTAGGTATACCTATGTGCTTGAAGGTACGAATCAAAACATTCCGTCGAAATGTGAGTGAAGTCTACACCTCTGTTGCCCCTTAGAGGGCTACAAGCGTGAAGTTAAGAAATCGCTGCTGATTGCTATGAGACCTCCCTTTGTAACGCCCTTTTATTGCAGTTGGTGTCCCCTTTATACTAGGTCTGCAGTAAAAGTTGGCTGTATAGTGTACATCTACATCTATGCTATACACACATACAAATAAATATATATGGAGTGTCTGTTTGTAATATTAAAATAACCGCTTTTTACTAAATGCATATGGATGTATACACGGTATATACACCAAAGTAACATTTTTTTTAATTTTTGTCTGTTTGTTTGTTCCAGCTAATCTTTGAAACGGCTGGACTGATTTTGACGGGACTTTCACTGGCAGTAAGTTGATGTAATTAGTTGGAGTAACTGAGCTTTTTATTTTAGAAAAAAGAATTAGATTCCGCGCAAAAAAATTAAAACGAAAAAAGTAAAGGGATATAGTAGCAGTGTTAGCCATTGCCTTTCAACAACTATAGTTTTCTTGTACACCAATTTAAAAACAGTTACATTTTTACAAAACTATCCCCAGTGAGAATTTTTCTAAAAGTATGTCAAGCAGATTTTTACTGTGAAATTTTATTTTAGCCCGCCAACATGTTTAAATAAAATACATTGTATTTTTAAAGTCAAAGCCTTTCCCGTAAAATATTCAAGACTGCTTATTATTTAGATGGATCCACTATAAAATGCATAGAAATACTAAACGGATTAGACCCACTGCTACATACACTCGATGGAGAATTTTCATAAAATCAATTTAGTATCTTATTTGTTCCACGCAGATGTTTTTTTTTTATTGAAACCTTTATTATTATCAAATAATTTTTGATTCAGTTCAAGTATCTAATGATGTTTTGGAAACAGTGATGCTCATATCTGAATGTAAAAATGTCTAGTACTTATTAAGTATTTATCTGAGTATTTATTAATCAAATTGACCTTTTGCGTCCCACTGCAGGGCAAAGGTCTCGTCGATTCAGTTTATAATATAATAATAAATAGTTACTAATAATAACATTATGAATACAACATCCAGTTACAACGCCATTATAAACAACGATAAAATATTTAAAACGTAATTTATTTTACCCCTCAATTTTCGCTTAGGAGTCAAATGCTCGTTACGAAGTTAATAACACATTATCCGAAGTCGTCTCTTAACAACACTTAATATCTAAGTTCAAGATAACTTAATTTAACACGTACTTGTCCAAATTACCCGACTTCACCTTCGAACGAGACCACCATTAACAGAGCTCTAAACCACAAACTTTTTTAAATACTTTGAAAAAAAGAACAAAAAAAAAGACAAAAGACAATCACTTTCTCAAAAATCACTGAAGGTGAAATCGGGGAACATAAAATTAAAAAATATATATTTAAAAAAAAAATACTATACCGATATCGTAACTAGTGATGGAACACAACGCGTATCACACGGGTATCGGTAAACGCGACCGTCGGCCGCCGCGGTTTGATACGAACTGAGCTTTTGTGTGCACGGAAGAAAGTTGACGACGTACCGATAAGGATGGCTTATTAATGGATGTGGTATGAGCGCGGTAATGAAGCTTTATCATGAGGCCAATTTATTATCCCCATAAATAATAAAGGTGACACAGACATAACATGAGATCTTTGTTTCTTAAAGTTGGAATTTTAAGTTCGCGTAATCTTCGTAGCAAAATCGGCTTCCAGGGAGATATAAGGAAAAGATCGTACTTATCGGATTAAAAGCAAAGTCTCGGGCAGAATTTTTAATGGAAATTGTTCATTCCACAATTTTAGTATATTTTTTTTCATTTGCATTTACCTTTACCTGTCTGCTGCCCTTAACAATCCGCCAGTTAATAGTTACAGTCCGGCCGTCAAGAAAATGCATTCCTGACACCTGTCAGTGCGACAATTCTAGTAGCTAATAAAGATCAAATTCGCAAATCACGTATTCGTTTATATGAAATTGACAGGTTTCAAGAACGCATTCTCTCATCGGCAGCACTGTAAGTGAAATAAACGACATCTTTCCAAGATGTTATCTATAGGTACTTGTTTATTTACTTATAATATTATAAATTCGAAAGTATGTAACTCTGTCTGTCTGTCTGTATGTTACCTTTTCACGCCTAAACCGTTGAACCGATTTAGATGAAATTTTGTATAGAGATAGTTTGAGTCCCGGGAAAGGACATAGAATACTGTTTATCCCGATATTCCCACGGAATCGAGACTTATGCGGGTGAAACCGCGGGGCGCAGCTAGTAAAACATAAAATACAAATTGTCTAAATTCCTCATTGTTTTAACCAAATACCTGTTTTATACTGACGACAGCACAGAAACATTTTAAATCTTTGTTGAATCTTTTTCTCTTCTTGCAAAATATACTTCTACATCTGCGTAAAATATCAGCGGTATGAATGTATCGTATTGCGGTAACCGGGCGGCTACTTCGCGTATTACCTGAGTTCTCATTACGGGCGATATCGACTTCATTCATTATGGCCCCAACGTGAAACTTCTCTACTAGACCTTTTATATTTTCATCGTGTATTTTCTTGCTTCGTTTTCTTGGGTAAGACTTGGGTTTGAAGTTGTAAGACTTTATTCACCTAGGTAATTCTGGATTATATAGTTTACTTGAAGTTTTGAAAGTGCTTATTAATTACTCATTATTTGTTACAGGTCGGGCAAAGTGTTATTAGGATTTTCTATAAGAATTTTCTCAGTCACAGCCCAGGGTTTGGAAGTCGGCGATTTTATATCCCCGTGCCTCTAAAAGCACGTTAAGCCGTTGGTCCTGCGCCTGATCTCTCTCCAGTCATGTCGGATTTCTGTACCATCGGACTATAAGAGTAAGGGAAGAGAGCGCACCCACACTTGTGCACTATAATATCTCCCGCGTCCATGACTAGTCTCCGCTGAGACTGGCCACCATGACCGAAATTCGGTCTGGGTGACATTTTTTATTATTATTTGTTACTTGCAGCGCCCCGCGGTTTCACCCGCATTTGTGTCGATCACGTGGTAATATCGAGATAAAAACTATCCTATGTCCTTTCCTGGGATTCAAACTATCTCTATACCAAATTTCGTCTAAATCGGTTCAGCGGTTTAAGCGTCAAGAGGTAACAGACAGACACACTTTCGCATTTTTATAATATTAGTACTTGTAAGTATGGATTAGTATGGATTGGTTAGCAAACAGGCTACTCGACGAAAGAAAGCAAAGAGGTTCCATTAATAATTATAGTGGACTACGGTACTACGAAGTTTACATTTATTTATTTGTTTACTACTACTCGTTGAAAGGAAATTAATAATCTATTTTTAATGTTTGGAGAAGGATTATTATACACTAGCTTCTGCCCGCGACTTCGTCCGCGTAAAATTCGTACTTTCCTCTAAAAATTTCAAAAATGTAAGTAGGTATGATTTTATCATTTATTTAGATAATTAGTAATAATAATAATGAGTATGATCTTAATAATTAGTATTCGGGCCAATTTTTAAGTTTATAGATCAAAAGAATCAGATTTTTCAAATAAACTGTATCCCCGCTTTTCACCCCCACAGGGGTGTGGAATTTTGAAAAATCGTTCGTGATGTGTTCATAACTTGACTTAAAGAACCATACCCATTTTCGAGTTAATGGAAGCAAGCAGTAATATCCACCCCTTAAACTATATTACTTACCCTTTTCCACCTTGGTAAGAGTCGATTTTTGAAAAACCCTAAAACACATACTTGTTTTATTTATTGTTTTAGTAGTACCGAGTTTCAAGTAATCCGACAGCGAGTTACATATTTTTCTAACCTATCAACTTTGTCACCCCCTAAATCCTCTGTAAGGGGTTTTTTTAATCTAAATGTGACTATCTTTATTATTTAATGACCCAAATATTGCCAAGTTTCACCAAATAAGTAAGATTTTTCATATAAATTGTATCCCCGCTTTTTCCCTCCACAGTGGTGGAATTTCGTAAAATCGTTTCGGATGTGTTCATTACTTGACTCAAAGATTATTTATACGAATTTTCGAGTTAATAAAACCACGCAGTAAAATCCTCCCCTGTAAAATGAACTACCCCTTTTCACCCCGTTAAGAGTAGATTTTCGAAAAACCCTGATACACGTTATTGTTTATTTATGGTCTTAAGTATAAATGCCGAGTTTCGAGTTAATCGGACCGCGCGTTAAAATTCTTCCATACAAATTTAGACGCCCCCAATCCCCCTTTTGGCGGTAGTTTAGAAAAACAAAAAATGCTTAACTTCATAAATAAGATTTTTCATATTATACACTGTATTCCCGCTTTTTACCCCCATAGGGGTGGAATTTCGAAAAATTGTTTGGGATGTGTTCATTACGTGACTCAACGATTATTTATACGAATTTTTGAGTTAATCAAGCCACACGTTAAAATCCTCCCCTGTATAATTAACTACCCCTTTCCATCCCGTTAGGGGTAGATTTTCGGAAAACCTTGATACACGTTATTCTTTATTTTTGATCTTAAGTATAATAACCGAGTTTCGAGGTAATCGGACCACGCGTTAAAACTCTTCCATACAAATTTTGACACCCCCATCCCAATCCTCCTTTAGGGGGTAGTTTATAAAAACAAAAAATGCTAAACTTCGTAATTTACTTAGATAAATATTCGTGCCAAGTTTCAAGTTTATTAACCAAACTAGCTTCTGCCCGCGACTTCGTCCGCGTAAAATTCGTACTTTCCTCTAAAAATTTCAAAAATGTAAGTAGGTATGATTTTATCATTTATTTAGATAATTAGTAATAATAATAATGAGTATGATCTTAATAATTAGTATTCGTCCGTATTAGTATTCCAAAAATCCCTTCTTATTGGATACTTACTCTTTACAAAGAACACACCCTCCAAAATTCAAGTCCCTAGGACCAGCGGTTTAGGCTGTGCGTTGATATCTCAGTCAGGTCGTTCATCCCCCGTTAGGGGCGAAATTATCAAAAACGCTGAAACACGTATAAATTAATTTTCAATCGTCAGCCTAAACACAAAATTTGAAGATCCTAACTTTTAAACTGACGGACTTTCATACACAACTTCATCCCCCTTTTTAAACCTTTGGGGGTGGAATTATCAAAAACGCTGAGACACGTGTAAATTAATTTTCAATCGTCAGCCTAAACACAAAATTTGAAGATCCTAACTTTAAAACTGACGGACTTTCATACAAACTTTCATCCCCTATTTAACTCCCTTAGGGGTTGAATTTCAAGAAATCCTTTCTTATTCCTGGTCTACATCATAAAAGGAACCATCGTGTAAAATTTCAGCTTTCTAGGTCTAAGGGTTTGGGCTGGGCGTTGATGAGTCAGTCAGTCAGTCAGTCAGTCAGTCAGTCAGTCAGGCCTTTTGTTTTTATTTATATATATATATATTTATATATATAGATATAGATAGATAGAACAGAATACTAATTATTACGTACACCATAGAAATTACAGATTATATAAATGATTTTATTTCTGTAAGTAGTTCTGTACAAACACTTTTACACGTCCATCATATTTTAAAAACTAGATGAGGTCGACGTTTTCTATCTGACTACTTTGAGAAGAAAGCCCCAAAACAAGCAGAGATCACAGTCTCTTTTAAAATTCGGACCTAATCTTTGTCAGATCATGTGAAGACCATGTAGATTGGTGTCTGAAGTAGTATTTTGAGGAAAGAACTACACAAATTGGGTAGAACTGTCCAGTCAGTGCACGCATTTGTCAGTAATCAAGCAGCTTAACTCAAAACTTGGAGCTCATAAATGTGAATGTTTGTTAAGTTTGTTTGTTACGCTTTCATGGTAAAACGACTCAACAGATTTAAATGAAAATTGGCACATGGGTAGACCATGACCTAGAATAGGACATAGGATACTTTTTATCTCAATATTCCCACGGGATCGAGACTTATGCGGGTGAAACCGCGGGGCACAGCTAGTTAGATCGATTTTCTCGGCGATATGCTGAACCTTTATCTACAAGCAGGGTTGGATTTTGTACTATAATTATAGTATTTATACTATAATTTCGCCCTTTGTACTATATACTATCTACATCTAAGGATAGTACGCTAAAATAATATAATTTAAAGTTTGCTCCCGAATAAAAATTTGTCCTAGATTGTTTAGTACTTCCACACGATTTCGAACGAATATTCAGTAAAGTGAACCTTACCAAGACTACAATACGAAACAAACTGGTAACACAATCCATAAACGGCATTTTATTGTCTTGTGACGCTATCAAAAGCGGTAACCGACGAAAAAACGGAGGAGGTTATCAATTCGACGCGTATATTTTTTGTTTTGTTTTTTATGTATGATCACGCATAATATGCGTGATCATACATAAAAAAAAAATTGATAACCTCCTCCGTTTTTTCGTCGGTTAATTAAAAAAAATGTAAGTGTACTATAATTTTTTATAAATACTATCCTTTTCATTTTTTTGTACTATCTTTTTCAACGTACCTAAATCCAACCCTGTCTACAAGGATTAGTTAAGCATTACTGACCCTTTGCTAAAAAAATTTGGTTTGTCACAGAAATAAATTAGGCGACTAAAAAAGTAGGAAAAACTATTTCCCCAGACCACCTCATGCATTAAATTATCTCCAAGTAAAACCCAAACGAAATTATATGCATCGAGCGAATAGTTCATTCAATCGTTCGATACGGTTACCGCGGCCAGTTCAAGTGATACCTGAAGCATTCATTATGCTCGATATTCCGTTCATTCAATCCTACTTATGCGGTGGAACCCAATTAATGAGTTGCCTTTAACTTTAAATGGAAGAAAAATATCGAATGTTTAGTTTGCGTCTCAATCGAGAGTCTAAATGAGTTTGGTCAAATGCCTTCAGGGATTCATAACATTTTGCGTACCTACCTAGTAAGTAATTTAATTTCGTCATTGTTTTTCTACCTTTAGCGGTTTTGTTTTTTCTTCTTTTATTTCCTAATCAAATGGGGCAATTTGGAAATTTGTTTTTTTATTTCTCCTATAGGTAATATGAAACCCGTCGGCATATTTTTGAGCGCCCCATAGCATCTGTTTACCTATATTAATTTCAAAACGAAAAGCTTTTTTCCACGCAGTCCGTTCACCTCTGATTTTGCATCATGATCATCAGCATGCTGTGATGCAAAATCAGAACCTTATTAAAATAAGAATAAAGATCACTGTCATTTGTCACAGTGATCTTTATTCTTATTTTAATAAGGTTGCTGTTGGCTTGCTGCTCCTGACAAGTCCTTCAAAATCATTGTGGTCTTTATTCTGATTACAATAAGGCTGCTTTTAGGTTGCTGCTGTCAGAGGTAGAATGACTTGAACGGACTGCAGCTGCCGCTTTTTATAAATACAAAATAATGTCATTTCATAGAATAGAATACTCTTTAAGGTCATAGCACACGTATCAAACCGGAAAGGGATCGTTACCGTATCAACTCGAACCGTTCAGTATTATTTGCATGAAACTCCTTACTGCCATGTACACTAGGTAATAGGTAATACGGGCTGGTGTCCGCAACTCCACGTCAATGCGCGTATTTTGCGTACGGGTGAATGTACACTAATCGGAATCGTAACGTAATCGCCTCGCCTCGGGACAAGCTCACGAACCGCGGTGCGGTGCGTTACGGCTCGTCGTCCCCGCGCTTACGGCTCTTCGTCCCCGCGCTTACGTCTCTCCATACCCGAGCTTACGTCTCTTCGTTCCCCCTTGCCCCTCTCACCCCTGCCTCGGTCGGCGAGCCGTAAGCGCGGCATCGCTTAGCCGTAGCGGAATCTACGCAGTGGCGTGCATTGTATATAGGCATATAAGCAGTGCCTACCTCGATATATCAACATAACCCTGTCAATTACATTTTACACAACAAAAAACAAAATCTTCACACAAACACGCGCGGCAGTAGGCAGTCGCCGGACGGCCTACTCGGCTCCTGTACTATTCTCACATTGTCATTGGTCTTTACTCGTTCAAGTTAATACGACAAAATTAAAAATACATACGTCTCCCGCGTAATACCATGACGTTCGACCTTCGCAATTTCTCACCCTTCAGTAGGCATGCCTACTCGAATAACCACACTTTTGACCTCACTTTTTTCTGATTAGTGACCGCGTTTGCCTAGACTAGACCCGGCCTAGTGCCTGCCTATTCTGAAAACCAATGCACGCCACTGAGTCTACGTATCGGAGCTGCTGATCCGCTTTGGTTACGTGCTTACGTTAGGTTGACGCCTGTTTGACGGCGAGGCGAAAGGCGATACGGTTACGATCCCTTTCCAAGTTGATATGTGTGCTGTGATCTTTACAATGTACACCATATTTAATAAATTACAGACATAAATATAGAAACTTTACAAAGTGTGACACAATGAGCATTACCTTAGGGTATGGTTAATCATTTTAAGTAGTACGTGGGTCGTGGGTACTTGGATATTAATGTATTGTGCAGACAAATTGAGTTAGGTATATAGGTATACGGCTATCCAACAACCGCTTGTAGGTCTTGGTAGCATACCTACATCCTATAAGAAAGGTACTGTTTCTACATGTACAGTCAGCAAAAGAGATAAGTATGCAGGATCGTCGGATTAGTTGAAGTTTAGTAGGAAACCGATGGATGTTGTCGACTGAAATTTAATTGGATCAATGAGCTGTTTGTTTTCTATTCATAAAATTACATTTTATTCGAGAACATCCATCGGTTTCTTACTAAAGTTCAACTATATCCGACGATCCTGCATACTTATCTCTTTTGTTGACTGTACCATCCCTAGACATGATTGAGGCACGCATGACGTCATCATCATAATATCAGTAGAACGATATCCACTGCTGGAAAAAGGTCGTCGGGTCTCTAAATGTTCTAGGCAGATGGCATCCCAACGATAATTTTTGCCGCTCGCATTCAATATCTAATAAGGATCAGATTCCAATACAGCGTCAAATTAAATTAGCTAGCATCACATATGCGATGTGTATCATTATCTAAACAGGATAAAACAAAAAGAAACAAACCCCCTTATTCATAAAACTTATCAAACCTATTTTAGTTAAAATGGGGTTTGTCTCTTTCTTACACACAGAAATGTCAACGTGACAGATAAAGACAAACGTTCTATAAACCTATTTTAGCTAAAATAGAGATAAAATAGGATTATGAATAAGGGGGTAATTCTTTAAAGTCATCATTTTAAGGATTTATTCCGGTCTGGATCCTCTGAGACCCCTTCCCCCCCCCCGCTGTCCCTCCTCTTCGATCCCCTGCTAGTTCTTCTTCTGTTTTAATCTCTGGCTTTTCCATTATGCTAGGTTACTCTGTAACTATACTACCCGCGGCCTTGACCTCATAATCAGCTAGTTAGAAAATCTATATCCGTTGTTATATTTTGTACTAGCTGCGCCCCGCGGTTTCACCCGCATAAGTCTCGATCCCGTGAAAATATCGGGATAAAAAGTATTCCATGTCCTTTCCCGGGACTCAAACTATCTCTATACCAAATTTCATCTAAATCGGTTCAGCGGTTTAGGCGTGAAAAGGTAACATACAGACAGACAGACAGAGTTACTTTCGAATTTATAATATTAGTATGGATAATTATCGATACCATCACGTCTCTGAAGTTTTGCCAACTTATTTAATTTGACCCTGTATACAGGGTGTTACAGAAAGGGTATATCAATACAAACGGGTTGAAGAGTGTATCTGGTCTAGAATCTCTGTACAAAATTTCAGCTCAAAAGCATTAACTTTGAAAATGCTTAATATTTTTTTATTTCGACATCACGGCGCTGCACTAGCGCGCGGCGGCGTGATGTGCGTGTACTAGGCGCACAGACACACTACAGATAATGGAGAATGTCCCTCGTAGTGCGGTGACACGTTTGTTATGATTTCAATTTAATAAACTATCGAAATAAAAAAATATTAAGCATTTTAAAAGTTACTGCTTTTGAGCTGAAATTTTGTAAAGAGATTCTAGACCAGATACACTCTTCAACCCGTTTGTATTGATATACCCTTTCTGTAACACCCTGTATAAACTGTGACTTTATTTTTGTAATTGATTTTAAACCGTCTTAATTAAAGTAGATAAATAAATAAATAATATTATTTATGCTGATGGAATCCCACACAATCGTCTTGAGAAACAACCAAGAAAACCACTTCTTGAAGTACTTTAATCCCAAAAGTCTTCCACATAGTTGGGCTGCTCGTAACTCGTTTATCTTTTATAACAGTTAACCACTCGTAGTGTTGTTACAAGCAACGGTTTATGACTCGCGAAACTTCGCTAAGACTACCGAACTATTGTATGAAGTGACAACTACATTGTTCTTATCATATGTAATTATCTTTAGTTGAAGCTTACAGGCTGAGCTAATGAAACGCTTTCCATTTAAAACAAATGAATCCGCAAAGGTAATAAAATTACTCGACAAGAAGGTTTAATATATAGGGAGAGGGAGGGATATATAGGGAGAGGGATTAAATTAAATCAAACCTAAGACTCCCCGTGTTAGGTTTGATTTAATTTAATTTATGTCTAAATGTTATATTTTCTTTTATTTATATCCTTTAATAATTTATTAACTCTTCCAAATGTTAAGCTATTATTAATATTATAACTTTGTTAGCTTAGTTGTTAATTTTATTCAATTCTCGTAATTTTGTAATCTCAGTCTCATTCTGTCAAAAATACCTCTAATTTCCCTAAATTTTTGACAAGTTTTTGACATTGATTGTCGTTGAGATGAGATTGCAATTAGATTTTGACCGTTTTTAATTACGGGAATTGGCCTTCTGATATTGCTCTTTATTAATATATCATTTATTGTGTGTACATCGTTTGTTGGAGATCCTAAATCAATAAAAAGTTTCACTTCAATAAATAACCTGACACGTAGATATAACGCCCTTTGATCACACCAAAGGTAGTAACAGCTGGGGGAATACGACATGGTCTTCGTCAGTAAGAGTCCGAAACCCCAGGGTGGAAGACATCCATAAGGATTTCCATAGGATATAAAGCCAATAAAATACACACGTTTGCCCGCCTACCAGTCGAAACACCCCACGCGTCGGAGTAGTTGAATGGACGCAGTAAAAACATTGTTTCAACAGTGACAATAGAACAATGACACTGTTATGTACACTCGGTGTACCGTTGACGTTTCGAGCACTTTCTCTTATGACGCTTGAGGGGATAGGATCTGTTCGGGATCAGTCAGTTTGCCTATAAAGCCCAGTGATGCATTGAATTTCTCGTTAAAACTTTTTTGCAGCGAATTCTAGTCAACAGCCATTCAATACTGTTAGTTGCATAACTTTGATACTACGTTTTGACATTCCTATACAATTGCTATAGATAGCTGTCTAGGGCAATGGGAATGTGAATAACTACCAAACGAGCTCGCCTCGATTTGTATAGACAAATAAAGTTAGACAACAATAGGTTATAGCACACACACACACTTCCACTCTACATTATTACTTACGAACTTTTAGTGATTTTTTGTGATTCTTAATATTTTGTTATAAGATTTCCTCGAAGATAAAAACTGAAACAAAATGTCTTCCATAAATTTTGTGTGTGGCGTTAATAGCCGCTTTACAGTGTCTTTTGTTAAGTTATACCTTAATCTGTCAAGCGCCGCTAATGAGACACAATTGATTTTCTATTGTTTTGTCGCCAATCAGCGAACCGCGACGCTTGACCGGTTAATTGTTCCTAATAAAACTTTTATTATTAATTTATTATTTACGCACGCCCTAACTACTTGTTAATATCCTGATACAACCACTGCATCACATTCCTCCAATAAGCTTTTGCAGCTTACGTTGAATGCTAAAAAGCGCCGCTTTTTGTGACATCCCAAAAGTTCATTGACCAACACAATATCAAGACAATCCGAGTAATATTTACACCCAAATAAATAAAGAGCACATAATATACACCCATTAACTCACAAAACACATACGAACCGCCTGTTCCATTGAAATCGTTTAACAATTTCCTAATTGATATACAACTCTCATGTAATATGAATCGCGTACAACAAAGCCACAATCAACGAAACGTACATTATAGGAATTTGTTTTAAAATAAAGCTGAATTTGCTTTTGTTCACCAACTAGTTCGTTTCCATATTTCATTGGGCCGTGAAGCTCCATATTGAATTTATGCTGGCTGCAAACTAAAAGCAATTACGTGCGAACTCATTTCGATGTAATGATTTTAATTAAAATAGACTAAATTATTGGAAATCAATGGGTGGTATTGGGTTAACGAAAAGATAAAAAGCCACAGCGGTGAACGCTGATTGGTTAATGGTTGTGCAACTCGCTGCACACCGCACTACGTGTGTATATGTGTTTGTGAATTTTAATAACTTTTGTGAGCTTGATTTTGTTTGATTGGAAACTGTTTAATTTAATAATGTACTGAACTATCCCACGGGAACGTGCAAAGTAGCCTTTGGTACTCCTTCTAACATCAGCTACCTGGGATCCTTTCTTTTCGCATAATGTTCTTTTTCCTAATATACTTTAGCATGACTATTTTGGTATAATTTGTTTTGCCATAATAATACTTTGCCATATTTTTTTTGGCATACAGTTTATGTTGGCATAATTTGTTTTGGCATAAATTTAATTCGCATAATACTAAACGACGTCAGGGGCACCCCGAAGTTCGGTTTGGTTAGGTTCCTTTAAACCCTGCAGATATAAAACGAGCATGCTAAATTTATGCTTTAGAATGTTATGCTTAATCATTATTATGATTACAGAAATTATGCGTAAGCTGTTATGCGTAAATAATGTTATGCGAAAATATAATTAGGAGAAACAAATGTATGCCAAGTTATATTAGGTCTTAAAATTTTATGCAAATGGATAGGGAACCCAGCTACCTGCCAGTGAAGTCCTGTCAAAATCGGTCCAGCCGTTTCGGAGGTTAGTCGAAACAAATAGACAGGCAAAAAATTTAAAGGTTTTTTTTTTATAAGTGTCTTATATACTTTCATAATTATAAACTTAGTAAAAATGTGTTATTTTGACTTTACAAACAGACACTTCAATTTTATTTATTTGTATACCTATAGATTCTTCATCACGTTAGTTAGTTTTTTCCAAAAGTAATAGAATACTTTAGCAGGAGAAAAGACACAAAAAATATCATAGCCGACCTCTTTAGTTGCAAAAACATCAAGATTGAAGGAAAAACCGTTAAGGCGACTACACGACCTAAAGCGCGGTCACTGTCGGACTGCATAGAAAAGAAAGAGAAGCGCGATGACACAACCGTGGTAATTTATTGCAAATATGAAGCAATTATCTATTTACAAAAACTCTCAAACACCAAACAATTAAAAACCGTATACTAAAATTCGGGGAATTAAATTGTCTTTTAGATGGTGAAAGTTTTATGAAAATACACCCGATAGTGTTTGCGTGATTATCGTTTTTTTGTCCGCGGTAGACATTACTTTACAAATTAATTACACTATGTTAAAAAAATATAATTGCAAATATTCACATATCAAATTACGAAGCAAATGGTCTAGTATAACATTTATTTTTTTCAAAGAAATCAGTCCGGTCGATTAGACGTGATGTTGAATTTAAAATCATTAGAAGTCGTATATCTGCGCCTTAAAACGATAAAAGACCTTTCGTTTTTCTTCATAACAATGTACACTTTAGACCCTCTCTTGGTTCTGTTCAATAAATATGGGTAATCTAATAACTCTAGCGTACAATAATAAAATCGTGGGAAGTATTTCTCTTTCTACTTTACTTTCCACGGCTACGTTTCCAGTAAAAGTACTCCCATTAGTTACGTACATAATTTTCATTTGAAAGGTCTATGAGGAACAGGGTGTAAAGTTCACTCATCCTCCATAGAAAAGGAAGGATCCTTCGTCCAGATGGGTGTTGTGTCTGATGTGCAACTGCCCGACGATTGATATCGGAACGTTGTATATACAGGTTGGTCAAAAAGTCGTGGATCAAACGAAATAGCGAGATAAAAGAGGTCATTTCCAACAATAAATCTTTCTACAGCATGGCCATAATTCAATTGTCCTAAAAGTTATGAATATTTTTGTATACTGAGTTCTTTTACTATTAGACTAATTAAAAAAAATGTGCTATAAAACAAATGGTGTTGTATTATTACTAGATAATGTATCAGAACTACAAAAGTTCTATTGCGGCTCTAGGTACCAAACAAGAACAATTCGTTTTTTTCCAAAAAAATTTAAGCGTTACCAAAAATTATTTCTCACTTTAACCGGTCAAGCGGCGCGGTTCGCCGATCGGCGACGAAACAATAGAAAATCAAATGTGTCTCATTAGCGGAGATTGACAGATTAAAAGCGTTGGCAATGACCTCCTTTATTCTCTATTTCGTTTGATCCACGACTTTTTCTCTGCTTACGCGATGCAGGATTTTGTATGACGTCAGTGTGGTGCGTAGTTCGAATGTGGCGATGTAGATGCCGCCACAGGTTAAATGATTAATGATACTTATAACTGTAAGTAGGTTTATACAAAACTTTTACACGTCGATAAAATTTAATAAACAAGGTGAGGTCGGTTGGGTCCGTCAGGCAGATGAACAATGATGTCTGGTAAACGTATATATCGACGCTATTAAGCTTGTTTTGATTATTTTATACTACCTACTAATCTAACTTCCATGTTATTTACGAAATTAATACTTGTATTTCCGGTTAAGTCTATGTTAAGTTTTTATTTTGATGTATTTAAAATACTGTGGTTTCTAGTTGAATTTATTTTAAGTTTCTATGTAAGTTTAAGTTTCTGAAACTTTAGAAAAAAGAACTTCAAAAAAGATCCTTATGGCATTTTAGTTAAAATATACCTAGGTATAAATAATACAGGGTGGCCTGTTAAACGACGTCCAAGTAAAAAAATCAAAAGTCTCCCTCCGAGGACTTTCCTAAACACGAATGTTACGTGTCAAGAAAATTCTAACGAGACCAAACGTGATGCGGATTTTTTTGTTATGTTGAGGAGTTCTTACCTGGCCACAGTGACCGCCTTCCTGGCTGCATCATCAGACCACCTACATGGTACAATACTTTTGCATTTTCACCAAAGTGACAAATTCGTCGTACCTATACCAAATTTCAGCTTGATTGAATGCTAGCGAAAAAAATGGATTATTCCAAGCGAAAACACATACAATACTATACTGTCAAGTATGAAAAAAAATGTGTTTTTCGCCTTACCTACCATGTTCGAACTCCATTTTCGCCAAATAATGTCCCAAAAAGTACTTATTATTTGTCTTGCTTTGGAAAGCTCCCGTCCCGTCCTGTCACTACCACTCTTTTGTTTTTAAAGACAAAAAATCTAGAACAAATCTTGTCGAGAAAAATGTTCCCTTTGAGCTAAGTTTTAGTCCCTTTGGGTGATGCTTAGACAGATAGTATTTTTTTCGATCGTAGACCATAATTTTATGATTAATAATTAAAAAAAATGTTTTCAAAAGATTCGACACGGAAAGAGATAAGTGTGAAGTCAAGTGGGAATTTCCCAAAAAAAAATTAAAAAACCTAGTCTAGCTCCTAAATACAAAATAATCGTTGAACATAATTAAATGGGCGAGTTTCGGGAAGCCGTTCGAGAGAGTTTTATAAAATTTTCTTTGGACGCTTCATGGTCCACCCTGTATGCATACTTTTTGGATAGATTAACAATGCCCTTCAGGTTGTCAACCTAATGACTCTTGCATAATTAAAATATTATATTTATAATCCCATCCATCATTGAACATATCAGATTTGATTGTAAAATTGTGTTTGCATTATTTATTATACACTCATTTATCACTGTAATGTGTAGGTAATTGGGTAATTAGGTTTCAGTAAGATTTGATTGTGTATATTTGAATTGTATTGGTTCAATGGTTCTTTGATATATTGGCATGTGCTAGCTGACATATGGCAAATAATGTAATGTTTTGTGTTGCGTAATGTTAATTACTTACAACATATAGAATAGAATAAACAGTATAGAATCAAGTTCTTCTAAGTGAGCAGACAGCTTTGTGGAGTTTGTTGCGCCACTTCTTCTTCCCAGCTAAAACACTAGGAACGTGGGCCTTTTGGGGGACTGTCTTATGTACCTAATTTTGACGTTAAAAAAGTACTGATTCTTAGCCTAGTTTGAATAAATGACGTTTGATTTTGAGTGCACAGAAGTGTGACTGCTGAGCTAAGGGCTCTGCGTCTCTGGGTTCGTCTTTCAGCAAAAGAACTATTACCTATTGAATTTTTTTATTAGAAATTTTTCAGTTACAATCCAGAGTATTAATAGTGTAATTGATCCCATCTGTCCATCCCTTCAGAGAGTATGCTCTCGTTTTCTCTTAATATGTCTTTATACAGATGTCGAGCAAAACCAATGAAATAAAATGAACACCCAAAATGTGCCAATAATGGAGTCAAAACCCTAAAGCCCTCAAAAACCCTTAAAGTAAATCTTAGAAAATGCTCTAATAGGTCACGTGTGTACAATAACGAAGACCCGTAACTTTGATCATAGAAATAAGGTAGATACGTTACTTGTTACTATTGTAAGTTAATTATGGATGGGACCCCTTCAGTTTTCACCATCCTGCACGACAACTGACCTGTCTACATTACGTTACGTGATTACGTCATTAATTTTTTTCTTTTTTTGGAATGTTTATTAAATGCAACTTTTAATGTTACTTGCCAAACTCGCATAGTACATTTTTTTTTTCAGTACAGTCAGTATTTGGTTGGGCAAAGTGACATTTAAATGCCAATAATTAAAAAAATACACAACTTAGATTTTCTTAAATATTTTTCTGATAACTATTATGACTTGGCCTACTCGTATTACCCGATTCCGGCTTGACGTTCGACTTACGGGACACCTTGTATATGAATAAAGTTTTAAAACTAGAAAGATGAGGCTTGATACACCACGTGATTTGACTTGCGCAGTACACGATTTTAGGTATCTTTAGTGGTATGAGGTTCATGAGCGCGGGACGGGACCGGACGTCATAGGGGCGGCGGAAAGAGCGCGTGAGGGGGGGTCAAGTCTCATCTTTCGTGGCGCTAACTATACTTAATTATATGCGAAACGTATACCCGCATTTAAAATTATAAAATCGTATTCACGTTGCGTTTACTTCGACAGTTCGTACTAAGGCCTCTGATCCAATGTTTTTGAGTTGGCTTCTACACAACTGAAAATCCATATTCAATCCCATTTGGCATATCTCCATTAATTCTACGATCCGTAACAGTATAGATATTGGCTCACGTATGTCGCTAGCTTGACCGAGTTCCCTTTTGGCCCACTTGATGGATTTAGGCACGTTTGTCTGTTGAAAGCGTCGATTTGAAACGTTTTTAGTACGCGTTACTTTGTGAGTTACGGCTGATAGGTCGTTCAATGTACGGGCCGTATTTGGAATACATTCATCAATCAACCTGTTTGCATTTATTTATTCAAAGAATAGGTTTCGCGGTGAGTAAACAGGTTGATTTTAGGGTGATGACAATTGAAAAAACGGAGTATAGAGTGTCTTGCTTTAGTTGACTGGACTGGATCCCATAGAATAGACCCATAATAGTCCACGACGCGACTTAGACCGAGAAATTTTTTCGCGCGTCAATATTTTTTCGCGCACTGGATTTTAAACGCACTGCTTATAGTGTCGAGAGTTGAAAATTGAACAGTGTCTTTTTTCGACGCGCTGGGATGCACGCTGTTGGAATATCAATGCTCGGCTCAATACGGAGAGTCGAAAATCCAGTGACCGATAAAATCCCGCTGCGATATTTTTACGTCCGTACTTACGTGGGTTTACTAACGCGTTCTCAACTTGTGTCTGATTGGTTGCGTCATGTATGGACCGCCATTGAAATTCTAGTGCTGACATTCTGGCAAATCATGGTGTTGTGAGCTTGAACTCGTAACACGTTAGATACTCTTGCGTAGCGTCGTGGACGATGGCTCATAAAGGAAAACTTCAAATCTCATCTTTCTAACATGATTGAAAGAACAAGGGTCAAATAAAGATACTTACGAGTAATTTTGAGGGTGCACACTTACTTACCGGTATGGGATCGCAATCTGACATTTTGAACCATTTGTGCTGAGCGGAAAGGGTACTAAAATATCATTATAAAGACACGTGTATTAGAAAAATGTGATATTGAACTGTTTTAGAGGGGTCCGTGGCTAAATAATAACAGTCGCACGGATCGATCAATCAGGTTAAGCTACGCTTGCCGCGGTTGGTCTGTGGATAGGTGACCATTTTTACATACCAAGACCTCTCCGTGCCACGGAAAGCACGTTAAGCCGTTGGTCCCAGCTGTCATTCGTGGAACTTTGACACAGTCTTACCAAGGGGTAACTGGGTTGTGGAGGGCAGATAGGCAGTCGCTCCATGTTAAATACTGGTATTCAGCTGCATCCGGTTAGACTGGAAGCCGACCCTAACATAGTTAGGAAAAGGCTAGGCGATGATGACAGCCTATACATACTGCTCTTAAAACGGAGAAGGAAACATCGTGAGGAAACCAGAATGTCCTAGAACCAAAATTCGAAGATCATCTACCAACCCGCACTGGACCCGCGTGGGGAATTACGGCCCACTCCCTCTCACAGAACAAACATCAGTCGTTCAATACAAAACTTCAATACCTACTTGAAAAAATGTATTGGCGATTTTTTTTTTCACGATTACGATGTTGGTCCCGGGAAAAAGTTGTTCAGTTTGTTGGCCTATGCCACATCCCCAAGTTTGGTCACACCCCTCTGAAACACATTGTACATAGGTAGTTATTTTAATGTATTGTCCCACCCCATAAGTACGTGGTGTGAATAATTTGACCTTCATTCCCCACAACAAGAATAATGGTTTCTCTCAATCAAAACACGGAATCATTTCACACTAAACGTGGGTAGGTACTGAAATGCGGTGTTCGGTGTGAAGTAACAAACCGCCAGTCAAGACGAACATTAATCATAGCTAACGATTATACGTCTCTCATGACACAGAACTTATTGGTGTGTAGTA
The DNA here is from genome assembly GCA_947508005.1 of Amphipoea lucens. Lineage (NCBI taxonomy): Eukaryota > Metazoa > Arthropoda > Insecta > Lepidoptera > Noctuidae > Amphipoea > Amphipoea lucens. The sequence continues at coordinate 5,058,507 of OX382369.1, read as the reverse complement.
GGTACGGTTATAGAATAGAGTACTCTTTATTAAGTACACCATATAAATTACAAATATGTATGTATACAGGATGTTACGGAAAGGGTATATCAATACAAACGGGTTGAAGAGTGTATCTGGTCTAGAATCTCTGTACAAAATTTCAGCTCAAAAGCATTAACTTTGAAAATGCTTAATATTTTTTTATTTCGACATCACGGCGCTGCACTGGCGCGCGGCGGCGTGATGTGCGTGTACTAGGCGCACAGACACACTACAGATAATGACCCTCGTAGTGCGGTGACACGTTTGTTATAACTTCAATTTAATAAACTATCGAAATAAAAAATTATTAAGCATTTTCAAAGTTACTGTTTTTGAGCTGAAATTTTGTACAGAGATTCTAGACCAGATACACTCTTCAACCCGTTTGTATTGATATACCCTTTCCGTAACATTCTGTATATAGAAATTATACAAAGGGTGACTGACACAATGGGCGGTCTTGTCATTAGGAGTAGTTATTTATTTATTATATACTTTACCTAATGTACAAACATGGCCAAACATAGGGCAGAGAATTAACACAAAAAAGAACAAGTCGTGGGAAAATATCAACCATCTACGCATTTTATTTCTAAAATGGGAGTTCCCTTATGTTCTTTGGTAGTTAAAGAGACTTCGTGACCTAAAGCGCGGTCACTGCCGGACTGCATAGAAAAGAAAAAGAAGCGCGATGACGCAACGCTGGTAATTTATTGCAAAATATGAAGCAATTATCTATTTACAAAAAATATATCGTTTGGACTAAAAATTAAAACACTAGTGCTTTTAGTATTTTGACACATGATCTGACAAAAAATCATAATGATTGTATGTATATTAGTACGGTTTTTATTGTAAAAAGTAAGTTTTCAGAGGTATCTTGATGATAAAATTCTATTATATCGTATCGTAGTTGTATTATGTTTTCAACACAGTAGGTAATACAAACATGATATTATAAAAATATCATATATTTTTCTGATTTTGTTTACTGTAGTCGATCGTATACATTCAGGCATTATAACACTTGCGTTTTTTTTTTGCGTTTAGGTCCTGTAAGCCTCTTAATGAAAACTGCACAAGAACAATGCACATAAATGTAACTTGCGATAGACCGTACATACAAGTCCTGCTAAGCTCAGTATTATGTTCTATGTGCGCTTTCAGGCTGGTCGGACATTGAATGGCTTCCCCTGCCCATATCTATGCTACCCCTTTTGTTCTAAGAGACGGAGCTACCTCAATCTCAGATATGCCAGACTATAACATTGACGTTAATGACGTTATCAACCAGCTTTTGATCTGTAGCATAAGACCTTCTCTTTAACAAGAAATACAAAAAAAAACATTGCTTGTGACGTATGCCGTGGACCGACAACCTTAAGAGCTTTTACGACGTACGGCATTTCATACTAACTTTCAAGCCCTTGTTTTTCGAAATGAATGAATCGATTTTAATGAAACTTCGTGCGCATAAGCAGGATACAAAGGTGTATAAAGTTAGTAAAGAACAATTTCTGACTTGGTTTCCGTACATCGTTTTCAGATGACCACTGATCATCAGCGCTGTGTGTTAGCACAGCATCATGTTGAGTGGAAGCCATCTTGTCACAGTCACGACGTGCAGCTTCGGAATATTTCTGTCATGCGCGCTTGATTATAAATCTGTTTTGGTTTTTTTATTCTAGTTAAGTTACTTATCTGTTTTGTACACGGTTGTTTTAAAAACAACCGTGTTTTCCAAATAACCCAATTTTTCTTCTTTCAATAAAATAGTACCGTGTAAATCAGCAAGGTAATTGCGTAACCCACTATCAGCAGCAATGGCTTTCATTTTGACAGTTCAACAACACTGATTGCGTTATTTAATAACGCGTACGCGCGCGCGCGTTTCGTTTAGTAATACGTTTTTTTCGCATTGTTAATATTTTACTTTCTCTCTTTTCTTTTTTTGAAGTGAAACTTCTTTACGCACGCTTGACTTGGGGAGTAAGCTGGCGAACGCGTGACGTAAGCGTTACGAAAAGTGTGATCGGGCGAGGCGAACGGGAGTTGAGTGGGGGATATAAGCAAGAGAAAGCAGTGCGCGCGCACATTTTTTCCTCTCTTCCTCTCATAGCGAAGTTTCACTTCAGTCGTGTGGTCATAAGCACACTCGGTTTTTTTTAATTTATTTTACGTTGTTGAGCAGAAAAATCGAACATATGAAGCAACGGATTAGCAATACCCTTCAAAATAATTCTGATTGAGATTGATAGTATGTTACGCAATTAGGGTGCAAGCTTTGATTCACAACAGACAATTTAGTTTGTACAACACATTACCACAGTAACCATAGTCAGAATCACTCACACAGTGAACAGACAAACAAAGGAGTTCCTCCGTACGTGGTAACTACGTGTAACATCCAGTCAAAAGTAACATTAATCATAGCTAACGATTACTCGTTTGTAACAACTTAGTAAGTATCACAGAGGAAGGAACTAAGAACTTTGTGTGTTAGTAGATGACGGATTACTTCACTATGTTATTTTAGTTTTTATGTGTTAATGTTCCTCACGTTGGATCACTTTTCTTCATTAATCAGCCTATAATGTTCCCACTGCTGGGACACAGGCCTCCTCTCTGTAAGAGGGAGTGGGCCGTAATCCACCACGCGGGCCCAGTGCGGGTTTGTACAGTCACGTCTAAAAGTATGTATACACTTGGCTTTATTCAAAGGCGATTTTCTCCTTTATTTTTGAATGAAATTTTATGTTATTACGAAAATAGTATTTTCGAACCCATAGGTTTATGTTAAGTGTCGTATTTCAACGTTGCATTCGTTATTTCACGAAAAAATCGCAATTGCAAATTGCCAAGTGTATACATACTTTTAGACGTGACTGTACATGTCACATGTCTTCGAATTTTTTGGTTCTAGGACATGCCGGTTTCCTCACGATGTTTTCCATCACCGTTTTGAGAGCAGTGCTGATGAAATAATTTACACAAAGTAAAGCGCCTGTCTGGGTTCGAACCTACGACCTACAACTCTGAAGTCGCGGCCGTTACCACTGGGCCACCACTGCTCATACTGCGGATCACTTTTCTTATGGATATTTATACATGGAAGTGTCAGAAGTATTACCAAGAAAGGTTCATTGTTCTATCATCAGGGAGGCAATTCCCGTATTTACAAAAACATTCACAGTACCTATCTGCGTATCTCGTGTAACTGTCAAATTTTCCCAATCAACTTTGAACCTTATGCTTTAGCGATAAAGTTGAAAATCTATTAAAGAAATTTGACAGATTTAAGTAGCTTGATGTGCTGGCATTTGTAACTATTACATAGATCTTTAGATGTGTGTCTACGTAACGTAATCACTGTAATCTCCAAGGGGTAAGGTAGACGTGTCCCTATAGTACATAGTAGGTACACCACCAAAAAAAAAAAGGTATGCCACCAGTATCAGCAGGACACCGTGTGGTTTTAGTCAGTAAGAGTCTGACAGACCCCTCCATCCACCCCAGGGTGATGGACATCCATGAGGATTTCCACAAGATAAAAAAAAAAATACACCCTCAGAACATCCCATGTAGGTGGCAAGCCTATAAAAAATCACTTAATAGCATCAACGAATTATTTAACTAATTCATCATTTCAGCCGAAAGACGTCCACTGCTGGACATAGGCCTCCCCGAAGCACCTCCACTTCGACCGGTTTTGTGCTTCTCACATCCAACGAGTTCCTGCGGCCTTCAAAAGGTCGTCGGTCCACCTTGTGGGAGGCCTTCCAACGCTACGTCTTCCGGTACGCGGTCGCCACTCCAGAACCTTACGGCTCCATCGGCCATCAGTTCTGCGAGCAATGTACCCTGCCCATTATTTAATTAGGTACGTGTATCTTCTTTTTTATGTATGGGAAATCATCAAATGACCCCTCCCGCTCTGGGTGGAGCGGAAGGGAGTGTCAGACTCTTACTGACCAAAACCCATCCGTGTTCCTTCCTTAGCCCTTTATGTTCCGGGGTAACGGTAACCCTTTCGGACAATCCCGCACCCCCGGCAGGCTTCGGCCCGGCAGGCCCCTTCTTCTTTGCTGACATCTCTTTGAGGCGCACGTGGAACACGTACGCGACGTCCGGCACGGGCCTGGTCCTGATCGGACGGTGAGCTACGTGTATTATATTTGCCTCCAATTCTTTATTATCAAATTCATAAATCATGCTAGCTCGCACATTGCAATCTCTCACGAGGCGGGCAATCTTTCATAGTGCTCTGTCCACCAGTTGTTGCTAAAAATACATTAAATAAATAAAGAAAGAATGAATGATTACAATGGCATCACGGTGCTTTCCTCCACTCAATGTGTTCAAGCTGATGATATCTTAACATTTCATATCTGATCTCTGCCATTGTGGAAAATGGGTTGTAGAAGTATCATTCTGTACCACGTATTAAAAACCGGCCAAGAGCGTGTCGGGCCACGCTCAGTGTAGGGTTCCGTAGTTTCCCGTCCGTCACAATAGGTGTTCCCACGTACAATTCGATAATACCCGACCCAATGTAATAAGTACCTACAGCGCCATCTCTCGGGGAATTGGGTTACTAATTAGTACATAGACGTGCCAGAAGTTTTCGGTGGTAATTTTGGATTGCGAGAACCAATTTTAATCATTCTTTTTTTGTTTGAAAAAAGATACGTTCAGGATAATAAAATATGTACGCGAAGTTAAAAAAAAATGCTTGCATATACGATTATACTACAAACTTAGTCCAGAAATGATTTTGTACAACTTTTGTCTTTTTTGTACAAAAACTGTTGTTTCTATCAAGTTCAAAATAATTTTCCTAGAAAGTCCTTATAAAGTTCTACTTTTCAGATTTTTTTCATATTTTCTAAACTTATGGTTCAAAAGTTAGAGGGGGGGGACACATTGTTTTTTACTTTTAGAGCGATTATTTCCGAAATTATTGACATTATCAAAAAATGATTTTAGTAAACCCATATTCATTTTTAAATACCTTTCCAACAATATATCACACGTTAGGGTTGAAATTAAAAAAAAATCACTTCCCACTTTACATATAGGGGGGCTATCCTAATAAAACATTTTTTTCCAATTTTTATTTTACCACTTTGTCGGCGTGATTGATATACATATTGGTACCAAATTTCAGCTTTCTAGTGCTAACGGTCACAGAGATTAAGCGAGGACGGACAGACGGACGGACGGACGGACGGACAGACAGACATGGCGAAACTATAAGGGTTCCTAGTTGACTACGGAACCCTAAAAAGTGCGTATATCATAGCACACGCACATAACATCACACATGTTGTTGGGGCGTAACTCCCAACAGTGAAAATGTTATGGATTTGTCATGTAGGTAAACTTGTAAGGTACGTTATGTTATGTAAATGAGTAGACGAATGATTTCCCTTGATGGATTTATTGCTACTGAATAAAATTACACAATTGTTTTACTTAAATGCTATGTTGGAGGAATGCACAGCTAAACAATATTGATGTGCATAAATAAATGTGTGACGTACAAACTACCTACCACAAAGGTCAATGTACAGCGTATCTCGTACACTTGTATTTCCCGAAGAGTTAGGCAAAGGTGTACTCGTACACCCACATTTTACCAGTTATGTCTATTCACCAATTATGTCCATGTCTCGTGGTTGGACGTACACAGCGAGTAGGTAGGTTAAATCATTAATGATCAATTTCACAACAACAAGATGTAAATGTGATGTGATGTAGAAATGATGGTGGTGTGTGTGTGTGTGTATGTGCTTATTAAAGATAATGTAGGTGTAATACGTACGTTGGCCTCAGAAAACTCCGTGGCCAACTCAAGGTCAATGTGAAACCACCCGACATGCGGTCGCCCGTACCTACATAATTATGAAACCAATTTGCTTAGCCTTTTCCCAACTATTTTGGGGTCGGCTCCCAGTCTAACTGTATGCCGCTAAATACCAGTATTTTACATGGAATGACTGCCTATCTGACCTCCACAACCCAGTTACTGAGTAACACGATACCTCTTGGTAAGACTGGCTGTCAGACTTGGGCGTCAAAGGTCTACGAATGACAGCCGGGACCAACGACTTAGCCGACCTCATCTAGCTTAAAAAAAAATATGATTGACGTGTAAAAGTGTTTGTACAAACCTACTTACAGAAAATAAATCATTCATCGTTAACGTGCTTTCCGAGGTACGGAGAGGCCTCGATATTTGGTGGTGGTGACCATTCCACCCATCCATGAAACGACCTCGGCAAACGTAGCATAATCTTTGATCAACACGTGCAGTATCATTTAACCACGATCCCCTCTCGCCCTCCTTACCCACGTATGAAAGCATTCGTAAGCTTTCCATTGTGTTGCGGTGTTAAAACTTCTGCTCCTCTATTTCTTGGTAACTTTGTGAGACGAAAACGTTTAGTTTTTGAATTTCAACAATGCTGCTCTGTATTCTTGCAACAATCTCTTTGTAAGATTGTCATTCATCGTGCGACTGTTTTACTGCGCCTGCCTGCATTCTTTGTGCGATGTTCTTGTATTAAAGTCTGGCTTTTGCTTATTGGGCAGATGCAGTGGGTAGCATGATGAATTGTGTATTGTGAGAGCTACTCGTCAACCTGCTAAGATGTCGTGATTTTTTAGTTAGTATAACAGCACAGCTGTTTTTACCGGACTGGAGAGCAGAAGACCAATTCCCGTAATTAAAAAAACTTTTTTACAAATAAAACCACCGACTTAAAAAAAAAAAAAACACTACAAAGTGATAAATAACTTTCATATCGGAAGTCGGTGTCGTTGGTTCCGCATTTTCGTTTTTTGACACCGACTTCCGAAATTAAAGTTATTTATCACTTTGTAGTATTTTTTTTTTGATGTGGGCGGTTTTTTTTTGTAAAAAAGGTTTTTTATTTTTCATTTTTTAGTTGTACCTACCCCACACAAATTCAATTAACACTAGTGCATTGAAGAATTGAAGACACCGACTAGAAGAATCATCAAAATTCGCATAGAAATGTTGGGGATGCAGTACATTTATGCATATAACTTCGTACATAAGAATAATTACCTAATTTATTATATACTTAAACCTTCCTGAAAGTATGTAAGAATTATCGAAATTGCTTTATTAGTTTTTGAAAAAATCACGGCCATACAAACATACATACATACATACGGGTCGAATATAGAACCTCCTTTTTCGAAGTCGGTTAACAACGTTCAAAATCTAGTCGCAATCTCATCTCAGCGACAATCAGTGTCAAAAACATGTCAAAAATGTAGGGAAAGTGGAGGTATTTTTGACAGATTGAGATCAGACTGTGAACGTTCTTATAATTACGAGAATTGCCTCTCAGGTTAAACTATGACTCCGAATGCAAATCGCGCACTTGGCCGCAACGATCACCTGGTCGCATGGCCGGCTAGCTGACCAATTACAGCCAAATTTCTGTACTTTAGTATGACAGTCCGCATCTTGATCAGAGCTTCTGCGGCCAAGATTGCGGCGGATTGTGCGAGGTCCCTAACTAAAAACGTCTGAATCTTAGTAAACTTCCGATACTAATTAAAAACATTGTTCAGTTACTAAGCTTTTCACTACCTTTAATTTAATCCTTTCATTTTCAATTCATAACATAATAGAACAAGCCAACTGCAAACAACGCCGATGCATTACCAAGAAAACCATCTTCATTCTCCAATTACTCACGTTCATTAACAATTCCTGCAAAACACTCAACATTGACGCGTATACAATAATATCTGCAGAACAAAGTCGTCTTGTCTTACCACGAACAGGCAGCTTTAAGCCATCTTAGTTCCGTCTCGGAATAATGAAGGCGCTCCATACAAAACGTTTTCTTATAAACACTGACACAGACATTGTTGTGGAAAAATGCTTTTTTTTTTTTTCCAACTACCCTACTCTCATAGCCGTTGTCCTAAGATACTTATGAAATGAAAGCTTCGGGCTGAAACTAGGTACTCGAAAAATGAGGAGGAAGGGACAGTTGTTGGGACTGTTGGAAATAATTATAATTGAAGACTTGAAAGAGGTTGGTGTTTTTTTTTTTTATGACGACTGTCGTTAAAAGAGTTGCCGAACAAAAGATTCTGACGAAGATGGAGACAATGCTGCGGTCACTATGGCAGAACATTTTCCATTTTCATAATAATCATGAAACCCTTTTTTAACTGTAGACATTATAAAACGGAAATTAAACACGTTTCATCTATACTTAATATTATAAAGAGGTAAAATTTGTTTGTAAGTTTGTTTGTTTGTAAGTTTGTATGTAGGGGGTAATCTCTGGAACTACCAGTCGGATTTGAAAAATTCTTCTTGCATTTGATAGCCCAATTCTTGGGGAAGGCTATAAGCTATTTAACATCACGCTATGACCCTTAGGAGCCGACGAAAAAGAAAAAAAGTCAAAAAGAACGTTAAGCGACAGCGCGGGCGGGTGATGCGATACGACGGCTCGGGGGAAACAAGAAGTTTCACGCGAACGAAGTCACGGGCTGAAGCTAGTTAAATAATAATAGTAGTCCAGAAGGCCAATTCAAGTACCTAATTAAAAACGTTGAAAATCTAGTCGCAATCTGACCTCAGCGACAATTAATGTCAAAAATGTAGGGAAATTATAGGTTTTATCACAGATTGAGACTTAGATTAGACTGTGAACATTCTTTAAGAGCCAAAGCACACACGCTACTTTTTGCATCGGCGATCGGCGATTTTGCGGCTGTATCGATGCTGCATCGCGTTTTGGCGACTCTCTGCGTTCGGACGCGGTATCGGAATCGCGCGTTTTAGCGACTGCTCCGATGCTGCATCGCGTTTTGGCGACTCTCTGCGTTCGGACGTGGTACCGGAATCGCGCGTTTTAGCGACTGCTTCGATGCTGGCGCAAATGCCAAAATCGCTGCGACCGGCATCCGAATGTGTGCGGAGTGTAGCGTTCAGCCGCTGTATCGAGCTTCCGAAAAGCGACTGAATCGCTGCGTTTGGCGTTTTTAAGTGTGCGGTGTGGAATGCTTGGTCGCTGCATTTAGCTTCTAAAAAGCAGCTGAATCGCCGATCGCCGATGCAAAAAGTAGCGTGTGTGCTTTGGCCCTTAATTACGAGAATTGCCCTCTGTTTAAAATAAACAAATTTAAATTTAGATTACTTCAATTGGTACCCTAGAAAACCAGTTTATTTGAAAACAAATTAGATTCTGACATCTGATCTCCGCTGAATACATTTGTGCTAAAATGGTTCAAGCAATCAATCAAAGAGATGAGGACAATAATATTAAATTACTCGCATTAATTCTTCGTAGAACTCCAGCTTACGGTTTCACCTGAGAAGCGACTAATTGTGTTAGGATTTGTCAAAATGGAGATTTGTTTTCCTTTATTTAGGCCGGATTTTTCAATATTCCATTTTTTTTATATGAGGAATAAATATTGTGGTTTGACAACTTTTGTATAGAAATGTATCTATAGAAAATTGTCATATTTATTCTACAGATATAAATTATCTCGCTATTGAAAAACCGGCCCTAAAAGAACCAACAGTTGTAATAACTTGAAATTAAAATATAGTTGTATCCAGATACAGTTTTCATGAATTACAACTTAATCGTAAGTCTGGAGGACTTTATTTTATGAATGACTAGCTTTTGCCAGCAGCTTCGCCCGCGTGGAGGTCGGAAATTATCCTACGGGAACGTATTAAAATTATCCTTTGTGTTAATCCAGGCTATAAACTAACTGTGCGCCAAATTTCATCCAAATCCGTTTAATAGTTTTTGCGTGAAAGAGTGACAAACATCCATCTATCCATCAACACAAACATTCGCCTTTATAATATTAGTGTGAAGTGTGATAGTAGGAAACTAGTAGTATTGATGATTTAAAATGTATTTCAATCAAAAAACAAAAAGAAAATATTCATCAAGGTCGGTGAATTACCAACTCTGTTTTTTCAGCATGTTGTATAAAATTTACATCCATCTTACCTTCAATATTACCTTTAATTGTTAGGCTTTAAGTAATAATAATAATTTATTTAATCCCAAAAAACTTTACATTCTGGTTTTGAGTAACACTGGACCTCACACTAGCATACCCTGTGTCGTGAGGTCCAGTCTCTTTCATCACAAGGTTTGTATTAGCTATAGTTTATTCAGACAGATAAGTACATAGATAAAAGGTAAATTAGACTTACGGAAATAGCGCATGTTACGGAAAAAATGAAAGTAATTGATATGTTATATATCTGTGGAGGCTTGTTATTAGCAACTTGATAATGTGTTGTTGTTACCTATTAATTACCTATATGTAATTAGTCTGTAAGCCTTCTTAAAAGTAATAAATAAATATCCTCCCACGTAAACAAAGCATAATAGTTATATCTATAAATAAACAGCTATAATAGGTAGATGGCAGACGGATACGTCGTAAGCCCAAACCCACTGCTTGATCTAATATCAAGAACGCTGCTTCTGCAAGCACTACCACATTCGGCTTAGTTGGCTGGGTTAACGGGAGTACTAGGAATTCTCAAAGCATATTTGTATTAGGTACTCAGAGTACAGGCAAACAAAGAGATAGCATCACCTTTGAACGTATATTGCTGTTCCTTTGTGCTTGTCTGTTTATATGCGTGTACATAAACAGCTCTACTTTGAGTCAATGTTATGAATTCTTTGAGTAAAAGAAAAGAAAGAAAGAAAATTCGAATATTCGCGATAAACATGACGCAGAAAAAGAACACAAACACAAAAAAAAAAAAAAATTGATTGAAAACATACGTCATGTCCACACAAAACAGCCATCGCTCAGCATAATGCTAAGACCCTATAGGACACAGAGCCCCAGCGTTGGTTTTCAGCGACATCTGAAACCTAGTCAAGTTCACCAGTCTCGTAAGTGTTAGCTCATACGCTTACGCTTAAAAAAGTTAAGCTTAAATTTACGGAACACTATACGCCCCAGGAGTAATAACAATAAAACTTCCTATGTGTCTGGTTCAGTGTCCTTCAATCGATTAAACGTGTTTCAAGTATAAACGTAATGTGTTCAAGTATATACTTGAATTCATTATTACAGATAATATACACTTCTTTGGCGTTATTCAACTATCTGCCATAGCATTATGTATTCTAAGGGCTGATTTTTCCAACGTCAAATAATTTTATCCGAGGAATGGTTTTGAATTTTTGATAGTTTTTTCCATACAAAATATGTCAGACGTCAATTTTATTCCACGAATAAAAATTAACTGTAGAATGAAAAATCAGCCCTAATTTAATTTTTTGATTGTCCATTCATAACAAAAAGGTCCTTAAAAAATGTTGGTTGCAATGGAATTTGAACTTTGGCATGGCGATATTGAGTTTATTGTATCACAGATTCTGAATTCAAATATAGTAGAAAGCTGCATACGGTTAGACTGACAGCCGATCCCAACTTAGTTGTGAAAAGACTAGCTATGCATATAATGCAGGGCACTGGCCGTACGATGCAACATGCTGGTCTGCATATTTGAGAAGTGCGACAACAATGTTAAGATATAACACTGTTTAGGGCATATTACCAAGCTTTTTATACCTGCTGTTTGTGGTCCAGATACACGCAAAAAACGTTTAATGCCCTGTGTGTGCAATAGAACAATGTTCAGGATACTGCTGTGGTTGCCACGGTTCTGTACCGCGTCAGGGATGTTTGCAGCAGCACTGCATATGACTTTTTTGCGATTATGCGTAAAAGATCCGCATCATTACTGCATTGGATGCGAGACATCGACAGCAGTCTCCTGAGTATTGTCGCGAATAAGACTGAAGACCACCTGTGCGCAGTGCATGTATTGTTGCCAGGTGTCTCCAGAAGATGGCATAAAAGGTACAGGATTTCTTAAGTTGTTTTATATTGTTCTTAATTTGTTTATGTTTGTGTCTTAGTTAATTACACTAACATACTTTATTTTCTAACTGAACAGAGCTTTGCTGCTGGGAAATTCGTTGCGCTACTTCTTCCCAGCGAAAGCACTAGGAAGTGGTGACGGGCGTTTTGGGGGACTGTCTTTTGTAATTTTAGCGTTCGAAAAGTGCTGATTCTCAGCCTAATTTGACTTTTGATTTTTAAGTAATACTAATAAAGTTACGGATAATATGCCTGAATTAAAGATAAATAAATATAATGATATAGTTGTGGCAAGATGAATATTTTTGCCCGTGTATCTAATCATTTTACTGAATGTACTCGAGTATATGTATGTATAATATTATAATATGTATAGACTACGTCGAGGCCGAAGCCGTCCTCCATCTTGTTGTTCAATAACCAGATTGTTACTTCTCGCTATAATATTTCCTTTCACATGTTGACTATGCTACTCGGTTGAACTCAGCTAAATAAATGTCTACGAGACATATCTAAAGGTGCGTCTAGATTATGTTATACTAGCTGCGCCTCGCGGTTTCACCCGCGTAAATGTCGATCCCGTGGGAGTATCGGGATAAAAAGGAGCCTATATGTTAATCCAGGGTGTCAGCTACGTCCATACAAAATTTTATCAAAATTGGTCCAGCCGTTTGAGCGCGAAGAAGTACCAAACATATAAACACACACACACTCACAAATTTTCGCCTTTATAATGTTAGTGTGATGTGATGTGATAACACGTCCAATTTATTTAACATTGCTAGAGCTATCGACTGCTCTTGTTGCTATAGAAAAATGTGGTATAACTATGTTCTATAACATGTTCTGTTATAAAGTATGGACACACCTTTGACATAATCAGCCTATACTGTTCCCACTGCTGGGACACAGGCCTCCTCTCTTCGAGAGGAAGTGGGCTATAATCTACCGCGCGACAAATATCTTAGCATAATCAGTCTATAATGTTTCCACTGCCGGGATACAGGCCTTCTCTCTTCGGCAGGGAGTGGGCTATAATATACCACGCAAGTAATATCTTATCTGCGACCAATTCACTTCCAATAAACTGATAATTTATTGGTATATCTTGTAAATATATTCAAATTACCCCCACAAGAGGCAACAACCGAAAAAACATTCTTGCAAACTCACGTTCGGGTGCTGCTACTAAAAAATACACAATATCCCATTGCGGAACCCTTTTACCACAAAAAATTGCGACGACAATACAAATCTTTGATCAATACCTATTATAACAACACCATTTTATTTAGAACTCCCGTTCTCCCCACCTGTCTTTAAAAGGACGATGAAAAGGGGAGGTTGCTTAGTTGGAGAGGGGTCAAGTTTTAATGGCAAGGTATAAAAGCCAGATTTCCTTTTTCAGGGAGGCAGTAGATTGGGAACGAAATGTCCGGAACCAGATTTGACACTCACCCTACGTCGTCACATTACACCCTTTCTACTTTTGAGGCTTAGAAGTGTGAAGAACACTTTTGAGGGAATCATAAAAGTGGTTTTGTTGTTGTAGTACAACCCATGTGCCCCATGGGATATCCCATCTACAAAAATGATGAACTTTCATAGAAACTTTCATCCCCTATTTAACCTCTTTAGGGGATGAAGTTGTAGTGGTATTTATAACGCCATGTGCGAATTACGCGTCATACTGACGTCACGCAAAATCCTGCATCTCGCAAGCAGAGTTTACCGCACAACTAACATATCTCTCATTTGGAGAAACATCGACATAACTGCTTTTTTTTTTTACGTATTTGTTTCTCCTAACGGAAATACGCTTTCTAAGTGCTTTGTCATATTTAACTCATTTTTGGGAAAAATACATTTATTTTACGTTGATGTTTCTCCAAATGAGCAATATGTTAGTTGTGCGGTAAACTATGCTTGCGAGATGCAGGATTACAACGGCCCAACATGAATCGTCGGGCAGTTGCCCGTCAGACACAGCACACGCCTGGTCGGAGGATCCTCCCTTTTCTATGGAGGATGAGTTAGTGATTACTTTTAATCCTTCCTTAGTGCTCTCCTCCGTTACAAAAGGAACCTTTATGTAAAATTTTCGCGTTTCTAGACGCAGCGGCATAGGCTGTGCGTAGGCTGTCAGGGAATGAACGAATAAATTAATTTTAGATTTTTATTAAGACGGACGCCAGCATATCAACCCGAAACTGTCAAATTTTCCCAATCAACTTTGAACCATATTTCATAGCAATAAAGTTGAAAATCTATTGAAGAAATTTGACAGATTGTAGTAGCTTGATGTGCTGGCGTCTGTACATAGAATTTCCATCTGAGGTTTAAATTCAGCTAGAATTTACTCAGTGTTTTCCCAAAGGACTCATTGGTTTCCAACTTCTGACATAAAATAAAACAAAAAATTTTAAACTCTTTTTCACGTGAATGATGAAAGGGCTAAAAAAAGACAAGTTTAAACAAAATAATGTCGACCAAGAATTGTTAATGAGTGAGCAGTGGTAGCCCAGTAGTAACGGCCGTGACTTACGAGTTGTAGGTCGTAGGTTCGAATCCAGACAGGTGCTTTACTTTGCGTAAATTACTTTATCACCACTGCCTTCAAAACGGTGAGGGAAAACATCTTGAGGAAACTGTTTTAGAACCAAAAATTCGAAGACATGTGACATCTACTAACTCGCACTGGGCCCGCGTACGATTACGGCTCACTTCCTCACACCAAGAGGAGGCCTGTGTCCCAGCAGTGGGAACATTATAGGCTAATTATACAAGAATTGTTAATTACTGAAAATTGGTAAAGTTTTTCATAATCACCTAAAGTAAATTCAGAATGAACTATTCAGCATTTACCTTCTCGAAACTTCTTTTATGTAACTTCAACTAAATACTTAAGGTACTACGTTATCGTTACTTTACAAATTAATACCGTTCTTACGTTCGAGAATAAATCCTTTTCCTCATTTGGTAATACCTTAATGATCCTTTGAAAATACTCTAAAGACATAATCCTCGAAAGGGTATCAGATTATTGCTATGTTATAAACACTGCGATAAAGCTGAGTAGACGAGGTTTGTAAGAAGCGACTTATGTTCAGCTCCCTTGAGAAGATTTTGGTAATTTTTTTTGTTGCGTTTTTTTTGACCTGTTAGGTACTTTACTAGTTTAGTCATTTTTCTCTACACCGCCGTCAGAAGCTTGGAATATTGCGTTACATTTTTTGAAGTGAAAACTTCTCTAGGCGCGTTCGGCATTTTTTGAAATGGGAAAAAATCATTGAATTCGCGCCACTGTTACCGTAACCGACAGTGTGTTCGATTGTTCTCGGGATGTACTCGGTTTTGACCAACGGCTTAGCGTGCTTTCCGAGGCACGGAGGGGTCTCGGTGTGTAAAGATGGTCACCCATCCGCAGACCAACCGCGGCAAGTGTAGCTTAACCTGATCGATCGACCTGTGCGGCTGCTATCGTTTAGCCACGGGCCCCTCTTGATATCTATATCTATACTAATAATAAAGCTGAACAGTTTGTTTGCTTGAATGCGCTAATCTTTGGAACTACCATTCTGATTTGAAAAAACCTTTTTGCATTGAAAGCCCAATTCTTGAGGAAGGCTATAAGGCTTACATCACGCTAAGACACTTAGGAGCCAAGCAAATTATAATTAATTTTTGATTAATGTTTAGTATAAGTAATGTAGTGTCATGAAAATTTGAATGGAAACCTACTAACCAGTACCTATATTACACGTTAACAAATAAATAAAAACAAAAAAACTCAGAAAGAACAGTAATAGCGAGGGTAGGCGATGCGATGCGACAGGGTGGGTCGCGAGAACAAGAAATTTCACGCGGACGAAGTAGCGGACAGAAGCTAGTTTCATTATAATTCTTACGTCACCTTTTCCGACCTTTCTGTCAATAAGAATTCCGTGTCCTTTTATTCGAATAGTAGGTACTGTACTAAAGGAACTTGACATTATGATAAATAATTATTATGACAAAGTTCTCATCATAGGACAAGTTCACGACCTTATTCCGTGTCCTTTACCACAGACAATGTTGAAGAATGCTATGATTAGAACAAATAGAACATTAAGGATGCCTGTCCACCGGAGCGGAGCGAGCCTGCGGAGCGGAGAAACGGAGAAATATTAACCAATAGAAAAACGGACAAACGGAGAAATATTAACCAATAGAAAAACGGAGAAACGGAGAAATATTAACCAATAGAAAAACGGAGAAACGGAGAAATATTAACCAATAGAAAAACGGAGAAATATTAACCAATAGAAAAACGGAGAAATATTAACCAATAGAAAAACGGAGAAACGGAGAAATATTAACCAATAGAAAAATTGGACAGAAGAGGAGCGGAGATTTTGTGCAATCCTATTAGTTATTATTTCTCCGTTTCTCCGCTCCGGTGGACAGGCAGCCTTAACGGTGCAATGCAATATATCGCACACCTAGATCTAAACAGCGATTAACTCAAAAAAACATTTTTTTCAGAAAAGTTGATAAACTGATTTATACCATCTCCCTGTGCACTACAGGAGTTTGCTGTACTGATCAATACTTTTTAAATGGAGATAGAACAATGATATAACATCATTGTTCTATCTCCATTTAAGGTTTTGCATCTGTTTTTTTGGTCGCTAGGTAGTGAGTTAAGGAATTCGATGGTATGCATACCTCAAATATTTAGATTTTAGAGTTAGCTCTCTTTAGATCTAGGTGTGCGAATTATTATGTATTATGTACATGTAAACGTAAAGTAGCCAATAAATGTCTGTGTCTTAGGTCAGCGTGGTTTCTGAAGTAGTTTCGACAAGAATTTATGTATTTTATACGTAATGCTATGGATCGATTGACGCTTAATTTATACCTGTATAAACAGCGCCGTGTTGGAGTGTGATCCCAAGTTTTTACTATAAAATATCGTACAGGACAGAGCTATGTGAACGGGCTCTAAAGTTATTTGTGAAGGTTCTCATCCGGGGAAGTACCTACTTATACTTGATCCTGCCGCATAACAGCGTTGCTGTTTTTTGTATGGGTGCTGGTGCAGTCAAGGTATATCATAATATTCCTTGCTGAAATGTCTCGTTAGGGCGTCTGTCCACCGCCTGCGCTACTAGGACGTCACCGCGAAACGAGGTTATTCAAACCGAACCCGGTGACGGTGATCGTTTCTCCACCAAGACCGAACTCGGCAGTTATGGTAGATAAAACAAAAACCGAGCGAACACCGCCGGTGCAATGGCAGTGTATGGACAAGATCAAACGTGTTTTCTATTGCGGGTACATCGGCCCATCACAATCTCGAGCCGAATTCTAGCGTTCGGCCCAACTACTCAAAACTTCGGCGGCCGGTATGAAGGTGGTTGAGTGACGGACGTGCGGTGGACACACAGCCATGTTAATGTACGTATCGCTACTTTGGGCCGTCATCTCGTTCTTGGTGACGTCCCGGTGACGGCTGCAGTGGACAAACGCACTAAGACATCTCAGCTATTGCAGATGTCCTTAGGCGGTGGCCACTTACCATCAGGTGGCCAGCACCTTAATTGCGTAACACACTATTAACCGGTCAAGCGGCGCTGTTCGCCGATCGGCGACGAAACAATAGAAAATCAATTGTGTCTCATTAGCGGCGCTTGACAGATTAATCTAAATCTGAATCATTTTGAGGTAGGTATATTGCTAATCCATTACTTCATATGTTCGAAAAATGCGTCTGCTGAACAACGTAAACAACGCAATGAATGTTGTTGAACTGTCAAAATGAAACCCTTTGCTACTGATAGTGTGTTACGCAATGAGCCCGCTTGCCTGCATACTTCTTTTTCACCTAATAAGTACAGTCCACAAAAGAGATAAGTATGCAGGATCGTCGAATATAATTGAAGTTTAGTAAGAAACCGATGGATGTTGTCGACTGAAATTTAATTTGATAAAAGAGTCGTATGTTTTCCATTAGGTAACAAAACCGTACGCAAAATACGCGCATTGACGTGGAGTTGCGGACACCAGCCCGTATTACCTATTACCTAGGTAACAAAATTAAATTTTATTCAAGAACATCTATCGGTTTCTTACTAAGCTTCAACTACATAATATATCCGATGATCCTGCATACTTATCTCTTTTGTTGACTGTACCTAAGTTGTATAAATTCTGATTCAAGCAAGAATCTCGGACCAAAGAAAAAGTCAAGACATAGCGCTGACAACAGTGCAGTGAAGTAGGCGATGTTAACATGTGTGCACTTGGCGAGTGTTGCGGCGCAGTGTAAACGTACTAGTCTAGACTAATCGGTGAGGTGTAGTTTGGTTAAAAGTGTGTGAGTGTGAGCGTGTATGCACTGAGCGAGGTGTAGTTTTGCATGCTTCACTGTATTGTTCGCAGCGCTATATCTTGACTTTTTATTTGCTCTGACGCAAGAATTGCGAAGAGTCTATAGTAATGCAAAATCGGAGAGTAGGTACTTACTTCGTCGTCTACACATACGAAACCATTTTATTTAATCAATCTAAAAAGACAATTTTTTTTTATTTCATTAGGCCATTTTTTAAATACCTTTATACCTACACACTTTTGATGTGTGAAAATGTTTTGTTTTTGTTCCATAAAACAATGGATTTGGATTTCATAAAACAATACAAAAATTATTTCCAACAAATTACCATCTATCATTGACAGGACATTAACTTTTAAAAACTTCGGCGTCCCCATTCGTTCATCACTCATTATCGACCCGATTATCAACCATCTTTGTTTTTGTTTATTTCAAACCTAACATCAATATTATTGTATCGAACAGCGTCTGTCTTCTGACTAAAATCAAAACTGTTGTTGCTTTTCCTTGGATTTTGGAATAAACAAACACCAGAGGGGCAATTCTTATAATTTAATGAACCTTCACAGTCTGATCTCAATCTGTCAAAATTACCTCAAATTTCCCTAAATTTTTGACAAGTTTTTGACATTGATTGTCGCTGAGATGAGATTGCGACTAGATTTTGAACGTTTTTAATTACGAGAATTGACCTTCAGGAGTTATGTTTTGGTTTCCTTAGGTCTATACAGGGTAAAATTAAATCAGCTAGCGAAACTCTACAGACGTGATGGGTATCGATATCTAACCCAATAAAAAAATATAATGATTTGTTGTTTTTTTTTTTTTGGGCGTCAACGACCGCTGTTGGTTTTGTTACTTGAAGTTTGAGTTGAGAAAATCTGTTTTCTTTTGTTTTATCGTGTGGGACTCGCGTATCCATATACTTACGCCACATGGAAACATTCGCCGCACCAATAGATGACACTTTGACTTTGTTTTTGACATCTCAGCCTCAGAAGCAAAAACGTACTGACGAGATGCGCCAGCGCCGGCAATATTTATAGTGTGCGTACAGACGGCGCTATACGTCGCGCACGCATCAGAGCGTTTTTGCTTCTGAGGCTGGCATGTCGTCTATTGGTGCGGTGAATGTTTCCCATGTGGCGTAAGTATATGGATACGCGAGTCCCACAATCGTGTTTACATGTCCAAACCCATCACGCCTGTAAAGTTTATACAAAAAAAAACAGCCAGCCTACTGCCAGTTCAGTTTGCGAGACCGCACATCGGCAAGCGTAGTGTGGGACGACCCCAAGCTAGATGGACGGACGACCAAAAGAAGAAACTCCGAGCATAGCCCGCTCTAAAGCGCGCTGAGGTGGCTAAGATGGACTGGATGCAGAAGGCGGAGGACAGGGTGTTGTGGGGCAGCCTGGGAGAGGCCTATGTCTAGCAGTGGACTGCAATAGGCTGAGTTGATTGATTGAGGGTTTAGAATCATGTACTGAATCTTTGGTAACTGGTTGCGCGTCGATTTCCCTGTCACCCTGTTACGGCCCCGCCACCGCCAGATGGCGCACGGCAGGACTTTCTGCGACCATGCCTGCGGAGCCATACCGCGTCTCCACTTCGCACTGCCAGGGGGCGTGTGGTCATCGTCGTCGTCTCGCCTTCACATTGCAGACGTCACGTCATCATTAAATTAAACTAAAATATATTACAGATTTTTAAACCAGCAGCAGTCCATTATTATTTTGAAGCATAACTATACACAGCGGCAATAGCCGATACACACCTTGTATATTTCGCCACTCGGCTGTGCCAAATCATGCCAACCCGAAAAAGCGTGTACCACGCCTAACACTTATTCAAATACGTAACAACTATAATAAGTACTAAAACACCACAAAACACAGTACATCAAGAGAGCTAGCGTGCACAAACGAAAAGTAAAAGCTATTTAATTAACAAACAAGCAACGTTGTTAGCGAGAACTCTTTGTGTGTATAATGGAACGAAGCAAACTATTGTCCGGTCCGCGACATGATTTATTTAGCTTACCTACTACATGTCCTGGCGTACGACATTACATTGACATAGGTACATTATATCAATGCATAGGTAGGTATTTTTTTGCAACGTAATTTTTTACGAGAAATTAAAGGTAACATATTATTATTGTAGGTTTTAAATCGATATCTATATATCGGAAATACGTTAGTCTATCGTTTGACTAATCGCGACGCCAGCGCCACCAAGCGGCGCTCGACAGAGTCTACAACATACCGCTTGATCAGTGTGAAGTTCAGTTTATCGGTGGCGGTCAATCAGTGAACACGTTTAGAAATTTATTGTCGCATGTTCCGTTTTGTTGTATCGTGTACCTACCGAGTGTGTGATTCGCTAGTGTGATTAATTTGTTCGTAAAATTATAATTTGATTTGAACTGCAAAAATATGCTATTTACTATACAAAATTACAAAAGACAGTCCCCCAAAATGCCCGCCCTTCACCACTTCCTAGTGCTTTCGCTGGGAAGAAGTGGCGCAACAAACTCCCCAGTAGCACGCCTGTTCAGTTAGAAAAACTTACTTCTACACAATAGTAGATATGCAAAGTAATTAACATTACGAGACACAGAACATTAAATTAAATTATTTGCCATATGTGAGCTAGCCTCGTCAATATACCAAAGAATGAAAACTATGCTCAAGCTTCATCTTTCTGAATGACCGACTCTTCGGACAATTCAGCAGTGCCAGTAGTAAATGATTTAATTGGAATAAATGCCTCAGGTATGGGTTTTACTACAATTAGATTTATGAGAGCATGTATTCTGAACAAAAGCCCATTCCACACTAACCATGCAAAGGATCTCGTTGAAAAATATACAGGTGCATGTGATAGCATTCTAGCATAGCCGTTTGCTTATTTATCGTGCACCCTCCGTCGAAGGCGGGAAAAGACAAGCACATATCGGAGAGACCTTTTCACACCAATTATACCACGGATTCTGTTGAATTCCGTTTACAATTTACTGTGATGTAGGTCGAAGCTCAAACGGGTACACCTCGATACAGCTATCGTGTCAACGTGCTCGAAATATGAAGGGAGGTTTTCCTTTTTATTTTTTTCTAGTTTCTGTAGTCAGTTGAATGGGATTTTTTTTTGTGACTTTTTAAATTCGTTTGGCTGTTTCGTGATTGTGTTTTGATTAAGAATATTATTAAAAAAAAAATATTTACCGTTTTGTCTTTGTCTCTTAGATAACAGCACATCTGCTATGCCTCTGATATTAAAAACATACTCGTACAATCATAACATGGTAGAAATGTAAGCGAAACGCAATCGTCTCCTGTCACTTTTGTTTTGTCGTCTCTTTCTCTTGCCGCGTTCCGAGTTAGGACTGTAATCGATATTATCGATTTGAGCGTGCTTAAAACCGTACCGAATTAGGTTTAAGCACGCTCAAATCGATAATATCGATTACAGTCCTAACTCGGAATGCACCCTCTCTCTTGCGCTGTCAAATGTATTAAGGTGAATGTGCCATGGTAGACCGCGATATTTAAATTTTCTTACGTTTTTTGCAATTTGCAGATCAGTGTCAGGTTGTATCTTGATCAAAATATGATTCGCGACTATAAGAGGTACGTATTTACAGAATTATAATAATTAGAATCATTAATACATCTATCTAAGTTAGATTTCTACCGTTAAGAACAAATCTCGTATGGAAAAGTGTTTATGGTAGAAATCTAACTTAAAGAGATATATTAATGATTCTAATGACTATAATTCTGTAAATACATGTCTATTATAGTCGCAAATCATATTTTGATCAAGATACAACCTGACACTGGCCTACAAATTGTAAAAAACGTAAGAAAATTTTAATTTCGCGGTCTACCACTGCGCATTCACCTTAACAGCTTATTTTATAAGCTTCCGAAAATATATGTATAGTATATAATTATTTATTTTTTTAGTAGCCTACGCTGTTTCACTCCTGGGCAAAGGCCTCGCTCCATTCCTTCTATGTTTCGCAAGCCCGCGTGTCTTCCTTTCAGTTTTGACGGAACCTATCCAGCCTATAAATAATACATTGTAAAAATATGTCCTGTATTTTCTGCGGTACCCTTATCAATACAGCTGCCCTACATAACCAAATTGGGGAGCAAAATTGAGATTGACGCTGAACATTCCCGCCATTTTTAATTAGTGCCGTCAATGAAGTGACGTGTGACATCCGAATCGTGTTGCCTCCGAAAAACATTAATTTTGGTACCAAAAATATCCGTGACTGGCAGGCGAGCCTGGGCTAATTATGTTCAAAGTACAGACGCCAGCACATCAAGCTACTACAATCTGTCGAATTTCTTTAATAGATTTTCAACTTTATCGCTAAAGCATAAGGTTCAAAGTTGATTGGGAAAATTTGACAGTTTCGGGTAGCTTTACGTGCTGGCGTCTGTACACTTAGGCCATCGGCTTGAACAACAAATCACTGAATGTGTTTAACGCTAAACCTATTATAAACATCATTCTCTCTCTCTCATCTTCAGAAGATTGACAGAAACAGAACGATGTTTTATATACCTACGTCTCTTATTTATTTTTTTGTGTAAATGTCGTTTAATCATTTGTGGTGCAACGGGCCTTAAACTTCCTTTAAACATTAACTGATCTCAGAAAATTTGTGGGGAGACTGAGAAGGTCCAGAAAATTGCAAAAAAAAATCGAAATTTTTCAAATGTTATGCTTAGAAAAAACACAAAAAAGTAGGACTTGTTTTGATAAATATTAATCTGATTCACCAACTGTTTAAGCTACGCAATATCTTCTCGTTCCACATACCGCACTATCTCAAGACGAAAGTCTTTGACCAGTGCGTGTTGCCAGTGATGACTTATGGCACTGAAACGCTGTGACGAATCAGAAATGAAGAGATCCGTGGGAGAACCAAGGTAATTGACATGCCCCGAACAATGGCCAAACTTAAGTGGCAATGGGCAAGGGCATATTGTTCGCAGAATAGATGGCTTATGGGGCCGAAAGGTTCTGGAGTCGCTAATGCGTACTGGAAGACGTAGTGTTGGAAGGCCCATCACACTGTGGACAGATGACCAGAGAGGCAATTCTCGTAATTTTAAGAACGTTTACAGTCTGATCTCTGTCTAATAGTATATAATCCAATGTAGGTATAATTTCCCTACATCCTTAATCCTTATTATAAACGCGAAAGTTTGCGAGGATGGACGGATGGATGGATGTTTGTTACTCTTTCACGCAAAAACTACTCAACGGATTTGAATGAAATTTGGCACACAGATAGTTTATTACCAGGATTAACACATAGGATACTTTTTATTACGATATTCCCACGGGATCGAGGCTTATGCGGGTGAAACCGCGGGGCGCTGCTAGTTATTGATAAGTTTTTAAAATTGATTGTCGCGTTTTTAATTACGGGAATTTGCCGAGATTGCGACTAGATTTTGAACGTTTTTAATTACGGGAATTGGCCTTCTGGTGGATGCTGCAATAATCTGCTGGATGGGAGAAGCACAGAACCGGTCGAAGTGGAGGTGCTTGGGGGAGGCCTATGTCCAGCAGTGGACGCCTTCCGCCTGAAATGATGATAATGACGATGATTACTTAGTTTTAAGATTTTATTCATATCTATGGGTGATACTCATTGTGCTTGTCAACCAATATGCTGTCGTAGAATAGTTGTATTTTCGAATAAAAAATCCTTATGTTCACTTCGCACGTTCGTGCTCTGCACATCACTTATTGACTACTAGCTTCGCCCCGCGACTTCGTCTGCATGAATATTCACCCTCCCACCTTTCATCCTCTTCGGGGTGGAATTTCGAAAAACCCTTTCTTAGTGGATACCTAATCTTCACTAAGAACACACCCTCCAAATTTCATGTCTCTAGGACCAGCGGTTTAGGCTGTGCGTTGATATATCAGTCAGTCAGTCAGTCAGGACTTTGAATTTTATATGTAAAGATCAACTCTTCACGTAGCAAATCAAACGTCAACTCGAAAACTTTGCCACTTGCCCTTTCATTTACACCAACCACATTCCGGTTACACTCAACGTGAAAATCCGAATTCCTTTCCACAAATTCAAGAGAGAAACATTCGTTAATCAAGTGTATTGTTAAAATAACTGTTAAGCTTATTTGGCGATAAATTAACGGCTCAGACGTGTAACTGTCAGTCTCTTGTCTTGTCAAAGACTGAAATGCTCGAAATAGGAGCCCATTGTGCACTGTTATACAAATAGGTGTATAGCACCATCAATTATACGGAGTGGCATTGCGTTCTTTCGTTTCGGGGCAGAATAACTTGGAAATTCTTAGAAAGTTTGAAATTTTGGTACCTACTGAAGTCAGCATTTTTTTAATTAATTATTTACGAGTATATAGCGCAATAAGGTTAATTTGACATAGCATAATCAGCTTATAAAGTTCCCACTGGTGGGACACAGGCCTTCTCTCTATGACGGAGTGTGCCATAATCCTCCACGCGGGCCCAGTGCGGGCTCATCCGTAAACATTAATAGATATCGAAGCAGGCTTCATGTCTAGACCGTCTCATCCACCCTTAAAGAACCCAAAATATGACAACGAAAGCAAAGCCAACGAATTGAATCCTAAAGAAGGTAACCGCAAATTGACAACAAGGAGCCTTTCGGCTTCACTGAGGACCCTAAACGTTTGCCCTACTCAATAAGGGTCAAGGCATCTTTATGTCCCTAAAATGTGTATACATTGCTTTTGAAATGTACAGAGAATGGGTAATATTATTTCTGAAGGTTTTGTGTTTGTTCTTTTTATGTTTTTGAAAGAGTTAAGTTGTCAGATGTCTAGAAATTGTCCACACTGTATACAGGCTGGCAGAGACTTCGAATCGCAACCTGTTATCATGGATCTGAAACCATGGTAACATGGTAAAAAAAAAGACGGTTTGCACTCCGGGAGTGCCGGCAGAAGTGAAAACTTGAATATTAACGTTGAAATAAATCAATTATTAATTGAATTAATATAACTCATTTTTTTCACTATTTCTGCGTCACTTTTTTCATTAATAGATGCACTTTAATCAATTTCCATATTTTAAACACTTTTATATACACGAATTTTACGAATACACAGCAGTGTGGCTACTACACAGACGGTCGAGCCATCAGCTGTCCATCCATCCATCCACATCCACATCCAAATCCACATCCACATCCAATCCACATCCATCCATCCATCCATTGTCGTGTGTCACTTGGTTCACTTCTGTTGGCGCCGCCGTAGAAAGAGAGGGGGATACTTAGTAGTTAGGAGTAGTAGTTCTCCCCTGTGTAGTCTCTCCTGACGGTCACGTGTCCTGACGCGATGTCCTGACGCGAGTTTAACATTTTTTACCCATTACAAAGAAGTGTGCAACGCCGCTAAAGAAGTTTTCACTTCAAAAATCAACTCAGCGGGGTTGAGAATCATGTAAGTAAGTACTGATCTTACATGATCACTATCATAGCCTGTAAGATTCTCCGTGGCTCTATTGACGCGCCTGATCTACAAGCTGTGCTGGCTCGCTTTTTTGTCCCTGTAAATCACTGCCGCGGCGGAAAGCACAGGCTGTTAGCTGTGTCTCCATAACGCATCGTTGCGCGTGCTAAGTCCCCAGTACCACGTACCCTGGCGGCACTCAATGATCTCTTGGACTCTAATCTAACAAACGATCTGTTTGCGGTCGAATGGACGAAGATTTTGTCAAATGTCGGAAGCACTGTGAGGGTGATTTATGAAAGTGTAGTTAACTCTTTACCTGAACTCGATGTTTTCATATTTTTTCTTTTATGTGTATGTGTACAAACTGTCTTTAATTTTTGTTACTGGTTTTAACCGTTTAAAAAAAAAAAAAAAAATGAGGTTGCTTCTAGGAAAGCCTGACGTCACCAATCGGAAATAACATTTATTTTGTGACACAGTGGTCAGAATCGTGCTAGTTCACAGTACATGTAAAAGGCTCAAATTAAAAGTTTATCGAGCATTAAAAGGACAGAACAGATCCCACTTTACACCATAACCATATTTCTCCCTTTATCATATATCAGCATCTACCCTAAAACATCAGTATTGCCATGTTGCGCGTCAATTTGAGAATATATTATTGTCACCCTGTTCCCTAACGAGCGTTATATTTCCTGGTGCATCAAACTCTAACTAAATGACATACGAAGTACCCAGCATAACTTGACATACGGCGAAATGTGGATCTATACAAAAAAAGTACTGAATTTGACAGCTGTCAAAAAGAAAAGCGCCGCCCGATATGAGGTGTCAAGAGATTTTGGTCGGTATAAAAACATCGAAGTACAAGTTTTAAATGAGCCATTTTATTCGTAAAATGTATGAATTTAAAAACGATAAAATGGGTGGAATTGCTTTAAGAAAGAATCTATTAGCAGTTAGGGTAGCTCGGAGAAGCTACAGTATGGGTTGCCCTGGTTAGGGTGGCCATGTTAAATGGTGTCATTACATCGACTACGATTCTAACTGCAATATTATTTTTTATTGTTCGCCTTTAAAATTTAATGCAAAGATACTAGAGGACTTTATGTATCTGTAATTAATATACCTACCAGAATGAACGAAAAAAGAGTTATGGGGCTTGTAGCTAAATAATATCAGCCGCACGAGTCGATCGAAGGTTAAGCTACGCTAGCCACGGTCAGTTGTTGGATGGGTGACCATCCATTACATTTCGAGCCCTCCGTGCCTCGGAACGCTCGTTAAGCCGTTGATTCTGGCTGTCTTACCAAGGGGTATCCTGTTACCACAACTGGATTGTGGAGCTCAGATAGGCAGTCGCTCCATGTAAAATACTGGTCTTCAGCTGCGTCCGGTACGACTGGAAGCCTACCCCAACATAGTTGGGAAAAGGCTAGGCAGATTGATTGGACAGAAAAAAGTTAGTAATATTTGTAGTTGTTTTGAAAATATCAACCACTTTATCGTCATTTTGCCAAGGTCGTTGTTAAAGATCACTAAAGAGACTTTCCTGATTCTTCATTTCATGAAAGTAGCTTCAAAAAAAAATTGTTTCAAGATTACTTTTTTGTTCAGATTTTGACCTTTCAAAACCATTTGGTCGACTTACAGTCTCTTTTTGTTTTTTTTTATTGCTCAATGGGCACGCTCTTGACCTCGATCACGGCTGATGGAAAGCGATGAACGAGAGCTATGATGGAACGAGCGTGCCCAGAAGATGCCTAAGGCACTGGAACTCCCACGCATCGACGAAACACAGCTACGAAACACAGCAGGCTGCTTGACGCCGGACTCCGGTGGGCAGGTGGTCGCAAACCAGGCGGGCGTTAGCCCTACCACCGCAAGGGAAGAATTGGCCAGTCAAATAAGGTGTTGGGTGAGATTGCCCGGGATGTACCGAGCGGTCGGTTCAGTTGAGTAACTGGCGGAACAAACTGCGCTACACGAGGAGGCTTCTCCATGCATCGTAAAAGTCTCTAACAAAGAAGACCACAAAAAACATTAAAACAAACAAGGAATTTAAATAAGCATAAATTGCAACTGCATTAACTGTAACGTTCATTCTAGATCACAATCAGAATATGCATGTATGTTCCAAAAGCTGCGCTCGCATCCAAAATGTCCTCCCGGCACCGCTCGCATGGAGACCCCCACGTAGCCAAGATAAGCGTTATTTAATGAAGATTTATCTCGCTCACTGCACACTGGATTTACTTCTCCAATGAATATTCTACTCCCGCTGATATCTCCCTGATAACATTGGCAGTTTAAACCAAATGCAATAAAATAAAACATACCTACTTTGAGATAAATAATGATAAGGTTTATTTATTAAAGGGAAAGGTAATGTACGCGTTTTACAAATTTTCCAAAATTATGTGGGTAAAGATAAAGTTTGACAGGTTTTCTGGTCGTGCATACAAAGTAGCATATAACTGTCCACAAAGGGACATGGGTGTCTTTTCAAACCTCCATGGACGTTCATTTGATTAAAATCATTGTTGGTGCATACTTTGGCTCCGTAGGGGGCTTATGGCCGCACGGGTCGATCGATCAAGTTAAGCTGCGCTTGCCGCGGTTGGTCCCTGGATGGGTGACCATTTTAACATACCAAGACCCCTCCGTGCCTCAGAAAGCACGTTAAGTCGTTGGTCCCGGCTGTCATCGTGGATCTTTGACGGTCGTTCCGGGTCGCCAGAAGCCCGTAAGTCTGTCAACCAGTCTTAACAAGGGGTATCGTATTACCCAGTAACTGGGTTGTGGAGGTCAGATATAGGCAGTCGTTCCATGTAAATACTGGTATTCAGCTGCATCCGGTTAGACTGGAAACCGACCCCAACATAGTTGAGAAAAGGCTAGGTAGATGATGATGACTTTGGCTACTTAGGTAAGTACGTGCCGTACCCTGGACACCCATCCCTGCATCCAACTTTGCCAAAATTGGCCAAAACTGCATCCAAATTGCAAATTGGGAAATTTGATTGTTTGGCAAACTGACTACAAGCTTAAATTTTCCGTATATTCAGAACACATTCTGTCATTCTTTGACATTTGTATGAAATGGTTATAACTCTTCAAAATGACGTTGTGTCTTAATTTGACTAATTTATTCATTTCCTTAACATTATCCGATATGAGATGTGTTCGTCTGTTGGTCGGACTGGTCCACAAATTTAAGATCGCTCAGCGTGCTATGGAGCGGGTTGTACTTGGAATTTATTTGACGGATAAAATCAGAAATGAAGTTACCCGGAAAAGAACCGGAGTTACCGACAAAGCTTGAGCAGAGTAAGCAAACTGAAGTGGCAATGAGCTAGCCATGTTTGTTGGAGGACCGATGGCCGGTGGAGCAGACGAGTCCTGGAGTGGAGACCGCGTATCGGCAAGCATAGTGTTGGACGCCGCCCAGCTCGATGGATCGATGACCTTAAAAAGGTGGCTGGAAGATACTGCTGATTAGGAAGGCGGAGGACAGGGTGTTGTGGTGCAGCATGAGAGAGGCTGAATTGACTGAGGTAATTTCGAATAGCCCATTTAAAAGAAAATAATCACAAAATGTGACTTACGACCTTAGAGATTTTTTTAAAACAAAAAATCCATACCATCCAAAACTAGAATATTCTAAATGCAAAAGTGTATCTGTCTGTATGTTTGTTACCTCTTCACGCTTAAACCGCTGAACCGATTTCGATGAAATTTGGTATATAGTTTGAGTCCCGAGAAAGGGCATAGAATAGTTTTTATCCCGATATTCCCACAGGATCGTAACTTAAGCGGGTGAAACCGCGGGGCGTAGCTAGTATTCTATGTTCTCCTACTGTTGCTGACCATCCGCGTGACACAATTTCTAGCTTACCCTTAATGAATTTCATAGGGAAAAGAAAACCTACCGATGATCTATTTTCCACTGAACACACAGTCGAACTCCTGCATAATGAAAATGAAAAAAGGTTAAAAGATCCGTTTTTAGGGTTCCGTACCTCAAAAAGGAAAACGGAACCCTTATAAGATCAATACGTTGTCTGTCTATCTGCCAATCAGTCAAGACCCTTTTTCTCATGAATGCGTGGAGTTATGAAGTTGAAATTAAAATAAAATACTCAAGGCTGCAATCCCTTGAAGCAATGCAAAAATCAAACTTCTAAGTCAACGCAATCAAAAGATACAGGCGTTTATATTCCGGAACCAAAACCTATAGGGTACTTCCCGTTGACCTATAATCATGAAATTTGGCAAGAAGCAAGGTCATGTAGCACAAGTAAAGGAAAAAATCCGGAAACCGTAAATTTGAAGTTACTTTCCAAAAAAAAATCCCATGATAAACTATTCACTTATCTACAAATTTGTACGGAACCCTCAGTGCGCGACTCCGACTCACACTTGACCGGTTTTTTTTAGAAAATTAACAATTCTAACTGGGGAGAACTGGGGAAAACTCACTGCGCCTTATGCCCAAAACAGGTGCCTGAAAACTTGAAGTTTGGGAGTAAAAACCGGTAAAAACAGGGGTAAAACAAGGACCGGGTAATAAGGTTACCTGTGCGCTCAAACTGTGTTACTGGCATCAACGTAACGAGGCCTGAGTTATGTCTACATGCATACAATCTGACACTAGTTTAGTAGTTTCGAAAATAGTTTCAGTTTCACGAATTCTGTGAGGACTTTTATTTATCGTGCAGTTTGTAATACGTTGTACTTCAAAGCCTAACTTTTGTGGGAGCAATGTTTTACTCAAATATAAAGTTGAAATTAAAAAATATATTATATAATACTAAATCCCGTTTTCTCTTAAACTGGGCGACATCTAAATGAATGGCTAATTAAAAGCGCGTTCTAAAACGAGCGTTGAAAATCTAGAAACGCGTTTTCCGTTAAGAATTCGTAGGTAAGTGTCGCTTAGTGTTAATGAAAACGGACAAAAAGAACTCAAAAATAAGTTGATTGGGCGCGGGGAACTAGTTGGCCGCTGAGGTGGGGACAAGGGTGAGGCGGTGGTTCGCAACCATAGATATATGAAAGTTACATTTCTATGTTCGCAACACACGTACAGACGCCAGCACATCAAGCTACCCGAAACTGTCAAATTTTCCCAATCAACTTTGAACCTTATGCTTTAGCGATAAAGATGAAAATCTATTAAAGAACTTTAACAAATTGTACTTGATGTGCTGGCGTCTGTGCCTACTGAGTAATGCGCTCCCGCCCCTCCGTCCCACCGCTCACATGCCTAAGGCGCGGCCAACTAGTTCCGCGCGGACTACAATACAAAATTGTAGTAATAGCTTCTTTCAGGTCTTGATGCCATCCCAGATGCATGTGGCAAAAAAACATTGTTCCGCTGTTGAGTAGGTATGTTTCCTACGTATAAGTACATTCATAAAAAAAAAAAATTCGCTTGCAGCACTTCTAGGGCAAATTTTTCTATCGCCAGATAACTTTTATTCGAGGAATTAAATTGACGTTTGACAGTTTTTGTATGAAATTACTGTCAAAATTTCAAAATTATTCCTCGAATTAAGTTATCAGATTATTGAAAAATCAGCCCTTAAAAAAAAATTAACAATAAGAGAGACTCAGGCTGAGGCTACATTAGACCGCGACGCGACCTGCGACACAAAGCGATTTAAACAAATAAATGAATGCTCACGTATATGGCTACACCGTACATCAAATATTACTAGCGATCTTTTATTTCTTTATACGATAGGAACAACATTAGTGTAATCACGGCATCGGCTACATCAACATACCAGCGAAATTTAAACGAATTTATTAGAAAATTTCTCACTTGCACGACTAGTTCAATAGTGCTACTAAATATGCGTGTGGCTACATTATGCGTATAGTAAACCGCGATGGATGATTTGATAGCATGTGTACTGTAATATACGCCGGATTTTTGCTTATAATGTAGCCATACCATGTTTATCTCGTTTCGCTCTAAAAGTCGCTTCGTAAATCGCTGCCTACTGTAGCCTCAACCTTAGTGTGAGAGTTATATCTTTCTTCTCTCTGTAACGAAATGTGCCTAAGCGTGACGCGTCTTTAAAGTTTCAGTCTCAATTCTAATCCAATTATCGAATCACCGCTTAAGACGATTCACTTCAAAAAATGTTTGCATACTTTAAACCTTTAATTACAAGGTAAATAACCCTTTAAATAATTTAATTAAATACTAAGATTAATCCAAGACTCAACGCACACACTCAAGCCAGTTCGATCCTACATTCCTGTTCAAACATGTATCCACAACGCAACATGGAAAATCAATCAGACTGGGATGCATCCCCCAATATACGTCACCGGTAGAAAGAGACACTAACTGGATATCTAGGGGGATAGGAATAACGGATAAGATCTATTCTGGGAGAGAGTTGGGTGGGAATTATTTCTGATTTAATTTATTTAAATGAAGTGTTAGACGTAGTTACTGAAATGTTCTCCAATGAAAGAGACAAAGATACGTTATTTGTCCAAATCATGAGTATGTACATTGTACACATGACATGCAAGATGTTACATTATGGGGCTTACAGGACCTAAACGCTAAAAACGCAAGTTTTAGAAACAATAAAAGTATATAATTATGATCGACTACAGTAAACAAAATCAGAAAAATATATGATGTTCTTCAGGATATATGCTAGGTAGATAGTGTGTTGAAAATATAATGCAACTAATTTGATACGATAGAAAAAAATCATGAAGATACCTATAAAAACTTCCTAATTATAATAAAAACCATACCAATATACATAGTTACAATCATTCTAATTTATCAGATTAGTCTACAAGCAACATAATAAAGCACTAGTGTTTTAATTTTTTAGTCCAAACAATAGATATTTTGTAAATATATAATTGCTTCATATTTTGCAATAAATTACCAGAGTTGTGTCATCGCGCTTCTCTTTCTTTTCTATGCAGTCCGACAAAGACCGCGCTTTAAGTCATGTAGTCGCCCACAGTCTTCTACTTCTGTTTTTGGTAATTAAATAAAGAAATCAAATTAAATGCACTGGTATAGGAAAAACCAACAGTATGAACTTGTGTGAAAATTAAAATTTTGATAAAAAACAATTTAGTCTTTAAAAGACACAGAGACGACTTATATTGCTAAAGTTAATTTAATCTGTCAAGCTCCGCTAATGAGATAGAATTGATTTTCTATTGTTTCCTCGCCAATGGGCGACGCGCGCCGCTTGCCCGGTTAATTTTACCGCCTCTGTCATCCTTTTTTATTATATTTGAATTTAGAATGGAGAAGAGAAAATATGTGTCAAAAACAAAATGACATTTAAATATTTTTTAAATGGCCAGTAGTTTTAATGTATTTGTAACATTACAGGTTTAGACCTGAAACATCTCCAGACTGTGTTGAAGTGTGTAATGTGTATGTTGTACAGTGGCCTCGAAAAGTTAGTTGACATTTTTCCTCTTCAGCTGTGATACCACATTATGCTCGAAATCTAATAACACATTATCTACTGCTAATTGCAGAAGGTTCAAATTCGTCTAACTTTTAGTGGGCTAGCTAACGGCAGGGTGGATCAGGTAACCGCTATCACCGACTATATCATGTACCATGTGAGTAGGTACCATGAACCCAAATAGCAGTAGTATGATCTTTGTAACAAGATCAGTGACGAAGCCAATTCCCACGAATTACAATAACGACTAAACGCAGAATGGACATTCCGTGGGATTCTATTCACAGAACTGAACTGAGTCTAATTTCATCTGACGGTATGATAATACAATCTATCTAGCACCTATCGCAGAGGTGTCGCCTAAAATTAACGGGATAAGTGAGTGCTTTCGGGTGCTATCTCTATTTAGATGGAAAGGTAATTTTTAATTTGGATGTATAATTTATGGATTACAATAATTTTATTCTAATTCCATATAATTTTGTCTAGTTTTATATAATAAAACATTTATTTTAGTTTTTTTTTTTGTTTAATTGTTTTGACCGTAACCTATTTTTTTTTTTGTTTAGCCTGTCTCACAGTTGGGCAAAGGTCTCCCCTAAGTCCTTCCAGGAACTCTTTTCCGATCATCATCATCGTCATCTCGCTATCGCTTTCTGGGCGACCTCGACGGCGCGCGTGGGCGCCGTCCATTTGCAGGCACCCATTGTGTGGAGTTATTTGCCCAGCGGTTATCGTGCATGCGGCTGATGTAACCCGCCCAATTCCATTTGAGCCTGGCAGCCTCCTTGCCTGCGTATATTAAACCCGTTTTGGAACGCAGCGTGGTGTTCCGAATTTTGTCCTGTCTTTTTAAACCCATAATGCTGCGTTCCACCGCTCGTTGGTAAACTCCGAGGCTTTTGCGACTCGGTGACCGACCAGATCTGAGCACCGTAGGTTAAAATGGGCAGGATACACATGTCGATGAGTTTGCGCTTCAAGAAGATCGGCAGATTACCCTTCATTAGCGTCTTCATGGACAATTCAGCTATCGTTTTTTATTACTCATTTGAATTTCTATGAGCTTTTTTTTATATCACCTTTAATTTATTATCTTATTTTATTAAAAACGGACACGCTTTCTTATGTGTTTATTATTCTTACGTATTCTAGTGGGTTGACATTATGCTGATCTGAGGCCGTTTTGACATTATAATCATTGTTTCTGTTTTCTATAGTTTTAAGGTGAATTTTTTTTTTGCTACATTGCTAATAAACGCATTTTATTTCTTTCTTTTTTTTTTCTAGATATTTCTAGAGAGAAACGCATTGCGTTTAATAAAGAAAAGATAAAGAAGAGGGAAGAGAAATTTTATAAACTAACGAAAAAGTTCTCAAGAAGATTACAACACAAAATATAAATTTTCTAATCAATTAAAAACTGTAGACGACATATCTCATCCAGCTCGTGAAATTCAAACCAAAATATTGAACCGCAAACCTATTTATATTCGCAACTAACCAGAGCCCTGATTCACAACCATACGACAGGCTATCGTATCGAAAACCTGACATTTCGATAACCTGATTTGACTTCCCCTCAACAACAAATAGCTGTTGGAAGAATAGCGGGCGTCTATTTGATTTAAACTGACAAAATTTTCAGGTTTTGGACTTGTGAACAGCGTTGAGAAGACTCCTACGATAACAATGATTTAATGTTCGATACGATACGGAAGCATATCGAGTGTTTGTGAATAAGGGGGCAGATAAGTTCGAGTGACGGTACGGACAGCCGGACAGACACACTCAATGCAAATCCGTATGACAACGCTTTTAGACGTATAACAGGATATCAGTTTTAGATTCGACGACGTGTGTGTATATTTGAACACTTTGCGGGACACTAAACTTACACAGACGTAATAACAATAAAACTAATAAGTGCATACAGGGATAATCGTCGGTTGGTGCCACATTTCATTAAAATTTCCTAAGGGGCCTCTGCGAGTTGGCTTCGGCCCCTCGTACGCCTTCCAAAGGACCGGGACTCCATAGTCCCGAGATATGTTAAAAAAAAACTAATATTGTGTCTCGTTCAATGTCTTTCAACTGACTAATTAGTGGGAGATTATGGAAATGATCGTTGGTCCGTCGAGCTGGGGGCGTCCCACACTACGCTTGCCGATACGCGGTCTCCACTCCAGGACTCGTTTACTACACCGGCCATCAGTCCTTCGAAAAATATGGCCCGACCACTGCCACGTCAGTTTGCTTACTCTGCTAGCTATGTATGTTGGTAACTCCAGTTCTTTTCCAGATAATTTCATGCTTGATTTTATCATTTAAAGAAACTCCGAGCATAGCTCGCTCCATAGAGTGCTGAGATGGCTAGGATAGACTGGATGCGGAAGGTGGAGGACAGAATATTGTGGTGCAGCCTGAGAGAGGCCTATGTCCAGCAGTGGACTGCGATAGGCTGAGTTGATTGACTCTGATCCCTAATGATGTAAGGTTTTCTTCAATTTTTTTTTCTTTATTTATATCTGTAATTTATATGGTGTACATAATAAAGAGTATTCTATTCTATTCTTTTAATAATAAATGTGCATCTTTTTAATTTTCTAGCCTTTTTACAAAGTTGGTCGCAGTAACTAAGCTACCCCGACCAAATGGGGTTAGGTTAGGACTTAGATATTGAGCTTCAATCTTATTTATATTCGTAACTGACCTGATACGTTCGATAGACGGTATAGACAGCCGGACAGATACACTCAATGCAAACTCTTACGACGACGGACCCTTTTAGACATATAACAGAATATTAGTTTTAAATTCAACGCGTCATCACGATATTTTATTAGTAGTTAATGTGGGAATGGAGAATTCATTTTTATGAAGGGTTAATGGTTTTAATTACATAATAAATATAATATTTTAGAGGCATTTGAAGCATTATCCGTAGATAATGCGCTAAATGCCTCTAAAATATTCCATTTGAAGCATCCTCCTGCATATAGTATCCATTGACCATATAAACTTGTGTTATGTGCTCAAGTCAGATAAAACAATAAAAATAATCGGTCTCCCCGAATCTGCAAAATATATACAATATCACTTAGTGTAAGTATAACCTAACAGAACAAGAAAGTATAAAGTTAATTCTAATAAACAAAAATTTTCATATCAAACTTGAACAAAAAAATAAAATAAACACAAGAGCAAAAAACTACGTATATTGTCAGCATAGAAAAAAACACTATGTTAAAAGTAATTAATAGTACATAATGTACCATCCAAAAAAAAAAATAACAAAACCTTTTTTCTTCAACAAAATAAGTGATGGCTATTAGGCCGACGACACACGTAATTATGTATCCAGGACACGCCTTATCAATATATCACATCACCAGAATACATCACACACGCTTCATAAAGACCTTCATGACTAAAACATACTATTAAAACATTAGCCGATAAAAATATGGAAGAAGTTATTTTAAATGGTGCAGAAGGTTTATTACACATACCTGCTATTGCTAAAAACAAATAAGGCCAATGCCGACCGCGGCACGAACAAACTGAAAAACATATGAAGCCAAAAAAACAGGCCAAAATTAGAATTCAACGGAGCCTACAATTTGATGTTTACTATGCCACTCTGGGCTCTAGTCTTTAGAGAGTTAGCGAGTCTCTTTAACTCTCAACCAAGAAAGTACAACGCCCGAGGCGTGGAGCAGAGGCGCAGTTCTTCTTCTTCTCCTTCTTCGCAGTACTCTTGTCAGAGCGGTCGTGGTCCTCATGTAGTTTCTTGTCTAGGGGCTAATGTGATTTGCCTCACGATTTCCCGCCACCTACTCCGATTTCTGGTGTTTTTGCGCACTCATACAAGGGATCACCCACTGCGGATTTAATTTGGCCAGTCCATCTCATGGGTGAGCGTCCGCGTGGTCTAGTACCCTCCATTCTACCCTGAATGACAAGGCGCTCAAAAGAGTCCCTCAGGAGCAGTTCTGTTCTAAAAAAAAATTTGACGAACTATAGACCCATCACACTTCTGAGCCACGTATCCAAGCTGTTCTCGAGAGTGGTCACAGACCGTCTTGCCAGGAGACTTGACGAGTTCCAGCCACTAGAAAAACTCGGTTTTCGAAAAGGCTTCAGTACCGTTGACCACATCCATAATGATGGGCAAATTGTACATACGACAGAGGAGAACAAACAGCCGCTGTGTGTGTGGATTACGAGAAAGCCTTCGACTCCATCGAAATATGGGCAGTACTTGCCTCTCTGCAACGATGTCTAACTCTGCCCGTTACGACATACGATGCCGAAACATGGACACTGATTGTCGGGCTGGTCCACAAATTCAAGGTCACTCAGCGCGCTATGGAGCGGACTATGCTCGGAGTTTTTTTGAAGTATAAAATTAGAAATGAAGATATCCGGAAAAGAACCGGAGTTACTGACATAGCTTGATGAGTAAGCAAACTGAAGTGGCAGTAGGCTGACCATTTTTGACGAAGGACCGATGGCCGGTGGAGCAGAAGAGTCCTGGAGTGGAGACCGCGTATCGGCAAGCGTAGCATGGGGCTCCTTCCGGCTACATGTGCCGACGACTTGAAGAAAGTGGCTGGGATAGACTGGATGCGGAAGGCGGAAGGCGGAGGACAGGGTGTTGTGGCGCAGTCTGGGAGAGGCCTATGTCTAGCAGTGGAGTGCGATAGGCTGAGTTGATTGATGGCACTCTGTATGGAATGAAACTTCTGTCCTCCTTGTTTCATGATCCATGCCTCATGTCGCATGAAACGACTCTCGGCCCGCGCTCCTTTGATTTATTCCATACATTTGTCAACGTTGATGTAGATATACATCATAATGTATGCATGTGGCTACAACATATATTTTTTGCCAAAGAAAAATGTGATGGACTGTTTTATAGCGCTTCGGTAATAGAGGTCAAGTTGGAATGATTGGGCTAAGAGATTTATTGAGGATATTATTTTTGTTTGCTAGCCAATTACTGGAATAGCAAGATTGAGACAGCCGTTCAGTATAGTTTGGAATTTATATAACTTGATGAATTGTGAAGAGAATTTGTTTTCATATTTTGGGTAAAAATGGCAAGGTATAGGCGTAAGTAACCTTTCCAATAGATTTATTTTTAATCTAACGCTAATGATCTTCAAATTTATCATAATTTGTCTGCAAAGCATGATAATGAAGGAAACATCCCCCAGAAGAAATGTCGTAGTTGTCTTTAAGAATAATCGTTAATTAACGTTTTCGATGTCAAGACCCGATTGTCGACAATATGCCTACAGCGTATTCTATCCTATTTCGGCCACATAATGCGAAGGGGAGATAGCAGCCTTGAAAAGCGGGTTATTGTTGACAATACCGAAGGAAAGAGAGCGAGAGGCCGGTCGCCAACACGATGGTCCGACCAAGTGAAAGAAGCTACGTCCTCAAGCAATTTTCAGCAGGTGGTGATGGCAACTTTGGACCGGAGTAGATGGAGGCAGATTGTCCGTTTGAAAAGATCCAGTGACCACGATCCTCAGTAATGAGGGACCGATTGCAGAAGAAGAAAAGAACGTTTTCGACGTCGACATTAATAACGTTTTAGTATTGTTCTTCTTGTTGTAAGATTTAATGTTCTTTTTTATTGTTTGCACCTCCAGTAACGCGGGTCCTAAAAAAACTTTTTTCTTTCTTTCTTTCTTCATTAAAGATTCAGCAATACAGTTGTCAACGCGACATTTAGCTACTTACAATCTAATAAGTTACACTCCATCTCCCAAAAATTAAAAAAAAGCTCATACAAAATTCATCCTTTGCTTTATAATGCCACTTCCCAACCCAAGGAAACAAAATAATGCTGTAAAACTCTAACCCACTTAAAAAACGCAACAACATAAGTATACCTTATTGACCTTACTATAAAAAACAATTTACTATACTACCATCTAATTAAGTAGATGTTAAAAACTTTGGCGAAGCTCAAGGGCTACCTACTTCCATAGAAGTGAGTCATGGTTCACGGGAAAGCGGCAGTGTCGTGAGAACCGTACATTAAACTGAAAACAGCCTGTTTCCAACATTTTACACGCTAACTATATTCAATATGGAATAGCGGAGCGATTACTCATCCAATGTTTATGGAAGTGGCTGTTGAAAAAGTTTTTTGGTTACAGCCCGAAGTTTTTTTTTTTTGGGACACCGTCATTTGTTTGTTTTTCATGCTGGCCTAAAAAATTCAACAGAAACAGAATATAAGTCGTATTCCACACAAGTCATAGAACTAGGGAGTTGAGGAGGAGTGAATGAGTGATTTTTGAAGTTGGACAAAAACCCGCTACGGATAGCACCATCCACGAAGACGCGCCTCACTATTCTTCCTAATCGCTAACAGTACAAGTGTGCAACATTCCGTGTTTTAGTTTTATCGATACACAGTAATTACTTATTATTAGTGGGTAATTAGTGTGTATCAAAAAACTAAAACATGAGCGGAATTTACTAGCGATAACCACTAGCGATTAGTAAGAAGAGTGGGGCGAGCCTTCGTGGATGGCACTATCTACAACAGCAAAAGGCTTTGAAGGTCCATGGCGTATACTGAGGACGTAGTGCAGTATTTGAAGGTGAAGACCAACTGGACTCTGAGGGTCGAAAGGTTGGAATCGCGCCACAACATCAACTTTAATTCATTCGTGGTACGAGTTCCAACCCAACATCTACAGACCTGCCTGAAAGAGGACTTTTGGCCGAAAGGTGTCGTATATCGACGTTTCCGAGGACGGTTACGCGACACCACGCAGCGAAACACGACACCGACAATGTTACGTGTAGAGTCATAGCTTTAAGGTTTTTTTTTAATATGTATTAGTTTATTATAGCATAAGATTATTTTGTGTATTTTATTTATGGGCCTCAGCTGCCTGATAATAAAATGATTATGATTATGATATACATACCTGCCCGCCATTTTGATTTTTTTACAAAATCGCGGCCATGCATGAGTCGGAAACGTGACGTTTTACGGGATTTGGTCATATTACGTGTTCTGTTTGCATTGATGTCAGCTATTGATTTACATAGGTTTCAGTTGTGGCCGCCATTTTGAAAAAAAAAAAACAAAATGGTAGACAGCTGCCTAGCTGTCCGCCATATAAAAATCTTCAATCCCCTTTTTCATACAATGTTTGTACTCTATTAATGGGAAATAATTTCTCATGCTTTGTGCGTAACTGTGTATGTTATAATTATCAATTTTGACAGTTGTTGTGTAAGGTAAGTTTTACAAAATAGCTGTGCCGTAGAATTTAAGCCTTCCTAGTCATCAGGCTGTGAAAGACACTCCGCGTTAAGCCAACCATGTAGTCAGCTGCACATGACCAAATTGGGATCAGATCAAAACATTAAAAAACCATAACATGTCAATAAAAGACATAATATTTTTATCCATAATTACTAAATAGCACTTCTAGTAAAACTTTAACTCTACAATCCACATTCATATATGCGAACCCCAAATTCTTTTCCACAATGAAGTCACATACAAATGCTGATTCACTAATGCAGAATCATGTTAGTAATTGGCCGCCATTTTCTCTTTTAATTGCCCAAAGAACCATTATAAGGAACGGAATAGGAAATGAAGCATTAGGAGCTATTTCACATGAAATGGCTAATTGTTGTGGCGAATGGGACCGTGTGGTGAGGTCTTTAATTGACATGGATGAGTTGTATGTTCCTTCGAGTGATTTTTTTTTAAGCTCGATTTGTTATTACTACATTACATTGGAGTTTTCATAGTTTGGAGTTTTGTACTGAAATGTAAAACTAAACCGTGTATCTTCAAGGTCAAATTAAATAAACTAGATAAACTCCACCAAAACAAATTTGATAATTCTTTTTTGAGGTCAAAGCTAACATGTAATGTAGCTATTTAAAGTATGAGTCTAGAAAATCTTTTTTTTTATTACATCTGTGAAGTTTGTACACAAAAAAAATGTTTTTTTGAACTGTTGTTTCAAGTAAGTAACTAATTTACCAGCGAGCTATTACCGCAAAAAAAAATCATGAAATATTTTTTTAGTTTTTTAATTAAAATCTTGTGGATGCATGTAATGTTCTTATGAATGTGTACAGAGAGGATTATATGAAAAATTTAAAGTTAAAACAATGGAAGTACTTCATAACGATCGAAAAGCGCGCGTTTGTATTACTGGAAAGTAAAGATGATTCATACCTAAATGTTTAGGATTGTTTTATTATTGAATTATTCTTTGAAAATTTTCAAATAAGTACTTTATTTTTTTTTTTGTTGACTGTACCTTTAAAGTACTTATAATTTGCGACAAAGCACAACTTCAATAGTGATATGGGACGAACTAAGAATTTTTTGGAATGTGGGACAAAACTTCGGGACGGACGAAGAATAAATCATTGTATTTCCAATCGTTAACAAAATGTGTGCGTCAGCGTTCCTCTACAACAATTTAAACATCGATCATGTCCATCGCTCATGTCTGTAAGTTTTGCTAGCTAACGTAACTTAACCTTGTATAGGACGCGGTTTTAAAACTAGTGCATAGTATATAACATTATCTAAAAGCACATAAGTGGTGTGGAACAACAGTCACAAGTAATGGCGCAGGGCCACTAAAAGCCGGGGCTTTTAAAGCCTAAAGCTTGGCTTGTAAACATCTCCTATCTAGTTATGCATGCTGTATCGACCCCTAATATTATAAGTTCGTGTTAGTTGTTACGCGCCTTGGGCGGCCGGAGCTGACACAGCATTCGCGGTAGCGCCGGGATGTTATGGCTAGACGCCCGGCGACACACATCCGTAGAGATAAGAACCTAGGCTAAGAACAATGTATTAGATAGAGTAAGCGCGCCATTTTAGTCTGGAATAAAACATCATCGCGACAAGACTCCTGTCGTTTCTTTTTAAAAAAACCTTCGGCAGTGCCTCCGGGAGTTAACTGGCGCAGCCGGTAGGATATCCGCTGTCTAAACGCTGTGTTCGAGTACACAAAAATCGGTCTCGCGCGCGGCTTCGGGTATCCTCGAACCAAATAAATAAGTTACCACGTCTGGCGCCGAAGGTTCCTGTCCACGGCACGAGCAGCTCTACGGGAAGGCATGGGATCGAGCAGACTGTAAGTAGACCTTTTTACTATCCTGTCTCGTCCTTGTTATTTCCTGTGTTGCTCCTGTAGGACTTATTACGTAACTTCCAAACTAAAATCGTTGAAAGTTATTTGACTTCTGCACAAAATTGGCAGGCCTATTTTTAAGTATAATTTTATAAAATAAAGTGTTTAAGTAAACTAATCTGATTAAATTGTTGATTAAAATGCCGGATCAAATTGGGGGAGCTGTCCAAATGATCCCTAAAGATATTTTAAGTTTAATTCCTAAGTTTGATGGTGACACAAATATATTAAATTTGTTTATAAAGAAAAGTGAATATATTTTAAGAAATTTTAACGGCCCTAATAATGCTGTTCAGACAACTTATAATTTCCATGCTATAACTAGTAGATTGTGTGGCAGAGCAGCGGCTCTATTAAGTGAAAGAGAGGATATAAGCACATGGGACCAACTAAAATTTATTTTTATTCAACATTTTGGTGACCCCAGATCAGAGGACTGCGTGGCTATTGAGCTAGAAAATTTAAAAATTAAATCTAATGAAGCTTATCTGGAATTCTGTAACAGAATTCAGCAAATACGCAGCACTCTGATCTCCAAGGTCAATTTACTCGCTAGTGAGGAAATGAAAGCAGCAAAAATGGTGATTTACAATAACTTGTCTCTTAACGTGTTTTTATATAATCTGCCAGAGGATTTAATTAGAATTGTAAGACTCAAAAATTGTACAAGCTTAGAAAGTGCACTTAGCGTCGTCATGGAAGAGGTCAATTTTCAATTTCAGTATAACGCAAAAAATAAAAGTAATACAAAAACAGCCCAGCCTCTTCCGAATACTAACCTTCAGGGTTTTAAATTCCAGCCTCCAATTAAACCTAATGTTCCAGCTGTAAATAATTTCGGTTATCCGGTTAACCAAAATTTTAAGTTTGGAGTTCCGCATCCGCCCCAAAATAATTTTAGGTCGGGTTTTAATAACAACTCTAGATTTGGTATACCAAACCAAACGTATCCCAAACCGGGTATGCAACAGCCTCGAGGCTATACACCAGTGTACATCTCAGGCGGCCCGCCGAACCAGAACAATTTTAAATTCGGTAACGGACCTCAACAAGGATTTAGACCTCAACTTAATAACGCACAGAATAGACCCAATTTTAATCCACCAAACCCGCAATTCAAATTCGGTATACCGCCGCAATATCAACCACAACGTAATTTACCCCAGCCACAAGACGCTGATGTATCTATGCGCACTGTCCGTCCCCTTAGAAATAATATGATTACAAATAACCCCGATGATGAGAATACGCTTTACTTTTATAATAATAATAATGAAACGCCTGTAGTCCAAGACCTGGATTTCCAACCTGACTACGTAAACTGTGAAAATAATATACACCTTACTGATAGTTACGAACACACCGCCTATGACAATAATTTCTACTTCGAAAATGTGGAGCCTGTTTCCAACGAGACTACAAACCAAGAAGAATACGTAAATTTTCCTATGATAGCCTCGGGAAACGACCGACCGAGGTAATCAATTTAAATTGCAATAGTATAAATCGATTACCACACATCTATATTCCGGAAATTAATGCCCGCCTAATGATTGATACTGGAAGTACAAGAAGCTTTATTAGCCCAGGAAAAGCCGATCAATACTTTTCTGCCTATAAATATTACGAACCATTCGAAGTTATTAGTACACATGCACGTAGCTCACACGACCAAGTTATATACATACCCTTATCGAAAACCTTCAAAAGCTTCCTCAAACACAAGTTCTATGTCTACGATGTCGATAGCCGATACGACGGATTAATAGGTTCGGATCTATTAAAAATGTTAGATGCAACAATAGACATGAAGACGCAAATTTTAAAAACACGAGATACAGAAATACCTATAGTATACAGCCTCACATGTGAAATCACTTTAGACCCTCGAACTGAAACAATAGTAAAAGTACCAACTGATCTAAATAACGGTGATGCAATCATTGACTTTAAAAATTTCGGTAATGACGTACGTATGCCTAGCGCTATAGTCACATGCATAGATTATTCTGCGACAACCGTTATTCAAAATGCTTCACAAAATAGCGTGACTATTACGTTTACTAAGCCTCTGACTACAACTAAACTTAATGACACTAATACCTGTGAAATAAACGTAACATCGGATGAGTTACTGAATAACTATGAAGTTGATGAATTACTGAAACAAAACTTAGCTAAATTACGATTAGATCACACTAACTTAGAAGAACGCGAGGCTATAGAAAAACTTTGTTTTGAATATAGAGATATATTTTATTGCGAACATCTTCCCTTAACATTCACAAACCAAGTAAAGCACCAAATCCGGAC
This sequence comes from Amphipoea lucens, assembly GCA_947508005.1. NCBI lineage: Eukaryota > Metazoa > Arthropoda > Insecta > Lepidoptera > Noctuidae > Amphipoea > Amphipoea lucens. The sequence goes on along the minus strand of OX382369.1, from coordinate 5,013,677 downwards.
TACAAACGAAGAGCCTATTTTTATTAGACCTTACCGACATCCACCGTCACAAAACGCTGAAATACAAAAACAAGTTGATAAATTATTACATGATAATGTAATTCAAGAATCATTTTCGCCATGGAGTGCCCCCGTGCACCTAGTCCCAAAAAAGGTGGATGCTTCGGGTGAGCGTAAATTCAGAATGGTTGTAGACTATCGACGTTTAAATGACAAAACGACCGACGACAAGTACCCCTTACCGAATATTAATGACTTGTTTGACAAACTAGGAAAGTCATCTTACTTTAGTACACTAGACCTCGCTAGTGGTTATCACCAGATAGAGATAGAGAAACAAGACAGACACAAAACCGCGTTTACAACCCCGTCAGGACACTTTGAGTTTACCCGCATGCCATTTGGGCTTAAAACCGCACCTGCAACTTTTCAACGCGCAATGGATAACGTGCTAAGAGGTTTGCAAGGTATCCATTGCCTCGTTTATTTGGACGATATAATAATATATTCGAATAGTTTACAAGAACACATTGAAAAGTTAAGAAAGATATTCGACCGCCTTAGACAAAACAACCTCAAAGTGACACTAGACAAATGTGAGTTTCTGAGAAAGGAGGTACTTTACTTGGGACACAAGATTACTGAACATGGCCTAGAACCTAACGATGACAAAATCAGAGCAGTACTTAACTTCCCCCTTCCCCGCACACCCACCGAAATCAAAAGTTTCCTTGGCCTGGTTGGCTATTATCGAAAATTTATAAAGGATTTTTCTAAAATCACACAACCTCTTACTTCATGCCTGAAAAAGAAAAATAAAATAGAAATTACTCAACCATATATCGATGCTTTCCAAAGGTGCAAAGAACTACTAGTCAACGCTCCTATACTACAATTCCCTGATTTTTCAAAGCCTTTTATCCTAACTACAGACGCGTCAAATTACGCCGTAGGTGCTGTCCTTTCACAAGGAATTATTGGGAATGAAAAACCCATTGCATACGCCAGCAGGACATTAAATGAGGCGGAAACACGGTATAGTACTGTAGAAAAGGAATTGCTAGCCATAGTGTGGGCAGCAAAACACTTCCGTCCATACTTGTACGGACGCAAATTCACAATATACACCGATCACCGACCGTTAGCGTGGCTTAATTCAATCAAAGAGCCGAATAGTAAGCTAACTAGGTGGAAACTAAGGTTAGCCGAATTTGATTTCGATATAAAATACAAGCAAGGTAGTCAGAATAGCAACGCAGACGCCCTGTCTCGGATAAAATTAAATGTACTTACCAATCAAGATAATAACACATCCTTACAGGGTAACGTAGGTGATACTGAAAGACCTGATAGTCCAATATCAATATCGGACTCTTCAGAAACATTGACTGCCCCGTCACCTTCAGACATTATGTCATCTTACCCAGTCCGAGCATCTTCCTCCAGCACCCTCACAGCAGACTCATTACCTGAAACAATACACTCAGCACAAGATATCGATACAAACGGCATCCCTATCCTATATGAAGCTGTAGACACGAAGCCCCATCAAGTTCTTGTCTTTACCTGGAACAGAAATCAATTATCAGTAAAAGATTTATCACGTGATAAACAAAAAATTTTCGAGATACACTTACCTGTAGATAATCCACACTTAGTAAAACAATTCCTTCTAGAATACATACAACCTAAAATAAAATATTTCTTTTATTTTGAGGATCAAATACACCGTAACCAGTTTACAGACGCTGTTATTAAACTGTTTAAAAAAGATACTGTTAAAATTTACGAATGCACAAAAAGAATTATATATGTAGAGGACGAAGACGAACAACGTTCAGTCGTACTTACCTACCATCAAGGTAAAACCAGCCATCGCGGTATCAAGGAAACTCTCATGAAAATAAAGCGAAACTACTTTTGGAAAAATATGGACGTAACTGTCGCCACGGTAATAAATTCATGTGAAACCTGTAAAAAACTAAAATACGATCGTAAACCCTTGAAACCAGTATTACAGTTAACACAAACACAAACAAAACCCTTTGCTGAAATATTCATAGATCTTTTCTCAGTAGAAGGGAAATACTTTTTGACGATAATAGACGCTTTTAGTAAATTAGGACAGGCTTTCATACTCTCAAACCGATCCACTCCCGAAGTAGTCCGTGCATTAATTAAATTTTTCTCGTTCTATGGCGTACCAAACCGGATAAGTGCCGATCCTGGAACCGAATTCAACAATACCTTGCTTAAAGAAACACTTCAATTTTATAAAATCGATCTACACATAGGTACAGCACATAACCCTAATTCTATGGGTTTAATAGAACGCTTCCACTCAACCATCTTAGAAATATATCGTATCGCAAAATATGAGCGCCTAATTACTGATGCTGCCGACGTAATGACGTACGCGATTATGTCCTACAATCAAACTATACATTCGACAACAGGTCTTACGCCCTTTGAAGTTGTTTTTGGACACACCGATTCGAATAGCACCTTCGCAGTAAACTTTAATAAACAATATACGCAACAATTAGTTAACGATCACATGAAGCGAACTAAGTATCTCTACCAATACTTAACGGATAAAATAATAGCAAACAAAGAAAAGGTCAAAGAAAAGCGTGGTGGTGAAACATCGTTCGATATACAAGAAGGAGACACTGTATTCATAAAAGGAGTGAACATTAGACGAAGTAAAGACAAACCTCGTTTTCAAAAAGCACAAGTATCAGGCGAAATCGTTAGGAACATTTGCCCTGTTAAAATAAATAATCGTGACACAAAAGTGACACTCAAGGACATTAAACGACCTCCACAGGTTCCTCCTCGTGCTCCTGGCCCTGACCTCCAGGATACACACCCTTCAACTTCAAAGGATAGATAAGAACCCTGGCGTATTGATTCTGAAACAAGGTCAAGCTAGCGTAAGTTACAATAAGTGGACTATTATTAAGATTTTAGATTTAAGTTCGATTCACGAGGATTTAGAATTTAATATTAAAAGGTATGTAAACTTTAATGAATATATACAGAAACATTTGGGAAATGAAACCTCGAATTATCAGCTGTTTGATGCAAAACTCCAAACGGATTACGTTATGAACAGTAGCATAGAAAAATTTAAGCAGTTAGCCCCATCGATGAGGATTAAACGTGGAATTCTAAACCCTCTAGGATCTATTATTAAGATTATTACCGGTAACCTAGACAATGACGACGCTAGCAGATATGATAATATGATTGATAATATAAAAACACGTCAGGATGCATTAGCAAACAAGGTAACGCTAATAACTGAAATTTCCAAAGCTTTAGTTAAAATAACGAACTCTACTAAAAATAATTTCATTCAAATTGAAGAAGAAATTTGGGAAGTGACAAAATTAATTAATCAGACTAGCATTAACATTGCCATACATAACTTTGTAAATATCTATAATCTATTTTTACACAATTTCCAACTATTGTACAGCCGACTGAATGAGATTGAAATTTCTGTCACATTCAGTAAATTAAAAATATTACACCAGTCTCTGATAAAGTCTGACGAATTGTTCAAATCATTAAAATTCATAGAAAAATCTAATAAACTTATGTACCGAGTAAGCTATGATAACTTAGTTAAACTGGAACAGTGTATTGAAATAAAAGCTTATTCGAAGAGA